>JAQPPZ010002142.1:1304242-2593485 GCA_028583015.1 Wollemia nobilis | reverse complement strand
AAATAATGAATGATGTGGTGGATTTGTGCAATTGATGAATGAATGATGTGAAATGCAAATGTGATACCGTTTTTGCCCCAACGGTGGAAAAGGGGTTGGTGTATAATACCATGTGATTGTGGATGATATGAATGATGTAAAATGTGATACCATTTTTGCCCCAATGGTTGAGAGGGGGATTTGTCCAGTGTAGATGTTATGATCATGTGAGATGTATCCCGTCATGGGAGAATCATAATCTAATGTGGTTGCCCCATACTTTGGGATGATTCGATGTTGTTGAATAAGTTGTCGTAATGGCATCATTGAGTATGCAAGTTATGAAGATGCATGATGACTAAGTCAACGTAGGGGTTGGGTATTGATTGTGGAAATTTCTTCGCCAATTCCATGATGGAACCAATCAAGCTTACCGGTGTCTTGTATTATGACTGTTGTCAAGTGAATGAGTGTTTGTGATTTTGGTTATCCATGTTTTCATGCCCCATGGAAGAGGACATCAATGATTGCCTTTTAGCAAATTTTTCTTGGCAAGGTTGTATTCCAAATTTGAGGTGCCAAATATGATTGTGATCTTTGATGATGAGATAATTGAATTTGATCATTGTCAAGTGTCCTTATTGTAGATTATTCATCTTACCGAATTTGCATGGATTACTATCGTTGTAATCGCCAAGTTTATAGAATAACCTACTAGATACGAGGTTCGCTTGAATATTGGACAATTGTGGATGAGATGATTGATGAAAATGAAATATGCTGATGGAAGAATGCTGATGGATGGTGGTTAGTCAAAATTTGTTTAGTTGATGTATGATTTGTAGTTTTGTTTTTGAGTTGTTCATTTTGCACATAATGAGGATTTATTGATGAAATGAACTTCAATTTTTGCAAAATTGTGTGAGATGATGTAGAATGATCAGATGTGAGTTTTGTGAAAATTTGGATTGTTTTGCTGCATTTTGTGCCTTGATTTATGTATTTTGAAGATTTGATTTATTCTTGAAAATTATGCATGCAAAACGATTTTTGTTTTCACAAAACCTGATTTTATGATGTGCATGATGTGTGGATGAAATTTGGTGAAATTTGGAGGAGGTATGCTACTATTTTTATTGATTTTGTCTTTGTGCCATTTTGTCACCAGGCACATGACTACGCCTGTGGTGTCTCGCAGGCGCGCAGGTGTGCTTGGGTGCGCCAGCAGGTTCCCAGGCGAGCCTGTGAATTCAGAGCATAGACCTACACCTGAATGCACTAGGGAAAGCTATAAATAGCTTTCTGAGTGAATCGTGAGGCTCACTTGTGCATTTCGGACTTTGAGAAGCTGCGTCTGAGGAGTGGAGTGGGTTTGTGAGCTTAGTGAGGCTAGTGAGAAATTACGCGGAAGCTATGGCGACGGAGGGATCGAATGCTGTTGGCAGAGCTGAGGCACCATTTGCCCCGATAATGTTTAAAAACACTTTATCTCTTGTGCATTTTTTTTTTATTATTTTTTTTAATAGTATTAATGAAATTGTTTGTTGTTGTAGTTGAGGGACATAGAGCCTCGACATCGGTTTTCTCCTCTCATTCTTGGGATGAGGAAGAAGTTGATGGTTGATGATTAGGAGTTGTTGGGGAAGGTGGGCTTGGAGGGCGTGGCGAGGCTAGATGTGGTGAGGGCCAATGAGGGGTATCTCTCGGCTTTGATAGAGATATGGGACCTAGATAGGGGGACGTTCCAGCTACCGATTGGGGAGGCTACCGTTACACTTGAGGATGTATACCACATTCTCAAGGTGTTGGTAGAAGGGGAAAAGGTGGTGGTTGGTTAGGATAAGAAGGCTGATATGGAGAGGATGTTTGGGGATCGATGGTGGGAGGCTTAGATGGGAGATGGGGGTATATGCTATCTGAGCATGTACAAGGCGAAGGAGTTGGATGCACTCCTAGCCTTGATCATGTTCATGTTAGCGAACATAGTGTTACCTAATAGCATTGGTTGTAGGTTCCCATGGAACCTATTGGGGTTGGTGGGTGATCTACTGAGGGATCCCTAGGAGTATGCATGGGCATCTGCCTTATTGGCATAGTTGTATCGGGAGTTGTATGAGGTGATTCGAAGGGAGAGGAAGGGGATTGGGTGCAGCTTCCTCCTTTAGTGTTGGGCATGGGAGCACTTTGTGGTAGCTCGGCCTGAGGGGTTGCCATGTGAGTCATGGTAGATGGGGGAGCCTTATGCTAGGTGTTGGGCAGTGGTGGAGGAGGTTCAGCCGAGTTGAGAGGTGCACACTGGTCAGTGGTATCGAGATATGTGGTCGAGGTTGACGCGAGCTGATGTGGTATGGAGGCCATGGCGAGGAGCTCGATGGGATGGTGATGGGGAGTAGCTGCGTCGGGTGAGGTAGGCTTGGTGGTTGGTTGGGTGGAGGGATGAGGAGGTGGAGTACTTCTAGTACTCGTGGGTGTTGAGGCAATTTGGCTTACCTCAGGGTGTGTCGAATGAGCCGATGTTGTATCACCGGTGAGATGAGGGGATGTTGCCATGTGTGGAGCCATGGTGAGTGGTGATTGAGGATGATGAGGAGATGGAGATGGTGGGTGATGAGGTGGTAGCTGCGGGGTCGAGGGTGACTTCAAAGAGGATGAGGGCTCAATGATTGGTGGGTCAGAGATGATCGAGGGGATCGGCTCAACAGGCTCTGAATATGGGGTTGGCTAAGGAGGAGAGGGAGGATGATGATGAGGGGATGGATGAGATCTCTGAGGTGGCTAGGTTGCGGGTGAAGTTGGAGCAGCTTCGCGAGGAGCGTGAGGTTATGCTCGAGACTCATAGGGAGTCACAGGCTACTATAGCTCGATTGGAGGTGGAGCGGGCGATAGCTGTGGCTAGTGATCAGGCTACGGTCACATGGCTTCAGGCAGAGATGTTGGTGAAGGAGCATCGACATCAGATGGACTTACGACATCTTCGGGCTAGTGAGGCATATGCACATTCCTTGGAGGATGTGTGTATGCAAAACCATATTACATTGTCGGATCCTCCTTCTTCTATGGCTGAGCCATCTAGGCATACTGAGTCTAGGCAGAGTACTAGGCCGAGGGCTCCTACTAGGTCTCAGGGTCCTCTCATGGACATTAGCTTAGTGCTTAGATGCACTATTTTGTATATGAGCCTTGGTGCTCCCTTGTAGCCTCTTTGGCATTCATTGTATATGTGATTTATATATATACATGGCCTTTTATATATTTGTGTTATCTTTTGTGTGAATGCTTTTATGTTTTATGCAATTTGTGTTGAATGTTTTATGTATGCTTAATGTAGGCTAATCATGATGTGTATGCATAATGCTTATATGGATGATTAATGCAAGCTAAATGACATGTGTTATGGATGATTAATGAAAGTATAATGAATGTGAACTATATGAAAGGAATGCATAGTGTTCGAATGATATTTTTATAGTTCAAAAATTTTATTGGCCATTTTTGTTGTCCATTGTTTGGCAATCGGGGGTACCAAATTTGTTGGCATTTGTGCCACTTGAATTTTAATGAAGACATGGAAGAAGATATGGATGTTGATATGGAAGAAGATATGGATGTTGATATGGAAGAAGATATATTTGTTGAAAGGTTTTCAAAGACTCAAACATACTAGTGTCATCAACCAAACTCACTAAGGTTGTCTAACTTTCTTTAGGACCAAATGTGTGTGCGAGTGAGGTTCAATTACCAAGTCTTGAGTATGACAATGACCCTATCCAATCAAGCACCAATGTGTGTGCATGTGATATTCATTAACCCATTATGAGTAAGTTAGGCATGACCTGTTATGGAGATGACCTGAGACTAGCCTATCCTTATGTGCGTTCAGAGGTCTCCCTTTTTGGAGGAGAGACATGTCACCTCGCATGAGCTTACTCCACTGCCAGTCAAGCATCTATAGCCCCGATGGAGATTCACTCCATAGTCAAATGGGATTGATATTTTGGGCCTTGGGGATGACTACATGACTTTCTGAGGGAAATGTAGTATGATCCTTACAACTTTTAGGGATCGAGGGTGTAGGTGTTGAATTTTTTGATTTTGTATAGAGCTTTGGGGAATCGGATTCTCAACCGAAGTGTGATGAGAATTTTGACCCTATCCTTACTACTCTATGTTTTTATGTTTATGTTTGGAGGAATTTTGGTAGTGGTGAAAACCACTATTTTTGCTTTGGACTATGTTGCATGATGGGACAAGCGAGGGATATCTCCCTTTTCGCCTCGAGGTACTACCCAAGGATGGTACTAGCCCCCCTATCTCATAATGTTCTTAAGATGTGAGAAATGTGGTTGGTTCAGGATTGTATTCGAAATCAATCGGCAATGCTCAAGACTTTATTAGTATGTAAAGTGTGTTTTGGTCCTAAAGAAAATCAGACATCCATTTGGAGGTTGCTTGTTACACTAGAAATGGTTGAGTGACTGAAAACTTGAGCTTTGTGATTTTGTCATATGGTATTGTTGGCTTATGTATTTTGCCAAAGTTGCATGATTGTTTCAAACTAGGTACCCCCAATTTTATAACTTGACTTTTTGTTTATGGCCATATCATCATTACTATGCCAGATCTTTGAACATAGGATGGGATGGATGCAAATGTATATGCCTAATGCAATGGAGTGGTGATATGTAAATGGAAGTTGTATAATGCAATGGAATATGTATGATTTAATGTATGCGAATGCAACAATGCATGAATGCAAAAATTAAAAATGCATGTCAAATGCCTAAATGCAAATGGAATGTATGCAATGTGGGAATGCCTATGTGAATGATTTTTTTTAAAAGCCATGTATATATACATATAGTGTCACTAATATGAATGCTAAGAGGGACCCCAGACGAGGAAGAGCTAAGATCGGTGTTAAAAATCAATACAAAAGTGTATTGCTCCATTAAGCTTATGAATGGGTACTAGTCTTGAGAGCCAGTCGGGATAGTCTAGGGTGTCATCTAATTCTTCTTGCTTATCATTGCCTAACTCTTCCTGAAAGACCTTGGGACCATTGGTGGAAGGTGATGGAGGTGAATGTGGTGGTGAAGGAGGAATGTAGTTGGCTGAAGCCTTTAAAAATTCCTTAGATAGGGTGAACTTCAAAGAGGAGGGTGTGGAGGAAATCTGGTCCAAGTCAATAAGGCTAATGTCAATTGGAATTGGCCTAGCTAGATCGTATGGATTATGGAGTGGGGTAAATAAGTCAATAGGATTCATATTGACCTAGTGGAAGGGAGGGCTTGGATGGATGAATGGATGGAATGATTGGAGCTGAACCGATGTCGAGTTGTGTTATCCCTGTAATAAACATGGCATTAATATGAGAAACATTTTTTTTTTTTTGAAATATGTACATATGTTACAATTCTTGGCTTATGTGGGTGGCTCAAGGTAGATTACTAGGTGGATCATCTTGTTCTTGTGGAAGAAGTAAGCGGAATATGGGATGATGGATGGGGAACATTCGAAGGTAAAACTCTTCTTGTTGGGTGATGGGGACAATGGGTTGTGACTCCTCTTCAGAATCATCAGAAGCATTTGACATGACTTCAAATTCTTCATAACTTTCATCGTCGAAATCAAAGACAGGATAGGTGAAGTTGATGGGATCATCTTCGTCTACTTCGTCCATGCAAAGTTCTTGAAGGGCTTGTTCAAGAGAAGATGTTGAGGGTAATGGGTGGATGGGGTGATCTTCATCATTGAGGGTAAGATTTTTAAAGGCTTGCTCTAGAGAAGCGATGGAAGACAATGGGGTATAGCCTAAACCGGAATGATCATGGGCACCTCTATATGGGACCTCTAAGATATCATGCATCCCTTGCTCATGGGAACCTAGACCTTGACCTTGCCAATGGAACATATTAAAGTATCGAGCTGGAAAATCCTCTATGTTAGGTATATTGGCACGCCTAGGCTCTTGTGGTTCTTCGGGTGGGTTTGCCCTAGTTGAGCAATCCAACCCTCCATAAACAAAGTTAATGTTGTTTGGAGCTGACACTCATGTCGTAAATAACGCCTATGGATAAAGAACGGTCTTGGGGACATCCAAAATCTTTAGTTGTTGGAATGGCTAGGGGTGTAATGGTGACGTCTTGGACCACATACTCACCAATGCTCGGATTAGTGATGTGGACTTTGACTTGGGTTGATGAGGTGGATGGTGAAGGCTTAGGTGGCTCTGGATTGGTTGTGGATGGTGGTGAGTTAAATATGTCACAATCTGAGAGTTCGACTTGTGACACATCGGCTGATGGAGTGGGATTGGATGGCGGTGTGGAATTAGAAGATGGAGGATGGGATAATGATGAAATAGAAGAAGTGGTTGTAGAAGGGGTAGATGTGATGTACGATGTGCTAATAGTAGATTGACTGTGACCACATGTACAAGAAGAAATGGATGTTTGAGGAGGTGATGTGATGGGTAGCTCCTCTATGATGGGAGCCTTAGAAGAAGATGGAGATGGATTAGAAGAAGGCAGATTAAGAGATGATGTGGATGGATTTGATGATGGTACCAAGAATAAATGGGTGGAAGGTAACATGGATTCATAAGGATTTGAAATGAAATTACAATACTTAAAAGGTTCGACATCCGTGGGGATGCAATGGACTTGTCCATCATGAACATATTTCAAGCATTGGTGGAGAATTGAAGGAACACATTTCATTTCCCTCATCCAAGGTCTACCAAGGAGTATATTATATGCCATGGCTCCTTCCAAGATGTGAAACATGGTGTGCAACGTTCTGGCCCCTACTTCTATAGGTAAAACAATAGTGCCAATTATGGTACACAAAGCATCGTTAAATGCTTTGAGGGTGAATGATGATTTGGAAATGTGGGATGGAGGTAATTTGAGGTGGATAAGGGCAGCGGTAGTAATGATATTGATTGATGAGCCAGTATCAATTAATACTCTTTTGAATGGCTTTCTGTCTATTAATGCCATTATGTGCAATGGAGGGTCTACTGATTCTGAACTCATTGATTTTACCTCAAAGTCATAGAAGGTAATTGATGGCTCCATGCACGTTCTAACACTCCCTACAAAGTTGTTGAAGGCATTAGAGTCTTGGGATTCTAACTCAATTGACTTGAGTATTTCCATTAAAGCTTCTCTATGCCTAGGGGATTTTTGGATAAGCTCATACAGAAAGCTTGGTTGATGCCATTTTCAAACTAGTGGTTAACCGGCTGGTTAAGGTTACCACTGGCCTTATTGGATGAAGGATGGGTGGATTGGATGGGTTGGATAGATTGATTGGTGGAGATGGATTTGGTGATGTTTGGATGGGAGGTGGGTTTGAAGGTTGTTGAGCATTTTTTTGATTTTGCCTTTGCCCTCTAGTGACCACATGGACTGCTCCTACAAAGTTTTGGTATTGTTGGACATGATTTACTTGATTAGGAGGTGGTTGTTGATTGTTACCTCCTATATTATGTTGGACCTCCCCATGGTTAGGTAGAGGTGTCTGATATATGCCCAAATTTTGATTTTGTGGAGCTAAGGGGTTATCCACGTTAATGGCCCCTAAGTCTATGAGGTCTTGCACTATGTTTTTGAACATATGGCAGGAATTGATATCATGCCCATTTTGTCGATGGTATGGGCAAAACAAGTGCTCTCTATAACTTTTAGGCCTTTTGGTGGGATCATCGGGCCTAATGTCTGGCAAGGCTAATTTGTTGGTCTCATACAACCTTTGAAATATGGATGAATATGATTCTGCTAAGGGAGTGTATTGACGTTGGGGTCGATTGAATTGGCGATGGGTAGGTTGTTCCATAGTTGGCATTATGTTTTGTACCATTGGTGCTTGGGTTACTGATGGGACCGCATGATAGGAAATTTGTTGTTGCACTAGTTTTTGAGCCATTACGGGTTGGCTCATGACCACTTGATTGACTTGATTAGTTGTGTTAGCCATTGAGGCTTGTGTTGATTTGGTTTGGCTAGATTGATTATTTTGGTATTGGCCCCTATTTTGCCATTCTTTCTTCTTAGGCTTAATGACACCCTCTTGGATTTTTATCTCCTCAATGACACTAGCCTGTGCTAAAGCCTCCTCAAATGTTCTATAAGTATTGAGCTGAAGCATCCAAGAGATGGGTTTTAAGCAACTCTTGGTAAAAAGTTTGATAATTTCTTCCATTGGGAGGGAGAATGGCAACTTTGTTATGACTGCCCTCCAACGGTTTCCAAAATCATAGATAGGTTCCTCATCCCATTGTTTCAAATAATATATATCCGATAAGGACACCTTCTTTTTAATATTAAGGGTGAAGCGTTCCAAGAATAGATCTATCAATTGATCAAAAGTATAAATACTATGTGTAGGCAATTGATTGTACCATTCAATGGCATCTCCCCCTAATGTTTGAGGAAACGTTCGAAGCATAAGAGCATTATCATCACTAATCCAAAAACATACATGGACAAATGAACTCACATGCTCCTTAGGATCCTCGGTTCCCCTAAACTTGTCAAATTTTGGTATCGTAAAATCTATCGGATATGGTGGTGATGGTACCGATGGATGGATTGGTTGATGGATCAGTTGGCTTAATGTGAGCTTTTGGCTCGTTATCCCTAGTGAGTTTTGCATCAACTGATCGATTTGCTTTTGCATTGCCTAGAATCTAAGATCTTCTGCTGGAATATGAGGACCTTGGATTATGTGATGGTTGGTTGATGGGTTGGATGGTAGATGTTGGGGTGTGACCAACATGGTGTTGTGGAATGGATTGGGTTGGGTATGTGGAGAAGATTGATGGTTGAAATATGGGGATGATTGATGAGGATGATGATGGAGAAATGGATTGTGTTGTTGGTTAGTGGTAATGTTGATTGGTATGGTGGATGTGTGGAGTGGTGGTGGATTGGGGATGGATACTATGGAAGATTGAGGGACCCATGCTGAATTTTGATTGGTGAGCGAAGGTTGATTTGGAACTCCTTGGGTCATAGGGTCTATGTAAGCTGACTATTTTCCTTTTGTTCATTGTGAAAGCAATTTGTTGATGAGCCCTAATGTATCCGTAAGTTCTTGATTTGACCATGTGTCAAATTATGGGGTTGTGGTTGGATGAGATGATGGATGAGTTGATGATGATGGATGATTAGTCATGGTCATGTTGGCTAAGTGAGATGATGGAGGTGTGGATGATATGGTCATGTTGGCTAAGTGAGATGATGGAGGTGTGGATGATGATGGATGAGAGGACATGGGTATGGTGCAAGTTGCATTTGATGTTACAACTTGGAGGCTAGGGACTTGTGAGGCAGCATTGACATACTCCTCATACAAGGGGTTGGTATAGGTGGATGTGAGATAAGTGTTTGGAACACTTGGGATTTGTGGTGGTTGGCTCATGGAGGAAGGCATACCATATTCATAACTCGAATTAGGATATCCTTGGGCAAGGTAGGTGGTAGCCAATTCGGATTCTTCAAAACCTTCTTGGCTAAGGGGTTCTAAGACATAGTTAGAAGCCTTGTAAATGGCCTGCACTCTATCCATGTCTATGTAGGTGGTGGTTGTCTCCACATTGTGTGAATGTGTCTCTACTTGAGAGTGGGGTGGATGGGATGATCCAGACAAAGTAGTCTGAACCATATTGGATGGGGCTACCGAAGTAGCGGGCTCATGGGAACTATTTTCCATTAAACTACTTTGGTTTATTATTTTCTTTTGTTGTCGTGTTAGCACCATAAAGTAGTTAAACCAAAGATTCAAAGCTTATCTAAATCACACAAATTAACAACTTTTCCAAAATTTAAAGTAAAGAAAACAATCAATCCTAGGTTTCACCTTGTGTGGCTTACCTTGTTCATTAATTATTTTCTTTCATTAATGTGAAGTTCCTTTTAGAATTGTTGGCTTGTGTGTTTTGATGTAACTTAATCTTGTTTAATGAAAAACAAAGGTAAAAACTAAGGTTGGCCAAGGCAACGAGATTCTTGTTGGTAATGACCTCCAACAAGTTTGCTCGGGGGTAGTCCTATGGTTTCTAGGGCAGATATTGGTGGATGGAAATCACTGCCACCGTCACCAAATCTCAAGCAATGGTTGGTGATGAAATCCAACCACTACTGTTAAAAATGTGAATCGTGCAAGTGTGTGTGATTAATTTTATTAGATTTCTTATTCTCTATGGTGTGCAAACAATATTAAATATTACTAACTTTACTAATCTAAATTAGAAGCCAACACAAAGATGCAAATTTCACCTAAAGAGAGTGGAGTACACCGCTCAAAACCCCCTGCCTACAAATGATTAAAATCACAAGAGCAACCGGAGGGTTCGTCCACCTCTCTGCCAAAGGGGCCAGCCTAGGGCAGGATTACTTTATGCATCAAGATGTTGTTCCTATTTAGATATGCAAAATTAAAGTGATATTTAACCCTAAAATGCAAAATCTAGGATGCTTTTCTGTTTCATATGCACTCAAAAATGCAAACAATCACCTAGATCTACAACTTTTAGGACAAGAAATGAATTTGATATAATGAAACACACACAAACCCTAGATGTAACTTGCTACCGATTCTTTCCCATATTACTTAGTGTTAAACCTAAAAATAGTGAAAAATAGCAGCAAAAAATAGAATACGTAAATCGCTAAATGGCAACCTAGGGTTATGAAACTTACTTGGAAGCCTTAGCTCTGCTCCAAATTACTGCCAGGTGTAGTTAGGCACCTATGTAGGTGTAGCAGAGAGCACCTGTGGTTGTCTACAGATGCTATCGAATGCTCTATGAATGCTCTCGAATGCCTGCGTAATCTCTAAAAATGTTGTAGACTGCTTCAGAAACCCTAGCGATGAAATCGATGATCTCTACACTTCTAAAAATTCTTGTAACAAATAGAAATAAAATTAAGTTAGCAAGGTAGATCTATTAAATAATGAAACCCTTGTGGGGTCCCACCATGATCACCATTTGTGAAGACAAAGACACGACACTTAAATAATAATAGGAAATCAAATAACACAAGGAAATACAAAGATTGCACAAATGGATGTATTCAATAAAATGGGGGGAGCCAATGAACTCCTTTGATACAATCAGTACTCAATGTGAGTATTTGATACAATGATTTACAATGGCACTAGGGTTCTCTGAAACCCTAGCAATAACAATGAAGTGTCTTCAGATTTGGTGTGTCCTTGCTTCCAATAGGTTGAGTGGGCTTCGAGTATCTAGTGTGGGGCCACTCCAGCTTCAACAATCATTCAACAATATGTAGAACTTGTAGATCTACATACATAAAAATAGAACAAGGGGTTAGTAACACCTATGAGGGCTCCACAGTGTGAGACCCTCAGACATCAATAAAACCCTAGTTAAAAATGAAGTCAAAAAGTATGCAAAATCAACAAATTATGAGATAAAATATATTAAAATGAAGATATACCTTGCTTTCATTTTGTTGTTGCATATGGCATGGTGTAGCAGGCTCAGATTCACATTTTTGTGTTGCAGTAGGCTCGAACGTGCACTTGGTAGGCTCTGACATGAGCTTCATAGGCTCTAGTGTGCACCTATGGGATATAACAGGCTCTGGAGAGCACCTATGAAATACAATAGGCTCTAGTGAGCGCTTCGTAGGCTCTACAGTGAGCCTCGCAAGCTCTAGAGGGCGCCTATGGGTTAGGGTAGAATCTATAGAAGCAGATCTAGGGGGTGGCGATGAATGCGACGGATGGATGGGGGATGCATGGATGGAGGATGAATGGGGGATGGCTGGAACAACAGAAGTCTTATTGGCTTAGCTAGGGCTTTAGATCTTCAAACTCTATCTCTCTGCTAGGGCTTCACCAATGACTCCTCTAGGGTGCAATTTCTAATCTCAAGGTTCCAGGGTTTGAGCATTTGCAAATGCCCTTATTTATAATCCAACCTAGGGTTTTCTTAGGGTTTTAGCCTTACACTTTTGATCATGTGGCTAAGATTAAATTAGATCCTAAGGTTGAGATTACTTTTTGAATGTGGCATGGATTAATGAAGATGGACGGTGGAGATTAGATTGGATCGGACGGTTGTGGTTAATTGAGTTTATAAATATATATTTTATAATAAATATATTATAATATAATATAAAATATTATATTAAATATAAAATAATATAAAATAATATTAAAATAATCCCAATTAGGCTAGGAAATGGCGGGAAAGGGCTAAAATGGGCCTTTTGAAGGTGGGAAGGGCTAAATTGGGCCAATTTGAGGGTGGGAAAGGTGTATGGTGGACAAGTGGGTGGTGGAATGGTTAGGATGGAGGATTAGTGGCTGTAATTTGGTGTCTACACTAACATTTTCCTTTACAGGTACAATGGCTCCAAATCACAATGGAAACAAGGGAGAAACATATTTTAGAAAAAAAAAGTATCCTAAAATATTTTAACAATATCTCAAAATCCAAGGGGCATCAAGATCTATTGACGCATTGGAACCTGCATAGTTACAAGGTACATACCTATTTTACCTACTTTTGTTTTATTGTTGTATTTTAGTAAGTAATTTATAGTAATTTTAATAAATAATTTTAAAAATATGATATAGAACATCTTTGAATGCAAAATACCCAATTGATCTTGATATGCCTCCACTAGAAGATATTCCCCAGGATGAAATACATCACGAAAATTTCATCAAAAATGACATGCAACAACTTGAGCAGTTACAAGGTACATACCCATTTTACCTACTTAATAGTAATTTTAATAAGTAATTTCAAAAAATTATATAGAACATACTTGAATGTAGAGTACCCAATTGATCTTGATATGCCTCCACTAGAAGATATTCCCCAAGATGAAATACATCATAAAAATTTAATCAATAATGACATACAACAACTTGAACAAAATCTTGAAACTAGCATACAAAGTCAAAATAAAAATGATCATTCCAACCAAATGTACACTACAGGGGAATCTTCAACTAAGTCTAAGAAACATAGATGTAGGAACTCAACAAGCTAGATTATTGGAAGGTCATATTAGTTTGAATGGGCATCAAAATATTCGTTTATTGAACCAATGCTACAAGAAGATAGTAATGTAGAACCAAAATAAGCTAGATGTGTTATTTGCAGTTGGAAAATAGGAAAAGATAAGAGAATGCAACCTAAGATAGATACAATAGAAAAACATTGTGGAAAAATTTATGTTAAAGTAAAACAAGCTGATGGAAAATTTAAGAGAACCCACAGGTGGAAGAATGCATCAGAATGCGCACATGTCAGATATGCACTAGACTATGATAAAGTGATGAAACAAAAATAAATACTAGCTCAGAATGGTGGAACGATTCCAACATAGTTTCAAAAAATTCATAAAACCACGTTAGCTTCAAAAAGCTTGTAGTTTGCTGTCGTATTTACTATTCTTAAAAAAGGTAGACCTATGTCAAACTTTATTGATTTTAAGCATCTCTTTCGACTAGCTGATGTATAGAACCTCCCTAATGCTCATTGGTCAGATCAAAGTGGTTGGAAAATGGTAAAATGTCTATCTTTAGTTGAGAAAGAGGACTTGAAAGAGAATGTTAAAAATTATAAATTCATTTCACTTTCTATTGATGAGGTAACTATAGTTGACAATACATATTGGATTTGCATGCATGTTTACACCTTTCAAAATCATGTAAGGCAACCTCATTTGCTAGCAATACATAAGATGGTGGAAAATTGTAATGCTAAAAATATTTACAATGTTGTTGTTACTAGCTTAAAGGATATTGTTGGAATGGATGATGCAGCAATAGCCAGTAAATTAATATGTGTTGGAGTTGATGGTGTTGTTGTAATGCAAGGTAACAAAAATGGTCTTTGTGTTCGAATTCAAATATTTGTTACCCCATATTTGATCTCGATTCACTACATGGCTCATAGAATGAATCTTGCATACAAAATTGTGAGCACATTTAAAAATGTTACAAGAGTTGAAGAACTCGTTCGGGAAGTACATTCATATTTTTTGTGCAATCCAAAAAGGTTTGCAGAGTTTCAACTATTCACACTAGGACTTACAAAAAGTAAAAAATTATTGCAAGATGTAGATACCAGGTGGATTTCATTGTTTCAACCCGTAGTAAGAGTTTTCAAACAATATAAATCCTTAGTAGGCTTTATGTATGATAATCGGAGGGTAGTTGATAAAGCGAAATATTTTTTATATCGTATGAGAGACCTGGAAACACTACTCACTTTATGTGGTATTCTTCCAATGCTGCATGAAATGAATACATTGATAAAAATTGCACAACAAATATCCATTTATATAGTTGATTTCATCAGTATTAGAATACAAATTTGTATGCATATTGATATGTTATACTTATCAAGTGAGAATTTTATGGATCCTTTGTTTGATGATTGGAGAACTCTAACAAATGTCAATGAACAAAATAGTTTGTTGTAGTTCAACATCAACGATTATCTCTATATTAACGTTCATGAAAAAGAGATATCTTTATATTATTTTGATAAGCGATTGGATATAGTTAGTGAAGATGTTGAACAAATGCCAATCACATACAACATATTTGAAGAAGTTTTATAGAATACAAGGATTAAGTTGAGAAAAATAGCAGAATCATTGACAAAAGAAATTAGAAGTCGTTTTCAAATATATGAGTTGCTAGAAGCAATGGGTGTGGTTAACCCTGTGTTTTGGGATTCAAAAATAGAAAATTACAGCAAAAAAGCCTTGTTTATAAAATATATGGGTACACTTATCAATCATTTTTCTAAAAGTGTGGAAGTCAATGGTACTGAGATCAATGATATTTTGAATAAAGATATTTTGACCAAACAATCCTCATATTTTGGAAATACAATGGTTGATCAAATTCCACATTTGACTAATTCTAGCGAACCAGGTTCTATTATACGTTTGTGGAAAAAGTTATACCCTAGTAGTGTTTTACAGGAAATGATGAGCGAATATTTTCGCTTATATAAATTGTGTCAAACAATGGTTTTGGGATCAGTGGAAGATGAAAGGGTTTTTAGTGCATTGTCTTTTGTGAAATCTAAAGTTCGTAATAGACTAGATAAAAATTTAGAAAATTGCTTGAGAATATATATCTCATCTTATGAGGTGCACAATTTTCCTTATGAGAGAGCTCTGACATATTGGAAATCTATAACAAGTAGAAGAGGTATCACGAATATTGATGATGATGAGGAAAATGAGAACAATAGTGACTTGATTATTGAGACACAGAGATCAACTATGCCTACAAATGATGTTGTAGAAGATGAGAATTGTTTGTTTCAACTTCCTCCAATGTAATATTTGCATCATTTTTGCAACAAATATCTTTAGGATAATGGATTTTATTGGATAGATGGATTTTATACAAATTGCATGATATTTATATAATCCTGATGTGGGGAATCAGGATTATGAAGTTTTGTTTGGATTGATGAGTTTTGCAAATGTCTTACCCTTTGTTCAGAATTATGAATTTTTCATTGGATTGATGTGTTTTTCAACTTCCTCCAATGTAATATTTGCATCTTTTGGCAACATGTCTTTAGAATAATGGTTTTTATTGGATAGATGTATTTTACATACATAATTACATTGCATGATTTTTATATTATCCAAATGTTGCAAAACAGGATTATGAATTTTGTTTTGGATTGATAAGTTTGGAAAATAATGTCATAGATGTTAATTGTTTAAGATTATGAATTTTTCATTGAATTGATAAGTTTTTCATATAATGTCAAATATTTTGTTCAAAATTATGAATTTTTCCTTGGATTGATGTGCTTTTTAACATAGGCTTGCTTTGATATGCTTTTTAACATAGGCTTGCTTTGATTTTTAACATAGGATTTATTTTTTGTATTTGCTTTTTAACATAGGCTTGCTTTGTTGTATATGAATTTTTCCTTAGATGGATATAATGTCAAATCTTTTGTTCAAAATTACTAAGGCTTGCTTTGATCTTGCACTATTGTGTCTTTTTAACAACAAAGTCTATCATAGGCTTTATTTTTTGTATATGAATTTTTCCTTGGATGGATATAATGTCAAATATTTTGTTCAAAATTATAGGCTTGCTTTGTTGTATTTGCTTTTTAACATAGGCTTGCTTTGTTGTATATGAATTTTTCCTTGGAGGGATATAATGTCAAATATTTTGTTCAAAATTATAGGCTTGCTTTGTTGTATTTGAGTATTTTAACATAGGATAACTTATTGATAATGAAGTGAAACATAGGCTTGATATTAATGAAAACAATCATTCAAACATCACACAGTTATTTAATAAAATAAAACAATCATTCAAACATCCCATAGTTATGAAAATAAGCCAGAATATCAATGAAAAATATTTTGTCATTAACAACACAATAAAAATATATATCTATGTACCTTTGTCTTGTACATTCATAAGATGTCATTGCACAAGAATCAAGATTGAAATATCCAATGCATTTGATATAGCCTGCCAAGGCACTATATCAAGATATGAAGTATTTTGACCTTCTCACAACCAAAAGCAAGAAAAATAAAACTCTATCCTGAACAAGACTAACAACACAAATGTTTTGATGTGATATACATATGCTTACAGACATTTGCATGATAAAAATCAATTGGCCTAACATGAATGTAAACTACATGCTACTGATTGGGAAGGCTTGACAACCATGGTAAAACTGTAAATAGAGGCTCTTAGGGAGTCAAAAATATGACCACTCGGGTGCATTCCCTTTTTACATTTCATGCAGATACACCTGACACCTGGCTTGCCATATTCCCTATAGAATGAACTTGAGATCCTAACATCTTGTTCAGGGAATTTATATATACACATACACTGGAGACGACTATATCCATCCCAACCCCCATTCCACTTTTGCAATATGATGAAAAAATATTTTCTAAGGAAACAAGAAATTGTAAATTAACACCTAAAAGTTCGTTGAATAAATGGACCAGTTAATGCATGAGTAGAAAAATGCCCTTCCTCTCCTCGGATCAGTACTCTTGTAGATCCCATTGCATCAATGCCTTTAGTAACAGAGCTAAGTGAATACTCCAAAAGAGTCACAGATACCTGCATAACACAGATTCTTGATATGATCTCCAGTCTAGATATTCCCATCATAAAAACCTAACAAGCAAATCTTCCTAATTTTAATTTTTAGGCTGAGGAGCCAAATTTAGGATTGGCATGCATGTCCAGCAATAGTTAAAGAATGCAACAATCAATAAGAAAATCTGATTCCACAATACCCTGAATCAGGAATGTAGAAGAAACCTCCCACCATTAATAATACAATGGTGTTCAAATAATTCATTTTTAGAAAACAAGAAGCAAATGATTGATTTAACTCTCAACACCTATTTCCATAGTTTCAATATCACAAAATTGTAAATCTCTACAAATATTTAATAAAAGAAAACAATCATTCAAACATCAGAGTTACAAAAAGTATTTTTATTTATTTTGAACAAAATTTCATTACAAAGAAAGTGAATTGTGCGTCCACTTTTAGACTATTGGGTTGAAGGGTCTATTTTAGGTATTTGCATAGATGAAGGATATAGCTGATTTTCCTCATGACCTTGCCCAGATGCTACCTCTAATGATGTTGTTTCTCCTTCTAGCATGCTAGCTCTCCATAGGTTCTCTTCACCAATATTCAAACTTTCTACCAATCCCCTCTCCTCTGTAGCTAGATCTTCTTTTGGAGGTATTTTGTTCTCTTGTTCCTCGAGCAAAATGTTCGGATCCATATTATGTTTGATGATGATTCTTTTGAGGGTATTATTTTGTCTGATGGTCTCATAGAATCGTTCTTTGAATTCAATTACATTTAGTATACTTTGCTTTGTCATGACCAAAAAGACCTTCATGCTTTCCACTTGATTTTTGACATTCTCAAAATTGGACTGCACAACAAAATATTTAAAATGTTAGTCAATAAAGATCAAAATGTGTTAAAAATAAATTAATTTAGAAAAATATTGTTGACTTACCTCTGCAACTACCTGGGCAACCTTTGCCACTTTAACTTTTTTCCTATCAATTGTCCACTTATTGAAATAGGCTTGAGCTTCAGCATTCAAATTCTCGAGCCTATGCAAAAGGAGATCTATAATTTCATCACCATAAATATTAGTGGCCTTTACAATTCCTGAGGTTGCTTGATATAACAAAGCATCCAAATTTTTAGGGTGTTGCTGAACCAAAGAAAACAATTCTTCTCTTTTTGTAAAATTTTTGTATTGAGCATTAATTTCTTTGACTAGAACTTTTGCCCGATACTCCCAATCCTTAAGTTTAGAAATATTCGAAAGCATAATATCCTTCACTATGGCTTCCAATTTTTTTGCTAATAAATATGATTCTGAAAAATCTAATATTTTATCCTTAGTAAGAGGAGCATCTTGACCATTTGGATCGAGGGGAGGGGAGTTGTGAGCAGTGGTTACTCTTCCACCAGTTTGTAATGCTTTATCAGTGGTTGCTCTTCCATCAGTTTGAAGCATATCAGAAGCTTTAAAACTATTAGGAAATAAACCTTGCATAAGAAATTCCAGATCCAGGGGAGGAATATGTAACCTTGGACACTCACGCAAAAATTTTGAAATATTTTCCACTGTAAAACTAGAAAAGTTTGAAAGGGACAAGTCTGTTGAACTCCTTGCAGCATTTAATTGTTTTCCATGCATATTTTGAGGCCTCATGAACTACTGTCTATGTGGAGGTGGTGGTGGTATAGTTTGTTGTGCGGGCCGTTGTGATCGACCTAAGGCCAAATTAAAAAATAAATAAACCTTTGAAGAAAATATTGTAATAAAAATATTGGGAAAGATAATTTTAATTATGCATACTATGCTCTGATCTGGTCTCTTGCCCTATTTCAATTGTTTGTTCAGAAGGTTGTGTGTGTTGTAGAGGAAATAGAGGCGGTGGCGATGGATGTGCCACCATTTGTTGTTGGTGATGATGACTTGAACCTACAAAAAATAAAAATAATATTTATTGTAAAAAAAATTATAATAAAATTTATTATGAAATTAATACTTAACTATAATTTCCCATACCGAATATCATTGTGTCATATTTAGATTGGATTGGTTCTAAAATATGTCTGGGATGATGCCCTGAAAACATTTAAAAAACATTAATTTAAATTAATGGTAACTAAAATTAATTAAAGAGAAATAAATTATAGAACCCAATTCTAGAAAAAGAAACTTTACCTGTAAAGGCTTGGCTAACTTCTTCAACATCGATGGGATGTGGACGTGAAATAGAAGAGGGAGTTGGATGAACAAGAGGATATTTTGAAGACCTAATGCATTTCACAGACCTTGTTAGTGGATGTTGTGGTGACAGTATGTCAGAATCTCCACTACCCTCTGGGTTCATTCCCCTATTTGTAGCATCTCTTCTATTCGAAGCTGACATCACTCTTCTTTGCATTAAAGTGAATTTAAAAATTAAAAATATAAACACAAAAAAATTATTGTAAATTTAAATGTAAAAAAATTACCTTCATCTATTCGACGGTTAAGGTAACTAAATTCAATTTTGTATGGAGTGAGGTGGGCATGGTGGTATTGCTTACATTAAAATATGCTTCATAAAAAAACCAATCAAGTAATTGCTAGTAGCAACAATGGTAGAAGTGGCAGTAGTATTTGTGCACGCATTTTGAAGTTCATTTTTTATTTTGGTGAAAACATACGAGGACCAATCGTATTTGTTCTCTCTAAGACAATGCACAATATACCCCAAAGCCCATAAAGGTATGTCTAATGTTCTTCCTTGCAAAAAATACGTGATTGGAAGAACTCGATGATCGCTTTAAGGAAGTTGTTGGTAACAGATGAAAAATTGAGGCCCCTTATGGATGGAGTTGCATCTATTGCAGTATTAACAATGCTAATGTTGGCAATTTTGGGTACCTTGAGTACATTGCTTTTGGCTAAGTTTAGTTGTTGTCATTGATGTCAAAGAGTTATTGGTAGATGTTTTTGATATCGAGGAACCTTTGGAGCAACTTGCTTTTATGTCCAAGGATGTGTTTTTGTTGAAGGTTTTAGTTGGTCAGTAAGCCTCCAAGAAAATCAGAGTAGCCCAATTGCCAAAATCTAGAAAAAGATTAAGTAGAATAAAGTTTGCAGGCTGCTGGAAAAACTGTCATGATTTCGCGACATGTTTGAGGAGAGAGAAAGTCATGATTTCGCGATATGTTTGAGGAGAGAGAAAGTTTGGCCAGAACTGTCGTGATTTCGCGACATGCAGGAAGGCAGAGGCAAAGCGGGCAAAAGTGTCATGATTTCGTGACATGTTTGAGGAGAGAGAAAGTTTGGCCAAAATTATCATGATTTTGTGACATGCAGGAAGGCAGAAGCACAACGGGAAAAAAGTGTCACGATTTTGCGACAAGTTTCGAAGAAGTCGTACGGATGCAGAAAGTGTCGCGATTTCACGACATGTTCCAGTTTCGCAAGCAGTTGGCAAGAAATATTCTAATGCAGCGAAAGCGTCACGATTTCGTGACATGTTTCTTTTTCGCTAGTGCAAACCAAGAGAAGTACGAAGAAGCAAGAGGTGTCACAATTTCGTGATAGAGTTGTTGATGACGTTAGCAAAAGGCAAAGGTGTCACGATTTCATGACAGTTGCGGAGAAGAAGGCAGTGAAGTCCAGAGCATCGTGATTTCATGACCAAAATCATGATGACGTTAGCAAGAGGAAAAGGTGTCACGATTTCGCAACAGTTGTAGAGAAGAAGGCAGTGAAGTCTAGAGCGTCACGATTTCGTGACAAGATTCATGATGACGTTAGCAAAAGCTGTAGCGTCGTGATTTCGTGATAGCAAAAGAGAAGAAGGCAGTGAAGTCCAGAGCATCCTGATTTCATGACAAGATTCATGATGACGTTAGAAAAAGCTATAGCGTCGCAATTTCGTGACAGCAAAGGAGAAGAAGGCGGTGAAGTCTAGAGCGTCGCAATTTTGTGATAAGATTTACGATGATGTCAGCAAAGGCTGTAGTGTAGCGATTTCGTGATAGCAAATCAAAGAAGGCGCTTGACAGGAGTAGTGTCGCGATTTCACGACAGCATGTAATACAAGGTGTACGACAGACCAAGGCATAGCGATATCGTGACATATTTGAGTGTCGCATGAAAAAAGCCACAGAACAGCAGAAGCATTTGAAGCCGACGAAGTTAACCTTTGCCGACAAAGTATAAAGTCTTACAGCCGACATGGTAGAAGATTGAACAGTCGACTAAAGATCAAAGATTTCATCTTGAGATTGTGAGTATTAAAGGAAGACTATTTGAGCATTTTTGGGTGTGATTGAAGTGTGCGTTTGTAATGCGATCTACGCAAGTAAAGTGCGGGGGATAAGTTTGATCATCAAGAAGTTGAGTGTGGAAAGTCTTGCTACTGTGGTTACACAAAGGGTGAATATAGTACTACAATGGATGCACAAAGGAGTAGAAAGTGTTGGTGTTGTGACATTCAAAGACAGCATGCAAAAGTGAAGGGTTCGAAAGTCGAAGTGCTATGTACTGCTGTGTACTAATGATGATGAGTGTTTAATGGGAGTGTCACTCCCAAATCTATTTTAATCATCTCATCAGGATATGGGGGAGGGACTAAGCTAAGAGGCTCTTTCTTAGGCCCGAGCCCCAAAGATGACCCTTTGCCATTGATGAAAAAGGGGGAGAGATTTAAGTAAGGGGGAGAGTTTTCAAGTGGAGAGAAGAGCTTCAAGTTAGGGGGAGCAAAAATTGAAGAGATTGGTTTCAATTTTGGCTCTTGGAAGATGTGTTTTAGTTAAGGGTTGCCATCAATGACAAAGGGGGAGATTGTTGGCAATTTTGGGTACCTTGAGTACATTGCTTTTGGCTAAGTTTAGTTGTTGTCATTGATGTCAAAGAGTTATTGGTAGATGTTGTTTTTGATATTGAGGAACCTTTGGAGCAACTTGCTTTTATGTCCAAGGATGTGTTTTTGTTGAAGGTTTTAGTTGGTCAGTAAGCCTCCAAGAAAATCAGAGTAGCCTAGTTGCCAAAAATCCAGAAAAAGATTAAGTAGAATAAAGTTTGCAGGTTGCTGGGAAAACTGTCATGATTTCATGACATGTTTGAGGAGAGAGAAAGTCATGATTTCGTGACATGTTTGAGGAGAGAGAAATTTTGGCCAGAACTGTCATGATTTCATGACATGCAGGAAGGCAGAGGCAAAGCGGGCAAAAGTGTCACGATTTCGTGACATGTTTGAGGAGAGAGAAAGTTTGGCAAAAACTGTCATGATTTCGTGACATGCAGGAAGGTAGAAGCACAACGGGCAAAAAGTGTCACGATTTCACGACAAGTTTCGAAGAAGTCATACGGATGCAAAAAGTGTCGCGATTTCGTGACATGTTCCAGTTTTGGAAGTAGTTGGCAAGAAAGATTCTAAGGCAGCGAAAGCGTCGTGATTTCACGACATGTTTCTTTTTTGCCAGTGCAAACCAAGAGAAGGACGAAGAAGCAAGAGGTGTCGCGATTTCATGATAGAGTTGCTGATGACATCAGCAAAAGGCAAAGGTGTCATGATTTCATGACAGTTGTGGAGAAGAAGGCAGTGAAGTCTAGAGCATCGTGATTTCATGACCAAAATCATGATGACATCAGCAAGAGGCAAAGGTGTCATGATTTTGCGATAGTTGCGAAGAAGAAGGCAGTGAAGTCTAGAGCATCACGATTTTGCGACAAGATTCATGATGACATCAGCAAAAGCTATAGCGTCACGATTTCACGACAACAAAGGAGAAGAAGGCAGTGAAGTCCAGAGCATCGTGATTTCATGACAAGATTCATGATGACATCAGCAAAAGCTGTAGCATCACGATTTCACGATAGCAAAGGAGAAGAAGGCAGTGAAGTCTAGAGCGTTGCAATTTTGTGACAAGATTTGCGATGACGTTAGCAAAGGCTATAGTGTAGCGATTTCACGATAGCAAATCAAAGAAGGCGCTCGACAGGAGTAGTGTCACGATTTTGTGACAGCATGTAATACAAGGTGTACGGTAGACCAAGGCGTAGCGATATCATGACATATTTGAGTGTCGTGCAAAAAAAACCATAGAACAGCAGAAGCGTTTGAAGCCGACGAAGTTAACCTTTGCCAACAAAGTATAAAGTCTTACAGCCGACATGGTAGAATATTGAACAGCTGACTAAAGATCAAAGATTTCATCTTGAGATTGTGAGTATTAAAGGAAGACTATTTGAGCATTTTTGGGTGTGATCGAAGTGTGCGTTTGTAATGCGATCTGCGCAAGTAAAGTGCGGGGGATAAGTTTGATCGTCAAGAAGTTGAGTGTGGAAAGTCTTGCTACTGTGGTTACACAAAGGGTGAAGACAGTACTACGGTGGATGCGCAAAGGAGTAGAAAGTGTTGGTGTTGTGACATTCGAAGACAACGTGCAAAAGTGAAGGGTTCAACAGTCGAAGTGATGTTTATTGCTGTGTGCTGTTGTGGTTGCACAGAGAGGGAAGAAAGTACTACCATGGATGTGCAAAGGAGCAGAAGGTGTTGTTGTTGCAACATTCAAAGACAGCACATAGAAGTGAAGGGTTCAACAATCAAAGTGCTGTGTACTGCTGTGTACTGCTGTAACTGCGTAGAACTGTGCGAGAGTTGGTTTCGACAAAACACGACTGTAACAGAATAGTAAAGACTGATTTGTGCAAGCATTTGAAGAGCTTGTGAACCGTTCTTATTTCACCAATTTGAGGACCATATTGAGGACAAAATTTGAGGCTGGAAGAGGACAGAATTGTGCCAGACCGAAGGACTGTGTTTTGGTGTAGAAAAGAGGACCAGCTTGTTGTGACAGAGTAGAGGACAGAGATCTCTAGCCATAGTAGGGAATACAAGTGTCTTCTGTGGAAAGAGTTCCACTTGCTAAGGGCAAAAGAGATAGAGGTCCTCTAGAGGATCACTAGCAAAGTTGAATTATGGGAAGGTGTCTCCTTTGAGCTGAGGCTCATAAACATTGTAATCGGGGAGGTTTCCCAGAGGTTTTGATATAACTTTTAGAAGAAAAGTTTTTATCCGTGGATTAATTTTCTGTCTCATTGCGGATTGCTTCTTGTGCATTGTTTTACTACTATCATTACTGCTATCTTATTTTTCTTGTTAATAATTTGAAAGCTGTAGTGATAAATCAAGTTAAAAAGGATCTTATACTGTTCACCCCCCCTCTCAGTATAAGCTTGTGTTCTTCAATTGGTATCAAATCCAGTGCCTTCGAAAAGTTTAACAACTTGAAGGAAAAGTTTACAAAGAACACAATGGACTAATCGAGTAGCAATGCATCACCTATTCTTGATGGATCAGATTTTGGTCTATGGAGTGCAAGAATGAAAGTCTATCTAATGGCTCTCGGTAATGAGGTATGGGAAGTTGTTGAAGATGGATATACCATTCCTACAAATGGTCCTTACACTAAAGAAGACAGACTTCTACATCACAACAATTCAAAAGCCATGAATGCAATCTTGAAGGGTTTACAAAAGGCAGCTCTCACTAAAGTTATTCATTGCAAGACAGCCAGTGAAATGTGGAATCAATTGCAGGTTGTTCATACAGGTGATGCAAATGTTCGAAAGGCCAAGTTAAGACATTTTAAAGGTATGTTTGAATAACTCAAGATGAATTATGATGAAAATATTAGTGACTACATGCTCCGGATGGATGAAGTTGTTAATTCTATGAAAGACTTAGGTCTTGAACTTGCTGAAAATGATGTGTGTGATAAGATTTTAAGATCTCTTCCAAATAGATTTAGCGAAAATATTTCTGCTATTGAGGAAGCCAAAGATTTAGATAAATTGAAAAATGATGAGCTCCATAGTATTCTTACAGCATTTGAATTGAGGACACAAGTGAAATTTAATGTAAAGAAAGAGGCAACTTTCAAAGCTATCAAGAAATCGAAGGGCAAACAGATTCAAGAAAGTGATGAGTCTTCTAGTGAGGAAGAGGCATATTACAACAGGAAAGGCAAGTTTTCCAGAAAGCACAAAAGCAAGAAAAATATAAGATGTTTCAACTATGGGAAATTTGGTCATTATGCTACTGACTGTATTGTTTCTAAAGATGAAAGTGATGAAGATATACAGGATGTTAAAAGCAAGGATTCTAAAAAGCACAGGTATTACAAAAACAACAAAAATGAGTACAACGAATCACCAGAAAAGCAAAGATGAGTACATCAATCATGGAAAGAGGCATTCTCACAAGAATAAGAAGAGCTTCTACTTGGACAAAGCAAGTAAGTGTTCTAGCAGTGAAAGTGACAGTTCTTCTAGTGATGATGAAAATGAGATGCTGTTCATTTTAGAAAAAGAGGAAGAACCGAAACACAAATTCATTATCATGAAATGTTTTAGATGTGGAAATTTTGGGCACCTTGAGGATGATTGCGAAAATGATGATTTGGATGCTAGTATGTATGAGGATGTTTCAGAAAACCCCAATGAAGATGCATGTATGGTTTTTGAAAAAGGTAGCACCTTGAGTGATAAGAAATCTGAAAAAGGTTGTGACGATTCAAAGTGCCATCAAATAGAGGATCTTGAATGCGAACTCAATAATGCTCTTAGTGTTTTGAAAAAGGAAAGAAAGAAGAATGATAGAATCAAGATTAAGGTAGATGAATGTTGTATGGAGATAGATGAACTTGTAGAAAATCTTGAAGTATCTATGGCTAAGACACAAGAACTCAAAAATGAGTTAGAATCTAAAATTTTGGAGTATAGTGAGTTAGAACAGGAAATAGCTTCTTTGAAAGAAGAAAATAAAGAGTATAAGGATAAGCTCTACAGATTTTAGGATAGCTCCAAGAAGGTTAAATTTCTCATCGAAGAACAGAGAAAACCAACAGATAAAACAGGTCTCGGTTTTATTAAGCCGCACAAGGAACAGGTTGGTGAATCTAGCAAAAGATTTCAAAAGAAAGAGAGTCCTGTTGAAGAAAATACTTCAGATCATGAGTCTGTAAGTGATGAATACGTAGAAATAGAAAATGATATTCAGACTAAGAAGAAGAAGTTTTCGAGACCCATGAAGTCGAACAAAAGAAAATTTCACGGCAGATGTTATGTGTGTCACAGATTTGGTCACATGGCTGTACAGTGCATGACTCAAATGCAGAGAGTAAATGACAGTTTCAGGAGACGTAATTTCTTTCAAGGGTATTGCTACTCTTGTCAACAATTCGGGCACAAGGCAATTTTTTGCAAGACACATAACATGAACTGGGTTAGTCAGAATAGGCGAATTCAAAGAACAACCATGACTGATATTATTACCTGCTATAAATGCAACAATGAAGGACACCTAGCTAGACAGTGTAGAGCTAATATTCTGAGATACAAGAACAGAAACAATAGCATGAACAAGTTCAAGAATCAAGGCATGGACAAAAATAAGAAAAATGACATGAACAGATCCAAGGATCAAGGTACAGATAAGAACAGAAAAGATAAAAGAAACAGGAACAGTAGTATTAACAGGTTCGAGGATCAGAACAGTGACAAGAACAAAAATACAAGAAAAGAATTCAAGAGAAGACCCGACAAAGAAATATTGGAAACTAATGATGATGAGTGTTTAATGGGAGTGTCACTCCCAACCCTATTTTAATCATCTCATCAAGAGATGGGGGAGGGACTAAGCTAAGAGGCTCTTTCTTAGTCCCGAGCCCCAAAGATGACCCTTTGCCATTGATGACAAAGGGGGAGAGATTTAAGTAAGGGGGAGAGTTTTCAAGTGGAGAGAAGAGCTTCAAGTTAGGGGGAGAAAAACTTGAAGAGATTGGTTTCAGTTTTGGCTCTTGGAAGATGTGTTTTAGTTAAGGGTTGCCATCAATGACAAAGGGGGAGATTGTTGGCAATTTTGGGTACCTTGAGTACATTGCTTTTGGCTAAGTTTAGTTGTTGTCATTGATGTCAAAGAGTTATTGGTAGATGTTGTTTTTAATATCGAGGAACCTTTAGAGCAACTTGCTTTTATGTCCAAGGATGTGTTTTTTTTGAAGGTTTTAGTTGGTCAGTAAGCCTCCAAGAAAATCAGAGTAGCCCAGTTGCCAAAAATCTAGAAAAAGATTTAGTAGAATAAAGTTTGCAGGCTGCTGGAAAAAATGTCGCGATTTCGCGACATGTTTGAGGAGAGAGAAAGTCACGATTTCATGACATGTTTGAGGAGAGAGAAAGTTTGGCCAGAACTGTCGTGATTTCATGACATGCAGGAAGGCAGAGGCAAAGCGGGCAAAAGTGTCACGATTTCGTGACATGTTTGAGGAGAGAGAAAGTTTGTCCAAAACTGTCATGATTTCGTGACATGCAGGAAGGCAGAAGCACAGCGGGCAAAAAGTGTCACGATTTCGTGACAAGTTTTGAAGAAGTCGTACGGATGCAGAAAGTGTCACGATTTCGTGACATGTTCCAATTTTGCGAGTAGTTGGCAAGAAAGATTCTAAGGCAGTGAAAGCGTCATGATTTTGCAACATGTTTCTTTTTCGCCAGTGCAAACCAAGAGAAGGACGAAGAAGCAAGAGGTGTCACGATTTCATGACAGTGTTGCTGATGACGTTAGAAAAAGGCAAATGTGTCATGATTTTGTGAAAGTTGAGGAGAAGAAGGTAGTGAAGTCTAGAGCGTCATGATTTCATGACCAAAATCATGATGACATCAGCAAGAGGCAAAGGTGTCATGATTTTGTGACAGTTGTGAAGAAGAAGGCAGTGAAGTCTAGAGCATCACGATTTTGCGACAAGATTCATGATGATGTCAGCAAAAGTTGTAGCATCGTGATTTCACGATAGCAAAATAGAAGAAGGCAGTGAAGTCCAGAGCATCGTGATTTCACGACAAGATTCATGATGATGTCAGCAAAAGCTGTAGCGTCACGATTTCACGACAACAAAGGAGAAGAAGGTAGTGAAGTCTAGAGCGTTGCAATTTTGCGACAATATTTGCGATGACATTAGCAAAGGCTATAGTGTAGCGATTTCACGATAGCAAATCAAAGAAGGTGCTCGACAGGAGTAGTGTCACGATTTCATGACAGCATGTAATACAAGGTGTACGGTAGACCAAGGCGTAGCGATATCACGACATATTTGAGTGTCGTGCAAAAAAAACCACAGAACAGCAGAAGCGTTTGAAGCCGACGAAGTTAACCTTTGCCGACAAAGTATAAAGTCTTACAGCCGACATGGTAGAATATTGAACAGCCGACTAAAGATCAAAGATTTCATCTTGAGATTGTGAGTATTAAAGGAAGACTATTTGAGCATTTTTGGGTGTGATCGAAGTGTGCATTTGTAATGCGATCTGCGCAAGTAAAGTGTAGGGGATAAGTTTGATTTTCAAGAAGTTGAGTGTGGAAAGTCTTGCTACTGTGGCTACACAAAGGGTGAAGACAGTACTACGATGGATGCACAAAGGAGTAGAAAGTGTTGGTGTTGTGACATTTGAAGACAGCGTGCAAAATTGAAGGGTTCGATAGTCGAAGTGCTGTGTACTGCTGTGTTCTGTTGTGGTTGCACAGAGAGGGAAGACAATACTACCATGGATGCGCAAAGGAGCAGAAGGTTTTGCTGTTGCAACATTCAAAGACAACACGTAGAAGTGAAGGTTTTAACAGTTGAAGTGCTATGTACTGCTGTAACTGCATAGAACTGTGCGAGAGTTGGTTTCGACCAAACACAACTGTAATAGAACAGTAAAGATTTGGAGGTAGATTTGTGCAAGCATTTGAAGAGCTTGTGAACCATTCTTCTTTCACCAGTTTGAGGACTAGATTGAGGACAAAATTTGAGGCTGGAAGAGGACAGAATTGTGCTAGACCAAAGGACTGTGTTTTGGTGTAGAAAAGAGGACCAGCTTGTTGTGACAGATTAGAGGACAAAGATCTCCAGCTAGAGCAGGGAAGATAGGTGTCTTCTGTGGAAAGAGTTCCACTTGCTAAGGTCAAAAGAGATAGAGGTCCTCTAGAGGATCACTAGCAAAGTTGAATTAGGGGAAGGTGTCTCCTTTGAGCTGAGGCTCATAAACATTGTAATCGGGGAGGTTTCCCAGAGGTTTTGATATAACTTTTAGAAGAAAAGTTTTTATCCGTGGATTAATTTGCTATGTCTCATTGCGGATTGCTTCTTGTGCACTATTTTACTGTTGTCATTACTGCTATCTTATTCTGCTTGTTAATAATTTGAAAGTTGTGGTGATAAATCAAGTTAAAAAGGATCTTATACTGTTCACCCCCCCTCTCAGTATAAGCTTGTGTTCTTCAGCTAAACCCTTTATCACCATTGTTGCAAATGGAATTAAAAATTTCAAATTGCAAAAAGTGTACTTATTTAAAAAACAACTATTTTATAGTTATAGTATCTTTTAAATCAATAATAATATATAATAATAACATGTATATATTACACAAAGAATAGAAAACTGACAATTTGAAAGACATACCTTGTAATGCAGTTGATGAGAGATCATAGTATCTAGATGGGTTTTTCATCATCAATCAGACTAAATTTTGATGAGACAGATTCATAATTTTTATAGGGAAGGGTTATCAATCAATGGACATCAGATGGTTTCACCGAGAGGGTAAGGGTTTTATTGTCGATTATAATTGTAATAATTGACCCTTGATTTTTATAGGACTAAAAAAATATAGTCAACATATGAATGTCCATGTCAAATTGGGGTATATATGCTAGCCATAGTAGCCTATATTTCCTCATCCATGCTAACATGTGGTAGTGTGAACGACACATGGCACACAACCAAGCAATCATCCCTTGTATGATACCTATTTTCTCATTTCTTGGTTATCCCTCATATGATGTTTACAGATCCACATATGTCATCCCTAGCATGATGTCTATAGAACCACCAAGGTCATCCCTCACATGATGTCTACAGACCCACATCTGTCATCCCTATCATGATGTATACAGACCCACCAAGGTCATCCTTCACATGATGTCTACGAACTCATGCAGGTCATCCCTCAAATGAAGTCTATGGACTTACCTGGGACATCCCTCGCATGAAGTCTACAAACTCATATTTAGTCATCCCTCGCATGAAGTCTCTCATTTTTCAAAATGTTTGGTGAATTCGCTAACATTTTATATTTTCTTGTGGAAAAAAATGCAATTCGCCATGTCCTCTACATGACTTTGAACCATATTTTCCTTGGTTTCAAAACTAATTCACCCTATTTTTCTATATACATTTTTGGGCCTACCCCTTATGCATAACCCTACCTCAAAATTTCAACTAGGAGTCTTCAATATGCAAATATCTCAATGAGATATTTCTCCTTAGGCCTCCAAATATTCAATATTTATTTTTTTGCAACAAAGAATTAATCCCTGCACAAGGAAAGTACATCAAATTTTTGGAAATAAAGATGAAGTTCTTCTCTATTTGTTGTAGGAAGCTTCCCAACTTCTGAGAGTTAATTTTCTACAAAAATAAAAAAATAGATGATAGTAATCCAATAATATTTCTAACCCTTCTTTCTTCTACAGTAAAATATTAACAATGTTAATAATTTTTTTTTATCTCTATAGAACACTAGTTGGATTGTCAATATAGTGGATACAATGTTTAGTTCTAGTCTTCACAAGATTTTTACAACTATGTGGAAAAATTCTAGCCAACTCTTATCAAAAAATTATGTGGCTTTCTCTACTTCCTATTATTCTACCTAGAGCTTCTTCTATCAAAAATATATTGTGATGGTATTTGCATGTAGTGGTGCACAATGGTTGATTTGGTTTGCAAATACTCAACAATAGCAATGGTGATCACTTGTGGTTTTCCTTTGATCCATCATGGCTTTGATACCATTATTATATTTTGGAGCCTTAAAATTAAAGGAAATACAATCACAAGTATTAAAATAAGCATGTAATGTTATAACTATGATAATGGCAACTTAACATGCATGAAAATATGATAGGAAACTTGATACAATGCTCTAGAAATGCTCATATAAGAAAGCTCACATAAATTTCAATGCTCCTCTAATGGATTTTAAAACCACTCCATATTAACAAAATGGAGCTACATTGTGACTACTACTACTCTAACCTATGCAATCTACAAATCCACTCTACATAAACACTCACAATGATACCTTTATATAGGAAGATAGATTCCTTACCTCTTACTCAACCCTAAGACTCATGTACATGTGGACTACATGCACATTTACATCATTGCACATTTTAACACTTGTGCATTTATTAAATTGCTCTAATAAACTATTTATCTCCTAATATAATCCTAATATAAATATGTACCCATGAAGGTACATTAGTAAAAAACCAAATAATGTAATATATTCCAACAACTATCATGTTGGAGGATGTATATCATATCTATCAGTTGCCGATAGAGGGTATTACAGTGAGGGCAACAGGGAGAGCTGCATGAGATCCCATAATGTAGAAATCCTTTGGTGACAAATGGTGGGAGGTGAATTATGATGGAGGTGTTAACTATGAGAGATATTTGGAGGATAGGATGTTGTCCAACTACCACACAATAATGATGCTTTTGATCGTAATCCATGCACTGCTGAATACTTCAAGAGTGAAATTCCCTTAGAATATGATGGAAGTAATACGTGATATGGCAGATCAAAGTGTGGTGTTTGCATGGAGACCAACATTGCTTCCATAGGCATATAGGGAGCTCCATGTTATGGTGAGGATAGAGTGATCAAGGCTAAGCTTCAGTCTATTATTACAGATATTGGTGTGGGAGCATATCATGGTAGGATGGCCTATGAGGCTATCATATGATGCTCATAGATATATGAGCAAGGATGTGCCCTATGTGTTGAGATGTTAGACTAATATGGAGATATGGATCAAGAGATATCATGATATGGGTGAGGTACATTACAGGGAGATGTTATATGGATTATTACCTTAGCATATTATGTGGAGGCCATATCAAGGAGCACTAGATTATCCAGAGGATGGAGAACAGCTCTGTAAGATCAAACGGGGGAAATGGATGATTGGGTGGTATGGGATGTAGGTGGAGTACTTACACTTCTTGAGGGTGATGTGATAGTTTTATTTGCAACAATGATGGCTAGAACCACTAGTGGTTATTTGGAGGATGGAGGGAGATCAAGGGCCATGAACAATTATGCCTCCCTTGGATATTGAGAGAGATGATATCATAATTATCCCTAATGTGGATACTGTAGGGATGAACATGGAGTATAACACATGGTGGGTGATGTAGTGGTGGGTGAAGTATGGGAAAAATGATGCACCTAATGAAGCTAAACAACATGCATATATCACTAATGAGTGATGAGCATCAAAATGGAAGCATTCTAGTAAGCATGGAAAGATAACCAAAACACATGAAATGAAGTGAAATGAAGCTTTATTATATTAATTTGATTGATTAAAACCATGGTTACATTAATTTACCCTTCAAGTCTCTGAATTGATACAATTTTTACAAAATGGGGTTTCCTAAGGATCAAGTTCTGTCAATAGCTCGTGTGCACTTCCAATGTTCTTCCTCGTGCCCACAATTGATGTGGGTGAAACTATGATTCTGCCACTTTGTTCTTCACTATTTTGATCTTGTATTCCTTCCTCATTCACTATAAAACCTTCACTTGCACTCAAGGAAATCATATTTGTTAAATAGCAAGTACATAATGTAAAATATGCGAAAATCCCACATGCATGAAAAGACTAGAAAGTTTAAATATGCAATGCACGTATCTAAAACAACTCCAAATGATCTGAAATAATATAGGCATATAAATAATATATTTTTGGTAATATCTAATAAAAAATAGAACATAAATTGCCTTCGAATCCCTATTGCATTCGTAGTGTACTTATAGAGCATGCAAAATCCAAAATGAGCAATTTCTGGACAAAAACATCTCCAAATCAAATGAAACTTATAAATAATACATAAAACATGATTTTAAGAGGACCCATATTAGTATATTAGCACAATAGGTCACATATCCATGTGCATCTTCGGATGGTCCCCGAAAACTTGCAAAACTTAAAATTGTGTATCTTGCTCAATATAACTACAAATTGCATGACATTTGGACAGTAGATCCATATTCTACCCTAGAATAATCCTATTAAAAAATAGGATAAAAATAATGTAAGGATATACCACCATCCCAGGGGGAATGACCAAGACTATCACATATTGGGGGTCATCCTGGGGTGGAACTACCACCACCTATGATGACTTTTTATCACCAATTCCACTATGAATTGGTCAAAAAACTCTCAAGGATATTGTCATCAAATTTGGTAGTGAAATTCACTCAATAGATATAGTTTTGTAAGCAAATTGTACCTCTTGAATCACTCACAAACCTCCTTCGTCGGGTAGATATTTTGAGGGAAAAGGGGCACAAAAGGTGGGGGTAAATCTTAGTAGCACTCCTTTGCTTTATCCTAAAAGTCATCTCTATGATTTGTGTGGAAAATAGATCTAATTTATAGCAAAAGGAGGCTCATGTACAAAAAGGCATGCAAGAGCATGTAGGGCAAGAGGTGCCATTTAGCCAAAGTGTGGCATGCATTAAATGGGGAAGAGAATCTCCCCTTTTGGCCTCCCTTATGTAGCATGTCATAAGGATTCTATGCCCTCTGTCCTAAATTCTTGAATATGTGTGGCAAATGGCAGTTTTGGGTACCATTTGTCCATATTTTGATTTTTTGGAGGTCAAATTTCATGGTCGTCCCACCTAGGGATGGCCACACATGGCCATCCCTAGATGGGATGGCCATGAATTGTGGCCATCCTTGGGTGGGATGGCCATGCCTACATACCCAAAAACTCCCAAAAAGTGGGGTAAGAGGTCCCAAAAGTTGTTATAACCACTATTAAACCTCTAAGGGTTTCCCAAGGGGGCCATATGGTGTCAACTTAGATAATGCCTTGGTCACATAATCGGATTGACCTGATTTTAGTGTCTACAGTTGCCCCTTTTTGAGATGCGTTGTGTATAACATAGTGCTGAGCAAAAATAGGTGACTAAAATGTTGTATTATTAGGGTTATTCAATAACCTAACCAACTTTAGATGTCCCAATCATGGAAAGAGCATGTGTTCTTGAATCCTTGCTTCTGACAAGCTAAGGAACTTGACTCAAGTATAATCTTTCCAGTAAGGTTAACTTGACATTGGAAATTTTTCATTCATGAAGTAGGAGGCCTGATTTCCTTCATAATTCTATGATACCAAGAATTTTTTAATTAATTTTTGTGCTTTTTTTCTACCCCAAGCAGGAGCATGATTGTCTTTGTCAAAGATTCGTTGGATAAACACAATTTGCATGATTGAGTGTGGGATTGTTAATTTTTATTATGAAATAATTAAGTAGGACTACCCACTCAAGAAATGAGTTAATGAGGGAATGACAATTAATAAATGTAATGAGTCGCTTGACCCATATGACTTGGTTAGGGTTTCCTTCAGTTTTACCCATTGAAAAATGGGGCATGTTTGAGAGGATTTTGGTGACTTTGTTGACGCTTCATGGAAGAAAGGAGTCAACAAATTTGTTCCAATGGGATGATCTAGACACAATGGAATTATTAGGGATTAAATTAAGGAATTTTCCCTTTCTCCATGAGCACTTTAGGTTCATCTGGATGCCTATTAAAATTTGACCAAATTTAAGCTATTTTTGGTGGGTTTTGGACCCTTTTGATGCATTTTTGAGCTATTTTTGTGCAATATTTTGGTGGTCATCCCAGGATGGGATGGTGGCACAATTTATGACAAAAATATTATGGGATAGTCATCCAATTAGCCACTCATCCCACCCAGGGATGGTCATGGCCCTGAGAGGGTTATTTAAGCCAAAAATGGGTCTTTTGGGCTCATTTGTGCATTTGCAACTTTGCAGTTTGAGAGGTGAGGAGGAAGAGAGTGATTTTAAATAGTGGATTTCTATAAAAATTTATCTATAGTCACCATGATCCAGCATGCAGACTCACTCAACAAAGGAGCCGATGCGAGACGGGTACAAGCTAACTCGATTGCTTCTTTTTGCTAGTGTTAAGAGTGGAATTTTTGCTTTTATGTGATGTTTTTTATTTTTAGGTATAGCACACTAAATAATAGGTAATTAAACCTAATTAGTTGTAATATGCCATATTTTATGCTTTTATGTATGTTTTTATACAATTAGATTACCTTTTCTATGTCAAATTTTACATTTTTTTGACTATTTTTGGTGGTTTGGAAGGCCAGTTTTGGCCCATTTAGGGGCCATCCCTGGGTGGGACAGCTAGGGTGGGCTAATTAGGATCCATCCTTGGGTGGGATGGTCATATATTTAGGGTTCATCCCTGGGCAGGATGACCACAAACTGGCCTAAAAAAAGGGCCTTTTTGGGTCTTTTTGGGCCATTTTGAAGCATGGTTGATGTTGTTTATTCACTTTTCTTACCTTTGTTAGGTTATGAAGAGTCGGTATAAAGTTTTTTATCTCTTTGATTCCACTAGGGAGGCATTTATAGAGGATTACTAGGAATGGCTTGACGCCATTGGCCTTAAGCAGGTGGTATGGTTAGAGCCCATGGTGGGCAACTGTGCTTATTTTAATGCACTGATTGACTTATGGGATTCGTGCACCAACACCTTCCACTTGTATATAGGGGATATGATGGTGAAAATTGAGGATATCTATCAAATTTTTCACATTTTGATAGAGGGATGATCGATTGTCTCTACGCATTGCGATCTGAGAGATGTAGTGATGGAGAGGTACTTTGGCCAGGACTCGGATGTTGTAGTACAGGACTGCATGAACGGAGGGATATTGATGGTGTTTTGGCATGAGGTGAGGGTATTAGAAATTAGGTATACATTTATTATGACACTAATCTCCAATATGCTACTTCTAGAATCATCAGGGGTTAGGTTTCCTTGGAACCTATTAGAACTAGTATTTGCTTTGGTGAGGTGCATCGTGGCACATCTGCTAGTGATGGTGTGGGGTCCTACACTACTGGAACAACTATATGATGAGTTGTATGATATCCACTACCATGGAAAAAAGGGCTTGGGATGTAGCTTTATACTGTAGTGTTGGGTATCGCAACACATAGCTGTAGATCAATCACAGGCATTATCGTGGATGACCCGGACACAACTAGCAAACAATGAGATATGATATAAGATCCTATGGTAGTGGGCTCAGGAGGTAGGGCAGAGTCATAAATTTGCAGGCAATATGGACCACTATGCAAAGTTATTTTCACAACTTGGGGTAGCCTAGGTGTGTTGGAGGCCTTACAGAGATTGCCCAACATGGTATGATGTTGGGGTATAGCTCTGCAGCGTGAGGTGAGGTAGGTGGATGGTTGGGCAGCATGGGATAGAGTGGGAGTAATTTATGTATGCTCGGGTCATGTGATATTTTAGGTTAAATCTAGGGTTTCCTAGGGAGCTAGTGGTCTACCCGTGTCGTGGGGATGAGAGGACTATGATGTATCTTTTTACCCCATACATACATACATATATGAGCTTTTGTGTGTTTGTCATCATTTAGTTTCATACTAATTTATGAGATGTATGCAATGTGTTTATTTGCTTTATGATATGAGGATGGATGTTTATTATGTATGCATATGTTATAATGTTATTTGATTTGAGGATATGTATATGCATGGATGTATGATAAGATGGATGATTGATTGATCTAGATGAAGAAATGTGGATACTATATGGCATACTATGTTAGCACCATAGACTATATAGAATTCATAAATTCATGTGTAATGTTGTCATGAGACTATGTAATGGATTTGTGAAAATGGAAACTGACATACATGATAAAATAAAATGAATAATAGTATGTTAGAGGATGTCCTTGAGGTTTTCATGAGACTCAAATACTCTAGTAAACTGATTAAAAGTTATATACTAACCATGCAAGACTTTTTGACAAGGTATGAATCTGCTAGGATGACCAAGATACTCAATATCCATGTGTGTGCAAGTGAGTTCATTATTGTAATATGCATAATATTACCCCAATTCCAAACATGATTGATGTAGCCTATCTATATTGAAGATCACCCTATGAGTATCATGATCCTAGGTTTTATATGTAGTTGGATTAGACCACTAGGTAGTATAGGCTATCAAAATCTAGCTCATCCACATGCAAAAATTGGTCTATACACACAATGTTTGCACACAAAATGCTAATGTGACAAACATATCATCATCCTTAAGGATATCGCCATTGCCAAACAGGCTTGATGCCACTTAAACTGCAGTGAGGATCAACTTATGGTTTATCAAATGCTAAGAATTCCAAGGATTCAAGTTAAATACTCCCTTATTTTCTTTTATTTGATTTTAGGGATACTTGCTCATGCTTAGTGATGAAAATCACTATTTATTTTTGTATTTTGTTTTCTTTGAGCAAGGGATTTGTTTAGTGATGAAAATAACTATTTATTTTTCTTTTTAGGATTTTTCTTATTGATAGTGGAAAAAACCACTATTTATTTTGGGGAATTGGGTAAGGAGGAGCTTGTCCTTTTATCAATTCTCAACATTTTTGAACCATTCGCATAGGGGGATGAGCAAGATAAACTTTTCACTTAAGGTAACCTAGACCACTTTGTAGGTTTCATATTTCCTTATTCAAAACTTGGATTTATTAGTGTAAAAAATTTGTTGGGATTTCGATGTATACAAGGTACAATGTAAGCAAGACTCTACCTTCTAAAAATTAGGATAGCTTTCTACGAAGTTTTAAGAGAAAACTAGATATGGTTGAGTGATTGAAAACTCTAAAGACATTCTAAAACAAATGACTAGGCAAAATGGACACTAATAAAAAAATTGGAAAATATAGATGGAAATGATAAGTGGAATATGAAATGATGTGGGTGATGACTTAGACATAATTGAATTTGAATGCTGACTAATGTACAGTCTTGGTGCTAGGCATGTATGAGCAACTCTAAAAGGCAAAGGGTAAATGATGAGTATGCCTAGTTTAATTGATTGTATAATGCAATGGTATGAAATGTAATATTTTTATATATTAATGTTTTGATATTTTTTTTGGTTTTTTGATTGATATATATGTATGTACATGTGACCAACGGGCTTATTGAGGGCCATTGAGGTATTTGGGGTGACCAAAGAGCTTATGGATGCCTTTGGTACTTTTTGAAGCGATCTAGATGATCATAGAATTCCTAGGAGCATTTTGGATTGACCAAGCGGTGTGTAGATACCCTTGGAGTACTTTGGGGTGACCTAGATGGTCATAAACTTCCTAGGGGTTTTTTGGGTTGACCAAGTGGTTTGTAGATACCATTGGAGTATTTTGGGGTGACCTAGATGGTCATAGACTACCTAGGAGCATTTGGGTTGACCAAGTGGTGTATAGATACCCTTTGAGCATTTTGGGATGACCTAGATGGTCATAGACAACCTAGGAGCATTTTGGGTTGACCAGGAAATTTGTAGAACCCTTGGAGTATTTTGGGGTGAACTAGATGAAATTAGACTACCTAGGAGTGTTTTGGGTTGACCAAGTAGTGTGCAAAAATACTTGGAGCATTTTGGGGTGACCTAGATGGTCATAGACTGCCTATGAGTATTTTCTATTGACCAAGTGGTTTGTATATACCCTTGGAGCATTTTGGGGTGGCTTAGCTGGTCATAGATCACCTAGGAGCATTTTGGGTTGACCAAGAAGTGTGGAAAAACCCTTGGAGCATTTTGGGGTGACCTAGATAGTCATAGACCACCTAAGAGTATTTTGGGTTGACCAAGCAATTTGTAGATAGCCTTGGAGCATTTTGGTGTGACCTAGACAATCATAGACCACCTAGGAGCATTTTGGGTTGACCAAGTGGTGTGCAAAAACCCTTGGAGAATTTTGGGGTGACCTAGATGGTCATAGATCACCTAGGGATATTTTGGGTTGACCAAGCAGTTTGTAGATACCCTTGGAGCATTTTGGGGTGACCTAGATGGTCATAGATTGCCTAGGAGAATTTTGGGTTGACCAAGAGGTTTGTAGAAACCCTTGGAGAATTTTGGGGTGACCTAGATGGTAATAGACTGCCTCAGAGAATTTTGGGTTAACCAAGTGTTGTGTAGAAATCCTTGGAGTATTTTGGGGTGACCTAGGTGGTCATAGATCACCTAGGAGCATTTTGGGTTGACCAAGTGGTTTATAGATACCCTTGGAGCATTTTGGGGTGACCTAGATGGTCATAGACTACCTAGGAGCATTTTGGGTTGACCAAGCAGTTTTTAGACTTTCATATTGTAGAATCTCTTTCATATTGTCACCAACATGAAAGTCTCTAGGATGGAATTTCATATTGTAGGCTCTTTTAAATCACTCTTGATAAACGTGCATGTGCTCAAGGGCATTGACGTGTCATTCATCAAGCAATGTAAGCTGATATAGGTGAGTCTGTCATGCGGTGTCATCATCGATGAACTCTTGCATAGATATGCGTAGTGATGGGATTTTCATCTCTAGAGATATGACTACCTTGGCACCATACACTAGTGAAAATGGAGTTTCCCTAGTGGGTGTTCGAATACTAGTGTGATAGGCCTATAGAGCAAGGGGTATTTGCATGTGCCAATTGGTGTGATTCTCTTTAACTATTTTCTTTAGAATGGCAATCAATATTTTATTTGATGCCTCTACTTACCCATTTGCTTACAGATAATAGGGCATCGAAAAGTAGTGTTGGATATTATACTTTACTGTCAAAGCACACACATATTTGTTCTTGAATGATGTCCGATTATCAAAAATGATCTTGGATGGAATACCAAACTGATAAATGATATTATACAATATGAACTCCGTTGTGCGAAGTCCTATCATAGTGGTAAGGGGAATTGCTTCGACCCATTTTGTAAAATACTCGGTAGCCATAATGATGAATGTGTTATGGCCTAAGGATGCGAGGGAGATTTTATTGATTAAATAAAACCTCCATTGCAAGAATGTCCAAGCTGATTGAATCGATTGTAAGGCTTGAGAAGGTGTGTATGTCAAGTTAGCATGGTGTTGACATTTTATGCACTTCTTAACATAAGCGCAACAATTTCACTCTAAATTTGGCCAATAATAGCCCATGCAAAGAATGCACTTTGTGATTGTTATAACATTGAAATGGCCACCACAAGTACCTTCGTGTGCTTGGGAAATTGTCCAAAATGACTCTTGATGCTCTAAGCAACGAAGGAGAATACCCTTGTAGCTCTGATGATACAAAATATCTTCTAGCAATATATAATTTATTGCTTTTAATTTAAATATCCTTTTGGTAGCATACGAAAACCTAGAAGGGAGATTACCAAGCTTTAGGTAATCCTTGATTTGTGTAGACTAGTCTTGATGTGAGGAAGGCTCGATTGCATGAATTGTCTTCCCCTCTTGAATTTCATCCCAAGCAAAGGCTGATTGGCGAAGAAATTGTAAGAATAGCATTGTGCTACTATCAAAATGGTTTTGAGGGAATAAAGTACCCAAATCAGCATGATTCAAGTGCTCATGAATTTGTGAGAACCTCTCTTGATGAGGTTCAATATGAATCAAGTGGACTTCTGGTTTGATTTGAGTGTTCACACACTTAATCACAGATTGTGATAGCATTTTGACCTGAATGGTTGTCATATCATCAGAAGGGTTTTGCGGGATCAAGGACCCTAGGGAGGCCATTTTATCTAAAAAATGATTAGATGAGCGAGGGAGTGCCTTGATATCATACCATTCAAACTTTGCCATAAGTTTATCCATAAAGGCTTTATAGGCTTGTAGAATTGGGCACTTGCATTGGAAAATCTCCTTGACCTGGTTTACACTGAGCAAGGAGTTATAAAAAATGTTGAATATTTTTTATTTTCATAGCGACAGCCTTTTTAAGACCTATGAGCAAGGCTTTGTACTCAAAATTGTTGCTAGTGCATGGGAAATCAAGTTTGAAAGATAGGGGTATAGGATCCCCTTGAGGTGTGAAAAATACAATGCCTACACCACCCCCTTACTCGCATTTGGAGCCATCAAATAAGAGAGTCATATCGACCTGTGACTCATGCTTGTCAGAATCAAGTGATTCTAAAACGTGGAACACTCCATAATCAAGAAGCTCCATGCTAATATGTTGCTCATCTTGGAGGGGAGCCTCTACGAGTTGATCGGTGATGACCTGAACCTTAATTAATTTTTGTCTGTTAAACTCTAGGTCAAACTCTGTCAACAAAATGATCCATTTCATCGTGTGACTGTTGTGATAAGTACGACTCATCATGTATTGCAATGGATTCTCTTTGGATACGATATACATGGTATGACTAAGCATGTAATGGCGTAGCTTCTTGGTGGTGAAAACCATTGCTAGACATATATTTTCAACATATGCATATTTGATTTCATAACTGACCAAGGTGCGGCTAAGGTAGTAAGTAGCCTGTTCCTTATGCAATTCATTATTTTGGGTCAACATGATGCCCAATGCAATCTCAGTGTCTGAGATGTATAAGCATAATGACACTCTTGGTTGGGGTGGATCCAATACTGGTGGCAAATATAGATATTTCTTTATTGCATCAAAGGTAGCTTGACACTTGTCATCCCAATGGAATGTGATCCCCTTATGTAGTATCTTGATCATTAGTTGACATTTGTTTGACAATTATGCTATGAAGCGTTTGATGGACATGACCTTACCCTGTAGGCTTCATAGTTGCTTGATGGTAGTTGGGGGAGGAATCTTGAGGATTACCTTGACTTTGTTGGGGTCCATTTTGATACCTATTTTGGAGACTATGAATCCCAAGAGTTTTCCAGATGTGATGTCAAAGATGCACTTCTTTGGGTTTAGTCTCATGTTATGCTCCATAAGGTGATCGAGGACTCTACGCAAGACATTGAGATGCTCATGGCATAATAAAAATTTGGCCAGTAATTCATCCATGTAGTCTTCCAAAATATTATGCATATAATCATAGAATATGTATGTCATGGTGTGCTAGTAGGTAGCATCGACATTTTTAATGCCAAAAGGCATGACATTATAGCAAAATGTTCCCCAGGGCGTTGTGAACACCATTTTGAGCTAGTCCACTTGATTGATATGAATTTGGTTGTATCCAGAGAAACCATCCATGATGGATAACATTTTGTGGCCCACTATGGCATCTACTAGGGCATCAATGCTTGGTAAAGGAAAATCATCCTTAGGATTCACTTTGTTCAGATGATGCACCTTGTCAGAGCCATAACTTGTGAATCGTACGCCCATTTACCTTGAAATTTAATAGGTTGTTTTGCATGCATGTTCTACATCATGTGGTTGCACGTGTGTGTTTTTATGTGCCTGACCATCCAAAAACATACTTTTGAGATCTACATTCTCCATTTGGTGTCCTAAAATTAGCTTTTAGAATAGGTTCCCAGGTTTTTTAGATTTTTTTGAATGTTAGAAGTTTATTATCTTTTGTTATACCTTAATTTGAGACCTAATATTTTAAATTAAGGTTCATTATTGTAAGAGGGATGTGTGCACCGAATTTGGGCATAATCCGACTCATTTATATTTTAGTAGTTTTTAGAAAAAAAAGATGTTTTTAGGGTTTATTTAGAGTTTCTTTGATTTTTGATGGCTATATGACAGATTGTATTCTTTTGGAGAAGGGGTGTGAATTCAAGAATGAGAAGAATATCAATTTTTAGGTTTATTCAATTATATTGCATTTGTGTTATGTGATTGGAGTCCATTTTGTTGATCTCTTGTAGCTGAGTTTACACTAGATTAGGTCTCAAAAATTGATGCAAATGCGAATCCTCCCATCGGGCTTCTTTATGGGAACCATGTTGGACAACCATGGTAGATAGTCTATGGATATGATGAACTTGGCATCCAAATTTTTTTTTAGCTCATATTTGACCATTAAGGCTACTATTGGATGCATTTTTCTTAGCTTTTACTTAACTAGCTTGGCCTTGGGATCAAGTGTTAGATTATGCTTGTAGACACCTAAAACGCGTCATGCCGAGGGTGACTACTCATATGGACATGCTACAAAACCATATGAAGGATCTTGGATAGACTCCAAGATAGAGCAGTGGTTCTAACCACTCAATTTAGGCATTCTGGCCTAAGCAGTCTGAACCGCAGCCTAGACCTATGGTCTCCAGTCTGAACCATGGTTGACACCTACGGTCTGTAGTCTGGACCATAGCTGTGACCTATGGTCTGAACTGGAGTTTAGTTAGGCCTTCCATCCGAGCCAAATCGGTTGGAACGGCCAAGAGATCTAGAAGGAGGCAGTTGGAGGATGGAAGATTCCAAAGGCTTCCATCCCAACTATCCTAACCAACCTTCTTGGTCTTGGCTTCTCCATGAAGCCACCCCTAGCCCTAGGGGCATGCTATAAGTACCCCCATTTTTCAATAGGGAGGAGAGGATGAAAGAGAGATAATTTGTATAGCGAAGCATTGGCGAATTATCGAGCGAGCTAATTGATCAAGAGAGCAGTGAAGCCCTATCAAATTGCATAATGACCTTGTGCATTTGAGAGCCCCTTTGCTATCCATTCAAAGACCAATTAGCCATGGATGCCCTAGGTGCCTAAGAGGATCAAGAAATGCAAATCTAGGTGAACGAAGGCCCTTCACAGTGATTTGACCACCAAATCTATCAGAGGACGACAAAGGCGACCCTTGAACATCAATTCGGACAAGGAGGTCAAGCCCACTGCCCCTAATTCTGAGGGCAAACACATCAGAGGTCAAACCATGGCTGTCAGCCATGGTTTACAGTGCAGACCGCCCCTCACAGCTATGGTTTGCAATAGGTTAGAGATCACCTTACTCAGTTCGCTTTTTACCACATAGATTAGTCATGTTAGTCTTTTCATAGGTTTAATTGCATTTTTAGAGAAACTCTGACCGTAGGAATTAGGCATTTTATGCGTTGTAGTGGGTAGGAGTATATTGGATCTTTTTGATGTTTTATTGCTTCTAATTCGATATTTTTTCAATGCATCATGTGCTTATTCATGTCTTGTATGTTGTAGTATAATTCTTGATACGATTAGAATAGCTTAAAACCTTTCTTTATGCTTTCTTGTTTCATTAGTTTAATGGTATTTACATGTATGATTCTTTAAAGGGCCTCATCACGAGAGGCTATCAATATCTATAATCATGCATTGTTGTTTCTTGTTCATAGGGAGACAGGTGCAAAAAGGAGCCTATATCATAATCCTTCCACATCACGGAGAAGGGGGTTAGCTCTACCCCAAGGCAGTTTGTGAGTAATCACCGGAGCAACAAATAAGCGTGCCTACCCTGTTGAGGGCATTGGCAATTGTAAACATCTGTATCATCTTTGGAGTGACCCTGAGGGGGCATTTTTGTAACCCGAGATCCTTTGAAATATCAATACAAGAAAACTTTGCATTAGTTGGCTTTCTTTGTTCGATTTGTGCATTTTTGTGTGGATCTTTGTGTTTTACGATGGTATAGATCAGTACACTAGCTGGGCGAGCACTCCATGGTTACGTCAGATGGTGATCACGGTGGGACCCCACAATTTTAGCCTTGAATTTTGACTATTCTTGGCTTTTTCTTTCCATAGGTGCTAACCGCAGCTTTCAGCTACGATTATTTTTTGGCCCATGGTTGTAACCTGCGGTCTCCACTACAGCCCGTAGGTCGGACCTACGGTTCACAGAGGAAGAAGTAGACAACAAGGAAATCAGTGGGCAATAGAGCAGGAGCTGAGGTAGGTCCCAATTTCACCTTCTGTATTGAACTTTCTGCTCTGCATCTTTCCAGAGATCATCGAATCGTTGCAAATTAGGAACAAAAATATAAGGGGTCAATGAACAAGTCCTAGTTTGTGTTCGATTTCCATTCAGTGGAAAGGCGTTGTTGGGAATAGCGGACCTCTGAGTGTAGTCTACCCCTAAATACAGTGACCTTGATAAATATTGTGTGTCGTTTGCATGCTTGAGGTCCAATCAGCGACCATGTCATTATAATTGCATCGTCAAAATATCATGTAGGACATTAGCATGCATTATTTCTGAACTTGAAACGTTCCTTCCTTTTTTCATGTACATCATGTAGGAATGGTCATTATGCTCTGTGATGCATTTGTCATTTTTGCAAAATAAAAGGAACCACACACACCATGTATCATCTAAACATCAGTGGCGTTGGGCTCTCACATCCAACCCGCTTGATTGAGATCAATAGTGGATGTCATTACCACTTGGTTGGCTCATTTGAAATTGTATTATCGGGACCCGCTCATTGCCAAGGCCGACCCAAGAACTATCCTATCCATGCAAAATAGCATGCACTCTTCTTCGAAAGGGTGTATCACTATGCACGGTGTGCTGGGTGAGGGTTGGTAGTACCTATGCTACTTCGTTGAGTATGGATGTCATTACCATATTTGGCTTGTGCGAGTATATAGGTGAAAGCCAATTTAACTGAGTTTAAAATCCAACAATATTTCAAAACATGTGAGAGTTTCTAACACTGATACAACACATCTGAAAACAACATCAAATAGTTTAGGGCTCACAATCAAACATTTAAAAGAGATAATCACCATTTTTTTACATTGTTTGCATAATAAAATACATCTAGACGTCAGGAACACAAATGGTGAACACACGGGGTGATCGACAAAGGTCTAGGACCGATGCCCATGATCAACCCCCAACTGGTTCACAACAGCATGTGTCGAGTCCTCATACACATGAGCGAACCGAACGATGTTCGACAAGCATTAGAGGTGACAACTCGACACGGGGAGATCCCATTGAGTGGACCCCCGATAGAGGAGCTTTAGTACACTCCTCTAGACACAGGACTGAGCATGGAGCTTCTCAGCATGAGGATGCTCTACCCCAAGGCCATTATCGAGACCGCACTACACGCGCATCCACGGGATCGACCGAGGAATATGTGGTGCAGGGGACCAAGTTGGTTCCCATACGCACTAGGTCCACAGGAGGTTCTAACCCTCCACCATCAGAGTATAGATGAGTCAGAGATCCACCCATTCAGGGGCAAGAGGATAGGCTCACTTTCGAGCATAGGTCCACCCATACTCCCACATGTGGCTCACCATGCAAGATCACCATTGATATATCAAAGGTGGGAGCTAATGGAACACCACCACATGAGTGGTGGAGGTCTAGATAGCTAGATGGTCTAGGTAGTGTTCTTGAGCAGCTAGGCTACAAGCCTATAGCTCCACCCACTCGTGCTCCGAGTGAGCATAGCGGCAGTTGTATCAAGATCACTAGAGAGCATGGAGAGGCTTCTAAGTGCCCTCATGTCACACGTCCACCATCCACACATCTGTCTGATGGGTACAGAACCCATAAGGTAGCTCACATAGAGCACACATACCGAAGGCCTCCTACGGTCGACCAGATCGATAGATCACATAGACTGGTGTCCGAGCAAAGACGTCAGCTACTCCAAGATCAATTGGATGATGCTCGCCTAGAGAGGCAGCATATTGAAGATGAAAATATTCAAGCGCAAAGGCTCTTACGATAGAGATTATATGAGCAGCGCATGCATGAAGAGCGTATTCTAGCTCAGAAGGAGCGCATAGAGTAGGAGGATCGGCTAGCCAGGGCTGGCCTATACCCTCCCGAGGAGCATAGAGAGCGTGTGCATAGAAGGGTTGTGTCCCTAGCCGATATGCATGAGGAGCGAAGAGACGCTCGTACTCATGTCAGTGCCCAACAGAGGGAGCGACTACCATCACTCAATGATCTAAGATAGAGGGAACATGAGCACATAGATGCAGACAGATATGATCAGGGGTACCCTGAGAGTTGTCGAGTTGAGGAGGAGGAAGAGCCATGTCCTCCACCTCCCCAAAGAAGATGTTACCTCCTAGACCGCCTCCATGGTAGCTTAGGGAGGAGGACTTTTTGTCTTCTAAGGCGTACAAGGTTTTGGTCGATAAGGTCAAAGCAATAGAGAGGCAAGGCGTGGCTATGCAAAAGCTGACACTGAGGAAGATACACAATGAACCTCTAGACCCCTCGGTGCCTACACCTCCATATCTCGAGCATTTTGATATGCCCCGGTTGGAAAAATTCAAGGGTGATGAGGATGCACAAGAACATGTTACGAGTTTTCTGGATGCTTGTTTCTAGATAGAGAGTCAGGATGCCTTGTTGTTGCACACTTTCATTATGACACTTTTTGGCCCAACCCGAGAGTGGTTCAACCAACTGAAGAAACATAGTATTACTAGTTTTGAGTAGTTGGTCGATGCATTTCTTGAATGCTATTCATTTGGCATCAAGAAATAAGCCAACCTTTCTGATTTGGCTATGCTAGCTCAATGCGACGATGAGCCCATCGAGCAATACGAAAAGAGATGGCATAGAATAATGGCAAAGCTGCCATTCCCTATTCCTACGGCTGAACTAACCCGAATGTTTACAAAGAGTTGTGCCAAGCACATCTTACTATTATTGCAGCTACAGTAGTACCCTACATTCGAGGAAGCTATGGCGCAAGCCAGGGTGATCGAGGACATCAAGTTGCAAGAAGGTAGCTTGAAGCTCAAGACCAGGAAAGAGGGGTTTAAAAAGAGTACTACAAAACAATAGGGCAAGCAGGCCCACGTGAATCAAGTAGTACTAAATCTCGGAGGAGAAGACAAGGGACAGCAGAAGCCTAATTATCAGGCTCAACCTCCTCCTACGCGTTACGAGACACGCAAAAACAACTATAAGGGCAAAAACAAAGAAGAGCACCCACCTCGCCAGTTCACACCCTTGACGGAATCGATGACTTCGATTTTTCATCAACTATGCGAGGCCAAGGCCATACGATTGCTTGAGGTCAAATTAGTAGATCCGAATGTGCCAAAGTCAAAGTGGCATCAAGATGATCTGTTCTGCATATTCCATAGAGCGAAAGGCCATGACATCGAGACATGTTGGTCCTTCAAACACATCATGCAGAACATGATAGAAAAAGGAGAGCTGGTAATACCAAGCAACCCATAGGCTCCTAACAACAGAAACATGGGGATTTTCAAGAATCCATTACCTAATCATGAGGCACCTCGTAACAATGCCGGCCAGGTCAATCAAGTGCGAATCGAACCACCTACCCAGGGGTTCGTAGGCATGGTCAATGTTGTTACTAGACATGGGAGATACGATCAACCGAATCGACCTCGTGCTCCCATTAGAATACAAGCTACACCGGATCAATGGCCAGCTCAGAACATTCCAGGCCCACCAGCTAGACCGGTGGTGACCATAAGGAGCAAGTTAGTTCAGAACCTACAGATAGCTCCTGCGAAGTTGTCAATATATGAGCTTATTCAGTAGTCCCCTAGACATAGGGAGACTCTTATGGACATTTTGAGGTCCATTGAGGTACAGTCCCAAGATGCCCATGCATTTACAAATTTTGTGGGACATGTACAATAGTGTCAAGAACCCACGATACAATTTTATGATCATGAAGTGAAGATGGTTCCTACTATTATGGCTGACCCACCATTGCATATTATCATGTGTGTTAACCACATGCCTTTCAAAAGGGTCTTGATCGACACTGGGTCCTCGATCAATATAATCATGACCAAGGCACTGAGCCACCTCAAGTTACCCAAGTCACATATTGTGCCTACCACCTTTACGTTGAGAGCATTTAATGATGCGCTATGCTCGATGGTTGGTACAATTGTTCTACCTATTCAGGTGGGACTCAAGACCATCTCTGTGATGTGTCACGTGATAGAGGGTGCCATGCAGTACAACATTCTACTCGGGAGGCCTTGGATTCATGAAATGCATTGCATCCCCTCTATCTTGCATCAATGTGTGAAATACATTCATGAGGGACAAGTTCACGTAGTGTCCTCGGATGAAGAACCATTCAAGTTCATGAACTTAGCAGATTTTCCTAGGGGTTTTGTACTCCCATCGATGCACTTGGATATCCGACCTGTCTCATCGGTTAAGATTCCAATAGGCAAACCAGTAGCCCATGCTCAACCATCGACATCTGTGTCACACAGATCTGAGCATATGACTACAACTTCTCTAAAGCTGACTGCATTGACGATGCACCGGCAAGTCAAGAAGCTAAAGGTGAAATTGGGTGAGAAAGTGGAAAATCATGTGCCCAGACCAGTCACCAATGAGACTCCCACTCCCATGGATGTGGAAGAACCTCAAGACAAAGTCGAGGAGGCACCTCAGCCTACTTCACCTGCATCTTCAGCAGGGTCATCTGCACCGTAGGTGACCATTCATCTAGCCAACACAGGGTTGGGTGAGTATCTTGTGCAAAATGTTACTTTCGGACCTATCCTAAAAACTGCACAAGAGATGGGCCGACCGCACGCCCATCAATTTTTGATTGGATCTATAGTGTCATTGGGTGAGCCACCCAACCAAACAAACTTCGTCTATGCAAGGCTGGATCAAGCGCCCACCAGAATATCCATAGATGAGGATGATGATGAGCCATTCACTATGAATGTGCACTATCTGTCCAACCCAAAATATGCCATGCACATTTTTGAGTCGTATCATTGGCATGGGTGTGGCCTGGGTCTTTTTGAACAAGGATGTAGAACTCCGCTCGAACCTCATTATCAGTTAGCTACTGATAGGTTCGGGTTAGGGTTACAAGTATAGGGTCATGACGATTTGCTTGTTGCATCCTTAGATCACATGTACTTGAGTCTAGGGGATGATGTGGATTTTACTCCATATCACCCTGATCCTTCCAGCTATTGGAGGACTCGCCAGATGGTATCGTTTGTTACCATAGGGCCACCTGATTCATACCATGATGGGCCCTTAGAGGACAACCCCAGAGACAACCTGGGTAACCAAATCTGTGGTGCTACCAATGACACTGGTATGCAGGGGCATGACCCCCATGCTGTAGGTGATCTCGAGTTAGGAGATCTTTGCGATGATGATGGAGAGGAGTCCACCTCCGAGATGAGTGGACCTAGTTATGATGTAGATGATGAGTCCTCAAATGATGATCAATCTGAGGAGGAAATCAAGCCGACCTTTCTAGGTCCGACGTTTATACGCCATCTGCTGCCTATGGAACAAGTGGAAGAGACGAATGAGCACTTCATAGTCGATAGTGATTATAAATATGAAATAGAGGAGGCTTACTTAAAGCCTCACCCAATTGATCTCCCACTATGCATAGACACAATAGAGTGGCCCATCCATGGTAGTGACCATAGTGATGTAGATGAGAGGATTGATTCTAGGCTCATGTATCCACAATATCTATTGCCTAGGGAATCGAAGCATGTTATGGAGGAAGTCCCTCCCAACATTGAGTGCTCTGAGGAAGGAGTAGCACTAGTTTACATGGTAGTATCATATATACGATCGTTCTATCAGATTTATCTGGATAGTGATGATAGCGATCGTAGAATCAGATACATGGGACCACATCTGCCTAATCGCTCCTTAGAAGAGGGGGGAAGTGATAGATTGTATTTGTACAATGATGATGAGGACTCGATGGAGATGGCCTATTTGGGACCTCACCACTTATGCAATAGGCCTCCACCTAGAGGTCCCCCACCTATTACAGCTATAGGTTTGCATCGAGAGATTAATCTCCATCGTAGCCTGAGGGAAAGAAGAGAGCTCGAAGAGAGGTATCAGGAACTCTTTCCCGATCCACCTACGTATGCAGAGCTCCTTGAGCTGAGAGATCCCATTCTACAGCCAGTGCACTAGGAGGATCCAGTTATATGGGCATCCCATAGAGAGGATCCATTTGTGCCCATACCATCTGAGCCAGATCTCGGGTATGAAAGCTACGCTTCAGAGATAGAGTTTTGTCCGTGTGGTTCTGAAGATCAATTCCATTCCATCAATATGGTCTCCATCGATTTGACCACTCCACTCTACAATCCAGTAGATCCATCCAAACCACTACATCTGAACATGGATGCTATCGATTGGGATCATGCTGACTCGCCAGTCCAGCCTGAAGATTTCTTCCCAAATGAAGAAATGTTGCAACCATTTCATTTCACACTAGGTTGTGCTCATGATGTTTGTCACACCGAGGATGCTTCCCAAGAGGAACATGTGAACCCGATTGATGACATCCATCTGATTCCTATGCCTCACCAGCTTGAGGAGGGATCACATATGTCAGTAGAGAAAACCTTCGATGTGGATATCAGTAAAGATCCCACCAATCCAAAGAAGGTTAGATTTGGAGAGAGTCTCACTCTGGATGAGCATGATAGCATCATCCCTCTACTGAAAGAGAGACCTGATCTCTTTGCTTGGACTTACAAAGACATGCCGGGTCTAGATCCAAAATTGGTTACTCATAACCTTTCGCTAGATCTGTCGAAGAAGCCAGTCAAGCAAAAACTTAGAAAGATGCATCCAATAGTAGCCTTAATGGTAAAATATGAGTTGCAAAAGTTGTTGGACGTAGAGTTCGTCATCTCCATCGACTATCCAGAATGGGTCTCCAATATGGTGCCCGTAGGAAAGCCAGATGGAAGGGTCCGTATTTGTATGGATTTTAGAGATCTCAACAAGGCAACACCCAAAGATTCATTTCCATTGCCAAATATCGATGCTCTGGTAGATGCCACTATAGGTCATGAAATGCTCTCCCTTATGGATAGTTTTTTTGGATATAACCAGATTCGGATTAAACCCGAAGATCAGCATAAAACCATGTTCATAATGCCATGGGGGACATTTTGCTACAAAGTTATGCCATTCGGTCTTAAAAATGTTGGTGCCACATATCAGCGGGCTATGACATATATCTTTCATGACTACATGCATAAAATCTTAGAAGATTATATCGATGACTTACTAGCTAAGTCGTTGCTACGAGCAGAGCATGCAGAGGTCTTAAGGAAGGTCTTCGATCACCTGATAGAGCACAATGTCAGGTTGAATCCTAAGAAGTGCGTATTTGGCATAACTTCAGGTAAACTCTTGGGATTCATCATTTCTAAATGAGGCATCGAAGTAGACCCAGCAAAGGTCATGACTATTCTAGAGATGCATCCTCCCACTAATATCAAAGAACTAAGAAGCCTTCAGGGCAAAGTAGCATCCATAAAGTGATTCATCGCTCAATTATCGGATAAGTGTCGACCCATGAATCGACTGCTACACAAGGGGGTCCCATTTGATTGGGACGAGGACTGCCAAGCAGCCTTTGCTGAGATTAAGCAATACCTAGCAACACCGCCAGTACTAGCTCCACCAAGGCTAGATGAGCCTTTTTTGCTATATATATCGGCAACCGACTTTGCATTAGGGACCATGTTAGCCCAAAAGAACATGCAAGGCAAAGAGCAAGCCGTATATTACATCAGTCACACCTTGGTGAGTTATGAGTCAGGATATGCATATGTTGAAAAACTTTGTTTAGCAGTAGTGTTCACTACCAAGAAATTATGGCATTACATGCTAAGTCATACCACATATGTTATATCAAAATAGAATCCTTTGCAGTACATGATGAGCAAGACATATCATAACACACGTATTGCAAAGTGGATCATGCTATTGATAGAATTTGATTTGCAATTCATCAGCCAAAATTCCATCAAGGGACAAGTCATAGCTGATCAACTGGCTGAGGCACCACTATCCAATAGTAGGCCTCTAACCATTGAGCTTCTAGATGATGTGGTCTTCATAATATCTGAAGCTCTCAAACTCGAGGAACTAGAGAATAATGTTGATATGACATTGTTCTTCGATGGTTCGAAGTGTGAGCAAGGGGGTGGTGTAGGAATAGTGTTTTTCATGCCACAAGGAGCTCCAATGCCCTTGTCATTCAAGTTAGACTTTTCGTGCACCAACAATAATGCTGAGTACGAAGCCCTACTTTTGGGCCTCCACACAGCCATCGCCATGGGTATTAAAATATTAAACATTTTTGGTGATTCTCTGCTCATAGTTAACCAGGTTAAGGGGCTCTTTCAGTGTCGATGTCCCATGCTGAAAGCCTACAAAGATCTTGTTGCCACTTATCTGGCTAAACTTGAATGGTATGACATCGAGGCAATCCCTCGTTCATCAAATAGGTTCACAGACACCATGGCATCTTTGGGGTCCTTGATCCCTCAGAATCCTTCTACCAATTTTACTACCATCCATGTTAGAATGCTCTCACACCCAGCAGTGGAGCGTGCAACCTTTGATAACAAAGAGTCAGTCAACATGATTGTCATGGAACCAACAATTGATTGGTTTCATAGAGCGGAAGACTTTCTTAAGCAGGCACCCTGGGAGTCATTGACTTCTCAGAGTCCTACGAGGAGTGGTACTACCATTCACCACAAGGTTGTTTCCCAGTCTGCATTTGCAAAGCTAAATACGTAGGGGGAGCAGGCCATCTTAGTAGTCAAAGCTGAGGCTTGTCAAAGCTAGATGTTGCAAATCCAAGACTTCCTAAAACTTGGTATGATTCCAGAAGGATTGTCGCATGCCACAAGATGCACATTTAAATATAAAGTGACTAAGTATGTCTTGATAGGAGACATTTTGTACCGACGTAGCTATGAAGGAGTCCTCCTTCGATGTCTTGAGCCCCAAGAGTCATCTTGGGCAATCTCAGAAGCTCATGATGGTACATGCGATGGCCATTTCAGCGGCATGGCTATCATCAAATGCATCCTTCGCATGGGTTATTATTGGCCCACTATGGAGAAGGATTGCAATGTGTATGTCAAGAAATGCGTTAAATGTCAACATCATGCTAATCTTATGCACTTGCCATCATAGGCCTTACAGCCCATTCAGGCGGCTTGGCCATTTGCTCAGTGGGGATTAGATCTGATTGGCAAGATTTCCCCTCCATCATCAGGTCGACATACATTCATTATCATGGCTATTGAGTATTTTACAAAGTGGGTGGAAGCCATTCCCCTTACAATGACCACTGGAGCTCGCATCATAGAATTTATTCTCGAGCATATCATATGTCATTTTGGGATACCATCCAAAATAATTTTGGATAATGGAACTTCTTTTAAGAACAAAACTATGTGGGCTTTAACATCTAAATACCGCATTAAACATAGTTTTGCAACTCCATATTATCCGCAAGAAAACGGGCAAGCTGAGGCCTCAAACAAGACTGTGGTAGCCATCTTGAAAAATATAGTGCAAGAACACCACAAGGATTGGCATATACAGCTACCCCTTGCATTATGGGCTTATAGGACTAGCATTCGGATGCCCATTGGGGCAATACCATTTTCACTAGTATATGGCACTGAGGCCATTATGCCCTTAGAGTTGGAAATTCCAATGCTGTGCATCGCATTGAAAGAGTTCATCGATGATGACACCGCATGACAAGCTCACCTCGATCAATTGATGTTGCTTGATGAACATCACGTGAATGCCCTCGAGCATCTTCATGTTTATCAAGAGCAATTAAAATGAGCTTACAATATCAAAGTCCACCAGAGAGACTTTGAAGTTGGGGATCTTGTGCTGAAAGAGAACCAACAAAACTCGAATTTGCTGCCTGACATGCGAGACAAATTTATGGCTAACTAGCTAGGGCCTTACATCATATCTAAAAATATTGGTCTAGGTACCTATCACCTAACATCGCTAGAGGGTGTGGAAGAGCTTGAGCCTCTCAATATCATCCATCTTAAGGCGTTCTATGCTTGAGAGTGTAGTAAAGGCACCAAAGGCATCTGTAAGCCCTTTGGTCAACCCAAAAGCCCCGAGGGTTTTGTCTAAACCACTCGGTCATCCCAAAAGGCCCCAAGCTCTCTGATTAAGAAGCTTGGTCAAGAAAAGGCACCAAGGATTTCCAAAAATTACTTGGTCAACCCAAAGGCTCTGAGAGTTCCTATAACTTCTTGGTCATCCCAAAAGGCTCCACGCCCTCTTGTTGAGAGTTTGGTCAACTAAAAGGTTCCAAAGGTGGTTGTAAAACCTTTGGTCAATTCAAAAGGCTCCAAGGATTTCTAAAAATCACTTGGTCAACCCTAAAAAGCTCCAAGGACATGTACTCATCGTTTGGTCAAATATGAAAGCTCAAAAACCTATAAAAATCAAGAAAAATATATAAAAGTCCAAAAAAAATTGATAAAGCTTAAAATCCAAAAACATTTGCATTTGCATTTTGCATTTTCATCTGCATTCACACATGCATTCACATCATCATATTGCATTTAGGAATTTGTCATCCATTGCATTCCATAGTAGAGTGTAATGCGTTTATCAAAGTTTTACAAACAATCACATGTTTGTATGACAATCATGCACCCTTGCATTTATCATAATTCATTGCATTCATACACGATACCTGTTGTGGAGACCTATGTATGTATATTAAGTTTTCCTATCACTCAGCCATACCTAGTGGGTTCTTCAGATATTGTAGAAAGCTTGCTTTGTTGTTATAGACAAGGTCATTAGTTGGGATAGTGCTTCAACATATCAGAATCCCATCACTAAGAAAAACAATATAAAATCCTGCTAAGATGAGAGAGGATGAAAGCCATGAAAGCAATCTTAGGTATCTAGAGAGATGGGTCTCACGACCTGCTTATCTTGCAAATAGTCGGTTTAGAAAGGTGTACTTTGGCAAAAGGACAAGAATTTCCCCTATAAATCCCAAAGTCACAAAAGTTAAATCCCAAGTTACAAAGTGCAAAAATACAAATTTCAAGTTCAAAATATAAAGTGACATAGTGAATCAAAAGCACTATAAAAATCCCTTGCTCAAAGAAAATGGTAACACGTGGACTAACAGTGATTTTTATCACTACATCTGAGCAAGTAAGAAGGGTGAGAACTTGAATCCCTGGATTGTACACCTTTTGAAAGCCATAGAGTGATCCCCGATCGTAGCAATGGGTTGGAAGAGTCCCACCTGCAATCGGAGGGGTAGTTCTATTGGGTGATCCCCAAACGTAGCAATGGGTTGAAAGAGTCCCGCCTGCATTTGGAGGGGTAGCCCTGATCAATTTGCAAGATGAGCTAGCTCTAGGTACTTAGGATTGTCTAGTTGTATAAGTCTAATCAAAGCTAAAACAAGGATGATACAATCATATGAGGAACCCTATCTCACATATGGGTTGAAAGAGTCTCGACTGACATACGGGGTATGCTTACGATCTATCTAAAAATACTCACATGCACACACAGGGATTATGAATAGTTGGGTCTATCACGGCAAAAGCCTTGTCCAATATAAGCCTGGTATAGTTAGTATGTGATTTTTGGAGAGGTCTACTAGGGTGTTTGAGTCTCAAGGAAAACCCCAAAACATGCTCCAATAGCAACAAAATACCAAATCTCATTAGACTGCAGAAATACGAGTCATTCATTAATCAAAATGCATTTTACAAAGTACAATCAAACATATAAGATAGATATCGCATGAAGATCAGAAATGATGTTTAGACGACCACTGATTATATAGTACAAAATGACATAATCATTCATTAGCATTTTAACCAATCCATTTCACTGCATTTCATAAGTGGGTGATTAATTGATTAAGTTCTTGTAATGAGAATTATCAATAATTTTGCATGATTGTTATACATTCTGTGGTGTCATATTTTAAAAATTGATATACATAATTTACATTCATTCCTTATGTTTTAAGTGATTAAAGCATACAGGTTCATCTCCATTAGATTATGATTTCATACATAATGCATTACCATACATTGCATAGCATATCATAAACTGCATAAAATATATGCATGCCCACAAAGCAAAAATAAATATGCATTAAAAATAAACATCGCATCCATCTACATACATCATATGTCACACATCTAATCATCTAGATCACTGCATATCATCATCATAAAGTAGAAAATCTATCTAGTGCATGACATCCATACATCACATCATATAAACATAACATTTAAATACGCATTGCATCCATGTGCATCAAATAAACATAAAATCAAAAATTAATAAATACACATGTACACATAATGAGCCATAAAATATCATATCATATATATGTGTCCAAATGAGTACATAGGGAGTACAAAATGCCCACAGGCTACAACTATGTAGGTCCTCGACCTTACACACAAAATGATACATCAAAACTATAGTAGGCAACTGCTATAAATTGGATCTAGGCTGCTCCCCCTGTACTGGAGCTCTCATCGCCTCCCTCTGCACTATGCTCTAGAGCCTGCTCTCTTGGCTGACCTGGCACCTATGGTGGATCCTGCCTACCTCCAAAGCCTAACGCACCCAGCACATGGGAAACTGGTAACTATAGTAGGCTAGTCCTCTGGCTGGAGGCCCCTGATGTCTACCCTAGATCTCTAGCCCTGGCCTATGACCTCACTGTGTGCGTGCTAGAGGACCTATGCGTCCTCTCAGTCCTATGAGTCCTATGACTCGAGCTCACTATGGACTGCCCTGAGGTCCTAGACCTGGTACGCTATGACTCTACTACAAAAGGATCCTCAAGAATCGGTAGCCCCTACATCTCTATGTAGTCGACCAGCTGATCAATGCAAGAAAGCCAGGCTGCATGCATCTCATTGGTCCTCATGACCATACCATGCAATCACATCACCTCAGTAGTCGGATCTTGTATAGCTAGTGTACCTACTATTGGTACCATAAGAGGCCCCATAATAGCTCCTCTCACTACTCACATGAGATCTCGCTCTGCCTCTACTACAGTCTGCTGTGCCTGTGCCAACTCTAGGGTAGTCTGCAGTCTCTACACCTAGGCCTCTACGTCAGTAGCTCGAGTCATGAGCTCCTATATCTAGCCCTACGCCTCAGTTAGGTGCCACTCCCTATCAGCCACCTTCACCTCTAGAGTGGTGATGGTGGTATCTCTCTCCCACTGCTACATGTGAAATCACCCAATCTGACTCTGCAAGTCAGCAACCTGTGCTAGCAGTTGTCCCTCTACACTGTCAGGAGGGACCTCACCCTCCTCTGGAGCGTCCTCCTTAGGGTCGATCTCTAGTAGGTCCTCAACGGTGGCCTCTATGCCCCAACCACCCTCAGTACACTGGCACACCCTATGCCCATCAGGATCTACCTCTGCCTCTACCTCTATTGGCTCTCAGCCTAGAGGCCCGGTATCGTGCCATCTAAATAGAGACCACCACCCATCATAGTCAGGCGTGGTCCTAGCTACCTCAACCCCCACCTCTTGGAAGTCGTCAGGTGCATCTCCTAGCGGTGGAGGAACTATCAGTGGGAGATCCCTCTCTAGAGCTAAGCGTCTGTACCTCAGGGGCATATCTGGTAGGTCCTGCACCATGCCAAACTATCACAGGACATGAGAGAAAAATTGATACTCTCTCACCTCTGGCTTACGCTAGATGAGCCATCTATCTCGGTGGGCCCGTCGCAGCCACTCGTCCACCTCTGGCCATACAGGACAATCCATGTAGGGGCGCCAAACGACATCCCCCAGCCCAAGTGCCATAAAATTGATGATGTAATGCTGCGTATCCCCAGCATGAGCCCTGCTATGGACACCCTCCTCAGCACGAGGCCAGCAGGTGGCATAGCACTGATGAGCGTCATCTAGGGTAGTGATGCGCAGAGGTAGGTCAGTAGGATGCTCGATCTGGATATGCTGCCACCCCCAGATCTATAGCAAAAGGCTGTAGCTGATGCCCTTATGGCTCCACTCCATAATCTGGTACAGCTCTCGGTAGAGTTGACATAGTAAAGTGCTCCCCTAGGCTAGCAGTAGTGGCTCCTCCATCGAGCTCTGAAGCACCCTCCAAGTAGGGGCTAGCATGTTCCAGGGAATCCTCACGCCCGAGGAGTCTGGAAGGACAATCTGAATGATGAGGTGCATGAAAAGGGCCTCTCGAGTAGAGAAGACGTCATCCCGATACCAGTCCTCGATGTGCACCCCTCCATGGTCTGCATCATCCTATGCGTCGGTGCTCTGATCATCGAAGATGGTAGCAAAAATGGCATCCTTTGTCATGTAGGCAGAGGAAATGATAGCCTCACCGTCGATAGGGATCCTAAAGATCCTATAGACATCCTCTAGTGTGATGGTCATCTCACCAGTAGGCAGGTGAAATGATGAGGATTGATGTATGATCTTTCATATGACCCCTCTAGTAGTTCCTAGCTTAGGTTTGCTTAGTTTATTTCTCGCAAATTGATATTGTAAGTGAGTCTCTTTCTCACATGCACTTGTGGGCACTAGTTGTCTTCTAGGTGTCTTTTAGAGTGTTAGTTAGCAAGTGTGAACTCAAAGTAGGAAGTGTGAGCTTCAAGTTAGCTAAAATGGATCTTCTAGTTAGCAATCTTAACTTAGAAGTTTACGTGCATTCTTCTTTGCACCTTTGTAGCTTTTGGGTTAAGCGTGTGAATCAAATCCATGATTTCATGGGTTGGTTATGTATTTTGGGCCATTAGTGCCTATATAATGATTTGTAAATAATAGAACTCTTAGTTGGATTTTCAATCCTTTTCATGAAATATGTTGGTCCACGCATTCCAACATCGAGCCAACGTAGTAATATAGGCCTGATCTACCCTAATGGTGGGTAGATCCATGATATAACCAAACCCGATGACTTGAAACCATGCTCGATCATCATCCAACAAGGCCTCGTAGAGAATCCTCATCAAGTCAGGGTCCTGGGCTCTAGAAGTTAACTTTTAAACAAAAAAAGCAAAAAAAACATCATGTAAGCTAAATATAGCTAAGCAGAGTTAAAGAAAACTACAAATTTCAAAAAAAAAAAGAAGCAAACACAAGCAACTACAGCCTGCAACTACAACTTGCGGTCCCCAATTTGCAAATTGGGAACCGCAACTGCAACTTGCGGTCCCCAATTTGTAAATTGGGAACCACAGTTGCAACTTGCGGTCCCCAATTTGCAAAATTGGGGGTCGCAACTGAAACCTGCGGTTCCCATTTTGCAAACTAGGAACCATTGCTTCCAACTGCGGTTTAGGAGTGGCACCCATTTAAGGTACCCTCCTAGACCACTAATGCATAAAAAATTAAATCCTAGTCTAACCTAAACTAGTGGGGTTCATTATCAGCAGTTTAATGAGTGTATCGCTCCAAATTTTTCACACCCTTACCTTCAGGCTATAGGATCCATGCCCGGAAGGGGGATGTGAAAAGGATGGTGCGGTACCTTGGACTGAGAGGCCTTGTGAAGGTCCCGCCTCTCGAGGGAGGTGTATTATGGTGATTTTTTGATGGATGGTGGGTTCACAAAGAAACATTTAATGGTAGTTTCCATGCCTAGGTTGGAAATGTGTTTGATGTGTTCAGTTTTAGCCTTAAGCATTCAAGTCCTAGGTTTGGCCAAAATGCATCTAAGTTATTCTATATGAAGATGCAAATTAAATGAATACAAAAAATACAATTAAGATAGAAAATAGAGAAATTAAGCAATATTAAAAGAAAATACCTGATCCGAATGTCTAATGAAGATTCTGATTCTTGAAGCAGTCAGGATTGCCTCTGATTTGACAGGATCGTCTGCTATCAGACAAGATCATCTGAGATCTGATGAATTCGTCAGAGACTTGCAAACAGAGAAATAGGTGCAAAACATAGAAAATACAACAATGCTAACATAGGGAAACAGTGTAAATTGACAATAACAATATCAAACTGAAACTTATAAGCAGAAACATGCATGCATTATACTGATTTCATAATAATTATGACTTAATTATGCATTTAAAGCTATATGGGTGAACTCCAAAATGCAAGATAGTCTAAAATTCTAAATAAAATAGCTAATTATAGCATAAAACAACATATTGAAAGATGAGGAAATGCAAACTTTGGGCACTGATTGCCTCAATGTGGACTACAGTCAAAATCGTCTCGCATTGGTACGAAATCGTCTCTGATTCGACAGGATCGCCTCCGATCTGAACAGGATCGTCTGCGACGATGTAAGCTTGCTTCGGCTGAAAAACACTAAGGTACCTACAACAAAATTTGTATAGAACTATTGCAAATATCAATTTAGGATGTCTTAATGCGTATGAAGTCGAGTTACAAGGAATTTCAGCCAGGGGGGTGCTAAGGGGAGGGCTTAGGATTAAATAAGCTTAGGAGGGAGGTTAGGAGGTTGGAGATCATCCCTATTTGGGAGATCTCCAATGGGGGAGGGTCTCTAATGGTGCAGACATGCTTCTGCTCGGATTAGAGACCTGTTGGAACAGAAGGTAATTGTAAAAAATTAGTTTTGGGACAAGATCATCTGGACGTCCTGGTCTAGATGAAATCGTCCGATCTGAGGTGATATCATCTGATCGGTGACAATATCGTCAAACGGTAAAAAAAAACTCTAAAAATGGCACGGGAAAGGAGGAAATGGATTACACGGTGGTTTGGGAGGTTAAAATTTGAATTTGAATTATTTACTAGAGTAAATGTAATTATTAAGATTTCACTGCGCTAATTTTAGGGTGCTACATTTTTCCCCCTCTTTAGCAAATTTTTTGAAGAAAAATGCGTTAAAGATGAGTTCTTCTTGATCTATGAGAAAGCAAAAATTATTTCCATTTTTAGGCGACGATTCTTGGTCGAATCGTACGACAGCTTACTATGGTGCCCCCTCCGTGTTTTTACCCAAATCAAACGTTTGAGGTAAAAACGTGGAAAAGCAAAATTTTAAAATGTTTTTAATTGTGTTTTGAATAAAATTAAGAAAAATAGGGTAAAACCCTAATTCATTTTTACTGTTCATTTTTTTGGTTTTAGAGCTCTGCAAGAAAAAATGGTGGAGACGGCGCATAGATCGACAGAGGTCCGGCGCGGGCTACGGGTAAGAGTCTAAACTTAGCTTAGAATGTTTGAAATTGAATTTACATGCTTTTTAGATGAATTTTGATCAATTTTTGAGTATCGCGGTCATTTTTGGGCCGTCGACGTCGTTGGGACGAAATCGTCTTGATTTTGATGAAATCGTTTCAAGTTCGCCGATTTCATCGAAGGGTGAAATCGACAAAAGGGGGACGATTTCGTCAAATTAGGGATGATTTCGGCTTGCAAAATCGGAGACGATTGTGCTCAAATGGGGGACGATATCGTCCAATAGTGGGCGATATCATCAGTTGTATAAAATTGAACTGATTTTACTTGCATTTTTAATTAATGATTTTTTTATTAATGATTGTTATTGTTTTGTTGTTTATGTTGTAGAGAGGATTGCTAAAGAGCAGAGAATGGAAATACGATGGGTTGAGAGATGACTTGGCTGCTCTAACATAGGCAGAGCGAGATCAGCTAGCACAGGCCATCTTACAGCATGTGGCAAAAATGCCACAAGTTTCTACAGACATGGGGCTACTGACAGCCCTGGCAGAGAGGTGGTATCCGGGTTCTGGTTTCTGGCTACCTACAGGGGAGATGACTCCCACATTAGAGGATGTATGGAGGATTCTAAGAATCCCCATATAAGGACGGTTGATCACTCCTACAGACAATCAGGGCCATGCTATGATGTGGTTGTGTGGTGACCCAAGCTTTGCCCTGGAGAATGGTGGAGTAAACATCGAGGCACTATGTCAGATGCCTGGGGCATCGAGACTCACACAGGTTTTGGCCGGAGTGGTGGGTGGACTTCTACTGTGCCACCAGAGCGGGTGCAAGGTACCATGGATGCTAAAATATGTGATCTGCGACATGCGAGACCATGGTTATAGATTTTATTGGGGCAGTTTTGTTCTATGTTGGTTGTATAGTATCCTGCATGAGGTCGTGTACAAGGGCGGTCGGTGTCTAGTTATGACATTGCTCCTACAGGTTTGGTTCTGGGAGCACATTGCAGTGCGAAGGCTGATAGGGCTTCCTTTGATAGGGGTTGATGGGGAGAGGCCCCGAGATTTCTACTGGTGGCTCCAGAGAGGGTCATAGCGACGGATTGATCTGTCGATGTCCCGAAGACTGCTGGATGACCTTGTCCTGAATCAGATCACCTGGAGGCCATGGTGAGAGCACCCAGGGTGGGCTGAGGATGGACAGGAGCTGGGTCGCATCAGGTGAGTCTGCTAGTTGTGGATGGAGAGGGGAGAGGTGGAGCTCCACTGCAACGATCGAGTTTTGCAATAGTTCGGTCTACAGTAGGGGATCCCATCTCTCAGGGATTACAAGTTTTCCTGGACTGTCCAAGATAACACCATAGTGAGCGGGGCTTCAGACATGTAGTGCTTCTAGAGTTAGTACTCGGACGATGCCCCCATTCAGCCAATGTATGGGGATGATGTAGGGGTAGCCGATGGCTATGATGCCTGGTATGCAGGCATTTGCCCTCCTCAAATGAAGAGGGCTCAGGGTCTGATTCATGCAGTTGTACATTGGATAGGAAGGCGATGCCAGGTGACTATGGAGGTGGCCTAGGGTTGCAGTAAGAGAGAGCAGAGGAGGCCACAGGTGCAGGAGAGGTCACAACAGCGGGAGAGGAGGGCGGAGAGACCCCCTTCTCCACAGAGAGAGAGGCCACCATCGCCCGATAAGGGCAAGGGTGTTGACACAGGGGAGAGTAGCGAGATAGTGACTCTATGAGTGAAGACAATCCATCTCTAGGCATAGGTGCAGACCCTACAAGAGGAGGCTACACGACACCGAGCTGAGGTGACATAGCTCAGAGATGAGATTGCACGCCTCAGAGCATGAGGCAGAGGTGCGAGCATTGGGGAGCTGGCATGGGCTATTGCCCAAATCACTTTCTATAAAAAATTATACTATCAGATGATGCCAGAGGAGGATAGACTACCACTTCCAGCTAACATCGCAGATCCGATTTGGATTAGGTCATCGAGGACTTTGTCCCGATCGATGACTAGGACTCGTAGTACCACTCATACTGCGATGGGGCCACCTCGTCCACCTCAGGGCGAGGGAGGAGATGAGGCTAAGAGCTCGAGGGGTTCTTGAGGCTAGACTATTACATGGCATTGTACATATTGATAGATAGAATTTATTATTATTTTTTTGATAGAGGATTGAGTATGTTGAGGTACAGATTGTGGCATACCAATCCAGTTTTGAGATGATGTATATATTGTTGATATATATATGAGATAAGATATTTTTTGATCATATGACTTGTGTCTTATGTATGCTTATGATGTTTTTATGTTTGATTGATTTGATTTGATGATCGGATTGGGGATTCATGTAATTATGTCGTTGGAAATATTATAATTTTGATGTCATGTTGTAAGATCTGATGTAACAAATTGGTTGTTTGTGATGTAATGTGATAAAAAAGAAAAAGAGACTTCTAACAATAATTTCAAAGGACATTGTCGCTATTATAGACCATTTCATAGAGTCACCGCTCACTCGGTCGTCAAGCTAATCCCAATATAAAAATATTGTTAAAAGTAAAAGAGTGCTTAAGAGACTGTCTTAAGACTTTGGTGCAATGGTGCAAATGATGGTGATGATGGTTTGTTTTCAGATTTTCATAAAAATAGTATGCATGAAATAATGTTAAAATGATTTTTGCTAGGCATAAATTCCTAAGTGTGATAAAATTTTTGGATAATTGTCTAGGAATTATACCATCATTGCAAAATTGAAGGTTGACATAATGACATGAAATAGTGACAATGTGCATGCTGTTTAAAAGCATAATTTGTGTAACATAATGATTTAAGTCATGTTTTTCATGATTTTTAAATAAATGGGGAATAAAAATTGTTACAATGGTTTGCGCTAGGCATAGAATATGTAGGTATAGACTTATACCATCATCACAAAAATCAAGGAAAAATAGATTATTTTATTACATGGTTGATTTTTTAATAAATAGAAAATATGAAGATGAGGACTTGCGCTAGGCATAAAATTCCAATTTTGGTTTTAGAACTATACCATCGTCACGAAAGTCAATAATATATATATATATATATATATATATATATATATATATATATATATATATATATATATATATGTTTTGATTGTATGGTTTGAAAGAAATTTTGATCTTTTTGATTATGTATGTAGTTGTATTTATACTAAACAACTGTACTTGAAAGAAGAAAATGAATTATTCTAAACAATTTTGCAAGAAATATTTCAAAGTATTTTAAAGACAAAAGGTAGATTTATAAGGAATCCCATGTGCATATGTGAATTCATTTCCAATCTTGATTTATCATAATGATACACAAAATCTCTCAAATATAAAATGTGTGTGCAATTGCTATGTTCATTTACCAGTTTTGAGCAAGACAATTTAATACAAGTGATTTGAATAAACCAAATAAGTGTTCATTAACCATGATGTAGATGCATATAACCATACTAGACCACTATGTAAGTTGGATTATCAAGAGCTAGCTAATCCATAAGCAAACATAGGTCTGTACAAAAGAAGGTCGCTAATGTGACAAACATATCGCCATGCTAGGAGTTACCCAAGGCCAAGCAGGTTGGGCACAAACCACCTGTTATGGGGCTTACCTCACAGTTTTTGAATAATTGAAAATTCCAGGGATTCAAGCTCATCAACCCTTCTTTTATTTTCAAAGGGTAAGGAAAGGGATTTTATTTCTTTTTCTTTTGCTTTCTTTTGCTTTTCTTTTGCTTTTCTTGCTTGATAATGCTTGGAACATTGTTTTTTTTTTGAGAAAAAATGAAAATCTTGTATTAATACAAAGAACAATTACAAGCGGTAGAGAAGACATCCCAACCAAGAACAGAAAACAGCACAACAAGAGAAAAGCACAAAGGCAGCCCAGCACAACACAAAACAAAGAAGTCAACTGGGCGCGAAAGAACGACATGTCGCGAAAACGCGACATGTCGCGAGATCGCGACAATCAACTACGGTGCCAATCAACTACGGTGCCAACAGTCACGAAAAAGCGACATGTCGCGAGATCGCGACAATCAACTACGGTGCCAACAGTCACGAAAAAGCGGCATGTTGCGAAATCGTGACATGTCACAAAATCGCGACATGTCACGGAATCGTGACATGTCGCAAAGTCGTGACGACAGCACCCACCAGCAACCCTTCGACAAAAGTGTCGCGAAATCGCGACGGATTCACCATATTGCAACCAGATCGCAAAAGCGTCGCGAAATCGTGACAGTTTTTGCCAATCCGCTGGAAAGCCAAAAATGTCACGATTTCACGACAGGTTTCCCTTATGACACCAGACCGCCAAAAGTGTCGCGATATCGCGACGGTTTTTCCTTTCGGCGCCCAGTTCTCAAAACTGTCACGAAATCACGACGAAATATCCTCTCGGCACCCAGTTCTCAAAACTGTCGCGATATCGCGACGAATTTTCCACTTTGCTCTCCATCTGCAAAAGTGTCGCGATATCGCGACAATTTTACCAGTAAGCACCAAATTGCCAAAACTGTCGCGAAATCGCGACAACTTAACCAAGCGCCTTCCCCTAGGGCCGCGATGGCGCGACATGTCACGAAATCACGACAAAAACCCGTCAAAGGCCGAGAGGGCACAACCTGTCGCGATATCGCGACATGTCGTGATATCGCGACAAAAACCCGGTAAAGGCCGAAAGGGCGCAACCTGTCGCGATATCGCGACATGTCGCGATATCGCGACAGAAACCTTCCTTAGCAAAAAAACACTGCACATCATTTCAGAAAACGTTCAAGGCCTTGTCGAATCTCTGCATCCTCCACAGGCATGTCACTGTGCAGCTGCATCCCAACCTCCATTTCAACACCCATCTTAGCAAGGAAATCGGCCGCCTTATTGAGATCTCGATTCACATAGATAGGTATCACATCATCTAATTCCCTCCAAATCTCTTTGATTTGGGAAACTAGGATCCGCAACCTCTAAGATTTCGAGACAAATTTTCTCATACAATCAAGAGCACCCACCAAAATTTGGGAGTCAGACTCAATAATAATCTTCCTGTGTCCATTTTTGGCTGCCCAGAAGGAGGCAGATTTAATGGCAAAGGCCTCAGCTTCATTGTTTGTGGCACATCCCAGACCCTGCAATTCCCAATAGAGCAAAGACCCAGCATGATCGCGACACACAACTCCAATTCCAGCACTTCCCGGATTGCCTCTAGCCGCTCCATCAGTATTGATTTTGATCCATCCTTCAGGAGGAGGTTTCCAACTACCACTCACCTGCCTTTGTTGAAAAACAACTCCCTCGTCCAAAGGCTCAGAAGTAGAATGAATTTCCCCCTCGGTATGAATGGCAACCGTTTTCGCCACTTTGCTCCAAATGACTTGCCATATTCCTTCTAGAGAGGAGAAGGTTTCACAAAAAATACGGGCATTTCTCTCCAACCAAACCTGCCACCAGATAAAAAATAAACCAAGCTCCCAGCCAATTCGGAGAGCATTGGATTTAAATCTACCTTTCTTCCAGCTTTCCCATATGTTGTTTCGAGACAAGACCCCATTAGCCTGAAGATTAAAGTGGGAGAACCAGCGCTTCCAGATCTGTCGTGTGAAAGAACATTCAAACATTAGATGATCCGCCGTTTCCTCCTGCTTATGGCATAACACACATTGGGAAGGGCCAATGATGCCTCTGAGTCTGAGATTGTCATAGGTGAGAATTCCATTATGCAAAAACTGCTAGGCGAAGAAGTTCACTTTTGGCCAGCCCCGGGGATGCCATATCTTTCTCCAGTCATGAACCAAAAAAAAGGGTGGAGGGGGCTCTGGGAGGATCTCACCATATCCTTCTTTCACAGTATAAACCCCAAGGCTTCCATAGCCCCAGGCCAGTTCATCCTCCTCATCTCTCCCAGTAAGAAACCGTTCTGCAAAGATTTTTCCCAAAGTAGGTACCAACTCCGGAGGGATAGGTATTGGCCACTCATCCAGCCGCTTAAACTTTATGATCTTGTAGTCCCCCAATTGACTAGTGTTAAAGTAGCTCTCAATTTGAATCCATCCCTTATCTTCTAAAGCAGATTTTATCGGTTGCAATTCAGGAAAAACATCAATAATGGGAGGATTCTGGTCCCAAGAATCAGTCCAGAACCGAGCCTTATCCCCTCGCCCCACTTTCCAAAATAGTTGATCTTTGATGAGTTGAGCTCCAAGCTTGAGCGCCTACCACACTGGAGATCCAAAACCTTCCAGTGGAAAGCAGCCTACATCATTAGGATGGACAGAACCCAGGTATTTGCTAGAGAGAATTCTGCTGAAGAGGGATGTTGGCTGAGAAATCCACCTCCAAGACAGCTTTGCCGACCAAAGCCTTGTTGTTAAACTTGGAGCTTCTTAGTCCCAAACCCCCTTTTTCCTTGGGCTGGGTAACCTTGTCCCAGCCAACCAAGGCCCATTTCCTCTCTCCCTTGGCACCTTCCCATAGAAATCTTCTAGCCATTTTATCCAGATGTTTCCAAATAGACTGGGGAGCAGCCAGGATGGAGAATTTGTAAATTGGCATGGCCTGAATAATTGACTGCAGAAAAGTTAGACGACCCCCATAACTTAACCATCTATTAGAAAAATGGTTCATTCTATCTTTTATGCCATCCAAAAGGTCCTTCCAAACATCAATTTTCAGTTTTTTGAAATGGAGAGGGACCCCCAGATAAACTACTGGGAGAGAGGTCCGAGTGAAACCTAAAATCTCAATAACTCTGTCCTGAAACCGTTGATCAATATTGAAGAAGATCACTTTGGATTTATTGTCATTGATGACTTGATTAGAGGCCCGAAGGTAGACATTTAGAGTATCTCTGATTCTTCTTGCTTCCCTAAGGCTGGCCACTCCCACCAATCCAATATCATCTACAAACTGTAAATGAGTCAAAACTTCAGCCCTGACCTTAAAACCTGTTATCTGACCTTGAAGTCTTCTTTTCAGAAAGAGTCTACCCAATCCTTTAGCCAAGATGAGGAAGAGATAAGGAGAGCAAGGATCTCCTTGCTGCAATCCTTGAGAGGCACCAAAAGGAGGCGAGGGAAGTCCCTTGATAAGAACAGAGTATGAAGGCGAAGAAATACAGCTCATGACCCAGTCTGTCCAGTCCTGAGAGAAACCAAAGGCAGTCAACATCTTAGCCAAGAAGCCCCACTCCACCCTGTCATAAGCCTTGGACATATCCAGTTTAATGAACATTCCTTTGTTCCCAGATTGGTGCATTGTATGGATAGCCTCCTGAGCAAGAATCACTCCATCCAAAATTTGCCTCCCTTCAACAAAACCCCCTTGCTCCGGGGAAATTATATTATGCAGAATAGGTTTTAACCTTTCAGCCATAATCTTCGTAATTATTTTATAGATCACATTGCATAAGGCAATAGGTCTAAAATCGGATAAATGAACCCCCCCGGATCCTTTTGGAATTAAAGTAATGAATGTATGATTTAGGGCCTTGAGCATTCTTTTATTGGTTCTGGACTCCTCAGTGACAGCCGTAACATCTTCCTCCAGGGAATCCCAAAAGGCCTGGAAGAACTCAATAGGGAAGCCATCAGGACCAGGCGATTTACCAGTACTCATCCCAAAGACCACCTTCTTAAGTTCATCTTTATCTATAGGTCTAAGTAGAGCCTGGTTTTCTTCAGGAGAGATTAAAGAAGGAATGACAGCAATAACTTCATCTTGGGCTGCCCCATCTTGCTCCATACTTTCCGTAAAGAGTTTTGAGAAATATTCCATTGAGTGGGAGTGCATACCAGGAAGAGTGTCAAAAGAGTATCCATTCTCATCTTGAAGGAAATCCATAGTATTCATTTGTCTCCTAGCACAGGCAGAGCGCTGAAAAATTTTTGTATTTCTGTCTCCTTCTAATAACCAAGTATTTCTTGCTCTCTTGTTTCCAGTAAATCTCTTCTTGGTTATCAATATCCTCAACCGCTTTGCGCAAAGCATCATCCTCAGATTTAAGGTGCTCAAAAATGTTTCCTTCCCTGAAAAGTTTTTGCACCTCATCCCATCTGGCCAACAAGGGGGCCCGTTGGAGCCTGGAAGTCTGATTTGTTAGTTTGCCTCCACTGTTTCAATTTACACTTGACAAATTGAAGCTGTTTGTGAAATTTGAACATTGCAGTCCCAAAAGGTGGGCGGCCATCTTCCCACCACTGAGGAATTTTTCTTCGGAGATCTTCTTTTTGCAACCAAAAATTTTCAAATTTAAAAGGTTTATGGTATCGCCCTGTCCTAGCCCCTCCCTCCAGAACAATGGGAAAGTGTTCTGAAACTGGGCCTTCCAAAATCTGAAATTTAATATTCCATTTCACAAATGCTTCCTCCAAGACCAGAAACCGGTCTAGTTTTACCTTCCTACTGTGTGGCTCTCTTCTCTTATTAGTCCACGTAAAATAAGTACCAGGACCTTTGATATCAACAAGGTGAAAGGCCTGGACTTGAGCAATCAGAAGCCTATCCCCTGGATCCAAAACTGGGAAACCACCTTCCTGATCACTGGTAGATAATTTGGCATTAAAATCCCCAAAAACAATCCAATCGCAATCTTCCCGGGAGGATCTCATTGAATGAACAGCATTCCATTGAAGCCGTTGGCCATCAATGCTTTGAGCCCCATAGAAGTTTGTAATTAAAACTTGTTTAGCTGTAACAATATTCTTAAAGAGAGAAGTGAGAACCCCCATCCAAGTTGTATGTTCTATTGCTATCCACACCAGAGGATTCCACAGAGTAACAATTCCCCCCGAAGCTCCTTGGGCCGCCACATCCATATATCCAGCACCCCTCCATATTCTACTAGCAATTTTACACATAAGATCTAAAGACATTTTTGTTTCTCGAAGGAGCAAAAAGTCTGTTTTATGTCTTCCTAAAAGTATTTGAACAGCAGATTGATGGGTTCTACTGTTTAAACCCCTTACATTCCAGGATTGTATAATCATTGGAAACCTTGGGAGCAATACGAGTCAATTGTTCTCACCAATCCTCCATTGATCAGCTTGTCCCCTTGTGCTACTATTAGATCCTTATTGGATTTTCTACCAGCTCCTTGGGAATTACTATTCTTAGACCTCTTTTCCACCTGGGTGATCCCCAACGCTGGTCTTTCTCTGTTCTTTTCTGCACTTCCCATGTGGACATCCTTAATGACTAGTTATGCAGGGGCATGAATTACCATAGCCCCTAGGTTCTCTAACTGCAAATTCTCAGGGGTTTCAATCACCTGTTCTAAGACAGGAGTAGATGATATAGGAGCATGAGAGTGGGTGTTAGTATCCCCATCATTCCAAACCACTCCTTCCATGACTTGGTCTTCTTGGTCAACAAGGGATTTGAAGATTTCATATCGATTGGTTGGCTTGGTTTGGGTCTGCTCTTTGCCATTTCTCTTTTTGTTTTTCCTCCGCTTCTACTGTTCAAAGCCTTCTTTCTGGGCATCATAACCCTAGGGGATATTGAGGGGTTCTTTGACCGAAGTGAACTTACCCTCTCTGGGGTGATTTGACGCTCCCAATGGAGCTTTCGCTTTTGTGGTCAGGCTATTTGGGCAGAACCTAGCCAAATGGCCATGCTTATGGCAGATTCTGCATCTGAAAGGTAAGGCTTCATAGTCTAGCTGTTGTATCCAGGTTAGTCCTGCCAACTCCAATTCCACCTCGACTGAAAGTGGCTGGCTAATGTCCATTTCTACACAAATTCTAGCAAAGACAACAGTATTTCCTTCCATGGTATCTCTTGAAACTCCCAAAAATCTACCTAGAGAATTACCAATCAACTCAAGGATTTGCTCACCCCAAAACTCCATTGGGAGATCATACAACCGTATCCAGACCGGGACAGTCGTGGGCTCAATGCGAGGATCAAAACCCACTCTCCATGGTTGGACAAATAATCCTGCCGGGCCGTGGCTCCTCTTCTATGATTCAAATGCTCTGTTTCTATCTGCTAAAGAAGAGAAACTAATAATAAAATACCCATTGCTTATAGGCCATAGAGAGTACTCACCAATGGGCTCCCAGTTCTGTCTCACCCAGGTGTGTAGAAAGTTTAGAGTGGGCCGAATACCCATGAATTTGTAGATCAGATCATGGGTAGCATGGTATATGATCGTATCCTCAACCATTTTTGGTTCTATGACAATATTTGGACTGGACGTAGATTGTGGAAGGCAACCGTTAACTCTGTTTGCAGATAAACCCTTTCCAAAGATTCTTAAATAGCATTTGATAAACACTGCGTTGAGCTTCATCGAAAGAAGATGCAGGGTTTTCTTTTAGTTTATCAGCATATGAGCTTTTCTGCCCATCAGAAGATCCTGGAGGAGACCCCATTGGGCCCTCCCAAGGCAACGAGCAATCCTTCAAAGAGGTGTAGAATCAATCCACAGGAGGATCTGGAAGAGACTAACAACCAGAGACCCTGAAGTTTCGCCCGGTGCCTGCACAGACGGTTTCCCGCCAAAACGCCAGAGCTCAAAAAAAAACCAATGCTTGGAACATTGTTGTAATGATATAAAATAACATTTTTTTTTCTATTTTTTTTCTTGAACTTTTCTTTTCTTTCTATGCTAGGGATACTTGCTCGGATTAGCTGTAGAGCAAGGGATTTTTATTCTGGGTAGGGGTGAGCTTGTCCTTTTGCCAATTCTCAAAGATTCTAGACCATGTGCATGATAGGATAGCAGGGGAAACTTTTCGCTCAAGAAACCACTTCTACTATGTAGCAAAGCATGGAAATTACAAATATAATAATTTTATTGTGAAAAGATGTGCTTGGTTTAAGTAAATAACAAGATCAATTCTCTGTGCTCAAACTTTATTTAATTGAATTTTGTGGACTTTAATATAAGAGAGATTAGTAATCATGCCAGATAAAATCAAGATATTTATTTTTGTGTTTGTGAAAATGAGGGATTCCAAATAAATGCTAATTTATCCAAAATAATTTGAAACATATATCTGCAACATTTGTAAGAAAATATATATATATATAATTTTTGAGAAGTTTTGAGAATGTTGACTCTCTCTTTCTTCTTTATATTGTTTTGGTTTCGAAAGAGTCAAGAATATTGCTGTTTTTATTTTTATCATTTGTTGAAAAAATTAACAAGTGCCATAAATACAACAAGTAGTTTTGAATATTTTGATGATTATGAATATTTTTGGTGTTTTTGAATTTATAAATTGAAAGAAATACAAGATAGTGTTTTTGAAATATTTTAAACAAATATATACAAGGATGAAATGACCAAATTTATACATAGTAACGTTTAAGATGCAAAATATTCATGGGTTCTTTAAGTTCTTTACCATCTAAGGTAGATAATTTGTATGCTCCTGATTCAAATTTAGCAGTGATAATGTATGGTCCAAGCCAGTTGGGCTCAAATTTACCTTTAAGGTCCTTAGTTGCATTAGTATTTTTTTGATTTTCTTTTAAAACAAGGTCGTCGATCTCAAAGGATCGATGATGAAATTTTTTAGCATATGATCTTTTAAGCTTGTTTTGGTAGGCACGGAGATGCTCCAAAGCATTGATGCATTTTTCATCTAGGAGTTCCAGCTGACTGAGTCTGCCAGCTCGATATTCATCTCCTACTTTGGTATCTTGAAGTAGTAGAGCCAAAGAAGGAACTTCTAATTCAAAGGGAAAAATGGCTTCAACACCATAAACCAAAACAAAAGGTGAAGTTCCATTGGGGGTTCGAACACTAGTTCGATAGGCCCACAAGGTCGGATATAATTGAATGTGCCGATCACGACCGCTTTTATTGACCAATATTTTGAGAATTTTGATTAAGGTTTTGTTAGATGCTTCTGCTTGACCATTACCCTGAGGATAATAGGGAGTGGACCAGCGATGTTGAATCTTATATTTTTGGCATAATTTTTTAACATCTTTATTTTTGAAACAAGTTCCATTGTCAGAGATGAGATTTGCAGGAATTTTGAACCTACAAATGATTTGATTAAAAATAAATTTAGAGACTTGTGTTCCAGTGTAGGAAGCTAAAGGCATAGCTTCAACCCACTTTGTGAAATACTCAGTGGTGGTTATGATGAATTTGTGTCCATCAGATGACACAGGATTGATTTTGCCAATAATATCTAAACCCCATTTTGAAAAGGGCCAAGGAGATGAAATAGCCTGCAGTTCTTGTGCAGGCGCATGGACAAGGTCAGCATGTTTCTGGCACTTGTCGCAATGGCGCACATAATCATGTGCATCATTCTCCATGGTAGGCCAAAAGTATCCTATCCTAAGGAGCTTTTTAGCAATGACACTACCACTGAAGTGTCCTCCACAAGATCCATCGTGGGCTTCACTCAAGGCTGATTTGGATTCTTCTAAATTCAAACATCTTAATAGGATACCTTCAAAAGATCTCCTATATAAAGTATTGCCAATTATTACAAATTGACTTGCTTGTCTACGTAATAACCGACGCTGGTTTCTATTAGAATTGGTAGGGAAAGTCCCATTTTGGAGAAAATCAAATATGTCCGTATACCAAGGTTCAAGAGTAGTTTCATTGATTAGAAACACATCCAAAGGTTCTAAGCATGACTTATTTGAAGTGGGTTCCTAGAGTCGACGAATAATGATAGTGGCATATTCGTCATCTAACTCCAAGGGCAGGAGAGATGCAGTTGTGGCCATAGCATCAGCTGCACGGTTGCAAGTTCGAGGAATAGCTTCCAAGGTAACTTGATCAAATAGAGACATTAGTTGTAAAACATAGGCCTTATATGGGCATAGTTTATCATCTCTGGTCTGATAAACTTCATTAATTTGGTTTATAACCAGTTGAGAATCACCAAAAACTAACAGATGTTTAATTTTTAGCGCTAAGGCAGCTCGTAATCCAAGGATTAGAGCTTCATATTCAGCAGTATTGTTGGTGCAAGCAAATGTTAATTTGAAGGACAGAGGAATAAGATGTTTTTGTGGGGATATTAAAATAATACCCGCACTAGCCCCACTCATGCATCGGGCTCCATCAAAGTATAAGGACCATTGTTCAATATGGTCTGCCTCTAATTGAAGGCATTCATCAGGAAACTCAATGATGAGGGGATGGGTAGACTCTAAGGGTGCAACAACTAATTGATCTGCTATGATTTGACCCTTAATAGACTTCTGTCCTATGAATGTGAGATCAAATTCGCTTAGAGCAAGAACCCACTTGGCTATGCGACCCGATAAATAAGGTCGACTCATGAGATACCTCAAGGGATCATATTTAGCAATGACATAAGTTTTTTGACTAAGCATATAATGTCATAATTTTTGCGTAGCAAACATGACTGCTAGACATAGTTTCTCTAATGCTGTGTAGCGGGTTTCATAACTGATGAAGGTTCGGCTAATATAATAATTAGCCCGTTCTCTCTTTTCATCATCAAGCTGAGCTAACATAGCTCCTAAGGTAGAATCTAAAGCTGAAATATATAGGAGAAATGGGCGATCAGGTTTAGGCGGTGAAAGCATAGGTGGATTAAGGAGGTATTGTTTGAGAAGTTCAAAAGCTTCTCTACATTCGTCGTCCCAATTAAAAGGGACATCCTTCTTAAGGAGTTTAAGAAAGGGACCAGTTTTGTCTGCCAGCTTATCGATGAAGCGACGGATGGCTTGAAGCTTACCTTGTAAACTTCGTAACTCGGATATATTAGTAGGTGCGGGCATATCAATGATAGCCGCAATCTTGAGAGGGTCGATTTTGATACCACGTAAAGAAACTAAAACCCCTAATAGTTTACCGGACTTAACTCCGAATATGCATTTTGTTGGATTTAATCGAATAAGATATTCTCGTAATCGATTAAAAACTTTTCTCAAATCATCTAAATGATTATCCTCATTAATAGAGCGAGCTATAATATCATCTACATAATCATGTAGGATATCATGCATCATATCATGAAAAATATAAGTCATAGCTCGTTGATAGGTTGCACCTGCGTTCTTTAAGCCAAATGGCATCACTTTCCAACAAAAAGTACCCCAGGGGGTAATAAATGTTGTTTTAGCCTGATCTTCAGGAGCTATCCTGATCTGATTATAACCAGAGAATCCATCCATTAAGGACATCATCCCACTCCCGATAGTAAAGTCAATGATTTGATCCATGTTTGGAAGAGGAAAGTCATCTTTAGGGCATGCAACGTTAATATCTCTAAAATCTGTGCAAACCCTAACTTTGGTAGCTTCTTTTTTGGTAACTGGAACTACATTTGAGATCCATTCAGCATAATCAATAGCTTGTATAAAAACAACATTCAAGAGTTTTTCTAACTCCCCTTTGACTAGCAGAGCCACTTTGGGATGCATTTTTCTAAGTTTTTGTTTAACAGGTTTAGCATCCGGATGGACCACTAGATGATGCATGACTACAGAAGGGTCTAGACCTGGCATATCTTCATATGTCCAAGCGAAGACATCTTCATACTCTTTAAGGAATGCAATGTATTGCTCTTGTTTTTCTTGACTTAATTCTGATCCAATATTGATTATGTGAGGATTATCCTCAGTTCCAATATTAATTTTAATGACGTTTTCTACCTCCATGTGTAGATCTCTTTCAAAATTAGGTGGGGCGGGTGAAACGCCCAATTCTTGTAATTCTTGTAAGGTTAATTTGGATAATTCATCTTGAGGATTAGTGGTCTCAAGTTGGGCTATAGTTGGTATAGAACCATCAAAATAAAATCCATTGTGTAACATCTCTTCAACGGAGACATCGTGGAAGATATCTCCTTCCAACTCTTCATCGGGGTCAGCAATCATTTCAGGGTAAGCTATGGATAGCATGTTACATGTAAATGGCTGATTTTTTAGAGGCAAATCATCATGCCTATCCAAATAATCTTGATAACATATGAGTTGATCATCATCTTCAAAAGGAAAGGGTTGACCCTTACTAGGAAATAGGCCCACACCACAACGGGCAGGCCACGGTTCTACCTCGAAAGGTTCTTTCATGCCATTTTGGAAAGGTCCCAAGCCTTTCCCTTTATATCCCATTTTAAGCATTATGGGTTTAGCTTTAATATATTCATTGGTAAAATAACATCGAGCATATCCCTCATGATGAGTTTTAATATTCCGAGGGATTCTTCCCTAGTCATATCCTTTATAAATGAAGGCACAACTCCCGACTTGGTAAGTACTTCCCATAGGTTGTGGGAGGCCCAAAGTACGAGGAGATGGCGGCAAGTTATTTAAAAGAATTGAATCTTGCATGAAAGCATTTGTTTTTTCTGATATTAAGATTGTGGATAAATCTGGTAAAAGTTCATCAAAAAGAGCATAAGATGTAGAAGGATCATTCCCTATATCTTTAGATGTGGAAGGTATGATAGATGTTGATAATGTGGAAGTGTTAATAGATGGGTCTATAGGTTTTGAAATTATAGGGATAGAACATGAAGGATTGGTTGTAGATTTAAGATCTTTTTGAGGTTCTAGAGTGATTTGTTTAGAAGATTGTTGATCTATATAGGAGGATGAAATTAATGGAGGGGAAATAGGTGAAGCTATGGGTGTGTGTTTCATAGTTTTAGATGAAAAATAAGAATTAGGATGTGTGGATGACAGAGTAGGGCAAAATTGCACTCCAACAGAGTTCCGCCAAAGCACACATATCAAAGGGTCTAGGGTCACCATGGATAGTGACCAACTGATTTTTAAATTCGAATTTAACACATTGGTGTAAAGTTGATGGGACAGCCCGCATTGCATTGATCCAAGGATGACCCAAGAGTATATTGTACGATGCGGGGCAATGTACAATAAACACGGTGGTATCTAGAGTTCTAGGACCAACTTGCAATGGGATGGTAATAACTCCACATGTTTCTTGTGTTTCGTCATTGAAAGCTTTGATAATCATATCAGTTTTCTTCATTTCATCACTTCTAAAGCCAAATCTTTGGTAGAAGTCAAAAGTGCAAATGTTTAGAGATGAGCCATTATCAATCAAGACTCGTTTGACAACTACATCTCCAATTAGAGCAAGTAATATATAAGGGATTATCCTTATGTAAACCGTGTTGTGGGATATCTTTATCCCGAAAGTCAATACAATCAACTTCTCGAGTGATGATAGTATTGGCCATGGCTTCAGGTTGAATGTTTTGAGGTACCATCATTTGGCTTAATGTAAGCATCAACTCATCCCTATGGGTGGGAGAAGATCTTAATAAATCCAAAAGGGAAATTCTGGCTGTAGTATTGGATAATTGCTCATTAATATTGTAAGGGGGTTTAGGTTGAACATTAGAAGCATAATTCCCTTTATTGGGATTTTTCAAAACAAATGGAGCTGATCCATCATTCTGATTTGGTTCTTGTTGAGAATTTTGAGCCTATTGTCGGGTAACGACTCCAATGGTACCTACAATGTTATATTGAGGACGCTGAACTGGTCTCGATCGAGCGTTTATGGCTTGTTCATTAGGGAGGAATTGATTAGAAGAGGGTCGAGTAGTAACTCTTCTAGGAAATGGTTCTTCTGGAACCATAGCATCTATGATGGGTTGAATAGGATCTGATTCATTTTTAGAACTATTCGATTGGTTTGAAGTGATGTCTAGTTCACTTTTAGTATCTGATTCTACATCACTAGAATCAAGAGTTGGAATATTATGTAAGGGCCTGGTCGTAACCAGGGATAAGGTTGTGTCAAATATTTGAGGATCCTGAATAGGTAATTGTCCACTAATGGTTCCTACATATCGGGTAGGAGGAGGAACATTATGATGTTCGATTTGATTGGCCACCTCTTTACCATGTCTTGGTAAAGGGTGTTGAAATATGTCTAATGATTGATTAGCATTTTGATTTTGATTTTGGGGAATGGTCTTTTGAGCGTTATTAGGAGCATTTTGTTTAGGTTGGAAGGCTTGCACCTCCATTTCATTATTATCAATCAAATCTTGTATTTTATGTTTCAACCTTTTACAAGCATTGGTAGAGTGTCCAGGTCCTCTATGGAAATCACAATGTAAGTCAGCTCTGTATCCGGGTATAGTTGGATCAGGTTCTCGGATAGCTGGTAATTGGATCAAACCTCTTTCGAGTAATTGAGGTAAAATAGTTGATAATGGTTGATTCAATCTAGTAAATTCTCGAGGAGGCTTATCAAGAGGTTTCAATATAAATTTTTTTGTTGTCTTCGTTGCATTGATATTAGCAACATTTTTGCTGTCAGTGACTCCATCACCAACAACTTGTTTGTTTTTATATTGATTTCTAGAGGTTTTCTCATCATCCTTCTTCCTAAGTTGGCCTCTCCTAATGAGGGCATCTTCTACTCTTCGAGCTAAATCTATAGCCTGATCGAAGGTAGTTAAAGTAGCGATTGATAGCTCATAAGATATTTGTTCTTGTAAATTATTGATAAAAATGTCCAACATTTCCCTATAAGGTAGCACAAAGTGCAGTTTTCCTATCAATTGCCTCCATCTAGCTAAGAAATCGGCAAAACATTCATCCTTGTCTTGTTTTAAGTTGTATAAATCTTTAATGGTTACATGCCTCTCGATGTAGGCACTAAATTGATGGACAAAAGATTCAGCTGTTTCTTCAAAGTTTCTCAAAGAATGAGTGGGCAATTGATAGTACCACTCTAATGCCATTCCACCTAAACTTTTCGGGAACATTTTTAGTAATAGCAAGTCATCATGTGATATATCATGACATGCTATCCTAAACATGCGAAGATGCTCTATGGGATCTTCGGTTCCTTTATATATAGGCAAGATGGGCATGGGAAAATGCTTAGGGTATGGTTGAGCTACAACTATGGGATCCAAAGGTTGACTACATATCTCTCGATAATTGTACGAGGGACGATAAGGATCTATCTCGGTCCATACGCGAAGCTAACTGTTTCACCATGGCTTCCAGATTACTAGTTTGCCCACCATATTGGTTCGGTAGGGCATTGATATGGGATTTGTGAGCATATGATGGAGGGACATGAAGATTAGATGCTATGTTGCTATTGTGTAAATTGTTGGTAGGAAAGGTGTTATGAAGGAATTTTGAAGTTGTATTATGATGTATTCCAGATTGTTGAAAATTGGTGTTTGGCTTCGTTTTAGGTTTTTGTTTACTTGAAGCATATTGATCAATAGTTTGGCGAAGTAAAGTAGTGAAGGAAGTTTTCTTTTGTGTGGGAATGATTTTAGGTTGAATAACAGGTTCCTTAGGAGGTTGGGTAACCTGTTGTTTTGACATGTTTTGAATCATAGTGACCATATCTGTATTGGATGGTCCAGCCTTATCACTTTCTTGATCAATGAAAGACAAGGGATTAGTGCGCACATCAAACATATGTTCCATGGCTGCTTGAGTGTCACTAATTTGCCCTTTATCAATACGAACTGCCATATTAAGAGCGTCAATGTTATCATTGAGAAATTTCCAAAAATGATCTACGTTGTCAAAAGCAATAGTTCCATCTGGAGCTACTCTAGGGGATGAGGGTCCATCCTCTTTAACATTTTCTTCTTGTTCATTGTCTTCACCTAGGTCATCTTCTGGTTGATCTAGAGTTTCTCCTTCCGGAATTGGATCTTCAGGAAGGACATTTGGGTCTCTAGTTTTATCTTGTAACCAATCTTCTTCTTCTCCTTCAGTTTGTTTACCATTCCTAAGTTTAGGCATTGTGCCTTAATTTTAGATTTCAGAAAATATATATATATATATATATATATATATATATATATATATATATATATATATATATATGCAACAAGCTTAAGAGGTATATATTAATTATATACCTACTACAATATTTAAAATGAAATGTTTTGGTTTTTGTTATGTTTTTTTTAGTTTTTCTTTGTTTTTGTAATAATATTGTAAAGATAACAAACAACACAATAAATGCAAGAAATAAGACTGAAAGTAATGATCTAGTTTTCTATAAACAATTTATAAATATCATTAATGGGCTCGAGTTCTTCAGGAGTCATGAAGTGTTCTTCTTCAAATTGAAAGTTTTCCTTCAAAAATTTAATGAAAAGAGCTATAGTGATATTATCTATCTCAGATGCTGGTTGATAGAAGTAAAGCTCGTGGCAATACTCTCGATATAACACAGCTCGAGGAACTCTATTCCATATTTCCCTATCCGTAAGAACAACCTCTTGGTCTTCTACACGACCTAGGAACTGGTGTACAATGGCTGCGTTCTCGAGGTATTCCTCGAAGGTGAACAATTCTGAAGATACAAGAGCTCTCCTATAAGCTAACCATCTATGGCAGGCTCTCTGAAGTTCATGATAAAAGACAAGTTGATGAGGATCCAGGATTCTATCTAGGACAAGCCTCTTGATTTGTTTAAGTTTTGTTGACCTAGATGAAATGACACTAAGTCTTCTATCAAGTTCGTCCCACAAGAGTTGATTTCTATCCTGTTTCATGCACACTAAGCACAGAATTGATTTCTATGGCTGCCAATTGGTTTTCAACATTTATAGTAACTGCTAATATTTTCTTAGGAGCTACCATCTAAACATGATATGCAACTTATTAATTTTAAATGATTTGAAATGCATCTATGTTTTAGTTGTTTTATTTTTTTTTGTTTTGTTTTCAAAAGGTTTACAATGCATTCACGTCGGGTTCACCAAAATGTATCGCTCCAAATTTTTCACACCCTTACCTTCAGGCTATAGGATCCGTGCCCGAAAGGGGGATGTGAAAAGGATGGCACGGTACCTCGGACTGAGAGGCCTTGCGAAGGTCCCGCCTCTCGAGGGAGGTGTATTATGGTGATTTTTCGACGGATGGTGGGTTCACCAGGAAACATTTAATGGCAGTTTCCATGCCTAGGTTGGGAATGTGTTTGATGTGTTCAGTTTTAGCCTTAAGCATTCAAGTCCTAGGTTTGGCCAAAATGCGTCTAAGCTATTCTATATGAAGATGCAGATTAAATGAATACAGAAAATAGAATTAAGACAGAAAATAGAGAAATTAAGCAATATTAAAAGAAAATACCTGATCCGGATGTCTGATGAAGATTCTGATTCTTGAAGCAGTCAGGATCGCCTCTGATTTGATAGGATCGTCTGCTATCAGACAAGATCATCTGAGATCTGACGAATTCATCAGACAAATTCGTCAGAGACCTGCAAACAGAGAAATAGGTGCAAAACACAAAAAATACAACAATGCTAACATAGGGAAATAGTGTAAATTGATAATAGCAATATCAAACTGAAACTTATAAACAGAAACATGAATGCATTATGCTGATTTAATAATAATTATGACTTAATTATGCATTTGAAGCTAGATGGGTGAACTCCAAAATGCAAGATAGCATAAAATAATAAATAAACTAGCTAATTACAACATAAAACAGCAGATTGAAAGATGAAGAAATGCAAACTTTAGGCACTGATTGCCTCAATGTTGACTATAGTCGAAATCGTCTCGCATTGGTACGAAATCGTCTCTGATTCGACAGGATCACCTCCGATCTGAACAGGATCGTCTGTGACGATGTAAGCTTGCTCCGGCTGAAAAACACTAAGGTACCTACAACAAAATTTGTATAGAACTAATGCAAATAGCAATTTGGGATGTCTTAATGCGTATGAAGTCAAGTTACAGGGAATTTCAGCCAGGGGGGTGCTAAGGGGAGGGCTTAGGATTAAATAGGCTTAGGAGGGAGGTTAGGAGGTTGGAGATCATCCCTATTTGGGAGATCTCCAACGGGGGAGGGTCTCTAACGGTGCAGACACGCTTCTGCCTGGATTAGAGACCCGTTGGAACAGAAGCTAATTATGAAAAATTAGTTTTGGGACAAGATCGTCTGGACGTCCTAGCCCAGACGAAATCGTCCGATCTGAGGCGATATCGTCTGATCGACGACGATATCGTCAAACGGTCAAAACAAACTCTAAAAATGGCGTAGGAAAGGAGGAAACGGATTACACGACAGTTTGGGAGTGGTTTGGGAGGTTAAAATTTGAATTTGAATTATTTACTAGAGTAAATGTAATTATTAAGATTTCACTGCGCCAATTTTAGGGTGCTACAATGAGGTTCAATTCCCACATTTATTAAGTGTGGTTCATTTTACTAATATGGAGTGTGAGGTATCAGTTTTGAGTTATCTTGCCCGCACCCTACCCCTGGCTAGTCGATGGTTAATTAGGATCCACCATCAGGGAAGATGAGTGTAAAGGTTGTTGAGTTTGACAGCGTTCTGTATCAGGGAATGTCTTCTCTCTCTCAGAGCTCTCAAATTGCTAAAGGTTGTAGGAAAATAATGAAAAATTGCAAATAGGATTTCAATTTATAGGTTCTCCTAGTCTCTGTAGACAGTAGCTGACACCCGCGATCTACAAACTAGGGTCTTCCACCTACAGGTCTAATCTACAGTCCCCAAAATTTGACAGTGCACATCGCAAGCCGTGCCTGTTGTTTGCAACTAGTAATAAATGCGGTCTACAGTCTGGACCGCAGCTGTGACCTACGGTTTGAACTGGAGTTCAGTTAAGCCTTCCATCTGAGCCAAATCGGTTGGAATGGCCAAGAGATATAGGAGGTAGTTTGAGGATGGAAGATTCCAAAGGCTTCCATCCCAACTGTCCTAACCAACCTTCTTGATATTGGCTTCTCCATGAATCCATCCCTAGCCCTAGGGGCATGCTATAAGTACCCCCCTTTTTCAATAGGGAAAAAAGGAATGAAAGAGAAATAATTTCTATAGCGAAGCGTTGGTGAATTATCGAGTGAGCTAATTGATCAAGAGAGCAACGAATCCCTGTCAAATTGCATAATGACCTTGTGCATTTGAGATCCCCTTTGCTATCCATTCAAATACCAATTGGCCATGGATGCCCTAGGTGCCTAGGAGGATCAAGAAATGCAAATCTGGGTGAATGAAGGCCCTTCATAGAGAATTGACTGCCAAATATGTCAGAGGACAACAAAGGTGACCCTTGAACATCAATTCAAACAAGGAGGTCAAGCCCACTGTCCCTAATTCTGAGGGCAAACACATCAAAGGTCAAATCACGGCTGTCAACCATGGTTTATAGTTTAGACTGCCCCTCACAACTGTGGTTTGCAACAGATTAGATATCACCTTACTCAGTTTGCATTTTATAGCATAGATTAATCATGTTAGTCTTCTCATAGGTTTAATTGCATTTTTAGAGAAACTCTGATCATAGGAATTAGGCATTTTATGTGTTGTAGTGGGTAGGAGTATATTGGATCTTTTTGATATTTTATTGCTTCTAATTCGATATTTGTTCAATGCATCATGTGCTTATTCATGTCTTGTATGTTGTAGTATAATTCTTGATACGATTAGAGTAGTTTAAAACCTTCTTTATGCTTTCTTATTTCATTAGTTTAATGGAATTTACATGTATGATTCTTTAAAGGGCATCATCATGAGAGGCTATCAATATCTATAATCATGCGCTGTTGTTTCTTGTTCGCAGGGAGATAGGTGCAGAAATGAGCCTATATCATAATCCTTCCACATCGTGGAGAAGGGGGTTAGCTCTACCCCAAGGTAGTTTGTGAGTAATCACCAGAGCAACAAATAAGCGTGCCTACCCTATTGAGGGCATTGGAAATTGTAAACATCTGTATCATATTTGGAGTGACCCTAAGGGTGCATTTTTGTAATCCAAGTTCCTTTGAAATATCAATACAAGAAAACTTTTCATTAGTTGGCTTTCTTTGTTCGATTTGTGCATTTTTGTGTGGATCTTTGTGTTTTACGATGGTATAGATCAATACACTAGTTGGGTGAGTGCGCTCTGTAGTTACGTCATATGCATGACTAGATTTGGATCCGGTCTTGGAATATCTTTGTAAGTACATGCAAAGGCTTCCTTCTTCTCTGTGAGAAGGGCTATGTAATAGACCCGCTCGGTGGGGGATAAGCTTTCTCCTAACTTGATACATTGAGGATTCTTGGCATTTGAGACAATATCTTTATCGATCATTGGCTTGATTGACATATGCGACCCCTGCTCCAACTGGTGAGGAGTAGGGATCAGGTGGATGTCATCATCTAGATTTATATCATCAATTGGAACCTTGGGTTCCTCAACATGGAAGACATCATGAGTCAGCCTTGGAGAGAAATGAAATAACTATAGCATCTCATCGCAAGGCCAGTATGCAAAAGGTAATGAGGAAGAATCTCCTTAATCAAAGTCAATTACCCCCAATTCAAGGTGTAGTGGCTTTGATGGGTTATCTAGATCTTGCATCGGCTCAAAAAGGCCTATGGAAATCATGTTTATGGATGGATGATTTCCCCTAGGTGGTTGATGGTGTCCATGGATATTGAGATGTCATAAGACTTGAGGAGGTGGTTGCGATAGAGGTGGAATAACCAGAGGTAGTCAGTGAAGTTGTAGGTGAGCTTGCCCCTCTACATGAAGTAATTGGCACCAGATAGGATCATTCAAGGGGAACACACATAGACAACCCTCATGCTCATTTTTCAATGAGACAATTTGTGCATACTCGATATGCAGACTAGAAGAGCCTATGGATGCCACCTCATAATATGACTCATCATCAGATATCCACTCATAAAGATATCCCTGATCTTACTCCTCACTTTCGTGTGGAAGGATATGTGAAATTTCACCCCGTTCGTAGGATTGGGGGATATCACAAGGTATCTCTTGATTACCCATGGGTGTGGGGAAATAGTCTCCCAGTGAATAAATTTAGCTAGATTTGGTGCATGGATCATGTGTGAGCTCATCCTTATGATCCAAAGTCATGCACTCTAGACTATCTGTGAGGACGTCAAGGCACATAGGCTTGTTGTGTCCCAAACAAGAATTTTCATAGGGTATTTGGTACTATGGCTAGTAAGGAATGTGGGTGCCTTGCTCATACAAGCCCAACCCATAACCGTACCAACTACAAAGGTGGAGATACCCCATGGAAAAATAGGGGTTGTACATGTAGTTTATGTCCTCAAAAAAGGGCTCTTCATCCTATTCCTGTTGTTGATAAGGCTTTATGCCATAGTAGAGGTCCCCATAAATGAAATTCATCTAATTAGGGGGAATACAAAGAGATATTATAGTGCCTATGGGAAGACAAGGTCGACCCATATCTTATACTGAATCAATGGCTGGCGTGGCTGTGATGTTCCTAACCATATACTCTTCTAAACCAGTGGTATCCAGGTGCACTGTGACCTATGGCTATGGAGAAGGAGGGGATGGGAGTGAGGCTTGAATTGATTGAATGTTTGCCTCATGAGGTAGCTCATAATCTACTTGGATAGGGATATCCTCTATGGAAATGGTAGATATGGTTGGTTGGGACTCATCCATAGGTTGCTTTCCCATAATCCTTGGAAAAGGATCCATAGGCGATGGAGGCATAGTGGGGGGTTCCAACGATGAGTATGGCATGGTGTGAGATGGTGATGCATCACTTGAAAGTGATGGTGATGGAGTTAGACCTTGACTGGATTTATTCGGTTGAAAATCCAGGTGGGTTGATTGTAAGGTCTACTCAGGTATTTGCTACAACATGTTGCAATACTTCAAAGTCTCTAAGTCTATGGAGGTGACATGGACTTGACCTTCATACGTGTACTTGAGTCACTAGTGAGTGATGGAAGTGATGCACTTCATGTCCTTGATCCATGGCCTACCTAAAAATATATTGTATGCCATCTCACCCTCCAATATGTGGCATAGCATTGGTATGGTCTTTTGCCCTACCTAAATAGGTAGGATGATCATACCAACCATTGAGCATATGGCATCATTGAATTCTCGAAGGGTGTAGGTAGATGCGATAATATGGGATGCTAGGAGCTTCAGATGCTTGAGATCTATGATAGTGATGATGTTGCTAGAAGACCTAATTTCTACCAAAACTCTCTTGCAGGGTGTTCTATTTACATATGCAATGATATGCAAGGGGGGATCCACTATATCACTTGGAACCAATTTGAGCTCATCTTCCTAGAAGGTGATCATGGGTTCCCTACATTGCTAAACATGCCCCACAAAGTTGTTGGAGTTGGAATCCTGGGGAGGTAGTTCTATTGCCTTCAAGATCTCCATTAGAGCTTACCTATGAGGTGTAGATTACTGAATAAGCTCATAGATGGAGAGCCAGGCAGCTGTAGTTTTCAAGATCTGAGCGAGATTTATTTTAATTATGATCAAGATTCTAGGTGGGAGGTTTGACAGTGGAGGCGACAGTGACTATGATGCTGAAGAAATTTCATTTGAAGTCGCAAGTGGGGTGACTAGACTTGGGTACCTTTTTTTCCTTGTCACAACACTAATCATGCCAATGAACCCCTACTTAGGGGGCGCATGATGAACCTTGTTCACCTGGGGTACTGTCTAGGCCTGCTTCGCATGAGCAGGCAATGGGTCTTTAAAAATACCCATCTATTGGTTGTTTGGTCTGACAGGGTTGTCTACCTGAAGAACATTCCTATCAATCATATATTGTATTAGATGCTTGAAATTATAGCACATTTGCACGTCATGCCCATTTTTCCTATGAAATTTTCAATATAGGTCTTCTCAAATCCCTTTGGGCTTTGGTGCATTTGGGTTGATAAGTTGACTCTTAGGCATATTGATCGAGATAGCCACTAAGGGGTGCTCAAAAAAATAGTCCATAGACTCTACAATGGGCATGAACTATCACTTGGGGTGATGCTATTGATTTTTCCCTTGATTGTTCTGGTTGTATTTATTATAATTCTTGGGTGTGGCCTGATAATTGGGCTTTTGAGGCGGCATGATTTGCACTGGCCCTGGGACGCTGATGGCAACCTGACTGAGTGCTACTAGCTTAGGTTGTGATAGGTTGTTCTTAGAATTCTTATTCCACTCATTCTTGTGAGGCTTCACAATTTCTCCCTCTTGAATCTTGATGTCTTCAATTGTTCTAGCTTGCACTAGGGCATCTTCAAGAGTCGGATATTGTTGTAGTTGCAACAACAAGGAGATCGGATTTAGGTAGCTCTTGGAAAATATCTGAGTCAACTTCTACATGGGGATTAGATATGGTAGCTTGGAAAGATATGCTCACCACCTATTGCCATAATTTTCTATTGACTCATCATCACATTGTTTCAACCCAACGATATTAGCCAGTGTCACCATCCTCTTGGTATTGATGGTGAAGAATTCTAGGAAAGCATCTATGAGTTGATCCAAATTGTGGATGCCATGATTTAAAAGTTGGGTAAACCACTTTATGGTAGGGCCATAGAGGGTAGTCATGAATGTCTACAAAAGCAAAGCATCATTATCTTGGATACTAAAGAATTGGCTCAGGAATTTGGTAACATGCTCTTGCGCATCTTCTTCTCCCTTAAAGGTAGCCAACTGAGGTATATTAAACTGTTATAGATAGGAAGGAGTAGGAACTGAAGGATGGAGATACTAATTGCATAGTTGGTGCAAAGTGGGCTTTTGAGATCTAGACCCAGATGTCTTGTTCTCTACTGACTCTAAGTGCTCTAACCTTATATGCATTAGAGGATTTTATCTCCTCTTCTTTGATTCTATCCTACAGTGGAGGGTGAGGAACATCAGGTCTATTATGGGGTGGTTGGATTTCATTCACCTTGCCTTGATAAGGCACTTATAAGGATTCTAATTATAGATCAAAATTGATGTAAGACCTATAAGGTGTCTCTTGAGTCGATCCATAAAGAGAGGTAACTGTTTGTGGAATATGCCCCATGTTTGGCTTGGGAGGCAAGTCCCAATTCAGCCTAGGAGGTCGAGGAGGCAACGGTGGGTAAGGTCTAGGAGACCTATCCTAAACTTAAGTGGTTTACCTCTGATGGACTTCATGTCTATAGGTACTAGGGGTAGTCACTCTCTCATGCAAATTTTTTTGGAATAGCTCATTGGTCTACCATTCAATCCTTTCTTTCTCAAGCTGGTGCAAGTAGTCTAGTTGCTCTTTGTCTCACCAAAGCTACTTCTAATACACGTGGTGTTATACATATTTTTTAATTTCTTTATTGATATATTCTATTATGCGAGGCCTAGGAGGCCTAGGAGTCTCACCCTGGGACCTATCTTGTTCAATATAATCTATGATATTCATTACACGCTTCCCTCTATCGAGGGTAGCCACATTTAATTGAGGTTCTAGCCTAGGCATATGCTCTTTATACTCAATGGGCATAGAGGCACATAATTCTTGCACAATATACTATACTTGAGGATAATTGAGGATTTCCTCATGCCTTCCTTCATGGATGAGGAAGGGAAGGGTAGATTTTTCTCGCCCTGAATGAGGAGTATCATACTCATCCTATTGTCTAGGTTGTTGGAACCTATTAGGGTGAGGTAAAGGTGAAGTATGATCAATATGATCTACCTAATGTGTTAAGTCATACTCTAGCCCATAAGCGGGTGTGTTAGACCTATCAGGCACATGGATACATGGCACCACTCTGTCTACTTGCGCCTTAGTGCACTACTGTATTTCATCAAAGAAGGCATGTGATGTGTCTAAATACCAGTAACACTCCCTTGGATAAGGTCCACAACCTAGTGGGGTCTCCCACATAGGTATTCCTTGTAGGTGTTGCTCATGTCCCACTATCTTGGGACTTGGGTGAGTAGAGGATCACCAAGGAGGAATGAAAAAATCCTTGGGGCTAAAGTGGAGATGACCTGTATCTCCTAGTCCACCTTTCGTAGATTCAGCCTGTGATTGGGCTTGGTTGTGGGTGCATACCATTGTTACTCTCTAAAAAATCTTAGATGATTATCTCTTTTACAAATTCTTAATGAAACAACATTAAAGAAAAGGAAACACTCAATAAAACAAGTGATTATCTATTTTAAGTTTTAGATGTGAATCCCTAAGCTATTTTGTGTGTTTCAAATGTGTTGTTTGTAAAGACGACATTGTATCATGTGTTTGAATTTTATTGGATGATAACCTTGTGTTTAATTGGATTTTACCTGTATGCTCATAGCTCAATAACTGAAAATGAAAGTCACGATCACGTAAAACCACCACAGTATGGAGATGAAACTCATACCTAGTTAGGGAGAACAGGTCCTACCAATTTCTCACCCAGTTCACCCGTAGTCTGTGATATAACTCTTCGAAGAGAGATACATGTTATAACCCATGGGTTATAATGAATCTTGGAACTAGCCTTGGCAAAGAACAAGGGTTTGTGGGATTTGAGGCAACGAGTGGAGATGAAAGCCATTGTCGTTGACCTCTACTAGTGGTTGGTGATGAAATCCAACTCACTAGAATTTAAGTGAAGCATGGTGTGTGTGGTTATTTTTAAGCCAAAATAAAGTAAACAATGAAGCATTCGATGATAATTCACTAAATTCATGCAAAAGATGTATTTTACTTTCATAATAAGCCAGATAAAAAGTAACCTACGAGATGCAAATCCTAAATGAGAACCTACCCATTGGGTAGGCTACAAGCAAGCAAACCATGGAAGTGAATTTCTACTTAGTTCTTTTAGATTTTTATTTATTTTTTTATTTTTTTTGTGTTTATAAGAAAAGAAAACCTATATTTCTACCTTTCTATAAAATAAAGGATGCAAAAAAAAAATAGATTTGAACAACTTTTGACTATGTAACAGAAAATAGAAAGATCAGGCACTTACCTTATCAGCCTGAGAACCTACTATTTCTGGAAATTTGAGTAGAAAAGAATTTATTTTGTGGTCATCCCATGGTGGTATGGCTACCAATTTTATGGTTTTCCCAGGGTGGGATAGTTGTGTGGACGTCCCAGGGTGGCATGAGGAGCAGTCCAGAGGCCATTTTAGGCTAGAACGACCAGTACCTGCAACAGAAACCAAGCAAAAAGCAAGGTTAAAACTTCAACTAAAGTAATAGGGATAGAGTACCACCATTATAAACACTAAATTATGGGAAAAATGGTGCACATAATGAAGCTAAACAACATGCATCTATCGCTAATGAGTGATGAGCATCAAAATGGAAAAATTCTAGTAAGCATGGAAAGATAACCAAAATGTCGTATTCAGTCAAACAGACATAAAATTGCAGAGGACATAATTTAAATGATTTATTTATTCGAAGCACCATCAAACTTACAACATATGCATATTGAATAATATATAGAGAAGGAAGAAGTCGGTGGGAAAGAAAATGACGGAGGGATAAGGTGGGAGGTTGGAGAGATAGAAGGGAGAAGACGACGAAGGAGGGATAAGGGGATGAGAGGAAATGGAGGGATAAGGGGAGGAAGGTGCGGAGGAATAAATGGAAGGGAGATTTGGAGGGATAAGGAATTTTCCGACAAAATATATTTTTAAAAAACATTTGCCGACAAAACCTAGCCAACGAAAAAACTTGGAGTTTTCACACTTGAGGCTAGAAACTAGATTTTTCTAAGCCTCCTTTGTGATAACCCTATTCACACTTACAACATTCTCCCCCTTAAAGTTGAGAGGACTGACTACACAGTCTCTCAGCTTTACAAATTGAGCTTTAGTCATCGCCTTGGTGAAGATGTCAGCGACGTTCTCCAAAGTGTGACAGTATTGAAGCTCAACAATTTCATGTTCCACCATATCTCTGATGAAGTGGTACTTCATATCAAAATGCTTCGTTCTGCTATGGTGGACAGGATTATATGCCAATTGAATGGCACTGATGTTGTCGTAGTAGATTCTGGTCGGACCACTTTGCTATTCTCCAATCTCTTCTAGTACTTTCCTTAGCCACAAGGCTTGAGTACTTGCATAAGTAACCGCTATATACTCAGCTTCTGTTGAAGATAGCGCTACTACTGTCTACTTTTTTGAACTCCAAGTTATTAGTCCTGATCCAAGACTAAAACAGTTTCCTGATGTTGACTTCTTGTCATCAATATTGCTACCCCAATCACTATCACTGAAGCCTACAAGCTTGATAGTGTTACATTTATGGTATTGGATTCCAAAATCCAATGTACCCTTCACATATCTCAAAATTCTTTTAGCTGCTTGCAAATGCAGCTCGGAGGGGTTAGACATAAATCTAGAAACAAGAGATACAGCATATCGAATATCTGGTCTGGTGTTGGCGAGAAACATCAAACTCCCAACCATGCTTCTGAAAGTGGTCACATCAACTTTTGGTGCTCCATCATCTTTGCTTAATTGGATCCCATGTCCAACTGGAGTTGCAACTGGTTTGCAATGCTCCATAGCAAACTTCTTGATCATATCCTGAGCATACTTATGTTGACAGATGAAGATCCCTGTATCTGACTGATGAACTTCCATTCCAAGGTAATAGTGCATTAAGCCAAGATCCTTCATCTCAAACTGCGTCATCATGGAGTGTTTGAACTCCTTATTCATTTTTTCATTACTACCCATAAAAATGAGATCATCCACATACAAACAAACTATGAGGATGTCTTTACCTTGCTTTAGGTAGTAGAGTGTGGGTTCATTTTTGCTCTTGGTGAACCCATAATCTTTGAAGTACCCATCAATGCGTGAGTACCAAGCTCTTGGTGCCCGTTTAAGACCATAGAGTGCCTTCTTCAATCTGTAAACAAGGTGTTCCTTACCTTGCACTTCAAATCCCCGTGGTTGCTCAACATACACTTCTTCTGTCAAGTAACCATTGAGAAATGCACTCTTCACATCCATGTGTTGGACTTTCCATCCTTTATGTGCAGCTAAGGCAAGAACTGTTCTGATTGTCTCCTGTCTGGCTACAGGAGCAAAAGTCTCTTCATAATCTATTCCATACTTCTGAGTAAAACCCTTTGCCACTAATCTTGCCTTGTGCTTCTCAATGCTTCCATCAGCATTAAACTTGGTCTTGAAGATCCATTTACAGCCAACACATTTCTTTCCTTTCGGAAGCTTCACGAGCTCCCAAGTGTCGTTGTTTTTTATAGAGGTTATCTCCTCTTTCATGGCATCTTGCCAAATCTTCTGAGTACATGCCTTCTCATAACTAGAAGGTTCAAGCTATGCACTAGTTAACAAAGCATAGTTAACTTGATCTCCCCTAGGTTCCTGCTGGGATTCATCATCACCATACAAGTGCATACTTTCTAATCTGTGTAAAACAGATTCCATTTCACTAGCTTGACTCCTAGTATATCTTCTTGAAAAATTTTTATCCAACATCTGAGATGATGGATGATACTGTAAAGTTCTCTTACCTTTGGATGGAACATCAATATCCATTGGTGAGGAACTTACTGATCGCTGTGGAGAAGGACTTGGAGAAGCAGTTGAATCAGAAGATGGACTTGGTGGATGTGTGGGCGGAGACTGCTTTCCTTTCTATGGTAGCTATGGTTGCACCTGCTGAGCAACTACATCAGTGGCTTCAACATCACTAAATATTTGGGGCTTACCCCACTCTCCCCCTTCATCAAAAATCACATCCCTTGAAACCACTATCTTTCGAGTTGTAGGATTGTAGAGTCTATAACCCTTTGTGTTTTCACAGTATCCTACAAAAATGCAAGCCTGACTCTTTGGATCCAACTTCTTTCTCAGCTCATCAGGAATGTGAGCATATGCCAATGAACCAAATACTTTGAAATACTTCACATTTGGTTTCTTACCATACCAGGCTTGGTAAGGTGTCTTCCCTTTCAAACTTGAAGTAGGACTTCTGTTCAAGATGTGAACACTAGTCCTTGTTGCATCTCCCCAATATGCATTACTCAAATGCTTTGTCTGAAGCATTGATCTTGCCATCTCCACAATGGTGCGATTTTTCCTTTCTGCTACACCATTTTTCTATGGAGTGTAGGCAGTTGTGAACTGCCTCTTGATGCCATGATGTTTACAAAAATTCAAAAACCGATTAGAGGAGTATTCTCCTCCTCTATCTGATCTAAGACATTTTACAGAATATCCACTCTCACTTTCAACTTTTGCTTTAAAATCAACAAAACATGCAAATGCTTCATCCTTATGCTTCAAAAAATATATCCAACACATTCTTGTGCAATCATCAATGAAAAGTAGGAAGTAAGAGTGATTACCTAGACTCTTGGTCTGCATCGGACCACAGATGTCTGAATGTACTAATTGAAGAGGATAGCTGGCCCTCCATGCTTGTCCATGAGGAAATTTTGATCTGGCATGCTTGCCCAAGGCACACCCTTCACAGAATTCCTTACTGTCTTGAATTTTGGGAAGTCCAGTCACCATTGCTTGTGAAGTTAGCATTTTCAAACTTGCTGAATTCAAATGACCATATCTCAAGTGCCATAGGACACTTGGATTGGTAATTGCAACATTTGCTAACTTATTTCCTCCTGGCTGGCCAAACTTCAAAGGGAATAATCTATTCTTCGACATTGGCACTTGTGTAATGATTCTATTACTATTGTTCTTGTCAAAAATGGTGCATTTACCCTCATCAAAAATCAACTTATAATTCTTTTCAAGCATTTGACCAACACTTAGAATATTGTGTTGAAGATGAGGTGTGTAATAGATATCACTTACTTGCTTGATGCCTTCTTTCGTTGGAACCTCCATGGCTCCAATGCCTTCAACTGCCAATGACTTGTCATCTCCCAATCGGATGCTGGATTTGTATGAGGAGTCTAACTTAGCAAAGAGTTCTTCTTTGCCACTCATGTGATTTGAACACCCGAGTGTCCAAAATCCATGTATCATTCATATTTTGCTCTGTCTGGCCATAAGAAAGAAAGAGATTTGAGGACTCTTCCTCTTCTCCAAAATTCCCAAACTGACTGCTTTGGTTGCTGTCGCTTCCTTGCGAAGTCTTTGACCAACAATCTCGAGCATAATGGCCAGGTTTGCCACAATTGTAGCAAACTTGTTTTGATTTGTCTCCTCCTTTTCCTTTGCCAGATTGTTTCCCTCTGTATTGCTATTGTCCTCCTCTATTCTGATTTCCACCTCTCGTTGGATGATCCTCCTCTGTTAGGAGTTCCCCCTCTTTGATTATTCCTGCCTCTGGCCTCTTTGTTGACCTCTCGCCATGGCCTCTACCTCTTCCTTCATGTGTGGCAAAAGCTTTGTCATCTCCTCCATAACCGGTGGTAGGAGTTTCTTGTAACCTCTCTTCATGTGAGAGAAGTGAACCAGCTTAATGCATCAAAAGACAATGTGGTTAAGTCTTTGGATTCTTCAATAATTATTGCAACAGAATTCCATTTAGGAAGAAGTGTTCTCAACACTTTCTTCACCATCATCTCTCGGCTTAATATCCTCCCCTAGTGTGACCATTTTGTCGACTCATCGCTTTCACTCGCATGCAGTAATCTCTGACTCTTTCATTCTCTTGCATCTTGAGATTCTCAAAATATTGTTTCAAAGTTTGCAGTTTTACCTGCTTCACTTGGTCACTACCTCGATAGCTTTCTTTTAGGGCATTCCATGCATCTTGTGCAATTACATAAGATGCAACCCTAGGGAAGATACTTTTATCTAAGGCAGCATGAATGTGATATAGGGCAAAATGCATTATTCTTTTGTGCTTCCTTTTTTGCCTTTCTATCAACGATTAGAAAATGTTGCCCATTCAGCAGTAGTTGGTTCATCATAACCTTCTTCTACTACATCCCAAAGACCTTTTCCTATCAAAAAGGTCTTCATTTTTATAGACCAGTATTCATAGTCACTACCATTAAATTCAGGGATTGGTAGACTAGTGTTTGCAGCCATGTCTAAAAAACAAACTTTTATTGAGGCAAACTGGAAATACAAAGCAGTACAGAATGATTTAATGATTTAAATCAAATCTCGCCTTTTTAGTACATTCATGTTCTGCTTCAGAACTACTGCTAATGACAATGATTTTAGGCTCTGCAGGATCTTCTTCTTCTGCTGCTGTTGCTTCTTCTTCTGCTGCTTCTTCTTCTTCTTCTTCTTCCTCTTCTTCTTCTGGTTCAGGTTCTGGAGAGCGTGGAGTATAGCTCTCACTCGATTCAGCTATTGGTACACCTGGTGTGTAACTGGCACTTGATCGTACATCCGAAACAAATTGCTCAGTCTCGGATTCTTCAATCCTCTTTTCGAAGATATTGTCTTCTGAATCTGCCTCGTACCCTGAATCCGGCTTTCTCAGGTGAGCAATCACCTGATTCTCCAACTGACAAAACACAGTATGAAGCCCTGATCGATGAACCCTTGCATCAAAGGATTCTGGCGTTTCTCTCTTCAAAAGAGAGAGAAGTGCATGATAGCACCCTTCAGATCGGATCATCTAACATTGCACATCAGTTTGAGGAAAATAATTTACCATGAAAAACTGTTTTCCAATTTTCTTTTTAGCAATATCAATAGTTTAAAAAAAAAAAACTTTATAAAGTTTAATAAATAATGTCTTTTTTTAATTTTTAATTATAGTTAAAAAACAATTTTTTAAAAAACTAGAATTTAAAAATTAAATAAAACATTATTAAAATAAAAACTTTAAAAAATTCAAAAAACCTTTTAATAAAAATTATACCTTGGCGGCAGGTCAAACTCTTGACCTCTCAAACACTATCACAGCCGCGTTAGCCACTACACCAAGTGGCGCTTTTGGAACAAGGAAGACCCCGCTTCCTGATAACTCCTTGGGCGGCGGGTTAAACAAAAAAAAATTAAAAAAATTTTCCTCCTTCTAACTCCCGTCGGGATTCGATCCCAGCACCTCGCCCACACAAGCGAACAACGTGTCCGCTACGCCAAGCGCCTCGAACGAGGACAGATGGGGACACGGGTAAGCTTATTTCGAATGAGCTGCAATTTAAAAAAAAAAAATGAAGTGGGATATATCCCACATGCGCCAGGAAATAGGCGCGCGAGGGTTTTTAACCTGAAACCCTTTCAATGACTTTCGACTGCCTTCGGGCAGTCGATCCGCAATTTTTAACCGCTGTTGCAACCAATCGCTCGCTAACACCTCACTGCCACGTCAACCAATGCCGAATCGCCACGTGGCAAAATTTTTGGACCAACCGAATGCCGCCATGTCACCTTGTCTTGAACTGCATGCTGTCTCATCAGCCAATCGAATGCTGCCACATGTCCTCGCCAGCCACGTCTGCTCTGTCACCACGTGTCGTGCTCTGCTGCTGCCATGTGTCCAGTCACCTCGGGATCTGAGTCGATCCTGCTCGCGATCCTCGTCCTCTGTGCCTACCTCAAAAATTGTGCCCGCCTCAAGAACCATGTCCTGTAGGTCAAACCTCGGCTGTCGCGTGCCTCAAGATCCGTGCTCGAACTGGCACAGTGTCGGCTCTGATACCAGATGTCGTATTCAGTCAAACAGACATAAAATTGTAGAGGACATAATTTAAATGATTTATTTATTCGAAGCACCATCAAACTTACAACATATGCATATTGACTATTATATAGAGAAGGAAGAAGTCGGTGGGAAAGAAAATGACAGAGGGATAAGGAGGGAGGTTGGAGAGATAGAATGGAGAAGACGACGAAGAAGGGATAAGGGGATGAGAGGAAATGGAGGGATAAGGGGAGGAAGGTGCGGAGGAATAAATGGAAGGGAGATTTGGAGGGATAAGGAATTTGCCGACAAAATATATTTTTAAAAAACATTTGCCGACAAAACCTAGCCAGCAAAAAAACTTGGAGTTTTCACACTTGAGACTAGAAACTGAATTTTTCTAAGCCTCCTTTGTGATAACCCTATTCACACTTACAACACAAAACACACGAAATTAAGTGAAATGAAGATTTATTATATTAATTTTATTTATAAAAACCATGGTTACATAAATGTCCTCTTTAGGGCTCTGAATTTATATAATTATTACAAAATGGGGTATCCCAAGGATCAAGTCCTCTCAATAGCTCGCATGCACTTCCAATGTTCTTCCTCGTATCCATAACCGAGGTGGGAAGACCTATGATGCCGCCAATTTTTTCTTCACTATTATGATCTTGTATTCCTTCCTCATGCACTATAAAACCTGCAACTTGACACAAGGAAACCAGATTTATTAAATAGCAAGTGCGTTATGTAAAATATGCGAAAACCCCACATGCATGAAAAGACTAGAAAGTGTAAATATGCAATGCACATATCTAAAACAACTTCAAATGATATGAAATTTCAGAGGCATGTAAATAATATGATTTTAGGAAGATATAATAAAAAATATATCATAAATTTCCTCTGAATCCCTTTCACATTCGTAGTGTACCTACAAAGCCTACAAAACCCAAAATGAGCAATTTTTGGACCAAAATGTCTCCAAATCAAATGAAACTTGGATAGAATACATAAATAATTATTTTAAGAGGACCCATATCATTATATTAGAAAAATAAATCACAAATATATGTGAATCTTTAGATGGTCCCCGAAAACTTGTAAAAACTTAAAATTGAGATATATTGCTTAATATAACTCCAAATTGTATGAAATGTGGATAGTAGATCCATATTCTACCCTAGAATAATCCTATTAAAAATAATAGAACAATAATTCAAGGATATACCACCATCCTAATGGGATGACCGAGACTATCATAGATTAGGGGCCATCCTGGGGTGGAACGACCACCAACTTTGATGACTTTTTATAACCAATTCCACTGTGAATTGGTCCAAAACACTCTTAGGGGTATTTTCATAAAATTTTGTGGTGAAATTAACTCAATAGATTTGGTTTTGTAAGAAAGTTTCACATCTTGAATCACTCACAAACCTCCTTCGCCAGGTAGATATTCTGAGGGAAAAGGAGCACAAAAGGTGGGGAAAATCTTAGCAGCACTCTGTTGCTTTATCCTAAAATTCATCTCTATTATTTGTGTGGAAAATGGATCCACTTTATAGCCAAAGGAGGCTCATGTGCAAAAAGGCATGCAAGGGCATGCAGGGCAAGAGGTGCCATTTGGCCAAAGTGTGGCATGCATTGGAGGGGGAAGAAAATATCCTCTTTTGGCCTCCCTCATGTAGCATGTCATAAGGATTCTATGACCTTTGACCTGCATGCTTGAATAGGTAGGGAAAATGGTAGTTCCTAGGTGCCATTTATCCATATTTTGACTTTTTGGGGGTCAAAGTTCATGGTTGTCCCACCTAGGGATGGCCACACATGGCTATATTTGGGTGGGATGGCCAGGAACTATGGCCATCCCTACGTGGGATGACCATGAATTGTGGCTATCCCTGGGTGGGATGACCATGCCTATATGCCCCAAAAATCCTAAAAAATGGGATAAGAGCTTCCAAAACTGGTTAGGACCATTTTTAAACCTCTAAGGGTTGCCTAAGGGAGCCATATGGTGTCAACTTAGACAATGCCTTGGTCATATAATTGGATTGACCTAATTTTAGTGTCTACAGTGGGATCCGGGAGTGGGGGTGGTATATGGATGGGGTGAGGTGGTAGGTGTGTTATTTTCAAGAGAAACATTGACATCGTCAGAGGAGGCTAGCATAAGAGCAAGGTTGCTAGGTTTGGTAGGGGTAACAAGGTCACTAAAGCCTAGGGAGGAGGAGGAGTTAGACAGGTTGCTTTTATGGATGTGATAGTGGATATAGGATGAGGTAGGGCCATCACATGGATATGTGTTAGAGGGATAAGGGATGAGTGAGGGATTAGAAACAAAAAATGCAAAGCTGATGAAGGGTATACCCTCAATGAGGGAGATATTACTGATGGAGGAGGGGGTGTCAATGGGTGAGATACCCATGATGGAGGAGGGGGTTTTGATGGGTGTGATTCCCATAATGGAGGAGGGGATGCTGATGGGTGATATGCCTATAATGGAGGAGGAGGTAAGAGTGATAGCTAGAATTTAATTTCATGATTGGTCTATGTGATATGATATCAACATAGGATGATGCAATGATGCTATGCGAGATAGTGCAAGATTTATAAGGACATGGATAGATAGGGAGATGGAGTGGGCTACAAAGTGAGAGGTATTAGTAGCAAATAGATATATTTCTAAAGTGAAGTGATAGGGATTGGAGGAGAGGCTAGAGGTAGCCTTGGTGGAGAGAGACTCTCCGGTGAGAGCAATATGAGGTGATGTTGGAGGTAGATCAACTAGCTATTGAGAGGGATGCTATAGGAAGAGAGTGAGATGAGGCTAGGGAAGTGAGGAATGAGATGATTGATGTAGCCCATCGACTATAGTGGGAGTTGAATGAGGCTAGGGAGTAGGTTGTAACCAAGAAGACTAGTTAAGTGGAGAGTGTTGAGCGATTGCAGTGAGAAGTGGAGAATATGAAGGTTGTAGAGGAGAGAGTTATGGCTATATTTAGGGATTGTGAGAGAGGGTACAATAGGTGCAAGATTCATAGGGAGATATGGAGGTAGCAAGAGTAGTGGTAGATCAAGCTAGAGATGAGGTGGTGTATCTATGAGGGGAGGTAGAGTGTTTACAATGAGTAAATGTAGATTTGTTAGTGGCCTATACACAAGAGGCCACTAAGAGGAGGAAGTGTGAGGTAGAGTTGATGATGCATGGGTGTCCTCTCTTGATGTATTTGGATTCATGGTCATGGTCAGGTTCTCATACATATTCATAGTGAAGTTAGTGGAGTACTCCTTTAGTGGTCATGGCAATTCAGAGGATGGAAAATCCAGTAGCCTCATAGGAAGAGGGGCTTTCCCCAGAGTCGATTAGAGTGGCAGCAGAGTGGAGTGGAGGTGGCATTGGTTGCACAAAAGGGGAGTGGAGAGACTCCCAATGAGTAGCATGGTTAATGGATGTTTTTTTTGGTGGCCAAGAGACCATCACTTTTTGTATGATTATTGTATGAGTGATATGTACATGATATGGGGTACCTTGAAAGGGTAAACAATTTTTTGTAGCCTAATGATATTTTCTTGATATATATATATATATATATATATATATATATATATATATATATATATATATATATATATATATATATATATATATATATATGACATTATGTGGTGTTATATCTTATGGTATTTTCTTGTATGTTATCTACTTTTCTATGTGTATGAGAATTATGTGAATGTATGAATGTAGTGTAGATATGTGAATTGATAGATGCATGGATGTGATAGAAGTAGATGTGTGTGATATGAATGATAGCATGTATATAGATGAATGTATGAAGATGTAAGAAATGTGTTATCATTTAGATTAGAATGATCATAAATGATATAATGAAGATGATAATGAGTGATCAAGAAACACATAAGGCATGAAAGGTAAGTAAACATGTAATGCATGATATGAATATGGAGTGTAAATGCCTATGAAATGTATGCATGTGTTGGAGAAGTATGTAACAAACAAGATATGACGAAGTGTTGAATGGAGTGGATTCAAACATGATATAAGTATGTTATAAATGACTATGTGGATGGATGCAAATAGTAACAAACAAAGCACTTGTATTATAGTGAAACCAGTGGTGTTGTGATCCATTCCATTATTTCAAATATTTTAGATGTAAAAAGTACTTTGAAGAAAGTCAAACATTATAGTTTGAGCAATCAAACCCATTGAATAATTGAACAAGATTCTACAAAAATTACAAATAACTTGATTAAGCATAAGTTAACCATGTACTAGTGTGTGTGAAGTGATGTTCATTTAAACATTTTGAGATAATATGGTTTCAATTGATTGTTAACTTAGCCTATAAGCTAGCTCATCCACAAGCGTGCAGTTGTCTATACAAAAGGTCACTAATGTGATACATATATCGACACTTGTATGGTGTACTCCACTGCCAAATAGGCATATAGATCCTATTTATGGTGATGGAGATCACCCTATAATTTTATTATAGACTTGAGGACCTCAAGGATTCAATATTTTTGAGAGTACTCTTTTCTATTCTTTTTGAGTCTCTTTTTGTAGGGCTCTTTTTGGGCATTTACTTTTTTTTTGCCCTTTGCTTTTTTTTTTATGGCTTGTCCTTTTATTGATCCTCAAGTTTTTATTTGATCATGCAAATGAGAGGATGGGCTAAGTTATTTTTTCTAGGCAACCAATATAGGCACAATATTGCCTATCCTATGATCAAAATTTACTTAAAGTGTGAGATGTGTAATTGGTCCATGAAAGAACATAAATCAGCCAAGGGAAGTTGTGAAGTGCTTTAGAATTTGCTAATGTTAGATGGTGGTTGATTTACTTAACTATAAATGGTCGAATCACACAAATCATTCAACAATTCAATCTCATAAAAAGAGGATTGTACACCAAAACTATTGTTCTAACAAGTGTGTATTTAATGTTAACGATGTGCTATTTACAATGAATATCTACAAATGAGGTTATGAACATAGTCTAGATGCATGTAGATATGTATGAAGAACAATGGATGCAATTGGTAACAATAATGAAATAATCAAACAAAAATGTATGAAAATTTAAGAGCATGCAACGAGATATGAAAATAGTGATACAATATTATTATGGATGGAGGATGAGAATACGAGACCAAATTTCCCTAGTATAATGTTCAAGTGGATGGGGTGATGGAGAGAATGGAGAAATTTGATATAAAGGGATGAATGCAAAGATGGAATTACAAATGGTTGGTGACATCAATGTGATTTATGAAGCAAGATAGTGGTGATATAAATAATTATGAATATGGATGTATTGTAATAAAGTTGAAGAAGAAAGACAAAATGGAAGAATATGACAAAAGAAATAAAATAGAACTTAGAAAAGGTATGTAGTCACTCAAAGCCTGACCATACAACATTGACAAGTAACAAAGAAAAAGGGAGAGAAAGAAAGGGGATAATAATAAATCAAAGGTATGTAGACACTTGAAGCGTGACCATACAACATTGATTGAAAAGGAAGAAAATGAAAAAAGAAAAGCAAATAATTATGATGGGAAGATGTTATTTGACATATACCACAAATAGGAGGTTTTGTTGTTGTTGTTTTTATTATTATTGTTATTATTTTTGCATTTTTATATTTTCATAATAGCCATGATAGTATGTACAAAGAATGGTGAACCTTAATAAAAATTATTAGGCATAAAACACATGAATATGAATGGTTTATGGGATCTATTTCTATAAGACCTTTGACATTGGCAATACGATATGCCCCAAAACCAAATTTATATGTAATAATATAAGGACCTAGCCAATTAGGCATAAATTTAATGTTAATATGGCATGGTTGGTTAGTAATCTATTGGTTCTCTTTAAGGACCAAATCTTCAATTTGAAATTTTTGTTGATATACCTTGTTGTTATAGGCACGCCATAGATTATATTGGTAAACATGTGTGTGCTCAATAGCATGAATGCAATGTTCATCCAAGAGTGTTAAATGATATAATATTACTTGATGAGCTATATCATTATTGATGAATTCTTTGCATGGATATACAAAATGATGGAATTTTTATCTCCAAGGGCATGATGGCCTCTACAACATATACTAAGAAAAATGGAATTTCCCTAGTTGGAGTGCCAACACTCGTTCTATAGGCCCAAAGTGCCAATGGAAAATGATTATGCCAATCACAATAAAAATTTCCAATATTTTTACGAAGAATAGTGCATATATTTTTGTTGGTAGATTCAAATTGACCATTACACTGTGGGTAGTATGGGGTAAATAAGCTACATTGAATGTTGAATTTCTCATATAATGTGCAAATATTCTTATTTTTGAAGGATGTACCATTATCAAAAAATGATCTTGGAAGGGATGCCAAAATGATAGATGATGTGTTGAGTAATGAAGTCTACAATTTTAGGACCTATCATTTGGACCAGTATAATGGCTTCAACCCATTTTGTACAATACTCTATAGCTGTAATGATAATTTAATTATTGTTGGATGAGGTTGGTGTGATTTTTCGATAAGATCCAAACCGCATTGAGAAAAAACCACATGGATTGAATTGGCTAAAGTTCCTAAGATGGTAAATGCGTGATATTGGCATGTTGTTGATATTTGATACACTTTTTAATGTATTCACAACAATCATGCTCCATTGTGGTAAAATAGTATCTCATTCATAATATGTGATTGGTAATGGTCATACCACTAAAATTGCCACCACAAGTACCATTGTGAACCTCCATGATAACACATTGGGCTTCATGTGGTTTGAGACAACACAGAAGAATGCAATCATAGTTGGGTTTATAGAGGATGTCCCCCAACAATGTATAGCAAATTGCTCATTGCTTGAAAGTACATTTGTGAGTGTGGGGTAAATCTAAAGGGAGAATGCCTAATTTTATATAATCCTTGACCTGATAAAACCAATGATCATGAGGTTCAATCTAGATAACATTGATACCACCATCATCAAAGGGTGGGAAAGTGGAAATGGTGGATTGGAATAATGTGCGGATGGACACATGAGTTGTGTTGGAGTGTAAATTTTGTGGAAAAAGCAAACTAAGATAAGCCATGGTGTCAATGAAATTATTGGTGGAACATGACACAGTGGTAATATCATACCATTCAATTTGGAGGAGTAATAGTTTAGTGATTTGCTTGTATTTTTGAAGGACGAGGTATCGATATTGCCATGTTCTTATGGAGTGAAAATTTTGCCCAGTTGCAAAACTACACTCAGAGTTAGAATTTCAATTATAAAACCCTCTCTTGCAAAGCAAATGACTAGTTTCTCCAAGGTTATGTATTATAATGTGCTTGAAAAGTGTGAAAATAATGCTGAAACAACTTCAAGGTGCACATAACCATTAACAAGGGGCCTGGAATTTAGATATTTGATTTATAACATGAAATGTGATGTCCATAAGATTCATTCTCCAAATGTTAGGTTAGTAATTAAATTTTGCCAAAATCAACTTTATAAAGTGCAAAAATTTAATTATAACCTTAGAAAATAATTTTAATTAAACTATGTCCAAATACTTTAGGTTAAAATTTAATGAAAATTATTTGAAAAATTTAATTAAAATGCTAATGTTTATTTTTGTTTATAAAATGTCGTGAAATTAAAAAAAATGTGAAATAAACATTTTCCCTAATGATAAAGTTTTGAACTTTGGATTATAGCATTAGGGTTTTGATTCCCGTGAATTTGAAATTTAAATAAAAATAAAAGTTTAGGGTAAGAATAAATAAAATGAAAATGAAACTTTTGAATGCAGGTTACAAAACAAAAACATAAAATTTCCTGGAATTAAACCTAACCTAGATCAACCAGTATTAACCCAATCCAATCTAGACTAAGTGCTACCTTTTGAGGAAAAATAATTGAAATATATCAAATTATTAAACATATGAAACACCATCAGCATGCATGCCTCAATATAATAAAATGAATATATTTGATAAAATATTACAATAAGCTTCTCCAAAAACTCTCTTCTCTTCAACAGTGAAACCTTCTCTATGTAACCTGGGAGGAAATCCTTTGGCTATATTCTACTTCTTTCTTCAAATTTTCCTTCCAAAATCATATGACCCCTCTCCTTGAGTTTTAATGTGTATATATAATTTGAAATATTTATTGTTGTTCACTTCATTGGTTCAATTTTATGAACATAAATAGTTTCAGCAACGAGCTTTATAACCATATTTCAATACTTATATTATTGACGTATTAACAAATTTATAAATTAACATATCTCATCTTTAACACTCATTTCATTCTCCTTGGTAACTTTTGTTTATAAATATAAACCTTTCAAAAATTACTCCCATATTCTCCTTGAGATTATTTTGTTACTATTAACCACCGCATAATTAACCCACTAAAAATATAGCCAAACCATTGTATCTCTTACCTCAGAAGCTTCATCAATCATAGATCGTTGGTATTGGTTCTCTAGTTGACAACAATTGTATCTCTTTTATTTTGAACTTCATTGCATTTTCTGAAAGTATAGTACTAGTAACATCATTGTATATAATGATTTCCACACAACTATTGGAAATATGTTGAATATTTTACATGTTATTCTAGTGGGGCTAACACTAAAAGGTACTGGACACTCTGTACCTATACTCGCCAGGGTTCGGGGTTAGACCGGGCCCTGAACAAGGGTTCAAGGAAAGTAGCCCTTCAAAAATTAGGGATCTAGGGGTAGCAACCTCCTACCAAAATTTTTAGGGTTTAAGTTATTTTTAGACCCATATGGGCTTTTAGGGTTACTATATTTGAACCCATGATTTTTTTCCCATGATATTGTAAAAATCCATGCATGTACCTTTGTTATATATATCACACTTGCATTAGGGTTTGGTGAGATAGAAGGAGAATATTATTGTATTGGAGATGGTTAAGTTAATGCAATAATAAGATAATACTATGTTGGTTTTTGATTGATTGAGTGTTTCTAGGATAAATATTGTGTAATGTGTGAATCTATGATATTCTTATTTTAATTATGTTATTACTGATTTTCTATTTTAGTTTATCAAGGCTCTTTATTTCTCTTCATTTGGTATCAGATCTAGGTTTTAGATTTGTTCGAGGAGTAAGAGTTTTAACCCTATGATAAATTAATTCTTGAGTAGGAGACGTACACGAAAGGATCCAAGCAAAGGAGAAATATGGGAAGCACACAAAAATAGATTGAAAAATTAATGGATAAAATTTTGAGTTTTGGAAACTAACTATGGAGGATTTGTTGGTTGATAGAGATCAGTGGATTGCAGTCTCAAGAACAAAACCAACATTGATGATAGATGATGATTGGATAAAAATTGATAGAAAGGCAAGGAGCTCTATTGTATTATGCTTATCTGATTCGGTATTGTTGAATGTATCTATAGAGACCATGACAAAGTTGTTATGGGAGAATCTGGAAATGTTGTATAAGACAAAGTCACTAGTAAATAAACTCTTTCTTCGAAAGAAGTTGTATTTGATTAGGATGAATGATGGTGACTCTGTGGCTGAACATTTGAATGATTTTAACACTGTTGTAAGTCAATTAACCTCTATATAATTAAAAATGTATGAAGAGGAAAAGTGTATTACTTTATTTTATTGATAACCTAATTCATGGGATAACCTTGTTATGGCTATCACCAATACTACATCTACATTGAAAGTAGAGGATATAGTAAGAACTTTTTTGTCTGAGACTATGAGATAAAAATATTCTAAGGATTATAATAAAAAGAAATCCTTTATTGTGAGAGATCATTCTCAATAAAGAATAAAAAATAAATCAGGAGAAAAGAAATCAAAATCTAGGGGTAAATATGTTGCCTCAAAAAAGAGGAAATGCTGGAATTGTGGTAAAGTAGGGCATTATAAAAGAGACTGTAGATCTAAAAAAGCTAATAATAATTGATCATTTGATGAAGGAACTTATAAATAAATGAATACCACAAATGAAAATTCAAGGGACTTATTCTTAGCTACAACATGCTCAAGTGAACGTAATGACTCATGGTTGATTGACTCAGGTGTTTCTTTTCATATGACTCCTCATAAGGAGGGGTTCTATGAATATGAAAAGATATATGGAGTTAAAGTATTCTTGGGAGATAATTCAACATATAAAATAATAAATGGAGGAAGATTTGTAAAACGCGGAACTTGTTTTCATTATTCATAGCAAGGTTAAATAACGTTTACAAAGCTGAAAATAGTACGTTCTGGCGTAACCAGAACTGTTACAACAGTGTAACAGTAAGCTATACTAATGAATAGGGATAGAATATTAGTACGCTAACATCCCCCTTTATTACATTATTTGGGTAATGTAATAACTAATAGCTATACTAACATCCCCTTACATCATTTTGCAATACAAAGTGAGCTGCGAAACAATTCAAATTTGACACGTCCAAGTGCCTTAGTGAAAATGTCTACAACTTGAGCATCGATGGGAATGTGCTGAAGCTGAATTCGGTGCTTTGGAACTTCATCTCGAATGAAATGACATTGTGTGTCAATGTGCTTTGTTCTTTCATGATGAACTGGATTCTTGACGAGGTTCAGAACACCCTGATTGTCGCAAAACAAGTGTATTGGAGATTTTGATGGATGGCCCATACTTGTCAGAATGCGACGTAACCATATCACTTCGCACATAGCTTCACGTGCAGCACAATATTCTGCCTCTGTTGAAGAAATAGCAACCACCTGTTGCTTCTTGCTGTGCCAAGAGATAGGACCGGATCCCAGATGAAAAATATATCCAGAAGTTGACTTGCAATCATCAAATGATCCGGCATAGTCGGAGTCCGTGTATCCTTGCAAGAAGAATTTTTTGTTCCTCTTGTATTCTAGGCCATATTCTATAGTACCACAGACTTAGTGAAGAACATGTTTTGCTACTTTCCAATGAGTGGTCTTAGGCTCCTGCATGAACCTCGAAAGATAGTTGACAGCAAATACGAGATCTGGCCTAGTATTGGTCAGATATATGACTCCCAATCAACTGTTGATAGAGAGTACCATCTACCTGATGTGAGTCATCATATCATGATAACTGAAGTCCATTCTCCATTGGAGTTGCCATTGTCTTGCAGTCAGTCATGCGATATTTATCCAGCAATGTCTTGGCATATTTTTTCTGAGACACTTTGATGGAGTGCTCCTTCTGGCTGAATTCTAGACCAAGACAAGAATGGAGAAGTCCGAGATCTGTCATCTCAAAAGATTTGAACAAGTTTCTTTTGACAAGTAGAGATCATAGTTTCCGAACTCCCCGTAATGAGCGAGATCATCCACATAGAGTACAAGCAACACTATCTCGGAACCCTATTTCTTGAAATAGAGGTTTGCATCCGATGGACATCTCTTAAATCCATGTTGCATAAGGTGATTGTCCATTTTTATATACCAAGCTCGAGGAGCTTGTTTCAGACCATACAAGGATTTGACCAATTTGCAAACCTTCTGCTGTTGGCCTTCCACTTCAAATCCTTCAGGATGAGTCATATAGACTTCTTCTTGGATATCACCATTTAGAAAGGCACTTTTGAAATCCATTTGGTGAACTTTCCACCCATATTGTGCTGCCATAGCACACATAACCCGAATTGTGGTAATCCGAGCAGTAGGTGCAAAAGTTTCCTCATAGTCGATGCCTTCCTTTTGAGCATAGCCCTTTGCAACAAGCCGGGCCTTATGATTATCAATTGTTCCATCTGCCTTGTACTTGACTTTGTATACCCATTTGCAGCCAATAGGTTTCTTTCCATGTGGCAGATCAACAAGCTTCCAAGTTTTATTTTTCATCAGAGACTCATACTCTGTATCCATAGCGGCCTTCCACTGAGGCTCACTGAGAGCATCTTGCACTGATGCAGGTTCAAGACTATCTATGGTAGACATGAATGCCCTGTCATCATCAATATCCATATCCTCAACTTTTGTACTTGGAGTCATAGAAAGTTCCTCAAAATATTGACAAAGATCATCAACCTCACCAGTTTCTCTGGCTTCTCTTTCCTTTTGAGCCATACTGCGTGTACGAGGTCTATCCAAATTCAAATTGGGAGGAGTGGATAAATTTGTGTCTCTGATTGTATTTGTACACCATTTAGGATTCTTCTTCGGTGGTGGTGAAGAAGATGTAGAAGGACCTCCTGTCTCTGTTGACGAAGGAATCTTCTCTTCCTTAGGTTCCACAATATCTTGGTGTACTGTAGATGTGCTCTGTGATGTGAAAGCTTCATCAAAGACAACATCTCTGCTGATATGAATTTTCTTGGTCAAAGGATCTATCAACCGATATCCTTTAGAGTGCTCATAATATCCAAGAAAAATACATCTCAGTGTTTTCTCATCTAGCTTCTTCCTTTTCTCTTTCGGTATGTGCATGAAAGCGTGACACCCGAAAATACGTAGATGAGATATGGAGGGTTTTCGACCACTCCATGCTTCCTGTGGAGTCATTCCTTTTAGGGCCTTTGTGGGTGCCCTATTCAACAGATACACTGCAGTGGTGACAGCTTCTGCCCAATATTGTTGCCCAAGAGTAGCTCCTGTGAGCATACAATGAACCATTTCCATGATAGAACGGTTCTTTCTCTCAGCAACTCCATTTTGCTGAGGAGTATAGGTAGTTGTTAACTGTCTCTTGATCCCATGCTTATCTAGGAATGCAAAAAATTCATTAGAGGTAAACTCTCCCCCTCGATCTGAGCGAAGAGTTTTAATAGAAGCTCCTGACTCCTCAACGGATTTCTTGAACTGCTGGAAGAATGCGAAAGCTTCAGATTTCAGTTGGAGAAAGAAAACCCACATCTTTCGTGAGTAGTTATCTACGAATAACTGAAAATACCTCTTCCCTCCAACACTGTTGGGTGTGAAAGGACCGCATAGATCGGTGTGAATTAACTCCAGAGGTTTTCTTGCTCTTGTAGAGCTCTTCTCAAATGGTACTCTATGCTGCTTTCCCGCTAAGCGATCGAGCACACTGGCAATGTGGCTAAAAGGGAAGGAAGACCCTTTACCATCTCATACTTGCTGAGCTCAAGTAAGTAGCCAGAACTTAGATGCCCATATCTCTTGTGCCATAGGGAAGTTGCCTCCTTGGTAGAGACAATCATGGCAACATGTGGAGTAGAGATAGCATCTAGTGCAAATAAGTCGTGCTTATATGAAGCTGTTGCAATCTGCTTACCATTCCTGGTAATTGTACAACACTTCTTTCCATTCTCAACACGAAAGTTGACAACCATATTTCTGTCCAGGATTTGTGTCACTGACAACAAATTGTTAGCCAATCTTGGAACATAGAGGACTTTGTCAATCTGACACTTGCCATCAGGAAGAGTGACTGAAATTGTACCCTCTCCCTGAACCCTGTAGGTCTTATCATTAGCAATGGTGACAGGTTTGCCCTCTTTGGCCACAAATTATTCAAACCACGATCTGTCGCCAGTCATATGTTTGCTAGCTCTAGAATTGACATACCAAATAGGATCCCTTTGTGTGGAATCTGTGGTAGTCATGAGCACCTTGTGTGCCCATTCAGAATCTGAGTCAGATTCTTCAACAGCAACATTCACCTGGGGTTGCTTGTTTTATTTTGTGGTTTGTTTTGGCCTTTCTGCTTGTTCTTATGCCAACACCTGTTGGTGTCATGGTTGTATTTCTCATAGATCTTGCACCACCTCTTCTTCTATTGAGGTTGTTTGCCTTTTCATTTCGTATCTTGTTGAGAATTTCCTCCTTTTTGAAATTTGCCTCCTTTTTGCCCATTACCTTTCTTTCTAGAACCCTGCCTGTTGGTGTATAGGGCTGTATTGGAAGAATCATCCTTGTGAAGTTGGCGTGCATTCTATTATTGAAGCAGATTGACCAACTCGATGTAGGTAATTTGTCATTGAGACACCTGGATGGAGGTTATCAACATATCAAATGAAGAAGGTAAATCTCTCATCATAAGTGAAATGAGAAGCTTTTCGTCCACAGTATCTCCCAGAGAACTCAATTTCTCTTTCAACTCAGACACTCTGCACAGAAAGAGTTCAACTGTTTCACCCTGTCTCAAACTCGGGTTATGAAGTTGTTGTTGAAGATGAAGAATGGTGGATTCATTCTTCCCCTCATAGATGGTTCTAAGGGCATCCCATGCCTCTTTACCACTTGCTTTATCAGCTATATAAGGTTGCACTTCATCTAAAACAGCAAACAAAATGAGCACCTTTGCTCTACTGTCTTTCTTGTCAAAAGCAATCTGATCTGCTGAAGGACCTGTGGATCCTGTGTTGGTGAAGGCCTGGTTGCTACTCCAATAAAAATATCCCACAAATCTTCCATTTGGAGAATTGCCTTCATCTTATGTTTCCATGGTGTATAATTTGGACCTTTCAATAACTGATGCGGATCAGTCATCAACTTTGCAACAACGGCCATAGTGAAGGTTCCTTATATCACCAATTGGTCCCCCTTTCGATATACCTTTTTCTAGGCCAATATACCGTACAAAATACCCGCCCTTACATGAGGGAAACTATAGGTATTTAGAAAGATCAACAAAAATCACCCGCCCTTACGTGAGGGAGACTATAGGTGAGTTTTAGAGATCATACGATACGTGGAACATAAGCGGTATTGAAAGGGAATCGCCTTGTTGATGGCACCTACCATAGAAGATTCTTCTCATGCGTGGGGCATAACTTCCCCTAAACACTTCGAAGAATACTTCGTCAGGATTTACGCCTAAAAACAAGTGCGATAAAGGGTAGTGGATGGAGTAAAAAAATGCAAAAATGGCGTACTTATTCCTCCCCGATGATTTATAGAGAACAAGCTCAGACGTCATTATAGAAGCTATATTAGGCGGCGGATACAGTAGCCAAATCACGACAACTTTACCTGTAAGTGCTAGCCAGAGGTATCACAAATACCAAACGCTGCAGTGCAATAAAATTGCACAGATGGGTTTTAAATATTTCGAGGACTTAGGGAGTTTTTTTATTTTAATTTTTAATGTTATAGTGCAAAAATGAAATATGCAACATACAACAAAAAAAATTTCCCACAAGAATAACCCACAAGGTGTCGGTCACAGCTGAAAATACACCTTTTACAATGCCAAATTGCTATTTTTCATAAAATTACTCTCAATCCCCCTTTGATTTTTGAAAAAATATCCCCCCTTAAAAGGCTTTCTTTAACAAAGCATTTTTAATAATTATTACATTTAAAATTAAAATAAATAATTTTAATTTATATAGTTTTAAAACATATAAAAAATAAATTAAAATTAAAATTTTAATTTATAAAGTTAAAAAACTATTAAAAAAATTAAAATTAAAAATTTTAATTAAAAATTAATAATTAAAAAAATAACTTTAAAAAAAATATACCTTGGGGGGGGTCGGCGGGATTTGAACCCCCGACCTGCAGGCTCCCTGAGCCTTACCGCACGGCTCACGACCACGTGAGCCAGCGGGCTGATCCGAGATGATCAGTAAGCCACCTCCGTTTTCAACTCCCTCTGCAGCGACCTCCGACTGCTACGCTGCTTCCTCCTCCGCAGTCCACCGTTCGAAAAAAAATCGCGGCTTTCTCCGCCGTCCTCTGCAAATCGGCCTCCGGTATGCTACTCCGTCGCCGTCGAGCTCTTCCGCAGACTTTCGATTTTTTTTTTTTTCTTTCGAAAAAAAAATTCCGTCGTAGGTGATTTTTTTAAAACGGGTGGGTGGGGGGAAGGCCGCGCGCGGCGCAATTCGCGCTGCGCACAGATATATTTTCGGGGGGGGGTTTATACCCCTTCAATTCCCACGCGGGCGGGAATTTAAAATTCTCGCGCGGGGAAGGGGGGTGGGGGGGGGACCTCCCGCGCCACGCGCACGGAGTCTGGACCAGGGGGCGGGTCCCCTGTCCCTCCTCGTGGTAGCGGCTGCGTCTGGTGCTGTCGACTTCGCGCTGACGTCTGTGTGACGTCGGGGGGGCGGGACCCCTCTCCCTCCTCCTTTGCGCATGGGGGAGGGGCCTGTGCAGTGGGGGCCGCGCTGCCTGGGGGGTTGCGCTCCCTCCTGTCGTGATCTCCGCATGCGGGGGGGAATGGACTTACCTCCTGTCGCACGCTGCGCGGGGGCACACAGCGCACCGAGGTGTTGCACCGAGGTGTTGCGCGGCAACCGATGACGCGTGCTGCGTTTTTTTTTTTTTTTTAAATCTCGGTCACCTGCAACTGCGTGCGGGGACAGACGTCTGCGTCTGTCGCCCTGGACACTCTGCGCGCGGGGGCACACACTGGACGCTCTGCACGCGACGCGCGCAGGTCTCCGTGCGTTAGGGAGCGAAAAAAAATTGCGTCCCGAAAACGCAGCTCCTCCTCCCAGCAGAAAACACGGCTACGTTCAGAAAAAAAATGTAGTCTCCGCAGCCTCTCCTCTCACGCTACACTGCCCTAGCAACCTTGCTCTGATACCATGTAAAACGCGGAACTTGTTTTCATTATTCACAGCAAGGTTAAATAACGTTTACAAAGCTGAAAATAGTACGTTCTGGCATAACCAGAACTGTTACAACAGTGTAACAGTAAGCTATACTAATGAATAGGGACAAAATATTAGTACGCTAACAAGATTCAAGATGATGCTAAAATATGGAAGAATTAAAAGCCAACCTGGTGTGTTGAATATTATGAATTTGGCAAGGAATCTGATATTTTGTGAGTAATATGAATGATGTAGATGTAAATGTGGTATTAAATAAGGATAGCTACAAGATGGTCTGTGGATCCTTGGTGTTGGCAAGAGGAGTTTGCATAATAACTTTGTTTAGACTTGACGCTAGCACTATAAGTATTAATTGCAATAGCTCTTTATTTGTATAGGAAAATAATATGGTTGAAATGGCTTCAAGTATTCCTATAGTTAAGACAATGTTGTGGCATCAACGAATGGGGCATATTGGTGAGAAAGGACTTTGAACATTGAAAATGAAAGGTATGGTTGAAGGATTTTCTAGCTGCCCATTAAATTTTATTTTTTGTGAGCACTGTGTTTTTGGGAAACAAACTAGAGTCAAGTTTCCAAGTAGTGCTACAAGGTATGAAGGAATTCTACATCTAGTTCACAGTGTATTTGGACATGCAAAAGTGCCATCATTAGGTAAATCTATCTATTTTGCTATATTTATAGATAACTTCTCAAGAAAGACTTGGGTATATTTTCTATGGAACAAATATAAGGTTTTTAATAAATTTAAAGAGTTTAAGGCTCTTGTAGAGAATCAGATAAAGAAAAATATAATGGTTTTGAGAAATGATAATGGTGGTGAAGAACATGTGCTTATACTTGAGAGGGGGGGTGAACAGTATAAGATAAAACTTTTTGCTTTTTAATCCAAATGATAACATCAACAATATTAAAGTAGTAAACATCACACAAAGCATCACACACATGAGAGACATGATTTAACGTGGTTCACCCAATGTGGGCTACTCCACGGAGAAAATATTCCTTATAAATTTTTCTCAAATAAATTCTCTTGGGAATCCTTTCCCTACAATGTTTATGGACCTCTGTCCAAAGGAGACACCAATCCCCTAATCAAGTTCGTGGATCTCTATCCATAGGAGAACTCCTTTCTCCTTAGCTCTGACTGGTGATCTTCTAGAAGAACTACTGCCCCCACTACTCTGGCTAATGGATCTCTATCCACTGAAGACACCTATCCTCACTACCCTGGCTAATGGATCTCTATCCACTAGAGACTATCATCCTCTATACTCTATCACCTTCAAAGCTCTATCTCAAATCTGTACTAAACATAGTCCTTCGATCTAGCACAAATCTACTCAATATCTATCTTTGATCTGGCACAAACCTATCCTCAAATATGCACCAAACTCTGTCCTCAAATATATCCTCAATATCTATTCTCAAATCTATCCTCAATATCTATCCTCAAATCTATCCTCAAATATATCCTCAATATCTATTGTAAGCTTCCACAAAAGCTCACACAAATCTATCCACAAGTCTTCTCTAAGACTTACCTCAAATCTGCTCAATAAGTCCTCACTAGAACTTGTCCAATCTCATAGAAACATAAAGAGAATTGTTAGAGACTCAATATGCTTCACATTCACCACAATGCTCAATTACTTTCAATCACTCTTTTAGAAACATATAGAGAATTGTTAGAGACTCAATATGTTTCACATTCATCAACACTCAACCTCTTTCTCAAATCAATTTAGAATATAGAATAATTTGTTTCATAGAACTTGAACTATCACTTTAACACATCCACTTGACTAGGCTCAACCAACTCTACTCAACCAATCACTCAATGAAATAATCCTTGCTCACAAACCCTAGTCCAAGCATATGAACACTCACTCAAATGTTTCCAACAATGCTTATCAATCAATCTCACATAACAATGATACTCATGATCTTTGCAAACCCTAGTTCAAGTTCCTCACTCACTAATCAACAACAATGCTTATAAAACAAGGTTTTATCAACAACTCTTTATTCCAGAAAACCTTGAAGCATTAATTCAAAACACACTCAACAATGTTTACCAAACAATCCTTTTCACTCCAACTTTGCATTCACAACATTCAACAATCACTCACTAGGAAGATGTGCCCATACCTTTTGTTTGATGTAGAAGTGCCCTTAGAAAAACTTGTCTCAATCACAATTTTCTCCTTTGCCAATTTCAATAGTTAGATGACAAAATATCACACTAACTCTCTTTCAAAATATTTCTCAAACACAAAAATAATCAATCCCAAATACACCTTATTACTCCTTGAAATTAGCAATCATCAAATCACACATAAAAATAATCACTCAAAATTCTCCTTATAATATCCAATTTAATAAATCAAACTTTCAAAAATAACCCTTCAGAAATAATAATTGCCTACCCTTTTATCTCCCTCAAAACACTTAATAACCAATTTTAATTTAGGCAAAAATTAAATCTTATAAACCCTCAAAAATTATTTTTCAACCTTAGGCACATAAAAATATTTTTATTTTTCCTTCAAACTTAGCACATCCCAAATTAAGCGACAAACCCAACAATCAACAACGCATACCTTTGTCTCAACCACTAAAAGGCCTCGATGGGTTTCGACCCCGAAACCTCTCCGTCGAGCGCCTTACCAAGGCGCTAGCCCACCACGTGGGCTAGGTGCTCCCACAAGAAGGGGAAGGTGCTAGCCTCCCTTTCTTCCTCATGCTAGGCACCGTTCACAAAATGTAAACCTTCTTCCTTGCAAAACATGAACCCCATGGGATTCGAACCTACGTCCTCCTACCAACAAACATCTTAACACTTTCCATCGTCACCATGTGCTATGCGATGCATGTGCATAGTGGAAGGAGCCTTGCTCCTATTTGTACCTTTTATTTCATCGAAGACTTTTCAAAGAAAAATCGTTGCTTTCTCTCTGCACTCATTTTCAAACTTAGGGGCATTCAAAATTATGATCGCTTAGGGACTAAGGCAAAGGTTTTACCTTCATATATATACATAGTGCCTTGATGTTGTAATACGTCAATGCTTCAAATCAAATTTAAAATTCGATTTATAAACTTTGCTTTATAACCCTTTTTAGGTTTTATTAAATTAATAAAAATTAATTTATAATTAAATTAAAATTAACTTATAATTAACTTAAGTAACATGAAAGTTAATTAAATTAATTAATTTATAATTAATTTAAATTTCCTTTTTAATATTATAATAAATTATTATAATATTATTTTCTTGGGCCTCTTCTTTGCCCTTTGGACCTCATCTGACTTCTTGGAACCGGGTCTTGATCAACTGAAGGTGGACTATCCTTTTGCACTTATTGGAGAACCTGAAATTGATGCTGCCCACTGAAACTACCACTGACTGGTGCTGAAAGCTTGACATCAATGACCACTCACTCTTGACATCAATGACAACTCATCTACTCAAAATGTCCAACAATCTCCCCCTTTGTCATTGATGGCAACCCAAATTATTTTTACCAAAACTTGACCTTTTTCCTGTTCTGCTCCCCCTAGGAAATTGCTCCCCCTGACTCAATGCTCTCTCCTTAAACCAAATCTCTCCCCCTTACTCAAATATCTCCCCCTTTGACATCAATGGCAAAGGGTCACCTTTGGGGCTCGGGGCTAAGAATGAGTCTCTTAGCTTAGCCCCTCCCCCACCTCCTCTTGAGGTGGTTAATTCTGGGGTGGGAGTATTACTCCCAATTTTCCTCGAAGATACTCAAAGGTCTCCTTTGAAAGTGGCTTAGTGAAAATATCTGCTATCTATTCCTTTGTAGTAACATATTCCAACTTGACCTATTTATCTATCACCTATTCTCTCAGAAAATGATACTTGATCGAAATGTGCTTTGTCCTGGAGTGCATCACTGGATTCTTTGAGATACTTATAGCACTTGTATTATCACATAATATGGGAATAGGATGATCATGTTTTATCTTGAAGTCTTCTAGAGTTCACTTCATCCATAATACCTGTGTACAATTGGCTACTACTGCAATATATTCTGCTTCTGCTGTAGATAAGGATACTGAAACCTGCTTCTTACTTAGCCAAGAGACTAAACAGTCTCCAAGAAAGAATGCTCCTCCACTTGTGCTTTTTCTATCATCAATGCTGCCAGCCCAATCTGCATTTGTATATGTTGTGAGTGTGAAACTATCACTTTTGGGATACCAAAGCCCAAAATCCATAGTCCCTTTTAGATACTTGAGAATTCTCTTTACTACTGCCACATGTGTTTCCTTAGGTGCTACCTAAAACCTTACCACTAATCCCACTGACTGTACTATGTCTGGTCTTGTAGTTGTAACATACAACAAGTTGCCAATCATAGATCTGTATAATCTCTGATCTACCTCTGGAGATTCATCATCCTTACTTAACTTACATCCTGTGACCATGGGGGTACTTACCGGTTTGCAATCTTCTAACCTAAATTTCTTTAGCATCTCTTTTATATACTTGGTTTGTGAGAGAAATACTCCTTTCTCTGATTGTGAAATCTGAAGTCCAAGAAAGAAGGACAACTCACCAAGCATAGACATCTCAAATTCATTTTGCATGTTCTTAGCAAATTCTTTACACATCTTATCATTGTTTCCCCCAAAAATGATGTCATCAACATAAACAACCACAATTAGTAGATCATTCCCTTCATTTTTGATGTATAAGTTGTTGTCTGCTATTCCTTTTTTGAATCCCTATTCCTGAAGATACTTATCCAATCTTGAGTACCATGCTCTAGGAGCCTACTTTAGACCATACAATACCTTTTTCAATCTGCATACATGATCTAGTTTATCTATTAATATGAATCCCTCTGGCTATTCAATGTAGACTTCTTCTTCTAGAACACCATTTAGAAATGTTGACTTAACATCCATCTGATATACCTTGAAGTTTTTAAAACTTGAGAAGGCTAAAAATATTCTTATGGCTTCAAGTCATGCAACTGGAGCAAATGTCTCATCAAAGTCAATTCCCTCTACCTGTGCATAACCTTTGCACACTAACCTTGCTTTATTCCTTACTACCTGTCCATCTTCATTTAGCTTATTTTTGAATACCCATTTTGTGTCGATCACATTCTTGTCCTTTGGTCATGGAACAAGTTCCCAAGTCTTGCTTTTCTCTATCTGATCTAATTCCTCATCCATTGCCTTAATCCAGAACTCATCTCCACTTGCCTGATTGAAGTCCTTTGGCTCAATCTTAGATAGCAAAGAAAAATTTTCTTGTTGAGATGGTGTTATTATCCTTCTCCTTGTCTACCTTTCATCTAGATTCCCAATGATTAGATCTTTTGGATGATGCTTCTGTACATATCTGGATGGAGTTTTAGGAAGAAGTTTTTGTGTTTCTTCTTCTTCTTCATCTGATTCCTCATGAAACTCTTCTTGACAACTTCCATCTTCTTGATACATAGTTTGTTGAATTGGTTCTCTTGAATCTATCTTCTCATCAATTTTTACATTTATACTTTCTACAATAGTGTGTGTTCTCTTGTTGAAGCATCTATAGGCTTTACTCTTAGAGGAATAACCAAGGAAAATTCCCTCATCACATCTTGGGTCAAACTTGCCTAAGTTTTGATCTTCTCGTCTTATGTAGCACTTGCTTCCAAAAACCTTGAAGTGTTTTACAGTGGTCGGTCTTCCTTTCCAAAGCTCATATGGAGTCTTGTGATGGTTTACCCTCATTTGAGCCCTAGTGATTATGTATACTATTGTGTTGACTACTTCCCTCCAAAATCCATCTGAGAGTTTAGACTCATTTAACATAGCTCTAGCCATATTCTCAATAGTCCTATTTTTCCTTTCAACTACTCCATTTTGTTGAGGAGTTCTTGCTGCTGAGTATTCTCTCTTGATCCCATGTTGTTCACAAAACTCTACAAATTCATTTGAGGTAAATTCTCCTCCTCTATCAGATCTCAAACACTTAATCCTCTTGCCGGTTTCATTTTCAACTAGTTCCTTAAATGCTTTGAATTTTTCAAAAGCATCTGACTTCTCTTTCAGAAAGCTACCCAAACCATTATGGAGTAATCATCTATAAACAATATAAAGTAACTCTCACCCTGAATACTCTATGTTCTGGTAGGACCACATAGATCAGTATGTATTAGACTTAATGGCTCAGATGACATATATCCTTTTGACTTAAAGCTTGTTCTAGTTTGCTTTCCATGTTGACAAGGTGCACAAATTGTGTTTTGTGGCCTTTTTATTTTGGGTAAATCTTTGATACCTTGCTTATTGCTTATGTTGACTATGTTGTCAAAATTCAAGTGACCCAATCTTCTATGCCACAACCAACTCTCATCTTCTTGTGATAGAAAGCACTTTTCCCCTTTGATCTCACTAAGCATGTATAGATTGTTTGGAGTTCTTCTTGCATTGGCAATGACTTTTCCAGTTTCTGATTTTCTTATCTCACATCTATCTGGGTGGAATGTAACCATATGCCCTTGATCACAAAGTTGACTTACACTTAGCAGATTATGTTTTAACCCCTTAACATACAACACATTTTTTGTTCTTGTTTTCCCATTATCTAAACTTAGAGTTCCTCTTCCACCAATCCTTGTTGATCCATTATCACCAAAACTTACTGATCCTCTATTGGTTTCTTTTAGTACAATAAATTTATCTTTGTCTCCTATCATGTGACTAGAGCAACCACTATCAAGATACCATTGTTCTTCTTTATCTTGAGCATGAAGGGTTATTTGAACTAACATTGATCTAGCCTTTACATTTTCCCTTTCATATTTCCTAGTTGTTGAAATTGTTTTTCTTTTACTAGACTCAGGAAGTATCATTTTACACCATCTAGCCTTGTGCCCAAAATTATTGCATTTGTAACATATAATATCATTATCCATAAGAGGTGCAAAAGAATTGAAATTTCTATTGACATTGTTTCTTGCATGACCAATACAGTGTATAACTCTATGACCATATTTATTACAAGAAAAGCAATGACCATGGAAGAAATTATGTAACCTATTTGGATGCCTTTGAGATTGTGGTGGAGTGCTTCTCCTCTTGTGATTAACTCTCATCCAAGGTTCTTCTTTGCTTTCTTCCTTTCTGATATCCTTTGCTTGCCTATATTTGTTTGAAGTTTCTACTTCTTGAAGACTTGACTCCTTTTTCTGTTTCTCATACTCTACATCTTGTAGTACCTTGGTCCTTTCAACTTCATTCCTTAGATAAACAATTTTTGCTTCCAATATTTCACATTTTGTTTCTCTTGTTCTTAATAGATCTATCATATCCTACTCAATTTTCTTTCCTTCTTCTACCTTTATCTTGAGTTCTGTGAGATTTTGTAGAAGTTCCATCCTTGCTTCTTCATCCTCTTGAATTTGTTCCTTCAAGCTTGAGTTCTTCTCTCTAATTCTTTCCAATTTTTTGAGAGCAACAAAGAATTCCTCTTTTATATCAAACATGGTCTCTTCTTCATTTTTTGAAGTCATGTGTGTTTCTGATGGATCCTCCTCCAAGTTGTTAGTCTTTTCATGGAGAGACCCACTCTGATACCAATTGAAGAACATGTGCTTATACTGAGAGGGGGGTGAACAGTATAAGATAAAACTTTTTGTTTTTTAATCCAAATGATAACATCAGCAATATTAAAGTAGTAAACATCACATAAAGCATCACACACATGAGAGACATGATTTAACGTGGTTCACCCAATGTGGGCTACTCCACAAAGAAAATATTCCTTATAAATTTTTCTCAAATAAATTCTCTTGGGAATCCTTTCCCTACAATGTTTATGGACCTCTGTCCAAAGGAGACACCAATCCCCTAATCAATTTTATGGATCTCTATCCATAGGAGAACTCCTTTCTCCTTTGCTCTAGTTGATGATCTTCTAGAAGAACTATTGCCCCCACTACTCTGGCTAATGGATCTCTATCCACTGAAGACACCTATCCTCACTCCCTTAGCTAATGGATCTCTATCCATTAGACTGTCATCCTCTATACTCTATCACCTTCAAAGCTCTATCTCAAATCTGTACTAAACATAGTCCTTCGGTCTAGCACAAATCTCCTCAATCTCTATCTCTGGTCGGACAACTCCTTTAATCTACAAATAAAATCTATCCTCAATTTTTATAAATCTATCCTCAATTTATCTAAATCATAAAATATGTATTGTAAGCTTCCATAAAAGCTCACACAAATCTGTCCACAAGTCTTCTCTAAGACTTACCTCAAATCTGCTCAACAAGTCCACACTAGAACTTGTCCAATCTCATAGAAACATAAAGATAATTGTTAGAGACTCAATATGCTTCACATTCACCACAATGCTCAATTACTTTCAATCACTCTTTTAGAAACATATAGAGAATTGTTAGAGACTCAATATGCTTCACATTCATCAACACTCAACCTCTTTCTCAAATCAATTCAGAATATAGAATAATTTGTTTCATAGAACTTGAACTATCACTTTAACACATCCACTTGACTAGGCTCAACCAACTCTACTCAACCAATCACTCAATGAAATAATCCTTTCTCACAAACCCTAGTCCAAGCATATGAACACTCACTCAAATGTTTCCAATAATGCTTATCAATCAATCTCACATAACAATGATACTCATGATCTTTGCAAACCCTAGTTCAAGTTCTTCACTCAACTAATCACTTCAACAACAATGCTTATAAAACAAGGTTTTATCAACAACTCTTTATTCCAGAAAACCTTGAAGCATTAATTCAAACCACACTCAACAATGTTTACCAAACAATCCTTTTCACTCCAAATTTGCATTCACAACATTCAACAATCACTCACTAGGAAGATGTGCCCATACCTTTTGTTTGATGTAGAAGTGCCCTTAGAAAAACCTGTCTCAATCACAATTTTCTCCTTTGCCAATTTCAATAGTTAGATGACAAAATATCACACTAACTCTCTTTCAAAATATTTTTCAAACACAAAAATAATCAATCCAAAATACACCTTATTACTCCTTGAAATTAGCAATCATCAAATCACACATAAAAATAATCACTCAAAATTCTCCTTATAATATCCAATTTAATAAATCAAACTTTCAAAAATAACCCTTTAGAAATAATAATTGCCTACCCTTTTATCTCCCTCAAAACACTTAATAACCAATTTTAATTTAGGCAAAAATTAAATCTTACAAACCCTCAAAAATTATTTTTCAACCTTAGGCACATAAAAATATTTTTATTTTTCCTTCAACCTTAGCACATTCCAAATTAAGCGACAAACCCAACAATCAACAAGCGCATACCTTTGTCTCATCCACCAAAAGGCCTCGGTGGGTTTCGACCCCGAAACCTCTCCATCGAGCGCCTTACCAAGGCGCTAGCCCACCACGTGGGCTAGGCGCTCCCATGAGAAGGGGAAGGCGCTAGCCTCCCTTTCTTCCTCATGCTAGGCACCATTCACAAAATGCAAACCTTCTTCCACGCAAAACATGAACCCCACAGGATTCGAACCTACGTCTTCTAGCCAACAAACATCTTAACACTTGTCATCGTCACCATCTATGCTACGTGGCATGTGTGCAAAGTGGAAGGAGCCTTGCTCCTCTTTGTTCCTTTATTTTACCGAAGACTTTTCAAAGCAAAATCGTTGCTTTCTCTCTGTGCTCGTTTTCAAACTTAGGGGCATTCAAAATTATGATCGCTTGGGGACTTAGGCAAAGGTTTTGCCTCCATATTTATACATAGTGCCTTGATGTTGTAATACGTCGACGCTTCACATCGAATTAAAAATTCGATTTATAACTTTGCTTTATAACCCTTTTTAGGGTTTATTAAATTAATAAAAATTAATTTATAATTAAATTAAAATTAACTTAAGTAACATAAGAGTTAATTAAATTAATTAATAATAAAATTATATTAATTAATTTATAATTAATTTAAATCTCCTTTTTAATATTATAATATTATTTTCTTGGGCCTCTTCTTTGCCCTTTGGACCTCATCTGACTTCCTGGAACCGGGTCTTGATCAACTGAAGGCGGACTATCCTTTTGCACTTATTGGAGAACCTGAAACTGATGCTGCCCACTGAAACTGCCACTGACTGGTGCTGAAAGCTTGACATCAATGACCACTCACTCTTGACATCAATGACAACTCATCTACTCAAAATGTCCAATAGGTGGTGAGTATTGCTCTAATGAATTTGAGCAGTTTTGCAAGGACTGTGTAATAGAAATGTAGAGAACAACTTCGTATACTCAACAATAGAATGGGGTTGCAGAATGGATGAACATGACATTTATGGATAAGGCTATAAGTATGTTAAGTGGTGTTGGGTTAGAAAAGATATTCTAAGCATAAGCTATGTTAACAACTTTTTATCTCATCAATAGATCTCCTAACTCAACTTTGGTGGACTAGACTCCATAGGAAGTATGGACTAGTAAGAAACCCTCTCTCAGATATCTAAGGGTTTTTGGTTGTGATGCTTATATGTATATCCAAAAATAGAAAATGACTAAGCTAGAATATAAATATAAAAAATGCATATTTGTGGGTTATAGTACTAGTGTTAAATAATATAAGTTGTGGAACCTAGAACACGGAAGGTTGTTTACAGTCGTAATGTGATCTTTAGAGAAACAAAAGGGGTTTTAAAACAGGAAATGAAACCAAGAAAAGAACCAAAAATAGTCAGGTAAAATTGGAACATGAGGAAGAACCTGTGGTAGAACCTGAATTACAGAGAGATTCTAAAGAGGAATATTTAGAGGAAGAAGGTGAGGAGGAAGCTGAAGATGCATAACCTAGAACTCCAATTTTGAGGAGATCAAATTGAGAGAGAAGACTTCTAGAAAGCTATAGTCTTTCAAATTTTTATTTTGCATTTAATTTATTAGTTACTGATGAAGAACCCAAGACGATAAAGGAGACACTTCAGTCAAGTGATAATAAGTATTGGAAAAGGGCTATGGAAGAAGAAATGGAGTCCCTAGATAAAAATAAGACATGGGACTTGGTGAAATTACCTCCTAGAAGAAAACCTGTTGGTTGTAAGTGGTTATTCAGGAAGAAGTACAATGTGGAATGAAAGTTGGAGAAGTAGAAGGCTTTCTTGGGAGTAAAAGGATTTTCTCAAGTTGAGAGAATTGACTTTGGTGAGATTTTTTCTCCTATGGCTAAATTAACTTCAATCAGATTTTTGTTGGCTATTTCTACTGCTTTTGATTTTGAAATAGAATAGATGGATGTAAAGACAACTTTTCTACATGGTGAACTTGATGAATATATATATATATATATATATATATATATATATATATATATATATATGTATATATGTCATAACCAGAATGCTTTAAGATAAAAGGTAAGGAGGACCTGGTATGTAAGCTAAAGAAGTCTCTTTATGGGTTGAAGCAGTCTCCAAGGATGTAGAACAAAAAAATATATAGGTTTATCTTGACACTTGGGCTTGGAAAAAACAAACCACATCCATGTTTAATCAAAAAGGAAGGTAAAATTTTTGTTATCATTGTATTGTATGTAGATGACAGGTTGTTAATTGGTAACAGTAAAGAGATGATAAAGTTACTAAAATCTCAGTTATCTTCTAAGTTTGACATGAAGAATTTGGGTGCTGCAATTTTTTTTTTAGGTATGGAAATAATAAGGGATCGTGCAAATAGAAAGTTGTGGTTAAATAAAAGGAAATATGTTGATTTGATACTACAGAAGTTTAGGATGCATGATTGTAAACCATTATGTACTCCATATCTGATTGGTCAAAATTTATCTACTAAACAATGTCCTAAAATAAATGATGAAATTGGAGAAATGCATCATGTTCCTTATGCTAGTATTATGGGTAGCATAATGTATGCAATGGTTTGTACTAGACCTGATATTGCATATGTAGTGGGAGTAGTTAGTAGATATATGTTAAATCTAGGAAAGAAACATTAGACTGTTGTGAAGAGGATCTTTAGATACTTGTGTGGAACTACATATTATGCTATCTATTATGGAGGAAATTCTGGAGGTAATGATATTTTAAATCTACAAGGGTTTATAGATGCTCACTGGGCTAGAGATCTTGACAAGAGAAGATCCATGAGTTCTTATGTGTTCATGTTGTTTGGAGGGGTAGTAAGTTGGATGAGTAAAAAACAATCAGTTGTTGCTTTATCCACTACAGAAGCAGATTACATTGTAGCAACTCATACCTGTAAAGAAGCAGTGTGGCTACAAAGGTTATGTTCAATAGTTGGTATTAAATAGAAGGCTATAAGAATTAATAGTGACAATCAAAGTGCAATATTTTTGGCCAATAATCTTGGTTTTCATGATCGATCAAAATATATTGATATCAAGTACCATTTTGTGAGAGAGATGGTTGAAGAGAACCATGTGATATTGGAGAAAGTTTATACAGAAAAGAATACTAATGATTCATTAACAAAGGTTGTACCTGCTCAAAAAATTTCTTGGTGTAGAATATCTATGGGCATGGTTGTCCTTGATAGTTGATAATGGCAACTTTTTGCCCCCATGGACAATATTCAACAATTGGGAGAATGTTGGAAATATGTTGAATATTTTCCATGTTATTCTGGTGGGACTAACACTAAAAGATATTAAACACTTTGTATCTATACTCATTGAGGTTTGGGGGTGGTAGCCCTCTAAAAATCAAGGGTCCAGGGGCGGTAGCCCTCGGCCAAAATTTTTAGGGTTTAAGTTATTTTTAGACCCATATGGGCTTTTAGGGTTACTATATTTGAACCCATGCTTTTTCATCCATGATATTGTAAAAATTTGTGCATGTGCCTTTGTTATATATATATATATATATATATATATATATATACACTTGCATTAGGATTTGGTGAGACAAAAGGATAATATTATTGTATTGGAGATGATCAAGTTAATGCAATAATAAGATAATATTATGTTGGTTTTTTCCTGATTGAGGGTTTCAAGGATAAATATTGTGTAATGTGTGAATTTGCATTATTCTTATTTTAATTCTATTATTACTACTTTTCTATTTTAGTTTATCGGGGCTCTTTATTTCTCCTCAACAACTACATCAAAATATTGTATTGTTTCCACCATTTCTCCAAATATTGACCTAACTACAAAAACCATGCCTCCATTACCAATAAATGCATAATGGCCTCCATAAGTCAAGAGGCAACAATTATTTTCATGAACTTAGATTCCATTTTTCATGGTAGAAACATCATTGCATTCGCCAGTGCATTGCTCATAAGCTACATAAAACATTCCAAAATATGCTTCATGTTCAAATGCATATTCATATCCATGTTGTGAAATCCATGGGCATAGTCATACAATTTTTTCAATACCATTATGAGATGTATCTTCATATTTTCTGCCCTCCATGTCCAATCTGGGGTTTCCATCATGAAGAGAGAGCTATCAAGAACTCAAAATAATCCTCAAGGGCACCGAGGCTACTGGGAGTGTCATATGTCAAGGTTATTTTCACACCAAAGATAAAATAAGCCTACACGACATCATCGTGGCTCACCTTCACTTCAATTTTACCCATATCTGATGTATTCACCTTTATAGACCTTGAATACGAAGCCAAAAATAAATTGTAGAGCTCAAAATGTGATTTTTAGTTGTATACCCTCTCGATTTGATCTAAAAGTCTATTCTCACTGTTGATTTTAATTATTGACAAGGCCAATGAATTCGCTAGCCACAAATCCTGTGGAAATGACAAGCATTCATCTCCTTCTTTCAAAGATAGCCCTAAAATTTATTATTGTCTTCTTCTAAATATCCCACATGCATATTAGAAAACACAATGAAAACTTTATAATTACAAAGGCCCCTATGTCTATTGATTTAGCCAAGTCACCTAGTGACTTCTTAATTCGCGCCTCTTGAGCTCCTCAAAAATTGTGTCAGGATGTTGACTGTGTTGACCACTCGTAGTACGCCTTGTAAACTATGACACTTACCTTGACAAACCTGCAATACAAAAATGTTTTTATAATATTTTCAATTAAATGAACTTTTTTTAAAATTATTTCCCCTTTTTTTAAATATTAAAAATACTACAATTTAAAACAAAAATAAGCATTAAAATTAATCCTTTAAAAGTCAAAATATTAAAACCTAAAATAAATAAAAAGGTAGATCAATTTTAACCAAAAAATCTAGAAACTGAAAAAATTTAACAAAACCAAAATTTAAACTTTATATACCATAATCTCACAAAATATTTTACCAACAAATTTTCTAAAAGACAAAAAAAAATCATAATTTTCAGGTGGATGCCCAATTTTGGGGTAAGTTATGCAATTGCAACAACAAATGGCAACTCTACTAGGAAATACTCCTAAGAATTTTTGGCTATGAACCCGATCTGAAACCAATAAAACCCAAAATTCAGAGAATAAGCATTAATAATATCCAAAGAATGTGGGGTAGACAATTTCAAAATGGGACAACTGAATCATTTACATCTACTCAATGTGTGAAATGTGATTCATTTTAAATTCTTAAAAATTATTCAAATTTCCATTATTAGTTTTACAGTTAGGTTATAGAATTTTCACTCATTATAATTTACCTCTGCATTGCTCCACTACCAGTCAAGCATCCATAGCTCTAATGGAGATAACCTTGCTCTCTTCGAGATATTGTTCTACTACTAGCTAGGAATTTATAGCCTTGATAGATTTTATCTGAATCACGTAAGTATTAGATAAATTTTACTTTTTCTGCATTTCTTTATCTCTATATATACATAGCTCCACTACCAGTCAAGCATCTATAGCCCTGGTGAAAATTATCTAGACCATTTTGACTGATTTGAATTTACTTTCCATTATATTTTACTTTGATTTTTGTATCAAGATTTATGTTGTTTTGCAAAATTCACCTGCCATCTAGGTTAGAGATCAAGTAAGGCTAAATATAGAGTATATTGTATTTTTCCCTTATTCTACAAAAATGAATAACTTTATCCTTCAAAATTTCAAAGAATACTCATTTTAATGTGATGCAATACCTATGGAGATTTTGCAAAAATGATTTCATTGTTCCAAATTTTACTATCTTAATCCAAATTCATAAGGATAAATATTAAACAATCTCACTTTCTTTTCCTCAAGTTTCATATCTTCTCAAAATATGCATTTATCCTACATGATAAAGGAAAAAGTATCAACAAATAGACCAATTTTTTTTTGCAATTACAAAACACTACCTTTATTAGAGGAACCAACACCAAAATACTTTGCAAACAAGAAAAGGCAACAATGGAAACATGAATCACAATCCAAAATCTAGCATAAGCATGTATTATTGAAAACCAAATAATGGAAATAAATCAAAATTTCACAAACAACATGAACATAACCAAATAGGTGATGACTAACAAAATAAAAGCAACAAAACTATATACAAGCAGAACCTACAAAACCAAAACACTATGTACAATATATGTACAAGATAATGCCAAAATTTAGGCTATCATTTTCTTAGATTCCAAACGCGATTTTTACAATTTAAAATACATCTATCTTGATATGCATACCAGGCTTTATAAGAATCCAACAAAAATAAGGTTAGGCCAAATAAACAAAAATTCTCATTCTGCCTCTTTCATCCCACCAATTTGATTCCATGATATTATCAATTCCATATTGAAACTTTAATGCATTAAAATTGCCAATAAATACATGATTTTCAACTATCTTTTGTTTATTCAATGAGATGTAAATTTATAAACCTAAGTCATCACTCCGACTTGACTTTTAATTTTCACAAACAAATATGAGTTCTTTCAAATAAGAATTTATTTCTAAAATTTTTGAAACCAAGTCATTACCTACGTCTTTAGGCCAATCAAAACCATGCAAAATTTGACAAGCATCTAGGATATCTAACATATGCGGATAAGTTTGCATCCCAAAATCAATAGTCAATTTTTTATGGACTTGGTTTATTAACTCCAAAGTGTCTACCTCTATTTTTCTTAACGTAGTAATCTTAGGAGAAATCAACTCAATTTCTTTATCAACCGCAAATGATGTTTCATCATTAACCACATCAAAATCCAACATGAAATTATGTAAACTTTTACTTGGAGTTTGAATGTTTGAATAGAAAGGCTGAGATTCTACCTTTTGTGCATTTCCATTTACTAGGACTTTATGAGGATTTGTAATTTCTTCTTTTTCCTCATGATCTCCATCATCATAATATTGTAGCCCTTTATCTTCATGAAACACCTATTTTTCAAAAATACCAAAATTAGGCACCCAATTAAACATATCACCATCCTTTCCAAACCATAACTCTTGCTGATCAAGAGATGTGTTAAATAATAAATCTCCCTTATTAACTACCTATGTCATCTCAAATAGAGGAATATTTTTATCATTTGGATGAATAGAGGTCAATTCTAATTCCTTGTTAACCACCAATGATATTTCTTTATTTGAATCTCCCAAATAATCATATGAATTTATACCTAAATTTTTCATAATCAAAGGTAAAAGAGAAGACTTTACCTCTTTCTCATTCATAACAAGTGAGTCATAAGAAACATTTACCATTTATTCCTTTTAAATTTCAGCAATATGGTCAATAAACTCATAAAGTGATTGAATTTTTTAACCTTCTCTATTTTTGCAAGTGGCCCGCCATTTTTTGATTGTACAGGAATTGCAAGATCTTCATGTGAGATAGAGGTTTCAGTGTCCTGCATATCAAATGAAATAGAAATTTTACCAATAAATCTTTCAGGTTATTGCATATCAATATCAAGTGGAATAGAAATTTCTTTAGGAATTGTGAAAGAAGTGAATGATTCCCATTCTTGGTCTAGAATATTAGAATCATTATATTTTTGAAACATGTGACGAGATTCCATCCCTTCATTCATGTTATATTTAGATTCTTTTTCAGATTCATTTTCCTCAATTTCAAAAATCCATATTTTGGTGAGTCAAGGGTTTCTTCAATGGGATCAATTCTTGTATCAACTTTCTATAATTGTCCCAATCCTCACTTGTGAATAATGACCCTAAGCCTTTTATTTCTAAAGGTTCATATGTTTCTAAAATTGAGTAACTTGATCATTACAATCCTTATTGATGGGTAGTGACTTTGAAACTTGCACCTCATTTTTGACATCTAAGGTAGTTGTGACATCTGGACCATCCACTTTATCTCGTTGATTGTTTACATTTGACATCATTTGATTCGAGGGTTCCAAATTGGATGGTTGGTATTGGTTGGAATCCATAACTCCTAAAGAATAGTTCATCATAGGAGAATATTGTGCTAAATCCTGACTCATTTGTGGTCTCTAATTATGATCTTTAGGTTTAAATCGGTATAATTTACTCATATTAACCCTTTCGAAATAAACTATTATTCAAATGTTATTGCTTCATTGTAAGCTCTAGGTAAGGATGTAATTTCAAGGTCTCAAAAACATAGAAGTAACATGATCTAAAACTCCCATGTATATTCGAGTATCTCTTTCTTCTTGACATGATGTAATGCATCAACAATTTGATATACAGCTCATGGAACCTATCATTGAATGAAATCATGGATTCATTAAGTTCTTTACAGATAGAGATAAATTGATTTAGCATTATAACCGAGTCAACTGATTTTCCAAAATGGCTAAGAAATATTGCTTCTAGTTGATCCCAAGAAGTGCTAGAACTTAAAGGTAAGTGATTATACCATTCAAACGTGACCTCATCCAATGTAAATGAAAACAACCTACAAGCAACATCTTTGTGCATAATTTACAAATAAATTAACATGTCCTTGTATCTCTGAATATGTTCCTTAGAAATTACCACATCATGCCTAAACATGGGTAAATAGTCTTCTACATTTTCAAGAATTTCATGAGGTATTCTAGGAATATTTAATGAACTATAATAACCACCTAACCAGGATGCAATTCCAGCCATTGTTGGAGTAACGATTGTCATTGGAAGGTGATAAATAGTTCTAGCTTTAACATGCCAAGCTATATATGAAAAATTCTCAACAATTTTATCATAACCATATTTTTGAAATTATAGCAGATCAACACTAATGCGGAATAAATCAAAAAATTTCATTTTTTTAATGATAAATTTGAACAATTTCAAATGCTAAAAATCAAATATGTTACCTTTCAGGCCCTCCTTCTAGCACCAATTCTATTGAGTGATAATTTTACCCAATTGCAAAACTACACTCACAGTTAGGATTTTGATTATAAAACCCTCTCTTGCAAAGCAAATGGTTAGTTTCTCCAAGGTTTTGTATTAAAAGTGCTTGAAAAGTGTGAGAATAATGTTGAAACAACTTCAAGGTGCACATAACCATTAACAAGGGGCATAGAATTTAGATATTTTATTTATAAAATGAAATATGATGTCCATAAGATTCATTCTCCAAATGTTAGGTTAGTAATTAAATTTTGCCAAAATCAACTTTATAAAGTGCAAAAATTTAATTATAACCTTAGAAAATAATTTTAATAAAACTATGTCCAAATAATTTAGGTTAAAATTTAATGAAAATTATTTGAACAATTTAATTAAAATGCTAATGTTTATTTTTTATTATAAAATATCATGAAATTTAAAAAAATGTGAAATAAACATCTTCCCTAATGATAAAGTTTTGAAATTTGGATTATAGCATTAGGGTTTTGATTCTCGTGAATTTGAAATTTAAATAAAAATAAAATTTTAGGGTAAGAAGAAATAAAATGAAAATGAAACTTTTGAATGCAGGTTACAAAACAAAAACATAAACTTTCCTAGAATTAAACCTAACCTAGATCAACCAGTATTAACCCAATCCAATCTAGACTAAGTGCTACCTTTTGAGGAAAAATAATTGAAATATATCAAATTATTAAACATATGAAACACCATCAGCATGCATGCCTCAATATAATAAAATGAATATATTTGATAAAATATTACAATAAGCTTCTCTAGAAACTCTCTGCTCTTCAATAGTGAAACCTTCTCTATGTAACCTAGGAGGAAATCCTTTGGCTATATTCTACTTCTTTCTTCAATCTGTCCTTCCAAAATCATATGACCCCTCTCCTTGAGTTTTAATGTGTATATATAATTTGAAATATTTACCGTTGTTCACTTTTTTGGTTGAGTTTCATGAACAGAAATAGTTTCAACAACAAGCTTTATAATCATATTTCAATACTTATATTATGGACGTATTAACAAAATTATAAATTACCATATCTCATGATTAACACTCCTTTCATTCTCCTTGTTAAATTTTATTCATAAATATAAACCTTTCAAAAATTACTCCCATTTTCTCCTTTAGATTCTTTTATTACCATTAGTTGTCGCATAATTAACCCACTAAAAATATAGACATATGTTGGCCATTTTGTATTCATTGAGAATTTTGTTCAAGATTTTGGATTTAATTTTTGAATATAGCAATAGTATATACTTTCATCTTTTGCTTCTATATGTAATGTTTTAAATAATTGCACATTTCTGATGCATGTTCAAAAAGTTCTTTTTGAATTTATCTTTGTAAATATTAATGGAGAAATATCTACTTAAGTCCAAAAGAATGAAGAAGACAAGTCCTGAAGAAGAACTTGGTTAAATCACCATATATTTACATTCGCCCTTAAGGAGGGGCGAACGCCCCATTCGCCCTTGAAAGGGGTGAACATGTTTAAAAGCTTACAAAGGCAAAAGCACTAGAGCTCAAGGTCGCATTCACCCTAACATTGGTACAAACGCACTATTCACCCTTTTTAGGGGCAAACGTGCTTGACGGTATTTGGAGGTGCGTGCCCGAACCATATTACGTTTGCCCTGGTTGAGGGGCAAAGATCTCGTTCGCCCCTCCCATGGACGAACAAACATTTTGGTGGATTGAGATCACATTCGCTCTTCCTAAGGGGCGAACATCCCATTCACCCTTTTTAGGGGTGAACATACTTTCATTGTAGTCACGCACGCCTTTCAATTTGTAATGGGGTGAAACAGATGTTGAGGCAAAAATGAGTATGGGAAAACGGAAATTTGGTCAAGGATTCAAAGATGCTAAGTTTTACGCATTTAATTAAGGATGCCCTTAGTTACTCCATTTTGTGGATCACGAAGGGGAAGGCGAGAAGAAACGAGTTTTCATGATTTCCAATGTACTAAGGGCGCTCTAAAGAATTTAATGTTTTTTTGTAATCTGTGCACTCTCGCCCGAGTTACATATTTTCAGGAATTTGTCTTCTCAGGAGGATGGATTTTCAAAGAATTCAAGGAGGATTTTGTTGGTTTTTTCTTTGATCTCGGGATATTTTATTCTCCTATGTATTAAATGAAAGAGGCGAAAACCTCTATAAATACTAGATAAATTTCATTGTAAAAGGGGGTTAGACATTTTGTGAGATATTTCTCCAAGCTCTCTGCATTAATACAAGGCATCAAATTTATGAATTTGCAAGTGATCTTGTGTGTGGTTACTTTCTGTGTAGTGTGCTTCTATTTTCATTTGCTCATCTTGTTTGTTGTTCTGTTTAAATTCTATCATTGGATTTTAAATTTCTAATAAGAAAGTGAATTTCGAAGTGCCATTTTGATAGTTGTTATGGCGAGAGCATGATCTTGTTCTATCCTATGTCATTTTACAAATGCTACTCTATGTTTGGGTTTTTTCTTGCTAGTTAGTCTAACATCAGTATTGTACTTTGGCCTGTGGCCATATTTCCCATTTCTTTTTTGCATTTTCCCAATTTATTTCCTACATCCTTAGTCTTTTACCAGTGTATAATTTAGTTAGGGAACCAACACTCTCTGGAGATTGGCACGGAAGACATCTCTTTCCTCCAGCATTTCAATGTTGGTCGTATCTAGGGCACATAAACGCAGTGTTTATAAATTAGGCAGATATTTGACCAGCAACATACTGTTGTATCTCTTACCTTCAGAGCTTCATCAATCATAGATCGCTAGTATTGGTTCTCTAGTTGAAAACAATTGTATCTCTTTTATTTTGAACTTTTCTACATTTTTTGAAAGTATAGTACTGGTAACATCACTCTATATAACGATTTCCACACAACTGCATCAAAATATTGTATTGTTTCCACTATTTCTTCAAATATTGACCTGAATACAAACACCATGCATCCATTATCAATAAATGCATAATGGCCTCCATAATTTAGGATGTAATAATTATTTTCATGAACTTAGGTTACCTTTTATACGGTATAAACATCATTGCATTTGCTAGCGCATTGTTCATTAACTGCATAGAACATTCCAAAATCTGCTTCATGTTCAGCTACATATTCATATCCATATCGTAAAATCCATGGGTATATTTGGATGGCTTTTTTAGTTCCATTATGAGATGCATCTTCACATCACCTACCCTCCACCTCCAATCTAGGGTTTCCATTATAAAGAGCGAGCCATCAAGAGCTCTAGATAGTTTTCAAGGACGTTGAGGCTTTCGAGAGTGTCATATGTCAATGTTATTTTCAAACCAAACATAAAATAAGCCTGTACAACATCATTGCAACTCACCTTCACTTCAATTTTACCCATATATGATGTATTCACCTTTATAGACCCTAAAAATGAAGCCAACGATAAATTGGAGAGCTCGAAATGTAAGGTTTGGTTGTAGATCCTCTCAATTCAGTCTGAAAGTCTATTCTTGTTTATTTTGATTGTTGACAAGGCCAATGAATTCGATGGCCATAAAGCCTGCAATAATGACAAGCATTCATCTCCTTATTTTGAATATAGCCCTAAAATTTATTATTATGTTTTTCTAAATATCTCACATGAATATTAGAAAACATAATAAAAAAATTGTAATTGCAAAGGCCCACTATTTCTCTTGATTTAGACAAATCACCGGGTGACTTCTTAATTCGTGCCTCTCTTGACCTCCTAAAAAATTGCACTGGGGTGTTGATCATGTTGACCGCTCCTAGTTCACCTCATAAACTACACCACTTGCCTTGACAAACCTGCAAAACAAAAATATTTTTATTAATATTTTCAATTAAATTAAAATATTTTAAAAAATTATTTTCCCCTTTTTTAAATATTAAAAATACTACAATTTAAAACAAAAATAAACATTAAACTAATGCTTTTAAAATAAAAATATTACAACCTAAAACAAACAAAAAGGTAAATCAATTATCAATTTTAACCAAAACATCTAGAAACCAAACAAACTTAACAAAACCAAAATTTATACTTTATATACCATAACGTCACAAACTATTTTACCAAAAAAATTTCTAAAAGACAACAAAAATTATAAAATTTCACAATTTTCAAGTGGGTCCCCAATTTTGGGGTAAGTTGTGCAATGGAAACAATAGTTTTCTTAATTTGATTGACAATGAGAAGGGAGTCATCAAATATTTCAAGATGTTTAATGTGCATAGCAAGTACTTGTTTAAGGCCAAGAATAAGAGCTTCATATTCGACATTATTGTTTGTGCAAGGAAATCCTAGCTTGAAATAAAATGGGATTGGTTCCCCTTGTAAAGTAAATAAGGTAATTCCTACACCCCCCCATGTTCATAGTGAGAGCCGTTGAAAAAGAGGATTAAGTCAACTGATGGATTAGGTTCCACGTATTCTTCAAGTTTAGTAGTATGGAACACGAAGTTGTCAAGAAGCTAGCTGAGAAGTATTTTATCATCGATTAAAGGAGCTTCAACTAACTAATCAAAAATGATTTTACCTTTGATGAAATTTTGACTAATAAATTCAAGATCAAATTTCATGAGAAGCATAATCCATTCAGTAGTGCGACTGTTATGGTAACTTTTACCCATCTTGTAATAGAGTGGGTTATCATAAGCGATAATATAAGTTATATGATTGATCATGTAGTGTCACAAATTTTATGTGGCAAAGACAACGACAAAGTATAGTTTTCCATGTAGGTATATTTTATCTCATAATTGACCAATGTTCAACTGATATAGTACATGACTTGTTTATGGCTCATCTTATTTTTTGAGCCAATAATGTGCCCAACACAAAATTAGTAGTGAATATGTAGAGATGGAAGGGCAATCTTGGATGAGGTGAAGACAAGACTAGTGGAGAAGTGAGATAGGATTTCATTAAATCAAAATTAATTTGACATGTGGTATCCCATTTGAATTTAATCCCTTTTGTAAAATATGGTTGAATGACTTACACTTGTTAGATAATTGGATGATGAATCAATGAATTGCTTAAATTTTTCCTACAAGCTATGTAATTATTTGATATTGGTAGGGGGAGGCATATCAATGATAGCTTTGACCATTTGAGGATACAATAAAAACTAATATTTTGCCTGACGTAACACCAAAGACGCATTTTTTTATTTAATCACACATTGTATTCTACGAGGTGATCAAAGATCTTGCAAAGGTTATCAAGATGTTGATGGTGCTTTTTAGATTTTGCAATGAGGTCATTGACATAATATTCTACAATATTATGCATGTAGTCATGGAAGATATATGTCATTTCACATTGATAAGTTGTACCAACATTTTAAGGCCAAAGGGCATGCCATTATAGTAGAAGGTCCCCCAAGGGGTTGTGAAAGGTATTTTGTGTTGATTGATAAGGTTGATCCTAAATTGATTGTAGCTAGAAAATTTGTCCATTAGGGATAGCATTTTGTGACCCACTGTAACATTGACCAACATATCGATATTAGGGAGTGGAAAATTGTCCTTAGGACATGCTTTGTTAAGATCCCTAAAGTTGTTACATATACAAATATCCCCTTGGGTTTAACAATGGAGATTATTTTGGAGACCCATTCAGGGTAATAAATTGGTTGAATGAATCAAACAGTGAGAATCTTTTGTAGTTCCTCTTTCACCATCAAAGCAATTATAGGATGTATTCAGCATAATTATTGCTTAACGGGTTTGGTACTATCATCAAGTGTTAAATTATAGATAACTAATGATAGATAGAGACCGGGCATGTCCATGTAAGACTATGTAAATACTTTTATGTATTATTTAAGTAAGGTGGTAAAAAGTATGTATTATTCTCAGAAAGAGTAGTGGTAACTTTGACAATATGAGGATTGGTTGGATCATCACCAATGTCAACATCAATGGTGTCTTTCGCAAGCATGTGGGAGCCATAATATAGTTGAGTGAGAATTGGGATGAGGTAGAGATCATCGATGATATCAAGAAGAGTGAACTCATCATCAAGATAAACATTTTTATGATGAATAAAAGGAATGTGGGATAGAGTAGAAGGTGAAGGTACAGTAGCAAAATGTAGTAGATGTGGTAGTAAGAGAAAATTACTTGGTGAATGTGCAGATGAGATGTGAGTGAAATCAACAAAATCAAGAACTATAGGTAGAATGCAATCATGATGGGTGGTATAGTGGAGTAGAACAAATATATAAACAAATATCATATTGATGGAGGTATGAGAAGTGATTGAATAGGTGGAATGAGGCAGAGAAGAGGTAGATGATGAATACGGGTATGGTTGGTTCAAACAAGGGAGCAAGACCACAGGTGGAGAATGAGAGTGAGAGGTGTAGCAATGAACCAGTCGATGATTGTATAAAGGTATGCATTTATTGGTTGATAGGAGATAAGGAGGAAGAGCAAGAATATCGAGCACACATACAATCAGTTAATTTTTAGCAATATGATGAACAAGATCATCAACCTCATAAGGAGAAGTAGTCTCATGAGGAAGGGACGTGTGGAAGAAAGTAAGCAGAATTTCAACCATAAAATGAGGAGAGAGAATAAATAGTGAATTCAATCTCAAGATCCTCATAGAAACTATCCTCTAGAGGATCAAGAATAAGTAAGTAAAGCTTGTCCTCAAATGTATTGATGGTATCTTGATGATAGTCTAAACTAAACTTATCTTTTAATTTCTGAATAGGTGGATTAATAAGGGTACAAAAACCTTATTCCTATCATCCTAATCCAAAACCATACTAGTTGTAACATCGAAAGTAGTACAGAGAAAATACAAGACTAGATATATGATCAAGATAACCACAAAATATGTGTTGTGATGGTGGAGGCTCAGGAGGATCAGTGGACGAATCAAGACCTCCATATATGAAGTTGATATAGTTGTTGGGTGGACCAAGAGGAAAAATTATCCCAATAGTCAATGGTGTATTTTGTGGATGACCTAAGTTGCGAATAGATTGGATCATGGGTGGAACTATCAAGCATTTTGTATGTCGTACTCATTGGTACCAAGTGTGGTAATGAGTATAGTGATGTGAGGAGTATCATAATGCTCTTGTTGGGGTGAAGACCCCCTGTATGATGAAGATGAGGAGAGGAGTGATGCATGCAAAAGTGATGTGGAAGGTGAAGAGGTCAATGGATTAAATTGACCCAGTTGTTCATCAAGATGAGTAGCTCATTGTGTCCACTCATGAAATTCGTTTGGTGTAGCCAAGATGGGATGATTGGCATGTAGAAATTGATATGTAGGATGAGAAAGGTTATCAATAGTTGGTGGGATGATGTACGATGTATAGGGGCATTGAAGGTGAATGAATTAGAGGTGTAGATGGAATGGGAAGAAGAGGAGGGTTGGTAGAATATGAAACAATAAATGGCAAAGGAGAGAATAGGAAAGGGGTCCAGAAGGAAATGGAAGAATATGGAAGAGAAGAGGATGAAGGTAGATGTGAGGATGATATATAATATTGAATGTGTGGAGCATATGGCAGATGCATGGATGAAGGTATATCGCTTGAGTTTTGGGTATGAGGAAGAAGTGGAGATGATATAGATATAGTGGCAAAATGATGTCATAGAGTGGGAGAAAATTGAGTATAAGATAAGGTGGACTAGGTGAAAGAGCTACGATGTTGCAAAATTAAAATGGATCATTATCATCAAGGATGCAATGGACCAGTCTATTGTAAATATATTTGATGTAATGATGCAAATTGGAAGGTACAAATTGCATATCGCTGATCCATGTATGTCCTAAGAGGATGTTATATTGCATATTGCCATCAATGACATGGAATAATGTGGAAATCATCTTGGCACCTACTTGAATAAGTAAGATTATGGATCCCATGGTGGGAGGCATAGGGTCATCAAAGGATCAAAGGTCAAGAGAAGGGATGGAAATATGAGTAGGTGGAATATATAGGTGATGAATGGTGGTTGTGGAAATGATACTAATTGATGATCTAGTGTTAATGAGCACATGTTTATAGGTGACAATATTGATAGAATCCTGGATATATCAAGAGTAGGGGATATTCTGGTGATAAAGGCTAGAAAATTTCTCGTGTGGGCTACTATGGCAACTAGGGGGCAAGCTGGTGGAAGGAGATGAAATTCAGCATCACCAATCTCAAGTGGGGATTGGTGATGAAGTACAATCATGCCACTTGTGAATGAAACATGAGTGTGTGGTGGTTGAGTTGAATCTAATTTTTTTTAGAAAGAAAATATTTTCTAAATACATTTTCAAAAGAAATTATACTTAACCGAAATGCTTTTAGAAATTAAATCACAAGCTTAATATAAGATTAATTTTTAGAATAAAAGCTATACTAATGTTTTTTAGGAAGGGAAAACCACTTATTCTAATGTTGTTGAAAATAAATCCCACTTAATCTAATTATTTTGAAAGAATGCAATAGACTTAACCTAGATGCATTTTGAAATGAAAAGTCTAGTGCTTGTGAAATGGAATCTACTTATCCTAAGATGCTTTAAAAAAAGGGAAATCTAATTAACCTAATTCATTTTGAAATAAACTAGCCTATTGTATTTGGAAAGAAACTATACCTAATGAAAAGAATGCAACAACAAATCAGCCTTTTGAAAGGATAAAAACAATATTTTTTAAGGACAATACCTGGTGACAAGTATTATGGAAGAATATCTATCTCTAACATAAAATTCTGCAATTTGAATAGCTTCGCACACCTATTGGTGAACCTAGTTGTTCTATAATATTCACACACCCATATGCAAATGTCTTCTTTGTAGAGTTTCTACATAGGTTTGAGGTTTAGACAATAGAATCTAGGATTAGTCTTGCTACTAAGATGATTTATTGCATAAAGAGGGTAGAAAATAATTTTTATCACTTCAAAACCTGTCGCAAAACTCTAGAATGATAATCAAGAAGCAATGTAAACTAGAGAAAAACATAAAAATCTAACTACTATTGCTAAAATTACAAGGAGTGATTTTACCTTACGTACACCATGGTAAGAGGCGGTTTGAGGTCTAGGCATGAGAGATAGAAATCCCAATGGGAAAAGAGGCTCTTAACCCCCCTGACTTACCTTGCCATTGATGTGGGTGTATATAAATAACTACCTCACTACTGAGGGCTGATTTCAAAGGTAATTGTTATGATTCACACACCTATGTGTGAACCTAAATGGACCTTGGAAGTTCATACATGCCTTTGCAAACCTATTGTAAGTATTTTATAGGCAAGGGCCTGAAGTGCTTCTTAGTGCTTGTATGGACATAGTTCTAGCCTTTTCAACACCTGAAACACAAAAAAATAGTCCAAATTGATATGTTAGAGAGAAAATCAAGTTAAGAAAAATCAATAAATTGGTGGGGGTCCCATTGAGTGTGCCAAAATAAAATACATGAAAACATACTAAAATCACTAACTACTCTTGAATTGATTTAAAATGGATTTACAACAATGTTTTTTTATAAATTTTTCTCAAGAAGGCTATAAATTGGGTCATCTCCATGAGAAACCCTTTTAATGGAACAACAAGCAGTTGCAAATATCTTCTTGTATCCCTCGATGTAGACGGTCTTACTACACATGAGCCATTGCTAGCTGGATCTATTACTTGTACTTGTTGGGCTTGCAAAATCTAGTTAGAACATATTGAGGCTTGCCTTGATCAAACCCCCTGTTTATATAGACAAAAGACACTAAAAATATACTCAAAATATAATTAAAACTATAAAAATTGATACAAAATCTATTTAAACATCATACTTACCTATTGTTTGGTATTTGTGTCACTAAAACTCAGGTTTGGACATGGGTGTGCGAACAAGAATGTTCGTACATGGGTGTGTGAACCTTCCTAGTTTTACCTGAATTTGTAAATTTTAATGAAAATGTTCTCTTGATGTAGTTGCTTCTTTAGTTTTTTGTCGGGTCACCTTCAAAAATCACTTCTTTGTCAATAATCTATCAAAACAATCAAGAGGATGGTAGATTTGATGGGGAATATTATGCTATATGGATGATGGATGATGTATGATGGATGTTGAGTGGTGTTTGGAAGCCTAGAGAAATTTTGCAAAGTTTTGGTAAGCTAAAGTGGATCTATTTTTAAAAGGTAAAAATGGCCTTCTATTTATAGAAATTACCAAGCTTAGGGTAGGGATTGGGGTATCCCATGAGGTGTCCCATGTGAGGTGTCCTACCTCATAAATAGAATTGGGTGAGATAATCTCTCACCCATCTACATGCAATGATGACCTAGAGGAAAGTCTCCAAATGGCATTAATTGCTTGTGATGTGGAAATTTTTTGAATATGAAATTATTTTATTTGTTCAAAAGTCTTGATATGTTATTTATTGCCCAACAATGTGTGAGATTGAGCAAATATCAGAATAAGAGATGGAAAGACTAGAATAGGCTAGTCAAATTACACTAGGTGAGGTGAAGGGGTTATAATTAAGCTTGATTAGTCTAATTAACCATGTGCTTAGCCATAAAGCAATTTTTGACCAAAATGTTGATTTTTGACCATAAAGTGCTTTTTGACTATGGTGGAGAATTCAACCTTAGTTGAGCTATAGCAGAGGTCATATGAGGGCCCATGGTTAAGTGTAGGAATGAGCTTAGCTAGCCCAAGGGGTCTTAATATAAATAGTGTTTTGAGGCTAATTTATGCAATTTTTTTGGGTTTTGCAAATTGATCAACCGTGATGATGGGAAAAGCGACAATGTGCAACTTTTGGGTGTATACACATACCATGCTTAATCCAATCCTTTTCATCATGTAAAATATTTAAAAACATCCTAATGACATAAACATAGAAAGTTTTGGCATGCTATCTTCCAATGGTAATGATTTTTCTATCCACAAGATTTACTTTATACTAGATATTTTGAATGTTTTCCTAATGTTGCTTCCTTAAAAGTTTTGAATTACTTTCAACACCAAGTTGGTCTAGGTAATAACTTTTGGATTAATAGAATATGTCACCCTTAAACAATTTTAAGCCTGAAATGGTATGCCACTACTTGCAAAAAAAATTATCTGGACAAGATCCTTCAAGCTTAAATGGTAGCCAAAGTTTCAATCATTGCTTTATTCATCGTCTATTGGTCCTATATGTGTCCTTCTATTTCTGACCTAAATTATCCTTACTTTCTTATTGATTCTTTAGATTTTCCTTCAAATAGGAATTACCATACTTTGTCATTTGACGAGTGTTCGTGAGTTATTCTCTTTGTTCGGTTGGTTCCCTTTTGCTCTTTTTACCATGAATTTTTGGGATGACATTGTTTCTTTTTTCTCTTCCTTAATTGTTCTTGGGTTTTATTTACCTGGAATATTTTTGGTGCTATTTATAACTACACTAGGGTATACTATATATTGTAAACCCAATTACCAAAATAGGATGGATCAATTTTTGAAATAATCCTTCTAGTTGAGGGATATATCCACATCCAACGAGTAGATAGAAACCTTTCCAATAGTAGATCCATTTTAGATACCATCATAAAGGCTTCAAGGTTCCTAATTATAATGAGGTTTAGCTTAGATACCACCAAAATAGCTATAAGCTATCATTCTTCTAGTCTAGATGGTTAACATCACCTAGTGGCATAGGGAGTTTTGAATTTACAAGTAGATTTTAGCATAGGCCTTACCTTGTGAGTATTTTTAGAATTTTTATAGCATAAAATTCTTGATATATTGAATGAGCTTCAATTCCCCTCCTCTTGTTCAAATCTAGGTGATAATTTTGGTTAAAATACCTTCCTTTGGCAAGAGTTGCCTAGTCTAGTGAAATTATACTATAGTTTGGTGATTCACAGAGGACTTATACTTACAAGAAGCAAAGAACCTATAAATAGTAGCCTTGTATATTGGGAATGGATTCTATGAAGGTAAATCCTAAGAATTTTAGGGCTCAAGTTGATGGGATACCAATTTCCTTTTGAAGAGTAGCTTTGCTCAAGGCTTATAAAATGTTGAGAATGGGAATATCCTTATATAGACTTATCTGAATAGGAAATTCATTGAATTTGTTCATCTAATCAACCATTTTTCATTAATTCTTCTTTGGTGAGCTAATGGAAATTGATTTTACCCACACAATTGAATCAATAAAGGTGTGATTATATGTTTTTTACCTAATATTTAGTTGTAGTAGTTATCTCTTAACTAATTTCATGGCTACTAAGTTATTTATGGTAAGCTAGGGAATACTCTTCCTTAGTTGTTTTGTTGATTCTTGAACCTCATGATTCATGCAATCCTCCTTCAAACATGCATGTGAAATACCAAGTGAATTTTCCAAAAAACATGTTCCTTGTGAGTGCTTTGATTTACTTTCCTCTTTAATGTCATTTATTTATTTAGCCTATAGCTATATAACACCTAGATTTTATCATTTTTACTTAAATATCACTTATTTACATAAAACAATTTCATGGTTCCCCATGTCAGCTATTTCACATGATGTTGATTCATTAGAATCTATGATATCTAGACCAAAGTGACCTAAAACTTTATCACTTCCACCTAGTTTTTGTCTAGCACATGTGACTTTTTGAAGCTAGGAATTGATGGTTGATTGGATCTGATATGTGTTGAGTTCACATATCTACATAGATTATTGCATGGAAAACTTGTATTCCATCAAAAAATCTTCTATTAGCTCCTTTAGGTATTTTGGATTTTGTTCTATATCCACTCTAAGGTATTTTGGGTCATATTCATCCAAATGGATGCTTTTATCCTTAAGAATTTTTATGTGATATGGGTTGGGCTTCTCTGCATATATCTAGACTTTCCTTCCCTTGCAGGGAATTACCATGTGAGTATAGTCTAGGGATAGATATACCCAAAGGTTTTTCATGAACTCCCTTGATAGGAATAGTCCAAACAGTGGTAAAATATTCACCATTATTACTAATATATATAGAACCTAATGTAGAACCATTGGAATATCTTTCATTTCTCCCACCATCTGGACTAGGGTCTAGTCTAGCTGCAATATACCAAGACTAGTCTAGGTGTATTCCATGCCCATTTCATCACTAGTAGCCTTAGGCATGACTATTGTAGTAACTCTAGAATACATCATGTAATTATGGATAATCCAGACTTCCATGCATAAGGACATATAAAATAATAGAGGCTTAATCTTATCCATGTTGAGCATTTGCTTGTCTTGAGCTAGATTTAAGTTTGAACATCCAACTTTGATTGGAAATGCATTCTTTAAGGTGGCCTTAAGTAAATCAATATTTTATCATACATGATGACTCTTGATGGATTCCTCTTTAGTTCTTTGACAATGCTATACCTAAAGTGTTCTGACATCCTTTCCTTATTTCAAACTAGATATTTGAACCTCCTTTGATACCACTATGTGGCTTCTTCCCTTTGCTTTCTAGTAACCAAAGGATACCATAGATTTCTTAAGGTTTGCTCCCTATGTTCTTTTTGACCCAATTTTTGTACTTTTAGCTTGGTATACTCCTTAGGTTACTCCCTCTTTTTCTCCTTTTATGGTTGAAAGAGGAATTATAGACCATCAATATTTTGAGGATCTAATGGAAGAGGTATTTTCCTATATCTAGTCAAAATATGATCTGGATTAAAAGTTGAAGGCTCTTCAACAACTAAATCTAGCTTTGGATCAGTCATCACACCCACAAACCCTTTTGATTTTATTTTTTATTTCTAGGCTATAGACAACTGGCATTAGCACTAATAGACAACACATGAGTCATCATTGTGGGTATCATTGCAACCTAAGCACCAATACTCCTTTTAGGTAGTGTATGTCTTCTCCTCTTGATCTTTGAAAATAGCAAATTACATTTTTATAGTATTGCTAGTCAATACCCCTTGATGTTTTGAGATATAGGGGTATCTTATTTGTTGATACCCTTCAAATATTCTTTTTGTACTTTTTTGCTTGAATGTGGTAATCTTATTTGTCAAGTTCTAGATTATGACTTTGATCTCTTACATTTTTGTTAATTCTTTGGGATCTAGAGTGGGTAAGGCTAGCATTGTGACTATTGAAAGGGTATATTGAGGATAAGTATTTAGTGCTAGCAAAGTGGCTAGCAAATGTGATGAGAACTAGAAGTGATATCTACTAGATTAGCTAAAGGATATCTGGCAAATATGACTTAATTATTTTTTGAGGAAGCTTGATAATTGAGATGAGTGCATTTTTAGTTGCAAAAAATTGAAATATCTAAGGAAATATCTTCTCATTGTACTATTATATCTATCAGCTTAGGTCTAAAACAAAATATTTGAGGTAGTAGATGTAATATTGGGTAATAGGTCACCTTATATCCTAAGTGATTCTTCTCTAGGGTTTTCTAAAATTGATTTTGAAGTCTATGATGTTCTTCTAGAGATGCCTTTGTATGGATGAGAGAAGTAAAAATTTATCCCCTAGGTCATTAAAATATAGGATAAGAGGTTTAGCTAGGTCATCCCAAGTGTTAATACTACCATCTTCTAAAGAGTGGTACTAGGTGAGTACCTTGCCTCTAAAATACAAAGAAAGCAACCGCACCATTATATCTTGATGGATAATATTATGGACAATAGCTAAAGTGGCTATATATTGGTAATATTCATATGTAATTTTTCACTACCATCATAGGAGAAAAAATATTTAAGAAAATATTAAGGAATGTTGTGGAGATCTAGAATATTAAGGGGTCTAACACTATTCCAACTAGGGTATATACATTCATCCATGGTTATGGATAAGGATCTAATAAGTGGTTAAAAAGATATGGCTTACAAAGGAGTGGGGATTTTAATGGAGGAAGTCCAAATAGGTTAAAGGTATTTACCTTTCTTCCATATTCTAAATATAGAGAGCTCAACAAATTGGAGGGGTTCCTTCTACTTCTTGGCCTTCGATCTTGTAATTGTGTGATTATGGAGCCATGTCCTTCCACATGGTCACCAATATCATGTTATTTATTTCAATAATGGAGTCACCAGGTGAATTAATTCTTATCATATTTGTGACACCAATATATTCATTATAATATTGATCATCCATAGATGTGGGTATGCCAAATGCTCCTCTGCACATGGTGGTTACGGCTTCTGATTAGGTGATTATTATGCTTTCAGTGATTGTTTTACTTGATATATTCATGAACTTAGCATAATTATGGAATGGATATTGTGTGATCATACCATTAAGTGTACCAAAAATCTCAATGTTATGACCTACCTACGTATGAATATGTGCACCCAATATTCAAGTCAAGATTGAATGGATGAAAATTTCTTTTGAGCCAAGCTTTGGAGGTTGGTTCCTTGTGAAGCAATGCTAAAATAATAAATAAATAGAAAATGAAAATGAATGAGAAATAAATAGGTTAGAGATATTGAATTAATGTTTTTGAGGCTCAACTAACAATATTGGTTTAAGTTGCATGAGTATAGGACACCTGGTGCAAGCAAAGCCTAACAAACTATACAATTAATAGTATGCAAAAAGAAGATTGGCCTTAAATGTTACAACATTCAACTTCACATGCACTTGAACCAAATAATTCCACATTTTTTAAACCTAATAGATAGATTAGAGGAATTCCAAAAAATATTAAACCTAATATAAATACTTTTGTCAAAGCAAATAATCAAAGCCAAACATGTAAATATTACATAAATATATATGCAAACATGAATTAGGGTAAGTCAAATAGCTCTTGATTGCATTCCAATGTAGCTTAAACATACAACATACCACATAAAAATATTGAAATATTCAACCCTTTATAATGAAGGGTATTCCCCTATTTATAGTTTTTTCTAAGCTAAAATAAAGTTAACTACTCTATATAATAATGAACAAATATGGCTTTTGCATTATTGGAGTGAGATGGCACCACTTGAGATATCTATCTTCTATAAAATAATTGTGATTTGTAGGGTTATCCATTATGCTTAGTTGATGTGGTTATTGCTTTCAATATTTGACAACTACCATGGGGCCTAACTGCTCTTTTTCTAGATGTTGAATGTCCTTCATACTAATTCCTTTTGGTCTAGGATGCTACCTCTATTTTGATTCCTTTCAATTTGCTTTATATTCTTGATGTAATATTTTTCATCATGTCATAGATTTAAAAGCATCCTACTAACATCAGCATAGAAAAATTTGGCATGCTATCTTCTAGAAGTAAAGTTTTTTCTTCCACAAGCTTTGCCCTTTGCTAGAGAATTTGAATGCTTTTGTTGACATTGCTTCCTTAAAATCTCTAGCTTACTTTTAGCACGAAAATAGTATAGATAAAATATTTTGGAATAAAAGAGTATGCCACCCTTAAACAATTTTAAGCCTATAATAATCTATAACTACTTAAATAATAAAGTACTTAGAGAAATTATTCATTTGGATAAGATCCTTCAAGATCAAATGCTAGCCAAAGTTTCAATTGTTGCTTTATTCATTCTTCTAGTCCTATAAGTTCCCTTATGTTGCTAATATAGATGTTTCTTGCTTACTTTATGATGCTTCAAAGTTACCTTCAAATAGAAATTATCAAACTTCCTCATTGACGAGTGTGCTTGAGTTATTTTCTCTATCTAATTTTTAACAATTTTCTCCCTTTTTCTCCTTTTACCATGAGTTTTGGAATGACATTGTTCCCATTTTTTTCTTCCTTCATTGTTATTAGGTTTTATTTTCTTGGGATATTTTTGGTGCTATTTGTAACCACACTAGGCTATATGATGTATTGCAAACCCAATTACCAAAAGAGGATGGCTCAATTTTTTAATCCATCCTTTTGGTTGAAGGATGTATCCACACTCATCAAGTGGATAGAAACATTACCAATAACATGTCCCTTTTAGCTACCATCAAAGAGGTTATAAGGTTTATATTTATGGAAAGGTTTGGATTGGTTACCATCGAAAAGGCTATAAGCCATTGTTCTTTAAATTCGGGTGGTCAGAATCACCTCATGACATAGGGAATTTTGAGTCTACAAGAAAATTTTAGTGTAGGCATTCCCTTGTGGGAATTTTTGATAATTTCATAGCATTAACTACTTGATATACTAAAATAAATTCAGGTCCTTTCATATTGTTTAACTATGTGAAATAATTTTGCTCAAAATTCCTTCCTCTATCAAGATTTTCCTAGTGTAGTGAAATTTCACCATAAATTTCTTTGTTAAATACCTTACACACACAAGGGGGTTTGGTTCTAGTGAAAGCTTTTGTAAATCTATAAAACTAAATAGAGAAATTACCTTAATGGTAGAATTACTTACAATCCTTGAATCTATGTCATAGTGTTCAACTACTGCTTCAACTAGCTTTGAGCAAGTATGCACTCTCTTTGGCATGAATTTACCCGAGTACTAATCACATGCAACTATGTGATCCATTAACAGTTTTGTAGCATTTTTCTCTACTATATTCCTTAGTTGCTTTACCTTACTAATTAATAATGGTTTAAAAAAATTTCCTAGGTGGTCAACTAGCTTCTCATATTCCATAACCATTGTCACAAAGCTTTAAAATAGGGGAGGTAGGTAACTACTACTAGCTTTTACTCATAAAATGACTAAGTGCTTATGAATCAGGAGTGGGGGGAGGGGGAGGGTCCTACTCCCTCTCCCTGCTCCCCCTCCCCTAGTTCTTGCCCAGTACCTGGCTCATCCCGGGTCCCGCTCTAGGAATGCTTTGTAGCAGATGATCTCCCTCGGGGAAGATCCTTCTCCACTTTCTGCTTCTTTCCTAGTAGTTTCAGGGTTTCCCTGCCTGAGCCCGTGGTCTGGTGCATCCCAGGGGTCTCCTAGGGTTTCCTGCATGTTTTTGGGATCCCTTCCCCATTCTCCCTTAGGCTTTCCCCTGGGGTTTTTTATAGGGTTTTTTCATGGATCCGATTCCCAGGGCTTCCTCGATCGATGGTGGTGGTAGGTTAGGATTTCAATTGCTTCTTGGTGCATCCTGTGAGGTCCTCTCTACTTTGGGGTTGGTCTAGGGGGCTAGTTTCCTCTTTTTCTAGTGAATCCTCTCTAGGATGCCTGTTGTTGCTGCTAATCCCATCCCGTTGGGTAGGGCCCTTTTTAGTTTCCTATTCGGAGGCTTCTTCTTGCTGGATATACGATTTTATGGACACCCAGGGCATTGGTTGGCCTTCGATATGGGCCTCTTCCTTTGCCTATGTTTTTCTCGGTCCCAGTCCCAGTTATTTGAAGTTGTCCATGAGCATGGATGGGAGATCTTGGTCCCTTATTCTGGGGTTCCCAAGATTTGTGTTGCATGTTTGGATCTTGGTGGGGGACCCATGATCAATGCATGTAGACCCTGGTTCCCCCAAGTTAGGCTTCCGAGGATCCCATATTTGTGCCTATTGCTACTTCCCGCTTGGGATCCTCAGGTTGTTCATTTTAGCTCCTGTTTAGGGGCTCCTAGTCCTAGTTCCCTGGATCTATTCATGAGCAAGGATGGTGGTTCCTGGTACTTTTTGTTGGAGTGGTGGGGGCTTCCTTATGTATTCTCTGGTCTGGGGGGGAGATCAATGTATTTGCAGTTGTGGCCCCTCCTTCCTCCTTCAATTTTGGCTTCCAAGATCCTATCTTTGCACCTATTGCTATTTTCCCTAGATCCTTTCAGCTTCCTCATATTTCTCCTTGTTGTGCATAGGGATATCTTGGCCTGTAGATATCCCCAATAGTGTTGTTCCACTTTTTAGGCTCATGCGGAGGCTTCCCATTTTTTTATTTGAGGACCCTAAAGCCATTTCCTAGGTTGTATCACTGCTAATCCCTGGCCTGTATCCCTGTTTTGCTTACTGCTTTGCTTGTGCAACTGCTTGCTACCCCGCTACACCTTGGGTTGCATCCTGAGCCATCCTTGAGTGAGGATCCTCTCTATTTTTCTTATAATTCCCTACTTTTGAATTTTGGGCAGGATTTCTAGTTGTAAGATATTTTTGGCCTTTTCGCTCTCCCTATGCAGGTCTAGGCAGGTTTAATGTATCCACACCTGGGAGGATCCTAGACTGCTATATCCACACCTGGGTGGATCCTAGACTACTGTATCCATCCCTAGGAGGATCCCATACTGTTGTATCTATCCCTAGGAGGATCCTAGACTGATGCATCCACCCCTGGTAGGATCCCAGACTACCAGTAATGGGAGGATGATATTTTTGTGAAGTGAGTCTCACTAGTTGGTACTAGAATATCGTCTTTATACTGGTTCAAGGGTTGTTTCTGGCCCTTTCTCTTATAGTTTGTGTTTATTTTCATGTACTAAGGAATTTCTTTAAATCTCGATGCTACGACCCTTTTTGTTATAAGGTTTTGGGATCCTCTTAAAAAACCCAATTTGTATATAAAATTCTAGTTACTTATAAAAAAAAATGACTAAGTGCTTGAATACTTTGAACATAGTTGATTGGTATATTTTATAATCATTTGCTAACTGTTAGTGCCATAAGAGAATTTAATGCATGCATGTTTTATATCACAATTCAATTGCTTTTCCTAAATATTTGGTATTTGCTAGTGCCTTAATATAATTCTTCTTTTATTGTCACTACCTTTGTTAGCCAATAGCCTTTTGACAACCTAGCTTTGATTTAAATGCTAGATTTTTATTATATTACATGATATTTATTTACACTATGATACAAAGCTTGGCATACTTTGTCACATTATATGCTTTAAATGTTGGTCATTTACCAAAAATGGTAATCTCTAACCTTCAACTATGGATAATTTTAAATAATTAAATTCTCAAGCTCTAGTGATCTAATATGGGTCGAAGAAAAGTGAGTCATTTTTTTATTCTTTTTGGGCTTGGCCCTATATTCATCCCATTTTAGCACTAAGTCCCTAACTATGAAATCTTATAGAGAGGCTTATTTTAAAAATCATCATTTTAGTATCTTCTAATTTTTCTAGAAGCTTTTATATGCTTTTGGTCTTTGTTCTTCCAGAAGCAACAACTCAACCATTCTTGCTTCCATAGGCTTAATGTCTATATAATCCCACGTTCTTATGAAAATCATTATTAGAATGTCTATATGTAGTGGTAGTATATATATTTTCTAAAAAACTAGAGAGTATGGAGATGTTTTCAAGGATTCGTTTGATGTGATTTTGTCTACTCAAAGTGCTTGATCAAGCATTTCATGCCAATATCTTTGATTTTTCTCAAACAACTAATTGATAATGATTTTTTTTGTTGATTTAGCTAGGTCATTTTCCTATAGATAATAATGGTATGACTATTTTAAATAGATTACATACTTAGAGATAATTTTAAGTATCTTAGAACCCAAAAAAGCAAGCCCATTATTCATTATTATAGTCTTCAAGATGCCAAATCTAGTGATCACTTTATCCAAAAATTTTACCATTGTATCTTGGTCTACCCTCCTTCTATCTACTACATATGACCATATTGTGAAGTAACTTGTTGTATTAAGGATGAAATTATGTTTGGGATAAGAATTTGGGGTAATGACCCTAATGAAATCAAGCCCCCATTGTTGAAAAGGCTAATCTGTAGTTACTAGTCAAAGAGGGACTACAACATTATTTCTCCTTCCCATAAAACTTTGACAAGTCTCACAAGCCTTTACTAGTTTGAAGGCATCCTCAAAATGTGTTGGCCAATAATATTCAGTCCTTAATATTTTAGTTGATGTTATCTATTTGAAATAATACCCTTTCAAGAAACCTAAATGAAACACATTTATCACCATTTTTGCTTTCTCTAAGGGAATGCATCTAAGAATAATTCCATCAAAGTTTTTCTGGTATAGGCTATTGTCAATAATGATATTATTAAGAGCTTGAAGCCTATACCTACTTATTTGCAAAGGCCTTAGTTTTCTTGGACACTTGCTTGTCCAAAAACATTTGATTAGGTCAAATATCCTATCATTTTGTTCATTTAGATTCACTTTTGGTTCCAACTCAATGTAATATTCCAACAATATATTTTGTTCTACTACTACTGAGTTAGCTAGTTATTCACAAAAAGTTCTTCCTAGGGTATGCTTTGTTGGTTTTATCTCCAAATTATACTCTTTGATCTTAGTGATCCATCCTACTCTCTTTTTACCCATATCTCCTTACACAAAAAATCTTAGACATCCAGTTGTACAATATAGACAATGGTTTTGCTTTGTGATATATAATACCTTAGTTTCTTAAGATATTTTATTAGAGAAAATACTTATTTCTTGATATAGATGTAGCGTTCCTAGTAGTTTTATAGTGTTTGGATAATGAAATCTATTGTATGCTCTTCTTTATCTTCTTTCTTTTGTGTAAGTATCACAACTATGATTTCCTTTGTACCATACACATACAAGATGAAATATTTATCATAGTCTAAATTTGCCAAAACTAGAGCTCTAGCTATTGCTTGTTTGATGCTCTTAAAGGACTATTTTTTGGCACTACCCATTCAAAAGGAACATATTTTTTTCGAAATATAGTCATAGTCTTTACAATCTAAGAAAAAATTGAGATAAAATGTCATACAAAGTTAATTTTCCCAAAGAAATATTTTTGAACTTTCTTGTTCATTGGCATAGGAAGTGACAAGATTGCTTTTACTCAGTCCAAATAAATAGATAGGCCTTGCTTTGAGATAAAATTTTCCATAAATTTTCCCTCATAATATGCAAAGATAGAATTCTTAGGTTTAAATAAATTCTGAACTCTTGGCATATTTCAAAGACCAACTTTAGATGATCCATATGTTGATTCTTGTCATAAAAGAAAATAATCATGTCATCTAGGTAAATGAGTATTACTTTGTTTAGTAGCTCTCCAAAAGAAAATTTCATAGCTCTTTGGAAGGTATCCCTAGCATTGGATAAACCAAATAATAGTCATTGATAAGAAAATATTCCTCATTTTATGGCAAATTTCATTTTCTATTGATCTTCATATTTCACCCATATTTGATTGAAATTGGAAAATTTATCCGAAAGGAAAAATCTCTCAACCCTAAAAACTATCTATAATATTTGATCAATATATCTTTGAGGATAAATATCCTTTAAAGAAGCTCTATTCAAGTTTCAAAATTCAACACAGTCAGATATCAACAATTTTCTTCCAAAATTGGAACTAAATTAGCTAACCAAGTGGAATGTTTGATAGGTTATATAATTGTAGACACCAAAACCTAGACACTTATCATCTATCTAGGTTTTCCTACCATATTTCCTATTTATTTATATATATCTAGGCATATTTGTTAAATATATGTTTAATATTAATATTTTAATATTATATTTAATATATATTTAATAAATATAAATATTATATATTTGAATAAATCTCATCCATATGATTTAACTTAATCCTAGCCATCCATCCACATCAATCCATGCCACACACCCGAAATTAATGTCCACCCTCCATTATTTTTTAATCTGAGCCACACAATTTGTGTTGCTCAAACCCTAATATACCCTAGTTTAGATTATTAATAGGGCCCATTTTGATGGCTCAACCCCTGAATTGAAGTTTTCCTAAAGTTTTCTAAGCAATTCATGCCCCAGTCCCTTAGAGTACCCAAGAACTCTCACCTTCCATCCTCACTTTTTGTAACCCCCGCATCCATAGCCGCCCCTCTCACATAGCTAGATCTACTTCTATAGATACTCACCTCATCTCCTGAACATATTTGAGTGCTCCCTATCACTATCGAGCACCTTCGAGCGCTTCTCCTCCACTGCCAAGAGTATATGGGCATATTCTTCCATTATTGAGCACCCAGAGGTATTTTTTGCTTTCTTTGAGCACCCATGGGCATATTACACTATATTTCTGCAGCCCTACTAGCCCTCGAGCAATGCTAGGGTATCACCACATCGATTTCCTAAAAAAAATATCGTAGATCAGAGAACAAGTGTCTCAAGGTAAATATTTTTATTGTTATTTCATTCCATGCACTTTCAGGTTTTTTTAAGGCTATTTGCATCATATAGATAGGGTTTTGTATTGATTATAGAGGGTCTCATATTGTGGAGCCCTCATAGTTGCTACTAACCTATTTATTATTTTCTTGTGTGCAGATCTAGAAGTGAAATATTAGCATTTTGCAGTTGCTTAAGTTGGAGTGGTCTAGTATTGAATAACATGAAGTCCACTCACATCTGTTGGGATAAAAAGCAATATTGAAGACACCACTAGTGTTTTTTGCTAGGGTTTCATAGAACCCTATCTATTGTAAAAATTTGTATCAAAGAAATCAATTCTTTCACTGTAACATTGGAGATTTTAGGCTCCCCCCATTAATAATAAAAATCATTTATTCTTGTGTTTGATTTCATTTTATCTTTATATCTATTTTGTGGTGTTTCACTTTTGCATCTATAAATGGCGATCACGATGGTACACCATAAGGGTTTATTACTTTGATTTACCTTGTTTACTAATTTTCTATTTTTTGTATCGTCTTGCAGGGTTTCTAGAAGCACAAAATTTGTAGCTTTTCATTGGATCAAAGTTTTTTGATATTTGAAAAAGGTTAAATAAGGTGAAAGAACGCCCAACGGTGCTCTAGGGTCATCCACAAACACCCAAGTGAATTTCAAAAGTGCCTAGGGGTATTTTATAGAGATTTAGAGCAAACATATAGGCTTCTGGGAAAATTTATAGACATTATATTAATAATTGCATTCATCCACACATTTTTTACTTAAATATTTCTCAATTTTTTGGTGTGTTGCATTATTGTTTGCATTTGAACTGTTAAGTGCATTCATTAGTTTGCATCCTAGGGTTAGAGATTTCTATTTTTGTAGGTCTAAATAGGAACATTTTTTAGATACCAAAAGTATCCCTGTATTTATGTGATTCCATACTAAGGAGTAGATGAATCCCCAACTATCTAGAGTAGGTTTTAAGTGGTGTACTTTACATCCTTTGGAAAAATTGGTATTATGAATAGTAGATTCTAATTTAGACTATCAAAAGTAGTTATTCTTATAACATTGTATGTACACAATAGAGAACTGGAAACTTTAAAAAGAATCACACACTTAACATTTTACATTAAATAGTAGTGGTTGGATTTCATCACCAACCATTTCTTGAGATTTGGTTATGGTGGATTTCATGTCCATCCACAAATATCTGCTCTTAGACACCTTATATTATGCCCAAGCAAACTTGCTAGATTTCATCACCAGTAAGAATATCGTTACCCCATCCAAGCCATAGGATTCACCCCATTTAATTAATATTAGCACATTGAAACACACAAGATCAAAATCTAAGAAATTGAATTCACATTAAAATGAGATAATCAATGAATGAGGTAAGACACATTTTTTGAACAAACTTAGCATTGATTATTTATTTTTCTTGTGAAATTTTAATTTTGTGTTTCATTTTACTACATAATTTGTATTTTGGTTTAATTGCTTATGGTATTAACAAGAAAATAAAATAAAGCATTAAATCAAGACAGTTCAATGAAAACTTCATCCACATTCCACACAACTTCTGTGGTAGATTCCCTAAATGTGACATAGGCAAATTTTTTTGTAGGTCCCTCACATTCCTTGTCACCCACATCCTTTCATATGGTTGTTCCCAAAATAGAGTCAACCTCACCAACCATTGATCACCACATTACCCACATAGACATGGCATGAGTAGAAGCTCTTATGAAGTCTTCTAGCTATGTCTTAGAGTCAGTCCCCAACTCACCTTAACAATATCCTACTTTACAGCAAGAACTTGTTTATTCCCAACCACCATCCAACTTTACCCAATTGTACACTAACCCTCTTTTCAAGGAATCAGTTGCACCTTCCTCTCACATGTCCATTTCCCAACCCTCATGTGCTCCTAGCACTTCATACACATCCACATACACTAACCCCTTGTATGAAGCACATGTAAATGTTGCTTCATAAATTCCAGCCTCCCAAGTTACCATACCAAGTGTAACTTGTTCCCCAACCACATATTATATACCCTCTACCTCCATACCTTCCATTTTTGATAGAGATATTAATGAAGCATGGGAACATTTGAACAAATTTCTTAAGCAACACAAAAATTCTCAACATCAAGTGCAAGTGAATCCTAAGCCTCTATCAAACTCTACTTAGATTATCCTCGTTAACCAGGATCCATCATGGATACCATAATATTCTATGGTTTCTATCCCTGTTCCTCCATCAAGTCATACCAATACCCATCCTATTCCCATTGGCCAACCCAACCATAACCCTCATGCATTGACACCATTCAAAAATTCTCCATCTCTTCATCATCAGTATCCTATTCATCAATTTCCATCACATTCACCTAGTCATCATCACCAATCTCATCATCATTTTGTCACCCCACAAAATTTTCCCACCTCACCTCAAAATCATCATGTAATTCAGGGCTTCCACATTCTTGGGGAAGACCCTCAAATTAAGGCCATACAACAACAAATATATTAGTTGATACAACATACTCTTGGTTTGACAAACTAGAAGCCAACCTTACCTCAGCTAATCAACCAACCCATTCATCCTTCGATACCATCACCATCATATCTGGCAGATTTCACGGTGCCTAAGTTTGATAAATTCAAGGGAACTAAGGATCCCAAAGAGCATGTAAGCACGCTTGTACACTCATTTTTTAGAATCCAAAATGACAATGCTCTCATGCTCATAATATTTCCTCAAACATTAGGAGAAGACACCATAGAATGGTACAACCAATTGCCCAGTCATAATATTTATACTTTTGAACAATTCATTGAAAATTTCTTTGAGTGTTTTATCCTAAATGTTAGAAAGAAAGTCTCATTGTTTGATGTCTATGCTTAGAGACAACATGATGACGAGTTTATCTATGATTTTGGAAACCGTTGGAGGTTCATCATTACCAAGTTGCCATTCACCCTACCAATGGAAGAGATTATCAAAATATTCACCAAGAGTTTGTTTAAAACCTATCTCTTGGATGCTTCAATTACAAACATATCATTCATTTGAAGAATCTCTAGCACAAGCTAGTGTCATCAAAGAAATACAAATCCAAGAGGGCATACTTAAGCCTAATAAAAAGGAATGGAAAAACAAGGGCCAATTTAAAAGCAATTATTTTGGACAATAAAAATAAACATAGGCCACTCTGACCAACCAACCTAATCATGTTAATCAAGTGGTCATGAGCCACTCAGTAATGGCTCAACAACAATAATTGCAACAGTAATTGCAACAAATTGCCTATCATGCGATACCCTCGATAACTAAAGCCATGCAAAAAATAGTGCCAGCTATAGAAAACCATCTCGACAATAGTATGTTTGACAAAATCACCAATACACCCCCTTGGCTGAGTCATATGCTTCCCTTTTTCGAAGGTTGTATGACACAAATAAACTTGTTTTGCACAAAATCAGACCATATGATCCCGCTAAACATGGAAAACATTATTGGGAACATTTATTTTGTCCTTACCATAGGCAAAATGGGCATGATATTAATAATTTCCATGTATTCAAATATATAGTTCAAGATCTTATTGACTTGGGGGCCATCAAGCTTGACAACTCCCTTGCTCAACAAAACCAAAACCTTGGTATTTTTCAAACACCACTTCCTTACCATGAGGAGGTACAACCAAATATAGAAAGATATAATACCAAAAATCCTCCTAACCAAGTTAATCATGTCCAAAAATACCAAGGGTTTGTAGGTGCCATTCATGTGGTCACTAGAGGTCAACAAAATAATTAGCAAAATACAAGGCAACAACCTCAAGCAAGTGTATCACAACCTCCCACATCACCTCCCATCCAAATTTCCCCCAATCCTTCATCACCAATCCATATTCCTAGCCAATAAAATCCACCCATTCCACCCATCAATCGTCCATCACGACCAGTCATTGAGTTGTCGGTTAACCACAAGTCTAAATATGGCTTCTTCTAAAATGTCAATTTATGAGTAAATTCAACAATCTCCCCCACATCGTGAGGCATTAATGGACATTTTGACATCCATTTAATTACAATATCAAGATTCTAATACCTTCAACAACTTTTTAGGGAGCATTCAAACATGCAGAGAGCCTTCCATTACATTTTATGACATTGATATGAAGCCAATCTCATCGTAATAAATATATCCTCCATTACACATCATGGCTCTAATTGACAAGAAGCCATTTAAAAGAGTTCTAATTGATATCGGTTCCTCCATAAATATCATCACCACATCTAGCCTTCATCATGTGAATATTCCTCCATATCATATCACCAAGTCTTTCTTCACCCTAAAACCATTCAATGATGCTTTGTGTTACACAATTGGTACTATTATTTTATCCATTGAAGTAGGGGTCAAAACATTGCATACTATGTTCCACATCCTAGAAGGATCCATGGCATAAAATATACTCCTTGGAAGACCTTGGATGAGGGAAATGAGATGTGTCCCTTCTATTTTACATCAATGCTTGAAATATGTTCATGAGGGACAAGTATATTGCATACCAGTGAATGTCGAACCATTCAATTATTGGAATTTCATTTCAAATCCTTGTGAATCCATGTTTTCTTCCACCCACATTTTTCTTTCACCATAAACCAATCCATCTACCACTCCACCCATTTCTTCATCAAAAGCTCCCATTATTGAGGACTCCCTTATAACTAATACTCCATCATATTCATCATTGACTACATGCACATGTGGTAAAATTCAATCCACATCTTTGCCTTCCACTTCATCATTGCCAATCATCCAAAAACCTTCCCAATCCAATCCACCACCATCACTTAATGTTTCACAATTCAATTTGATATATTGTGAGACATCTTCATCTTCACCATTCCCTGATTCATCATCCAACCATGGTATTTCCACATCATCCCAAGTCAAAGTCCACCTCACTAATCCTGGTATTGATGAATATGTGGTCCAAGACATCACCATCACACCACTCATCATTCCTAATTCTAAGGATTTTTGTCACCCATGTGACCCACATTTATCCATAGGAGAAGTATATGACATGGATTCAGCTCCAAATAGCATATATTTTGTGTATGGATGGATTGATTTTTCATCAAATATAGCTCCCCTAGAGGAACCCAAGGAACCAACATCTACAAATATTCAAAACATGTCAGGATTCTCATCTCGCTATTTTCACATAGTTAATTGGCAAGGTCATGGCCTAGGATTGCATGAACAGCGAGTGCTTCAACCTGTTGATGTTCCATATCAAGAAGTGCACGACTGTTCAGGTCTAGATTACCACCCCACCACCTCTTCTATTGAACAAGCCTTCCAAAGGCTTAATATAAATTCAGGAGAAGAAACCCTCCATCCCAATTATTCTAACAATGAAATCTATGAAGAATTTAAACTTTTGTCAATAATTTTAGATTTATCTAAAGAGGAATCAGAGACCATTATTCCCCACACCAAATAAGATGAGTTTTATCTCAGAATGTTCCCCATCCATGAGCCCATATTTTAGTTGTGTCTTTTACAAGAGCGAGCTGACCCTACCGGTGAACCACCACCTCCACTTCATTAATCCATTTCATAAGCCAAACTTGTAACATATGTACATAACAAAAAAATAGTGGTTTTCACCACTACCAAAAAAATATATCAAAAATTAAACAAAAATATTTTTTTCTTTTTTAGAATTGCATGTATATATCATTTAGTTAAATGCATTCATTTATGTTGCTTACTACTATCCATGTTTATCAAGCTCCTAGCACTGGTTGTTAGGTTCCATCCAGTCCATCAAAACTTATATACTTTGCCCATAAATCAACATGAATCCTATTGATTTATTCACCCCCTCCATAATCCATATGATCTGGCTAAACCAATTCCAATTGACATGAGTCTCATTGATATGGATCAAATTTCCTCACCTCCATAATTTTTTGAGTTTGTCTTGTTCGAGGAATTGTTAAGGGCTTCAACCAACTACATTCCTCCATCCCCTCCACCTTCACCTTCACCTTCACTTTGGAATCCTAAGGTTGTCTAGGTAGAAATAGATGAGGATAAGTTAGAAGAGTTTGATGACATTCATATGATCCCTACACCCCATCAAATTAAGGAAGGTTCTCATATGTCCATTGAAGATACCATTGATGTGGACCTTAGTTTAAACAAAGACAATCCCCAAATTTTCAATCTTGGAAAAATCTTATCTAACGATGAACAAGAGAAACTAATTGCTCTCCTCAAGAGGAAAAAGGATATTTTTGCATGGTCCTATAAATATATACCTGGTCTTAAATCTAGCTTGGTTTTCCATAATCTTACCTTACATCCTGATGCTCAACCAGTCAAATAAAAACTTAGAAGGATGCATCCTACCATTGCCTTCTTGGTAAAATAAGAGATCCAAAAGCTTCTAGATGTGGGTTCCATTGTACCCATTGATTATCCTGAGTGGCTCTCAAATATCGTACCCATTCGTAACCCTAACGAGGCAATATGCATTTGCATTGACTTTCGAGATCTTAACAAAGCGTGTCCTAAGGATAAATTCCCTCTTCCAAACATCGATATTCTTTTTGAAACTTGTGCTAGCCATGAAATACTTTCTCTCATGGATGGTTTCTCAAGATACAACCAAATTTGAATAAATCTTGATGAACAACAAAAAAAAACATTCACTACACCTTTGGGAACTTTTTGTTACAAGGTGATGCCCTTTGGCCTTAAAAATGTAGGTGCCACTTATCAACATGCCATGCCATACATTTTCCATGACTACATGCATAAGATTATGTGAATGATCTCTTAGCTAAATCTAAAACTCGACAAGAGCACATTGGTGTATTGGAGAAATTTTTTTACTAACTTATAGAACATAATGTAAGGTTGAACCCCAAGAAATGTGTCTTTCGTATTACCTTGGGAAAACTTATAGGATTTATTATCTCCAAAAGAGGCATTAAGGTGGACCCAAACAAGGTCAAGGCCATCATGGAGATGCATCTCCAAAATACCTTAAAGGAGTTGCATAGTTTACAAGGAAATATCCAATCAATCCATCATTTTATCGTGCAAATTTCTGACAATGTAGGTCATTCAATCACCTACTACAAAAGGGGGTCCCATTTTATTGGAAAAATGAGTGTTAAAAATCCTTTGATGAAATTAAGCAATACCTAGTTTCTCGGCCAGTCTTAGCTCCTCCTCATCCAAGGGTTCCATTCTATCTTTATATTTCAGCAACAAAATTTGCATTAGGGACAATGCTTGCACAAAAGAATGAAGAAAATTGAGAGCAAGGTGTTTACTATATTAGTTAAACATTAGTAAACTATGAAACCAGATACGCTTATGTAGAAAAATTATGCTTAGAAGTGGTTTTTTCCACTAAGAAACTTCAACATTACATACTTAGTCATACAACATATGTCATAGCTAGAGAAAATCCTCTACATTATATGATATCTCGCACTTACAATAACACCCACACCACTAAATGGATAATGATTCTTACTAAATTTGACCTTGAATTCATTAGCTAAAAATCTATTAAAGGTCAGGTAATAGTCAATCAACTTGGATAAGCTCCACTACCTAGTGATCATCCTTTGATTATTGAGCTCCCAGATGATTTGGTATTTGTTGTCATAAAACAAGAATAAGATGTCATTTATAAGGAATATATCAATATCACACTATTCTTTGATACCTCTAAGTGCATGAAAGGTCAAGGTTCTAGAGTCGTGTTTCATACACCCCAGGGGTACCTATCCCATTATCATTCAAACTTGAATTCTAATGCACAAAAAATACTATAAAGTATGAAGCCTTAATATTAGGTCTTCAATCATCTATAGCTATGATTATTAAGCGTATCAGGATATTTGGTTATTCTCAACTTATCATTAAGCAAATCAATGAAGAACACCAATGCAAAGAACCTACCATTAAACTTTATCATGAAGTAGCAATAAAATTTCTCTCTAAGTTTGATTGGTATAAAATAAATATTTTAACACATTCAACTAATACATTTGTATATGCGATGGCCTCCCTTGGATCATTGATTCCAAAAGACTCCTTTGGAGAGGTACAACCCCTTATAATTTCAATGATCTCTAAATCTGAAATTGTCCATGCTAAATCTAAAGATGAAAAGGATGTTTGCTTTATCCAGTAAAATCCATATGAGCCTTGGTCAAGCCAAATAGTAGCCCTTCTCAAGTTTGGAACACTTCCATATTCTCAAACTGCTAAATGCATATTTAAGCAAAAAACAACCTGTTTCGTTCTCTTGGGCAATGTGTTGTACAAAAGTGGTTATGATGGAGTTCTCCTTCATTATCTTGAGTCTAGTGAGGCACATAGAGCCATAGCTGAAGCCCATGATTGTACTTGTGGTGGTAATTTTAGTGGAATGGCCATTGCACAGTGTATCTTATGCATGTATTATTATTTACCCATAATGGAACATGATTGTTGCACTTATGTTAAACATTGTAAGAAATTTCAAGAACATGCTAATTTAACTCATGTACCATCACAAGCTTTACATCCTATTCAAAGTATTTTTCCCTTTTCACAATGGGGTATAGATCTAATTGGTAAAATTTTACCTCCTTCATTGGGACAACATACATTCATCATCACTGATGAGCACCAAAAATGCTCATATTTTGTACATATTTCTTTGATTAATATGAGGCTGTATAATAAGGATTGCGTACTTTTATGAATGATTATATAGATATTTGATATAATTATGTGTGTTATCTAATTTATGTGTTTTTAGTGTGTTTTGTAGAATTGTAGTTGGTTTAGTTAGATTTGGAATAGTCGAGGTCTTTTTATGGACCTGGCACTTTATTTCATCGGGGGTCAATGCAGGGAACATAGGCGCCTTCCTCTTCCAGGAAGGCACCAAGTGAAATTATGCGCCTTCCTCTTCTAGGAAGGCACCAAGAGAAAGTAGGCACCTTCCTCTTCCAGGAAGGCACCAAAATCAAGAAAGTGCCTTCCTCTTCCAAGAAGGCGCCAAAAGTGAGAAAGTGCCTTCCTCCTACAGGAAGGCGCCAAGGAAAGAAAGAGTGCCTTCCTCCTCCAGGAAGGCACCAAAGGGAAGTAAGTGCCTTCCTCTCATCAGGAATGCATCAAATAGAATGTGCCATGATAGGCATAGTGCATTCCTCCCATTAGGAAGGCGTCGACAGGACGCGCCTTCCTCATAGAAGGCAAGCGCCTTCCTCTTACCGAAAGGCGCCAACAGAATGTAAGCGCCTTCCTCTTCCAGGAAGGCGCCATGACAGTAAGATACCTTCCATATAGAGGAGGCACCTGATATCCTTAGGCACATTCCTCATAAGGAAGGCATCTCTATTATTTGCTCATTGACCAAATTTGCATGACGTGGACAACAATGGCTGGTGCAGTTTTAAATCTGTGTCATGTAGAGCTAAATCGGAGATCACACCAATGTATGGAAACATCTTACCAGTTCCAAGAAAAGCATGAACCGATCAATGAACACGCCACCATTAGAATAGAATGCCAAATGTCGATTGCATTCACTGGATTGTCTTAATTTAGTCTGGTATGAATCGACTGTTGTAACCTCTTTTGTAACATAAGTTCTGCGAGTGTGTTATATAAACACATACAGATTGTTCTGAGTGATATATAGAAATTAATAAAGACCCATTTAGAATTACAGAGTTAGATTGTAATACGTTGATAAATATATCACAGTTCTAAGAGTTCTACATGCGTGTTCAGTTGGGAGGAAGCTGCTGGAGCCTGGGCCCACTCCAAGCCAGTATTTCTTCCCCATTTCTCTTTTTGTTTAATTATCTTAAATAGTTTGTTGCTTTCATAGAATCATTTATCATTTTGCTAGTTCCAGTAATTACAGTAGACTTATTTTCAAGATTGTGTGTACAATTTATTTATGTAGATTTAATTTTGTTCTTCTTACATAATTTATTGAGTGCGTGAATGATTGACAACCATTTCAAGAACACCCCCAAATCGTAGGATTAGCAGATTTACCTCCAGTGGTATTGTAAGCAATCTTATTCAGACCCTTCACAAGTTTACAAAGCTCCCTGGGTTGATAATTAAATGCACGGGCATGTGACAAAAATAGGAAAACATTCACCTTGTTTGGCCCACAACAATCACAGTCACTGAATACTTCACAAAGTGGGTTGAGGCAATTCCTCTAACCAGTATGACAGGACCTAAAATTGTGGATTTTATACTTCATCACATAATTTTTCATTTTGGTATCCCCTTGAAAATCATATTCAAAAATGGCAAGTCTTTCAAGAACAAGGATGTTCAAGCACTTTGTTAGAAATATAACATTCAACACAATTTATCGACTCCTTATTACCCACAAGCAAATGGATAAGCTGAAGCTTCCAACAATACCTTAATTGCTATTCTTGAGAAACTTGTTAAAGAAAATTATAGAGATTGGCATACACAAATTCCCTTGGCATTATGAATTTATCGAACAAGCATCTGCATGCCTATAGGGGCAACACCATTTTAACTGGTCTATGGAGCCGAAGCAATCATGCTTCTTGAACTTGAGATCCCCTTATGAATATATTTGTAATAATTCATAGATGATGACATTGCTAGACAAGAACGTATTGACCAACTCACACTTCTTGATGAGAGGTGATTCAATACCTTAGAGCATTTACGAGTTTAATAAGACCACCTAAATCGTGCTTACAATACCAAAGTTCATCTCCATTAATTCCAAGTAGGAGATATTGTCCTTAAAGAGAATTAGTTAAACACCAATGTATTACCACATATTCGTGATAAATTTATGGCTAATTGGTTGGTTCCATACATGATCACACAAAGAGTGGGTAATGGTACTTATAGTCTTGCTAGTCTAGAGGGAGAGGAAGAACTTGAACCACTTAATGTTATACACTTGAGATCATTCTATGCATAATGATATTCATATATATATGTATATATACATGGATAATACACAAAAATATTGTACTTAATTTGCATACATTTCATGCCAACACATTATATTAGCACACTTTTTTTTTGGTAAGTTAATAATTTTTCATTAAGGGGGTATTTGAAAGGTGCCCCAACACCTTGATACAACCAAAAGGAAAGGGATGCAAAAGAAGCAAAAGTGCATCCTAGAAAAGTAGAATAAATGGAAGAGGATGCAAGGAAATCTCAAAATGCATCCTAAGCAAAAAGGAAAACACAAAAAAACAAACAGAGGAAAACCAGAAGGACAAGAAACCCCATAGGATCAACAATAGAAAATAGAGAGGAAATTACTCCAAAGGAGGTGCGACAATAGTTTCCTTTTCACTTTCTTTGATTTTATTCTTGGGCACTTCCTTTAAGACCTCCTTATCGATTTCAAAAACATCATCCTCCTTTACTTCAGAAATACCAATGGCAGCAGAGTTATAAGGGACCTTCTCATCAAAGGTATCATAGAAAAATAACATATTTAAAGCATTCCTTTGATCCTTTAATTTTGAAATGGCCTTCCCAAGAGCATCACAAGCAGTTTCCATGTGAGAAATGGTTACAAAGGTGGATTGTATGGCCAGTTTATGCAGGTATTTCTCTACGGTGTCGTTGGAGTCATCCTCATCACCTTTTTTGGTCTTCTCAAGGTTTAAAGACACTTTTTCCTTAAGCCCTTGGGAACTCCTAGTGGGAGTAAAGTCCACCTTGACCTTTTTCTTCACACTAAGATATCCTTGATATTTTCAACCTTACCATTCCTTTTGACCCCTCTCATCCTGGGGCTAGGTGTGGATGATGTATCATCCTCTATGTTTTCCTAAGTGATAATATTTCCTTTGGGAAATTTTGCAGTAGATAAGCATACAAAATTTTGAACAAAACCTGATGGTAAGGCCAATCCTTCTCCTTCTTGGTATGGGTGGAAGTTATATAGTAGTCCATGGACCAATAAAGGAATTATGGTATGTTGATAAATTTTACGTCTTTGAAGTGATTCACAAAGGAAATATGGAAACTACAAAGTTGGGACTCGGGATCATCAATAGTTATATATTGCATGATGGGTTTCATTACCTCCTTCCAAGGAGTAGGCAGGTCCTTGCAAAACAAACCTTTCTTGTGGAGCTTCCTCAGTGGTGATGTGGCTTCAAATTGACTAAGCTCCACCTCCCAATGGTGTTTTTTCCTCCTCATAGTTTAACCTTCAGCACTTTGCCCAGTCAGCTCTATATTAGCACATATTTTATTTTGCATTTAATACATTTCATTTCACACATCCCATTCCCATTTCAAATTTCATAATAAGGATCATTTATTAATTTCAATATTTTACTTGGTCCAATAAAATTATGTTGTCTTAATCAAGGGCACATTCACATCATCATCTATTTTTCCATAAAGTCAAATTATAATTAGCAAAGCTTGCCTAGGTGTTTTCGGTCACTCAGCCACTCCTAGTTTTTTAAGCAACCTCTAAAATACATTTTGAGTTCCTTTTAGGACCATCACACCTATACACTAAGAAAATCTTGAGATTTGGGAATTGGATCCAAAACTTTCTTGAACCAAAAACAATGTCACATATTAAAAACATCTTATGTCAAAGAGAGATAATACCATCCTTGGTATTAAAATTAAAGTGAAAAGGGTCATCCTTATTAGTCCCATCATGCAACATAGTCCACAAAAATAGTGGTTTTCACCAACATCACAATTGCTTCCAAATTTAAAAGACAAAGTAGTAAGGATAGGATACAATTCTCATCACACTTAGATTAAGAATTTGATTCCCCAAAGCTCTAAATATTTTACATCAGACACCACTGATCATCGGGTTGTAAGTATCCCACTACATTTCTAGTCAGACGGTTAAGTAGTCATCCCAAAAACTTGAGAAATCAAAATTTGTGGACTATGGAGTTAGCCTCCATCGAAGATATAGATGCTTGATTAGTAGTGGAGTACGCTCATGCATGGTGATAAGTATCTTTTAAAGAGACCTTTGACCACACATACGAAAAAGCTAGCTTCTTGGTTTCATCCATAACATGTCATACCTAATTTAATCAATATGAATTAATGAACTCACTTGCACACATTGGTTTTTTATTACCTTGAGTCATTACCATGCTCTTGATTCGGTAAATGAATTCATTGCACACACATTTTATCCTAGAGGTATTAGGTAGTTTTAGTGAGTTTTTTTTATACAACTAGTATGCTTGAGTCTCTACAAAACAGTGAATTTTTATATCAACATTGATATATTATTCCATATCAACATCCATATCTTCTTCTATGTCAACATCCATGTCACTTCATGAGTCATTCACCCCACATACCACCAAGTTTGGTGCCCCTGATTAAACAATAATACTAGAAACTGGCTAAGCAAGATCTAAACTATAAATGATCATTAAAAATCTGCATTCCATATTGTTGCATAACTTTATTATGATTAACATAAACCATTCACCAATATGCAGAAATATCAAATCATTCATCCACAATACATTATCCACAATAACAATCTGCAAATGAGAGAGAGATAGATAATACCCTTAAGGTAGGGAAACACCAATAATACTCCTTAAGGAAGGAATCACTCCACAAGTTCTCCTAAGATGAGAGAGCCACTCAAGGAGGACAAAGTCCCATAAGCCACTTCATGGGCATAGATGATTACATAAGATTATTCTCCAATGATGATTACAATGACAAATATATTTTCTTTATATATCCATATTCTTATTCTACTTTGGGGAGCCTACTACTAATATAATATTATATTATAATATAATATTATATTATAATATAATATAATATAATATTTTAATACAATCAACCTTGGGTTATGGGTGGCCTATGCCAACCCTTATATAATATAATAATATATCCCCAAATATCTATTCCTAGGTACCCTACCATGCCACCCTCCTTAAAAATATTTCATCCTTGAAATATATGAATAAACATGATAATATGATTTGCTAAGCAATGTTAGCAACTAGTACTAATCTCGATCATACATCCATATAAGTGAAACACGTTGATGTTGGTATACCATTTTGTTACTTGAGTATCCAAATATTATTTTTTGGCTCCATGCTTCTGCTGCTGTATTTTTAAAACTTGAATGATGGGTCCACTTTTTCCTTGATGTTGACGATCCACTCTAAAAAATAGGATCACCATGCTTTCTTTGCAAAACACTACCATAGTTGGTGCCCTTCTGATTCCATGTAGAACCATAATATTGCTATCTTGAACCATACCTCCAAGATTGTTGCTGCTCATGGTGGTGTGGATGGTGATATGGTGCAACCTTAACTTGATGTTCTACCTTTTTAGACTTTCCAACATTTGGGTCCATTGCTTTAAATTATTCTACACATTGTTCTTTCATGTTCTCTTTGTTTTGTGTGTCCTTGTGCTCTTCTATGAAAGCTTCCTTGGACTCTATTATTGTTATTTCCACTGAATCAATTGCTGCTACTTCTTCCATGGAATTTTTTGTTGGTACTACCTTCTTGTATTCTGTTTCAGGTTCTTGATTTTCCTTGGATCCTTGCTCCTTAAGTTGAGAAATATCCTGCAATGTTATGTTCTTTTCTTGTACCATAACTTCATAAAATTATTTTGCACATTAATGTTAACAATACCCAAAGAATCTAACCAAGGATAACCAAGAAAAATATCCTCATCCTCCATATCAATAGCATAGAAATTTGAATGCAAAACATATTTATCCATGGTGATCTTCAAATATTAAAAAATCTAAACATACTCATCCTCTAGTTGTATGTCCTTAACTTTTGTTTCTTGAACTTGCAACTTCTTAGCCAAAGAAATATTAATAAAATTACATCTTCTACCAGGGTTAATTGAAATAATAACCTGTTCCTTTTGAATGCTTCCATGAACCTACAAAATATAACTTTTAGCTGAATTTAAACATTTTTTATTCTGCTATTGATTTTGTAAATCCAATGATGTGCCTTATATATTCCTCTCATTATCTTCCCTAACCTTTTCCTCTTTCTCCTTGAGTAATTTTATTTCTTTTTCATAGTCTTCATTTTGTTTCCTGACAACTTTCCAATCTCCTTTTATTTCATTTCACTCATTTTGAATTCCTTGTAGTTTATTTTCAAGGTCTTTGATGACATCCATTAGGCTATCTATATAATATGGGTCCCATTTACTCAATAATGCATGCTTTATTTCATCCCAGGTGTATTCATTATTCCTTTATTTACAAAAATTTATCCACCAAGACAAAGCTTTCCCTTGAAGACATATACCAATCATGGGTTTCCCCCAAGAGATATTACAATATAGAGACCTAAAATTTTTCCACCATTCTCTAGCATCAATATCATCTTCTCTTGAAAAAATTTGGAGTGTCATTGTTCATGCCCTAATGCAACTAGGGTTTTTTGGTAATATAGATCATGCCCTAATGCAAACTAGGGTTTTATGGAAATAAATACCTTCCCACTAATTTGAAGCTAAAAATCCACATAGATAACTAGATCTACAATTTTTATTCCAAAAAAAATAAAGTGCAACTGATTTTCTTACCCGAACTAAACAAATTTCATCTTTCAAGAAATTCACGATTAGAAAATTTGTCACTTCCCTTGTTCCTGATGGCTGACTTCAGAAGGTTGTATCTCCATCAATACTACTTATATTCCTTCATATGACCAGTCATTTTAAAGCTCTTCAAATTCTATACAAACTAATCCAAGAATCATCTGAATCGAATAAACTCTCACAGAGATATGGCTTCTGAAATATGATATGTTTTTCTAGAAAAAATCTACAAAATTCATCACTATCCTTGTTTCTGATGACTAACTTAAAAAGGTTGTATCTTCCTCAATACTACTCAAATTACTTCATATGACCACTCAGTTTAAAGCTCTTCGAATTCGGCACAATCAGATCCAAGAATCGCTTGAATCGGATAAACATGTGCAGAGATATGGCTCCTGAAATATGATACATTTTTCCAAAAAAAATTACCATAATTTTGCAATTTCATAAAAATCTCCACTTGGCCAAAATCGTTGCTCTGATACCACTTGTTGCATAAATTTATTATGATTAACATAAACCATTCAAAAATATGCAAAAATATCAAATAATTCATCCACAATACATTATCCACAAATGAGAGAGAGATAGATAATACCCTTAAGGTATGAAAACACCAATAATACTCCTTAAGGAAGGAATCACTCCACAAGTTCTCCTAAGATGAGAGAGCCACTCAAGGAGGGCAAATTCCCATAAGCCACTTCGTGGGCATAGACGATTACATAAAATTATTCTTCAATGATGATTACAATGACAAATATATTTTCTTTATGTATCCATATTCTTATTCTACTTTGGGGAGCCTATTACTAATATAATATTATATTATAATATAATATAATATAATATTGTAATACAATCAACCTTGGGTTATGGGTGGCCCATGCCAACCCTTATACAATATAATAATATATCCCCAAATATCTATTCCTAGGTACCCTACCACATACCTTGAATTAATAATCCATAACATCCCACTTGCATTAATCATCCATAACATATCATATGCATTCATCATACCACAAAAGCATTACACAAAAAACATTCACACAAACATATAACACAAAAGGTAAAATCCATGTATATATATATATATATATATATATATATATATATATATATATATATATATATATATATATATATATATATGTATGTATGTATAAATATTGCATGTACAAGGAATGTGAAAAGGCTATATTGAAGAACACAAGCTTATACTGAGAGGGGGGTGAACAGTATAAGACCACTTTTTAATTTTTTCTTTCAATTCAACTATCAATTCAATATTATGCAGGTATAGATAGCAGCATCAAAATCCATAATCAAAACAATGCACAAAACACCATACACAAAGAGACACAACAATTTACGTGGTTCACCCAATGTGGGCTACTCCATGGATAAAATATTTCACTAATTTTATCAAATCAAATTCTAGGAAAAACTTTATCGATTACAATGTTTATGGACACCAACCCAAAGGAGACACCAATCCCCTAGCTCTGTTCTGGCTTGTGATCCTCTAGAGAACCTCTGCCTTCGCTGCCCTTAGCAAATGGAACTCTATCCACAGAAGACACCTATATTCCCTGCTCTGGCTGGAGACCTCTGTCCTCAACTCTATCACCTCCAAAGCTGGTCCTTAAATTTGCACTAAACACAGTCCTTCGGTCTAGCACAAATGTCCTTGATCTCTTTTTTTTTATCTGCACCAAACATAGTCCTTTGGTCTGGCACAAATGTCCTTTTCCTCTTTCTCTTGTCTACAAAAAAACACAGTCCTTCACTCTTTTTGCGCAATCACAGATCAAACTTCGACCTTTGCACCTCTGCACAATCACAGCAAAATTGTCTTCGCACACTCTGCTTCCTTTCAATCTCTCTCACTTAGAAGATTCGGCGAAATGCACTCTGTATACTGCTATTGATTTTTGCACTCTACTTCTCGGTGATCGAACTTCTCCCCTGCACTCTATCTGTGAACGTTGCTCTTCGAACACACACTTTGATCGATACTTAACTCTCCAAGAAGCCCTCCTTTTATACTAACATTTTCAAGATTAAAACCTTGATCTTAGTCGGCTACACACCCTAAATTACGTTGGCTGCAAACCCTAATCTTCATCGGCCCAAATTTAACTTTTTCAGCTTCATTGCCTCTACAACTCTTCTATAGCTTCTATAGCGAAACTACAACATGTCACGATATCGTGACACCTTTGCAACAGTACACTATCTTATGGCTTTTGTCATGATATCACGACACTTTCTGCTTTTGCTGATGTCATCTTCACTTCTGTCGTGAAATCGTGACACTTATGCTTCCTTGCACTCTTTTCTACTTGCACTAGCGAAAACGAAACATGTCGCAAAATCGTGACACTTTCACTGCCTTGTGCTTTTCTCTGCCTTACTCCCACGAAACTAGAACATGTCATAAAATCATGACACTTTCGCTGTCTTACGCTTTTATCTGCCTTACGCCCGTGAAACTGGAACATGTCACAAAATCGTGACACTTTCGCTGTCTTACACTTTTCTTTGCCTTACGCCCATGAAACTGGAACATGTCATGAAATTGCAATGCTTTCACCTTCGAGCTCTTCCTTATTGAATTCATCGTGAAATCGGGACGCTTCTTCTGTTGAAGACTTTCTTCCTGTTTCTGTTGCAAAATCATGACACTTTCTCCAAATGAATGCTGCCATCTCAACCTGTCATGAAATCATGATACTTTCTCCAACTGAATGCTGCCATCTCAATCTGTCACAAAATTATGAAACTTTCTACATCCGCAAGCTTTCTCTTCAGCCTATCGTGAAATCGTGACAGTTCTCACTAGGAACACTTTCCTTTGATGTATGTCACAAAATCGTGACAGTTCCCACTTGGAACACTTTCTCGCTTAAGTCACAAAAATGCAACATGTCACGATATCGTGACACTTTTACTCCTTAGCTCTTTTCTTTTCTTCGGGTCACGAAAACCCGACATGTCATGATATCGTGACACTTTTTCTCCCGGACTCTCTCTCCTACATTATGTCGCAAAATCACGACACTTTTTCTTTCGGACTCTCTCTCCTGCATTATGTCACGAAATCATGACACTTTTTCTTTCGGACTCTCTCTCCTGCATTATGTCACAAAATCATGACATTTTTGACTCCGAACATTCTCTCTCCTCTTTGAGTCGCGAAACTGCGACATGTCGCGATATCGCGACACTTTTCTAACTTGTTTTTTTTTGAACCTGTCATGCCGAAACCATCATCAAAATAAATTATTTTACATCAAATCAAATTCCTTCAAAATTTTCTTGACATCAATGACAACTTATACACTTGAGCAAATGCGATGTACCCAAAGTACCCAAAATTGCCAACAATCTCCCCCTTTGTCATTGATGGCAAACCTTTATTGAAAACACGTCTCGAGAGCCAAAACTGAAAACAACTGTGCTAACAACTGAGAAACTGCCTTTGAAGTTTTGCTCCCCCTGACTTGAAGCTTTCCTCTTCACTTGAAGCTCTCCCCATTACTCATATCTCTCCCCCTTGTCATCAATGGCAAAGGGTCACCTTTGGGGCTCGAGACTAAGAATGAGCCTCTTAGCTTAGTCCCTCCCCCACTTCCTGTTGAGGTGTTTAATTTCGGGGTGGGAGTACAACTCCCAATTTCTCCCTTAGATACTCAAACATATCTCTTGGAAGAGGTTTGGTGAAGATATCTGCAATCTACTCTTTAGTAGACACATACTCTAGATTGACCTGTTTGTTTTGCACTTTCTCCCTTAGAAAGTGATACTTGATGGAAATATGCTTTGTCCTAGAGTGCATTACCAGATTTTTGGAAATACTTATGGCACTTGTATTATCACAAAGTATGGAGATGGGTTGTTCGTGCTTGACTTTGAAATCCTCCAAGGTGGTTTTCATCCATAAAACCTGTGTACACCCGACCACTGCTTGCTATGTATTTAGCCTCTACTGTAGATAAGGAAACTGAAGGTTGTTTCTTACTTAGCCAAGAAACCAAGCTCTTTCCCAGAAAGAATGCTCCACCACTAGTGATTTTCTTGTCATTAGTACTGCCTACCCAATCTGCATCTGTATAAGCTATGAGGGTGAAACCATCACCTTTGGGATACCAAAGCCCAAAGTCCATAGTGCCCTTCAGATATCTGAATATCCTCTTAACTTCCATAACATGAGAACCTTCAGGAGCTACCTGAAATCGTGCTACTAACCCAACTGCTTGCATGATATCTAGTCTGGTAGCTATAACATATAATAAGCTACCAATCATTGATCTATACAACCTCTGATCTACTACTGGAGATTCATCATCTTTACTTATCTTGCACCCTGTAATAATTGGAGTACACACTGGTTTGCTGTCCATCACCCCAATTTTTTTCAACATTTCTTTGATATACTTTCCTTGAGAGAGAAATATACCATCTTTTGATTGAGAAATATAAAGACCTAAAAAGAATGACAACTCTCCAATCATAGACATCTCAAATTCCTTCTACATGGTGTTGGAAAAATCTTTGCACATCTGAGTATTATTTCCCCCAAAAATAATATCGTCAACATAGACAACCACAATCAACATATCATCACCTTCATTCTTAATATACAAGTTGCTATCTGCCACACCTTTCCTGAAGCCTTGCTCATGAAGATACATATCAAGTCTTGAGTACCAAGCCCTAGGTGCTTGCTTTAACCCATACAAGGACTTTTTCAGTTTACACACATAGTCTGTCTGTTCTGAGAGAGACACTCCTTCTGGCTGTTCTATGTAGACTTCTTCCAACACCCCATTTATAAAAGCTAACTTTACATCCATTTGATATACCTTGAATGATTTGAAGCTTGAAAGGGCCAAAAACATTCTAATAGCTTCAAGATGAGCAACAGGAGCAAACGTCTCTTCGAAATCAACACCTTCTACTTGAGCATAACCTTTGCAGACTAACCTAGCTTTGTTTCTGACAATCTTTCCATCCTCATTGAGTTTATTTCTGAATATCCATTTTGTTCCAATGACATTTTTGTCCTCAGGTCTTGGAACCAAATCCCAAGTTTCACTTTTCTCTATTTTATTTAGCTCTTCATCCATTGCTTTTACCCAAAATTTATCTGCACATGCTTCACTGAAATATTTTGGCTCAATCTGAGATAATAATGAAACATTTGTAGAATCACGTGAAGGAATGACTCTTCTTCTTGTTTGCCTACTATTCGGATCACCAATGATCAAATCTTTGGTATGATGTTTCTGAACATATCATGAAGGAGTTTTGGGAAGCAGTTGTTGACTTTCCTCTTATTCTTCATCTGAAACCTCTGTGAATTCTTCTTGACAAATTTCATCACTGAGTTCCTTGACTAGTACTCTTATCCCTGTCTTTTCATCGACTGTTACATTTATGCTCTCTACAACTGTATGAGTTCTTTTGTTGAAGCATCTGTAGGCATTGCTTCTATTGGAATATCCAAGAAATATTCCCTCATCACACCTAGGATTGAACTTACCCAAATTCTGATCTTCCCTCCTGATGAAGCACTTACTCCCAAACACTTTGAAGTATTTTACTATAGCTGGTCTTCCTTTCCACAACTCATACGGAGTTTTATGATGATTGAATCTAAGTTGGGCCCTGGTGATAATGTAGACTACTGTACTGACTGCCTCTTTTCAAAATCCATCTAAAAGTTTTGACTCATTTAACATAGCTCTAGCCATATTTTTAATAGTTCTATTTTTTCTTTCAACAACTCCATTTTGTTGAGGAGTTCTTGCTATTGAATATTCTCTTTTGATTCCTTGTTTCTCACAAAATTCCACAAATTCATTTGAAGTGAACTCTCCACCTCTATCTGATCTTAAGCATTTGATTCTCTTGTCAGTCTCATTTTCAATCATTTATTTGAAAGCTTTAAATTTTTCAAAAGCTTCAGATTTTTCTTTGAGAAAAGTAATGATGAGGCCCAAGAATGCCTCATTATTGCACAATGTTTGACTCATTATTGCACAATATTTGAATACCATATGATAAGTTAATTGCCAAATAGTTGACTAGAATATACTATTTGTTAAGTGTTTACATGATTTTATGTTAGGAATACTATATCTCTATTTTTGACTATTTTCAGCATTTTGTGACTTATTTTGCTTGATTAAGTAGCAAGTAAGAACATGCATTTCAATTAACCAAATGTGGTATGATGATATACATTAACTTATCAATGGTTTTTGAATGTTTTCCTGCCCTTAAACTTGTTTCAAATCCACATTGAAGACAAAAGTTTAGGACTGTCATAAATCTAAAAATCTGGAAAAAATAGCCATATAAAAATCAGCAAGCTGTCACTTTATAGGAACACCTTGAAGTTGTCAAGCAAAGCATGAGGATATGGATGGAATAAGTTTAGAATAACTACAGAAGACATTTGACCTATTTAGAAGCATTCCCACATGGTCTAAATAGGCAGTAATAGGGTATAACAGAGCAGGGGCAATTGTGCAGCACTGTTGCACTATTTCAGCATGGTTACTTGGTGAATGAAGTGTATAAATTTAGTAGCAGCTTGATGTACTCCTTCATGTTGATATTTTAATAAGTTTTCCATGTTCTAATTTGATTGAATTTTCAAGAAATTCCAATATTCTACAACTGTGCAGCAGAACTAGAAAATGTAGTAATTTACCATGTAAATTCCAACAAGCTACCAATGAATGGCAAGGCATGAAATTCACATCCAAGGAAGAATGAAGACTATTGCAATCTGATCCTGAAGGATAATACACCTTAGAAATGCAGCCAAAAACATTTGGAGTCAACACATTTGGTCATTCTAAAGATCTTCGGAATGAACACAATGTCTTCGGAATGAGAATTGTAGTATCTTCGAAATGAGCCACTTATCTTCGGAATGAAAATAGAATGTACTTTTTGACTTGTTGACTGAATTTTTGTGGTGTAAAAGGGGATAAGAAGGTTGATAAATTTAAGGTAAAATATCTTCCATCTAATTTTGTTGTCCTTGCCGTCCAAAGCCACCATGCATGGAAAAGATCAATTTGATCCTCTTCTAGGATAAACCCAGAAAAACTGGAGCATAATAGAAAGTTGTTTGCAAGATAGGAATGGCATATTATGAAGTGGAGAATTATATGTGAGATATTTCTAGACTCCTACCATGTACTCCCACCACTGAATAAGCTTTCTAAGGGCCAATGACTACTGCTGCAACACAAACTATCTAGATTTGCATTTATTTCAAATCCAAAATTATTGGCAAATGACTGTAAAATAGCACATAGGATGATTTGAGCATGGGATATATTGTAAATATTTATATAAATAACACAAATCCCTCCTTGGTTGATCCAGTTAGGAATTAGAATAGAGGAGATTTTTCAGTAGCAGCAATTAGGACTGTATAGTGATTTTCTGTAACAGTTTTCAGCATGTTTTGTCATCAATAAAAGTGCAGTATTTTATCATTTTATGTTCTGAGTGTTAATTAGTTAAGGAGTGCTTTTCACCTCCTTCTAGATCAGGAAGTATGGGCCCACTTTCAGATCTAGAACGAGGGATTTTATGGCAGGTTTTAATCTGTAATTTTGCTACAGCAGAATTAATAGATTGTTTGCCAGATTTCATTTTCTTGTTTTTATTTTGTGTTGTGTGATTTATGTTTCCTATTATGTTTATGTACAAAATTTGTGTGTATGTCAGCTGAAAAATCATATTAAGCATTTTCTTTTATGTTTTTCCTACTTTCTATTTTAGCAACTTTCTATTTTTAGCATATTTCATTTTTCTGTCAATTCCTATAGCAGAAGCTTGACGACCTTTTGTGGCAGGGCATTGACAAGTGTTTTAGAATAAGTTTCAATTCTGAAAAATTAGATTAGATTTCAATTCTACAAAAGTAGATTAGATTTCAATTTAGCAATTTCAATTATGCAAGAGTAACTAGATTTCAATTCTGCAAAAGTAACTTAGGATTTCAATTTAGCAATTTCAATTCATGTAATTGTAGTTAGATTTCAATTCTTGCAAACTTAGATTTAGTTTTCAATTCTTGTACTTTATTTAAGTTTCCATTCTTCAGACTAGGTTTAGTGTGACACAAAAAGGCTAAACCAAAATCTCCTTCACCAATAATTGCTTGAAATCTGAGTGCCTGAATTGTACTCTGCCCTAACCTTCTATCGTAGACAACCTTGGACACCACCCCGGATTGATAAATCATTGAGATTAAATTATGAGACTCAACGACACTCATCAAGTAACCCACGTCATTCTAGAATAATCATCTATAAATAACATGAAGTAGCTTTCTCCCTGAATGCTCTAAGTTCTGGTAGGGCCACATAAATTAGTATGAATAAGATCCAAGGGTTTTGAAGAAGTATACCCTTTTGATTTGAAATTGGTTCTGGTCTATTTTCCATGTTGACAAGGACTGCAAATGATGTTATGGGGCCTTTTTATTTTGGGCAAGTCTCTAACTACTTCCTTGTTACTAATATTGACCATATTATCAAAGCTCAAATGTCCTAATATTTTATGCCATAACCAACTCTCATCTTCTTGAGTTAGAAAACACTTTTCCTTTTTTATCTCACTTAGCATGTAAAGATTTTTTGGAGTCCTTGTAGCACTAGCAATGAGTTTTCCATTTTTTTCTTTACGTACCTCACATCTATCTGAAAAGAAAGATACTATGTGTCCTTGATCACAAAGTTGATTCACACTTAGAAGATTATGTCTTAGGCCTTCTACATAAAGCACATTTTCTGTTTTGGATTTTCCATCCAAACTAAGAGTCTCTTTACCACAGATTTTAGCTGACCTATTATCTCCAAAACTAACTATTCCTCTATTTGATTTTTTTAAGACCAAAAAATTTTCCTTTTCTCTAGTCATATGTTTTGAACAACCACTATGAAGATACCATTTCTCTACTTTGTCTTGAGCATGAAAAGCAGTTTGAACTATCATTGACTTAGATTTTATCTCATTTCCTTTTTTAGTGAACTCAAGGCTAGATCTATCCAAACTACACATCCTTGCTATATGCCCAAAATTCTTGCACTTGTAACACATGACAGTTTTATTCATAAGAGGTGCAAAAGAGTTACCATTTTCCTTACTATGGCTATTCAAAGACTTATTGCAAAACATAGCTTTGTGACCAAATTTCTTGTAGGAAAAACAATAGCCATGGAAAGTATTATGTAACCTATTTTGATGCCTTGGATGATTGTTCTTCTTGTGACCAATTGGAATCCACCGCTCTTCAAGATGAAGATTGAACTTGCTATCTCTTCTTCCTGACATTGATGCTTGAGAACAGAATTCTCTTCCCTAAATTTCTCAAGCTTTCTTAAAGCCAAGAAGAATTCACCTTTGAGATCAAACTCAACCTCTTCATCCTTTTCTGAATCTGTATGTTTCTCTGATAGATCCTTCTCCAAGCTATTAGGCTCTTTCTGGAGAGACCCGTTATGATACCAATTGAAGAACACAAGCTTATACTGAGAGGGGGGGTGAACAGTATAAGACCACTTTTTAAAAATTTCTATCAATTCAACTGTCAATTCAATATTATGTAGGTATAGATAGCAGCATCAAAATTCGTAATCAAAACAATGCATAAAACACCATCCAAAAAGAGACACAACAATTTACGTGGTTCACCCAATGTGGGCTACTCCACGGATAAAATATTTCACTAATTTTATCAAATCAAATTCTAGGAAAAACTTTCTCGATTACAATATTTATGGGCACCAACCCAAAGGAGACACCAATCCCCTAGCTCTGTTTTGGCTTGTGATCCTCTAGAGAACCTCTACCTCCGCTGCCCTTAGCAAATGGAACTCTATCCACATAAGACACCTATCTTCCCTTCTCTAGATGGAGACCTCTGTCCTCAACTCTATCACCTCCAAAGCTGGTCCTCGAATTTGCACTAAACATAGTCCTTCGATCTAGCACAAATTTCCTTGATCTCTTTCTTCTGATCTGCACCAAACACAGTCCTTCAGTCTGGCACAAATTTCCTTGTCCTCTTTCTCTGGTCTACACAAAAACACAGTCCTTCGCTCTTTTTGCATAATCATAGATCAAACTTTGACCTTTGCACCTCTGCGCAATCACAGCAGCATTGTCTTCGTGCACTCTGCTTCCTTGCAATCTCTCTCACTTAGAAGATTCAATGAAATGCACTCTATATACTGCTATCGATTTTCACACTCTACTTCTCGACGATCGAACTTCTCCCCCGCACTCTATCTACGAACATTGCTCTTCGAATGCACACTTTGATCGATACTTAACTCTCCAAGCAGCCCTCCTTTTATACTAACATTTTCAAGATTAAAACCTTGATCTTAGTCGGCTGTACACCCTAAATTACGTCGGCTACAAACCCTAATCTTCGTCGGCCCAAATTTAACTTTGTCGGCTTCACTGCCTCTGCAAATCTTCTATAGCTTCTACTGTGAAACTACAACATGTCGTGATATCGTGACACCTTTGCAACAGTACACTATCTTATGGCTTTTGTCACGATATCATGACACTTTCTACTTTTGTTGACGTCATCTTCACTTTTGTTGTGAAATCGTGACACTTATGCTTCCTTGCACTCTTTTCTGCTTGCACTAGTGAAAATGAAACATGTCGCAAAATCGTGACACTTTCGTTGCCTTGTGCTTTTCTTTGCCTTACTCCCACAAAATTGGAACATGTCACGAAATCGTGACACTTTCACTGTCTTACGCTTTTCTCTGCCTTACACCTACAAAACTGGAACATGTCACAAAATCATGATGCTTTCACTGTCTTACGCTTTTCTCTGCCTTACACCTGTGAAATTGGAACATGTCACAAAATCATGATGCTTTTGCCTTCGAGCTCTTCCTTCTTGAATTCGTCATGAAATCGCGACGCTTCTTTTGTTGAAGACTTGCTTCCTGTTTCTGTTGTGAAATCGTGATACTTTCTCCAACTGAATGCTGCCATCTCAACCTGTTGTGAAATCACAATACTTTCTCCAACTGAATGCTGCCATCTCAATCTATCACAAAATTGTGACACTTTCTGCATCCGCAAGCTTTCTCTTCAGCCTATCACGAAATCATGACAGTTCTCACTAGGAACACTTTCCTTTTCTATATGTCGTGAAATCGTGACAGTTCCCACTTGGAACACTTTCCTGCTTAAGTCGCAAAAATGTGACATGTCGTGATATCGTGACACTTTTCCTCCTTAGCTCTTTTCTTTTCTTCGGGTCATGAAAACCCGACATGTCGTGATATCGTGACACTTTTTCTCCCGAACTCTCTCTCCTGCATTATGTCATGAAATCGTGACACTTTTTCTTTCGAACTCTCTCTCCTGCATTATGTCACGAAATCATGACATTTTTTCTTTCGGACTCTCTCTCCTGCATTATGTCGCAAAATCATGACACTTTTGACTCCAAACATTCTCTCTCCTCTTTGAGTCGCGAAACTGCGACATGTCGCGATATCGTGACACTTTTCTAAAATTTTTTTTTTGAACCTGTCATGCCGAAACCTTCATCAAAATAAATTATTTTACATCAAATCAAATTCCTTCAAAATCTTCTTGACATCAATGACAACTTATACACTTGAGCAAATGCAATGTACCCAAAGTACCCAAAATTGCCAACATATATACAATGGAGCACCAAGGCTCATATACAAAAAATGCATCTAAGCACTAGCTACACCCTCCAAGAGGACCCTTGTGACCTAGAAGGAGCCCTAGACCTAGAGCTATTCCTAGAATCACTATGCCTAGTAGCCTCGAATATAGATGAGGTTGGAGGATCAAGAAGTGGAATATGATGCTCCATCAACCTATCCTCCAAGGTCTCGATATACCTATGCCAATACTGAAGGCACACTATGCTGACATTATGGCAATGCTCCCTCTCTAGTAGCTCTGCTTGGAGCCTCGTGATTCTCTCATATTGAGCCATCACCATCGCATCTTTCTCTACCACCTACTACTCTAACCTCACCCAATATGTTAGGATATCACTATTAAAATAAAGCACACTCACACAAAATACTTTAAAATAACTCAATAACATTATACAAAAATTAAATGCAGAAATGGAACAATCTCACAATAACACATAATCACGGGTCTCTTTGAGGGGGCAACCTCCTTCAATATTTCATTAGCTTGCAAAAAATGAATTTGTATATGGCCTCATATCTTTTAAATAAAAACTTCATGCAACCCTACCTAAAGGCTCAAGAGTTGGATTACATGCAAAATGCTACTCGAGATAGAATCTCCAACCTAACATCGGTTGCAATCTTGATAAAAATGGCTACATGAGATGATGCCACTTTTCTAGGAACCTTACCTACCACATACATTACAAAGTATTATAATATAATATTATAATGGGATCCCCACGTTGGAAGTGGGTCATTACATAAGTAAATGAAAATTACAAAATGGCATTAGGATAGGATCCTAATACAATCCTCCTCACTCTGACCTAGAGGCCCATCTAGAGTCTCCTCCACATCATCTCCCTCTTCATCATCTCCTCCACTACTTAGAGTCTGCCTAACTGCACCCTTAGTCCTCCTCCTTTGAATATCTAATTGAAGGTGTATTTATCACTTAGGAGCCTCATGAGTCTCCTCCACTTCATCCCCATATTCGCTAGCTTCTACTAGAGTTGGTGCCCATGGAAGCTATGTATCAAACCATGGATCGCACTCTATGATAGTGCCTACATCATCCACATATAGGAGATCTATATCCTTTTCATCCTTGTACACCTTCCTCCATGGCTTTGCACATGGTAGATCTGTCTCCTCTTGATACCTCCTATAGAGCACTAGCTCCTCTAAAATTCCCTACCTCGAGATAAACTGTTGAAGTACTCATAAGAACTAAAAATACTCAACCTCACTTCGATATCTTCCAACCACCCACCTAACCTGCCACACCCATCATAGATGATCTCCATATATGATCCACATGCTACTTTGCCATGGCCTCCATATCAATTGGGCAAATGTCAATCTAGCCCATAAAAAATTGGCACCACTAGCTCATTTGCATAGGTCAAATCTATTGTACCTCCTTGAACATAACCCATCTCCTCATTTAAGGCTGCTCCCTATCCAATCCTGCCACTAGTAAGCCTTTCGATCGATCCATGCTGAAGTGCTCCCACCCCCAATACTATAGTAATAAGCTACATCCTAACCCCTTCCTCCCTCACCTCCTCACCTCATAGAGCTCCTAGTATACCTGCATCAATAAGGCAAGATCCCATGCATACACCTGCTACACGATGAGCATATCTCTCACTAACCCTATCATGTTCCAAGGGAACCTGCACCCATTACTATCCAGGGCTATGATGTTTGCCAACATGAATATCACCAAGGCACAAAGGTCATCCAACTCCTTGTACACATACATAGACAAGTAGGATATACCCCCACTCTCCACCCTCACACCCTGCCAGCTATCACCAAACATCTTATTCATATTTTTACCCTGATCGCGTCCAACCTTGACATGAATACCATTCATTGGCACCTTGAGGATGTGATATACATCCTAAAGTATAAGGATCATCTATCTGATGGGGAGCTAGAATGTTCCCCTATATGGATCTCACCTCTCTACCAAGGTAGAGAGGTACCCCTCATCCACCCTAATAACATCAATTTGGGATACCTCCGCTAGCCCCACAACCTCCAATAGCTCCCAATACTCTTCCACTAGCTCTTATCCTAGGTATGTAATGTGAGAATTGGTGTCAAGCCTCCAAAATCCTAAGATACAACACATCACAAAATATTTCTCATTTACACATGTACAAATAAACATGAAATTTTTGCACAAAAATGACATTACCTCAGTTGCTTGCACTCCAGCTCCGACCCCCTCCTCTGCTCCTTCCATCGCCATAGCTTCCGCACCCAATTCACTCTACCTCACTCCACTCCATTCCACCCAAATATCCTAGATGTAGCTTCTCAAACTCACAAAACACACAAATGAGATCAAATCTCACCCAACAATCTATTTATAGTTGCTTCAGGTGCCTTGAGATGCCCAAACACCGACGGGCATCTGCATATGCCAAAATATAGTTGCTTCAGGTGCCTTGAGATGCCCAAACATCGACGGGCATTTGCATATGCCAAAATCACCAACTGATGTTTAGCATCAATTTTGATAAAAGAATATTTTTTTACAAAATAGTAGCTTATCCCCATCAAATCACTTCATATTGCATTCATGCATCCTTTTCATCATATTAACAGGTTTTGTGAAGGTTCCAACTGATTTGGTCGCATAATTTTTGTTTGTGAACACAAATAGTAAATCCACTTAACAAGTTACAAAAGCACTTCCAAATGGTCCAAATATTCACAAAATTGTCATAATAATCATTCTCATAATTAATACATCATTCCATATCATCATTTGCATATTTTTCAAGTTAAAACAACATTTAAGTGAACCTTGTATCTAGTGGGTTATTCTATATACTTGGCAATTATAGTGATTTGCATCCCTGCAATTTGGTAAGATAAATAACCTACCATAAGGAAACTTGGTCATTTTAATCATTCCATATCTCCTTTTTTGAAATCACAATTACATTTGGTACTTCACATTTTGCGTGAAACCTTGCCAAGAATGATTTGTACAAGTGTTGTCATTGATGGCCTAGTTTGTGGGGCTTAAAACATGGAAAAAATTTACTTTTCATCATTTCACAATTCCTTGATAGTCATCATAAAGATAGGCACTAGCTAGGATTATTAGTTCCAATCGTGGGAATTATTCAACAGTCACTAGCAGACCATCTAAAGTTGACTCTTTATTTTTCTTTGCATATCAATGACGTTAGAAGGCAAAATCTTCAAAAGAATCAAATCACCCAAAATTTTGGGTAACCACATTTGGTTTTGACTTTCCCACAATGGGATACATCTCACATGATCATGACATCTATACTTAGAAAAAAACCCTTCATCTATTGGGCAAAAATAGACACATTTTTCATCATATTTTCCACAAAAATCTTAATCTATTGGGGCAAAAATAGACGCATAATTTCACATTTTTCACCAATACCCTTTATGCTATTGGGGCAAAAATGGTATCACATTTACATCATTCATATCATTCACCATTCATTTGCACATATTTTTCAATTGGCTCGTGAGATTCATCTGCAAACTCACCAATTGAGGGGGTAAGCTACGCAAATCCAAATTATTTCATTCTTTTGTCTTCAAGCTCATGTTTCACATCTCAAGAGAAAGTTTCTTCTGCCAAAACATGTGTCTTGTGTTTTTACATTGTATTGTGTTTCACGTATAGTACAAAAAGGGGCATTTGTAGACACCAAAACCTAGCCACTTGTCATCCATACAGGTCTTCCCACCATATTTCCTATTTATTTATATATCTAGGCATATTTGTTAAATATATGTTTAATATTAATATTATACTATATATATATAATATAAATATTATATATGTGAATAAATCCCAACCATCTAATTTAACTTAATCCTAGTCATCCATCCACATCAATCATGCCACACACCCAAAATTAATATCCACCCCCCATTATGTTTTAATATGAGCCACACAATTTGTGTTGCTCAAATACTAACATACCCCAGTGTTTATTATTAATAAGAGCCATTTTGATGGTTCAACCCTTGAATTGAATTTTTCCCAAAAAAATTTAAGTAATTCATGCCCTAGTCCCCTGGAGTACCCAAGCACTCTCACCTTCCATCCTCACTTGCTGTAACCCCTGCATCCACCACCACCCCTCTCACCCAGCCACATCTACTTTTGAAAATCCTCACCTCAGCTCCTAAATGCCTTCGAGCACTCCCTATCACTGTCGAGTGTTTCTGGGCATTTCTCTTCCACCATAAAGCACCTTTGGGCATATTCTTCCATTCCCAAGTTCCCATGGGTATTTTTTGCTATCGTCGAGTTTTTGTGGGCATCTCACACCAAATTTCTGTAGCCCTACTAGCCCTCAGGAAATTCTAAGGCATCACCACACTGATCTCATACAAAAAATATCATATATCAGAGAACAATAAGCATCTCCATGTAAATATTTTTATTGTTATTTTATTCCATGCACTTTTAGTTTCTGTTCATGCTATTTACATCATATAGCTAGGGTTTTTGTATTTATTATATAGGGCCTCACATTGTGGAGCCCTCACAATTGCTACTAACCTATTTGCTATTTTCTTGTGTGCATATATGGAAGTGTTTCATTAGTGTTGTGCAGATGCTTAAGCTGGAGTGAACCAGTATTGGATAACACAAATTCCACTCACATCTATTGGGATCAAAAGCGAGATTTAAGACACCACCAACAGTGTTTTCTAGGGTTTCGAAGAATCCTAGCTATTATAAAAATTTGTGTCAATGAAATCAATTATTTCATTGTAACATTGGAGAATTGAGGATCACCCCATTAATAATAAAAATAATTTCTTCTTGTGCAATATTGGGTTTGATTTCATTTTGTCTTTATATCTATTTTGTGGTGTTTCACTTTTGCATCTACAATAATCTTTGCATTTGCTAGAATATATTACATTATTTGGGTCATGTAAATGTACCACCTTTGGTATATAGTTAGATTAGGAGATTACTTTAGGGGGAAGTTAGCTAGTTACTTCAAGTAAGGTAATAAATGCACAAGTGTCAATGTGCAAGTTATAAATGTACAAGGTGTCCCCTTGTACAACTAGGTAGAGTGTTGGCCAAGGAACCCATGTTCCTATAGAAAGGGCCTCATTGTAAGTGATTACATATCACAGTAGGTAGTAGTAGAGTAGAAGGAAAAATCCATTAGTGATGGAGTTAAATGTAGTCCTTTCACATATATTCATGGAGTGTTCATTTTCTCCATAACTGCATTGTATTATTTTCATCATTTCTATTTATAGTATACTTCAGTCATATTCCAGAATTACTCTCCTTCATATTTTCTTAATCCTATGATTGCCATTCCTTGTAGCCAACTTCATAAAAATCTAACAGTGGTATCATAGCCTCGATGGATCTAGATAGGAATAAGCAGAGTCACAAGTATTGAAGTAAATCTCAGTTCCAAAAATATTGAGATCATATCTAGCTAGAGTCTTTCCATAGACTTGTAGAAAAAATCGTGAAGAGTAGGACCCAACATCCATCCCACTATATTGATGAATCAACTAGTGAAGACTTTCCAGATCTAATTTTTTTCATGTTAACTAGTGTCTAAAGCTTTTTGTTGTAGAAAATTAACTCTAAGAAGTTGGGACACTTCCTACAATAGATAGAGAAGGATTTCATCTTCATTTCCTGAAATTCTATGTGCTTTCATTATGCAGACATTAGTTCTTTGTTATATAAAATATATTGGAAAAAATACTCTAGGAGAAAGAGCCTTGGTGAAGTTTGGAGATTGGAGATCTCCATTGCTATATTGAAAGATTTACAGAAGAAAAGGCCACAAAAGCCTTGATCTAGAATAAAATGCCATAGAAGCCTTAATCCTAAAGAAGACTCCAGAGAAGAGTTCCTAAAGAAAACTCTAGAGAAGATTCTATAAAATAGGAGATTGGTGATCTCCGTTATAAACTACAAATTGCAGATCAACTAGAGTCTTTCCATAATATTGTGAAGACCAGAACTCAGCATAAAACTTATACCACTAGTTTAAAGAATAACTAGTGAAGTTGAAAAGGTTTAAGAAAAATACCACATTGTAAATAATAGATTGAAGATATATTTTAGAAGAAGCTGAAGAGATCCATGGAAGATATCATTGGAAAACTTCCAATATTGAAAGAGATAAATAGGGACTAGCAAAGTCCTATTTCTGATCAGAGAAGCGGCAAAAACTAGAGATCTGAGAAGATCTCATCACCAACACTTATAGAAGTAGAATATTGAAGGAAATATATCATTTGAAAGACCATAGAAACTACAATATTGAAGACCTTGGAGAGGTCTCAAGGAGAAAATAGAAGACTTAAAGAGCCTTGTTGTAGAACTTATAGAAGCAAAATCAAAGAAGTTCCTAGAAGAACTCATTGAAGAAATTCTCTACCAAGGAGAATCTCTTGATAGTTAAGGACTTGGGATAATTATCACCATCTGACAACAAGCCCAAGAGATAAGGTAGAATCCAATAAAGACCTCAATACATTTAGAATATTGAGAAGAAGACCCTATTTGAAGTCAAAATTCAACAAGAATATTGAAGGAGAATTCAGTCAAAAGAAGCCTACCAAATCCATGAGATTTGAAGATTACCTCTCACAGTAAGAAGGCATATTTCAAAGGTAAGAGTTTTTTGAATCTACAACAAAAAATAGAAAATAACTTGGAGGATAAAGGCACCAAACCCTAGGCTCAAGACAGAAGGTTTGAGACCATGTTTTGGTGAAGCAAGAAGTTGTTCTGGACAACCAATAAGAAGCTACAAAATTCATTCATCACAAGGCAAAAAATTGGTGAGTTTAAACACCAAGATCTACATCATCTACAATATCCATTAAAGGTAAGCAACTTGGGTGCAATTAGTTGAACTTAAAATCAGGTTTCATTATCAAATAATCATTAAGCACCATATTTCGATTAAAGTTGCATAAAGAAAGGGCTCATATTACAGTCTTCAGGAAAGTGCAAAAGATAGTTATTTTAAAAGAAGATTTCTTTGCACATTAAAATAGGAGTTGGATGTATTTCAAGAGAAATAAATATATCATCTACCTATTATCTATCTAGAAAGCAAAAAGACTACATCCTACAACATTGATTGTAGTGAAGAATTACAGATTATTTAAGGGTTCATTATAATTACTCTTAAGAGTTGCAAATATTATTAAGTGCATTAGAAACTACTTTGAGAGTTTATTTATAGGAGTAATAAGGTGAGAATTAAAGTGCATTAATTTAGAAGTATTACACTATACTAGTTGTTCATTAAACTAGATACTCTCAAAAGATTGTTTTTGTGTTTTTATTAAGGGCACAAAAACTAGCATACTATAAAAGTGTCTAGAGACACTATCTGGTGCCCAAAACCTGTAGTATTTTATGGCCAAAATAAGCCACCAATACAAATCAAAGAGTAGAAAATAAGCCACCATTAAATTCTCAAAGGAAGCTATAAATTGAGACTTGGTGAGTCTCAGATTCAAGGTGCACTTAGGATTTCATTAAAAGAGTAAGTGCAAAAATTTTTACTTCCAATAAGGCATATTAGCTTGGATTCATTCTTACTAACTATCCAAGAAAAAGAATTAGTGTTGTCTAAAAGGCAAAAATACATCAAATCAGCAGGAAGAAGGGCTGAATTCAATCAAAAGGAAAGAGCCACTAAAGGGCTCAAGATTCGAGGCACTACAAGACTTTGTCTCTCCAAATAAATTCGAGCACCCAGAACAAGCATTCACTTGCAACATTAAGGCTAATATAATAAGGTCATTATCGATAAATATCTATGAAAGAAGAGACATAATTAAGGATAATTAAGATCTACATTTCTACAGCATAGCTATCAATGTAGATAGAATAGCATTATTAAGGAAGGAACAAGGAGCTAGCACACATTCATCTACATTAAAAAAGGCAAAATATTAAAATCATCAAATAAAAAATCTAAAATGTTCTATACCAAATATTTAGCCTCAAGAATACATATTCCAAAGAGAAGCACTCAATTCAGCCCTTAGTTTTCCATAATACCACCATTGGAGCTCCATAGAATCATTCCTCATCACCATAGTTGGAGCCACCCACATAGCGAGTACGTTGGCTTGGAAAGAAAGCATTATAAAGAGAATTTGTTAGAAAGGAATATATGATCTATAAAACATTGGATGAAGAGTATGCATGCAGTGCCACTTGGTAGGAACACACCTAGTGCCACTTCATTCCTCAATGCTCAAAGAATAATCGAACACCTTCCTTTGAGCGATTATGAAATCATTAGGAGGTTAAATATCTTTACTATAATTACATAAGGGAATAAGTGTTGGAATAATATCAACATCCATCTTTATTGCAACTCCTAATTTCCATTTGTCCAAAAATCTAAGAATAATTTGTTCTATTTAAAGAACTCAACTTGGAGAAAAAAATATCAAAGTCAAAATCTCGGTCAAGCATTGAAGGGTGTAGAAGCATATTTGTAGTGAGAAGCTAAATCAAGAAAGGATCTTGTGCACCATTAAAGAAGAGTGTAAGAAATACTATAGCTTGCATTAAAGTCCTGTCATTTACCAGCAACTCCAATAAACTTTGATTGAAGAATACTTTGACCAAGAGTCATTCAAGGGAGAAACTAGCACCATACCATCCAGAGAAAGCATTAAAATCTCATCTACACCTTCTGTTAGTGGATAAATTGAACCACAAGTATTATTAAGCCATCAAAAGATATGTTGAACAATAAAGTAATCAATGGATACATTACTAAGGTAAAGTTCATATTAAATCTGCTTGCTTTAACTCTAAGTGGCATTGGAGTTATAAGGATATAATTCATTTACTATTTCAAAGCATTCAACAAGCATTAGTAATATATCAAGCAAGCCCATTATAATAACATTTACATATTTGCAAATAATAAAGTTGGAGATATAAGGGTTTCTACTTAGGAAATTAAAATTCTATTATTGCAAATATTGTTGTTTTCTAATATTTCAAATTAGGGAGTTATAAGGAATACTACGCCAAAATAAATTATTGAAAATTAGAAATAATAAACTATTAAATATCAAGGGACATAGAAAGAAGTTCATTATATATTATCAGGGGTTGTATCAATTAATATACTTGTCTCATAAACACATTAATGGGCAAAGGAAATCCAACTTTGAGAACTTCAAATTATAAAGTGCTTAGTTCAATAGGAGTAATAAGGAGTAATAAAAGTTGATTTTTGGTATTTACAAAACTTTACAAAATAAACCCAAAATTGAACTACTATTCCAAAAGGAACCTTTTTCAATCATATTTAAAATCACTAGGGAGATATAAGGAATCCTACAAAACCTAAGCCTTGGACAGGTTTATCAAATCATGTACTCAATCTGCTCAATATAGATATAGTATTCTACAAATTCAAGAGCAAAAATATTTCATCTACTAAGGAGATATAAGGTAGTCTACTACAAAGGATTCATCACAAATATTTCTAGCTACAAAAAATGTCTACCTCAAGTAATATAGTGAATAATAATATGAACAACACTATTAGAAAGGAAAACTCAAGTGCCATAAAAATTGGGAGCATGAATCTACTCATGAAATATAAACAAAAATTAGACCTAACTTCAAAAGTGATTCATAGTGAAGCCTTAGAAGATAATTTTGATACTATGAAATACTATCTTCAAGCTCGTTTCAATGAAGCAATCAATAATGAGAAAAGTGACATTTCACTTTCTTTAGACTTTGTGAGCATATTGTATATGGCATTACTCACATACAAACATTAAAAGGATGAAAATGCAAAATAAAAAGGATTGATAGAGTTACTTAAAAATAAGAAAGAGCTAAATGAACCATATTTAGAAAAGTTTTTTCAATCCACATGTAGCATTGGTACTTCAAGTTCTACTAATTCAAGATCTTATCGTGATGCTTTAAGTGGTTGTTTGGAAGCTTTAGTACATAGTAAGGATAGAGAAGGAGAAATACCTTTGCAGGAATAAGATAGCTCAAATACCCATAAAAGCTCAGATATTGAAGGTAAATCTATATAAGAAGATGAAAATGTCCCTGATCAAGTCAAAGACCATTCACAGGAAGAAGATCCATTCCAAAATAATGTAATACAGGGGGGTGTTAGAATATATTATATCATTTGGATCATGTAAATGTACCACCTTTGGTATATAGTTAGAGTAGGAGATTACTTTAGGGGGGAGTTATCTAGTTACTTCAAGTAATGTAATAAATGCACAAGTGTCAATGTGCAAGTTGTAAATGTGCAATATGTTCCCTTATACAACTAGGTAGAGCGTTGGCCAAGAAACCCATCTTCCTATATAAATGACCTCATTGTAAGTGATTACATATCATAGTAGGTAGTAGTAGAGTAGAAGGTAAACTCCATTAATTATGGAGTACAATGTAGTCCTTTAGCATATATTCATGGAATGTTCATTTCCTCCATAACTGCATTGTATTATTTTCTTCATTTCTATTTATAGTATATTTCAGTCATATTCCAAAATTAATCTCCTTCATATTTTCTTAATCCTAGATTTTCATTCCCCATAGCATACTTCATCAAAATATAATAGTAATTTCAATAATTCTTGCTTCATAAGGGACTCAATATTGGGATTTTATATCTCTTTACTTCTATGCAACAACCCATCGAAACCAACCAAATTATATATATCTATCTATATATTTATCTATATATAGATATATTTAAACACATAAGGTTCGCAAAGGAGTCCTAATACATTCCAGTAAATATATAAGGCATAACCATATTTTGAATTATTATCACTATAGACACTCAAGTGGATAGGAGTGACCAACATCATGTATTTTTGGGGTTCACCTTTCTACACCTCACCATTTAGAAAGGACACCAAAAGTGGTTCCCTCCACCTTTTCCATATCCTCAAAAATATAGGACAACTTGACCATAATGTTGGGATTATCCTCTAAGGCCCATAACACTTAAAGGGTGATGCCTATTCCCTAACCCTACATAATTCCATATATGTAGGAAATTTCTAGTGTAATGCCTTAGTGCTTAGTTACAACACCTTCATGGGCTAAATAAGGTCATTACCACTCACCTAGCAATGAACATGATCACTCGATCCTCACCATTCAAGGTATAACAATTATACTAATTTATGAATAATATCCAAAGATATCACCGTTTGAGAACAATCAAGCCTCACCACTCAAGGTGCATCATTCACAACTATCTACTTATTGCATCAACAAAAATCCTTCCAGATTAGTGAATGCTTGGCTATTGCATCATTGCAACTCCATTTAGGATTGGTGGTGAGCAGAAATTCATGTCCCGAAAAACATTCATTTCTCTTCCATAAATTATCAATCCAGTAAGTTCGTAAACTTATGAGTGTCACGCACAGTATATGCCTGCAGTGTTGGAGAACAAATATTGTTGTACCTTATTTAGTTTGGTGGGGAGGTTTGTGTAATTGGATTCCAGCCAAACCAAATAAACTAAGTGCGGGAAATGAAATAAATAAATTATTAAACAAAAAGTAAAGTGCTGGAAATAAAATGCGAGGAAATAAACACACACAACTGAAATTAAATAAAGCAATAAACTAATCTATAGAAAGCAAATGCACAAATTAAACAAGGGAGGACTACTGCAGGGAGTGGGCCCAAGCTCCCGCAGATAGTCCGCCCGGCTAGCTACGTAGAGCTTGCTCGAATAAGAGGAGTTGCACTCTTAATTAATTAAACAATAAAATAAAATAAGTTGTGTAAAATTAATCATTGATCTCTCGATCCCCTTTTTTCATCTGGCCTGCGTCTTTATATAAAGCGTAGCCAGATCTCATTACAATAACAAATCAGTCTATTTTAATCACGTGATGTGATTTAGTTACAATTGATTCTACACATATTTTATTCTTCTATTTTAAAGTATGTTCGTTCACCAGAAGGATAAATATAAATATCCTTAGGTGTACGTAACAACAAATCCTAAACTAATGCATCCTAAAAATAATAATATGCTTTAACAACTTTACAAGGTCAACCGACCAATCGGTTGATAATAATAACAAACACTTTATTCTATTTAATAAATGCAAAAATAGATCTCCTTTGTCTTCACGTGCAACCTCCTCCATAGTCCTTGGTCAACCAGTCAAAGTTGACTTGGTAAATATTGCAAAGTATGAAGGTATGGAGGCACCTTCTTGCGGTGCCTTCCTATCGAAGCCTTCCTGTGGTGCCTTCCTGCGATGCCTTCCTGTGGTGCCTTCCTGTGGTGCCTTCCTATCGCGCCTTCCTGTGACGCCTTCCTACGACGCCTTCCTACGATGCATTCCTACTGGTGCCTTCCTGTGGCACCTTCCTGTGGTGCCTTCCTATGGCGCCTTCCTGTGGTGCCTTCCTGCGGTGCCTTCCTACGGTGCCTTCCTACGGTGCCTTCCTATCGTGCCTTCCTGCGGTGCCTTCCTACGACGCCTTCCTATGACACCTTCCTGTGAGAGGAAGGCGCTTGCCTTCTAGTGGTGCCTTCCTGCGGTGCCTTCCTATGACGCCTTCCTATCGCGCCTTCCTACGGTGCCTTCCTACGATGCCTTCCTGCGACGCCTTCCTATCGGTGCCTTCCTACGGTGCCTTCCTATGAGAGGAAGGCACTTGCATTCTAGTGGCGCCTTCTTGGAAAAGGAAAGCGCTTATCTTTTCTTAGTGCCTTCCTGGAAGAGGAAGGCGCTGGCCTTCTATTGGCACCTTCCTAGAAGAGGAAGGTACTTAGGAGTAAGTTAGGCGCTGACAATAAGGTGCCTACTTCTGTTGGGCACCTTCCTTGAAGAGGAAGGCGCCTACTCTCTTGCCTTAGTCTCTGTAAGTAGAAGTATGCCGGGTCCAAGTGGATGTAGACTGGAAAACACCATATTAGTATCAATGCCTGCATTTATACACATTTCCCACTAAAAACACCAATCAAGCATAATACCGGATTTTCTATCAATTATATGCATAAGTTATATAAAATACATCTCATATGCTAATTGAACCAGTGATAATTCTCCTTAACCATGTATATAAAATGAGCATTTTTGGTGCTCATCAATTGGATTACCTTATTGACTTGAGGGTCCTATCATGGTTCTAAATCCATACCCAATAACCCTCCCCCAAGATTCATGCTTAAAAATAATAATATAACATATCTCCTTTTTAAAGAATTAACATGCTATAAAGAAATAACATGCTTAAAAATATCACCATGCTAGTACTAGAGCATAAATTTAACCATATAATTCTTTAATAATAGCATATATCAATTTTTCTATCTTACACAAGAAAGAAGAACATCATTGTAATTGTAATTCATGCAATAGATTCATTTTTCCATTTTACACATAGCCAATATTTTAGAAAACTTTCATAATAGCAATATATTTTCATTCATTCATGATCAAGTCTTGAAATACTAATAGTGTAACTACATTACATTATTTCATCAAAATCTTGCATAAATTTCAATTACAATTTTCCTCAAGTATTCTTTCTTCAAAAAATAACATAGAATACAAGGTTCTACTTCAATATTGGCTCTTTCCATGACCTCCATCGGATAGCTCCTTTGTCCATGATCTTAGTTTAGAAAACTTAGGGATCAGGATAGCTCTTATATGCAATGCAAATTAACATGCACCATGTATAAATGCAAGCAACCATGCAAACATACATTTCAATAACCAATGAGAGAATCCCATACTTCTCTCTATAATGGTTCCCTTACCTATTCAAGTCTTAGGAAACCATTATATTTATTTATCAAAACCAAAGCTCTTATTTTTCTGTAAAAGAAGACCCATAATCCAAATATCAAGTCAATCAACAAAATAGAGATCACTAACTTTATTTATAACATAATAAAGCACTATTATTTTTCCTTTTGAAGAATACTTACATACTAAAGCCCTATCATTTATTTCTTAACTGAAAACACTTATTGGTAATATAACAATATAAATTTAATCATTAATTTAAATCTAAATATACATTAATCCCAAAAAAAAAAAACTTATTTTTCTACACCAAGTCGTAACTGTAGACACCCAAAAGTCACACATTATCCCTTTACCCATCTTTGCGATCAATCAATTTGCAAAACCCTTGAAAATTGCAAAATTGACTAAAAATACTGTTCATTTATCAAATACACTATTCATCACCCCTAGTCATTTTGGTCTAACTAAGCCCCTTCCTACGCTTAACCATAGGTCCTCATGTGACCTCATTCACAACTCAACCAAGGTTGAATTCTCCACCATGGTTTAAAAGCACTTTATGGTCAAAAAGTCAATATTTTGGTCAAAACATGCTTTATGACTAATCACATGCTTAATTAAAACTAATATTGGTTTAATTTAAGCCTTCCACCTCACCTAGTCTACTTTGACTAGCCTAGCCTTCCACCTCATCTATTCTAGCCTATCCTAGCCTTGCCACCTCTCACCCATATATTTCTCCACCTCTTATTCCCCTGGGTCATAAATGAAAGATGGAGACTTTTGCACAAAAGAAGAAATTTTTAATTTGAAGATATTTTAAAAGATGTCTTCATAAATACCAAATGGATATTTTTGGCAAAGTCATCATTATTTTTAGATGGGTGACGGATTATCTCACACAACCTCATTTATGAAATAGGCCACCTCTTAGGTGGACACCTCACCATTGACACCTCACAGGGGACACCTCATCCCCTCCCTCTCACCTTGGCCAAATCTATAAATAGAAGGCCATTTTCACCATTTTGTAACAACCAACTTTTGCTTATCGAAACTTTACCCTCTGCAAAAATCACTACAACCATTACCTTCATCCTACATCCATCACACAACCATCATACATACATCACAATAGTAATTTGTTGCTTTCATGATATTTCATTGTGATTGAGATAGGTCAAAAACCCACAAAAAGTACACTTTTTGAAGGTGATCCATGGAAAAATCAAAGAAGTAGCTGCACCAGGAAAACCAAGAAAGTCATCTTGCAAATTCGGTCTAAAAAATATAGGTTCGCACGACCCTGTGTGAACCTCCCGATTCACAACAGATTCGCACGATCCCTTGCGAACCTATACTACAGCTACCAGGATCACAAGTTCAGGTAAGTATGGCATAATTTAGTGTTTTTATGGTATTTTTATTAGTTTTTATCATGTTTTAAGCTTATTTACGAGTCTTTTGTCTTCATAACCACGAGGTTTGACTGAGTCAGACCCCTTAACACACTAACAATATTTTTTAGGTCAAAAGGTACACAGAATACATCCAACCAATGGTGGCACATGAGAAAGAAACCCATCAACACTGAGGAACACAAAGAAGATAGATACTACTACCTTTGTACACACTTCGAAAGGGCTTCCTTAGGGAAGACCCCATTATAGCCTTTAGGGAATAATTTGTAAAAGGATATAAATATGTAACCCTTTTATCATTATAATAACAAAAGCAGTGGATCCTATGATTTTGAATGAGAATTATAGTGTCATTTTTGTTGGTTTCATTCTGGCACACCCAGTGGGACTCGAACCCATAATTGCCTAATTAGAAGTCAGAGGGACTCAAACCCACAAGCTACTTACTATCATTAGTATGAGAAACAATAATTGTAATATCCACCACATTTGGATTATTCACAGGCATCATCATAGTCACTTCCTACATCTACACCTTCACCCCCATTTCTTGCTCTACCAAATACCACCATGATGCTATCTAGTGAATTTAAAGCCATGCGGGAGCATGTTCGTACATTGGATTTACGCACGACTGGTTATGGGCCTCAAAATCCCACATATTATGAATTATGCAATGAACTAATTCACCCATATGTTCTCATACATCTCCCTAAATTCAAAAAATTCAAAAGTAAGGAAGATCCTATAGAGCATCTTAACAATTATCGTTTTGCTTGTTACCAACTTCATGGTAGTGATCTCCTTATGCTCCACACTTTTTCACTTTCTCTTGGGGAATGAAAATTATATTGGTACAACCATTTACCTCACCACAAATTATTCACATTCGAACAATTGGCCAATATTTTTCTTAAGAATTTCTTGATCAATATCAAAATCAAGACTACATTGTCTGATGTCTATGCTCTACACCAGTTTGATGATGAGCCTATTACAAATTTTGTCCCTCATTGGAGAGTGGTCATTCATGATCTTGCATTTACTCTCACACTTTTAGAGCTCATAAAAATGTTTACCAAGATTTGCTACAAGCAAATCTCTCATACATTGTAGATTCATAAAAGTCAAACATTTGAAGAAGTCATTGCCCAAGCCAAAGTTATCGAGGACATCAAGGTCCACACAGGTAAAATCAAGCTTCATCCAAAGCAATCCTACCCATCCAATTCTTACCACAATCATAATCTATATTTACCACCCACTTCAAAACCACCTCAAACTAATCATGTGCTCCTCACCTGTTCATTCCCACCACCTCAACTCGCACCATCTCAACCTCCATAATATACACCACCACGACCTCCCCAAAATGCATACCAATTCAATTCTCCACCAACTTCCAATGCCTACCAATTCAACCCTCTAGTACCTTCTAATCCATACCAAGGTTGTAATCCTTGCCCTCCTCACCCACCACATAATTGGATGCCTCTGTCTAAGCCCATGCTCGCATTATTTTTATGATTATATGATGGAGGCCTCATTACTCTGCTTAATTTCCAGCCTCTTGATCCAAACCATCCACTCATACAAGACCACAATCTGTAGGTATTTTATGATTTCCATCACCAAAATAGCCATAATATTAATTTGTTCTATATTTTTTCCATACCATGCAAGATCTTATCAATCGAGGTATCATTCAAGTATCTAATCCCCTTGCACCACAAAATAAAAATATGAGGATCTATCAAAATACATTACCTAAGCATGGGGGTAATCCACCTCAATCTGATCCACACAAGGTCAATCATGTCGATCGAGGTCCATTTCAATAGGGATTTGTGGGTATGATCAACAATGCAACCTGTAATCAATGCTACCCACCCCCTGCTGAAGCCCAACAACCATCAACCTTGAAACCACCACCTGATTCCAATCCATCAAATCCTCCACCTCTCCCATGGAATATCATCACCATCCATGATAGTATTTCCCATAAACTCTACACCACCCCTACAAGGTTAGCCATATATGATATTCTGAAGCAATCCCAACCTCATTGTGAAGCCCTCGATTCCATCCTTTACTCTTTTGATCTTGATACTCATGATACAGATGTGTTTTCTAACTTTTTTGGCAATGTTCATAGATGGCTACAACTTTTTATTAGCTTCCATGACCATAAAATTATGGAAGTTGTATGTGAGTGAGTGGATCCTCCACTGTATATTCAAGCCTCCATCAATGTCATTACCTATAAGTGTGTTCTTATTGACACTAGTTCCTCCATCAACATAATTTATACCACCACCCTTGGCCACCTTTGCCTTCCTCCTTCTCATCTTTCTACTCCATCCACAAACCTTCAAGATTTTTATGGCTCTATGCATCCTACTATCGATACCATCATCCTTTCCATAAAGGTTGGTGCCAAGACCATTTCCAATATCTTCCATGTTATTGAAGGTGAGATGTAGTATAACATTATTTTGGGATACCCTTGGATTCAAGACATGTAATATGTCCCCTCCATGTTACATCACTATATAAAATATGTTCATAATGGCTTAGTACACTACATCCCCATTGATAATGACCCATTCAAATTTTGCAATATTATCACCCTTGCATCAGGTCCACCTTTATCATCCATGCAATTTGCTCTCACACCACATGGTTTGTTAAATACCACCTATTCGTCATCTTCACAATCACATCCCACACCTAATTTGAGCAACATTGCATCAACCTCATCAAATCCAGCTTAGCCTACCAGTATCCTAGCTATTCCCACATTTTCACATTGCCCCTCTTCATCCTTCACACCACTCCCCCCATTCACCTTTTTTACTACACCCTCCTTAGCATACTCATCCAAAAACCCTCTCATTATTCCTAAACCACCTCCATATTCCTATTGCTTTATGTCTTGATCTGCATGAACATGGGTAGTCTCCAATTCACCAACCACAACCTCTATTCCCACTTCTCAATTCATCTATGCCAATCATCCCATCCCTGGAATACCTATGGAGTGCTATGAGTGGACACAACATGTTGCTCGAATTGATTACCAATTAGCTCAATCATATCCCCCTAATTCATCCCTTCACCACCCAATCCACCTATGCCCATTCCACCATCATCTTCACCACCCAGGGGATCCTCCCCTCAACTTGAGCTTACTACTCCTCCTCATGTTTCTATACTCATGACCATACCAGGTCCTAGTGACTATAGCATAATCAACACTTAGGTTATTCCTTCCACCATCCAGTCCACCTATGACTTTGGTTGACTCCATGATGTGCCCTTAACTATTGGGGTTGTTGTTCCTCTTGGTCCACCCAAAAATTTCACAAACTTCATATATGGGGGACTTGATTCATCCATAGAATATCCAACACCTCCACCATCACAAACCAGATTTTGCAGTAACCTTAACTACATGTCCAATCCTAATTTTTCTTGGCATTATCTTCATATGTATAACTGATATGGTTATGGTCTAGGGATATATGAATAGGGGTGTCACACCCACATTAATCCTCTCTCGTGTAAACCTATCGATCGATTAGGAACTGGTTATCATCCCCCAATAATACATACCCTCAAGAATGATTTACATAATATTGATCTTACCGAGGTTATTTTTGATGATGAATTCAAGCTTAATATTTTGATAGACAGTTCATCCACTCATTTCATAATTAATATCCCATCTATATTTTTTCCTCCATCTCCACCCATTGAGTCCCTCTCTTCATTGGAATTTGAGGCCCTCGTCCATAAATTCACTAACCTATCACTCGATCCACCTTTATCAGTTGATCCACCTTCTTCACCCCTACCAACTATTCCATTTTTCCCTATTTGTGAGATAGTGCTGCCTCGTAGCACACATTCTCGTTCACCTTCCCTGCCTATTGTGTTATGCCTAGGTCATCACCAACCCTTTTGAGATTCATTGCTATCCTCCTCTGATTCATCACCACCTTCTTCACCTACCTCCACCATATCTAGAACTTATATCAACATGATTTCTATTTACTTGTATACTCCACTCTGATATCCAAACCATCCCAATTACACTCCACCTTCCATCATCGATTATCAATTTTGATGATATCTCCTCCACACCCTCAACTACCAAATTATTTCCAACACCTCAATTCCTGTGATCTGCTAATGCAACTTTGCCTTCCATTCCACCTCATATTCCATGGATTAATAATATGGATGTTTATCTAGATGATTAATTCTAGCTTCTCGACGCCATCGATGACCTCCATATCATCCCACATCTACCCAACTCCATGATGGTTCTCAATGCTTTTCAAGGACACTATTGAAGTAGACATTGGTAATGATCTGGATCACACTCACATCATCTATCTCATCGCTATCCTTTCTAAATAATAATGTGTCCTTTTTACTAATTTTCTTAGGTGCTACATCAAGGTGTTTGTCTAGTCTTACATGGATATGCCAGGCCTTGACTCATCATTAGGTGTGCACAACCTTGTCTTGGATGACAATGCCAAACCTGTCAAAAAAATGTTGCATCACATGCACTCCACCATTGCTCTTATGGTCAAATAGGAGTTACAAAAACTCCTCGATGTGGATTTCATACAGTCTATCGATTATCTTGAGTGGGTTTCAAATATTATTCCTATCAAAAACCCAAGGGGGTATCCGTATTTGCACTAATTTTAGAATTCTTAACAAAGCTTGTCCAAAGGACAATTTCACACTCCCTAATATTGATACACTGGTCGATGCTACAGTCGGACATGAAATACTATCACTCATGGATGCTTTTTTAGGTTACAACCAAATTTAGGTCAATCTAGATGATCATCATAAGACCTCGTTCACTACCCCCTGGGCAACATTTTGTTACAAACCTTCAACCTAAAGAATGCTAAGGAAACTTACCATCAAGGACTACGTCGATGATATTATCACCAAATACAAAACCCATGGTCAACATCTTGAGGACCTACGTCAAATCTTTGATCACCTTCTAGAACATAATGTTTGGTTAAACCCAAAAAAATATGTCTTTGGTGTTACCACAGGAAAAATCTTAGGTTTTATCATTTCACAAAGAAGCATTGAAGTAGATCCCCAAAATGTCTAAGCTATCAGTGACATGCCTCCCCCTATGAATCTTAAATAGTTATGCATCTTGCAAGGAAGTATTCTATCCATATGGCGATTTATCATCCAACTTTTATACAAGTGTCAACTGTTCAATCATCTTGTCCAAAAGAGGGTCCCTTTCATATAAGACGATAAGTGTCAATATTTATTTGATGTCATTAAATCATACCTAACATCTCCACTTGTTTTAGCACCACCCAATCTAGATTGACCTTTCCATCTATACGTTTTTGCCATCGATGTCGTGTTGGGCACACTCCTTACTCAAAATAATAAATTGAACTAAGAACAAGTTGTATACTACATTAGTTTCACATTGATTGATTGATGGTATGCCTACATGGAGAAAATTTGCCTTGCTATTGTCTTTGCCACCCATAAAATGTGGCATTACATGATTAACCATACTACCTATATAGTTTCCTGCAAGAACTCACTTTGCTACATGATGGGTAAGAGCTACCATAATAGTCGAATGTCCAAATAGATCATGTTGCTCATGAAATTTGATCTTGAATTCATTAGTCAAAAATCCATCAAAGGCCAAGTCATTGCTAGTCAGTTGGTTGATTCCCATTTAAAAAGTAATACCCCATTACTTATCCAGCTTCTTGATGATTTTGTCTTTCATACTATCGAAATTGAAGAATTGGTGTAACATTAATCAACCACTGACTTCACCCTATTTTTCAATGGCTCTCATTGTGAGCATGGAGAGGGTGTAGATATAGTCTTTTTTACTTCATAGGGTAAGCCACTCCCTTTTTCCTTCAAATTAGGCTTTCATTGTACCAATAAAATCCTTAGTATGAAGCTCTTATCCTTGGCTTAAAATAAGCAATATCAATTCACATTAGGCATTTGGACATATATGGTGACTCTCTTCTCATTGTAAATCAAATTAAGGGAGAATAACAATGTTGTTACCTAGTCCTTTAGTAGTATAAATAGGTAGCCAAACACTTGTTGGCCCAGTTTGAGTGGTATGACATCACTGCTACTCCTCGATCCATGAACCATTTCATAGATACTATGGCTTCCCTAGGTTCACTCATTCTACAAATCCACTCTCTGACACAACTCACGTGTCCATTCACACCCTTTTCCATTATGCTATTTCCACTAAATTTGAACTGCATGACCCATGGTTTTCCCATGTCAAATATTACATTAAGCTCGATATTCTTCCACATAATCTACACCATACTCACAAACGAGCTTTCAAACTACGTGCTATTCACTATACATTACTAGGTGATATCCTTTACAAGTGAAGTTATAACGACATATTATTGTGCTATCTAGAACCTTTGGAAGCCCAATGCATCACCCAAGAGGCTCATGATGGTACTTGTGGTGGCAAATTTAGTGGTATAGCCATTACCAAATGCATCTTACAAATGGGATACTATTGGCCCACAATGGAGCATGACTACTGTAACTATGTAAATAAGTGTGTCAAATGCCAACATCATGCCAATATTACGCATTTGCCTTCTCAGAATCTACAACCTATTCAATCAATATGGTCCTTTTTACAATGGGGTTTGGATCTTATCGGTAAAATCACTTCTACCTCATATGGCAATCACAACTTCATTATTACAAAAATTGAATACTTAACCAAATGGATTGAGGCCATCCTTTTAGTGTAAACGACTGGTCCCAAAATTGTTGATTTCACCCCATACAAGATAATTTTTGATAATGGTACACCATTAAAAAATAATAATGTTCATGCATTATGTGAGAAATTCAACATCGAGCATAGCTTTTCTATCCCATACTACCCATAAGGTAATGGGTAAGCTGAAGCTGCAAAAAAAAACATTTGCACCATCCTTTGCAAAACCATTGTAGAGTCACATTGCGATTGGAATAATCATATGCCACTGGCCTACAATTATTCGTACTCCAACTGAGGCAAATCCATTTTTCCTTGTCTATGGTGCTAAAGCCATCATGCCCTTGGAGCTTGAAATCCCATCCTTACGGGTCTCCATGCAAGAATTCATTGATGATAATACCTCTCATCAAGCTATATTAGACCAATTGATCCTAGTGGATGAATGTTGCATTCACACTATTGAACATACACACATTTAACAAGATCATCTTCAATGTGCCTTTAACTCTAAGGTACACCAATGAGAATTTCAAGTTGGAGATCTAGTCCTTAAAGAGAACCAACAAATTACTAGCCAATCATGTCATATCTGTGACAAATTTGCACCTAATTGGCTAGGCCCCTACATGGTTACTTAAAAATTTGGATCTGGGGCATATCACCTTACTAGATTGGAATACATTATTGAACTTGAGCCCATTAACATTATTCATCTTTGAGCATTTTACACCTAAAAGTAGGCATTACAACTCGTTACCACTTGTACATATGTTTATAATCAAACACAAAACTGAAATTAGATCAAAAGCATTAGACTATTGTATTGATAATCATGGAGAATAAATACATTATGATAAGGCTAAAGATAGCCTTAGAAGAATAATATCCCCCATTATATAAACAAACTATATGCTTGTGGATATTAAAAAATATGCCGACATATAGATATTGGCCGACAAAAAAATGATAGCAAAATAAAGTAATAAACTATAGGCTAATCATAACTATATGCTAACATCCCCCCCTTATTACATTATTTTGCAATACAAAGTGAGTTGCGAAAGAACTCAAACTTGATGCGTGCAAGGGCCTTGGTGAAAATATCCGCAACTTGATCACTGGTGGGAATGTATTGAAGCTGAATTTGGTGCCTTGGAACCTCGTATCGAATGAAGTGACATTGTGTATCAATGTGCTTGGTTCATTCATGATGCACTGGATTCTTGACTAGGTTGAGAACACCTTGGTTGTCGCAGAACAAGTGAATTGGTGATTTGGATGGATGACCCATACTTGTCAAGATGCGATGTAACCATATCGCTTCACACACTACTTCTCGTGCGGCATGATACTCTACCTCTGTAGATGAGATAGCAACCACCTGTTGCTTCTTGTTGTGCCAAGAGATAGGACCGGATCCAAGATGAAAGATATATCCTGAAGTTGACTTGCGATCATCATATGATCCGGCATAGTCGAAGTCCGTGTATCCTTGCAAGAAGAATTTATCATTCTTCTTGTATTCTAGGCCATACTCAATAGTACCACGAACATAGTGAAGAACATGTTTTGCTGCTTTCCAATGAGTGGTCTTAGGCTCCTGCATGAACCTCGAAAGATAGTTGACAACAAACACAATATCTGGCCTAGTGTTTGTCAGATATATGAGACTCCCGATCAGTTGTCGATAGAGAGTACCATCTATCTGAGGTGAATCATCATACCATGATAACTGAAGTCCTGACTCCATCGGAGTTGCCATTGGTTTACAATCAGTCATACGGTATTTTTCTAACAATGTCTTGGCATATTTTTGCTGAGACACCTTGATGTGGTGCTTCTTCTGGTTCACTTCCAGGCCAAGACAGTAGTGGAGAAGCCCGAGATCTATCATCTCAAAATATGTGCACAAGTCTTGTTTGATAGCAACTATCAAAGATTTGGAGCTGCCTGTAATGATCAGATCATCCACATACAGTACAAGTAGCACTATCTCAGAACCTTATTTCTTGAAATAGAGATTTGCATCTGTCGAACTTCTCTTAAATCCATGTTGCATGAGGTGATCATCCATCTTTATATACCAAGCTCTGGGAGCTTGTTTCAAACCATACAAGGATTTGACCAATTTACAAACTTTCTGTTCTTGGCCTTCCACTTCAAATCCTTCAGGTTGGGCCATATAGACCTCCTCTTTAAGATCACCATTCAGGAAAGCACTCTTGACATCCATCTGATGAACTTTCCACCCAAATTGTGCTGCCATAGCACAAAGAACTCGAATGGTTGTCATCCGAGCAGTAGGTGCAAAAGTTTCCTCGTAGTCAATGCCTTCCTTTTGTGCATAGCCCTTTGCCACAAGGCGGGCCTTATGCTTATCAATTGTTCCATATACCTTGTACTTGACTTTGTACACCCATTTGCAGCCAATGGGCTTCTTTCCATGTGGTAGATCAACAAGCTTCCATGTCTGATTTTTCTTCAGAGACTTGTACTCTGTGTCCATAGCAACCTTCCATTGTGGCTTACCAAGGGCATCTTGTACTGTTGTTGGTTCATGCTCATCAAGTGAAGACATAAACACCCTTTCATCATCCACATCCATATCTTCTGGTTCAATAGAAATTTCCTCAAAATATTGATAAAGTTCATCAACCTCAGTAGTCTCTGCTGCAACTTTCTCTTGACGAGCCATACTACGAGTACGAGGTCTATTCAGAGTCATATCTGGTGGAGTGGATATCTTTGAGTCTCTGATAGTACTTTTATACCATTTAGGAATATTTTTCTATGGAGAAGAAGGAGATCCTCCCTTCTGTGATGAAGAAGGAGACTTCTCATCCTTAGATTCCACAAAATCTAGGTATATATCTGATGTGTTTTGTGATGTGAAAGCCTCATCAAAAACAACATCTCTGCTGGTATGAATCTTCTTGGTCAAGGGATCAATCAATCGATAACCCTTTGAGTGCTCATCATATCCAAGAAGAACACATTGCAAGGTCTTCTCATCTAGCTTCTTCCTTTTCTCTTTGGGTATGTGCATAAAATCTTTACATCCAAAAATGCGTAGATGAGAGATGGAGGGTTTTCGACCACTCCATGCTTCCTGTGGAGTTATTCCCTTTAGGGCCTTTGTGGGTGCCCTATTCAATAGATACACTATTGTGGTGACAGCTTCTACCCAAAAACGTTGCTCTAGATGTGCTCCTGTGAGCATACAATGAACCATTTCCATGATGGAATGGTTCCTCCATTCAACAACTCCATTTTTCTGAGGAGTATAAGTAGTAGTGAGCTGTCTCTTGATCCCATGTGCGGTCAAATATGCAAAAAATTCTTTAGAGGTGAACTCCCCCCTCGATCTGAGTGGAGGGTCCTGATTGAAGTCCCTGACTCCTCAACAAATTGCTTGAATTGTTGGAAGTAACTGAAAGCTTCTGATTTCAGATGAAGAAAGAATACCCACATCTTTCATGAGTAGTCATCTACAAACAACTGAAAGTACCTCTTGCCCCCAAAATTGTTTGGGGTGAAAGGACCACATAGATCGGTGTGAATTAACTCTAGAGGTTTCTTTGCTCGTGTAGAGCTCTTTTCAAAAGGTACTCTATGTTGCTTCCCTACCAAGCAGTCAGAGCACACTAGCAATGTAGAGGAAAGGGAGGGAAGGCCCTTTACCATCTCATATTTACTTAGTTCAAGTAAATATCCAGAACTGAGATGCCCGTATCTCTGGTGCCAAAGTGAAGTTGCCTCCTTTGTAGAGACTGTCATGGCTACATGAGGGGTGGAGATAGCATCCAATGCGAACAAGCCATGCTTGTATGAAGCAGTTGCAATGTTTTTACCCCTCTTGGTGATAAAGCAATGCTTCTGACCATCCTCAACATGAAAATCAACAACCATCTTCTTGTCCAGGATTTGTGGGACTGACAACAAATTGTTCGCCAATCCTGGAACATAAAGGACTCTTTCAATCTGACACTTGCCATCTGGAAGGTTGACTAAAACTGTACCCTCACCCTGAACCTTGTAGGTTTTGTCATCAACAATGGTGACGGGTTTTCCTTCCTTGGCTTCATATGTCGCAAACCATGATTTGTCGCCAATCATGTGCTTACTGGCACCAGAATCAATATACCATAGAGGATCCTTTGACTTGGAGGTTGTGGTAGTCATGAGCACCTTGTGTGCCCATTCAAAATCTGAGTCAGATTCTTCAACAACAACATTCACCTTGGGTTGCTTGTTTTTGTTCTGGGGTTTGTTTTGTCCCTTGTTCTTTGGTTGCTTATTCTTATACCAACATCGATTGGTGTCATGGGTATCCTTATTACAAATCTTGCAATAGCGCTTCTACTGTTTGAGGTTGTTGAGTTTGTTTTCCCTTATCCTTGGAAGAGGATCCTCCCTTCTAAAAATTACCCTTCTTCTTGGAGCCCTTCTTGTTGGAATAGAGGGTTGTATTAGAAGCTTCATCTCTTTGAAGTTGGTGAGCCTCTTCTTCCTGAAGCATATTGACCAACTCAACAAAGGTAACTTTTCTCTGTGACACTTGAAGAGAAGTTATCAACATTCTGAATGAATCAGGTAAAGCTCTCATTACTACTGAAGTAAGGAGCTTATCATCTACAGTCTCTCCCAAAGAATTCAACTTTGACTTCAACTCAGCCACTCTACAAAGAAATAGTTCAACTGTCTCTCCATGCTTCATACTCAAACTGTGAAGTTGAGATTGAAGGTGTAGAATGGTGGATTCATTCTTACCCTCATAGATGGTTGTAAGGGCATCCCATGCCTCTTTACCATGTTCTGTGTCAGCTATGTGAGGTTGAACTTCATCTAAAATAGCAAGCAAGATGAGCACTCTTGCCTTATTATCTTTCTTGTCAAATGCAATCTGATCTACAGTTGGTGGTGTAGCTTGAGTTGATCCAGCTGCTGGTGAAGGTCTTGTTGTTGTGCCAGAAACAACATCCCACAAATCTTCCATTTGGAGAATAGCCTTCATCTTGGTTTTCCATGGTGTGTAATTGGAACCTTTCAGTAACTGAGAATCTGTCAGGTACTTGTGGATAGCAGCCATAATGAGGGTTCCTTATATCACCAAATGGTCCCCCTTTCTTTATACCTTTGCCAGGCCTTTATACCGAACCTTTCAAAAAATACCCGCCCTTACGTGAGGGAGACTATAGGTATTTTGAGATCAGAACGATACGTGGAACATAGGCGGTACTGAAAGGGAATCATCTTGTTTATGACACCTACCATAGAAGGTCTTCTATCCTCATGCGTGGGGCGTAACTTCCCCTAAACACTTTGGATATTAGAACATTCGTCAGGATTTACGTCTAACAACAAGAATGATTAGGGTAGTGGAATGGAGTAAAAAAATAGCAAAATGGTAAACTTATATCTCCCCGATGATTGATAGAGAACAAGCTCAGACGTCATTGTTGCAGCTATGTTAGGCGATAGATACAGTAGCCCAAAGCATGACAACATTACCTGTAAGTGTGGGCCAGAGGTATCGTAAATACCGAACACTATGGTGCAAATGAATTGCATGGATGGGTTCAATTTTGGGGACTTAATTGTGCTTGATTTTACTTAATGAAGTAGTGCAAATATAAATGGAAATGCAACATACATCATAAAGTGCCCACAAAAAATGAATTTTTAGGTGTCGGTTTCTACCGAAAATGCACCTAATTACAAATGCCAAATTGCCTTTTTCAATTTGAAAAAATTACTCTCTATCCCCCCTTTTCATCCTCTTTTGATAAATTTGCAATAATAGGACATAAAAAAATGCCCCCCTTAGTTTTGCAATATGTAGGATGAAATATTTTTCAAAGGTATTTTTAATTTTCAAGTTTGAAAAAAATGTAATTTCTAATGTAATAAAAAAATTTACAGTAAAATTAAATAAAAAAAATTCCTTAAAAAAAATTTATAAAAAAAATAATTTAAGAAAAAATTTAATTATTTAATGAAACTATATATATTTTTTACATTAAAAAGAACAAAATAATCAAACTTAAAAAAAAAATTGTTCTATACCTTTGTGGGTCGGTGGGTATCGAACCCACGACCTATGGCCTTTGCGCCTATAGCCCCTGGCCACCAACCGGTCAGGCTAGCTCACCCACTAAGTGTAAGGGGAAAATACCCTTTATTTGAAGATGACTTTGTCTTCGTATGAGGTTAATTAGCGCCTCTACTCCATAGCTCCTTCAGTGAGCATGCTTCTATTACCTAGGTGATGTGCGGATCTGTACCGGCTCTCCTTTATGGTTGTGATGTGATGGCAAGCCGGGATTCACACAAACACATTCACAGTAATTTCATTTAAATTTCATTAAAAATAGCAAAATACGGTTACAGTAGCCACTCCAGTATACCACTTCTCCCCCAATCCCGAACTTCACCACCCCTTTCCCATACAAATTTCCCCGTTTTTAATGTGGTCTCGGCCTTCCCTGAAATTAATGCTCCCGCCCGAAGACCCCTTTCGAATTTCATCTTCCCTCCGTTGAAATTTTAAAATTTTCCTTTCCTTTTGTTTTTTGCCATTAATGGCAACTGTCCGATCCGTCCAGAGTCTGCATTCATGGCTTTCCATACCCTGCACCCGTCGTTTTAATCTGACTATCTTTAAGTACCGTTGTCTCCGCCATTAAATCTTTCACCTGTAACTACGGTTCCTCCAGAAACAACATTCCCAGATAATTAAACTTGGTCGACATCTATATCTTTCTCCTCCGATTACGTGGCCCTCATCCTCAAGATCTGTTACAAGTATGCCTCCACGTGTCAAATTTGACTCTATTCCCCAATGGTAGTGTTGCCTTTAAGGCACGTGGCAACCACGTGTCAATTTTCCCCTGTCCGGCCGTCCGCGTGTTTAATTTCGTTTGACTTTTCTTGGGCCGTGATATCGTGACATGTAGCGATATCGCGACATGTCGCGATATCGCTACCCAACTGACGTCCGCCCTCAGCTTCGAAACCACGTCACGATATCGCGACGTCGTGATATCTTGACAAAAGTACGTTCTTCATTGTTTCTGCCTTTGACGTCACGAAATCGCGACGTGTCGTGAAATCACGACGCATCGCGATCTCGCGACTCCAACCCCCACTCCTTGCAACAGCTTCAACCCCCTTCGTAACTTCCAACCTAACCTGTCGCGATATCGCGACGTCGCGATATCGCGACGAAACTTGCTCCGTCCACTTGGCCATCCTAACCTGTCGCGATATCGCGACGAAACTTGCTCCGTCCATGCAACAGCAAATGAGGTCACGATTTCGTGACCTCACACCAACTTTTGCCTAAGTCCCCTGATCAACTTCCTTTTCTGTCTTACGACATCTCCTTCCCCGAAAAGAACCAAATTGCTTCAAAAATACCAGATTTTTTTAAAGAAAAATAAAAGATGCAAGATTGCTCATACTTTCACCGGATGCTCCTGCATCAGACACCCGGGGTAGATTAGAAGTGACCCTCACTTCTGTTTTGTTGGGGGAAGACCCAATCGGTCAACCTCCACCTCCTATACCCAAGTTGCATCTTCAATAGGCCTGCCTTTCCACTTGATCAAATACTCAGTATACTGTTTATTCCTGGTGTTTTTGCCTTCACGAGTATCCAATATTTCTTCGGTTTCATCTGTGCTCGGAGTAGATGCTGGAATTTTCCATAACTCTGGACTTTGCATTTCTGTACCTTCTCCCTCATGGTATTCCACTAAATCTGAGATATTAAAAATTGGTGAAATATCAAGCCAAGTTGGCAATTCCACTTCATACGCATTTCCTGACTCTCGCTTTCCCAATATTCTGCATGGTCCAAACCTTTTCATTTTCAATTTATTATAAGTCTTGGCGGAAATCTCTCTTTCCTGAGATGCACCATGACCTCATCTCCTACCTTGAACTCCTTGAACCGCCGCTTCTAGTCCGCCCTTGTCTTATATTGACTGTTCATTTTTGTAATTTGTCTTCTTACTTCCTCATGCAGACTTTTCATATGTTCTACAAATTCTTTGGCTTCGGCACTACATTTTTCTCTTCTGTCCAACCTTCTTAGCTCAGACACATTCCTCGGGCTGTTTCCATATACTATCTGGAACGTATATTTATTTGTGCTTTTATTAACTGAACTGTTATATGCAAACTCTGCCTGTGGTAAGACCAAATCCCATCCCTTGGGTTGATCCACTATCAAACACCGCAGTAAATTGCCCAGGATTCTATTGACCACCTCCGTCTGCCCATCTGTCTTTGGATGGTATGCTGAACTGAATTTCAAGTCTATCTTCAATTCCTTCCACAGAGTTCTCCAAAAATACCCAACAAACTTTGTATCTCTGTCTGAAACTATACTTCTCGGTAGACCGTGAAGTCGTACCACTTCCTTGAAGAACAATCCAGCAATGTGAACTGCATCACTTGTCTTTTGGCAGGGAATAAAATGTGCCATTTTGGAGAAGTTGTCCACCACCACAAATATTGAATCATTTCCTCTCTGTGTTCTCGGAAATCCAAGAACAAAATCCATGCTTATGTCCTCCCATGGTCTCTCAGGCACAGGTAATGGCTGGTACAGTCCTGTATTTTGTTTTACACCCTTTGCCATTTGGCATATTCTACAGCTTTGCACAAACTTCCGTACATCTTGCCGAAGTTGTGGCCAGTAGTAATTTTCCTCAATCAAGGCAATGGTCTTATCCCTACCAAAATGCCCATCCAATCCTCCGTTGTGCTTTTCTTTGATTAAATTCTCCCGCATGGAACTTCTAGGAATGCACAACTTACTACCCTTGAACAGCATCCCGTCTTGGATTAAGAAATCCAACCATTTTGTTCTATCCATGGTAAGAGGTATTGAGCAAGCCTTCCAGGCTTCTGCAAAATCCGAATCTGCGGGGTATAGACCCTTCAGTTCTTCAAACCCCACTACTTCCACTATCAATCTGGTCAGCAGAGTCTACCTTCTGCTTAAGGCATCTGCAACCCTGTTTGACTTCCCACTTCTGTGCTTTAGTACAAAGGTGTAACTTTGGAGGAACTCCACCCATTTCATGTGCCTTTGGTTCAGTTTTGTCTGACTGTTAATGTATTGCAAATCCTGATGGTCAGTAAACAGTAAAAACTCCTTTGGTAATAAATAATGTCTCCACTTTTTCAAGGCCTGAACTATAGCATAAAATTCTTGATCATAGACAAAATACTTTTTCCAGGAATCATTTAACTTTTCACTGAAATAAGCAACTGGCTTGCCTCCTTGACTCAGTACCGCCCCTATTGCACTGCCACTGGCATCACAGTCCACCTGAAATACCTTGTTGAAGTCTGGAAGTGCCAAAATAGGCTGCTCGGTAACTTTTCTTTTTAATGTATCAAAGCTCCTTTCAGCTCCTGATGTCCATTTGAACTCCTTTTTATCTCCCCTCATTGTCTCTGTGAAAGGTGCACAAATACTGCTGAAGTTCTTTATGAACTTCCTATAAAAACTGGCCAGACCATGGAATGACCTCACTTCTATTGTGCTCCTTGGAGTAGGCCATTCAATGATGGCTCTCACCTTTTCGGGGTCCATATTCAGGCCTTCTGCTGAGATTACAAACCCCAAGTATACCAATTCTTTCTTGACAAAATTACACTTTTTCAAATTTATTAATAATTGTTCTTCTTGCAGCTTTTCAAAGACTCTCCTGATATGCATTAGGTGTTCCTCTAGGGTCCGGCTAAATATCAATATATCATCTAAATAGACAATAACAAACTTTCCCAGAAATTCTTTCAGTACTTCATTCATCAGCCACATGAAGGTACTTGGTGCATTGGACAGTCCAAAGGGCATGACCAACCACTCAAACAGGCCTTCTCTTGTCTTGAAGGTTGTCTTCCATTCATCCCCCTCTCGGATACGGATCTGATGATAACCACTTTTTAGGTCAATCTTTGTGAAATACTCAGCTCCACTTAAACAGTCCATGATATCATCCATTCTTGGTAACGGGAATCGTACTTAATAGTAATTTTGTTGATGGCCCGTGAATCCGTACACATCCTCCATTCTCCATCCTTCTTTGGCGCCAGCACTGCAGGTACTACGCATGGACTCAAACATTCCCGAATTAATCCCTTTTCTAATAATTCTTGGACCTGTCTATTTAACTCCTCAGTCTCTACAGGTGTCATCCTGTGTGCAACTTTATTTGGCAGGCTTGATCCTGGTACTAAATCTATATGATGGCTAATTTTTCTCACAGGGGTAAGCCCTCGGGCACATTGTCAGACACAATGTCTGAAAATTCCTCCAGTAGATTTAGAACTTCTGTTGGGGTATCCTGGCATTCCTTCCCCCTAACTCTAGGGATTATTGCATAACATAAACGTTCATGCTTTAACCCGTTCACAAAATCTCTCCCCTCAACTAAACAGACTCTGGAAATATTACATACCTTTTCATCTGTATCCTTCAAGGGCTTTAGTTTATGGCGTACACCATTCTTTGTCAATGAGTAGGTGTTGGCACGGCCATCATGTACTGCACTCTGGTCAAACTGCCAGGGTATCCCCAGCAACATGTGGCAAACATCCATGGGTAAGATGTCACAGAGGACATCATCACAATAATTTCCAATGTTAAATTTAACAAAACACTGCTCGTTGACCACAGCTCCGTGGTCCTTTTGTAACCATGCGACCCGGTATGGGTGTGGGTGTTTCCTCCTTTCTAACCGTAACTTTGTAACCATTTCCTCAGAAACCAGGTTGTCCATGCTACCTGTTGATAAGCAACACACCCCCACTGAAAAATGAGATTCCATCCTTAGAAAATTATGAACTTCCATTTTTGCAGCAGGGACCCTCTTGGTCATTTTCGAGTTTTAAATCCATATTTTGCTTGCCTCCTTTTTAAAGTTGTGCTTTTTCTTGCATTCTAGTTTGTGTTATCCAAGAATTCACTTTTTACATGCTAGAATCATTCATGCACAAGAAAATCTTGCACCATTACCGAGAAAAATCCAGAAAACAGTTGCATAAATTCATTGAAAAATCAAACTTTCCATTTTTGGTAGTGTCGCGATATCGCGACACTTCCATTTTCGGAAATGTCGCGATATCGCGACAGGTAAGTCAAAATGCGGCTAAGTGCCGAGAAGGTCGCGATTTCGCGACATGTCGCGAAATCGCGACAGTTTTTGGGAGAGAGAAGCAGGCTGTACGGAGGGCGCGATTTTGCGACATGTCGCGAAATCGCGACATGTCGCATTTTCGCGGCGGGAGAGAGAAAATGGGCTGCAGGATGAAAAATCGGCTAAGTCCGAAACATGTTCCAAAATCGCGGTCCAACGCGGTCAACGCATGCGGGTAAGGGAGCGTCGCGATATCGCGACGTGTTCTAAAATCGCGGCTGAAAATCAAGAAGCGTACGGAGGCCAGGAAGGGTCGCGATTTCGCGACATGTCGCGAAATCGCGACATGTCGCGTTTTCGCGGCCGACGAGGGAGGAAGTTGCCGATGCGCTGGCAGGGTCGCGATTTCGCGACATGTCGCGAAATCGCGACATGTCGCGAGAATCGCGGCAGGAGAGAGAAAGTCATAGTTGACTTGAAAGTGCATTCCGACGGGAAACAGAAGGCTTCCTGGGGTAGCGACACGTGTCAAAGCGTGAATGGGACAAACCGAAGCCGACATGCAAGCTTATTTTGCGGATTTAATCTGTTTTTAATGTTTTAAGCTTCGATTTAATTAAAATGCTAATCTAATGCATCTTTTTGTCTTTCATGCGGGATTCCACAGGCACTTACGGGACAACCGGGAAAGACCATAAAGGCGAAGATAAAGTGCGGATTTAGTCAAGGACCGCCATGCTAGGAGAGAAGGCTGCCGGTGAGAGCATTCAACAACAAATTTATTGCGGACTTGATAGCATGAAGACCATTTCAACTTCGGGATGGATTTGCGGAGATCGAATTGATGGAGAAGTGGTGACTCATCCGGCTCACCAGCGAGAATTAATGAAAGCATTTATTTGCAGTTGCGAATGAATGCAAGTTGCATTTTATTTTATCTTCTCCATTTATGGCGGTGTGTGCCATGATTTGCCGAAGGGTTAAGTTCTATCCGGACTTTGATTTTTAAATGGATTTTTATTGTAAAACCCGGGTCCTAGGGTTTAAGTGCGATAAGATTTAGGGTTTGAGCAAGATATTTTGGAAAAGATCGGGAGTGCAGTCACGAGTCTATAAATACAAATTCTAAATGTAATCGCGAGGAGGCGGAGACTTAGAAATAAAGGCTTATAAGCAATTTCTTGCAAATTTTGTGAAATCCTTTGTTTTCGGACTTGGAGTTGATGTGCTTTAGCTTTTACGTGATAGCATGGCCGGGGAGCCTAATCTTTTGCGAGTGTGATAAGTGTATTTTCTTTTGTTATCCGTTCCATTTAAAGTTTGTTAGATATATCTTTGTAAATCTGCCATTGTCAAGATTAAATATCTTTGTTAGGCTTCGGTTGTTCTATTGTACTGCTAGGGGAAATTACTGATTTCGGGTGTAAGTTTGTTCTAATTGCTCTGTCTTCATTTGTGCGAGCTAGAGCTGCCGGTGAAAGATACCGATTTTAACCAGTTGCCCCTTGGATTTATAATTTACTGCTAGATCCGTTTCACTCTGCCTTGTGCTCTTAGTTGAAAGTGATCTTAGGCTGATTGGACACTTTCTTACGGGATTTGTTCGTTGTGAAGGTGATAGCATAGATAAGATTGATAGTTTAGAGTTTTACAGTTTAAAGTCTGATAAACTTCTCTTTTCTGCCTTACCCTACCCTCTCTTTGCTTTACCGTGAATGATCCATTTTTATTTTCTTTATTTGCCTTTTATTTAAATCTGTTGACCCATGAGAGCTAGATCTAGAATTCAAGTTAAATCTGATTGTCAACAACTTTTGCAACTCTCGAACAAGTTCGGGGAACCCCCTGTAAGGTAACGAAGCGATCCATATCGAAATCTATTCCGAAGTGGAAAAGAGTGAATTGCCATTCGACCCAACTCCGTAACTCGCACCTTGGATAACCAACCAGATCCTAAAGATGAGTGGGATCAGTCCCGTGGGTGTCTCCGGAGCTTTCCTTGCCTTCATCCCTTTTTCCCGGGGTGTGCATGAAAGCCGGACCAACACCTAATTGGCGCTAGAAGGAGGGCCACAGAACATCTGTTCTTAGTGCACTTGAGTTGAGAAATCCAACTGTATGTGGAGCTGTAAAGCTGTATTTTATCCAAAGTCTGGTAGCCAATTTTCCCCTCCTCCTCAGCCAACACCTAATTGGCGCTAGAAGGAGGGCCACAGAACATCTGTTCTTAGTGCACTTGAGTTGAGAAATCCGACTGTATGTGGAACTGTAAAACTGTATTTTATCCAAAGTCTGGTAGCCAATTTTCCCCTCCTCCTCAGCCAACACCTAATTGGCGCTAGAAGGAGGGCTTGAACTCAGTTCAAGTATTGTAAGGGCATAACAGCAACATTTGAAGGACCCACAGTGAACTCCGGACAGTTTTATAAATTGTCAGTACAGTTTTTAAATTGTCAGTGCGTTTTTTTATTTATAAATTGTCGATGGTTTTTAAAATTGTCAGTACAGTGTTTTAAATTTCCAAATGCAGAACCTGTTAAGAACTGTAAAGTTGTATGTACTGTATTTTATCCAGAGTCTGGCATTTTAACATTTAAAAGTGGCTCAGTTTCATAAATTTTTAGTGCAGTTTTTAAATTGTCGATGCGGTTTTAAATTGTCGGTGCGGTTTTTAAATTGTCGGTGCGAGTTTTGTAAATTGTCGGTGCGGTTTTGAAAGTTGTCAGTGCCAGTTTTAAAAATTGCCAGAGAAGGCCTTAAGTTCAGTGGTTTGTTAAGAACAGTTCTATCATCACTTGCAGTTATCCAATTACAAATCAGAACATCACTGTCAGCCAAGTATTAATGGCAAATTGGTTGGGCCCCACCGCTTTGAACATTCCGGGTATAGCCCATGACTTTCCCCGAAGTCCAGAAAGATATCTCCCCAGGTACAAACATGATGGGACAAGAACTGCAGAAGAACATCTGCTAGCTTTTAAAAATGCTTTAAGATTATTGAATATACGACATGAAGATGTTGCTGCAGATTGTTCCCGTTCACTCTCCGGGGAGGGAGCTTATGGCTGGTTTTTAAACCTCACCGGCAATTCCATTACTAGTTGGGATGATCTAGAGAAAGCTTTTATATCACGGTTCGGTGAAGTGATAGATCCCGACATTTTATATCGGCAATTTTCCGGCATCAAGAAAGAGTCGGGAGAAACTGTCGGGTCTTTCAATATGAGGTTCCAAAGAGCTTACGGTAGAATGAATGGCCATTACATCCCAAATGCAAATCTGGCCTTAGAAATCTACAAGAATGCATTGGATTCGGTGACCTCTATTTTCCTCAAGAGAGACATTAATATTACAACCCCGGCGGGGGGCTTATAAAGAAGCCTTAATTCTTGAAAGACGAGCTAGGACCTCAAATTTTGAGCGAGTCCTTTGATATCCTATGTTACACGAGAACATGCACGTTCCGGACCCCATTCCACATCATGAGTTAATGCCAACATGTCATGCTCTACCCAAGGAGACTCCGTTAGCTGTGACATCCACTCAACATGTGCAAAATACGAAGAAAAGTTCTGACAAGTTCAAAGTGCGGGTGCTTGAAGCGAACGGTTGTGATACGGCACCACCCAAATCCGAAGTTTTTCCTGGTGAGTTAAATTTTCCTGGAGATCAAAGAAATATTGATATTTCTAGTTCACCCAAAAATAGTACAACCGGGGTTTCGATTCTGTCACTTTTCCCGAAGAGACGAGAAAGTCTTGTACGAGACTTACGTGGATGAAATGCAAGATTTTCAACGAGTTCAAAATGGACGAGTTATGACTTGAAATGTGAGAGTCCAGAACTTAACAATGATCCTTCCTCATGAGAGGATGATGAAAGTGAGATTCAATCTCACTATGCGAAATGGCGAGGAGGATAGCATCATTGAGGATATGAGGGAACTTAAAGTCGACATCACCCTCTATGAGCGCCTCAGATTGTTGGACAAAACATTAACTTGATTGAGGCTTACTTTGGACCACCTGTTGAATTTCAAGAAAAGGAGGAAAAGGTAGTAAATATGAATGTGGTCGACCAACTTGGAATTGATGAACTTGTCTCAACATAAGCACTGCAACTTCGAACATAATGTCAAAGAGGAGGCTATAAAGCGTGTTGATGCGAGATATTGGAGTTTATGATTTGGCAAGCTGAAAAGGTGGGAACGATTCTGACTCTAATCAATCACAACAATGATGTTTGGACATTGCACATTGATGAGGTTAAGTCTAAGCAAGGCTCGGGTGAAAAGGAAAATTGTAAGGATTCTGCTAGAGGGATAAAAATTGAAGTCCTGGATATTGAAGCAGTACAGCAACCACAAAATGTTCAAGTTGTTAAGAACCGGGGCATACGAGATAAAACATGATTTCTTTCGGTTGTCACATCATTTTGAAAATGTGGTGGTCTAGGTCTGTCAAGGTTTTAAAGTATTTGATCCTGGGGGTTTTTTACATTCGGTCCTTTTGAAAGAACTACTGCAAACCCTTTAATTAGAAGCATAAACATGTTATCATATGATTTGTTATTATATGATTTGTTTAATTTGAAGGAGTTGCAGATTTGTTTTTCAAATGGGACGGGGAAGACGATAAACCCAAGTCTTTCCCAGGATAGCAAATTTTTGAAGCACGGTGCGGAGTGCATTTCGTCAACGGGACACGAAAGGTAATTTTTTTTAAATTACTTGCATGGTCAAAATTTTTTAAAGCACCATTTCTCTGCTTTCCCAACTGCTGCATTTTTTGAGTATGAAGGGAAGTTGTAACATATGTATGCATTGTAAATAAGCTTTGAAGTTTTTTTCAGTTTTTTTTCTTTGTCGGTGCGGTTTTTATTTCAATGTACGTGCGGTTTTAATCTGTTTCGATTTAATTTTAATGCTCTGCGATTTTAATTTATTTGTTTTTCAGTTTATTTCTTTGTCAGTGCAGTTTTATTTTTAAATGTACGTACGATTACGATTGCGATTGCGGTTTAGTTTATTTCGATCTTTGTTGCGAGTTTAGTTTATTTGCGATTCGCAATTTTTATTTGCTTCGATTCTTTTAGTTTATTTCTTTTATTGCTGTACGGTTTTTATTTTCTTCCACTGCTTTTCCTTTTCTTTGCTCTGTCTGTTCAGTTTATTTGTTTTTCCCTTGCCTGTACAGTTCTGTGCTTTAGTCCGTGCAGTTTTATTTTGTTTTGCTTTAAAGCCTGTGCCTGTCCTTGGAAGTCTGTACAAAGTCCTTTGGCTTCTAAAATTCTATTTTTTAACCTCTGCACGAGCAATCAATGAAAAGTCAGCCTGCTGAAAATTGTTTTATTCCTAGCTGATAAATCCTCAATCCGAGTGCCTCCCCATTACTGCTCATTATTCTAATTGAGATAGTCTGCTTGCTCTAAAGCTGTGGAACTATTTTGTTATCCGAGGATGAAGGTAGAGAGATGATTGGATCTTGTGTCTTACTTGCCACGGTTGTTTTAATGATAGAAAAAGCTGTTATCTTTGTTTAGTTGGAGGAACTCCAGGGGAATCCAAGAAAAGTTTGGTTATAAGAGGGGACTATGGTTCATGCAATTATTTGGGTGTCACCGAGAGGCTATCAATGCCTAGGCTGAAAGCAGGTTCCGGTTGATCAAATATTAAAAGAAAATTGTAATTTCTCTAAGGTCTTCCAGATAGTGATATATTTCAAAAAGAAGAGAGATAAAAAAAGAGAGATAAGAAAAAAAAGAAAAAAAAAAAAAAAAAGAGTTATATGATCAAAAGAGGCAGCCAATATTAGATTATGCCCTACAGTTGTAAATTGGGTCGTGTAAATCTAAAGGGTAACTCTGTCTAGGCTGTAAAAAGCTAAACTAGTAAACCGAGCTCTACTCGGTTTCCCCTTTTACAATCTAGAAAAGTTGATTAATCCAAGTTTATCATTCAATTCGAGTCATCCTTGAAGAAAGTTCTATACCTTTGTAATTGCACATCAGAAATCTTCCTTGAAGTAATCCGACCTAGTATGTCCTTGGGAAATTTTAACGGTTGGCGGTTGGCGAGTCAATTTATTGTGAAGAATGCACGTGGCAAGGCATGATGCATGGTCTTTTTGTTTTGAAACCCGAGTCTTGGGTTCTAAAATAGTGCTACTATTTTACCCGTGAGATATCGCCATTTGTTGATAAGCAACACACCCCCACTGAAAAATGAGATTCCATCCTTAGAAAATTATGAACTTCCATTTTTGCAGCGGGGACCCTCTTGGTCATTTTCGGGTTTTAAATCCATATTTTGCTTGCCTCCTTTTTAAAGTTGTGCTTTTTCTTGCATTCTAGTTGTGTTATCCAAGAATTCACTTTTTTCATGCTAGAAATCATTCATGCACAAGAAAATCTTGCACCGTTACGAGAAAAATCCGGAAAACGGTTGCATAAATTCATTGAAAAATCAAACTTTCCATTTTTGGTAGTGTCGCGATATCGCGACACTTCCATTTCGGAAATGTCGCGATATCGCGACGGGTAAGTCAAAATGCGGCTAAGTGCCGAGAAGGTCGCGATTTCGCGACATGTCGCGAAATCGCGACGATTTTTGGGAGAGAGAAGCAAGCTGTACGGAGGGCGCGATTTTGCGACATGTCGCGAAATCGCGACATGTCGCATTTCGCGACGGGAGAGAGAAAGTGGGCTGCGGGATGAAAAATCGGCTAAGTCGGAAACATGTTCCAAAATCGCGGTCAACGCGGTCAACGCATGCGGGTAAGGGAGCGTCGCGATATCGCGACGTGTTCTAAAATCGCGGCTGAAAATCAAGAAGCGTACGGAGGCCCGGAAGGGTCGCGATTTCGCGACATGTCGCGAAATCGCGACATGTCGCGTTTTCGCGGCCGACGAGGGAGGAAGTTGCCGATGGCTGGCGGGGTCGCGATTTCGCGACATGTCGCGAAATCGCGACATGTCGCGAGAATCGCGGCAGGAGAGAGAAAGTCATAGTTGACACGAAAGTGCATTCCGGCGGGAAACGGAAGGCTTCACGGGGTAGCGACACGTGTCAAAGCGTGAATGGGACAAACCGAAGCCGACATGCAAGCTTATTTTGCGGATTTAATCTGTTTTTAATGTTTTAAGCTTCGATTTAATTAAAATGCTAATCTAATGCATCTTTTTGTCTTTCATGCGGGATTCCACAGGCACTTACGGGACAACGGGAAAGACCATAAAGGCGAAGATAAAGTGCGGATTTAGTCAAGGACCGCCATGCTAGGAGAGAAGCTGCCGGTGAGAGCATTCAACAACAAATTTATTGCAGACTTGATAGCATGGAGACCATTTCAACTCAGAGATGGATTTGCGGAGATCAAATTGATGGAGAAGTGGTGACTCATCCGGCTCACCGGCGAGAATTAATGAAAGCATTTATTTGCAGTGCGAATGAATGCAAGTTGCATTTTATTTTATCTTCTCCATTTATGGCGGTGATTGCCATGATTTGCCGAAGGGTTAAGTTCTATCCGGACTTTGATTTTTAAATGGATTTTTATTGTAAAACCCGGGTCCTAGGGTTTAAGTGCGATAAGATTTAGGGTTTGAGCAAGATATTTTGGAAAAGATCAGGGTCTGTCATGAGTCTATAAATACAAATTCTAAATGTAATCGCGGGGAGGCGGAGACTTAGAAATAAAGGCTTATAAGCAATTTCTTGCAAATTTTGTGAAATCCTTTGTTTTCGGACTTGGAGTTGATGTGCTTTAGCTTTTACGTGATAGCATGGCCGGGGAGCCTAATCTTTTGCGAGTGTGATAAGTGTATTTTCTTTTGTTATCCGTTCCATTTAAAGTTTGTTAGATATATCTTTGTAAATCTGCCATTGTCAAGATTAAATATCTTTGTTAGGCTTCGGTTGTTCTATTGTGCTGCTAGGGAAATTACTGATTTCGGGTGTAAGTTTGTTCTAATTGCTCTGTCTTCATTTGTGCGAGCTAGAGCTGCCGGTGAAAGATACCGATTTTAACCAGTTGCCCCTTGGATTTATAATTTACTGCTAGATCCGTTTCACTCTGCCTTGTGCTCTTAGTTGAAAGTGATCTTAGGCTGATTGGACACTTTCTTACGGGATTTGTTACGTTGTGAAGGCGATAGCATAGATAAGATTGATAGTTTAGAGTTTTACGAGTTTAATGTCTGATAAACTTCTCTTTTATGCCTTACCCTACCCTCTCTTTGCTTACCGTTAATGATCCATTTTTATTTTCTTTATTTGCCTTTTATTTAAATCTGCTGACCCATGAGAGCTAGATCTAGAATTCAAGTTAAATCTGATTGTCAACAACTTTTGCAACTACTGAACAAGTTCAGGAACCCCCTGTAAGGTAACAGAGCAGTCCATATTGAAATCTATTCCGGAAGTGGAAAAGAGTGAATTGCCATTCGACCCAACTCCGTAACTCGCACCTTGGATAACCAGCTAGATCCTAAAGATGAGTGGGATCAGTCCCGTGGGTGTCTCCGGAGCTTTCCTTGCCTTCATCCTTTTTCCCGGGGTGTGCATGAAAGCCGGACCAACACTACCATTATCAATAATGATATTACAAACCTTGCCCGCACATTTACATCTAGTGCGGAATAAACTTCTCCTCTGGTCTGTGTCCTTCTCATCGTTCAACAGGACTCTTCTTACAACCATTGTTTCTCCTCTCTCCGCTTCTTCGGAATGCTCTGATTCAACATCCTCCTCTGCCACAGCAGCTCTGGATGGGCCCTCAGGCCTCTAGTTTGTTCTTTCTCGATGTTGTGGACATTCAAATGCCTTGTGTACTTCTTCACCATAGTGGAAACATGTTCCACGAAATACTCCCCTTCCAAACCCTCGTCCAGATCCACCCCGTCCTCTTGGGTAGCTGTTCTGATCTCGAGGCTGATAAACATCTTCTTCTTTTTGGTCCTGGTTACTACTGGCTTCACCAGTCTTCTTCGGATCCTTGTACTTTTCTCCACTGGTCCTCCCACCAGTCCTTCCACCTCGGCCTCTTCCTCTTTGCTTGCCTTCAAACCGCTTGTTTAGCTTTTCTTCTACCTTCAAGGCAAATTGATAAGCATCCTCAATGGTGTTTACTCGAACCAGGCTCAGTTCTTCCTGGATACCAAGCCTCAGCCCATTAATGTAATGGGCTACTTTCTCCTTATTTGCCTCTAAATGCCCTGTTCTAATAGAAATTTTGTAAAATTCTTCAGTGTACTCTTGGACAGTTTTGTTTGTCTGTCTCAAGCTCTGCATCTTCCTTAGCAGATCCAACTCGTAATCTGTCGGGATGAACTGTCTTTTAATCTTCTCCACCATTCTATCCCATCTTGTTATTCTCTCTTTCCCTCTTCTGTTTCTCTCCAACTGCATTCCCTTCCACCAAATGCTGGCATGACCCTTTAACTTGGTCTTAGCAAATCTGACCTGGTTAGGGTCTTCAATCTCATCATACTCGAAATATTCCTCTAAATAATTTATCCAGTCAATCACTTCTTCTGGATTTAGATTTCTCGAGTAGGTAGATACCTCCATTTTTGGCTGTTTTCCAATCTGAGAGATGGCCTTATACAACCGGGCCTGAGCTGGATCCACAACTTCTGCCTCTTCCTCAGACTGTTCTTCCTCTTCAACTTCATCTTCACTTTCCTCTTCCCCTTCGGGTTCGCGCCTTTTGCGTAACTCTACTTGCAAGGCTTGAACTTGTCTTTGCAAGGCCCGGAAGTCTTCGACCGACACCACATTTCCTGCTCCGCCATGGTTCCTTCGTGGAGGCATGATATTTTTCTCTGTATTATATTTTTTTTTTTAGAATTCTTCCACAGATCCTGGTGCAACTTCCTCTCTCTGGCGATTTGTTACACGCTCAGGAGCTCCCGCTCTGATACCACTTGATGGCAAGCCGGGATTCACACAAACACATTCACAGTAATTTTATTTAAATTTCATTAAAAATAGCAAAATACGGTTACAGTAGCCACTCCAGTATACCACTTCTCCCTCAATCCCCAACTTCACCACCCCTTTCCCATACAAATTTCCCCGTTTTTATGTGGTCTCGGCCTTCCCTGAAATTAATGCTCCCGCCCGAATACCCCTTTCGAATTTCATCTTCCCTCCGTTGAAATTTTAAAATTTTCCTTTCCTTTTGTTTTCTGCCATTAATGGCAACTGTCCGATCCGTCCAGAGCCTGCATTCATGGCTTTCCATACCCTGCACCCGCCGTTTTAATCTGACTGTCTTTAAGTACCATTGTCTCTACCATTAAGTCTTTCACCTGTAACTACGGTTCCTCCAGAAACAACATTCCCAGATAATTAAACTTGGTCGACATCTATATCTTTCTCCTTTGATTACGTGGCCCTCATCCTCAAGATCTGTTACAAGTATGCCTCCATGTGTCAAATTTGACTCTATTCCCCAATGGTAGTGTTGCCTTTAAGGCACGTGGCAACCACGTGTCAATTTTCCCCTGTCTGGTCGTCCGCGTGTTTAATTCCGTTTGAATTTTCTTGGGCCGCGATATCACGACATGTAGTGATATCGTGACATGTTGCAGTATCGCTACCCAACTGACGTCCGCCCTTAGCTTCGAAACCACGTCGCGATATCGCGACGTCGCGATATCACGACAAAAGTACGTTCTTCATTGTTTTTGCCTTTGACGTCGCGAAATCGCGACGTGTCACAAAATCGTGACGTGTCGCGATCTCACGACTCCAACCCCAACTCCTTGCAATAGCTTCAACCCCCTTCATAACTTCCAACCTAACCTGTTGTGATATCGCGACGAAACTTGCTCCGTCCACTTGGCCATCCTAACCTGTCGCGATATCGCGACGTCGCGATATCGCGACGTCGCGATATCGCGACGTTGCGATATCGCGACGAAACTTGCTCCGTCCATGCAACAGCAAATGAGGTCACGATTTCGTGACCTCACACCAACTTTTGCCTTAGTCCCCTGATCAACTTACTTTTCTGTCTTACGTCATCTCCTTCCTCGAAAAAGAACAAAATTGCTTCAAAAATACCAGATTTTTTTAAAGAAAAATAAAAGATGAAATATTGCTCATACTTTCACTGGATGCTCCTGCATCATGATGGTATGAACGCATTGATCCAATCGTGCACTCTAGCTCCCGCTAGAGAAAAACAATATTTGGAATGGTACCTGCAAGTCTGTGATCAAACCTGCAAGATCATCAGGATCTTGGATCAAAAATACACATCACCCCACCAACAACAAGTTGTTGTTTGATGTTGATCATGGGCTTGCATGTCGTCTATAGCATCCTCCAATGATCAAACTCTAGATGTTCCAGGTCACCGATCTATCAGTGGCTATCTTTGACTGTAGTTATCTCGGGGGCTACGATAGAAAGTGGTGGGTGGTGAACACTATCGATCTAGATCTAAAAATATGCTATCCATTTTTCCTATTAAAAAAACATTCTCTTTTAGATCAAATTCCTTCCATGATTGTAATGCAAACAAATATTATCCTCTGTAAAATAGGTCAGTCCTCATCATATGCAAATTCTACAATTTTTGCAGAGCCAACAAATATTATCTGCTTCATTGTCAGGTGGAATACATCTAAAAATTATGGAATTAGCATAGTATTCATGGTTGTATCAGCACGTTTGGCATTGAATTGACATCTTCAAATCTGGCTCCAATATCTGCAAAGAAATGTCCCTATAGATGAGATCATAACAGAGTCACGACATGCTTCAATAATTAGGTCGTATGTTTTGTAGAAAGAAAATGTAGGTTATTATCATACATGCATGGGAAAAAACTACAATAGAAGCTTTACTAATGTTAAAGCTTCTATTTGAATGTATCTCCTCTCAAGAAGACTCTACTAGTTGAGACAAAGAGTTCTCCCGCATGAGGTGTCCACTCTACACCATGTGTCGGATTAGATTTTGGCTGTGACTACTTAGGTATCCTCATTAGAGTCCACATCAAGTTCTTTAGTCGTGTCTAGTCTATCTAGTCCACCAAGTCCACGTTAGGTTTGTCAGTCACATCCAGTCTGTCTAGTTTGCATTGATGTCTATCTTAGCCTTCACGCCATTGTCCTATAATGTCTATGTGGGCCTTTGGGCTAGTGGTTGTCTGCCACATGTCTAGTCTGTTCTGGTCCTTTAGTGGTAGTCCACCTCAAGATACGTGCAACATCTTGGGATGCATGAAATTGGGGCTATGAAATTGAGCCTCCAAAGAGTCGCTTCGATACCATGAAATCAAAGCAAAAGCATTAGACTCTTGTTTTGATAATCATGGATAATAAATACATTATGAGAAGGATAAAGATAGCCTTAGAAGAATAATATTCCCCCATTATCTAAACAAACTATATGCTCATGGATATTAAAAAATATACCGACATATAGATATTGGTCGACAAACAAAATGATGGTAAAATAAAGGAATAAACTATAGACTAATTATAACTATAGACTAACACCATAAAAAAAACAAAACTCAACACCTTTTTGCCATTCTGCGTAATTCGATTAAATTACATTTACATTCAAAAGATTGTATCTCCTACCTTTTTATTTCTCTCTTCCTTTTTCATTTCTTTCTTCTATAATGAATGTTGTATGGTCACACTTCGAGTAGCTACATACCTTTCATTCTCCTTTCTCCTCTTCATATTCTTATTTATTTCCTTCTCTTTGCTTATAATTACTAATCAATGTTGTATGGTCACGCTTCAAGTAGCTACATACCTTTGCTTGGTTTCTTTTCCTCTCTTATTCTTCTTCTTATTTCTTTCTTTATCTTCTCTTCTATTTTTCTTCCTCTTTGCTTTCTTCCTCATCATCTCCCATTTCATTTCATCACCCCATTTTGTTGTACATAATGCTGGGGTAACCTTATACCTAAATTCCCATGTCCATTCATTCACAACATCACCTTATTTGCTTCATATCTTGTTTCACATCCCCACATTATAGCATGTTCATAAATTGCATTCATACATGCACCTATACATAATCATTGTGAATATCGTGCTTGGAGAATTAAATATACTCATGCTAGCATAACGGTTTTGGTGCCCAAACCCATTTTTAGGAGACAAGATTATTGAAATATTTTTAGTGCTTCACATATATACAATTCTATAATCAACCACCATCCAATGTTGGCATACTTCAAAAAGCATTTCCAGACTTCCCTTGGTTACCTTGCTCTCACTCATGGATTAAATATCATGTCCTACACACTAAGTAAAATTTTAAAGTAGGATTGGTTACACTGTATGCATACTGATGCCTAGTGAAACTCACCATACCCATAATATCATTTATATAATTTATCTCAAACCCGAGGATTGAAAAAAGGACAAGCCACACCACAAAAGAAAAAGGGCAAAAAACGAAAGCCAACACCCACAAAAAAAGAAAAAAAGAGAGAAAAAAACAAAGCAACTCCAATACAGGGGTAGAAAAAAAGGAAAAGCCTCAAGAGTACCATACAAAATCTTGAATACCTACATTCCTTAGGTCCTTACCAATGATCTAGCTTACAGGCTAAGTTACCATGCAGTTACAAACCACCCTTTTTCAAACTAGTGAAATGAACATCACTTTACACACACTAATCCATGTTTGAGGTATTGTTTACCAAGATAGCCTAAATTTGCTCACAAAGTTTTGCACAGTTATTCAGTGGGGTCGATTACTTAAAACTGTAATGTTATAATCCCTTTACAACAATATTCATATTCAAATTCCTCAAAAAAATAGAATGGATTACACCATCTGATTACTGTAAATATGCAAATGCTTTCTCCAAGCAATACTCCTTCACCCCTGCATTTCCATTACATGCATATTCATTTTATGTTATTTCATATGTAATGCCTTATTTATGCATTGAACTATTCCATGTATATATGCAATTATCCACTATCGCATCTACATCATCCATACTTATGCATCATCATAAAAAAAAGCAAACAAATGCATAAATGCAATTAGACACAAATGTCGTAGAATCTCATGTATATATCTATATATCAAAAAGAGTGCCCTCAAGCTACAATAAAGTGTGTGTGTGTTTGTGACCTTGTGGGTGCATCATCACATGACCATATCATATCCATATATCCATCTATCATAAATGCCATACAGCTATAAAGAGTTATGTATACATATCGATACACAACTACCAAAAATAGCTCATCATGTACAACTATCAAAATACAAAATTTTAGGCCTATACTCTATCACTACCCCACAGAGCCCTCATGGATGATACCCCATGGGATTATCTTCACTCCCCTCATCCGCAAGTGAAGAAGCAAAAATAATGGCATGCCTTAAGTGTTTATATTGAAATGTAAAAGCATGTTAAAGCAAAGCATTAAAATGGAAAGATGCGAAAGATGTAATATATTGAAATGAAGAATAATGTGCAATAAAATAGGGGAATTTCTCCTTGTATTTATTTAGTCAATTATTCCAATGGTTACAATACATCCCCCTTTGAGGGCTTTTCTTTGATACATTTCGTACTCAAAATATAAAAGATCTAGTCCCTTCAAAATCTTGATGGCGTGTTCCAGTGTTCTTCTTACAACCCACACTTGAGAGCTAGTATTGGGCCTATCCTTATGTGCCTCTTAGATCCTCCCTCATGTCTAGCATACCTGCACCTACACACAAGATATTGAAATAGATTAATAGCATATGCGTTTGATGATTTATAACTAAGAAAACATAGAAAGCATGCATCTAGAATTAATAAAACTTATTTGTGATAAATCAAAACAAATCCAAATGACTTGCAAATATACTATGATGTTATTGACATGGTTTTGGAAATATTTGAGCATGAATTTAATGGAAATTGTTAGCAAAAATAGTGACCATCCCTGATAAGGAAAACTAGACCTGGAACTACAAAACTCTAAATTGACCCATCAAAACAACTCTAAATCTCACCAAAATTGAATGCAAGGCTAATATAAAAATTTATAAATTATCTATGGTGTAATTGAACCAAAATTCCTAGCTGTTTTCTAACCATCCCTGGTAGGTGAAACTACCCACCGTTAACCATCCCCGTGTGGCACAGTTACCAAACTAAATGGAATTTATCACCAATTCTAAGGGGATCTAGTTTGGAACTCTCCTAAATATTGTGTCAGAAAATATGGTCAAATTACTCTCCAATATGATAGGTTTTGGAATGGATTTGGTGTATTTTATATGCCCCTAAAATTGCCTTCGAATGAAAAGGGTTTCAAGAAAATACTAGGGTAAATGTGGTAGCAAAAGTGAGGGTAGAATTGGGTAGCACTTCGTGGTCTATGCTTCAACTCTTCTCTATTCAAATTGGGGTGAGAACACCTCAATTTATAGTTAAATTAGGGAATTTGGGGTAAAGGGGCAAGTTCTAGAATGCAAGGTAAGTACCACCACTTGTCAAAACCTTTGCCATGGAATGGTGGAATTGGTTGCCCATTTGAGACCTATAATTTGGAGTTTCTGATCTCTATGACAGTCTCCAAATCATTTTTTGATGATGGGAAAGAGAATATGGTAGTAATTTATTGCAATTTATCCACACCTTTAAATTTTGGAGGGTCTTTTTAGGGACAATACCACCCAGGGATGGTTATGAGTGGCTGTCCCTAGGTGGGATGGTCACCATCTGTGACCATCCCAAGGTAGGACGATCATAAATTTATGACCCAAAACCTCCCAAAACTAATGGAAACCTTCCCAAAAGTGCTATGGAGCCTTATGTTACCCTAGAGGGTTTCCCAACGGGGCCATATAATGTTGATAAGAGTGGCTTAAGTGGTGCATTGGTAGTCTTATCTGATTTACATGATTTTAGTGTCTACATATGCCCCTTTTTGGGACGCGCTATGTGCAACAAAGCGTTGAGCAAAAATAGATGACTAAAATGTTAAATTATTGAGGTTATTCATTAACCTATCCAAATTCAGATACCTCCATTATGTAAAGAGCATACATTCTTGGAATTATTTCTTTTGACATAGTCAAAGGATTAAATGGGTATACCTTTCAGCCGCACTGTAGTGACAGTTTTAGGGGCTTAGGGTATACTAGGTCTTGGTGCCTTGTGTTCTTGTAATCTCTTACATGGGTCAATTCTAGAGGCTTAAAAGAGGTCAAGCCCTATTTTTGTTGCTTATACTTATTGTTTGCCCCAACATGGGCTTGAATATTTGTCTTTAGCAAAGATTCTTTTGAATGTATGAAACTTGCACTTTTGAGTGTTTTAGTGTTGATTTGATTTATGAAATAATTATTATGACTACCCCCTCAAGCGGCGAGTAAATGAGGGCATGACCAATGATAAAGTGATGATTCACTTGACACATATGACTGACTTGGGATAACTCTTTGTTTTACCCATGGTACTATATACCTATTTTGAGGGTATTTTGATTGTTTTGATGAGCATTTCTGGATGCAAAAGGCTAAAAAATTCATTCCCATGGAGTGGTACAGCCATAGAGGCCTTCTTGGGGAGTTAAATAAAGACTTTTAAAGCATCCATAAATGTTTTTGATTCAATCTTGATCCCTATTGATTTTAGACCATTTTACCTTATTTTTGGTGGGTTTTGAACCCTATTTTTGAGGTTTTTGAGTTGATTTTTTTTTATTTTTTGGAGTGTGAGGTCTGAGGACCCACTTTATTGTAGCCTATGGGCAGCTTATGGAATATTATGTAGCTTTTGAATTCTTACATATGGATATATATATGAGTTTGCTTTGATCATCATGTAACCTTTTACTACTTTATGATATGTATGCTATGCTTTTATGATGCTTTTGATGGATGCCTATCATGTATGCATGTATTTATCCTATGATGTGGCAATGCAATGAGATGAGATAAATGTATAATAAAATGGATGATTTGATTTAATTTTGTATTATAGATTTATGATGACTATTTGACACATTATATGCTAGCACCATAGACTATACAAAATGTATATTTATTATTTTTGTGTTATTATGACACTATGTAATGGATTTTGTAACTTGACAAACATGTGACAACATGATGTAAAATGGAATGAATAATGTAATGTGGTATGATATGTTTTAGTAGTTTTTAGGAGACTCAAAAATTTTAGTTACCTAATCAAAAATTATATAATAACTATGCTTGATTTTTTGACAAAGTATACATCTGCTAAGATAACCAAGATAATAAACATCCCTGTGTGTGCATGTGAGTTCATTACTATGATAACACATAAAGTTACCCTAGTTCCAAACAGGATTGATGCAACCCATCTGTACTAGATATCACCTTGCGAGTCTCATTATCATGAGTTTTGTACTTAGTTGGATTAGACTACTAGGTAATCTAGGCTACCCAAAAATCTAGCTCATCCACATTCAAAAATTGGTATATACCTAAGCAAATTGCTTAAATAATAGACATATCATCATGCGTAAGGATACCACCATTGCCAGGTAGGCTATCCACCAAACCTGTAATGAGGATCACCTTATGGTTCTCTAATGCTGAGAATTCCAAGGATTCAAGTTCAAGACTCCCTTCTTTTATTTTAATTTTGAAATTTTCCAAGATAGTTGCTCATTTTTATTTTTTGAGCGAGGGATTCTGGTAGTGGTGAGAACCACTATTTATTTTGCTTCTTATTAATGGTAAAAATCACTGTTTCTTTTTTTGCATATTTTGAAGTGATAATAATTATTGTTTATTTTTTCTCTTTTGGATACTTGCCCCAGTGTGAGACAAGGGATTTAGGTAAGGAAGAACTTGTCCTTTTACCAATTCTCAGCATCTTTGAACCATTCGCATAGGGGGATGAGTGAGATAACCTTTTTTGCTTAAAGTAACCTATACCACTTTGTAGTTTCATATTTTCATGTGCTAGACTTGGATTTATTAATGTGAAAATGTGTTGGTATTTTTATGTATACAGGTACAATCTAAGAAGGATTCTACTTTCTAAAAATCATGATAGCTTTCTATAAAATCTGAAAAGAAAACTAGATATGGCTGAGTGACCAAAAAACCTTAACTATGTCTTACAAACAATGGCTAAGAAACAAGAAACAGACATATAATGTGGAGTGTAAATGTAAATGGTACATGTAATGTGAACAGGTGGTACAACTAACTTTTGACAACTTTTAATTCTGGCAGGCGCCTAGTGTACATACCTGGTGCTAAACATGTATGAGCCACTTCTAATAATGCAAAATGCAATGATGAATATGCCTAATGCACATAGTGTTATAATGCAAATGATGAGAAAATGCAATGCAATGCAATATTTTTGTATTTTTGATGATTTTAATGATGTTTCTGTATTTTTGATATATGTATATATAGGTTGACCAATGGGCTTAATGAATGCCATTGGGGCATTTTGTGTGACAAAAGGGCTTATAGATGTCTTTGGGGCATTTTGGGGTGACCTAGATAGTCATAGGTGGCTTAGGAGCTTTTTATGGTGACCAAAGGGCTTATAGACACCTTTGGGGCTTTTGGATTGACCTAGACAATCGTAGACTACCTAGGAGCATTTTGGTTTGATCTAGATGGTCATAGACTACCTAGGTATATTTTAGGTTGACCTAGATGGTCATAGACTACCTAGGGGTATTTAATGATGACCAAAGGGATTATAGACACCTTTGGAGCTTTTTGGGTTGACCTAGATAGTCGTAGACTGCCTAGGAGCATTTTGGTTTGACCTAGATGGTAATAGACTACATAGGGGTATTTTAGGTTGATCTAGACGATCATAGACCATCTAGGAGAATTTTATGGTGACCAAAGGTCTTATAGACACCTTTTGAGATTTTTAGGTTGACCTAGATAGTCGTAGACTACCTAGGAGCATTTTGGTTTGACCTAGATGGTCATAGACCACCTAGGGATGTTTTAGGTTGACCTAGATGGTCATAGATCACCTAGGGGTATTTTATGATGACAAAATAGCTTATAGATGCCTTTGGGGCTTTTTATATTGACCTAGAAAATAATAGATTTCCTAGGAGTATTTTAGTGGTTGGGTATGGACCCTTTGTCTATATAACCCCTTGCTATAGATCCCCAGTCTACGGGTTATTACTAGACTCTTATTTTTTTGTTACAATATTTACCATTCCCACAAATCCATGGGGAGGGAGATTACAATATATCTCGTTAGGTTGTTCAACTTGGTAAGCAGATGATGTGCTTATTTTTTGTGTAGGCCAATGGTCCTGGAAGACTCTTAACTATGGCTCTTGCCTCTCAATCATATCCTAAACTAAATCTCTAAAGGGGTAGCATGTCTCGATGTCATGACTTTTCTATCGATGGTAAACATAATAGGTGTTTTGCCTATGTAGCTTTGACCTATGTTTATTAGGTTTCAATGAATGAACCTTAGGAAGCACAATCACTTGTGCTTCACACAAGCAATTGAAGAATAAAATTAAGGGTTATGCTAATAGATTAAATGTGTGAGGTTGATGGTATTGTGGCATTTTTTCCAAATTCTATTGAGACTCTCTAGTGGACTACGTAGGAGGTATTTGGTCTTTATAATCTAGAAGTTGAGGTTTAGAATGACTCAACCATGACTCGATGCTTGTGAGTTGACTTAGGATCTATTGTAAGTCATTTGTATTGTTCTCTTATGTATAACTCAATATTGGATATCCTATCCAAGATTTTTTGGGATATAGGATCTATAGAAATCATGTTAATGGATGGATGATTTCTAGTGGATGGGCCATTGGGTCTAGAGACAACAGATTGTCTCATGACTCATGGAGGTTGATGAGCACCAGATATGCTCATATTTTTGTATATGTACTAATGGTTTTTGCATGGCAATATATAATGAGTTGTATATTTTTATGAAATATTATGTATGTATTTAATAAAATCATGTGTATTATCTAATCCATGCGTGAAGTGTGTTTTGTGTAGTTATTTCCCATATTTTGTCATCTTTTGATCAGTCGAGGTCCTACGTGGACCTGGCATGGTTCTACCCAATCAGATGAAGGCATACGGAGGTAGGCACCTTACTGAAGTAGGCGCCTTACTCAAGTAGGCGCCTTACTGAAGTAGGCACCTTACTCAGGTAGGCACCTTACTAAAGTAGGCACCTTACTAAATAAGGCACCTTACTGAAGTAGGCGCCTTCCTCGAGCGGATGCCCAGATCATGCACGTTGACCAAACGGCTGGAGAAGGACCCGTACGACCACCGTTCCATGTCATCAGGGGAAACCATTGATGAATGAGTTGTCCCAACTAGTGTGGATGGATGTGCAACCACTCTTGAAGTAGAACCGTAACTCACCCGATTGCAAGTAAATGATGAAGATGTTGATCATCGCGCGTCGGCTACAGTAACTAGACTATCCCAGTTTAGACTATAACCAGGATGCCTGTTGTAACAGAACTACAATAGGAAGTCCTGTGTGTGGTATATAAACACACGGACTTCTCTATAGTAGGGGAAGCATTCTTTTAGAATATTATTGCATGTAATATTTTTTGCACTATTAATAAAGCTTGAGCGTTTTCTTATCTGCGTGTTGTTTTCGTGAATTGTTGGGTGGGATCTGCTGGAGCTCGGGCCCACTCCAAGCCAGTATTCCTCCCCTATTTCTTAGTTATTTTTCATATATTTAATTATGCATAGTAGTATATTTGTTTTCCTAGATTAATTTAATCATTTTAGAAGTTGTGTTCTTTTTACGGTAGGCGTATTATTGCTTTCAAAGTGGTGTGTTTACTTTCATGCATTTCATTTATGTTTAAGTTTTCTTGGTGTGGATGAATCAACCATTGTTTCACAAACACCCCCAATGGTAGATAACTGGATTCATCTCTAAAGTGGTAATGTGAGTAGTTTCAATCGTGGCACTTCTAAAGTCTATGAGCTCTCGGGTTGACAAATTAAATGCGAGTGTTGTGACAAATATAGGATAAAATTAACCAGTGTTTGGCACCCAACATTTTGGCACCATTTCCAGGGAAGCGTCACTAGTAGACTAATTACATTACCCCTTAAAACCTTCTGCTTGACCTTGTATGAGTCCCCCAAGAAGAAGAGGACCCAATGGTCATTTTATAAGATAGAACCCATCAGAAAAATTTGAGTCAGCCGATGACCTAGAATTTGAGTTAGATTCTCCCGACTCATCCCCAGTAGTCCACTGGAGTGAGCATCCTCACTTTGTGCAAAGTGCCTCCTCATCTCATCGACCTAGGAAAGAATAGATTATTCTAAACCCATTGTTCAAAAGAACACCCTCGGAGGAAGCCCTACTGTGGAAAGCCGTAGAGGATCAGACTGTAACACCAGCCAACTTAGAGGCTCTAATACAGAAAGTCTTGAGTGATCGAAAGGCCATAGAAGCTACAGAAGAGACCACATTTCCTAAAAAAATGGTTGAAGAAGTCTCATCTAGATTTAGCTTCCCGATAGAGGAAGGAGCAGGGGAAACCAAAATGAAGAACATATCCCCTACCCATCTCCCCACCTTTCGAGGATATCCAACCGAAGACCCTGACCTATTTTTGTTTAAGTTTGATGTGTTGTGTAGGTCTATTGACTACAAGTTAGACGCTCAGAAGCTGAAGCTCTTCCCATCAACATTGGATGACTCAACTCTATGATGGTTTATCGGGTTGGGGAACAAATAGATCACCACATGGGAAGAGATGAGGAAGCTCTTTCTAGAGTAGTACCAGGACTTCGGTAGAGCATGAGATTCCAGGGAAGAAGTCCTCAACATGACATAGAAGGAGGATGAGTCCCTAGAAGAATACTGGGAGAGGTTCAACTTCAACCTACAGTGATCTCCTCATGCAAAGTTGGGAGATAAGTCTCTCAAGAGCATTTTTTTGAGAGGACTCAACAATGAGTCATTGGAAGCACTAAATATGATTTCGGGAGGAGATGTTTACCAACATGCCATGGAAGATATCCGATAGTTATGTCAGAATTATTCATGGAGAAGAGGCAAACCGGCTCCCAGGGCCATGAAGGTGACTGCATCGGTCACAAATATAGAGATAGGCAACATGTTGGAAGATCTAAAGAGTGAAATGTTATCTTCTCTAGCATTGCAGTTGGATACACTCTTGTTGGAGAAGAAGAAATAAGAGAATGATGCAATGTTGACCTATTTTTATCCAAAATATAGAGGGAAGCATGCTAGGAATGCGTACCCAGAGAACAAGGTCAGAGTATGTACAATTTTCCAATAGAACCATAAGACCTGACTGTGCCTATAGCTGCCCAATACCAAGGAGGAGGCTGACATAACTGAAGCCTATTTCATGGGCAATCAAAGAAATTGGTAGCAGCCCCCTATGGGGAATATGGCCATAGGAATGCCACCCTATGGAGGAGGATCATATATGCCACAAGGGTAGCCACCACCACCCAATATGGGATGGTGGGGACCACCACCTTGGATGAACGTACCTCTAGGGGCTACATTTCCCAACCAACAACCATGGATGCCATATCAACACCCTAGGCAGTAGTGGAGGAACCACGTTCCATGGAACTCCACTCCACAAAACATGGCACAGGTTCCACCTCAGCAAGGCTTACCAGCCCTACCTATGATGAGACCTACGCAGTTACCAGCACAACCGATGGTGAACCCGAATAATAAGGTAAACCAGCCAACATACCAAGTAGAGGGAGAGATGTATCCAATGTATAATATTAGTTGTAATCCTATTCAACTTAGATCAAGCAAGCAACTAGGAGTAGAAGCACCTCCCTTGGTAGAAGAGGAGGAAGATGTAGGAGATTCCCCTCTGATAGAAGAGGTGGAGGTAGAGAAAGTTGTTGAGAAAATAGAGGCTCCATTTCCTAAATGATTGTAGGAGTAGAGGAAGTCGATGCATCTAGAATTTGATATCCTCTCGAGCTTGAAAACTTGATAGTCACTATCCCATTGTTTCAAGCTATCCGAGATGTGCCCATATACACCAAGGTAATAAAAGAATTATGTCTGAGAAAACTAGGATGTAAGGTGACACAAACCATCAATGTCATAGGGAAATTGGCTGATTTGATGATGGGGAATGCATATCATCCCAAATATGCAGACCTAGGTAGCTCGATATTGATGGTAAAAATAGGAGGGCATTCACTGGCAAACACCTTAGTTGACCTAGGTGCAGCCATCAATGTGATGCCATAGGAGACCATGCAGAAGCTGAAGCTTACAAATTTGAAACCCACCAAGATGGTGTTACAATTGGTCGATCGATCAACCGTAGCACCAAAGGGATGCTCGAGGACATGATCGTAAAAAGTCGATGCATGGGAATACCTGACTGACTTCCTGGTGCTACAATAAAAAATAGGATTGGGTGGTTACCCACTCATCTTGGGGAGACCATGGTTAGCTATGATTGATGCCTACATCAGCTACCATGATGGACTCATGACTATTTCAAATGGATAGAATATCAAGAGATTGACAATCTCTCCTCTCGCTCAATCTGTGGACACATTGGGTGAACCCACGTTGACTGAGCAGGATGATAATTCATTATCCATGCTCCATCTAGTGATGGCATTGATAGAGTTGGAGGAGGATGTCGATGAGGATGGCATTATAACAGGATTCCTGCAAGGAGAATCCTCCCTCACCGTTCTCGAGTCACCATTGGTCGGCGCTCAAGACCACCATACCTAGCAGATCGACATTGGGCCTAGTAGAATATTGAATATCAGTAGTGGGTTGACCACCACACAATTGGCAAAATTAAAAGAGCTCCTAACCAAGCACCAATAAGCATTTTCCTGGGATTACTCGTATATGAAGGGAATCAGCCCAAATATTTGCACACATCGAATATACCTCGAAGAGTAGGTGATCCCTAGTCAGATAGCCATAGAGGAGGATGAACCCAACCATGAAAGAAATTATCAAAGTTGAGCTACAGAAGCTCTTATCTGTAGGGTTCATCTACCCGATCTCCGATAGTGAATGGGTGTCACCACTTGTGGTGGTCCCCAAGAAGAATGGGAAATGGAGAATCTATGTTGATTATAGATCACTGAATAAAGTGACTAAGAAAGATCACTTCCCACTTCCCTTCGTTGATCAGGTGTTGGACACACTATCTAGGAGAAAATACTTCTCCTTTTTGGATGGATTTAGTGGGTACAACCAAATCCAGATCGAGGAGGAGGACCAGGACAAGACAACGTTCACCTGCCCATGGGGAATGTTTGCCTATAGAGTGCTACCCTTCGGGTTGTGCAATGCACCAGCCACCTTCCAAAGAGTGGTGCTGAGCATATTTTTAGATATGATGGGAGAGGTAGTAGAGGTATATATGGATGACTTCACCATTTATGGAGAGACATTCGAAGAAGCAACAACAAACCTGGAACGTGTGCTCCAGAGATGCGAGGAGAACAACTTATCCCTCAGTAATGAGAAGTGTTTTATGATGATGCGTGAGGGCATAGTGTTGGGACATCATCTCTCGGTAGAAGGGATTAAAGTAGATCAAAAGAAGATAGAAGTAATTAAAGATCTACCCAGCCCAAAAATGTAGAGGGAAGTAAGGAGTTTCCTCGGCTCTATCAGGTACTACAGGTGATTCATCATCGATTTTAGTAAGATTGCCAAACCACTGCACAACTTGTTGGTGAAGGACATAGAATTCATATGGATGGAGGACTATGAGCAAGCATTTCAGATGCTAAAGGAAAAGTTGATTTCTGCCCTAGTGTTGTGGGGCCCAAATTGGGCTATCCCATTTCACATATATTGTGATGCATCCAATAATGCAATTGGAGCGGTCCTCGGGTAGAAGGATGGCAAAGAATTCTACGCCATTTATTATGTTAGTAAGAATTTAGTAGGGGTTGAGCTCAATTACATAGTAATAAAGAAATAATTTCTCATAGTGGTACACGCCATCAACAAATTCCACCACTACATCACTGGGTACAAGGTGTTCATTCACACGGACCATGCAGCCATCAGATACCTAATGAGTAAACCAACGATCAGTGGTAGGATAATAAGGTGGCTCTTGTTGTTATAGGAATTTGACATCACCATAGTTGACAAGCCTAGGAAGGATAATGTAGTCATAAACTTTCTATCCAGACTAATCCCAATAGATCATGCAGTGGTAGAAGACCAGTTCTTGGATGAGCATTTATTCATCATCAATGAACAGACATCATGGTATGCAGACATCACCAATTATCTGGCCATCGGTAGAACATCCCCTACCCTTTCGTATAGAGAGAAGCAAGGGGTGATTGAAAAGAGTGCTTCCTTTCAATGGATTGATGACCTCCTATTCAAAATAGGGCCCGACCAAATCATAAGGAGGTGCGTAGCGGAGCATGAGTTTCTAGAGATACTCAAAGCCTATCACAATGAGCCATGTGGAGGACATTTCTCAAGAAGAAGGACTACATATAAGGTATTGCAAACTAGGTACTTTTGGCCCACTCTATTTAAATATGCAGCCGCATACGCCAACAAGTGTGATGAATGCCAAAGAATGGGTAGGCCAACCCATAGGGATGAAATGCCCCTTCAACCTCACGTACATATTGAGCCCTTTGACAAATGGGGTATGGATTTTATGGGACCCATCAACCCACCTTCAATTGGAAGGAGATATATTTTAGTCTGCACAGACTACGTTACCAAATGGGTCGAAGTCCAGGCATTGAGAGATTCCAAGGAGGGGATGGTAGCTGAATTCTTATTCACCCATATTTTCACAAGGTTTGGAGTGCCCAGGGAAATTACAATAGATCAAGGACCCCAATTCACCTCCAGGTTGATCAAGGAATTGATGGAATAGTATAGGGTATGACACAATAGAACCACCCCCTACCATCCATAGGTGAATGGGCAGGTGGAGGTAACCAATAGGGAGATAGAGAACATCCTGATGAAAACCGTGCAACAGCACAAGAAGGATTGGGCTACCAGATTACCGGAGGTAGTATGGGCATATAATACAATATGGAAATCAACCACCGACTTCACACCCTTCCAATTGGTATATGGGAAGGATGCAATGATGCCCATTGAATTTGAGGTGAAGACACTCATAACGGTGGTAGAACTGGACCTGAGCTTGGATGAAGCATAGAAGGAATGAATTTGGTAGTTGAACCAGTTGGATAAATTTTGAATGGATGCCTTATAGAGAACCAAAATTGTGTAGAAGCAAAGGAAGCAGTGGCATGACCACCACATTAAAATGAAGTAATTCAAAGAGGGAGACTGGGTACTATTGTATGATTCTAGATTCTAGGAATGGAAGGGGAAACTAATGCAAATATGGATGGGACCGTACGAGGTGGTAGAGATAATTAGAAATGGTGTTGTGCGAGTCAAGACAATTGATGATAGCAACACCATTTTGATAGAAAATGGCCATCGATTGCACCCATATCATAGGTCTGAAAGCATGCTGGTGGAGTCTAGAATAGGCATGGGGGAGACCCCATGCAAGTAAAATTTTTCCAAAATTCTCAACAACATGGTGGATGCAGAGGTGTCCACCAAGAAAAATTAGTATAGTTTCCTATTTTTTAGCTTACGGTGTGTTTTGCAGGGACAACACCCGCATGCAAGCTGTAGGCATCCTGAGAGCCAGGGCCTAATAGGCATGGATTGCATTTAACTACATTTTTATTTTTTTTTTCATTTTATTTTTGTAGGGGAATGGCCTGATTGCTTGAACAATAGGCATCTCTAGGAACAGGGCCTAGACCGGCTCAACATCCATAAACCTGCACAATAGGAGGATAGTGCAGATCCAGGCATAGGGTGGGCACCAATTACCCACTAAGGAAAAAATTATGCACCCCCATGCCTGGACTAAGTGGATGTCGATATTGTACAAGGAGAATTTTAGGAGGCTTGATCAACCTCACATCAGTAGACATGTCAGCCACTAATTTTTCAATGATGGAGGAATGAACGACTCTAGAAGGGAGGCACCTTACTCTAGCGCCTTACTCCGGAGGAGTGACGCCTTGCTCAGCCAAAGAGGCACCACCCTAAAATATTCATCATGGTCAAGTGGCACCTTACTCAAGTAGGCACCTTACTGAAGTAGGTGCCTTACTCAGGTAGGCACCTTACTAAAGTAGGTGCCTTACTAAAGTAGGTGCCTTAATAGGAGTAGGCATTATAAAGTAGGCCTTATTGAAGTAGGCACCTTACCGAAGTAGGTGCCTTACTCTAGAGGAGCGATGTTTTACTCCATCGAAGAGGTGCCACCCCTTGGAGCACTTTATCATTCTTTCAATATATATATATATATATATATATATTTTTTTTTTTTTTTTTTTTTTTTTTTATATATATATCTATTTCTAAGGGAGGCACCTTACTTTGGTGCCTTACTCTGGAGGAGCGGTGCCTTACTCCACCAAGGAGGTACCACCCCAGAACATTCTTCATAGTCATGCGATGCCTTACTCAAGTAGGCGCCTTACTCAAGTAGGTGCCTTACTCAAGTAGGTGCCTTACTGAAGTAGGTGCCTTACTGAGGAAGGCACCTTACTCAGAACCTTACTCAAGCAGATGCACTCGATCGACTCAAAAACACATGCACAAACTTGGTAGTACATGGAGCAACCGAAGCCAATGCCATCATCTCATGTGATGGAAATCTGAAAGCACCCAAAAATATTTTGAAATCATTGGATAGGATCTCTGCACGTCCCAAGGCCAACCATCAAGGAGATATGCATCCCAACCTAAACCAATAGGAGCCACCATATTTTTAGTGTAGGACCTTAGGTGAACCAGGAATGAAGTACCCAAGGTGACGTAATCAGCACATGGGAAATATATCATTGAGTACCAATTCAACATACTCCATGCAGCATGAAATGACCAATCAGGTATGCACATGATTGAATTTAGATATATATGTAATTTTTCATATAATGTGCTTCTCTAAAAATATTGTCGATGCAAGAATTGAATTCACCCTCATGCCTAATACGTCGTACCGGATGATTAATTTGGGTGGCGTACCCTACCAACCCCAATGCGGAAATAATTTCTAGAGTCAGGCGCTTGAGTTTATAAAAAGGTGCCTTACTGAGGGTAGGGCATCAAACCAGTCGAAACTAGTAGGGAATTCGCCATGGGTGGATGATCGAAGAATCATGCGCTCAAAAAGCATGAGCCCAACGGCACTGAGGGGATCAGGGGAGATGTTGCATGCATCGGTTCGAAGTAGCTAGGTGGATGAATTACTACCGCCTGGTCAGCCAAGACCAGGATGTAGAGGCAACAAAGGAGTTTGCTACCTCTGTAAATAGAGGAGTCACCCGGATGCGAGGACTAGAAATTCTAGTCACCCTAGAGCACATTGCTCAAGTCACCAACCTCCCCCTTACTGGGGAATGCATGTATAAGGATGGCGTGGTGAAGAAGTGCATAGAAGTCCTGCTCAGATGAGGGAGCATCTCATGCGACCCACATGGGCTCCCAAAGTAGAAGCTCCCTATGCACTTGAGGAAGCTCTTTGAGTAGGTGGTGAGATACTTCACATGCATCGGGAAGTATTCACACCTAAATGCGAACCATATGCAGTTCTTGAGCCATCTGGTGCATGGGCAAAAAATTAACGTCTCGTTCTACCTGGAAAATGCCCTGTAGGATGAGGCATCATGATATCAAAGAGGGGCATTCTCTACCCTAGCCCACCATGGGCTAATTACAGCCCTGATACGCCATGTAGAGGAGCATAGGGGAAGCTCATCAGTAGCTAGGGCTGAACACTCTAGGGTGCAAGAATAGGTAGCGGCCGAACCAGAACAAGAGGCCAAATTACGGGGGGTGGATGAGGAGGTTAGGGTTGAATCCTGTGATACATCAGAGCAAGTAGCAATGGAGGCAGAGGATGATGTCAAATTGGGGGGAATGTTCAAAGAGGAACACCCCCAATTCTCACTAGATGTTGTGGAAGAAGGGTAGAGCTCTCTACCTAATTATATGGAGGAAAGGCCAGAATCTTCCAGCCTCGAACCCTCCATACGACGGATAGAGCACATACATGGTCGAAGGTGACTATGGTACCTAATCCTCTCAAGTGAGGAGGAGGAGGATGATGCAGAACTTGGCTTCATGGCCCAAACCCTATAGAATTTGGCCGCTCATAGCCTACAAGACCCGCAACCCTCAGCAAGCCTGCCACAATAGTCCAAAGATACCGATGGAAGAGGACCACATTGAGCAGAGTGAGAAATCCATGATGTAGGCATTGTTCAAGGAGTATAAGGAGATGACTATGAGAAAAATTTAGAGGTAGGAGGCCACCATCACCCAATTCCAGCAATTGATCTAGCAGCTTAGGGCAGAGAACCAACAGCTACAAGTCAGGGCGATCGAAAGGTGGGATGCCTCTACCCAAATTGATTGGGCAATTGAGGTGCCCACGAACTCTCCAACCTCACCGAAGAGAGTAGTCTCATCTGGGGTAGTCAGGTCAGATGCCCACAATGAGGAATTGGAGGTGGGAGAAGGATCGTGCACCTCTGATAGAGGAATTCTAGAGGAATAGGGGAATTCTATTTTTCAAACAGAAACCCCTGTTATCAATATTGATGATGATGAGCCTTCAGGGTAGAGCCAAGGGCAAAAACCTGAACCTGAAGACAAGAAGGATTCCCTAGAGCACCAGGAACCCAAAATTGAAGGGGCGCTACCCGAAGAACTAGAGGAGCAGGCGTTGGATGACTAGGAAATAGGAGAAACTACGGTGGACCTCTGACCAGAAGGAACAACTCCCTGGATCCTCTAATAGGGAGGCAACCTCTGTGGGAAAGGAAGACCTCCCCATATAGGCCACCGTAATACTAGAGAGGAGGAAAGGGAAGGCACCTCAAACGACGTAGAAGAGGGCCAAAAGAAAGGCCAGGGTGACGTTTGCCGAACCGAACCCCCATTCGGATGAGGAATGGGAAGAAGGCCTATGCCTCCATTTGCTACATAGAAATAAAAATTTGAACAGCTCCGTAAGGAGTTCGAGGAGGCAAAGGTAGCTAGGAAAGCTACCAAAAAGGAAGAAAGAGGGCCAGGCATCTGTGTGAACCCTACTGATGATGATCAATTTTGGGACATCTATGGTTCATCATAGGGTCGGCCCTCTAAGATGAAGAAATGGCTGGCAAGATGGGGAGTATATGGATAGAAGGCAGAGGCAACATCGATCATGGAAGAGAATGTCAACCTCACCCTCGAAGAACTTTAGTTGTACAAGGCCAGCATGGTTGTAGGAAAGAGGGATGACTCCGACATCCCATTCGGAGAGCTACGCCCTCAACATGCTGACCTATGGCAGGAAGTAGAGGCAGCCTTCCAGAAGGGGTGACAACTATGATAGCACCCAGTATAGGTGCAGGGCCAAGTATGATTGGAAGGTAGAGCTAGCATAACAAGAAGCCAACATAGAACATAGGCCAACCCAGCATAGTCGGTAGCCAGTGTAGCCGAAGGGCAACACAGCCCAAGGATGCCCCACAACAAACTAGGGCCCCTCAGCAGAAATGGAAGCCTCAGGATGGAGAGAAAGCCAAGGCCACCGACAAGAAAAGGAAATGAAGAACAATGGCCTACATAGAGGAGGTGTTTACCTATTTTAGGTGCCACGAGGGCGTGGCACATATTAGGCATGGGGGGATGATGAGCACCAGATATGCTCATATTTTTGTATATGTACTAATGATTTTTGCACGGCAATATATAATGAGTTGTATATTTTTATGAAATATTATGTATGTATTTAATAAAATCATGTGTATTATCTAATCCATGCGTGAAGTGTGTTTTGTGTAGTTATTTCCTATATTTTGTCATCTTTTGATCAGTCGAGGTCCTACATGGACCTGGCATGGTTCTACCCAATCATATGAAGGCATACGGAGGTAGGCACCTTATTGAAGTAGGTGCCTTACTCAAGTAGGTGCCCTACTGAGGTAGGCACCTTACTGAAGTAGGTGCCTTACTCATGTAGGCACCTTACTAAAGTAGGTGCCTTACTAAAGAAGGCACCTTACTAAAGTAGGCACCTTCCTCGAGCGGATGCCCAGATCATGCACGTTGACCAAACGGCTGGAGAAGGACCCGTACGACCACCGTTCCACGTCATCAAGGGGAAACCACTGATGAATGAGTTGTCCCAGCCAGTGTGGATGGATGCACAACCACTCTTGAAGCAAAATCGTAACTCGCCCGATTGCAAGTAAATGATGAAGACGTTGATCATCGTGCATCGGCTACAGTAACTGGACTATCCCAGTTTAGACTGTAACTAGGATGCCTGTTGTAACATAACTACAACAGGAAGTCCTGTGTGTGGTATATAAACACACGGACTTCTCTGTAGTAGGGGAAGCATTCTTTTAGAATATTATTGCATGTAATATTTTCTGCACTATTAATAAAGCTTGAGCGTTCTCTCATCTGCGTGTGGTTTTCATGATTTGTTGGGCGGGATCTATTGGAGCTCGGGCCCACTCCAAGCCAGTATTCCTCCCTTGTTTCTTAGTTATTTTTCATATATTTAATTACGCATAGTAGTATATTCATTCCTAGATTAATTTAATCATTTTAGAAGTTGTGTTCTTTTTACAGTAGGCGTATTATTGCTTTCAGAGTGGTGTGTTTACTTTCATGCATTTCATTTATGTTTAAGTTTTCTTGGTGTGGACGAATCAACCGTTGTTTCACAAACACCCCCAATGGTAGATAACTGGATTCATCTCTAAATTGGTAATGTGAGTAGTTTCAATCATGGCACTTCTAAAGTCTACGAGCTCCCGGGTTGACAAATTAAATGCGAGTGTTGTGACAAATATAGGACAAAATTAACCAGTGTTTGGCACCCAAAAGAGGTGGCAAGATGACTGGTGCTGGTTGCTATGGAAGAGGGCAAGCTTGCTCTTCACGTGGCTAAAGTTGGAATTCGATAGGGCCTTCGATGGGTAATAATATGTGAAGATAATAATCATCCACATCATCTAAGGAGAACACTCTCTCATGTTCATCATCTAAACTTGGATAGTTTATGGGTGCGATGCCATAGTCATCTTCATCATTACTCATCCATTTGTGAGGAGGACCTTGATCCTCTTCCTCACTATCAGATTTCAATGTATGCAAGCTCTCCCCCACTTCATGAGGTTGAGCAACATCACTAGATAACCCTTGATCTATCATGTCAATGGGAAAATAATCTCCCAATGAATAAACATGATTTTGATTGGCATATGGATCATGTGTAAGTTTATCTTTATAACCTATACATAGGTGTTCTAGACTATCTGTGAGGGCATCCAATGGTACTGGCTTATTGTGTCCCAACCCAGATTTATCATAAGGTATCTGATATTGGGGATGACATGGGACATGATTACCCTGCTCATATAAGCCTAAACCAAAACCATGCCAATTACAATAATCTAAATACCGCAATGCATAATATAGATTTGATAGATAGTTTACATCCTCATAAAAAGGTTCATCATCTTCTTATTTCTGAGTAATTGGTAGGGCTCCATACTCTAAACCCTCATATATGAATTTTTTTTATTGGTTGGTAGACCAAGAGGCACGATGCTACCTATGGGAATACGAGGTCATCCCATATCTTACATTGTCTCTATATATGGAATCGTTGTGACATTTCTCACTAGATATTCTCCTATCCCTGTACTAGAAATATGCACTGTGACTTGGGATGGTGACGGTGGATGAGATATAAGAGAGACTTGAGGTGACTCAATGTGAACCTCTTGAGATGATTCCTCGTTTACTAAACAAGGAATCTCTTCCATGGATATGGTGGAAACTAGAGGCAGGCTCTTATCAATTGGCCTCTTCGACATAGTCCTCGATGGAGGATCTAATGATGTCGAAGGCATCTCTGAAGCTGCCACTTATGAGTATGGCATGGATGAAGATGTAGATAGTGAAATGGAAGGTAATGATGAAGTGGTTAGACTTTGAATATGTGTGTTCAGTAAAAATTCTACATGAGTTGAAGGTAATGTCAACTCTAGCATCTGTTGCACCATATTGTAGCACTTAAAGGCTTTAGATCTGCAGAGACTGTGTACCTGTTCTTCATGAGTGTATTTGAGACATTGATGCACAATGTATGGGACACACTTAATATCCCATATCCAAGGTCTACCTAGAAATATGTTATATGCCATCTCACACTCCAACACATGACACAATTTCGATATGGTTTTATGCCCCACCTGAATGGGTAGGACTATGGTACTGACGATGGAACATATTGCATCATTGAATGCATGAAGGGTGTAAATGGATGCAACAAAATGAGATGCTAGAAATCCTAGGTGTTTTAATGCTTTAGTTGTGATGATATTACTCGATGAACCAGTGTATATGATCACTCTCTTGTATGGTGAATCATTTACACATGCAATGATGTGCAAAGGAGGATCTACCATGTCATTTGCTATTTTATTAAGCTCATGCTCATAAAATATTATTACCGGTTCCTTGCACTGTTGTACATGACCTAAAAAATCAATGAAATAGTTAGACTCATGTGGTTGCAAATCTCTTGACTTTAGAATGTCCATCAATGCATCCCTATATGGAGGGGATTGTTGAATTAGCTCATAGATGGACAATCTCATTGATGTTGTACTCAAGATTTGTGTAAGCTTGTTCTTTATTGTTAATGTTTGCCTAGGTGGAAGACCTTGTACAATAGGTGATGTAGGTTATGAGGTAGTTGGAACATCACTCGAAGTTGCAGGTGATACAACTTGGCTTGGATATCTTTTGTTCTTGGTCACAATACTCACCATCCCAACATACTCTTGCAAAGGAGGTGTTGTATTAACCTCATTCATTGGTTTAGCAAGCACTGCATGTACCTCATGAGTTGGTAATGGGTCCTTGAATATACCCATCTACTGATTTTTAGGGTCTAGTGGAGCATCTACTTGAAGCTCATTTCTCTTAATCATGTCCTATACTAGGTGTTTAAATACATAGAACATTGGTAAATCATAGGCACTATGCCTATGATATTTGCAATATTGATCCTCTATGAACCCCATAGGCTTTGGTTTACCTGTATTCAGATCAATGGATTTGATATTTGGAAGATTAATTATTTTTGCAACCCACAATTGATTGAATAGAGAATCCATGATTTAAGTGAAGGGAGTAAATTATCACTTAGAGCGATGTTGACTTTGTCCCTGATTCTCTTGACCATTACTATTATAACTTGTAGGAGGAGGTTGGGCCTGATAGTTCACATTTTGAGGAGGCATCACTTGTATAGACCCAAGGATATTTATGGCCACTTGATTGACCATTATCGACTTTGCAAGTGTCGAGCTATTTTTAGGGTTCTTTGTCAACTCTTTTTTGTAAGACTTGGCTATTTCTCCCTCTTGGATTTTTATTTCCTCTATATTTTTAGCCTATGTTGGATCATCTTCCAAGGTGAGGAATTGCTACAGTTGGAATATTAAAGAGATATTTTTTAAGCAACTCTTTGAAAACAGCTGAGTTAACTCAGATGCTGGCAACAGGTAGGGTAGCTTAGCTAGAAGCATCCACCACCTATTTACATAATCAATTGTTAAGTCATCATTGTACTGCTTTAACCCCATGAGGTCAATTAATGTCACCTTTCTTTTGGTGTTAAAGGTGAAATATTCAAAAAATATGTCAACAAATTGTTCAAAGGTGTATATGCTATGTTTTGGAAGATGGTTGAACCACTCAATGGCAGGACCAGAGAGGGTACTTAGAAATGTTCTCAGGAGCAATGCATCATTGTCCTGTATGTTAAAGAACAAATTTAAAAATCTAGTAACATGCTCTTGAGCATCTTCTTCCCCCTTGAATCTATTTAATTTTGGCATTTTGAAATGCTCAGGGTATATCAAGGAAGGAATGGATGGGTTTAGCGGTTGACTCCGCAACTGACACAAGGTGGGTTTTTGAAGCCCATTCCCAGCTATCTTACCTTCTACATTTTCCAAGCGTTCAAGAAAATCTTGATACGCATCCAAGGATTTTATTTCCTCTTATTTGTTTTGAACCCATGGAGGGGGATGAGGAATATTAAGCATAGGTTGGGGTGGTTTATTGACATCATCCACACCTCCAAAAGGTGCTTCTACATAATCCTCATTTTGTTCCAATTCATCATAAGCCACATAGGATGTTTCAAGCATGGGCCTACAAAGAGGAACGAATGCCTCTTGAAGGTGATCTATATTTGGCCTATTATATACATTATTTTTAGGCCTAGGAGGTCTAGGAGGTAACATTGGATTAGGTCTAGGAGACATACCTTATTGGAAATTAGGTTGCCTCGGACAAGCCTCCTGTCTATGCATATTTGGAGTATGAAATACATTATGCAAAGTCTCATGAATTTGTCATTCAAGCCTTTATCTCTCTAACTAAAACCACTACTCTAAGAGATCTAAGTGGTGTTTATGATACCTAAGTTGATTAAACTTGGCCTGGTGGTCATCATACTTCTTTACTAACTGATTGATCTAATCATTTGTAATAGGTCTAAGTGCCTTAGCACTGTTACCTTGATATCTATCTTGTTTAGGTGGGTTCATGAGATCTATTATAGATTTCCCTCAATTGAGGGAGGCTACATTGACTTGAGCCTCACCCCTAAATAGATGTTATTTATAAGCTATTGGTGCAAAGGCACATCATTATTGCATTGACACATTTGAATGAGGATACTCTAGATCTTCCTCAGGTCTTCCCTCATAAATAAGGAAAGGTAAGGTGGAATTATCTCACCTATGGTGATGAGTATCATACTCATTGTGATTATGGCACCTTGGGGAAGGGCGGTTTGAAATCATAAGATGATAATTCAACTCTGTCTTAGGTGAAAATTCATGATCCTATGTAGCAGTGTGAGGAGTAGACCGAGCAAGCACGTGAATGCATGGTATTTCTCTATTGGGAAGCACCCCATTGCATGGTGACTCTTATTGAAAGAAGGAATTAAACACATATATATTAGGGAAATGATTCCCCAAAGTGGGACTATTGCCTATGGGGGTACCCTATGTAGGAGTCCCTTGTTGGCTAGGTCCCCTTATTGCTATTCTAGGGCTGACCATCCATTCATCTGCCACTCGAATATTAGGTACATGACTTCCTAAGTTGATACCATTACTTGTGGGGGTTCCCCATGTAGGATTCCCTTGTTGGCTAGATCTCATTTCAGCTCCTCTAGGGCTAGGAATAGTACGTGGCCAACGAGGTATGACCATGTCCTTGGGATCAATGCAAATATATTCTATGTCATCTTCCCTACTCCTTGTAACATCCACCCTTAAATGGGCTTGGATACGGGTATATACCATATCTATGTACTCTATATTGCTATATAATTATCTCCTTTATAATTTTTATCAATTTGAAACAAACACACAAGCATAGAAGTGATTATATTTTTTAAGTATTTTAGATGTGAATCCCTAAACTATTTGTTGTTGTTTCAAGATGTGTTGCTTTTGTAAAGAAAATACTTGGCATGTTTGATTTTCATTGATGTAATACTCAAAATTTTAAGTGGTTTTCACCTATACACTCGCAGCTCAACAACCGATATTGAAATTCCGGTCACATAAACTGACCAAAATATGGTGATGAAATCCATACCCGATCAGGGAGCATAGGTCCTGCCGATCCTCACCCAAAGACCTTGTGCACAACGATACACCCCATGCTATTTTGCATTGTTAGGACAGATCTTGGAGTCGGTATTGGCCAATAAAATAGGGTACATGGGATTTGAGTCAATGTATGGAAATGACTACCACCATCATTGAACTCTATCAGTGGTTGGGAATGAATTCCAACTCACCAATTTTTAAGAAGATCATGGTATGTGTGTGCTAATTTTAAAATTATTGAAATAAAACAATACAACATTCAATGATGATTCACTAAATGCATGAAATTACATTTTATATTCAGAATCATTAGTATTTATAAAATGAAACTACAAATATTGACAAACTATATGAACTTAACCTTTTTGGTAAGTTGCAAGCAGACAAACCAAAAAAAAATTATATATAATACTATTCATTTTCCTATTTTTCTTTATTTTGTTAATGTGAAACTTAGATATATGTAATTCTAACTTTCCAATGCACACAAAAGATAAGAAAATAGAAATTTCAGTGATTTAAAATAGTATAAATACAAATTGAAGGTTCATAGGGGTGTATTTTCTGACCTGAAACTTGCTTTTTCTATAAATTTTTACATAAAACCTCTAGTTTTGTAACCATCCCAGGTGGTAGCAATTTGGGGGCTAGCCCAAGGAATTCACCTAGCTGGTCATCCCTGACAGCTTCAACTAGCAGAAAATGGGTTGTTTTTGCTTAGAAAATTTAAAACCTACATCCTACAAAACAAAAAAAGAAGGTCAAAATTGACACATTTAAAGGGGATAATGAATAATTTCAATCACCGTGATCACCACTGAAGAAGTGAAAATAACGACATGCCTTAAGTGTTTATATTGAAATGTAAAAGTGTATTGAAATAAGCATTAAAAGGGAAAGATGCACAATATGTAATCTATTGAAATGAAGAATAATGTGCAATAAAAGAGGGGGAATTTTTCCTTGTATTTATTTATTCAATGATTCCAATGGTTATAATACATCCCCCTTTGAGGGCTTTTCTTTGATACATTTCATACTCAAAATATAAAGGATCTAGTCCCTTCAAAATCTTGATGGCGTGTTCTAGTGTTCTTCTTGCAACCCACACTTGAGAGCTAGTGTAGCACCCTAAAATTGGCACAGTAAAACCTTAGCAAATAATTAAAATTACTTTAGTAAATAATTAAAATTTGAATTTTAACCCCGAACCGCCCTTTAACCGCCTGTTAAACCGCTTTCCTCATTTTTTCATGCCATTTTTAGGATTTGTTGTGACCGTTGGATGATATCGTCGCCGATCAGACGATATCACCTCAGATCGGATGAATTCGTCTAGAGCAGAATGTCCAGACGATTTCGTCCCAAAACTAATTTTTCATAATTAGCTTCTGTTTCAACGACATCTCTAACCGGGGCAAAAGCGTGTCTACGTGGTTAGAGACCTCCCCCGTTGGAGATCTCCCAAATTGGGATGATCTCCAACCTCCCAACCTCCTTCCTATGCCTATTTAATCTTAGGCCCTCCCATTGACCTTCCCCTGGCTGAAATTTTTTATAAATCGAGTTCTACATGCATTATAGTATCTTAGATCATCTATTTGCTTTCGTCTTTTTCCAAATTTTCTTGCAGGAACTTTGTTATTCTTCAGTCGGAGCAAGCTCAGATCATCGTAGACGATCCTGTACGATCTCGGACGATCACGCCAAAATTTGAGACGATTTCGTATTCTATAGACGATTTCGACTGCAGCCAACATTGGGGGCAATCAGTGCCCAGAGTTTGCATTTTTCTATTCTTTTCTATTGTTTTATTCTGCATCCAGTTAAGCTTATTGTTATTTCCTATTATTCTGCATCTTGGAGTTCACCCATGTAGCTTAAGTGCATAATAAAGTCATAATTTGTCATTAAAACATTGTAATCCACTTAAATTTCTATTTGTAATTATCATATTAGCATCACTATTATCATTTTACATCATTTTCCTTTGTTGGTATAGCTGCATCTCTGGTATTTTGTATCTATTTCTCTGATTGCAGGTCTCTGACGAATTCTTCTGATGAATTCGTCAGATCTCAAATGATCTTGTCAGATCTCAGACGATCCTGTCATATCAGAGGCGATCTGGACTGCTTCAAAAATCAGAACCTCCATCAGACATCCGGAATCAGGTATGGTTTTTCTCATCTAGCATATTCTCTGTGTTTTATGTTTAATTCTATTTTTTGTATTCATTTAAATCTGCATTTCATATAGAACAACTTAGATTCATTTGGCCAAACCTAGGACTTGAATGATTAAAGATAAAATTGAACACATCAAACTCATTCCCAACCTAGGCGTGGAAACTGCCACTAAAATTTTCCTGGTGAACCCCACCATCCATCAAAAAATCACCTTAATACCCCTCCCCCGAGAGGCGCGACCTTCAAAGGGCCTCTCAGTCCGAGGTACCATCCCATCCTTCTCGCATCCCCCTTTCGGGCGTGGATCCTTTAGCCTGAAGGTAAGGGTGCGAAAAATTTGGAACGATACATTTTGGTGAACCCGACGTGAAACTAAAACCTTCTGAAAACAAAAACAAAAAAAAAAAAAATAGATGCATTTAAAATCATTAGAAAACTGCTAAGTTGTATATCATGTTTAGATGGTAGCTCCTAAGAAAAGACTAGCAGTCACTATAAATGTTGAAAACCAATTAGCAACCATAGAAATTAATTTTGTGCTTAGTGTGCCTAAAATAGATAGAAACCAACTTTTGTGGGACGAACTTGATAGGAGACTAGGTATCATTTCATCTAGGTCAACAGAACTTAAACAAATCAAGAGGTTTGTCCTAGATAGAATCCTGGATCCTCATCAACTCATTTTTTATCATGAACTTCAGAGAGCTTGCCATAGGTGGTTAGCTTATAGGAGAGCTCTTGTGTCTTCAGAATTGTACACCTTCGAGGAATACCTCGAGAACGCAGTCGTTGTACACCAATTCCTAGGTCATGTAGAAGATCAAGAGGTCATTCTTACAGATAGGGAAAGGTGGAGGAGAGTTCCTAGAGCTGTGTTATATCGAGAGTATTGCCACGAGCTTTATTTCTACCAATTAGAATCTAAAATAGATAATATCACTATAGCACTTTTTATCAAATTCTTGAAAGAAAATTTCCAATTTGAAGAAGAACATTTCATGACTCCTGAAGAACTTGAGCCCATTAATGATATTTATAAATTGTTTATAGAAAACTAGATCATTGCTTTCATTATTATTATTTCTTGCATTTAGTGTGTTGTTTGTTATCTTTATAATATTGTTATAAAAACACAAAAAACAAAAAAAAAAAAAAAAAAAAAAAACAAAATCAAAACATTTTATTTTAAGTATTAAGTAGGTATATAATTAAAATATATACCTCTTAAGCTTTTTGCATATATATATATATATATATATATATATATATATATTTGCTGAAATCTAAGTTTAAGCACAATGCCTAGACTTAGGAATGGTAAACAAACTGAAGAAGAAGAAGATTGGTTAGGAAAGAAAACAAAAAACCCAAATGTCCTTCCTGAGGATCCAATCTTGGAAGGAGGAACTCTAGAGCAGCCAGAAGATGAGCTGGTTGAAGAAAATGAACAAGAAGAAAATGTTAGAGAGGAAGGATCCTCATCCCCTAGAATGTCTCCAGACGGAACTGTTACTTTTGATAACATAGATCATTTCTGGAAATTCTTCAATAATAATATTGGTGCTCTTAATATGGCAGTTCATCTTGATAGGGGACAAATTAGTGAAACTCAAGCAACCATGGAAGATATGTTTAACATACACACTAATCCCTTGTCCTTCGTTGATCAAGAAAGTGATCAAGCTGGACCATCCAATATGGATATGGCCACTATAATCCAGAACAAGCAAAAACAACAGGTTACCCAACCTCCTAAGGAACCTGTTATTGAGCCTAAAATCATTCCCGCACAAAAGAAACCTTCATTCACTGCTTTATTTCGCCAAACTATTGATCAATATGCCTCAAATCGACAAAAACCTAAAACCAAGCCAAACATCAATTTTCAACAATCTGGGATACAACATAATACAACTTCAAAACTTCTTCATAATACCCTTCCTATCAACACTTTACACAATAGCAATATAGCATCTAATCTTTATGTCCCGCCATCATATGCTCACAAATCCCATATTCATGCTCCACCGAACCAATATGGTGGGCAAACTAGTAATCTGGAAGCCATGGTGAAACAGTTAGCTTCCCGCATGGACCAGATAGATCCCTACCATCCCTCGTACAATTATCGAGAGATGTGTAGTCAGCCTTTAGATCCCATAGTTGTAGCACAACCATACCCTAAACACTTTCCTATGCCCGTCTTGCCTATATACAAAGGAACCAAAGATCCCATAGAGCATCTTCGTATGTTTAGGATAGCATGTCATGATATATCACATGATGACTTGTTATTACTAAAAATGTTCCCGAAAAGCTTAGGAGGAATGGCATTAGAGTGGTACTATCAATTGCCCACCCATTCTTTGAGGAATTTTGAAGAAACAACTGAGTCTTTTGTCCATCAATTTAGTGCCTACATTGAAAGGCATGTGACCATTAAAGATTTATACAACTTAAAACAAGACAAAGATGAATGCTTTGCTGATTTCCTAGCTAGATGGAGGCAGTTGATAGGAAAACTGCACTTTGTGCTACCTTATAGGGAAATGTTGGACATTTTTATTAATAATTTACAAGAACAAATATCCTATGAGTTATCAACTGCCACCTTAACCACCTTCGATCAAGCTATAGACTTAGCTCGAAGAGTGGAGGATGCTCTCATTAGGAGAGGTCAGCTTAAGAAGAAATATGATGAGAAAACATCCAGAAATCAATATAAAAATAAACAAGTTGTGGGTGATGGAGTCACTGACAGCAAAAATGTTGCTAATGTCAATGCTACAAAGACAACAGAGAAATTTATATTGAAACCTCCTGATAAACCTCCTAGAGAATTTACTAGATTGAATCAACCACTATCAACTATTCTACCGCAATTACTCGAAAGAGGTTTGATTCAATTACCTAATATCCGGGAACCTGATCCAACTATACCCGGATACAGAGCTGATTTACACTGTGATTTCCATAGAGGACCTGGACACTCTACCAACTCTTGTAAAATATTGAAACATAAAATACAAGATTTGATTGATAATAATGAAATGGAGGTGCAAGCCTTCCAACCTAAACAAAATCCTCCTAATAATTCTCAAAAGAACATTCCCCAAAATCAGAATCAGAATGCCAATCAATCATTAGACATATTTCAACATCCTTTACCAAAGCATGGTAAAGAGGTGGCCAATCAAATTGAGCATCATAATGTTCCCCCTCCTACCCGATATGTAGGAACCATTAGTGGACATTTACCTACTCATGATTTACAAAGTTTTGACACAACTTTATCCATGGTCACGACCAGGCCTCTACATAATATTCAAACTCCTGATCTTAGTGATACAGAATATGAAACTGAAAGTGACATGGAAATCACATCAAATCAATCGAATAGTTTTGAAGATGAATCAGATGCTATTCAACCTATTACAAATTCTATGATTCCAGAAGAACCTTTTCCAAGAAGAGTTACTACTAGACCATCTTCTCATCAATTACTTTCTAATCAACAAGCTATAAACACTAGACCAAGACCTATTCATCATCCGCAAAACAATATTGTAGGTACCATTGGAGCTATTACTAGACAACAAGCTCAAAATTCTCAACAAGAACAAAATCAGAACAATGAATCAACCCCATTTGTTTTGAAAGTTCCTAATAAAGGAAATCATGCTCCTAATGTTCAATCTAAACCTCCTTATAATATTAATGAGCAACTATCAAATACTACAGCTCGAATTTCTCTTTTGGACCTTTTAAGATCTTCTCCTACACATAGAGATGAATTGATGCTCACATTAAGCCAAATGATGGTACCACAAGATATTCAACCCGAAGCCATGACCAATACTATAATAACTCGAGAAGTCGATTGCATTGACTTTCGAGATAGAGATATACCACAACATAGTTTACATAAGGATAACCCCTTATATATTACTGCCCTAATAGGAGATGTAGCAGTCAAAAGGGTCTTGATTGATAATGGTTCATCTTTAAACATTTGCACTTTTGACTTCTACCAAAGATTTGGGTTTAGAAGTGATGAAATGAAAAAAATTGATATGATCATAAAAGCTTTCAATGACGAAACACAAGAAACGTGTGGAGTTATCACCATCCCATTGCAAGTTGGTCCGAGAACCTTAGATATGACCATGTTTATTGTACATTGCCCCGCATCGTACAATATACTCTTGGGTCGCCCTTGGATCAATGCAATGCGGGCTGTCCCATCAACTTTACATCAATGTGTTAAATTCGAATTTAAAAATTAGTTGGTCACTATTCATGGTGATCCTAGACCCTTTGATATGTGTGCTTTGGCAGAACCTGTTGGAGTTCAATTTTGCCCTGCTCTGTCATCCACACATCCTAATTCTCATTTTTCATCTAAACGTGTGAAACACACACCCATAACTTCATCTACATCTTCTCCATCAATTCCACCTTTACCTATAGCTCAACCATCCTCTAAACAAACTACATTAGAACCTCGGAAATATCCTAATCCCACAACCAATGCTTCATGTTCCACTCCTACAATTTCAAAACCTATAGACCCATTTATTAACACCTCTACATTGTCTACATCTACCAAAGACATATCTTCCACATCAAAAGATATAGGGAATGATCCTTCTACATCTTACGCTCTTTCTGATGAGCTCTTACCTGATTTATCTAAAATTCTCATATCAGAAAAAACAAATGCTTCTATGCAAGATTCCCTTATTCTAAATAATTTGCCGCCATCTCCTCGTACCTTGGGCCTCCCACAACCTATGGGAAGTACTTACCAAGTCGGGAGTTGTGCCTTTATTTATAAGGGATATGACTGGGGAAGAATACCCAGGAACATCAAAACTCATTATGATGGATATGCTCGATGCTATTTTACTAATGAGTATACTAAAGCTAAACCTATAATGCTTAAAATGGGATATAAAGGGAAAGGCTTGGGACCTTTCCAAGATGGTATGAAAGAACCTTTTGAGGTAGAACCATGGCCCGCCCGATGTGGTGTGGGCCTATTTCCTAGTAAGGGTCAACCCTTCCCTTTTGAAGATGATGATCAACTCATATGTTATCAAGATTATTTGGATGGACGTGATACTTTGCGTTTAACAAATCAGCCATTTACATGTAATATGCTATCCCTAGCTTATCCTGAGATGATTGCTGAATCCGACGATGAGTTGGAGGGAGATATCTTCCATGATGTCTCCATTGAAGAGTTGTTACACAACGAATTTTATTTCAATGGTTCTATACCTACTATAGCCCATCTTGAGGCCACGAATCCTCAAGATGAATTATCCAAGCTAACCTTGGAAGAATTACAAGAATTGGGCGTTTCACCCGCCCCACCTAATTTTGAGAGAGATCTACACATGGAAGTAGAAAACGTCATAAAAATCAACATTGGAACCGAGGATAATCCTCACATAATCAATATTGGATCAGAATTAAGTCAAGAAAAACAAGATCAATACATTGCATTTCTTAAAGAATATGAAGATGTCTTCGCTTGGACATATGAAGATATGCCAGGTTTAGACCCTTCTGTAGTCATGCATCACCTAGTGGTCCATCCGGATGCTAAACCTGTTAAACAAAAACTTAGAAAAATGCATCCCAAAGTGGCCTTGCTAGTCAAAGGGGAGTTAGAAAAACTCTTGAATGTTGTTTTTATACAGGCTATTGATTATGCTGAATGGATCTCGAATGTAGTTCCAGTAACCAAGAAAGAAGCTACCAAAGTTAGGGTTTGCACAGACTTTAGAGATATTAACGTTGCATGCCCTAAAGATGATTTTCCTCTTCCCAACATGGATCAAATCATTGATTTTACTGTTGGGAGTGGAATGATATCCCTAATGGATGGATTTTTCGGTTATAATCAGATCAGGATAGCTCCTGAAGATCAAGCTAAAACAACCTTTATTACCCCCTGGGGTACCTTTTGTTGGAAAGTGATGCCATTTGGTTTAAAGAATGTAGGTGCAACATATCAACGAGCCATGACTTATATCTTTCATGATATGATGCATGATATCCTACATGATTATGTAGATGATATTATAGCTCGTTCTATTAATGAAGATGATCATTTAGATGATTTGAGAAAAGTATTTAATCGGTTAAGAGAATATCTTATCCGATTAAATCCAGCCAAATGCATATTCGGAGTCAAGTCCGATAAATTATTGGGGGTTATAGTTTCTTTACGTGGTATTGAAATTGACCCTCTCAAGATTGTGGCTATCACTGATATGCCCACACCCACCAATATATCTGAATTACGAAGTTTACAAGGTAAGCTTCAAGCTATCCGTCGCTTCATCGATAAGTTGGCGGATAAAACCGGTCCCTTTCTTAAGCTTCTTAAGAAGGATGTCCCTTTCAATTGGGATGACGAATGTAAGGAAGCATTTGAACTTCTCAAACAATACCTCCTTAACCCACCTATGCTTTCACCGCCTAGACATGATCGCCCATTTATCCTATATATTTTAGCTTCAGATTTTGCCTTAGGAGCTATGTTAGCTCAACTTGATGATGAGAAAAGAGAACGTGCTAATTATTATATTAGCCAAACTTTAATCAGTTATGAAACCCGCTACACAACATTAGAAAAACTATGTCTAGCAGTCATATTTTCTATGCAAAAATTATGCCATTATATGCTCAGTCAAAAAACATATGTCATTGCTAAATATGATCCCTTGCGGTATCTCATGAGTCGACCTTATTTATCGGGTCGCACAACAAAATGGGTTCTTGCTCTAAGCGAGTTTGAACTCACATTTATAGGACAAAAGTCTGTTAAGGGTCAAATCATAGCAGATCAATTAGCTGCTGCACCCTTAGAGTCTACCCATCCCCTCATCATTGAGTTTCCTGATGAATGCCTTCAACTAGAGGCAGACCATGTTGAACAATGGTCCTTATACTTTGATGGAGCCCGATGCATGAGTGGGGCTGGTGCAGGTATTATTTTAATATCTCCACAAAAACACATTATCCCTTTGTCCTTTAAATTAACATTTGCTTGTACTAATAATACTGCTGAATATGAAGCTCTAATCCTTGGGTTACGAGCTGCCTTGGCATTAAAAATTAAACATCTGTTAGTTTTTGGTGATTCTCAACTTGTCATAAACCAGATTAATGAAGTTTATCAGACTAGAGATGATAAATTGTGCCCATATAAAGCATATGTTTTACAATTAATATCTCTATTTGATCAAGTTACCTTGGAAGCTATTCCTAGAACTAGCAACCGTGCGGTTGATGCTATGGCCGCAACTGCATCTCTTCTGCCCTTGGAGTTAGATGACGAATATGCCACCATCATTATTCATCGACTCTAGGAACCCGCTTCAAATAAGTCATGCTTAGAACCTTTGGATGTGTTTCTAATCAACGAAACTACTCCTGAACCTTGGTATACGGATATATTTGATTTTCTTCAAAATGGGACTTTCCCTGCCAGTTTTAATAGAAACCAGCGTCGGTTATTACGTAGACGAGCAAGTCGCTTTGTAATAATTGGCAATACTTTATATAGGAGATCTTTTGAAGGTATTTTACTGAGATGTTTGAATCTAGAAGAATCTAAATCAGCTTTGAGTGAAGCCCACGATGGATCTTGTGGAGGACACTTCAGTGGTAGTGCCATTGCTAAAAAGCTCCTTAGGATAGGATACTTTTGGCCTACCATGGAGAATGATGCACATGATTATGTGCGCCATTGCGACAAGTTCCAGAAACATGCTGACCTTGTCCATGCCCCTGCACAAGAACTGTAGGCTATTTCATCCCCTTGGCCCTTTTCAAAATGGGGCTTAGACATTATTGGCAAAATTAATCCTGTGTCATCTGATGGACACAAATTCATCATAACCGCCACTGAGTATTTTACGAAGTGGGTTGAAGCTATGCCTTTAGCTTCCTGCACTGGAACTCAAGTCTCCAAATTTATTTTTAATCAAATCATTTGTAGGTTCGGAATTCCTGCAAATCTCATCTCAGATAATGGAACTTGTTTCAAAAATAAAGATGTCAAAAAATTATGTCAAAAATATAAAATTCAACATCGTTGGTCCACTCCCTATTATCCTCAAGGTAATGGCCAAGCAGAAGCATCTAATAAAACATTAATTAAAATCCTTAAAATATTGGTCAATAAATCTGGCCGTGACTGGCACATTCAATTATATCCAACTTTGTGGGCATATCGCACTAGCGTTCGTACTCCCACAGGTACTTCACCTTTTGTTTTGGTTTATGGTGTTGAAGCTATTTTTCCCTTTGAATTAGAAGTTCCTTCTTTGGCTCTACTACTTCAAGATACTGAAGTAGGAGATGAATATCGAGCTGGCAGACTCAGTCAGCTGGAACTCCTAGATGAAAAGCGCATCAATGCTTTGGAGCATCTTCGTGCCTACCAAAACAAGCTTAAAATATCATATGCTAAAAATGTTCTGAAGAACACAAGCTTATACTGAGAGGGGGGGTGAACAGTATAAGACCACTTTTTACTTTTCCTTTATACTTCAAAACAGTAAAGCAACATATCCAAAGCAATATCAAAGCAATGCACAAAACCATCCACAAAGTGACACAACAATTTACATGGTTCATCCACAAAACTTTTCTCTAAAAGTTATCTCAAAGTTCTTTGGGAAACCTTCCCAATTACAATGTTTATGAGCCTCGGCTCAAAGGAGAAACCTTCCCCCAATATGAATTTATGAGCCTCTGCTCAAAGGAGATACCTTCCCCTACCTCTGCTCTGGCCGGTGATCCTCTAGAAGACCTCTACCTCCGCTGCCCTTAGCAAATGGAACTCTATCCACAGAAGACACCTGTCTTCCCTGATCTTGCTGGAGACCTTTGTCCTCAACTCTATCACCTCAAAGCTGGTCCTCGAATTTGCACTAAACATAGTCCTTCGATCTAGCACAAATGTCCTCAGGTTCTACTCATAGAACCAATGCACCTCTGTCCTCAAGTTCTCTGATAGAACTATCAAACTCAGCTTCACAAGTCCTCTGCTAGGACCTATCCAAATCTGCTCACAAGTCCCCAATGGAACCTGTCCAAAACCTACTCACAAGTTCATCAAGAAAAACTTGCTTTGCATGAACCCACAAAGAGAATTGTTAGAGACCCAATGTGATTCATCAACCTCATAGAAGCATAAAGAGAATTGTTAGAGACTCAATATGTTCTATACTTAACTCCCAATCTCAATCTCAACTCAATCTCAATCTCAACAGAATAAGATAGATGTAGTATGCTTTTCTCAAGAACATGAAACACAACCCAACAATTGCCAACCAAGCAATATGTCATATAACAATGATACTCATGTTCTTTCCAACAACCAATATCTTTTCTCAACCAATTAGGGCTTCAACAACAATGCTCAAAGACAAGGTTTAACCAACATCATTCAACTCAACATTAACCTTGAAGCATTCAACCAATCATCACTAGAAAAGGAAACAAGTAGAAATCCTTTTCCCTCCAAAGATATTTGAACAAAATAGCCACCCACACAATATCACCAAATGCAAAGAATAACTTGTTCAAATCAACTCAATGGAGTAAGCCCAATATCATGTATCAAGTAAAAGCAATAACTTGATCAACCAACCTCTATGGAAGCAACTCAACCATCAACCTCAACATAGCCATCCAAGGGTTTCACCAACTCAAAGCAAGTATCAAGACTCACAACCATAAACCCTAGTGCACAATGCTTCCACTACCCCAAACTAGAATTATGCATTCACAAAAACTCTCATCAATGATAACAATGCATAAGTAGTCTTCAACAAACCAGAAACTAGGACTTATACCCAACCAAAGGAAACCTTGTTGAATACCTTTTCACTCCAATCTTATTTCAGGAAAACATACACCAATCATACTCATAAGAAGAATGTGCCCATACCTTATTGAAGTGAAGGAACCCCTTTGGAAATCTGCCACAATCACAAAGTTCTTTTGCCAATCTTCACAAGGGTTAGTAGATCACAAAATAATCAACATTACTCCACTTTTCAATCATCATCACCAAAGTCTTTAATTGCACAACTTCCTTATCTCTCCTAAAACCACTTGTACCATAAAATAAAATAAATCACAACATTGCATAACCTTATAACTCCCAAAACCACTTATACCATAAAAGTAAAATAAAATATTTCATATCATTCATAAACATTCCACACTCTAGTTATGACTCCCCTAAACCTTATTACTCCACATAAGTATCAAGCATTAATAAACACAATGTCAAAACTATAATTACAACTTATACCTCCATCATATTAATATACCATTCCCTTATTTCTCCTAATAAAACTAATAAGCCATACCCCATTTTGAAATACTTCAATAATAAAAGAAGTACTAACCGCTTCGCTGTCGCTGCGATTCGATCCAGCGATCTACCGTAGCTTAGAAACGTTTCTCAATCGGCTGCGATGCTACAACACATAAGATGCATAAGCCCGATCTGAGTTTTTTTCCCTTCTCAGTTTACCTCCAAACGGTTTTTGACCATTTGCCTTGCTGCCCTTTTCACTATCACGACTATAGCATCTCGCTGCCACGTGTATACCTATCTACTGGAGTAGCGCAATCGTAGAGGTCTACCTGCACTCCTGTAGTTAGTGTGTCCAAACTATGGTATCCAACTGTAATCACCGCAAGCCTTATGTCATCTAGATTAGCACAACTGCATCAGTCCAGCATACGTAGCTATGTCGTTCGTGTGGAAACCCTAGCACACTACGTGAAACTGTTCCAACTTCAGTAACCATGACTTCTAGGTTTTGTTGAACCCGCTAACGCTTTTCAATGTTCACTCCTTCGACCTTGTCGATGGATTGTTGCATGGCGTTACCTCCTTTCGATGATCTGCAATATAAGCTTTGCGACGGTGCTTCTTCTTCTGTTTGACTTCTAGCTTGATGTCTTACTGCCTTCATCGAATATTTCTAGTAGGACATTCCTTTTCAACTTTGATGACTACACCCTTCCATGAAGACGTGCATTGCTAGCTCCACTATTTAATCCAATTTAATAACCAGTATACTACTGATCCGGTTTTTTTGTCTAACCATAAATAGCCGGTAATAGTTGTGTTCTCCATCACTTCACTACTCCACGCCCTTCACGATGTGATCTTGCCTAAACTTTTGTCAATGCAATCTACCTCAAACTCTTCTCTCTACCGTCTCATCGTCGCAGCAAACGATGTCGAAAACGAAATGCCCAAAAATTGATATCGAATCCTTCACATGCTTTAATGAAAACCATTGCCACATTTTATATGCACTAAGATGCATTTCCAAACACGTCGGCCCCTTTAATTTAATTTTAAAATATTAATTTAAATTTTAAATAAATAAAATTTAAACTAAATATTTAAAATTAAATATCTTCATCACCGGGGCACCTTTTTCAACGAAACGAAAAGCCAACTTGGGTTTTAAGAAAAACCCATTTCAAATCTGTTGTCCATGGTTTTAAATAAAACCTTTTATTTTGTCTGCCTTGGTTTTCACAAAAACCCTTCCGCTTCTTGACATCAATGACAACATCAACACTTGAGCAAAGGCAATGTACCCAATGTACCCAAAATTGCCAACAATCTCCCCCTTTGTCATTGATGGCAAAAATTTACTAAAAACACATCTTCAAGAGCCAAAACTGAAATCACTCTCCTTTGAAGTTTTGCTCCCCCTACTTGAAGCTTTCCTCTTCACTTGAAGCTCTCCCCCTTACTCATATCTCTCCCCCTTTGTCATCAATGGCAAAGGGCCACCTTTGGGGCTCGGAACTAAGAATGAGCCTCTTAGCTTAGTCCCTCCCCCACCTCCTGTTGAGGTGATTAATTTTGGGGTGGGAGTAAAACTCCCATTAGGCACTGATCATCATCAGCATCTATAACTTCCTTGTCGGGCCTTCTCTTGAACTCTTTTTCCATATTCCTGTTCCTGTCATTTTTTTGATCCTTGGACCTGATCATGCCACTGTTCCTGTTCCTGTATTCTAGAATTTCAGCTCTACACTGTCTGACTATGTGACCTTCATTGTTGCACTTATAACAAGTAACAATGTTATTTCTTTTAGGCATACCTATTCTTTGAATCCACCAGTTTTGACCAAACCAGTTCTGACCAAACCTGTTTTGTCCAAACTTGTTCTGACCAAACTTGTTTTGACCAAGCCTGTTCTGACTAACCCAGTTCCTGATATTTGCCTTGCAAAAAATTGCTTTATGCCCAAAATGATTGCAAGAGTAGCAATACCCATGAAAGAAATTACCACTTCTAAAACTATTATTTACCTTCTTCACTTGAGCCATGCAATGTACAACCATGTGGCCAAATCTGTGACAAGCAAAACATCTGCCTTGAAACTTTCCTTTATTTGACCTCTTAGGTCCTGAAAACTTCTCCTTCTTCTCATTCTAAATTCTATTTTCTATTTCTGTGCATCTATCATTCAAGGACTCATGATCTGAAATACTTTCCTCATCAGAACTCTCTTCCTTTTGGAGTCTCTTACTAGACTCTCCAACTTGTTCCTTGTGAGGCTTAACAAAACCAAGACCTGTTTTATCTGTTGGATTTCTTTGACTTTGGATGAGAGACTTAACCCTTTTGGAGCTATCTTGAAATCTGTAGAGCTTATCCTTGTACTCTTTATTTTCCTCTTTCAAAGAAGCCATTTTCTGTTCTAAATCACTATACTCAAGCACCTTAGATTCTAACTCATTCTTGAGTTCTTGTGCCTTAGCCATAGAGACGTCAAGACTTTTTATAAGTTCATCTTTCTCCATACAACATTCATCTAATTTATCCTTGAGTCTAGCATTCTTCTTTCTTTCCTTTTTCAAAGCACTAAGAGCATTAATAAGTTCACCTTTAAGATCTACTTCACTTTCCTCTATATGTTTGCTTTTTGAATCATCAAGGCCTTTTTCAGATTTCTTATCACTAGAGGTGCTACCCTTTTCAAAGACCATACATGCATCTTCCTTAACATTTTCTGAAGCATCCTCATACATACTAGCAACCAAAACATTATTTGTGCAATCATCCTCAAGGTGACCAAAATTTCCACATCTAAGACATTTCATGATAATGAATCTATGTTTTGGTTCTTCCTCTTTTTTTGATATGAACAACATCTCATTTTCATTATCACTTGAAGAACTTTCACTATCACTACTAGAACACTTACTTGCTTTGTCTAGGTAGAAGCTCTTCTTGTGCTTGTGAGAGTACCTCTTTCCTTTATTGTTGTGATCATCTTTGTTCTTCCTTTGATGCCTATGCCTTTCAGAATCCTTGCTCTTACAATCCTGTTTATCTTCATCAATTTTGAACGGATCATCTTCATCTTCACTGCTACTAAACCTATAGCAATGATGATCATTGTGATCGAGTTGACCACAAACAAAACATTCTCTTACTTGTGAGCAATTAGCCACAAAGTGATCGGTCTTCCCACATCTGGTGCACAACTTTATTAATATGGCTTGTTCTCCACTGTTTGATTCATCTCTTGAATCTATTTCCATTCCCAAAGCAACAACATTGAGTTCATCTTCATTTTCTTTCATGACCATGTGAGATTTCTTCTTCTTGTGTCTTATGGTTTTGCTTTTGCCTTTCCTTGTCATTTGTGTTCTTGTAAGATCTTCCTTCAAGCTGTTTAAACTTTTTCGAAGGAACCTGCTCTGATACCAATTGAAGAACACAAGCTTATACTGAGAGGGGGGGTGAACAGTATAAGACCACTTTTTACTTTTCCTTTATACTTCAAAATAGTAAAGCAACATATCCAAAGCAATATCAAAGCAATGCACAAAACCATCCACAAAGTGACACAACAATTTACATGGTTCATCCACAAAAATTTTCTCTAAAAGTTATCTCAAAGTTCTTTGGGAAACCTTCCCAATTACAATGTTTATGAGCCTCGGCTCAAAGGAGAAACCTTCCCCCAATATGAATTTATGAGCCTCTGCTCAAAGGAGATACCTTCCCCTACCTCTGCTCTAGCTGGTGATCCTCTAGAAGACCTTTGCCTCCGCTGCCCTTAGCAAATGGAACTCTATCCACAGAAGACACCTGTCTTCCCTGCTCTGGCTGGAGACCTCTGTCCTCAACTCTATCACCTCAAAGTTGGTCCTCGAATTTGCACTAAACACAGTCCTTCGGTCTAGCACAAATGTCCTTTTTTCTTTTTTTTTTTTTCTCCCCAAACCCCCTTCTTCGGCTCGCACAAATCTCTCCTCGGGTTCTTCTCATAGAACCAATGCACCTTTGTCCTCAAGTTCTCTGATAGAACTATCAAACTTAGCTTCACAAGTCCTCTGCTAGGACCTGTCCAAATCTTCTCACAAGTCCCCAATGGAACCTATCCAAAACCTGCTCACAAGTTCATCAAGAAAACTTGCTTGGCATGAACCCACAAAGAGAATTGTTAGAGACCCAATGTGATTCATCAACCTCATAGAAGCATAAAGAGAATTGTTAGAGACTCAATATGTTCTATACTTAACTCCCAATCTCAATCTCAACTCAATCTCAATCTCAACAGAATAAGATAGATGTAGTATGCTTTTCTCAAGAACATGAAACACAACCCAACAATTGCCAACCAAGCAATATGTCATATAACAATGATACTCATGTTCTTTCCAACAACCAATATCTTTTCTCAACCAATTAGGGCTTCAACAACAATGCTCAAAGACAAGGTTTAACCAACATCATTCAACTCAACATTAACCTTGAAGCATTCAACCAATCATCACTAGAAAAGGAAACAAGTAGAAATCCTTTTCCCTCCAAATATATTTGAACAAAACAGCCACCCACACAATATCACCAAATGCAAAGAATAACTTGTTCAAATCAACTCAATGGAGTAAGCCCAATATCATGTATCAAGTAAAAGCAATAACTTGATCAACCAACCTCTATGGAAGCAACTCAACCATCAACCTCAACACAGCCATCCAAGGGTTTCACCAACTCAAAGCAAGTATCAAGACTCACAACCATAAACCCTAGTGCACAATGCTTCCACTACCTCAAACCAGAATTATGCATTCACCAAAACTCTCATCAATGATAACAATGCATAAGTAGTCTTCAACAAACCAAAAACTAGGACTTATACCCAACCAAAGGAAACCTTGTTGAATACCTTTTCACTCCAATCTTATTTTAGGAAAACATACACCAATCATACTCATAAGAAGAATGTGCCCATACCTTATTGAAGTGAAGGAACCCCTTTGGAAATCTGCCACAATCACAAAGTTCTTTTGCCAATCTTCACAAGGGTTAGTAGATCACAAAATAATCAACATTACTCCACTTTTCAATAATCATCACCAAAGTCTTTAATTGCACAACTTCCTTATCTCTCCTAAAACCACTTGTACCATAAAATAAAATAAATCACAACATTGCATAACCTTATAACTCCCAAAACCACTTATACCATAAAAGTAAAATAAAATATTTTATATCATTCATAAACATTCCACACTCTAGTTATGACTCCCCTAAACCTTATTACTCCACATAAGTATCAAGCATTAATAAACACAATGTCAAAACTAGAATTACAACTTATACCTCCATCAGATTAATATGCCATTCCCATATTTCTCCTAATAAAACTAATAAGCCATACTCCCTTTTGAAATACTTCAATAATAAAAGAAGTACTAACCACTTTGTTGTCACTGCGATTTGATCCAGCGATCTGCCACAGCTTAGAAACATTTCTCAACTAGCTACGACGCTACAGCACATAATATGCATAAGCCCAATTTGAGTTTTGTTCCCTTCTCAGTTTACCTCCAAACGGTTTTTGACCATTTGCCTTGCTACCCTTTTCACTATCATGACTATAGCATCCCACTGCCACGTGTATACCTATATGCTAGAGTAGCGCAATCGTAGAGGTCTACCTGCACTCCTGTAGTTAGTGTGTACAAACTATGGTATCCAACTACAATCATCGCAAGCTTTATGTCATCTAGATCAACACAAATGCATCATTCCAGCATACGTAGCTATGCCGTCCATGTGGAAACCCTAGCACACTACGTGAAACTATTCCAACTTTAGTAACCGTGAATTCTGGGTTTTGTTGAACCTATTAATAGTTTTCAATGTTCACTCCTTCAGTCTTGCTGATGGATTGTTGCATGGCGTTACCTCATTTCGATGATATGCAATCAAAGATTTGCAACGATGCTTCTTCTTCTATTTGACTTCTAGCTTGATGTCTTACTGCCTTCGTCGAAGAGTTCCAGTAGGACATTCCTTTTCAACTTTGATGACTACACCCTTTCGCGAAGACGTGCATTGCTAGCTCCACTGTTGAATCCAATTTAATAACCAGTTTACTACTGATCCGGTTTTTTTGTCTAACCATACACAGCCGATAATGTTGTGTTCTCCATACTTCGCTACTCCACGCCCTTCTGTGATGTGATCTTGCCTAAACTTTGTCGAGAATCTGCCTCAAAATCTTCTCTCTGCCATCTACTGCTGCGCGCAGACGATGTCTAAAACAAAATGCCCGGGAATTGATATCGAATACTTTTTCAAAACTTTAATGAAAACCATTGCCACATTTTATATGCACTAAGATGTATTTCCAAACACGTCGGCCCTTTTAATTTTAAAATATTAATTTAAATTTTAAATAAATAAAATTTAAACTAAATATTTAAAATTAAATATCATCACCGGGGTACCTTTTTCAACGAAACGAAAAGCCAACTTGGATTTTAAGAAAAACCCATTTCAAATCTGTTGTCCATGGTTTTAAATAAGACCTTTTATTTTGTCTACCTTGGTTTTCACAAGAACCCTTCCGCTTCTTGACATCAATGACAACATCAACACTTGAGCAAAGGCAATGTACCCAAGGTACCCAAAATTGCTAGCAGGTTCTTCATCGATCCTTTGAGATCGGTGACCTTGTTTTAAAAGAAAATCTAAAAAATACTAATGCAACTAAAGACCTTAAAGGTAAATTTGAGCCCAACTGGCTTGGACCATATATTATCATCGCTAAATTTGAATCGGGAGCATACAAATTTGCTACCTTAGATGGTAAAGATCTTAAATAACCTATGAATATTATGCATCTTAAGCATTATTACGCATAAAATTTTCTCATTTCATAATTTGTATATATTTTTCCATGTTGTTTAATTTTATAAGCATATACAAAAAATTTCAAAAGAAAAACAAACAAAAAAATCAAATAAAAATTCAAAACAACAATATTATTGACTCTTTCGAAAAAAAAAGAAGAGAAAGAGAGAGTCAAAATTATCAAACTCCTCAAACATATTTGTTGTATATTCTTGAAGTATTGCAGTTATATTTTTAAATTATTTTGGATAAATTAGCATTTATTTGGAATCCCTCACTTTTGCAAACACAAAAATAAATATCTTGATTTTATTTGGCATGATTACTAATCTCTCTTATATCAAAGTCCACAAATTGAATTAAATAAAGTTTGAGCATAGAGAATTGATCTTGTTATTTACTTAAACCAAGCATATCCTTTCACAATAAAATGATGACATTTGTAATTTCCATGCTATGCTACATAGTAGAAGTGGTTTCTTGAGAGAAAAGTTTCCCCTGCTATCCTATCATGCACATAGTCTAGAATCTTTGAGAATTGACAAAAGGACAAGCTCACCCCTACCCGGAATAAAAATCCCTTGCTCTACATCCAATCCGAGCAAGTATCCCTAGTATAGAAAGCAAAAAGAAAAAAAGAAAAATCAAGCAAAATCATGACAAAAAGAAGCATTATACTATCTCCATACTATTTCAGCATTATCTCAAATATCAAACAAAAAAATAAAAAAGTGAAAAGAAAAAGAAAGAAACAAAGCAAAGAAAGCAATGAAATCAAATGCAAAAGCAATAAAATCCCTTTCCCTACCCATTGAAAAGAAAAGAAGGGTTGATGAGCTTGAATCCCTGGAATTCTCAATTATTTGAAAACTGTGAGGTAAGCCCCATAACAGGTGGTTTGTGCCCAACCCGCTTGGCCTTGGGTAACTCTTAGCATGGTGATATGTCTGTCACATTAGTGAGATTCTTTTGTATAGACCTATTTCTGCTTATGGATTAGCTAGCTCTTGATAACCTAACTTACATAGTAGTCTGGTACGGTTATATGCATCTAACTCATGGTTAATGAACACTTATTTGGTTAATTCAAATCACTTGTATCAAATTATCTTGCTCAAAACTGGTAAATGCACAAAGCAATTGCACACACATTTGTATTTGAGAGATTTTGTGTATCATTATGATAAATCAAGATAAAAAATGAACTCACATACGCACATGGGATTCCTTATAAATCTAACTTTTGTCTTTAAGATACTTTGAAATATTTTTGCAAGCTGTCTGGAATAATTTCATTTTCTTACTTAAGAGCGGTTGTTTCGTATAAAGACAACTACATGCATTTTCAAAAAAATCAAAATCTTTTTCAAAAACATGCAATAAAGTTACATTTATATATAATTTTGACTTTCGCGACGATGGTATAGTTCCAAAACCTAAATGGGAATTTTATGCCTAGCGCAAGTCCTCATATTATATTTTCTCTGTTTATTTTCAAAAATCAAAAATTAACCATGCAATAAAACTATTATATCAATTTTTTTTCTTTGGATTTCGCGATGATGGTATAAGTCTATACCTAAATATTCTATGCCTAGCGCAAACCATCGTATTAATTTTTGTTCCCCATTTATTTAAAATCATAAAAACATATGGCTTAAATCATTATGTTACACAATTATGCTTTAAAAGAATGCACATAGTTACTATTTCATGTCATTATGTCAACATCCAATTTTGCAATGATGGTATAATTCCTAGGGAATTGTTCAAAAATTTTATCACACTTAGGAATTTATGCCTAGCAAAAATCATTTTTATTATATTTCATGCAAAATATTTTCATGGAAATCTGAAAACAAATCACCATCATCATCATCATTTGCATTATCCCAACAAAGCCTTAAGACAGTTTCTTAAGCACTCTTTTACTTTTAACAACATTTCTATACTGGGATTAGCTTGACGACCTAGCGAGCGACGACTCCATGAAATGGTCATAAATAGCGACAATGTCCTTTGAAATTATTGTTAAAAGTCTCTTTTTTATTTTTTATCACCATCATATCACAAACAACTTTTTTTGTTTACATCAGATTATTTCATTTAAATTTTAAAAGCATGACATTAAAAACATAATATTTCCAAATGACATAATTACATGAATCATCAAATCAATCACTTCAACACATTAAAGCATCATACAAACACATAGGACAAGTCATATGATCCAAAATATATCATATATATATATATATATATATATATATATATATATATATATATATATGTACATCGTATCAAAACTGGATTGGTATGCCACAATCTGTACCTCGGCATACTCAATCCTCTATCAACAATAATAAACACTATATATGAATCTATGCAGTGCATTCACCTAGCCTCGAGAACCCCTCGAGCTCTCAGCCTCATCTCCTCCCCCGATCTGAGGTGGACAAGGTGGCCCCATCATAGTATGTGTGGTACTGTGAGTCCTAGTCATCGATCGGGATGAAGTCCTCGATGACCCAACCCTAATCGAATCCTCAATACCGGTTGATAGTTGTACCCTCTGGCCCTCTAGAACTAGCTGGAAGTATATACCCTGATAGAATGTGGTTTGAGCAACCAACCACGCCAGCTCCTGAGTTCTCGTCCCTCCACTCTGTGCTCTGAGGCGTGCGACCTCATATCTGAGCTATGTGGCCTCAGCTCGGTGTTGTGCAGCCTCATCCTGTAAGGTATGCACCTGTGCTTGGAGATGAATAGTCTTCACCCAGAGAGTAGCCATCTCACTACTCTCTCTTGTGTCCACACCTTTGCCTTTATCGAGTGATGGTGGCCTCTCTCTCCGTGGAGAAGGGGGTCTCTCCTCCCTCCTTTCCCATTGTCGTGGCCCCTGCTAAGCCTATGGCCTCCTCTGCTCTCTCCCACCATGACCATGTGCTACCTCAATGGTTGCCTGGCACTGCATCCCCATCTGACGCACAACAGCATGAATCGTACCCTGATCCCTTGTCATATGAGGAGGGCGAATGTCTGTGTACCAGGCATCATAGTCGTCGGCTATCCCAGCGTCATCCCCATCCACTAGCTGGATAGGGGTGTCATCTGTGTCTTGACTCTAGAAGTGTTGCATATCTGAAGCCTCATTGACTATGGTGTTATCCCATATGGTCTGAGAAAACTCATAATCCCTGAGAGATGGGATCCCATGTCGTAGACCAAACTATCGTAAAACTCGATCATAGCGATGGACCTCCACATCTCCCCTCTCCATCCTTATCCAGCAGGTTTGCCTAATGCAAGCCAGCTATTGTCCATCCTAGGCCCACCCTGGATGATCTCTCCAAGGCCTCCAGGTGATCTGGTCAGAGACGAGGTCATCAAGTAGTCTTTAGGACATCGACAGATCTATCCACCACTATGACCCTCTTCGGAGCCACCAGTAGAAAACCCGAGGCCTCTCCCCATCAATCCTTGTCAGTGGAAGCCCTATCGACCTTCACACTGCAATGTGTTCCTAACACCAAACCTATAGAAGTGATGTCATGACCAGACATCGGCTGCCCTTGTATACGACCCCATGTAGGATCCTATACAATCGACACAGTATGAAAATCCCCCAAGAAAACCTATAGTCATGATCTCTCATATTAGAGACCACATCTGAGAGTAACCATGACAATTTGCACCCACTATGGTGGCACAAAAGAAGTCCACCTACCACCCTAACCAATACCAACATCATTTTAGATGCCCTAGGCATCTGGCATAGCGACTTGATGTTCACTTCGCCCTTCTCCAGGGCGAAGCTCAAATCGTCGCACAGTCGCATCATCGCATGGCCCTAGTTGGCCATGGGAGTGATCAGCCATCCTTGTATGGGGATCCTCAAGATCCTCCATACATCCTCTAATGTGGGAGCCATCTCCTCTATCGATAACCAAAATAGGAAGAACCCGGGTACCACCTCTCTGCTAGGGCTGTCAAGAGCCCCATGTTCGTAGAAACCTGTGGCATATCTGCCACATGCTGTAAGTCAACCTGAGCCAGCTGATCTCGCTCTGCCTGAGATAGAGTGGCCAAGTCATCCCTCAGCCCACCGTATTTCCATTCTTTGCTCTTTATTAATCCTCTCTACTACATAAACAACAAAACAATAAAAATCATTAATAAAATAGTGATTAAATGCAAGTAAAGTAAAAAATCAGTTCAATTTCATGCAAATGATGATATCGTCCACTATTGGACAATATCGTCCAAAATTTGAGCAAATTCATCTTCGATTTTGCAAGCCGAAATTGTCCCTTATTGTATGAAATCGTCCCCATATCGTCGATTTTGCCCTTGGACGAAATCGGCGATATCGAGACAATTTCGACGAAATCGGGACGATTTCATCTCGACGATGTCGACGGCCCAAAAATGGCCGCAATGCTCAAAAATAATTCAAAATTAATCTAAAAAGCACATAAATTCCAAGTAAAGCATTCTATACTGAGTTTAGACCCTTACCCGTAGCCCACGTCGGACCTCTGTCGATCTATGCACTATCTCGACCATTTTCGTCTGTCGAGCTCTAGAAATCAGGAAAATGAACAGTAAAAATGAATTAGGGTTTTACCCTATTTTTCTTAATTTTATTCAAAAATAATTACAAAACTTTGCTTTTCGCGTTTTTACCTCAAACGTTTGATTTGGGTAAAAACACGGAGGGGGCACCATAGTAAGCTATTGTACGATTCGACCTAGAATCGTTGCCTAAAAATGGGAATAATTTTTGCTTTCTCATAAATCGAGAAGAACTCGTCTTTAATGCATTTTCTTCAAAAAAATTGCTAAAGAGGGGGCAAAATGTAGCACCCTAAAATTGGCATAGTAAAACCTTAGCAAATAATTGAAATTACCTTAGTAAATATTAAAATTTGAATTTTAACCCCGAACCGCCCTTCAACCGCCTATTAAACCGCTTTCCTCATTTTTTGTGCCATTTTTAGGATTTGTTGTGACCATTGGACGATATCGTCGTTGATCAGACGATATCACCTTAGATCGAACGAATTCGTCTAGAGCATAATATCCAGATGATCTCGTCCCAAACTAATTTGTTCATAATTAGCTTATGTTCCAATGACGTCTCTAACCAGGGCAAAAGCGTGTCTACGCGGTTAGAGACCTTCCCCATTGGAGATCTCCCAAATTAGGATGATCTCCAACCTCCCAACCTCCCTCCTAATCCTATTTAAACCTTAGGACCCCCCTTGACATTCCCCTGGCTGAAATTTCCTGTGACGCGAGTTTTATTTGCATTAGACCATATTAGATCATTATTTGCCTTCGTATTTTTTCAAGTTTGTTTGCAGGAACTTCATTTTTTTTCAATCGGAGCAAGCTCAGATCGTCGTAGACGATCCTGTACAATCTCGAACAATCATGCAAAAATTTGAGACGATTTCGTCTTCTCTAGACGATTTCGACTGTAGCCTACATTGGGGGCAATCAGTGCCCAGAGTTTGCGTTTTCTTATACTTTTCTGCTATATTATTCTGCATTTAGTTAATTTTATTATTATTCCTTATTATTTTGCATCTTGGAGTTCACCCATGTAGATTAAATGCATAATAAAGTCATAATTGTCATTAAATCATTGTAATATACTTATATTTTTATTTGTAATTACTAGTTTAATATTATTATTCTCATTTTACATCATTTTCCTCTGTTGGAATAGCTACATTTTTGGTATTTTGTATCTATTTCTCTGATTGTAGGTCTCTGACGAATTCGTCAGATCTCAGACGATCTTGTCTGATTTCAGACGATCCTGTCAGATCAGAGGCGATCTGGACTACTTTAAAAATTAGAACCTCCATCAGACATCCGAAATCAGGTATGGTTTTTCTCACTTAGCTTGTTCTCTGTATTTTCTATTTAAATATGTTCTTTGTATTCATTTAAAATGTGCATGTCATATAGAATAATTTAGATTCATTTGGACAAACCTAGGATTTGAATGATTAAAGATAAAATTGAACACATCAAACTCATTCCCAACCTAGGCGTGGAAACTGTCACTAAAATTTTCCTGGTGAACCCCACAATCCATTGAAAAATCACCTTAATACCCGTCCCCTGATAGGCGCGACCTTCAAATGGCCTCTCTGTTCGAGGTACCATCCCATCCTTCTCGCATCCCCCTTTCAGGTGTGGATCCTTTATCCTGAAGGTAAGGGTGTGGAAAATTTGGAACGATACAGCTAGTCTTGGGCCTATCCTTATGTACCTCTTAGCTCCTCCCTCATGTCTAGCATACATGCACCTACACACAAGAGATTGAAACAGTTAAAAGCATATGTGTTTGATGATTTATAACTATTCAAACATAGAAAGCATGCATCTAGAATGAATAAAACTTATTTGTGATAAATCAAAACAACTCCAAATGACTTTCAAATCTACTATGATGTTATTGACATGGTTTTGGAAATATCTGAGCATGAATTGAAGGGAAATTGTTAGCAAAAATAGTGATCATCTCTGACAGGGACAACTAGACATGCAACTACAAAAATCTAAATTGACCCATCAAAACAACTTCAAATCTCACCAAAATTGAATGCAAGGCTAATCTAAACATTTCTAAATGATCTATGGTGGTATTTAACCATAATTCCTAGCTATTTTCTAACCATCCCTAGTAGGTGCAACTACCCACTGTTAACCGTCCTAGGGTGGGACGATTACCAAACTGAGTGGAATTTGTCACCAATTATAAGGGGATCTGGTTTGGAACTCTCCTGAATATTGTGTCAGAAAATGTGGTCAAATTACTCTCCAATTTGATAGGTTTTGGAATGGATTTGGTGTATTTTATATTCCCCTAAAAATACCTTCGAACGAAGAGGGTTTTAAGAAAATACTAGGGCACATGTGGTAGCAAAAGTGAGGGTAAAATTTGGGCAGCACTTCGTGGTCTATGCTTCAACTCTTATCTCTTTAAATTGGGGTGAAAACACCTAAATTTATAGCCCAATTAGGGAATTTAGGGAAAAGGGACAAGTTCTAGCATGCAAGGCAAGTTCTGCAACTTGTCGAAACCTTTGCCATGGAATGGTGGAATTGGTTGCCCATTTGAGACCTCTAATTTGGAGTTTATGATCTCTATGACAGTATCCAAATCAATTTTTGATGATTAGGTAGAGAATATGGCAATAATTTATTACCATTTCTCCACCTCTTTGACTTTTGGAGGGTCTATTTAGGGACCATCCCACCTAGGGATGGTTATGAGTGGTCATACCTAGGTGGGATGGTCAGCATTTGTGACCATCCTAGGGTAGGATGGTAATAAAGATTGATCCAAAACCTCCCAAAACTAATGGAAATCTTCCCAAAAGTGCTATGGAGCCTTATGTTACCCTAGAGGGTTTCCCAATGGGGCCATATAATGTCGATAAGAGTGGCATAAGTGGTGTATTGGCAATCTTATCCAATTTACATGATTTTAGTGTCTACAACAAGAACTCGCTCTATTGCCACCCACACAAACTGTGCATCTCCCATCTCCATTGCCACTAGCATCTCTACCCGTACTGGTAGTGGTATCCTTGTTGCCTATGATGTTGTAGGTGCCACCATATACTACATCCTTTCCCCCACTGATGGTGAACTCCGTTGACTTTGGTGTAACTACCCCTATGATAGTGAAACAGAACTAGATTATGAAGGCATAGGTATCCCTTGCATTAGAAACTCCCCCTTGCACTTCATCCTCTTTGTAGCCTCATTCATGTTAGAGGCTATCAATCCAATGTTTGCATGTTGTAAATACCCCACCTCTTCTCATCCCTGCTCTAACTACGACACTATCACTACCAATTCTACAATTTTCTTGCTCCACCCACTCCACTATCTCCATCTCTCGCACTCGCTACTCCAACTAAATGACCATCACTATATGACTAGCCTTAATGACCTTTGTCTCAACCTATGCTATATCCAATAGCACCTGGAGTCACTCAATGAACTCAATCATCTCATCCCTCTCTCCTCGGGAAACATCCTGTCACCCCTCAGCACATCCTACTCACTCCTGAGGGTATCCCTCTCCTTCATCACCCATTGCAAGCAAACCTTGGCCTCATATCTCTCCTCTAGGGTAGCCCTTAGGTCCACATCTACCTTCCTCTTCTCCTCATTTAAAATTGAGTGATCTATAACCCAATCCATATTTGTGTCTAGAAGCTTATCTCTAAGCCTCTTCACCTATCCTCTAAGCTACTGAAACTCATCCTCAACTGCCATAGCATCCTAGAGATCTCCACCAAAATTAAAGTCATCAGAATCTGCCTCCATATCCCTGCCAATCATTGGTGACTCATCAAACACATCATCATCAATTTACATGAAGGGGACATCCTTCATCACTGTTGTTCCCTCTCTAATCCCATCCTCCACCTCTATCGACTGTCCTACACTGCTATCACTCACCAATCTATCATGCTCATCACAACAGGGCCTCACATGCCTAACCAATCACTCTAGCTCTACCTCATCCTCCTCACCTAACTTAGGGTATCCTTTATCCTACCATACATCCACATGCCCCGGTGATGCTAACCTCACCCCACTTGGAAAACCCCTATCATGCAACACTCTTGTTGCCTCAACCCATCCATAAACCATACCAAGCATTGGCTCCCATTGCTATCTATAACACTACACATTATAATATAGCATCATCTCTATATTTTCCACATCATGGACAACCAATGGCTCATCGGGTGTCAAATCCAATGGTGGCACCATCGACTGTGTCCCTATATCACTTGTTACCCTGAATATCACCACATACGGCTCTGGTTATCCCTATCGCAACCTAAACTATCGTAGCACCTATGAAAATGGGAATTACTCTACCTATGATAGATACTTCCCCACTACCCATCGCCCTCACCTGATGTGCACTAACTACTTAGCATCCTCACTCCAATCAGGTGCTCCTTGTGATGGTCTCCATCTCACCTAATCCATAATCAAGCCCCCCAACTACTCTCAATGATACATCATATCACCCTCTCATACCCTCTTTCTCCTGATATCCATGTCTGTCCTCCACCTCATCACATAGGGTACATCACATATTTCTATCATATACACCTCATGTGGTAATTTTTTGTACAAAAAAACAAGATATGCTCCTAGGCCCACACCTATAGTAGTGGACTCACACTAATGCCTATACGATCTGTCTTCACCACCACATGCAACTCTTTGTATACCTATGATAACAATGCGGGTGCCCATGCATACACTATATACCACTCTACCATGTCGCATACTATCCCCATCATATTCTATGGAAATCTCACCCCTGAAGTATCTGGTAAAGCATAGCTCACTATCAGTAGCATCGCCATCGCATGGTGATTTAACAAAACATTTTCTACCAATACTTAACGTAATCTACCCCACCCTTGGCATCCACCATATACCACTAGTGCCCAAACATCCTCTCCAATATGCCATCTTGTAAATCCTTATCCACCATCATCATTGTTATCCCTTATATCGGCAATCGATAGATGCGGTAGATATCCTCCAAGGTCACTGTTATCTCCCCTATGGGTAGGTGAAAGGTGTTCATATCTGGATCCCACCTCTCACATAGAGAAAAAATATACGAGTGGTTCATATGAACCTCACACATTTCCCACACACCATATAAACCCACCACCCGTAACCACTCCCCATCCTCCACCCACCATACATCCTGTAAGGCCTTCCTACACTTTTGTAGTCAATGTCACACAAATATCTTCTTCACCTTCCACAAATACATGTCACGAATCCAAAATTTTGTACATAAAATCAATCCATCTACTTTACTTTGACATGTACATATGCAAAAAAAAACATGCATTCACACGATCCCGTGTGAACCCATTTTCAATTTTTTTGCATGTGCAAGGTTGCCCACCCTTCCCCATTCCATGAATACCATTCACGCACATGGAAAACGACAAAAATATACCAAAAGAATCAAGAAACATCTAAACCCTCCTTACACATGCACGTAAAATGAGGTGGTCAAAATGAAGTCAAAAAAATCAAATGAAAGCAAATTTGGATACCCATTTGGCTTATTAGGAGCCCCCACTTCTCATTTTTTCCATGTAATTTTCACACCCCATTCCACACATCACATCAAATGCACGCAACAATCATCACATGCAAAAACAAAAATCACCCCGAGATACCTATTTGCCCATTTTTACACAAAGTGTACACATTTCACCCATTCCATGCATACACTTATAATCTATGAAATTTTAACCAAATTCAAGATTCTTTTTACCCTAACCAAGCACACGCTAATAGGGAAAGAATAATTTGCTTACCTCTGATGTTACAACCCCTGTTCTTGTACTCGTCGATGCACTCACCATCCCATATCACTCGATCCATAATATGGTAGCACTCCATTCTATTTTCTCCTTTGCCACCACTCTTCCTCCATCTTTCGCATGAAAATGATGTCAAGACATATTTTACACCATTTAAACCCCACTGGCACCGATTCACACCCCAAACGTGTGAAATGACAACTTCACACGACCCCGTGAGAACCACCCCAATTCACATGATGCCATGCAATCCTAACTTCCTTGACCAAATTTATCACACATGCATTCAATTTCCCTATAATTTCTCCCAATTCTTCAATTTTCCTAATTTTCATGCAAAATTTTTCTATTTTTCTTCTTAATCATTATCAACCGTTTCATCACCAATTTCATCTCCTCCATTGCCAATTCATCGCTTGAGGGGGTAGTCATCCAACACATCAAAAGCTACCTTGCACATAATAAAACAACCAAACATCCAATCATGTATACATCATCTACCTAAGAAATTTTTTACTAAAGTTTATCTCAAGTCCTCATGCTAGGACATATACAAAAAGTGAAATTTCTCTTCTTAATCAAAAATCCAGTCCAAAATAAATCAATTTTTGATAAAATCTCAAAATACCTCAGATTATAGACACCTCATGGATTCCAATATTCATAGTGGTAGTTGTAAGACCACTTGTGAATGAAGCTCCTGAAAGTTCTACCCCATGGCTCCAACGATTTGTCAAATATTGTCAAATGAGCTCATCAATCACGCAAAAGAAAAAATTAGCAAAGGTATTTGTTTCATCCACAATTTAAATATATCAAGTTTATCACAATGCAAGGCAATCTTATCCATTCCTCCAAAAGCAATCAATCATAAACCATTTTTTATCAATGTGTCTCTCACAACTATCCATTAATTCATATCATCAATTTTTCTACTAAACTGTGTTTCACACAATCCAGTACAAAAAGGGGTAAAATATAGACACCCAGAAGTTGCACATTGTCCCTTTCCCCATCTTTGTGGTCAATGAATTTACAAAACCCTCAAAAATTACATAAATTGACTAAAACCACTATTCATTTATCAAATACACTATTCATCACCCCTAGCCCCTTTGGGCTAGCTAAGCCCCTTCCTAGCTTAACCATAGGTCCTTATGTGACCTCATTCACAACTCAACCAAGGTTGAATTCTCCACCATGGTTTAAAAGCACTTTATGGTAAAAAAAATCAATATTTTGGTCAAAACATGCTTTATGACTAATCACATGCTTAATTAAAACTAATCTTGATTTAATTTAAGCCTTCCACCTCACCTAGTCTACTTTGACTAGCCTAGCCTTCCACCTCACCTATTCTAGTCTATCCTAGCCTTGCCACCTCTCACCCAGATATTTCTCCATATCACATTCCCCCAGGTCATAAATGAAAGATGGAGACTTTTGCACAAAAGAAGCAATTTTTAATTTGAAGATATTTTCAAAAAGGTATTCATAAATGCCAAATGGATATTTTTGGTAAAATCATCATTATTTGTATGGGTGAGGGATTCTCTCACCCAACCTCATTTATGAACCAAGACACCTTAAAGGACACCTCTTAGGTGGACACTTCACCATTGACACCTCATAGGGGACACCTCATCCCCTCCATCTCACCTTGGCCAAATCTATAAATAGAAGGTCATTCTCACCATTTTGTAACAATCAACTTTTGCTTACCGAAACTTTGCTAAAATCACTACAGCCATTACCTCCATCCTTCATCCATCACATAGCCATCATACATACATCACAATAGTTATTTGTTGCTTTCATGATATTTCCTTGTGATTGAGATAGGTCAACAACCCACAAAAAATACACAATATGAATGTGACTCGTGGAAAAATCAAAGAAGCAGCTGCATCAAGACAACCATGAAATTCATATTATAGATTCGTTCTAAAAAAGATAGGTTCACATGACCTCGTGTGAACCTCTCGATTCACAACATATTCACACGACCCTATGTGAAACTATACTATAGCTACCATAATCACAAGGTTAGGTAAGTATGGCATAATTTAGTGTTTTTATGTTGTTTTTATCATATTTTAAGCTTATTTAAGAGTCTTTTATCTTCATAACCATGGGATTTGACTAAGAAAGATCCCTTAACGCACTAACAAGATTTTACAGGTCAACAGGTACATAGAATACATCCAACCAGTAGTGGCACACGATCAAGAAGCCCATCACCACTAAGGAATACAAAGAATACAGACACTACTGCCTTTGTACACACTCTGAAAGAGCTTCCTTAGGGAAGATCCCATTGTAGCCTTCAAGGCATAATTTATAAAAGGATATCAATTTGTAATTCTTTTATCATTTTAATAGAAAAAGCAGTGGATCCTATGATTTTGAATGAGAATTATAATGTCATTTTTGTTTGTTTTAGTAACCAAAAAATATATTTTTAAAACTTCTATACTATTTTTAATTAAAATCCCTTCCATAATGCAACATAAAAGAAATAAACACAAAACTTATAACAATAATAAAGGAGCAAACTCACTCTTAATTAGAATAATCCATATTATAGGGAGGACAATATAGAATTAAGGAGGTAGAGGTAGATCTGAGTGGTGGAGATAGATTCCATAGGTAGAGGTAGATTAAAGTAGTAGATGTGGGAAGCCTCAAATTTAAAATCCTGAGGGCGAGAAGGCTCAAATTCAAAATTTTAGAACCCAGGGAATCCTTGATAGCGGTCAACTTGGTGAATGTTATGAGGATGGTGAAATATGTGATTCTAGTGCTATCAATCCTATCAGGTTTTGGGGTGATGAACCTCCAAAAAAAGGTGATCCCCATGGGCTGCCCTCATCTAAGGACCCCAATCCAAAGAAAGCATCTTTCGCCAAGGTGGTGGGAGGAGGACAACACTATTTTTTTGATCTTCATTCCATGATAGAGCCTTCTAGGTCAAAAGTAAAAATTCTTGATAACTTGATCCAAAAGTATTTTTATTTTGAATCTTTTAATCTAGTGGATAAGATGATTGGAGGGCATCCTAACATTGAAACCATTTGAATTTGGGCCCATTCCCCTATCCCTACTTTTAATCTAGCGAGGACGAGCTCTAGAAATCAACAAAATCCCAATTGACTATGGGAGTGATAAAAAGTGAGGATGACCTTCTATGAGTGATCAGTGGAAAAACAAATTTTAGGATGACATCGATAATGGCATTCAAAAAACTTTATTCACCCTTGTCATCTCTCAAGTGAAGGATGAACCAAAAGGCAACAAACCTTCCCAAACCGCTGGTAAGGGAGGCAAGAAATCTTCCAAGGTTTCCAAATGAAGCTCCTCTCATGGAATGTGAGAGGTCTGAATGGGCTAACCAAAAAAAAAAATTTAGATCATTAAGAAAATAAAAAGATCCACTTCTTATTTTACAAGAAACAAAACTTTATCAAAACAATTCTACCTCAAATGCTATAAAAATCTGGAATAGAGGAGAAGTTGCTTTTAGTCTGGCCATAGGTACCTCAGGCGGCCTTATATTTTTGTGGTATCCTAGAAAGGTATATGGGAAAGTGATACAATCTAGTGAAAGAATCCTCAGTGTCATGTTTCAGGAGAGATATTCCAATTTATTTTGGATTCTGTCAAACATCTATGCTCCAAATTCTCCAGTTGAACGAGCTCATTTTTGGTATGATCTTAGCAGCCTCAAATATTCATTCAACAATATCCCCTAGATTGTTGGTGAAGATTTCAACTCTCCTCTTTATCCTTCGAATAAATTTTGGGATTTGAGTTGTACTAAGAAAATCATGGAAGATTTTCTTGATTTTGTTAATATCAACAATCTCATGGATGTTAAGCTTAAAAATACAAAGTATACCTGGAGTAATAGAAGATCAGGGAGCTAGCTTATCCAAGTGAAATTGGACAAAATATTTTTATCTCAAGAAGTTGTTTAAGTTTTTGGGGATGCCAAACTTATTTCTCTTCCAAAGGTTATATCTGGTCATAGTCCACTTCTTTTGGATATTCTCAAAGATAGTCCTTTCATAATGCCCTTCAGATTTGAAAAAATGTGGATCTAGCACCCTGACTTAAGACACAAAATTTCTCAATGGTGGCAACAGGCTAGCCAAGGTTTTCCTTCTTTTTGTCTTGCACAAATTTTAAAGCATGTTCAAGAAAATATTAAGTTATGGAATAAATAAGTGTTTAGGAATTTGTTTGAGATCAAACACTCTCTTGAATATAGACTCCTTTCCATTGAGAATAAAATTTAGGAAGGCCAATGTGATAATCAAATCTATGTTGAGGAGAGAAGCATCCTTACTAATTATCATAATATTCTAGCCCATGAAGAAATATTTTAGAAATAGAAATCTAGAGCTCTGTGGCTTAAATAATGGAATTCGAACATGAAGTTTTTTCATGCTTCTACCATGCAAAATAGGAGTCACAATAGAATCAAAGAGTTGCTAAAAAATGACGGTTCTACCACCTCTAATATGATGGAAATAAGAAATGAGGCTATTTCTTACTTCACCAATATTCTTGGTGAAAATAAGCCACCTTCTAATCTTACCCTAAATTCCATGCTTTACCACATTCCCCAACTAGTTTTAGATGATGCTAATTCTAAATGTTTAGCCCCATTTTATGATGAGGAAATTCACTAAGCTTTCTTTTTAATGCATCCTGATAAAGCCCCTAGACCTGATGGCTTTCCTCAATTTTTCAAAACTTCTAGGAAATTTTGGCCCTGATATTTGTTCTACTATTAGAGAATTTCAATATTCAAAATCTATCCCTCGTGGCTTCAATTCGACCTTTATTTATCTCATTCCAAAAATTTCTAATGCCAAATCCATGACTGATTTCCAACCTATAAGCTTGTGTAATGTGGTTTAAAAAATTCTTACAAAGGCTATTGCTATAAGAATGAGGGACATCCTTCCTTCTATCATTGATCCCTATCAAGGAAGCTCTATTCAAGGTAGATCCATTCTTTATGGTGTTATCATTATTCATGAAGTCCTTCATTATATTCACATGGCTAAAAAATATGCCTTTGTCTTAAAATTGAATATGAATAAAGCCTATGATAGACTTAATTGGGATTTCCTTGTTTCAATCCTCCTGAAGTTTGGATTTTATATTGATTGGGTTGACTTAATTAATGGGTGTATATCCACTCCATGGTTTTTAGTCCTTGTTAATGGATCCACTACTGGTTATTTTCCAAGTAATAGAGGTATTCATCAAGGAGATCCCATATCTCCTTTGCTATTTATAATTGTTGTTGAAGCTTTAGGTAGAACCTTAAAAGCATCTTGTAACCTCAACATTTTATCAGGAATAAAAGTAGCTTCTCAAACTAGACCAGTTTCTCATTAGTGGATGAAACAATTATTTCTTCCAATGCATCTGTCTTTGAGGCCAGAGTTATCAAGCATATTTTACTGCTATATGAAGATGTTGCTGGGCAAAATATCAATTTCCACAAAAGAAAAATTTATTTTTTGAATACATCTATTCAAAGACAAAATAAGATTTATACAATTCTTGAATTTCCAATCTCATATTTTCTTGCTACTTATTTAGGGCTTCCCTTTTTTTTAGGTCAGCCTAATGCTTCAATGTGGAATAATGTAATTGAGAGATTGCAAAAGAAGTTGGTTGGTTGGAAAGGAAATATTATGTATCAAGTTGGTAAGGTTACCCTTACCCAAGCATCCCTTTAGAGCATTCCTATATACTTTATGTCTGTCTTCAAAATATTGATAGGGGTATGTAACAAAATAGAACAAATTTAGAAGAATTTCCTTTTGTTAGGATCTAAAAAAAACATTGTTTCCACCTTGTAGCCTGGGATAAAGTCTTCCAGCAGTAAAATTATGGAGGGATTGGTCTTATAAGACCACACCTTTTCAATTTAGCTCTTCTAGAAAAATAGGATTTGAGGTTAATATCAAAAATTGAGTCTGAATGGATTACCATTGTCTGTCATAAATATTTACAGGGAACTAATTTCTTCAATGTTGCCCCTTCCCCGAGAGGGTCATTCTTCTGGAAATAAATTTTAAAAGTTATATTTCTTGTAGAACGTGGTCTCAAATGGAGACTAGGGTATGGGCAACAAATTGATTTTTGGCAGGATAAATGGATTCTCAATGAGCCACTCATGAATAATCCTCATTTGGCTATCCTTAAAGGATATACTATTATTGTCTTTGGTTCAAAATTCTCAAGTTTCATTTGTTCTCAGGCTAATAGGAAGAAATGGAAGAATATTGATAGTCCTGCTTATCCTAAGGAATCTAGAGAACTATAATTTCTTCTCATATCTTCCATTATTCCTTTTGGGAACCTTCATGATCAGATTTTTTGATAATTTACTAAATGTGGAGATTTTTCCGTTAAGTCTGCCCATCAATTCCTTTTTCCCCATGATGAACCTTTGATACCATTTAGCCTTTTCTGGCCTAAGTTATTGATTACTAAAATCACCACTTTTTCTTGGGTATCCATCCACAAAAATATCCTCACTATTGATAACCTTCTGAAGAAAGGCCTACCTATTCCCAATAGATGTTTTCTGTATTTATCTGACTAGGAATCTCCCCAACATTTATTCCTTACTTGCCCTTTCTCGTCTACTATCCTCAATAAGTTGTTAGATTTTTTCCTTATTTCTTGGACTGAACCATGTTCTATCCCTGATATTTTCATCCAATGGCCTAATCCTTTTTGTAACCTTCATCTTAAGGCTTTGTGGTATTTTTGTCTTCATCATTTTTTGTGGCAAATATGGTTAGAAAGAAATTGTAGAGTTTTTTCTAACACTATTCAAAGCCCAAAGTATATCTTTAATAAAATCCTCTCCTTTGCCATTGAAAATGCATCCCTTTTTCCTTTACCTTCTCATCCTACCTCTCATTTTGAAGTCTCTTTGGGGCTATCCCTTAATTTTCCTATCTTGGATGATACTCAATTACAACCTACCAACATTAGGGTCCAGTCCACTTGGACTCCTCCTCCCTCAGGTTGGATTAAAATAAATGTGTATGGTGCTACTAAGGGTAACCCTGGACAAGCTGGAGCGGGTGGTATTCTCAAAGATAATTAAAGGCAAGGTTATCCTTGACTTTGTTAAATTTTTTGGAATCCAATCAAATTAGGTTGTTGAAGCTCATGCTATGTGGCATGGCCTGGTTTTGGCTAAAGACTACTCTAACAAACTTTTGGTAGAGGGTGATTCCCTTACTATCATCAATTACCTAAAAAATTCTAAAGTCCCTTCTTGGAGGTTAAGGAATTGCATTGATGAAGCCATAATTCTTAGTCAAAATTTTTAGGATATAATTTTTTAGCACACTTTTAGGGAAAATAATAAAGCTGCTGACATCTTGGCAAACATTGGAGCACAGGTTTCAAATTTGATGATGTGGACCACTAGATTTTTGTAGAATCTGGTACATGTCATCAATCAAGAAATAATGGCTTCAAGCATTATCGATGCTGATGTGGAGAAAGTCAGCCCAATTCTGAATGGATCTAATACTCATGCTTCCAATTGCTACATTGATAGTTCTCATGCTATCTTGATACATGGGCATCCCAGGTGTTTTGGTTTTGTCAACCTCGATTGTCAATTTTCCACCTTTCTAAGAATATTTATTTATGATTTTTCATGTCTTGATAGTCTCCATTTCTTAATCTTCCAATCCATAGTCATTATTCCCTACTATTTTTGCATTACCTTAACCCCCTATACCTTCTTCATCCCTTACCAACCTTTCATTTTATCCATCTACATCGAACCCTTCGCTCGTGTCCCTCATTGTGTTTTTTTGTTCCATTTCACCCTTTCCCTCAGGAGGATTTTTGATTTGAATTTTCATGTGATCCTTTCAAGCATTTGGTTTCACCTTTTCTACCATGAACTCCTTGGTTTGTACAGTTTTACTCATCCCCATCCTAGTCGGCACACTTTTCAAGAATATCGTTGGAATGTTTCTGTTTTTACCCCTTTAGATGTTTTTTTTTATACTGGACAAGCTTTGTATTTTTCCTAGTGTTGCATTTCTCTTCTAATTTTCCAAAGGTATCCTTGTTTCTATGTGATTATCATGAATTACATTGAGCCTTCCAGGGTTTGCATGGATGCCATTGTTGAAGGAATCCTCTCAGGCAAGGGTTTCCTTCTCTTTTTTACAAATTTTAAGGGGAGGACCCAAAAATTACCATGGCATTCATGGAGACATAGGATAATGGTAGGGTCACCATCCGTAACAAGACTTATGATGTGGATATCAAAGTTCTAGTTGAATTAATTGGCTAGCCTCCTAAGGGACGATCCATAAGAAGAGAAAAGCATAACTAGGATGCCAAGTTGAAGGATGTCAAATATTAAGAGATTTGTAGGAAATCTCAAGTGGGGATTTGATGTTATGAGATTCATTTTCCTTGGGGGAGTGTCCTAAAATCCATAATGGATTTTGTAATAGTTGATGACTCAAATAAGGCTCTCTGTAGCTTTCATTTCACCTTTTTTCAATAATTTTTAATATGTTAGTGCAGTTAACATTCCACAGTTTTTATTAAATTCTATTGGCTACACCATTGAGAACTATAAATCAAATAATATGTCTATATTGCCTACCCATCATGTTCTATTCAATATCTTGTACAAGCATTGGTTAATTCATTGTCCTCAGGGCATTGTTGTGTCTCCCCCTCCCAAACCCAAGCTGAGTCCCATAAAACCTAGCTCTTCTCAAACTATGCCTCAATCCTCAAGCACCCCTAGGCTCTCTGCTAAGAAGTAAAAAAATGTTGATGTGGTCCATCAACTAAGTAAGGGACCCAGTAGTGAATCCCCTAAACTTGATTTTGAGCCTAAGCAGAAACCCTTGTGCTCCTTTGTTTTTTTGAAAAATAAGGCTCAACAAAAAGAATCCCTGATTATTGAATCAAAGGATGAGGAAAAGTATAAACCTTACCATTGCATGTAGTTGTTCATTATCAATTCTATAACAAACTATATTTCCCAAAATTTTTATTTGCGAAATGCACTAAGTCTATGGTTCTTCAAGAAATCCTATGGTGATGGTGCGCCCTGTGCTCCTAATAATTTTTTTAAGGAGGATATTATTATTGAGGACGTCCCTAGCAAGGGTAAGGATGCTAAGATGGATACCTCCAATGATGGACTCCAAGATGCTACTGTTGAACCTGATAAGGAGACTTAAGTGCCCTATTCTTGTTGGTCATCAAATCCACATAGGAAAGGGTTTTGTGTAAATGTATGCACCCTAGACCTGCGACCAACATTGAAAGGCCGAGGGGAAGAGATGCCCCTCATGCCAATCTCTAGAGAAAGGCTAGCTCCTAAGCTAAACTACTTTTGGGGTTTTGAGATAAGGGTGTAGGAAAGAGATAAAAGGAGTTAGGGTTAGAGAAAGAAATAAAAAAGGGGTAAGGGAAGAGATTTCAGTAGTTTAGTGGTGGAAAGGAACAGGAAGCATGATCACTAACTAATAACTTGAATAGTAGCAAGGAACACCAAGAATAAATGAAATAAATGCCACATTAACCTTCCTATGTATCCTCTGAGAGAGCTCCAAGATTCTCCTTCTCCTTTTCATCGAAATTCAATATTCAGAGTAACAACAATTAGGACAAGCGAATATAACAGAAACCACAACCCACCAGGCAGCATAAAAGAAAATCAATATAGCATTTTTCCTCTCCTATGTATCCTTCAGGGCGAATTTCAGGGTTCAGTCCCCAATCACACACCAAATTCAAGATTCAAAGTTACAGTATGCAAATGAAGAAAGACAAAAGAATTAAGCACAAAAGGCAGCATACAAGAGATAAATAGAGTCCAAAGATCTTTAGTATTAATTGTAGGACATCAAGTTACAGCAAATTTCTAGTAGAAAGTTCCCCCCATTTTACATTACAATGCCTGGGTTTTTATAGAGGACCCGACCCTCTAAGTCATAATTACACAGAATGAAGAAGCATACCCTCGAGCCCTGAGAAGTTGGCTCTTCGTGGCTCTCGTGACCAAGCTTTCAAATCCTTTACCAGAACTAGAAACTACAATCGGGTCAACCATGGAAAGATGCATTAATGGACCGCCTGAATCGTCCTTGGCTTTTGGGTGCAGTGCTCGAGTGGCCGCCATGATCGTCGGGATCTTCTTTAGAAACTGATACCTCTTTTCCAATTGCAAAAATTGTGCAGTGAGTTTATTGGGCATGAAAAGATGTATTTATGAGGCACTTGATCACCTCGAGAAAATACTCGGCTTGGAGCGCGTGCCACTTTTGAGTCGCAAAAAAGCAACATGTCGCGATATCATGACATTTCTATGTTTCAGCTTTGTTCTTCTTCTTGCATCACAAAAATATGACATGTCATGAAATCATGAAATTTCTATGTCTTTGGCTTCTTTTGTTGCTTTTGGCACAAAAATGCAACATGTCGCGATATCGCGACACTTTTCCTCTTTTGGTCGCGAGAACGCAACATGTCACGATATCGTGACACTTTTCTTCTTTTGGTCACGAGAATGCAACATGTTGCAATATCGTGACACTTTTCTTATTTTGGTCGTGAGAACGTAACATGTCGTGATATCGTGACACTTTTCTCTTTCTCCTTGCACTCGGCCGTGAAAATGCAACATGTCGCGATATCGCGACACTTTTCTCTTTCTCCTTGCGCTCGGCCACGAAAATGCAACATGTCACGATATCGTGACACTTTTCTTTTTGGCTCCCTCTTGTCGCTCTCAACCGGGAAATTGCAACATGTCATGATATCATGACACTTTTCTTTCTGGCTCCCTCTTGTTGCGCTCAGCCATGAAACTGCAACATGTCGTGATATCATGACACTTTTCTTTTTGGCTCCCTCTTGTTGCACTCAGCCACGAAACTGCAACATGTCACGATATCGTGACACTTTTCCTTTCTTTTTGTGAAGCTATCTTCCTTAGCTTGTTCAGTAGCAAAGCTCTTTCTTCTTCATTTTAGGTACAAGGGGGTGGCAGGGAAAGCCAAAATTGTTGCAACTTACAACTATTTTAAAAAAGAAACAACAAAAGAAATACTTCACAAAAAGGAACACTGTACAAAATTTTGATTTTTCTACCCCTTGTGCAATGTGACAAAATTGTCAACATTCTTGGCAGCTCGCGGGGCATTTAGCTCGTCTGAATGCAGAGATCCCAGGCCTTTATCCATTGGGCAATAGAGTTAGACCTTTTATCCTCTTATATGACAGTCCACTGATGACATTTTTTTTAATTTATTTTTTTGTTTGTGCCTAAGATCCTAAGCAACACTTAGTGCCTTTGACACTTATTTACTAGACAAGCTATTTACAGTATTTACATAGAATTTTACGGCATGATAGGCATACCGCCATCACAAACTCAGCTTTGGTTGTCTATCCGATGAACCTGCAATGTCTGGACCAGATTAGATTGAACTTCAGTTGATCTTTGAAGTCCAGTTGGCTTCTTCCTGAAGTTGTCCATGTTGCGAACAGGGAGTAACGCAGTGAGTTGTCACTCCTGCTAGTACCCATACTGTTGATGAAAGATGTGGCGAAGAAGTTCACCGCATGAGGGGCTTCTTGGGGTACTGGTCATAGTGATGGCTGGAACCAGAATACCGAAGAATCTACTAACTGTGGGCTGGGTATAGGTTCTTCCATCCTCTTGATGTGGTAATAGGGCTCCTCCGACAAAGAGTAATCTTCTATGATCTCTTCAAGCTTAGATCCTTAATGAGACATGCTTGATGGGCTCTGGCTGAACACTCGCGTACCATCCTTTGGGATAAAAAAGGGATACAAAAATGTGCCCTCTTCATTCTCAGGCTCTACCACTTGGGCCTGCTCTTCTCCTTGGCTCATCTGCTGATGGAGACTGCAAGCATCCATATTGTTCATTACTGGGGTATGGCTTGCATATTACCATTGTTGGACTTGGATGAGATCTGCCTCTCGATCTCCACATGACTGCATCTCAGGCCTCTAATCAGTATGAGGAGTCTGCCATAATGAATATTGCATTGAATGGATAAGAGCAGCAAGTATCGAAGAAAGTGGTGGAGTTTCTCCCCACTGCCACTTTCTCGATAGGAGCATAAGTTGTTCTGCTCATACCGCTTCCTCAAATATTTGAGGGAATATTCGTTCACCAGATTGCAACAAGAGGAGGCCTATGTCCAGGTGGAAAGCCCAAACATAGTAGAGGTGGGCTTGGGCAGGCGTCGGTTGGATCTCCCCTGGAATTCTCGTCCAACTTCTATAGAATCAAACATTGAAGTCCATGATGCTCTCTAAAGGTGCTCTCATGATGGTGGAGAGGTACGTCAAAAGCTGGAAGGGGTCCTGAGAGACATCAAACATTCTGAATAGTGCTCCCACCAAGTCATCCCATGAGTAGATGCTTTTATGCCTGAGTAGTCTGTACCACTGTAGCGCCCTTCCTTCCAGATACAGGACCAGAAGTCTAATCATGACATCTTCATGGATTATGTCATAGAGAAATGCTAAAGCCACAACATCTTCAAGGTGCTCTCGGGCCATTCCCTTAGTGCCATCGTATGTTTTCAATGTCTCCAAGGCACTTTTGGGAATCTCTTGGTAGCTTTGAAGATTCAAGGGGCCTTGGTCATCCCAGCTGGGATAGCTTACCCCTGCCATTATAGCAGCAGTCTACAGAGATCATGGTTATCGCCGCTAAGTCAGAGTCACCAGGTGAACATTCTTTTCTTCGCTTGTGAGGTCAAGGCTACTCATCGAACCTTGATTCCTCCGAGATATCTTCTTTCAGCTTTAAAATGTGCCTACGATCAAGAAATCTGGATCTTCAGCTCAACAGAGTCGCCAGGTGATTTTGCCAAATGAAGACAAGCCAAAGATTCACCAAACTTGGGCTTTCTTAAAACATGGGGACTTTTGGCATGAAGGAATAGGTTTAGGTATCGGTCTTTACGACTTAGATATTTTTGGGTTGAACAGAGTCACCAGATGCTAAGAGTCTTTTGGTAATGATAGCATCGATTCTCACTACCACTCAGAAGGTGAGACTGACTGGATCCCACCGGGAACTATTAGAACTTGGCTTCGATGGAGACGGGCTTGATATTTCTTAAAATATGGGACCTTGGTCCCACCAGGCGTGCCAGAAACTGTTGGTCATCAAATCCGCCTAGGAAAGGGTTTTGTGTAAGTGTATGCACCCTAGACCTACGACCAACATTGAAAGGCCAAGTGTGTAAACAGATTCACCGAATGTGAGGCAGTTTACACCAGGTGCATAGCAAGCTTGGGTTTGTAGGTGTGTAACAGATTCACCAAATGTGAGGCAGTTACACCAGGATCCATGGAGATGGAAGACCGATCTGCAGATTTGAAGACAGAAGGCTAAGACGCTGTTAATCTATAGATTGAATACAAAAACTATGAATAGTAAGGCTACGGCAATTATTCAGAGCAACTGACCGAAACAAAATATAGAAGGCTGCGGTGCTATTATTCTATAATGCGACTGCAGAGGAGTTGCAGAGTCGAAGGCAAGAGAGCCAGAGGACTGCGGAGGTAGGAGACAGAGTTGTAGACGAGTTTTTGGACCTGTTTTAATTTTTTGAGATTTTTTGAATCAGAGGGTCGGGGCCTCTATAAAAACCCAGGCATTGTAATAGGAGAGGGATGGAGAGCTAGAGATTACAATAGATTAGAATAGAAAATTTCTAAGCCTGTGGGCTATTGCTGTAAACTATAAATTAATTTGAAAATTTGGAAAAATGTCGTGATTTCATGACATGTCGTAGTTTCATGACCCGAAGAGGAGAGAGAAGGCATGGAGGAAAAATGTCGTGATTTCGCGACATGTCGCAGTTTCACGACCCGAAGAGGAGAGAGAACGCAAGGAGGAAGAAATGTCACGATTTTGTGACATGTCGCATTTTTGCAATCGGAAGACAAGAGGAAGCGCAAGGAGGAAGAAATGTCGCGATTTCATGACATGTCGCATTTTCGTGACCAGAAGGCAAAGAAGGAGCCAGAGGAGAAAGATGTCATGATTTCGCGACATCTCGCATTTTCACGACCAGAAGGTGAAGGGGCCAGAGGAGAAATATGTCGCGATTTCGTGACATGTTGCATTTTTGTGACCAGAAGGCGAAGAAGGAGCCGAAGGAGAAAGATGTCACGATTTTGCGACATGTCGCAGTTTCACGACCAAAAGGCGAAGAAGGAGCCAGAGGAGGAACAATGTCACGATTTCACGACATGTCGCATTTTTGTGACCCGAAGAAGAGAAAGGAGGCGAGGAAGAAAAATGTCACGATATCACGATCGAAAGAGAAAAGGATGAGCAGGAGAGGAAAGATGTCGTGACATGTCGCGATATCACGACTTGAAGAGGAAATAGAAAGCAAGGAAGCAAAAATGTCATGATATCATGACATGCTGCATTTTTGAGGGCCGTTACAGAATGACAGTGCGGAAGTTAACTAGAGTCTAATAGCAGTTTCAAGGGCCATTACAGAGTGAAGCATGTAGTGAATTAAAGAATGTGATAGTGAACGAGAATCAGACGACAGTTATAGGGGCCGTTATAGAGTGAAGCATGCAGTTGTGGCAGCACTGAACAACATGTGGCACCAAGGTGTAAAGAAAGTAGATGAAGACGAAGAGTCATGGCAGAAGAGAAACCACCAGACGGAAGATGAAGAGTCGTGTTAGAAAGTTATAAAAGGGCAAGCCGAGGCATGCACAAGGGGTCGAAGAATGACCATAGGCAGGGTTGCAGATGCAAAATCCAGAGGAAAAATGCCTCCACAAAGAAACTGTGGTGGTGGGAGTAATATGGTGCTAGCAGAAGATTTTAGAGCTTTGCAGAGGCAAGTGCAAGCCCTGCAAGAGGATCTACGTAGAGTGTTTGAGCCCAGGAGAGAAGAAGAAAGTGAAGATGAAGTGGACGAAGAACAAGACCAGTTTGAGGAAGAAGAAGAGGTCGTAGATCCTACACAAACCAGGTTATACAAAGCCATATCTTAGATTGGAAAGAGATCGAAGATGGAGGTTTTTGCGTATTCTAGAAATCTAGATCTAGAGGAGTTGATTGACTGGATCAATGATCTAGAAGAATAATTTGAGTATGAGGATGTTGAAGATCTTGATAGGGTCATATTTGCTAAGAACAATCTAAAGGGTCATGCCAGCATCTAGTGGAAGGGAGTGTAGCTAGACAAAAATAAAAGAGGAAAAGAGCGGATAACAAAATGGGAGCGAATGGTAGAGAAGCTGAAGAGACAGTTCATTCCAGGTGATTACGAACTGGATCTGTTGAGAAAAATGTAGAGTTTGAGACAGTCGAACAAATATATCAAGTAATATACAGAGGAGTTCTACAAGATCTCAATCAGAACTGGCCATTCAGAGGCTAACAAGGAGAAGGTAACCCGTTACATCAATGGATTGAGAACCAGTATTCAAGAAGAGTTGGGTCTGGTTAGGATCAGCACCATTAAGGATGCTTACCAGTTTGCTCTAAAATTTGAATATAAGCTGAACAGAAGGTTTGAGGGTAAGCAGAAAAGAAGAGGCCAGGGAGAAAGAACTAGTGGAAAAATAGATGGATCCCAAGATGAGAAGAAAGAAGAAGCTAGCAGCAGTCAGGATTAGAAGGCAGATACTGATTACAGAAGGTATATCTGGTCGAGTAAATGGAGAAAGAAGGTTTCATGGAACCTATTTCCATTGTGGGGAAGAAGGACATCAGGCATATGAGTGTCCCGAATGCCAAGACAGGGTGAATAAGAGACCTGAGGGTCATGCTAGAGTTTTTGTAGCAGATGACGATGTTGAATCTGAGCACTCTGAGGAGGCAGAGAGAGGAGAAGTCATGGTCATAAGGAGAACCTTGTTGAATGAGGAAAAGAAACCAAAACAAAGGAAGAGCCTGTTTCGCACAAGGTGCAAAATTTTAGGTAAGGTCTGTAATGTTATTATAGACAATGGTAGTACTAACAACTTAGTATCTGAAGAAATGGTTACTAAGTTATAGCTAGAGAGGAGACACCCGCATCCATACCAGATTGCATGGTTGCAGGAGGACCATAGGGCATTGGTCAGTGAATAGTGCTTGGTCAAGTTTAATATTGGGGGATACCGGGATGAGGTTCTGTGTGACATCCTACCTATGGATGCTTGCCATTTGTTGTTGGGAAGGCCATGGCAGTTTGATCGATGTGCAGTGCATGATGGTCGCACCAACACTTACTTCTTGACAAAGAATGGAGTTCGCCATAAGCTGAAGCCATTGAAGGCAGTGGATGAAAAGGTGTGCAGTAGTGCTAGAACCTGTTTGGTAGAGGGCAAAAAAAAAATTTATGGCCATAAGACAGAGTTTGAGAAGACTGCAAATACAGGTACATAGTTCAAAATTTTGCAGAAGACGATGACCGAATAGTGTATAAGTGAAGGTCACTTCTCCATCAACCCTAGGTGTCTGATGTAGGAGCATCCAGTAGCAACAGAGCCATCTTGCATCAACAAAAAAAAAATTCTAAGTGTTTTGCCTTGGTGTCGCGATATCATGATAGAAAAAGTGTCGCAATATCACGACATGTCATGTTTTCGTGACTCAGGAGGGAGAGAGAAGGCGCGGAGCAAAAATGTCGCAATATCACAACATGTCATGATATCACGACTAAAATAGGAGAGAGAAGGTTTCAGAAGAAAAATGTCATGATTTCGCGACATGTCGCGAAATTGCGACCAAAGGAGGAGAAAAGGCACAAGGGAGAAAAATGTCGTGATATCGCGACATGTCGCAAAATTGTGACCAAAAGAGAACAGGAAGGGCCAGAGAGGAAAATGTCGTGATATCGCGACATGTCGTGAAATCGCGACCGAAAGAGAAAAAAGGAAGCAAGGAAGGAAAATTTTGTGATATCGCAACATGTCACATTTTTGCGACCCGAAGAGGACAAGAGGAAGCAAGGAAGGAAGATGTCATGATATCGCGACATGTCATGATTTTGCGACCCAAAGACGAGAGAGGAAGCAGAAAGCAAAGATGTCATGATATCGCGACATGTCACGAAATTGTGACCCGAAGAGAAGAAATGCAGCGAGGAAGAGAAATGTTGTGATATCGCGACATGTCATGATATTGATACTGAAAAGGAAAAGGAAGGGCAGGAAATGAAAGATATCGTGATATCATGATATCGCGACATGTCGCGATATCGCGACCCAAAGAGGAGAGAGAGAGCAAGGAAGCAAAAATGTCACGATATCACGACATGTCACGATATCACGATCGAAAGAGAAGAGGAAGAGCGAGAGGGAGAATATGTTGCGATATCACAACATACTGCTAGTTCATGACTCCAAAGGAGGCATGTGTTCCAAGATAGGTATTTCCCGAGGTGATCAGGTGCATCGTAGACGCATTGTTTCATGCCCAAAAATTTTGCTGCACATTTATAGTAACTGGAACTAAAGCATTAGTCTCTGTAGAAGATCCCAGATATCATGAAAACCATTCATGCACGACACCCAGAGGACAATTACATGCAGAATGCCACTTGATGGGGGGCCAAAAATTGCAAACACGCATTGCTCAAATTTTCATTCAAAATTTTTTCAAATTAATTTACAGTTTACAACATCCTGTAGGCTTAGAAATTTTCTATTCTAATTTGCTGCAATCTCTAGCTCTCCATCCCTCTCCTATTACAATGCCTAGGTTTTTATAGAGGCCCCGACCCTCTGATTCGGAAAAATATCAAAAAATTAAAACAGGTCCAAAAACTTGTCTGCAACTCTGTCTCCTGCCTCTGCAGTCCTCTGGCTCTCTTACCTTCAACTCTACAACTCCTTCGTAGTCGCAGTACAGAATAACAGTGTCGCAGCCTTCTATCTTCTATTTCGGTCGGTCGCTCTGAATAATCATCACAGCCTTACTATTTAGAGTTTCTGTCTTCAATCTACAGATTAACAGCACCATAGCATTATATCTTCAAATCTACAAATCGGTCTTCCATCTCCACGGATCCTGGTGTAACTGCCTCACGTTCGGTGAATCTATTACACACCTACGAACCCAAGCTTGCTATGCACCTGGTGTAAGCTACCTCACATTCGGTGAATCTATTTACACACTTAGGAACCTCAAGCTCTTCTGGAAGAAAAACAATGCAAGCAGGGCCAGACTGGCCCTCTGGCTTTTGCATTTGCAACCTTGCCTGTGGTCATTCTCTGACCCCTTGTGCATGCCTTAGCTTTCCCTTTTATAACTTTCTGACATGACTCTTCATCTTCCATCTGGTGGTTTCTCTTTTTCCATGACTCTTTGTCTTCGTCTACTTTCTTTGCACCTTAGTGCCACGTGTTGTTCGGTGCTGCCACAGCTGCATGCTTCACTCTATAACGACCCCTGTAACTGCCATCTAACTCCCATTCATTGTCACATTCTTTAATTCACTACATGCTTCACTCTGTAATGGCCCCTGAAACTTCTGTTAGACTCCAGTTAACTACCGCATTGTCATTCTGTAACGACCCCAAAAAGTGCAGCATGTCGCGATATTGCAAAATTTTTGCTTCCTTGCTCTCTCTTTCCTCTTTGGGTCATGATAGCATGACATGTCATGATATCATGACATATTTCCTCTCTTGCTCGTCCTTTTCTCTTTCGGTCGTGATATCGTGACATGTCGTGATATTGTGACATTTTTCTTCCTCGCCTCCTTTCTCTTCTTTGGGTCACGAAAATGCGACATGTCACGAAATCGTGACATTTTTCCTCCTCTGGATCCTTCTTCACCTTCTGGTCGTGAAACTGTGACATGTCACGAAATCACGACATCTTTCTCCTTCAGCTCCTTCTTCGCCTTCTGGTCGCAAAAAAGCGACATGTCACGAAATCACGACATCTTTCTCCTCTGGCCCCTTTTTCACCTTCTGGTCACAAAAATGTGACATGTCGCGAAATCATAACATCTTTCTCCTCTGGCTCCTTCTTCGCCTTCTAGTCGTGAAAATGCGACATGTCACGAAATCATGATATTTCTTCCTCCTTGCGCTTCCTCTTGTCTTCCAATCGTGAAAATGCGACATATCAAATCATAACATTTTTTCCTCCTTGCTTTCTCTCTCCTCTTTGGGTCACGAAACTACGACATGTCACAAAATTGTGACATTTTTCCTTTGTGCCTTCTCTCTCCTCTTCGGGTCGCGAAACTGCGACATGTCGCAAAATCGTGACATTTTTCCTCCATGCCTTCTCTCTCCTCTTCGGGTCGCAAAACTATGACATGTCACGAAATCGTGACATTTTTCCTCTTCACCTTCTCTCTCCTCTTTGAGTCATGAAACTGCATCATGTCATGAAATCATGACATTTTTCTTTCGTGCCTTCTCTCTCCTCTTTTGGTCGCGATATCACGACATGTGATATCGCGACACTTTTTCTCCTTTGCCAATTTTTCTTCTTTGCAAGAAAAACACCAAGGCAAAACACTTCTGCTGCTACTGGATGCTCCTGCATCAGAAACCCAGGGTTGATGGAGAAGTGACCTTCACTTCTATACTATTCTGTCACCTTCTTCGGTGCTAGTACTGCAGGTACTACATAGTGACCCAAAATCTCACTAATCAACTCCTTCCATAGCTCCTGGTGCAAACTGCATCACGTTTGGTGATCTGTTTACACCTCCGAAACTTTCACTCTTTCTTCTCACACCCATCCACAGATCCTGGTGCAAACTGCCTCATGTTCGACGATCTGTTTGCACACTCAGGAACTTCTCGCTCTGATACCACTTGATGGAGAGCCGAGATTGCAAACACACGCAGATCCAATTTTCATTAACAAATTGGAAATAAATTTTACACAAACTAGCCCGCAGGCTTAGTTTTTCTTTTCTCTATACAATCTCTAACTCTCCACCCCTCTCCTATTACAATGCCTGGGTTTTTATAGAGGCCCCAACCCTTTGAGTTTTCACACTTGTTCATGAAACTGCCAATTGCCACTTGGGTCAAACGTGGAAAGATGCATTGATGAGCCATCTGCATGTACTTGGCCTCTGGGTGTCATGCGCGAATGGCCGTCGTGATCTTTGGGATCTTCTGCAGAGACTGATGCTTCAGTTCCAGTTACTATAAATGTGCAACAAACTTTTTTGCCACGAAACAATGCATCTATGAGGCACCTGATCGCCTCGAGAAATACTCATCTTGGAACACGTGCCTCCTTTGGAGTCGTGAACCAGCAGTATGTCACGATATCGTGACATCTTCTTCCTCTCGCTCTTCCTCTTCTCTTTCGATCACGATATCGTGACATGTCATGATATCACAACATTTCTGCTTCCTTGCTCTCTCTCTCCTCTTCGGGTCACAATATCGTGACATGTCGTGATATTGTGACATATTTCCTTTCCTGCCTTTCCTTTTCCTTTTCGATCGCGATATAGCGACATGTCGTGATATAATGACATTTCTCTTCCTCGTTGCCTTTCTCCTCTTCGGGTCATGATTTCATGACATGTCACGATATCACGACATCTTTACTTTTTGCTTCCTCTCTCTTCTTTGGGTCGCGAAACTATGACATGTCGTGAAATCATGACATTTTTCTTCCATGCCTTCTCTCTCCTCTTTTGGTCATGATATCGCGACATGTCGCGATATCGCGACATTTTTTCTCCTTTGCCAATTTTTCTTCTTTGCAAGAAAAACACCAAGGCAAAACACTTATGCTGCTACTGGATGCTCCTGTATCATAGGGACATAAAGGTTTGTTGGCAATTTTGCCACATTGTTTTTTGTTGCTACTGTTGATATAAAAGAATGCATGAATTGTAGAGATACTAATTCTTCTGTTTGTTCCTTCATGCATTTTGAAGGGGAAAATGTAAAAATCTCTATAATTTTTGTGTTAGAGCAAGGTAAATATAAGATGTCACGATATCGCTACATGTCGCGATATCGCGACGTGTTGCAATTTCGCGAGTCCAAATGCAGAATTCAGCTAAGTACAAAAAATGTCGCGATATCGCGACATGTCGCATTTTCGTGACCTGTCGCGTTATCACGGTCAAAATAGTCAACGACAGCAAGGGGGTAAAATCATCGTGATATCACGACATGTTGGATTTTCACGGTCAACGTATTCAATGGAAGCACTAAAATGAAAGTTGTCGCAATATCGCGACATGTTGCAAAATCACGAATTATGGTGGTCATGGAGCAGAGTGATAAAAAATGTCGCGAAATCGCGGCATAATTGAGCAAAGGGCAATATCAATGAAACTCGTCGCGATATCACGATAGAAAAGCAAAGAAGGAGCAAATGGAGAAAAATGTTGTGATATCGCGACATTTTTGAGGATGAGGCCAAGCAAGAGAAACTCGTCGCGATATCACGACATAAAGTGATAATGATGAAGAAGGCAAGGAAATGTCATGATTTCGTGACATATTTGACAGGAAGGGCAAAGTGCGAAGAATTGTCATGATTTTGTGACATGTCGTGTTTTCACAAGGCGGAAGCAAGGAGGTGGCCAGATTGTACGGAATGTCGCGATTTCGCGACATGTTCCGTTTTCGCGAGGCAGAAGGCAGAAATAAGGAGAACATAGAAACATGTCGCGATTTCGCGACTTGTTGAAGATGAATGAACTAAATTGAAAAAATGTCGTGATATCGCGACATGTCTCATTTTTGCGACCTATCGTGTTTTTGCGGGTTGAAATTTGAACCATATAAGACAGCAAGAAAGTGTCACGATTTCGCGACATGTCACATTTTCACGACCTGTCGCGTTTTCGTGGGTAAGAAGGAGATAAAGACAGCACAAGAAAATCATGTCGCGATATTGTGACATGTCACATTTTTGCGACCTGTCTCATTTTTGTGACCAAAACAACAACAAAGGCCCGATACAATTCTATTGCATTTTTTTCTTAAGGATTGCATAGGAGAACATGCAGAGGAGATGAGGATCAATTAAAGGCTCTCCAACGGTTTTCAGATCGTGGTCAAAGAAGCGGTTCCAAGATTAAATGTTGCTGATTACAGAGGTGTGCAAGATGGAAGAACCTGAAGTAGTTTTTGATGTTGTCAGAATTAAAGATGCCTCCAATATTCAAAGCGCTTGTTCATGATCTCTTATAGCTTTCAACTTCCCTTGATAACGGTCATTTGATGAAGAAATATGGGTCCTCATTTCTGTTTCATTCTTAGTTGTAATTCATTAAAAGAAGGGACTGTCATTTCTCCGAGGTAGATTAAGGGGATTGTTCTTTGAAATCTGCTTCATGTATTAAATGCTGTAATATGAAAGGAAGAGGACGGACCTCTATAAATACCAATGTAAAACTCAAGCAAAGGGAGGAGGATCTTGTTGCAAAAATTGAAATAGAAATCCTAGATGCAATTGCTTCCATTCTTAGTGTCTTCTAGAGTTGGTGATCTAATTTGTTGTGTATGTTTGGCTTTCTGTGTGATTTACTTCTGTGTAATCCAGTGTAATATCAGTTGAAATTCTACTATTTTGAATTTGGTTGTATTAGCATCTAAATGTTTGAAGTTTATTTGGAAGCAAACTCATGACTAATGCGTGATCTAATTTCTATGTTCTAAGATTTAGTTGCTGCTGAGCTTTAGGATCTAGTTGAAGTTATTGTTGTTCGATTATTCTCCCCATTAACGATTGGCTTCGGCTATATTTATATCCCTTTTGGTTTATTTCCCATTTCTTTCTACATTTTCCCATTTCTTTCCTGTAACTCTAGTCTTCATCAAGCTTAGATTTAGTAAGGGAACTAGCCCTCTCTAGATATTGGTCCGAGAGACATTTCTTTCTCCCAGCCTTTCAATGTTGGTCGGGTCTAGGGTGCATTTTGCATAAAATCCTTTCCTATGGCAGATTCGTGACCAACAGTTTTGGCATGCCCGATGGGAACTATTTTTTTTCCCCCTTTTCCCCCCCTTTTTGGAACCCTTTTTGAAAACAATTTTTGGCACACCCGATGGGACAGACTGTTTCTGTCTCCCAAAGATCCATAATCAGTGGGACAAGTATTATTTCAAATTGATACCCGAAGGAATCAAGATCTTGATGAACTGTCTTGACCTCAAAGCGGAGATTGTAAGTTCATCTGGTGACTCTATTGAAGGTGATTGTACCTATAAATTTTTAATTGTGAAGCTAGTGAAAATCTTTGCTTCATGATCATGAGATCAGGTGCCAAAGAATCGAAAGATCCAGTCGAATTCTTTGAGCTTGATGTTCAGAATTGGAGGGAGCACCCAAGATTGGTAAGCCCTACGAATCCATCATTTGCTATTTCATCGTAGGCTACAGGTCAGTTTGTGCCATCCTCGACTCCTCCCAGTACTGCAACAAGCTTCTTATATCCAGATCTAGTAGCCCAAATGGCCCAACATCCTCCACCAAGGAAGTTCTCGACATGGAATGGTTCGGGAGCTTTGAACCTACTGGCACAAAATCCAGTTCCTCAAGCTGCTTTGAAAGCTTTTCCGACCTATGATGGTACTGGTAAGACTGCTTATGAGCATATTAATGATGTAGCCTCTTTTGCGGCCATCCATGACATAATGGACGAAGATGTAATGATTAAATTTTTGGTGTTATCATTGAGAGGTAAATTGTTGTATTGGTACCGATCGTTGCAACCAGGCACCATTACATCATGGGATCAATTAGGAGAATTGTTAGTCAAAAATTTTCATGAAAAATATGATCCATACTCTTTATTGCATCAATTTAATGTAATTCAAAGGCACCCCCAGGAAGAGATAGCTGATTTCAATGTCAGATTCACTAGAAGCTTGCAGATAATTCTTGATGGTCTTCGGCCAGCTGATGAGCTAGCTACATTTTACTATCTTTGAGCATTTAACACAGACATCAGTTGGGCTGTCTGGTAGTCCAACGTGACTACATTTCTAGAATTGTTCGAACAAGCATTAAAGGCGAAAGCTGACTTGATTGCCATAGGTAGGCTTCCACCAAAGGTAACAATGCCCATCTTACCTGATATTCCTAAGCATTTATACTTCGGTTCGTTTTCATAGCCCATGCCTTCCATGTATCCTACCCCATCATGGATCTCAAGTGCACCTCAGATCGCACCCATTCCAGTTCCCCAGCTTCTTGCTCTAATTATTCCCCAGTTGCCTACACCGAGCATTCCACGGTTAGCATCTCCACTTCCAACTCTTGCATTACCTTCCCCATAGGTTCCATTACCTTTATCGGCACCGCCTGTATCCTCAAGCCCAGATCCTCAATTGGTGATTTTACAAGAAATTCAGTCGGCTATGAGATCTCTTACTAACAAAGTGACATCTATGGAACGAAGAGAGGTGGAAAGGAACTATTAGCCATGAATATTTATGCCAATAGTAACTAGAGAACAACTTGCTCCTAGCAAGGCTATGGAGAAAGTACCTAAAAGGAACTCAACAATCTTGGTGAGTGAAGAGGCTAGACCTTCTGAACTTTCACATGAGCCATCTTACTGGTGTTCTTCCTGCAATGACCCACATGATAAGTCCACTTGCATGGTCCACAAAAATTATTTGCAAGTTCTTGCAGGGAGTTGTGTAAACATGATTCGAGAGGTGGATCGTAATTCCATGGAGTCTTTGGAGGAACACATAGCAATACTGACATGCAGCGGCAAGAAACCAATGTTGGTAGATCTGGTTAAGATGGAGCCATTGAAAGTGCCTCCTGTACAAGCAACAAAGCATCAAATGCCAACAAAGGCTCATGATTCCCTAGCGCAATGACAATCACCTATTTTGACGAAGGATCCACTTCCACCACCAGCAAAAGAGAAGGAAAAAGCTTCTACTTCCCAGCCACAAGCAAAAACAAAGGAACAAGCCAAAGAGATGTTGCGGTATCCATCATTGACCAAACGACAACGAGTGGAGGCTACCTAGCAATATAAGAGCAAATTTGAATCTGCTAGTGGAGGGAAAGAACAGATCTCCATGGAGTACAACATTGTTGAAGAACTCAAACGGATACTAGCTAAGGTAAGTCTGTATGACACCTTGCAGTTGCACAGACGGAGTAAATCTCTTACATGAATCCCTGAAGACCATACAAAGTAAGGGGAAAGCTCCAGCCCAGGTAGTTATGGCTCAAACATTAACTACTTCAGCCACTGGAAAAAATAGACCACCCCCATTTTATTTGTCACTTAGGATGGAGGGTTGGATTGTACACAACTACCTGATTGATTTTGGTGCTGCGACAACTGTCATGCCAAAGGCAGTTTGTGAAGCAATGGGAATGGAATATACAAGAAGTAGCCTTGGTGTCTTGCAGTTGGATGGGACTCCAGTGAAAATAGTGGGTGTAATCAAGGATGTTCCTATTGCTCTGCATAATATGCCTCAGATTATAGTAATTCAAGAGATGGTTGTGGTTGATTTGGAACCATATTTTAGTATGTGTTTATCGAGAGAATTCACTGCTAATCTGGGAGGCTACCTTGCTCTGGATTATTCTCACTTGGAGATTCCTTTCAAAGTAAGAAAATTCTGGATCTATAATCAGAAGCCTTCTACTTTTCATATAGAGAAGATAGAAGAGGAAGAAAAGTCCAAACATGTTGTTGATATGATAACTGAAGAATTGGAAGATCCTGACTTGGAGGATGAGTTTTCAATGCTCAATTTTAATGCCATGATCAAGTTGGTCGAGACTCTCTGCCAGATCAACTCTATTTTTATGGAGCACAATATAGAAACGGTGCTAACACTAGGACTGAACGATCATGCTTAGGTCTCAAGACGCTTGAGAAACTTGGAGCGCATCAGTTGTAGATCTTTGGTGACTCTAAGCTGATTATCAATCAGGAGTCTACTGAGTGTCTGTCAAGGGTCTGGGATCCAGAAGATAGATCTGTGTTTGGGTTCATGTCTTTCTCGAGAGTTCACAACTAGTTTGGGAGTTATATTCCAAAAAAAAAAATTGTTTTTACTTCGGCTCTTTTTGCATGTGAGCCCACAGGTACGTTTCTTTCTTTTTCTTTTCCTTCCTTCCCAGTAGTTAGTGGCTTCTTCTCTACTTCTTCCTTCCCCTATTCATTCCCTTCTTCTCCTACTCCTTCTTCTTCTGCAAATAATCAAGCCACTACTGTTGTTTCTACTTCCCCCTCTGATGTTCCCATTTCTACTTTCCCTTTCTTCTAGTCCTTTGTCGTGTGAGTACTTCATCATAGCCACGGATTCTACTACCATTTCCATTCCTCCATATTCCACCATTTCATCATTCCCCATTCTCGTTCCACGGCCTGTGCATCCGTGGGTCATCCCTCCATTCATTTCCATTTTTGTATCTCAGGTGCTTTTCTCTACTACCCTAACGATCTTTGCACAGCACCTGGTCCTTACCTAGCTCATCCGAGCTAGGCAAAGTGCAGTAGTTCTAAAGAAATAAAGGAAGTTCTGCTATTCCACACATTTCTATTGAAGATCCTATTTTTGAGTACTGAGTACCAGCAAGAGTTTGTTGTAGCAGTCCGTAGACGCATCCAACATCAAACAGCACTTACATTCCTATTTCTCCTTCTTCTTGACTCTGTTGCCCAATGGATTAAGGCCTGAGATTCATTCATACAACAAAACTGTATACCCCGTGAGCTACCAAAAATGTTGGCAATTTTGCCACATTATTTTTTGTTGCTACTGATGATATAAAATAATGCATGAATTGTAGAGATACTAATTCTTCTGTTTGTTCCTTCATGCATTTTTAAGGGGAAAATGTAAAAATCTCTATAAGTTTTGTGTTAGAGCAAGGTAAATATAAGATGCCATGATATCGCTACATGTCGCGATATCACGACGTGTTGCAGTTTCGTGAGTCCAAATGCAGAATTCGGCTAAGTACAAAAAATGTCGCGATATCACGACATGTCGCATTTTCATGACCTGTCACATTATCACGGTCAAAATAGTCAACGGCAGCAAGGGGGTCAAACCATCGCGATATCGCGACGTGTTGGATTTTCACGGTCAATGCAGTCAACGGAAGCACTAAAATGAAAGTTATCACGATATCGCGACATGTTGCAAAATCGTGACTTATGGTGGTCATGGAGCAGAGTGATAGAAAATGTTGCAAAATCATGGCATAATTGAGCAAAGGGCAATATCAATGAAACTCGTCGCGATATCGTGACAGAAAAGCAGAGAAGGAGCAAATGGAGAAAAATGTCGTGATATCGTGACATTTTTGAGGATGAGGCCAAGCAAGAGAAAATCATCGCGATATCATGACATAAAGTGATAATGAGGCAAGAAAATGTCACGATTTTGTGACATATTTGACAGGAAGGGCAAAGTGTGGAGAATTGTCATGATTTTACGACATGTCGCATTTTTGCAAGGCAGAAGCAAGGAAGTGGCCAGATTGTATGGAATGTCATGATTTCGCAACATGTTCCGTTTTAGCGAGGCGGAAGGTGGAAATAAGGAGAACATAGAAGCATGTCGCGATTTTGCAACTTGTTGAAGATGAATGAACTAAATTGAAAAAACATCGCGATATCGCGACATGTCTTATTTTTGCGACCTGTCACATTTTCGCAGGTTGAAAGCTGAACTGTACAAGACAGTGAGAAAGTGTCACGATTTCGTGACATGTCGCATTTTCATGACCTGTCGCATTTTCGTGGGTAAGAATGAGATAAAGATAGCACAAGAAAAACATGTCACAATATCGCAACATGTCACATTTTCACGACCTGTCTCATTTTCGCGACCGAAACAACAACAAAGGCCCGATACAATTTTGTTGCATTTTTCTTAAGGATTGCATAGGAGAACATGTAGAGGAGATAAGGATCAATTAAAGGCTCTCCAACGGTTTTTAGATCATGGTCAAAGAAGCGGTTCCAAGATTAAATGTTTCTTATTACAGAGGTGTGCAAGATGGAAGAACCTAAAGCAGTTTTTGATGCCATTAGAATTAAAGACGCCTCCAATATTCAAAGCACCTATTCGTGATCTCTTATAGTTTTCAACTTACCTTGATAACGGTCATTTGATGAAGAAATATGGGTCCTCATTTTTGTTTCATTCTCAGTTGTAATTCATTAAAAGTAGGGACTATCATTTCTCCGAGGTAGATTAAGAGGATTGTTCTTCAAAATTTGCTTCATGTATTAAATGTTGTAATATGAAAGGAAGAGGACGGACCTCTATAAATACCAATGTAAAACTCAAGCAAAGGGAGGAGGATCTTGTTGCAAAAATTGAAATAGAAATCCTAGATGCAATTGCTTCCATTCTTAATTTCTTCTAGAGTTGGTGATCTAATTTGTTGTGTATGTTTGGCTTTCTGTGTGATTTACTTCTATGTAATCCAGTGTAATATCAATTGAAATTCTATTGTTTTGAATTTAGCTGTATTAGCATCTGAATGTTTGAAGTTTATTTGGAAGCAAAATCATGGGTAATGCATGATCTAATTTATGTGTTCTAAGAGTTTGTTGCTACTGAGCTTTAGGATCTAGTTGAAGTTATTGTTGTTCGATTATTCTCCCCATTAATGATTGGCTTTGGCTATATTTATATCCCTTTCAATTTATTTCCCATTTATTTCTACATTTTCCCATTTCTTTCCTGTAACTCTAGTCTTCATCAAGCTTAGATTTAGTAAGGGAACCAGCCCTCTCTGGAGATTGGTCTGGGAGACATTTCTTTCTCCTAGCCTTTCAATGTTGGCCGGGTCTAGGGCGCATTTCACATAAAATCCTTTCTTGTGGCAGATTCGTGACCAACAAGGTTCTCATTATTGGATGGGTTTTATGGTTACAACCAGGTATAGGTTAAAGATGAAGACCAATACAAGACCACATTCACCACAAAATGGAAAAAAATTTCTTACCAAAGGATACCCTTTGGATTATCCAATGCCAGAGCAACATTTTAGAGAGTAATGGATGTGGCTTTTGGAGACCTTATAAATAAAATCATAGTGATTTATTTGGATGATATGACTATTTTATCCCACTATAAAGAAGATCACATCGAACACATTGGGATATTTTTTGAGAAATGCAGAGTTTGGTATCTCTTTAAATCCCAAGAAGTCCATATTCCTAGTTTAAGGGATCTTGCTTGGTCATGTCATTTTTGAAGTCGGGTTGGCTATAGACCCTAAAAGAGTGAAAGCATTGTTAGAACTCCCCTTACCTTTGAATAAAAAGGGTCTATAATCCTTCTTTGGGTAGATCAAATTTGTGTATAATTTCATAGTAGACTTTGTACAAATCGTCAAGCCTATAACTGAACTGTTGAAGAAGGATGCCGAGTTCAAATGGATATACTTACAAAAAAAGGTCTTCATGAAAATAAAAGAATAGATAGCTTAAACACCTGTGTTGGTTAACCCATATTACTCTAGGGGTTTCATATTATATGTTGTAGGAGAACACGAGAGCTATGCAACGATCCTTACTCAAAAGGGCAATGATAATGAAGAAAGACCTATTGCTTTTCTAAGTCAAACCATGCAGGAACATGAAGAAAAGTACAACTTCATAGAAAAAAAAGTGTACATAATCATGAAATCATTAAAAAATTTTAGGCATTTCCTTTTATAGAGTAGAACCATCATGTACGTGGTTCACCATGATGTTAGGAAATTCATTATACAAGGAGATCTTGGAAAGAAAAGAGTTGGTAGGATATCAAGATACAAGAATATGATGTTGATATTCACCCAACCAAGCTAGTGAGAGGCATGGCCTTATGTCAAGAACTCACCAAACAAGCCTCAATAGAGTATGTAGCTTGCCAAGTGCAAGAACCAATTCTAGAAGATGATCAACCTTTAGAAATCATAGGATGGGCTGATGAGTTGATCATATGTTTTCAAACTGGCAAGTGCCCAGTAGGTTTAAATGCTTCACAAAGAAGAAGATACATGATCCAAGATTTGAAGTATACCTTACTACCTGAAGGACTATATAAAAAAAATCTAGGTGGTGTATTACTTCGATGCATAAAATATGATCAAAATCATAAGGCTTTGAAAGAGTTTCATGGAGGTCCATCAGGTGGACATTACTCGAGAAGGACTATAGCCTTGAAAATAATCAGGACCAATTTCTATTGGCCATATATTTTCTTATATGTATTCAAAGTAACTATAAATTATGAAGAATACTAGAGATAGGTTGGGAGAAATAGAAACACTTCTGTCTTTAAAACCTATTCAGGTGGAAGAGTCTTTCCAGTAGTGGGGTTTGTATTTCATCAGGGTAATTGAACCCAACTATTCTACTGGGCATAAACATATCTTAACTACCACTGATTACTTCACTAAGTGGGCTGAAGCAATACCTACAAAGAAAGTTGATCTATAATTTATGATAGAATTTATTGAGAGTCTAATAACAAGGTTCGGTATCCTTGACACATTGGTCATAGACAACGACTCATCCTTCATAAGTGCTAAGATTATTGACTTCACCAATAAATATAGGATATATTTGAATACTTCTTCGAATTACTACCCCCAATGAAATGGCTTGGCAGATTCAATAAACTAAAGCAAACTCTAAGAGACAACAAGAGGAGTTGGAATTCTCTGATAATTTAGGCATTATGGGATGATAGGATCACAATAAATACATCATCTTACTTATTGGTATATGGTAAAGAAGCTATCCTCCCTATACATATAAAGATACTTGCTCTAAAGTTGCTAAATAAAATTAGCATTGACTAAGCAGAACCAATGGAAGACAGGTTGATACAACTCTTACAACTAGAAGAGCAGAGAGAGCAAGCTTATAATCATCATCAGAAGCATACTAGAGACACAAAGAAATGGTTTGAAAAAATATCTACCCTCAGAAAATTAAAGGTAGGAGACTTGGTTCTAAGGTGGAATGATAAAAAAGCAAAACCTGAAAACCATAAAAAATTTGATGCTTTATGGGAAGGAGATTTTGAGAAAACTGTAGAAAATAAATAGAACTTCTTCCAACTGAAATATGAATAGGGTTAGATGTAACATATCCCTATTAATGGCTTCCACTTGAAACTATATTTAAATTAAGCTATGAAATTTTCCCACCCCCTTTTATTATATGTATATATAATATTTTTTCTAAGTCACTCCTTGAAAAGAAAGGTCACAATTTCGTGATTGATCCATTTTTTTTTGTCAAATTAAGATTACTGAAGAAGAAAAATGGCCATGATTTCATAACACTTTGGCATTCAAAAGCAACTTCATTGAAAATGGTCGTGATTTCATGACACTTTGGACTTCAGATGCCACTTCATGAAAAATGATCATGATTTCATGACACTTTGGCATTCAGAGGCCACTTCATGGAAAACGTTCATGATTTCATGACACTTTAGCATTCAGAGGCCACTTCATGGAAAATGATCATGGTTTCATGATACTTTGGTATTCATAGGTCACTTCATGAAAAATGATCGATTTCATGACACTTTGGCATCCAAAGACCACTTCATGGAAAACGATTGTGATTTCACAACACTTTGGCATTCAAAGACCACTTCAAAGAAAATGGTTGTGATTTCATGATACTTTGGCATTCAGATGCCACTTCATGGAAAATGGTCATGATTTCGTCATACTTTGATATTCATAGGCCACTTCATGGGAAATGATCATGATTTCATGATACTTTGGCATTTAGAGGTCACTTCATGGGAAATGATCACAATTTTATAACACTTTGGCATTCAAAAGCCAATTCATAGAAAATGGTCATGATTTTGCAACACTTTGGCATTCAGAGGCCACTTCATGGAAAATGATCGTGATTTTGTGAAACTTCTGGTTAAAATTCAAACAACAATGTTTTTTTTTTGGTGGGAAAACCAATTTTGAATTTTTAAACGTGCTCCATTCAAAGTATCACCATGTGAAGTTATTGGTCTAAAAAAAGGTAATGTGAATTTATTGGCTTAAATAAAATGGTGATGCATAGAAATTGGTTTCAAGAAGGTGGCACATGGAACAAGACCCCAAACAACATTCAAAATTATTCATAGAACATGCACCATCCACCGTAATTACTGCATGGTTCCCTAAATCGTGCATGCACTCTTTTTTTATATTGTGGGAGCCCCTTTTCTCGCACCCTTGCTATCTCAAGGATTTTTTCTACAAAACTATTCTCCAAATTAACTCAGTGCTTCAGCTTCATACAAATACAACCAGGAAATTCTCGCAGTAAAACCTCAACAAGAAGCTATGGTAGGATCTTATTTAGCTGTTGTAGGAGCATGTAAGGAGGGAGAAAAGAACATCAATTTTATAGACCTAGACACCTACATAATAGATATAATCGTTACCTAGAAAAATCTATAGAATATTAAGAAAGCTATGGAGGCCAAAGTGGTAAAAGGTGTGACTCCCTTGACCCCAAGTACTTTTTATTTCCATGCTCTTATTTCTTGGTATATTTGCACTCTCATCCACCCCTACCCTAAACTAATCAGAGCCATGGTGAAGTTTTATGACATAAAATAGAGAATAGTTAGAAATTACAAGGGGGAGGTTATTTTTACCCTAGATCCCAATGTAATCAGGTGTGCCTTTAACACCAATAGAAATCCACTATAATACCCATACCATTGACCCAGTTGGGTAGGCTAAGTACTATATCCCCACCTAGAATATTAATTTGTTTCTACAAATGCAATTTTTGGAACCCCCTATTAAAGGAATCCTACTAGAAACACTTGTTCCCCTATCAAAATTAAAAAATAAAGAGTTGTTCTCCATGTTAGCTATGGTGGCAGGACTAGAATTAGATGCATAAGTGCATGGGTGGTATATTATAGTAGCTCAATGCATCTCAAACCCTAATTTCTATGATGCTTTCGTTGTAGATGAGTGCACTATACCAATTTTCTTCAATTGGTCATCGTACCTATTTCAATAATTGCACGAAGGCTTATCTAGAATACAAAAGGGTTCTTAGGTGACTTTTACATTTTCATCTTATCTGGTATGGGTTTTCTTATTATTTCAATCAAAACAACTTCCTTTATTTTCTACAAATGATAAAGATAAAGAGGGAAAAAAATTACCTGCATATGAATGGACAATGGTGCTTTCAAATACCAAATCATACTATTGTTTCAACATGGAATTCTTGGGCCCTGCTTTGAAAATTATGTATGGTGAAGTGCATAGACTTCCCTAGAAAGTGTGGGATGTTTTACAATACCCTCATGCAGAAGAAGGTGACTAGTTCATTTTAACATAGGGGGTCATCGTCAGACTGTATGGTTTCATAGGTAAACCTTTCTTACTCCCATACTATGTCACTGAATGAGTGTTTCCCTTAGATTATGTAAGGTGGACTGAATACATCAATTACAAGTTTAGAACAGGGATTGGTAAAACTAGTACGTGCCTTATTCCTTTCCATTTTGAAGGAATAGTTGTATCTAGAAAGGGTATCATGAGCGAATCACTCAAGCCCTAAAGAAATTGAAGTTGGTAGAATTACCATAGAGGTGGAAATATGATCCCCTTGACAAGTTTGTAGAAATTTAGGCTTCTCTAAACAAAAGTCCCTTCAAAAAATTCCATCTATCTTATAGGGAAACCAACAAACAGGACAGAAATAATAAAGAAAGTGAAGCACTAGAATAGAATGTGGAGAAAATGTAGTTGTTGCCCCCTGGAATGATTTCTATAAACATGTGACAAATTATAACCCCAAAGGTAATCCAAAACATGTGTTGCAATAAAATATTATAAAGAGAATGTCCAAGAAGTAACTAGAGTGGACATCGACAAAAATCCTAGCCTAGTGGATGATGAGGGTGCAAATTGATATGAGCACCTCTAAGTGGGGAATAAAACCTGATAATGAATTCTTCACTCGATATGACCAATTCCAAGCTATGTGGTCAAAAATTCTTGTAGACAAGGTTCCACTAGGCGTCAATGGCCCTCCAAAAATGAATTTTCCTACCACTGGAAAAGGACAACCAAGCCAAGATAAGGGAAAGGTAATTATCATCAAACAAAAATAAATCCCTAAGAAAGTAAAAACTAAATTCATTCCCCCATCTACATCTGATATAGAGTCTGATGATGATCGCTTTGTCATATTCAGGAAAAGGAAATCAGAGTTAGTAGCAACAAGGAAGCAGAAGAAGAGTAGATAGGAAGAAACACATGCAAACCCTAAAATAGAGGAGGCATAAGAAAAAATACAAGAAGATGTAGAAATAAATGTAGAAAACCCCCCTGAGCATCATGATGTTAGCACCCGAGAGCTAAATAAATTAATTAAAGGGGTAACTCCTATCGAAGGGGTAACTCCTACTAAAGAATCGATTCCTACAGATAGATCGATTTCTATAGAAGGGTCAACTCCTACCGAAGGAATAATTCCTATAGAGGAATCAATTCCTACCAAAATCTTAGTCCCTGCTAAGGAGACACCAAGTACTAAAGGTATAAATCTGCAAAAGCTATCAGAACTACCAGGTATGATTTCTATCACTTCTATTTCATCCTCTTCTCAATTCCAAAGAGACCCTCCTTACCATTCTACTCCTAAAGATGAGGTTTCCTATCCTTCCAATCAAAAACCTCCACTGTCACAACCACTTGCATCTCAAACCCAATTCGATCCTAAAGCATCCTCAAATTCTCCCACAAATCCCCTCACAGTACCATAAAATGTAAAAACCACTCTAGTCAACATTTCCTTCCCCTATGCTACCCATTTCTCTAGCTTTCAATCTATCCCTGCTTCCTCTTCTGAAAGTCACCCCACCATCTCAAAGCTCAAGAAGATGAAGAAATCCAACCAAAATGCCTTAGACTAGTGGAAATAATATTGTGCCTAAGCCTCCAAGAATATAGCCTGTACCAAAGAGGGAATAGCTCTAGATCCCCTTAGTATGCAGTGCACAACAATGAATATGACGCCAATGTTATAAAATTTGAAAGGTAAAATTACTCTGGAATATTACCAAGCTAATATAATCACTGAATACATCACTCATCTACCTATGGAATATGAATGGGAAAAGGCCCAAGCCCACATGGGGACCATATACTTAAATGCTGAATATTACAAGGAGAAATACCCTCTGTTCATGGTCTCTTAGACCAAGGCGACCCTACAAGGGGTTTTTCGCTTAAAAAAGGAAAACTATAAAAAATCTCTAAAAAATGAGGCTAAGAAGTGGGAAGAAAGATTCAATGAAGCAGCTAGATATAGGGAAGAAGCAAAAAAGTTGTTGAATAAATTTAGGTTTTGAGTAAATAGGTGAGAGATCTACAAAGACAAATCCAAGAAAATGCAAGCAAATTCAGTGGGTTGTCCAAAGAAAAGTCCAAGGCAGTGAGAAAGGGTATGTTCAATGATATGTAAAAAATAGGCTTGAAAGTGAGGCCTACATTATTATACCTGGCTAAGATTAAGGAGAAATTGAGCTGGGTGGAAGATAAGTTCACTATATCCATCACCTTCTTGTAAGGAAGACTATATACAACAAAAAATATTCAAGTTCTAGTAGAGAGCACACATGAAAGGGTTAGAAATAGACCCTAAGATGAAGCATGGCTTGATGAGCACCAAAAATGCTCATATTTTGTACATATTTCTTTGATCAATATGCAGTTGTATAATAAGGATTGCATACTTTTATGAATGATTATATAGATATTTGATATAATTATGCGTGTTATCTAATTTGTGTGCTTTTAGTATGTTTTGTGGAATTGCAGTTGATTTAGTTAGATTTGGAATAGTCGAGGTCTTTTTGATGGACCTGGCACTTTATTTCATCGGGGGTCAATATAGAGAACATAGGCACTGTTGAGCAAAGTGCAGCAACAGGATTGTCATTGTTGTGAACATAATCAGTTAGATCATTTGATTCAGGGGATAGGAATTTTAGATGCTCAGAAGCTATTCAAATGCAGCAAACAGGAAGTTTAGATATCTCTCAGAATATGTACAGTGTTTTTCCAAAAAGACCTAAGTGGCCCTTATGCAAAAAATCAAAGAAAAAGACAAGTAAGAAAAGTGTCATAATATCGCGACATACTCAGAAAACAAGAAAACTGTCATGATTTCGCAACATATTGGAGGAGAGAGAAAGTGCAAAGGAAAATGTCATGATTTCGCAACATATTTGAGAAGAGAGAAATAATAGGGAAAACTGTCGCGATTTCATGACATGTTGAAAGAGAAGAAGGCAAGTTGAAAAACTATCGCGATTTCGTGACATGTTCGAAGCAGAGGCGCAAGCAAGGAAAACTGTCACGATTTCATGACATGTTGAAAGAAAAAGTGCAAGGAAGGAAAACTATCACGATTTCGTGACATGTTCAAAGAGAAAGCACAAGCAGGAATAACTATCGTGATTTCACGACAAGTCAAAAGATAAAATGAAAGCAAGATAAAAGTGTCACAATTTTGTGATGTGCTGTAGAAGAGAGAGTCCGAAGTGAGAACTGTCATGATTTCGTGACAAGTTCAAGGAGAGAGAAAGTAAAATGAAAAGTGTCACGATTTCGTGACATGCTGTAGAAGAAAGAATTCAAAGTGAGAACCGTCACGATTTCGTGACATGCTGTAGATGAAAATGTTTAAAGTGAGAACTGTCACAATTTTGCAACATGTAGCAGAGGAAAGAGTTCAAAGTGAGAATTATCACGATTTTGTAACATGCAGCAGAGGAAAGAGTTCGAAGTGAGAACTGTCATGATTTTGCGACATGCTACAGAGGAAAGAATTTGAAGTGAGAACTATCATGATTTTGTGACATGCTACAGATGAAAGTGTTTGAAGTAAGAAATGTCACGATTTCATGATAGGTTGAAGAGAAAGCATACGGATGCAGAAAGTGTCGTGATTTTGTGACAGGTTAAAGAGAAAGCATACGGATGCAAAAAGTGTCGCAATTTTGTGATAGGTTGAAGAGAAAGTGTACAGATGCAGAAAGTGTCACAATTTTGTGATAAGTTGAAGAGAAAGCATACGGATGTAGAAAGTTTCATGATTTTGCGATAGGTTGAAGAGAAAGCGTACGGATGTAGAAAGTGTCACGATTTTATGACAGGCAAAAAAGAAAGCATACGGATACAAAAAGTGTCATGATTTTGTGACAGATTGAAATGGTAGCATATGGTTGCAGAAAGTGTCATGATTTCATGACATAAATAGAGAGCAAGACTTCATCAGGAGAAGTGTCATGATTTCACAATAAAAGAAAAGAAGTGAAGTACAGAAGCAGAAGTGTCATTATTTCACGACAAAAGCAAAAAGGAAGTCGACGAAGGGAGAAGTGTCACGATATCATGACAAAACCAAAATTGATGTTGACGAAGGTAGAAGTGTCATGATATCACGACAAAAGGGTGAAGGGTGAAGCTGAGTGCACAGAAGCAGCAAACTATGTGCAAAAAGGGTGAAGGTATTTTTCTATAAAATTCATAGATTCATTTGAAGTCCAAGTTGCAGCTTGGCATCAGGGGTTGGTGCTCCTTCCAGTAGGTGCTGGTAAATTAGGGGTTGGTGCTCCTTTCTATTGGTGCAAATAAATTGAGGGGTTGGTGCTCCTTCTAGTTGGTGCTGGTAAATAGATTGTAAAGTTGTTGCTTTGCAAAGGCTAGATTTGGATGGTAGTCCAAGCAGTCATTTTTGAGGAGTAGCCACATTGGTGAACCTCATTAAATCTTGTGTTGTGTGATGCTATCTTGTTATATTTGTTGTATCTATTTTTGAGCTTGCATTATTTTAGCATTAAGAGTTGCAATTTTAAAGTTTTAAAAGAACACACTGATTCACCCCCCCTCTCAGTGTCACTGTGAGAATAACAATTGGTATCAGAGCAAGGTTCTTGAATAGGCTTAATCAGCTAGGGTGATCTTGGAAGTGATGCAATGGCAAGTGGTGAAGGTTTCTCCTCAAACAAAGCACCACTATTTGATGGAACTAATTACGCATTCTGGAAAATTAGGATGCAGACATATCTCCGTGCTTTGGGATTTGATATCTGGAATTTAGTAGTTAGTGGTTACACAGCTCTCACCACTGCTCCAACTGATAATTCCGATAAAAAGGTGTTTGAGAATGACTCAAAAGCAAAAAATGCTATCATGTGTGGATTAGTGGACAGTGAACTGGTAAAGATCATAAGTTGTGAATCGGCAAAATATGTATGGGACAAACTAGAGAATATTCATGAGGGAGACGATAAGATCAAGGAAGCCAAGCTTCAAACACATCGAGCTCAATTCGAATCATTAAAGATGACCAACGATGAGAACATAGAGGCTTTTATGCTGAGAGTTAATGGAATCATTAATTCGATCAGAGGTCTCGACGAAGATATGGATGACGCTACTATCATGAAAAAGGTATTAAGATCTCTTCCTCAAAGGTTTGATTCTAAAGTCTCAGCTATAGAAGAAGCTAAAGATCTAAATCACTTTAGTATGGATGAGATGCATGGTTCTTTGACTGCATATGAGATGAGAATAGGAAGGTCTAATCCCATAGATAGAGAAGCAGCTTTTAAATCCCTAAAAGGTAAAGACGCAAAACAAGAGTCTAAAGAAGAAGAGACATCAGATGAAATGGAAGCAAATTTTGTTAGAAAACTAAAAAAGGGAAAAGAAAAATGAAAAATACAGAGGAAAGCTACCATTTAAATGTTTCAACTATGGAGGCGTTGGGCATTTTGTGACTAAATGTCCACTCAATGAGAAGAACAAAGGTGAGGAAGCATCGCACCAAGAAAGAAGTGACTGGAAGAAGAAAACAAACTTCAAAAAAGGCAACTTCAAGAAGAAAATTTTCATCTCTAGGAATGCAAATTCTTTAGAGGACAGCTCCAGTGAGGATTCTGAAGAAGAAACAGGTGAAGCTTTATTCATGGCATTTGAAGTAGAAAAATCAGAAAAGGTAGAAAAATGAAAAAGAGGGAAGGAATGAACTCTGAAGTATGTGTTGAAAAACCTGAGGCTGAAGTAGATCTAGAAGGTGAGTTGATCTCTGCACTTGTAGAGTGGAAATCTGAGAAAAGAAAGAATAATAAACTTTCAAGAAAGCTTGAGGATGCAAACGACATCATAACCAGTTTAAAAGTATAGACAGAAGAATACAAGAAAATGTCTAAAGATCTCGAAGTTCAGATAACCATGAAAATAGATTACTGCTGCAAACTAGAAGAAGAGAATGTTGGTCTACGAATGCAGATACAAGAGTTGGATCAAAAAATTAGCTGCTATCACAAACGTGAAGAAATTTCGATGAAGCTGGATAAAATCTTAAGTGACCAAAGACCTGCAGGCATCAAATTTGGTCTGGGCTTCGTTGAAGGAGAATCATCAAATGGACCAAAGGCCAAAAATGTAGAACCTATAAAGAATGAAGATAAGAAACAGGTTGATGAAAGAAAAACAACTCATGCAAAAGAAAGCAATAATGCCAGGCTCGAAAGGAGAACTGACAATGATGGATTTACCAAGGTCACACATCAAAGAAGAAGAAGACCTATGGCTCCTACAACAACCTGGAAAAGACCATCTTCCAGGTTCAATCATTTCTTTTCTGGTTTCTATTTCAAATGTAATGGTTATGGGCATAAAATTTTAGACTGCAAGTATAATGTAGGACCAAGAAATTTCACTAGTAGAAATGCTTTTTCATCGCTAATGAATTATGCAGTAGAATGTTTTAACTGTCATAATTTTGGGCACATTGCAAGAAACTGTCGAAGTACTTCTGTTTCAAATCAACCTCAGAAAAGAAAATTTCAACCAAATAGGATGAGACAAAATAGAAAACTTCCTGAAAGATATGCACAAGATACTAAAAAGGGAAAGTCTAAACTAGAGCCCAATACGGTAGTCAAAACAGAGTGGAAACAGAAAGAGCAACTTAAGGAAGAAAAGGAATCCCTAATAGTACAAACAACTTTCAAAGCACAGAATAAATGTGTACCATGGATACTTGACAGTGGATGCTCAAGTCATATGATAGGTGATAAACAAAAATTTGAAAAATTACAAAAATATGAGGGTGGTTCTGTAAAGTTTGGGAATAATGATGGAGCTAAGATAATCGAGAAAGGATCAGTTAAAATTAGTGATGGAAAAATCAAGTCAGAAGAAGTCTTGTTTGTGGATGGTTTGAAACACAACTTATTAAGTGTCAATCAGATCTATGATAAAGGACATGAAGTAGTGTTCAAGAAGCAGGGTTGTGAAGTCAGAAAAACAAACAGTGGAAAATTGATAGCAACTGGATCAAGGATGTCTGGCAACCTGTACACACTCTCAAAAACTTTAGAAGGTGCTTGTTTCATTGGACAGGAAGAAGAAAATTGGCTGTGGCACAAGAGGCTTGGACACATCAATTTTGATAACCTGGTGAAAATCAGCTCGAAATAGGTAGTGAGAGATATTCCAACCATTAGAAAACCTTCAAATAGCATTTGTGCTTCATGCCAAAAGGGAAAGCAAACCAGAGTCTCTTTCAAAACAAAAGAGTACTACACTAGCAAACCTTTGGAGCTAATACACACAGATTTATGTGGACCCATGAGAACACAAAGCATAAATGGTGACAAGTACTTTATGTTGTGTATTGATGATTATTCCAGAATGACATGGATATTTTTCTTGAAGAATAAAATAGAAGCTTTTGAAATGTTCAGATCTTTCAAACATCTAGTTGAGAATGAAACAGGAAAAAGGATCAAATGTTTAAGATCAGATAGAGGAGGAGAATTCATTTCAGATGAGTTTACAGAATACTGTGAAAAACATGGTATCAGGAGACAATTTTTAGCAGTTAGAACACCTCAGCAAAATGGTGTGGTAGAAAGAAAGAATAGAACAATACAGGAAATGGCATGGACTATGCTGGCTGAGAGCAAAGTAGTAGATAGATTTTGGAAAGAAGCGGTCCACACTGCAGTGTACATCCAAAATAGGTACATGCTGAGAACACATGAAAGCAAAACTCCTTATGAGTTGTGGTTCGGTAGAAAGGCAACAACAAAACACCTCAAAGTTTTTGGATGCAAGTGTTACATCAGAAAAATTGAAGATAATCTTGGGAAGTTTGAAGATAGAGCAGATGAAGGTATCTTTTTTGGCTATTCATCAAAAAGCAAAGCTTACAAATGCTACAACAAGAGACTCAAGAAAATTGTGGACAGTGTCGATGTTAAATTTGATGAAGGTAGGGAATGAGTAGTTAGCTTTGAAGAAAACTACCCAATTTATGAAGAAGTCATTGAAGGAGATGAGGAAAATGAAATAGAAAAGAAACAAACATTTGACTCAGATGACTTAATTAATGACTTAGAGGTGGAAGAAAATAAGAAATTCAAAATAGGCAGCTAGCAGAAAAATCATCCTAGAGAACAAATAATTGGAGACCCCATAGCTGGTGTTCAGACAAGAAGAAAAGTAGTAAGTAACTACTCTCTTTTATCCAGCATTGAGCCCAAAAATATAGCTGAGGCAAGCAAATATGAAAGTTGGATGAAGGCAATAAATGAAGAATTAGATCAGATTGAAAAGAACAAAACTTGGGAGTTAGTACCTAGACCTACAAATAAAAATGTAATCGGCACCAAATGGATATTTCGAAACAAATTGAATGAAGACGGACAGGTAGTTAGGAATAAAGCAAGATTGGTTTGTAAAGGTTATGCACAAGTTGAAGGCATTGATTTTGAGGAGACTTTTGCACTAGTGGCCAGACTAGAAGTAATCAGAATGTTTCTGGCTTTAGCAGTTTACAAGAATTTCAAAGTTTATCAGATGGATGTAAAATCAGCTTTTTTAAATGGGAAACTTGAAGAAGAGGTTTATATTGAATAGCCAGATGGTTTCCAAATTGGTGATGATCCCAACCTTGTCTGCAAATTGAAGAAAGCTTTATATGGCTTAAAACAGGCACCCCGAGCATGGTATGCAAGGCTAGACAACTATCTCTCTCAACAGGGGTTTAAGAAAGGTATGGTGGACAGTAATCTATATGTCAAAATAGAAGGTGGGCATCTCATTGTTCTTGTTGTATATGTAGATGATATCATATTTGGCAGCAACAAATATGAGTCATGTAGAGACTTAGAAAATAAGATGCAGAAAGAATTTGAAATGTCTATGATTGGTGAACTGTCTTACTTTCTTGGGTTACAAGTTAATCAAAATGAGAAAGGCATATTTATTTCCCAAGTCAAATATGTGAAAGAGATGTTAAAAAGGTTCACAATGGAGGACTGTAAGCCAGTTAGCACTCCCATGATGACAGGTTGCAAGTTGAGCAAGGATGACAAATCTCCACTTGTTGATCAAACCATGTACAGATCGATGATTGGAAGCTTACTATATTTGACAGCTACCAAACCAGATATTTTGTAGGCAGTATGCATGGTAGCATGATTTCAGGCTAGTCCTAAAGAGACTCATGTGATAGCAGTAAAAAGGATTCTTAGGTATCTCAAGGGTACTGTGGAGTATAGGTTATGGTATCCGAAAGGTAAAGACTTCACCCTTATTTCATATTCGGATGCAGATTGGGCAGGATGTGTTGATGACAAGAAGAGTACCAGTGGAGGTGCATTCTATCTTGGAGACAGGTTGGTTGCTTGGCACAGCAAGAAATAAGAGTCAGTTTCTTTATCAATAGCTAAGGCAGAATATATTACAGCAACAACATGTTGTACACAGGTTTTGTGGATGAAACAAACTCTAAAAGATCTTGGTATTAACTTCAGTGAGCCAATATCAGTTAAGTGTGATAACACCAGTGCAATTAACATCTCCAAGAATCCGGTAATGCATTCATGGACAAAACACATTGCTATCAGATATCACTTTTTGAAAGAGAAAGTTGTAGAAGGTGAGGTTAAGCTAGATTTTGTTCCAACTACAGAGCAAGTAGCAGATATCTTCACAAAACCATTGCCTAAGGAAGTTTTTGAATACCTTCACAATAAATTGGGAGTGGTGACTCTTCCCAAGAAGTGACTAGCTACAGGGATCACATTCTCAGGGGGAGCATTGAAGTATTTGTTTATCTTCTTGCTCATGCTCTTGTTTATTACTAAGTGTAATAAATTTTTCTTGAGAATGTTGTGCATGGACTCAGGGGGAGTCTGCAGTAGCCCTTTGGTATTATTGTCAAAGGGGGAGAAGAGCTACAGGAAGTTGCACATGTGTTGCCAACAATTCCAAAGGGGGAGATTATTGAGCAAGGTGCAGCAATAGGATTGTCATTGTTGTCAACATAATCAGTTAGATCATTTGATTCAGGGGACAGGAAGTTTAGATGCTCAGAAGCTATTCAGATGCAGCAAACAGGAAGTTCAGAGATCTCTCAGAATATGTACAGTGTTTTTCCAAAAAGAACTAAGTGGCCCACATGCAAAAAATCAAAGAAAAATACAAGAAAAGTGTCACGATATCGCGACATATTCAAAAAATAGGAAAACTGTCGTGATTTTGTGACATATTTGAGGAGAGAGAAAGTGCAAGAAAAAATGTCATGATATCGCGACATATTGGAGGAGAGAGAAGCAGCAGGGAAAAAGGCATGTTGAAAGAGAAGAAGGCAAGTTGAAAAACTATCACGATTTCGTGACATGTTCGAAGCAGAGGCGCAAGCAAGGAAAAATATCATGCGATTTCATGACATGTTGAAAGAAAAAGTGCAAGGAAGGAAAATTGTCATGATTTCACGACATGTTCGAAGAGAAAGCACAAGCAGGAATAACTGTCACGATTTCGTGACAAGTTAGAAGAGAAAGTGAAAGCAAGATAAAGTGTCGCGATTTCGCGACGTGCTGTAGAAGAGAGAGTCCGAAGTGAGAACTATCATGATTTCGTGACAAGTTCGAGGAGAGAGAAAGTAAAATGAAAAGTGTCATGATTTCGCGACATGCTGCAGAAGAAAGAGTTCAAAGTGAGAACTGTCACGATTTCATGACATGCTGCATAAGAAAGAGTTCGAAGTGAGAACTTTCATGATTTCGTGACATGCTGTAGAGGAAAGAGTTCGAAGTGAGAACTGTCGTGATTTCGTGACATGCTACAGAGGAAAGAGTTTGAAGTGAGAACTATCATGATTTCATGCAACATGCTGCAGAGGAAAGAGTTCAAAGTGAGAAATGTCACGATTTCATGACAGGTTGAAGAGAAAGCGTACGGATGCAGAAAGTGTCACGATTTCTTGATAGGTTGTAGAGAAAGCATACGAATGTAGAAAGTGTCACGATTTTGTGACAGGTTGAAGAGAAAGCGTATAGATGCAGAAAGTGTCACGATTTCGTGACAGGTTGAAGAGAAAGCATACGGATGCAGAAAGTGTCATGATTTTGTGACAGGTTGAAGAGAAAGCGTACGGATGTAGAAAGTGTCATGATTTCACAATAGGCAAAAAAGAAAGCATACAAATGCAAAAAGTGTCATGATTTCATGACATATTGAAATGGCAACATACGGTTGCAAAAAGTGTCATGATTTCACGACAAAAATAGAGAGCAGGACTTCATCAGGAGAAGTGTCACGATTTCGTGACAAAAGAAAAGAAGTGAAGTACGAAAGCAGAAGTGTCGTGATTTCACGATAAAAGTAGAAAGGAAGTCGACAAAGGGAGAAGTGTCGTGATATCACGACAAAAGCAAAATTGATGTTGACGAAGGCAGAAGTGTCGCGATATCGCGACAAAAGCAAAGTTGAAGTCGACAAAGGCAGAAGTGTCACGATATCACGACAAAAGCCAAAATAAAGTGTACGGAGGCAAAAGTGTCATGATATCATGACATGTTGTGGTTTCATGGAAAACAGGAACAAAAGAAGCTATAGAGTCAGATAAGTTGAAGCCGATGAAGAGCGATGACAGTCAACTGAAATTAGGTTTTGTAGTTGACGAAATCTAGGGTTTACAGTCGACAAAAATTAGGGTTTTATAGTCAACTAATATTAGGGTTTTCATCATGAAAACTTTGTTATAAAAGGAGGGTTGTTTGGATATTTGAGATGTGTTGAACGTATGCAAAAAATCACACCGTGCACAGAGAGCGAGTCGTATCGAATCGAGCTAAGTGCAAAGGAAGAGCACACAAAGAGCAAAAAAGTGCAAAGGGGCAAAAGCAATCATTTGATTGTATAGAAGCAGAGTGTGTGAGGCAATTGTGCAAAAGTAGACTGTTCTAAAGCAGATTGTATGAAGTAATTACACAGAAGAAGTAGAGTGCACAGAAATAGCAGACTGTGTGTGAAAAGGGTGAAGGTATTTTTCTGTAATATTCATAGATTCATTTGAAGTCCAAGTTGCAGCTTGGCATCAGGGGTTGGTGCTCCTTCCAGTAGGTGCTGGTAAGTTAGGGGTTGTTTCTCCTTTATGTTGGTGCAAAAAAATTGAGGGTTTGGTGCTCCTTCCAGTTGGTGCTGGTAAATTTATTGTAAAGTTGTTGCTTTGCAAAGGCTGTATTTGGATGGTAGTCCAAGCAGTCATTTTTGAGGAGTAGCCACATTGGTGAACCTCATTAAATCTTGTGTTGTGTGATGCTCTCTTGTTATATTTGTTGTATCTATTTTAAGCTTGCATTATTTCAGCATTAAGAGTTGTAATTTTAAAGTTTTAAAAGGACACACTGATTCATCCCCCCCTCTCAGTGTCACTGTGAGTACAACAAGTGCCTTCCTCTTCCAGGAAGGTGCCAATGGAACAAGCGCCTCCCTGCAACCAGAAGGCACAAAGAGAATGCGAGTGCCTTCCTACAACCGAAAGGTGCCAACCAAAGATGAGCGCCTCCCTACAACCGAAAGGCACCAACCAAAGACAAGCGCCTCCCTGCAACCGAAAGGCGCCAACCAAAGATGAGCACCTCCCTGCAATCGGAAGGTGCCAACTGAAGATAAGTGCCTCCCTACAAATAGAAGGTGCCAATGAAATACGAGTGCCTCCCCACAACCGAAAGGTGCTAATAGAAGGCAAGCACCTCCCTACAAGCAGAAGGCGTCGTGATAACAAGGTACATTCCTCATAAGGAAGGCGCCACTGATTCTTTGCCCGTTGACCAGATTTCAACGACGTCGATGGCAATGGCTAGTACAGTTCTAGCTCTGCATCATGCAGAACTAAATTGGAGATTGCACCAATGTATCAAAATGTCTTACTGATGCCAGGAAAAGCATGAACCAAAACAAACACACCATCATTAGAACAAAATACCAGACATTGATTGCATTCACCAGACTATTCTAATTTAGTCTAGGAAGAATCGACTGTTGTAACCACTTCTGTAATAGAAGTTCTATGGGTGTGTTATATAAACACACGTAGATCATTCTGAGGAATATATATAAATAATTAATAAAGATCCATTTAGAGTTATAGAAGATAGATTGTAATACGTTGATAAATATGTTACAATTCCAGAAGTTCTAAGCGCGTGTTCGATCGGGAAGAAGCTGCTGGAGCCTGGGCCCACTCCAAGCCAGTATTTCTTCCCCATTTCCCTTTTTGTTTATTTATTTTAATTAGTTTATTGCTTTCATGAGAACATTTATTAGTTTCCTAGTTCCAGTATTTGCAGTAGATTTATTTTTAGGAATGTGTACATGATTTATTTCTATAGATTTAATTCTTTTCTTCTTACGTAATTTATTTAGGAGTGCGAGAATGATTGACAACCATTTCAAGAACACCCCCCAAATGTAGTATTAACAGATTTACCTCCAGTGGTATTGTGAACAACCTAATTCCAACTCTTCGCAAGTTTACGAAGCTCCCTGGGTTGATAATTAAATGCACGGGCATGTGACAAAAATTGGAAACCATTCACCTTTTTTGTCCCACAACATTTTGGCACCGTTGCTAGGGAAGCATCTCAATTAGATTATTTACAATACCCTAAAACCTTCCATCTAACCTTGTATGAGTTCTTCAAGAAGAAGAGGACCTGACGGTCACTTTATAAGAACTAATCCATCAGAACCTAAGTCAGTCGAGCATTTTGGATTTGAGTTAGATTCGCCCGACCTACCAGTAGTCCATTGGAGTGAGGAACCACACTTTGTGCAAAGTGCCTCCTCATCCCATCAACAAGGGGAAGAACGAATCATCATAAATCCCCTGTTTAATAGGACTCCTCTAGAGGAAGCCCTATTGTGGAAGGTTGTGGAGGATTAGACGATCTCGCCAGACAACCTTAGAGCTTTGACTCAGAAAGTTTTAAATGACCGGAAGGCCATAAGTGCTGCATTAGAAACCACATTTCTTGAAAAAATGGCCGATAATGATGAAGTCTCATATGGCTTTAGTTTATTGATAGATGAGGGAGTAGGAGATACCAAAATGAAAAACATATCCCCTACTCACCTTTCGTCCTTTAGAGGACATCCGACTAAGGAACCTAACCTATTTTTATTCAAGTTTGATGTTTTCTACAGGTCTATGGATTACAAATCAAACACACAAAAGCTGAAACTATTTCCTTCTACATTAGACGATGTAGCTCTGCGATGGTTCATCGGTCTGGGAGACAAACACATCACCACCTGGGACCAGATGAAGAAGCTCTTTCTAGAGCAATATCAAGATTTTAGGAGAGCAAGAGACTCTAGGGAGGAGGTCCTAAGCATGACACAAAAAGAAGATGAGTCTCTCGAGGAGTATTGGGATAGATTCAACTTTAATCTTCAATGGTATCCTCACTCGAAGCTATCTGATAAGTCCCTCAAAAGCATCTTCTTGAGGGGACTTACCAATGAGTCACTGGAGGCTCTCAACATGATCTCTAGAGGTGATGTCTATCAACATGCTATGGATGACATCCAACAATTATGTTGGAACTACTCGAGAAGGCAAGGCAAGGTCACCACCAAGACCATGAAGGTGACTACTTTAGTCACCAAAATAGAAATAGGCAACATGCTGGAGGATTTGAAGAGCGAAATGCTCTCATCTCTAGCACTGCAGATGGATACACTACTATTAGAAAATAAGAAACAAGATAATGATGCAGCATTAGCTTATTTCTGCCTAAAATGTAGAGGAAGGCATGCAAAGAATGCATGCCCAGAAAACAAGGTCAAAGTATGCGTAGTTTGTAGGATGAATCACAAAACTTGATTGTGCCCACAATTGCCCAATAACCAGGAAGCGGATGAGAGCACGAAGACCTACTTCATAGGCAATAGGAAGAGTTGGCCACAACCCCCCGTGGGTAATATGCCAACCGAAATGCCACCATATGGGGGAGGTCCATACATGTACCAAGGACCACCTCAACCACCTAATATGGGGTGGTGGGGGCCATCACCCTGGACGAACGCACCCCCAGCAACATTCCTGAATTAGTAGCCATGGATGCCATATCCATATCTTGGGCAGCAGTGGAGAGGTCACACTACATGGAATCAGACTCCATAGAACGTAGCGCCTGCTCACACCCAACAAAATTTACCAACATTGCTAGCAGTGAGACTTGCACAGCTACCAACACAACCGACGACAAACCCAAACAACAGAGTGAACCAGCCAGCATACAACATAGAAGGTGAGATGTATCATATGTATAATATTTAGCTTAGATCAGGTAGGCAGCTAGGAGTAGAGACACCTCCACTGGTAGAAGAGGAGGAAGAAGTACTAGAGACACCTCCATTGGTAGAAGAGGAGGAAGAAGTAGAGGAGACACCTCTAGTAGAAGAGGTAAAAACACTTGAGAAAGTAGAGGCTCCATTTCCTAGCTGACTGTAGGAACAGAGAAAAACAACATAGCCAAAATTTGACATCTTGTCGAGCTTAAAGAATCTCACGATGACAATCCCATTATTTCAAGCAATTTGAGATGTCCCCATTTACACCAAGGCAATCAAATAAATGTGTCTAAGGAGTTTGGGATGAAAAGCTACCCATACTATCAATGTTGTGGGTAAACAGGCAGATTTAATGATGGGTGGAACATGTCATCCGAAGTATGCAGATCCAGGCAGCCCGATGCTGACCATAAAAATTGGAGGAAATTCCCTGTCCAACACATTGGTTGACCTTGGGGCAGCCATCAACATGATTCATAAATAGATCATGTAGAGGATGCAACTCATGAACTTGAAGCCAACCATGACAGTGCTGCAGTTAGCCGATCGATCAACCGTGTTGCCGGAGGGGATGCTGGAAGATGTGATCATAACAGTCAGTGCATGGGAATATCTAGTTGATTTTTTAGTTTTACAAACCAAAACCAGGTTGGGTGGTTACCCACTCATTTTGGGGAGGCCATGGTTGGCAACAGCTAACGCTTACATCAGCTATCGAGATGGGCTAATGACCATCTCCAATGGGCAAAACGTCAAAATGCTAACCATTTCACCTCTAGCTCAGTCTATCGACTCGATAGAAGAACCTAGGATCACCGAGCATGGAAATTCGGAGTTGTCCATAATCCAACCGGTGATGACATTAGAGGAGGTGGCAGAAGAGTACGAGGATGGTGCTATCGTGGAGTTTCTCCATGGAGAATCGTCCACCACCACACTTGGATCGTCGTTGACTAGCGCCCAAGATTAGCACATCCGAAAAATACATGTTGGGTTAGGGAGGATATTAAATGTCAATAGTAGGTTGATGCCCACATAGTTAGAAAAGTTGGAAGAGCTTATGGTAAAGCACCAACAAGCATTTGCATGGGACTACGTAGATATGCACGACATCAGCCCAAAAATATGTACCCATCGAATTTATTTAGATGACTAGGCAACTCCTAGTCGGTAGCCACAGAGAAGGATGAACCCGACAATGAAAGACATTGTCAGAGAAGAACTACACAAACTTCTAGCTATCGAATTCATATATCTAATTTTTGACAGTGAATGGGTATCACCATTAGTGGTGGTCCCCAAAAAGAATGAGAAATGGCGGATTTGCGTGGACTACCAGACATTGAATAAAGCGACTAAGAAAGACCACTTCCTACTCCCGTTAATCAATCAGGTCTTAGACACACTCTTAGGAAGAAAATACTTCTCCTTTCTGAATGGTTTCAGTGGTTACAACCAGATCCAGATAGGGGAAGAAGATCAAGATAAAACAACGTTCACCTGTCCATGGGGAATGTTTGCCTATAGAGTATTGCCTTTTGGACTATGCAACGCATCGGTCACCTTTAAAAGGGTGGTGCTTAGCATATTATCAGATATTATAGGAGATGGGGTGGAAGTATACATGGATGAATTCACCACTTATGAAGAAACCTTCGAGGAGGCAATGACAAATCTGGAAAGAGTGCTCGATAGGAGCAAGGAAAATCATTTGTCCCTAAGTAATGAAAAATGTTTTATGATGATGCAGGAAGGCATCATGTTGGGACACCACCTCTCTATGAAAGGAATAAAAGTAGACAAGAGGAAGATCGAGGTCATCAAAGACCTACCCAGCCCCAAAATGTAGAAGGACGTAAGAAGTTTCTTTGGATCAGCCAGGTACTACCGGCAATTTATCGCCAAATTTAGTAAGATTGCCAAACCACTACACACCCTACTTTCTAAGGACGTAGAGTTCAATTGGATGGGAGATTGCAAAGAAGCATTCCAATTGCTAAAAGAAAAATTGATATCTACACTAGTCTTGAGAGGACCGAATTTGGCCATACTGTTCCATATTTACTATGACGCATCTAACGATGCGATTGGAGCAGTCCTCGAACAGAAAGATGGCAAAGAATTCTATGTTATTTATTATGTCAGTAAAAACTTGGCAAGGGTAGAGCTCAACTATACGATGACAGAAAAATAATTCCTCATAGTTGTCCATGCAATAAACAAATTCTACCACTATATTACTAGATACAAGGTATTCGTCCATACGGACCATGTGGCTATCAGGTATCTGATGAGCAAGCCGGCCATTGGTGGAAAAATTATCATATGGCTATTGCTATTGCAGGAATTCAACATCACTATAGTCGATAAACCGGGCAAGGACAACGTCATGGCAGATTTTCTGTCTAGATTGATACCAGCAGATCACCAAGTAGTGGAAGATCAGTTTTTAGACGAACTTCTATTCACTATTAGTGAACAAACTCCGTGGTATGTAGACATAGCCAATTACTTGGCCATCGGAAGGACCTCACCTGCTCTCTCCTACTGAGAAAAGCAGGTGGTCATAGAGAAGAGCACATCATTCCTTTGGATGGATGGTCTCCTATTCAAAATAGGACGGGACCAAATTATAAGAAGATGCGTAGCAGAACAAGAGTTTTCAGAAGTGCTCAAGGCATGTCACGATGAGCCATGCAGAGGACACTTTGCAGGGAAATGAAATGCCTACAAAATCTTGTAGGCTGGGTATTTTTGGCCCACTCTATTTAAGGACATGGTGGCATATTCCAGCAAGTGTGACGAGTGCCAGAGGATGGGCAGACCAAACCACCAAGATGAAATGCCCCTGTAGCCCCAGGTACACTTGGAACCTTTTGATAAATGGGGCATGGACTATGGACTTCATGGGACCATTTAATCCACCTTCTATGGGGAGGAGGTTTATTCTGGTCTGCACGGATTACATCACCAAATGGGTAGAAACGCAGGCATTAAGGGACTCAAAGGAAAGAACGGTTGCCGATTTATTATTTGCCCACATTTTCACACAATTTGGGGTTCCTCAAGAAATAACAATAGACCAAGGGCCCCAATTCACCTCCAAATTTATTAAGGAGCTAATGGAGCAGTATAGAGTTCGGCACAATAAAACCATGCCCTACCATCCACAGGTGAACGGGCAAGTAGAAGTGACAAACAAGGAAATAGAGAACATCCTGACCAAAATCGTGCAGCAACACAAGAAATATTGGGCCACACGGTTGCTGGAGGCAGTTTGGGCATACAACAACACGTGGAAATCCACCATAGGATTCACACCTTTCCAACTGGTCTATGGGAAAAATGTGATGATGCCCATCGAATTCAAAATCAATACTTTGAGGATGGCTTCAGAATTAAATTTGAGCTTGGACGAAGCTCAAAAATAGAGGATTCGCCAGCTAGATTAGCTAGACAAAATCTGACTGGATGCTTTACAGAGAACAAAGATTATCCAAAAGCATAGAAATAAGTGGCATGATAGCCACATCAAGCTAAAGCAGTTCCAGGTAGGGGAATGTGTACTGTTGTATGATTCTCGGTTCTAGGAAAGGAAGGCCAAACTTATGCAGAGGTGGATGGGGTTGTATGAGGTGGCAGAGCTCATTAGGAATGGGGCGGTGCACGTTAAGACAATTGATGACAGCAACACCATGTTCATAGTCAGTGGCCACCGACTATGCCCCTATAATACGTCCAAAACATTACAGGTAGAATCCAGAATAGGCATGGGGAGACCCCATCTTGCTAGATCTGGATCGAACTCTCACAGGTGAAATGGTGGGCATGAAAGTGCTCACCCAAAATTTTTTAGTTAATATAGTTTTTTTGTAATGTGTGTTTTTGCAGGGATGACACCCGCATGCAAGCTACATGCATCCTAATCCAGGGCCTAACAGGCATGAAACGTGTCTAACTGCCCTTATTTTCCTTTTTTTTTTGGTTGCTTTTTGTAGGTGGACCTATCAGCACAAGGGATAGGTATCTGGGAAACCAGGCCTGATTCGGCTCAGCATTCTAACATCGGCTCGTAGGTAGAATTTGGGTAGCATGAAGCAAAAACTAGGAAGGCTTGATCACCCTTTTCCAGTCAATCGCAATGCCCAGAAGAAGGCGCCTTACCGCATCCAGAAGGCACCCATCCATAAGAAGGCGCCTTACCACATCTAGAATGCACCCATACAGAAGAAGGTGCCTTACCGCAGCCAGAAGGCACCCATCCAGAAGAAGGTGCCTTCCCACATCCAGAAGGCACCCATCCATAAGAAGGTGCCTTATAGCATCCAGAAGGCACCAAGCCAGAAGAAGACGCCTTCCCACATCCAGAAGGTGCCCAACCAGAAGAAGGCACCTTTTGCATCCAGAAGGCACCAAATTAGAAGAAGGCGCCTTCCATCCTCATAAAGAAGTCTTAAAAAATATATATATATATAAGCACCTTCCGTGGCAGGAAGGCACCAATTAAAAATAAATAAATGATCTGAGACGCCTTTCAACATCAGGAAGGCGCATTCATCCAGCCAAGACGCCTTCCAACATAAGGAAGGCACATTCATCCAGACAAATGCCTTCCAACATCGGGAAGGCGCAAACCAGAATGAGGCGCCTCCCACATTGGGAAGATGCATGCAGACACCAGAAGGCGCATTCATTCGAGAAGAGCATCGACAATGTTGGAAAGGCGCTACAAGGGCACCATCCACATGGGGAAGGTACCAAATAATGCCTCCCATGTGCAACATTTACATCTACTGGATGCCTTGAGTGAAACGAAGCATCGCACAAATAAGCAACATCAAATGACCATACCCCTCCCTTGTGTCACAAATCAACAAATCAACGGCTACCACGATGACTGGAACACCGAATCAGGTACGCACATATTAAATCAAATTGTTTATATAATTATTTATAAATACATAGTACCGAAAAAGATACCGCCATCATAGAGATCGTATCCCCCCATAGCCAAAATCGCATGCCAATGATAGGGCATCTTCCATAACTGCTAGGGTTAGGCATCTTTTCTATAAGAAGGTGCCTTCCTGAATAAGGAAGGATAGAAAAAAATACAGTAGTAGAAGGTGCCATGGGAGGAAGGTCCAAGAACCACATGGTAAAGAAGAACAAACCCAGTGATACTGATGGGATCATAGGCGTAGTGAGGACCCAATTCAAAGCCAAGGGATGGCTCAAATACTGTGCCCTAGTCAGTCAGGGCCAAGACATGGATGCAGCTAGAGAATTTGTTGCCTCCTTGAAGGGCGATGCGGCCCAAGTATGAGGGGTTGAAATCCCAGTCACCCCTGAGTTTGTCTCGCAGGCAAAGGGATTGCCTATCACAAGGGAATGTACATACAAGGGCAGATCGTTAAAACTGTACGTTGAGATACTGCTGCCAGGAGAAAGTGTGCAAATAGACAGGGAGGGGTTACTCAAAAATAGTCTCCCCATGAATCTGTGAAAGGTGTTCGAGCAGATTGCTCGATTTTTCACATGCACTGGAAAATACACCCATCTGCACGTAAGTCATGTGCACTTCCTCAATCACCTGGTGCATGGGAGGAAGATAAATATACCTTTCTACCTAGAAAATGCTCTGAAATACAAAGTGGCTCGATACCAAAATGGGGCACCGTCCGCCTTAGCCCACCATGGGCTGATATCGGCATTGGTCCACCACGTAGAAGCACAAGGACATAACCATGACACAGAGGGATATGGCATCCAAGGAAGGCAACACAATGCGGTTGCCAAACTAGGGCAAGACGAAGCATCCCCTACAAAGGAGATAACGAATATCGAGAAATTGGCATTGCCCTATTTTATAGGGGAAGCAAGGCAATCACTGGTGGCCAAAAATATAGGAGAAACAGGGCAGTCACCGGTGCCTGAAGACATAGAGGATGGAGGGCATTCCCCAGTGTCTGAGTGTGAGGAAGAAGGAGCATCGCTCGCTAGTGGTGAGGATGAACCAATCCCCAGGAGGAAACATCTATGGTGACTCCTATCGATAAAGGAAGAATAGAATGACCTAGAGATAGACGTCGTCGTCCAAACCCTCCAAGAATTAACGAACCAGAGCCCATGGAATGAAGGAACTTTCAAGAGTAATGACCAGATCGATGCGGCCTTGGAGGAGGCACTCGAATGGCAAACCGATTGCTGGATGGCATAGCATATTCTGGAATATTGCCAAAACTAGCATAAAAGGGAATTGGAGGAAAGGGATAGACAAATCGTTTAGCTGGAGCAGCTAGTCCGACAGTTGTAGGAGGAAAATCAAATGCTTCAGGACAGAGGAGCAGCAAGACAGGAGGTGTCCACTCAGACTGATTGGGTAGAAGTGTCGATGAACTCTCCCACATCCGTCGAACAAGTATTCTCTTCTAGGGAGATTCGATCAGATGCTCGATAGAGTAGCCTAGAGGCAGGGGAGGATTCCTCTATTTTTAGGGGTGAAAAGGAAAGAAGTCCTACGATGCCCCCTGTCATTGTCCTGAGTGACACAGAGTAGGATGAGAGCCTCCAATAGTAGGTAAGACCAGTGGATAAGGAGGACCTCCCCAGGCCTGAAGAGGGAGAATATCCTGAGGGGTCGACACTAGGTAGACAAGAGAACGAAGGATCACCCTCGAAGATAGCAGCACAACCGATCCTCCAGAACAAGGAGAAGTCCCCAAAGGAGAAAGAAGAGACCCCTATCCAAGTCACCACATTTTCTACAGAGGCCAAGGCAAAGAGGCCCAAGATGGCTCGACAGAAGGTGAAGGTGACCTTCACCAAGTCAGAGGAGGATGAATGGGACATGCAGCCATTCACTGAAAGGCAAAAATATTTTGAGCAGCTGCGCAATGAAATGAAGGTAGTCAAAGAGGCCAGGAAGGCATCCTCAAGGGTAAAAGGATATTCTGGCATCTACGTCAATCCGATAGAAGACAGCCAATTTTGGGACATCTATGGTTCATCCTGAGGGTGACTTGCCATGATGAGGAGATACTTGGAATGGTGGGGAGTATATGGCCCCCAATTGGAGGTTGATGCGATTACAAAGGAGAATGCAGGGCTTACCCCTGAAGCGGCCAGATTATAAAAGGCCCAAGTAGTGACTTCCAGAGGGGATAACTTGGATATCCCTCTGGTAGTGGTCAGACCTCCATACGCTGACCTCTGGTAAGCTATCAAAGCTACATTTTAGTCAGCAGAGACCACGGTAGTCAGACCACCACCAGTAGCGACCATAAAAAGAAGGGGACAATTGATAGGCGCACCCTCAGTTTCCCATAGGCAAGGGTTAACCACACCTTCAAATGTCAGCATGCAAAAAATACAGAATCGGGCCGTAGGGGCAGCCGAATCCTCCAAGATACGGTGACGATGAAAAGTCATAGGGCTACCTATAGTTTGGATGCCATGAGGGCGTGGCATATGTTAGGCGTGGGGGGATGATGAGCACTAGAAATGCTCATATTTTGTACATATTTCTTTGATCAATATGCGGTTGTATAATAAGGATTGCGTACTTTTATGAATGATTATATAGATATTTGATATAATTATGCGTGTTATCTAATTTGTGTGCTTTTAGTATGTTTTGTGGAATTGCAGTTGATTTAGTTAGATTTGGAATAGTCGAGGTCTTTTTGATGGACCTGGCACTTTATTTCATCGGGGGTCAATATAGAGAACATAGGCACCTTCCTCTTCTAGGAAGGTGCCAAGGGAACAAGCGCCTCCCTACAACTAGAAGGTGCCAAGAGAATGCGAGTGCCTCCCTACAATCAGAAGGTGCCAACCAAAGACGAGTGCCTCCCTACAACCGAAAGGTGCCAACCAAAGACGAGCACCTCCCTGCAACCGAAAGGCGCCAACCAAAGACGAGCACCTCCCTACAATCGAAAGGCACCAACTGAAGACAAGCGCCTCCCTACAACCAAAAGGCACCAATAGAATATGAGCACCTCCCCACAGCCGAAAGGCGCTAAGAGAAGGCAAGTGCCTCCCTACAACCAGAATGCACCGTGATAACAAGGTACCTTCCTCATAAGGAAGGCGCCACTGATTCTTTGCCCGTTGACTAGATTTGAATGACATGGATGGTAGCGGCTGGTGCAGTTCTAGCTCTGTGTCATGCAGAGCTAAATTGGAGATCACACCAATGTATTGAAACATCTTACTAATGCCAAGAAAAGCATGAACCAAAATGAACACGTCGCCATTAGAACAAAATGCTAGACGTTGATTGCATTCGCCAGACTGTTCTAATTTAGTCTAGGAAGAATTGACTATTGTAACCACTTTTGTAATAGAAGTTCTACGGGTGTGTTATATAAACACACGCAGATAGTTTTGAGTAATATATAGAAATAATTAATAAAGATCCATTTAATACGTTACAGAAGATAGATTGTAATACGTTGATATATATAGTACAGTTCCAGAAGTTCTACGCGCATGTTCGATTGGGAAGAAGCTGCTGGAGCCTAGGCCCACTCCAAGCCAATATTTCTTCCCCATTTCCCTTTTTGTTTATTTATTTTAATTAGTTTATTGCTTTCATAATAATGTTTATTAGTTTCCTAGTTCCAGTATTTGCAGTAGATTTATTTTTAGGAATGTGTACATGATTTATTTCTGTAGATTTAATTCTATTCTTCTTACGTAATTTATTGAGGAGTGCAGGAATGATTGACAACCATTTCAAAAACACCCCCCAAACATAGGATTAGCAGATTTACCTCTAGTGGTATTGTGAACAACCTAATTTCGACTCTTCGCAAGTTTACGAAGCTCCCTAGGTTGATAATTAAATGCACGGGCATGTGACAAAAATAGGAAACCATTCACCTTGTTTGGCCCGCAACATGGCCCAAACCAAAATAGTTGCTAGGATTTTCTTTAGAAGGCACAAGCTTGTGATAGAAAGTGCTAAGATAATTCAAAAACTCAAAGCAGAATCCAAAGGGATTTTGAAACATTTGAATATAGCAAAAAAATTATGGTCTGCCAAGCTTCTAGGATGAAAATTCAAATATCCTAGAAGAAGATGGGCTTAAAGCTTCCTAGAAATATTTTATAGAAGATGAATAAAAAATAGATAGCTGGGAAGAGCTAGTCCAAGAAGATAATATATTTAGCATGGCTCATGCCTCTATGAGTTGTTCTTGAATTCAAATTTTTTATCTTATGATAAAGTCAAAGAATTAGAATACCTATATCAGATGTTCATGGAAACTTCTAATCCAAATGAATAAACTTGGAACAAGGTCTGCACCGCCTACAATGAGGTTCTCCAGAAGATAAAAAAGTAAAAGAATACCAAAAAAACCTTAATGAGTAGCTAGGTCATGATAGAAATGGAGAAATCAATTGAAGAAGACACCCCAAAATAATAGCTACATTAAATAAAAAAAATTTTGCTCTATATCCCTCCCCTTTCTTTCATTTTGTTCTTTTTACTCCATTCCCAAATGGATAAAGGCTTTGGATTCTAACATTATACTAGTAGAATTCTCCAGGAGGTGCCCATAATGTAGGTAAAAATGACTACACCAAGAGGAGAGAGGAGATTTCTTCCTCAAAATTTTGCTAAGTATAGAAAATAGTCATGATATCATGACCGGTCCTATTTTGCGGACCAAGAGCCATAAAGATGTGAGGAGCAAAAAATAGTTGCAATATCATGAGCAGTCCTATTTTCATGAATCGAGATCTAGAAAGAGGTGAGGAGCAAAAAATAGTTGCGATATTATGATCGATACTATTTTTGTGGATCGAAAGCCGAAAAGAGGTGAGGAGCAAAAAATAGTTGTGATATCACGATCGATCCTATTTTCATAGACCAAGAGCCAAAAAGAGGTGAGGAGCAAAAAATAGTTACAATATCGCGATCGATCCTATTTTCGTGGATCAAGAGCCAGAAAGAGGTAAGGAGTAGAAAATAGTTGCAATATCAAGATTGGTCCTATTTTTACATACTGAGAGCCAAATATGAAGAAGTGGAAGATATTTGGGCCATGACGTCTCTAAGAATATTGGTGTGAATGTGTGGTAATAGAAATATCTCAATCGTTTATTTTTTAATACTCCATTACTCCATTCTTCTTTGATTCGATAGGTGTTATTGAGAATTTTACCAGAATGAGCCAACATGCATATTGTTGTAACAAGTTTTACTTTTCTATTATTAGAAGATGTATATATATAGGATGAGCGACTCTAACAAAATTTTGGCTCTTGGATGTTTACAAGGCAATGTATACAGACTTCTGAAAGCAATAAAATACTCCTCATTCTAGCTTTTGGCTCATTGGTGTTTAATCATGTATGTATGAATGTTAAATTCTATATAAGCTACATTGAATGAATTCTATCTCTGTATTTCTATATTTTGAGTTCTACTAGTTCTGAAGTTAACAATTATAGTAGGTTTACAGTTTTTTTGATTTACACCAAAGAACTGGTTGTTCTTATTTGATGGTTTAAATAATGCTTATCTGCAAAAACTGTATGCATTTTCTTGTTGTTGTCTAACCTATACCCCTTTAACACTTCTAGAAATATCTATATTTCCCTTTCTTTATGCACTCTACTCTTTTCCCTTTTTATACAACTAAGCAAGGAACCAACCTTCTCTAGAGATTGAGATGGGTAATCTTTGTTTTAAACCTAGTCATACAATGTTGGAAAATTCTTGGGTGTAAACATAACCAAAGGTAGATTTTGCACCAACAGTTATAAAAAACAAGAAGCTTCTCTAAACTTAACCAAGGAGCCACTAAGTGTGATACACAGAAAAACTAAACTATAGTAGGAACATCTCAAACCAGTAATACAAAGCATACATTTAAAATAGTAGGGCACGTACAATAAAAATAAAAATCAACTAATAACATCCAACATAAAGGAGAAGATGATTCCTGGAGGAAAATACCTCTTCAATTCCTGCACTTTGCAATATAACCTTTGTAGCTTACATCCATAATCTCCTCTAGCTTCCTTCTATTCTATCTCCTTCCAAAATAAAAATAAAAATTCCCTCGTCACTACCTTTCTAGGGATACATAAAGGAACCATTTCTTCTGACTCCTTCCATTATGCTTCTAGTGAATCATTTCCAAGGTGGAGAAACATATGAGCTGACATCACCTTGAACTCCCAACATTATCTTGGACTCCAAAGTTTCTCATGGAAGCCATAACATATACCCATAAACTCAAACAAACATGTCAACATTTACATACCAAAATTAAAAGCACAACATGAGGTGGCACTTGAATTGTTTATTTCTTTATTAAGGTTATAACAAATAATAATAACCTTAATGCTAATAAATATTTTTCCAAGGTTTGGACAACAATTTCCTTCCTTTAATCTAATGTATTTTTATAAGCATAGGCAACATATTTATATAAGAAGGAAAGAAAATTTTTCTTAACATTTTTCCTAAAGCTACTCATATTAGAGTAATTAAATTAATTATTCATCCCATAAATTAAATTAATACCAAATGTTAATATTAATATTTCAAGTATTAATATTACTAACCTTATTAATACTTTATTGGACTATCCAACCAATTATATGCTTTCAAAACATAAGCAAAGCAGGATTTTTCAAATCAATAATACACCACGTTGTTTTCCCTTAAGTAGGTGGATTTTTACGATACAAAACATTATCCCCTACCTACTAAGGATGAATCCTTTACCAAAATCAATCCCATGGGAAACAGTGGATTCAAACAAGTACATATGCAATGCATCTATATGAAGGGTATACTTTTACCCTTGAGATAAAATGATGAACACGCCATCCATCATTTTTCCAAAGTTTCTCTGAATTCTGGTGGTTGTCCCATACCAATCCACCAGTGAGAGTACCTAGTCCTACACCCATAAATTCATCAACAGTACCATATTACAAGTAATCAAAATATAAATTATATCTACCAACAAATTTTAGTAACTTAACATAATATTATGCATTAGATATCCACCCATTAATACATGAATCAAATGTTAAGAATAAGTCCCACCAAGGAGGTTTGTAACATTCTACCAAAAGGGTTTGATGTTTGGAAGTAGTTCAATAGTGTGCGAAATGATGCACTGATAATACACTTTTAGATCATCATAGATCCAGGATATCACATCTCATAATTATCTACAAAGTGTTATAAGGTCTTCTACCTATCTTTTATTGTAACTTGTCCCTACCTTGATCATGTTTTCGGGGTCCATATAGACTTTATTGAACACTTTCTCATCGAGTCATTATTATCAAAGAGGCTTTATAAAGTAACTAAACCTTTAGGGATACGATTAATCTTTAGCTATATCACACCTTATTCATCATTTTTGATTTGCATCTCCTCTGGATGATTAGCATATATATACTCTTGAGTTATAAATCTTAATATTTTCTTATCATTGTTAAACACTCACCAGAAGCTATCCTTATCTAGGACTCATGGCTAGAAGACAATATTGACCACTTTTTATGCCTTGCATTTTTGAAATCAAGGCTAAAATTTACTCCTCGTGAAGCTATTTCATCAACTATTACATTTTCACCTCTTGGGATAGCCCTCACATTAATAGCGTCAAAGCTTTCTAGCAAGTCCTAGACTTTGTTATACCAAGATTTGAGATAGTGGTACTTGCTACTGCATTTTTTGTAACTTGATTTACCACAAACTCTAAGTCATCATAGATTAGGAGACATTTTATCCCCATATTTATTGCTTTTAGCAATTTTACACATTATGTTTCATATTTAGCAGCATTATTAGAGAAAATCTAAGTTAGCCTATATAAAAATGTTTTTATTCCTTTAGAAGAATATTGAATGACTATTCTAGCTTTGGCTCTACTATTTTTTCATGCACCACCAAAATATAGCTTCCAAATTTCTATAGTTTGGAGTATCAAATTTGAGATAGCTAAAATATTATGGCTATCTAATTTTTATATGTAATAAGTTCCCAACCTAGTATCAATTATTGCATTGAAATTTCTTAGGGAAAACTTATATTCTATTTGTAGCTCTTCTACCAGTTCATCAAAGCATTCTAGATATTCTTCAACTAAATTGAACTCTTATTCTTTTATATTTTCTATGGCAAGGGCTCGTATTTTCCATAGATTTTTACCTTCCTCCCTTTAAAAGGAATAATCATATAGGAACAATTCAGGGATAGATATCTTCCAAGCTTAGTTGTAGACTCTCTCGATAAGCATAGGTTGAATAGAGGAGGAAGATCAACCACTATCACCTCTTGGATGATAGTGACCTTTGGTATATTATGTAGCACCATGGGCACATATTTTACTACTCCAACCATCTATATTTGAGTTCCATCTAGCTATAGTATGTTGAAACTAGTTTAGACGTATTCTATACGCATTACATCATAAATAACCTCATGTATGATAGTTGTGGTTGTTTTGAATTTTATCATGCAATTGTGCACAATCCATACTTCCATGTGCAAATATATATATATATATAGAAAAGTAGAGGCCTATTATTTCCCATCCCTAGGGTCTACTAATATTGAGCCAATTTTAGATCTATGAAGCTAAATCCGCTTGATGATGTATTCTTTAGGATCACTTTGAGGATATTAATCTATTTGAGAATCAACAATGTATCATCCATGCTTGCTCTTGAAGGTGTCTTCTTTATTTCTTCTATAATACTATATTTGGAGGCTTCCAATAGTTTTTTTATTCTTCTAGACTAGTTTATCAAACCTCTTTTGAAATTATTGTGTTGCTTCTTGCCTTTAGTTCCTCATGGCTTGTTCTCTAGTTTCTTCTTTATCAACTTTGGGTACTTTCAGCCTTGGTTGCTCTTTACGTTCCTCATTGGGATTTTTCTTGTGCAACTAAGTTGTAGCCTTTGGACTATAAATATTTTGGGGATATACCAATAGAGATATCTCTCTATATCTAGTCAACATGTGGCATGTTTTAGATCTTATAGGTTCCTCAACCAATAAAATATGGTTTAGATCCATAAGCATACCTATTAGACCTTTAGATTATCCTACTACTTTATAAGCTTTAACTAGTTGGTATTTGTGTTGATAGACCATGAAGGTGTCAGCATTATGGGGATAATTGCAAGCCAAGTTTCAATGATCCTCCTAGGTCATAAATGTCTCTCCCTCTTGGATTTTAAAATTTAAAATTTTATTTTTGGATACATTGTTAGTTGAAGTCCCTTGGTCTTTAGTGATAAATGGGTATGTTATCTAGTGGTACCCTTCAATTCTCCTTTCAATATTTTTCCACTCAATTATTGTGATCTTGTTTGTCAGATTCTTAATAAATATTTTCAACTCCTACATATTTATTGATTATTTGGTTCAAGAGAAGGTAGAGACTGTATTATGATAGTTGGAGTGATAGGTTGAGGATTCTACCTAGTTTTAGGAAGAGTAGGTAGTGAAGAGGTTTAGGGAGCTGGAAGCAAGGTTTGTTGATTCTATTAAGGGATTTTTGAAAAGTATGGCATCACAACCTTTAGGGAAAAATTATCGACTGAAATGAGAGCATTCTCTATTGTTATAGCAACTTGAAATATTGCCAAATATACAAGCTTAAGTCTAAAACAAAAACCTAGAGGTAGTAGATGTAGGCTTGGGCTTGAGAAGGTCTCACATCTTAAGGAATTCTCCTTCATGTCTTTCTAAACCAAATATTAAAATCCATGATATTTTCTTGAGGATGCCTTTATATGGAAGTAAATTGTATAAGAAGTTAAAAGGAGTCCCTTAGATCTTGAAATATAGGATAAAAGGCTTAGCCAATTCATCCCATGTGTTGATGCTACCTTTTTTCTAAAGAGTGGTAACAAGACAACACTTTTCCTTTGAAAGATAAGGCTAATAACCTACCCATTACATTTTCATGGATGATATTATGTATAGTAGCTAAAGTGACTATATATTGGTAATGCTCATAAGTAATTTTATCGCTACCATCATATGAGGACAAGTATCTAAGTATAGTTTGAGGAATGTTATGAATATCTTGAAGATTTTAGAGCTCCAACACTATTCTAACCAAGGTAGATTCCTCCAGAAATGGTCCTAGGTAAGGATGCAATAGGTGATTTTTGGGATATGGTCTACAAGAGAGTAGGACTTTGAACAAAGAAGGCTTGGATGGGTGAAAGAGATCTTCCTTTTATTGATGTTCTAAAAGTTGACAACTCAACAAATTATAGATTTTCTTCTACCTTTTTGGCTTTTGATCTTGTGATCATAATATTTTGGGGTTATGTCCTTAGTGGGGTTACCAATTTATCTTGGTCATTGAATGAAGAGTAGCTAGGTGAATGAGTTCTTTGACTACTCAATAGAACAATATCTTCACCATAATCTTGATCATATGATAGTAGTGGGAATGAGTATTGAGTGATTTATCCTATCAAGCATACAAAAAATCTTGATGCTTACATGGTGGATGGACATATTGTTATAGTAAACTTTGATCTATTCCATTGATGATTCTTTATAGGAAAAAATAGATTGGTTTGGTCCCACTGGGAGTTCCAAAACTCTTGATACTTTGGTCTACCTAGGATACAATTTGCATCCTATATTAAAGTTAATATTTGATGACTTAGAATTTACTTTTAAGCCAACCTTTAGAGAAATTCAATTCCTTATCTAAATCCTACTATTTAAAACATAAAATACAAATATGGTGATATGTTTGAGAAAATATATAGGGATAGGGAGAATTATTAATGTGATCAAAGCTCAAATAACAATATTATTTCTACTGAACGAGAATTGACTATCTACTACAAGCAATGCCTAACAGATCATGCTTTAACTAAAGCTATATATAAAGTAAAATAAGCTCAAATATTATAACATCCAACACTCCAAGCACTTTAATAAAAATAAGCCAAATAAATTCAAGCCTAAAAGATCTTACTCTCACTAAAGCATAAACAAAAATGCTAAAGTGCATATATTATTGTAATTAATATTTTTGTATTCTTCAATAGAGATAAGTCAAGCAATATTTGAATGCACTAGAATAGTATGTGTTGGCAATTTGAGTTATTTTATGTTGTCATTGATGTCACATGGATCACATTGAGTTTTTGTGGCCAAATGATATTTTGGAAAGCATGGATAAATACAGGGTTTTTGTGAAAACCAAGGCAGGCAAAATAAAAGATTTTATTTAAAAACATGGATGGTGGATTTGAATTGGGTTTTTCTTAAAACCCAAGTTGGCCTTTCGTTTCATCGAAAAAGGTGCACCGGTGATGGAGATATTTAATTTTTAATATTTAGTTTAAATTTTAATTATTTAAAATTAAAATTTAAAATTAAATATGCAAGATTTCTGCCAACGTCATCAAAAATAATGAGGTTATATAAATGGGATACCTAAGGTTCATAAACTAATGTGAGCTCATGAATTAATCATTGGAAAAAGAATCTGAATAAGAGCTCATGTGAAATCCTTTGGAAAGTGAAAGCAGTGAATAAGACAAAGTGAGGTCAAGACAAAAGGCATAGTGGGCAGCGTGACACATTGGAAATTGGATTTTGGCTAAGGCATGGGGCAGATGAAACGTCAAGGTTTTGAATCCCCTTGACTACATTCGAAAGATGGAATAAAAGCGCTCGAAGTGCTTTTGATTTGTGGAAAGGGAGGAAAGGTTTTAAGGCACGTTGTGCCTTTCCATTTCAAACGAGTGGCTAGCTTGTGTGGCAATCTTAGCCGCGGCTAAGGTGCTCACGGTGTGGGCAAGTTGGGGGTTTGAATCACCTTGAGGAGTTAAATACGTGTTTGCTCTAATTAATTTTGTTAAGCCCTAAGTTGGAGTTATAATGTGGTTAGAAATAATTAAAGTTTTTAATTAAACTTTGTTTTTATAAGGGCTATGATTATTATTTCAAAGGTGGATGAGTTGTTGATTTAATTTGATGTTCATGAAATTGAGAATTAAGATTTAGGAGAAATAAGGAGTTGTTATAAAATAATTTTTGAGAGATTTATTGATTATTATTTTGATAAGGGTTTTTATTAAAAAAGGACTTTGGTGGATGTGTTTATTAAGTTGGAGTAAAAAGGTGTAAATTGAGTTATGCTTTATCTTGTGATTATTATTCGAAGTCCACTAACCCTTATTGATATTGGAAATGAAAGTTGTGTTTAGTGCGAAAGATTTTGTGGAAAACTTCGTGGCATCAAAAATGTATGGGCACATTCTTCTATTGATTTTTTATGGTGGTTGATTTCTGAAAATATCATTTGGAGTGAAAAGGATTGATTGTGGTTTCCTTTTCTAAAGTGGTTGGTTGAATGCTTCAATATTTTCTGGTTTGAGAGTTGTGTTTAAACCTTATTTTATAAGCATAGTTTTTGAAGCCCATTGGTTATGTAAAGAACTTGAAAAGAACATGAGTATCATTGTAATGTGATATTTGTGGTTGAGCATTGTTGGAAACATTTGAGTTGGTTGATACATTCTTGGACTAGGGTTTTGTGAGAAAGAGTTGTCCCTTGTTGTGATTGGTTGAGTTGAGTTGATTGAGCCTAGTCAAGTGATTGTGTGAGGTGATTTTTCAAGTCCCATGAAACAAAATATTCTATAATTCTGATTTGAGTTGAGATTGAGCTTAGAACATATTGAGTCTCTAACAATTCTCTTTATGCTTCTATGAGTTGACTTGAGTTGAGTTGAGATCATAGTGGATCATTGTTGTCATCCATTGTAGAGTGCATTGTCATTCATTGTTGAGTTCATATTTGAGCCTTGCCTTCATATATTTGTGGATGAGATTTGAGTACTACTTGAGCATGATTGATTGAGCCTTTGAGAAGGCCTTTGGGATAGATTTATGGACACATTTGTGGCAGTTTGTGTATGATTGATTGAGCCTTTGATAAGGCTTTGTGGATAGTTTTTGGGATAATTTTGTGGATAGTTTTTGGGATAGATTTATGGAAAATTTTAGATAGATTTAGGTATAGATTTGGGACAAATTTTGATGAGGTTTTGAGTGAGCCTATTGAGTAGAGTTGAGCAAGTTCTTGGTGAGATTTCTAGAGTAGTTTTGTACAAGTTATTGGTGAGCTTGTTGAGCATATTTGAGAAAGTTCTTAGTGAGCTTTTTGGAGCATATTTGAGCAATTTCTTGGTGCTTTATTTATTATCAATTTTGTATAGGTTACAAATAGGGAGAGTTTTCCCTTTTATTTTCATGAATAAGTAATATAGGACTGATGCCTCCTTCTGATGTCCCTTAGTGTAGGTGGGCTTCTTTGTATGCGGGCCACTGCTGGGTTGTTGTTTTTTGGTGTTCCTTTCCTTCAAATATACTAAATAACTTGAAAGAAACTTGTAAGAAAGGGTCAATACATTGGGGGGCTTGCCTTAGTCAGGCCCCATATTTAAGAAGATGAAATGATTGTAAAATTGTAACATAAATCAAAATAAAATATGTAAAAGGTAATAATATGCTAAAATAGAGCTTACCTCCCAAATTTGGGGTGATTTAGTGCTTGTAGATGCACTTCACGACCCGGGTCGCTAATTGGAGCCAGATTTACAAGACAGGCTACGAATTGAGTTGTGATGTTGTTCTGGCAAAATATTTTTGATGGATTGATCCTAAGGCAGCTAGGGTACCTCTGTATGCTATTAGAATTTGTCTATGTGCATTGATAATGGACTGTGTACTATTGGCTTTCCATTTTTGTAGAGTAATTGTACTTTGTTGAATATGGGAATCAAACTTCATTTGGGGTTTGGGACCCATTATTTATAGGTAAATGCAAGGTGTAGGGGGGTTAGATAGACTAAACCTAGGTTTTATTTTGACTAGGGTTAGGTTAAGAAATTCTATGTGGCAACATCACATTCTAAGTAGGAAATATCCTATCCTCACACATGTGTGAGGAAGGATTAGTGCTAATCCTAATTAGCCCTTAAGCATGTTTAGGGGAGGATTAAAAAAAAATCCTAGGAAACCCTAAATTGGCACATGTGGGAGGATTTGATTAACACTAATTATGAATTAAGAGTTAATTAATCCAATTTTTCCCTAATAAGGGGCTTAATTGAATTCACCATTAAATTAGAATTTGATAGTTAAATTTTAATTGATTTTGCCAATTAATACCTCGTGGGGGTGTCAATTGAGTGTAAATGGGCTATGCATCACCTTCGGTTGTTGTCTGAAGGTATCTCGATGCATAAGATGTGGTTTTGAGCGCTTATTAGGGTTTTGGACCTAAAATCCATTTGTGGAAGTCTACACGTTAATATGGTGAACTTATGGAAGTCTACGTATGACTAAAATAGTCTACAATAGCCTAGAGATATCTAGAATCACCTATAGATATGCAAAAATAGCAATGTGTGACTTTTGGGTGTCTAAATTTTGCTCCTTTTTGTACTATACCATGTAGAACACATTTTAATATAAAAATATGAAGGGTTTGTGCATAAGGAAAATGTATAGAAGGGTAATGGAATCCAATCAAAGGATATGTAGCCGCTCGAAGCGTGACCATAAAAATAAATTGGGTATCCAGGAAAAAGAAGAGAAATAATGGAATCTAATCGAAGGTATGTAGTCGCTCGAAGGGTGACCATACAACATCAATTGGATGTCCATAGGGGAAGAAGAGAGGAAGGAAATAAGGATAAGAGGAAAGAAAAATAATAATGCTAATAAAATGAAATGGATAATTGCAGATGCAATGCTATGATTTTGCTAAGTCCATATGACATTTACGATGCCATACTAGTTTCTTGAGAATGACAACTTTTGACTACTTTGCTTTTGCGATCAGATCAGCATGGTCCAAAAGTATGATTAGGACAAAAGCCTAACTAAATATTTGTTTTTGATTGATTGATGAGAACATGGTGACAAGTGTCAAACCATTTGAGTTAGTTAACATTTGAATTATTCAAACATGTCATTCATTGTACTCCATGAATGCTAGAGTGAAGTCTTCCAAATGTTGCACTGAATTAGTTGCCCATGTTATTCATTGTACTCCATAAATGCCAACATGACCTTTCCATTGTCACACAAATCTCTTTATGTAACCCATGTCTGGTTGTGATTGACATTATTTTGTATGATAATATTTAGTAAAAAAATTTGTAGACAAATGCACTAACCGCACTTTTGGATTTTCGATGTTGTGGTTGTATGCAACCCTAACTTTGGATATGAATACCCCCTAAAACAAGGAATCGATAATGATGTGAATGAAGTGTGATGAATGGATGATGCAGCGATTAATAAAGATACCAATACATGATGAATATGATTACTAGTAGGAGGAGAGAAGAATGGGATCTAATCAAGGGTATGTAGCCACTCGAATCGTGACCATACAACATTGACTGGATAGCCAAGAAGGAGAAGGGAAAAGAATGGGATCTAATCAAAGTTATGTAGCCGCTCGAAGCATGACCATACATCATTTACTGGATAGCCAATAAGGAGAAGGGAAAATAATGGAATCTAATCAAAGGTATGTAGTTGCTCGAAGAGTGACCATACATCATTAACTGGATAGCCTAGAAGGAGAAGAAAAAATAATGGGATCTAATCAAAGGTATGTAGCCGCTCGAAGCATGACCATACAATATTGACTGGATAGCCAAGAAGTAGAAGAAAAAATAATGGGATCTAATCAAAGGTATGTAGCCACTCGAAGCATGAACATACAACATTGACTGGATAGCCAAAAAGGAGAATGGAAAAAATGGGATCTAATCAAAGGTATGTAGCCACTCAAATCGTGACCATACAACATTAACTGGATGGTCAAGAAGGAGAAGGGAAAATAATGGGATCTAATTAAAGGTATGTAGTCGCTCGAAGCATGACCATACAACATTGACTGGATATCCAAGAAGGAGAAGGGAAAAGAATGGGATCTAATCAAAGGTATGTAGTTTCTCGAAGTATGACCATACATAATTGATTGGGTAGCCCAGAAGGATAAGGGAAAAGAATGCGATCTAATAAAAGGTATGTAGCCACTCGAAGTGTGACCATACATCATTTACTGGATAGCCAAGAAGGAGAAGGGAAAATAATGGAATATAATCAAAGGTATGTAGTCACTCGAATAGTGACCATACATCATTAACTAGATAGCCCAGAAGGAGAAGAAAAAAGAATGGGATCTAATCAAAGGTATGTAGCCGCTCGAAGTGTGACCATACAACATTGACTGTATAGCCAAGAAGGAGAAGAAAAAATAATGGGATCTAATCAAAGGTATGTAGCCACTCGAAGTGTAAACATATAATATTGACTAGATAGCCAAGAAGGAGAAGGAAAAAGAATGGGATCTAATAAAAGGTATGTAGCCGCTCGAAGCATGACCATACAACATTGACTGGATAGCCAAGAAGGAGAAGGGAAAAGAATGGGATCTAATCAAAGGTATGTAGCCGCTCGAAGCATGACCATACAACATTGACTGGATAGCCAAGAAGGAGAAGGGAAAAGAATGGGATCTAATCAAAGGTATGTAGTCGATCGAAGTATGACCATACATAATTGAATGGATAGTCCAGAAGGAGAAGGGAAAAGAATGAGATCCTATCAAAGGTATGTAGCCGCTCGAAGCATGACCATACATCATTGACTGGATAGCCTAGAAGGAGAAGAGAAAGAAAGAAGAAGAAGAGGAAAGAAATAAAAACAATGCTGGTAAAATGAAATGGATGATTGTGAATGCAATGCTATAATTTTTCTGAGTTTGTATGACATTTGTGATGCCATACTAGTTTCTTGAGAATGGCAATGTTTGTCTACCTTGCTTTTGTGACCATATCAGCATGGTCCAAAATAATAAATAGGACAATTTGGCCAGTAAAATGAAATGTGTGATTGTAAATGGTGCTAAAAGATAATTTTTGGAGGCTCCTAGGGTTTTAGAGTGTATTTCCCTACTTTCCTAGGGTTTTTGGGAGGTTTTGGGGTGTTCTAGTTGAATTCACAATTTGAGTCATAATTTTGACCCAATTCATGACCTGGGTCACAATTTTGACCTAACTAGCGGCCTGGGTCGTGAAACGACAGCTAAGTGGTTTTTAAGCCCAAATATGCATGGTGGGAGCTCATTTGGATGACGCACGTGTGTGAAAAGTGACTCGGGAAGACTTTTAAAGGTATGAGAGAAGCATGAGTGGTGATTGCGAGAGCGAAGATGACGAAGGGACAGAGACCAGCTGGCATCAGGTGTGGGGATCCACCAGTAAGTGATATTTTACCTTTTTTTGTTTATATTTTATTTTCCTAGGAAAATATGAATGAGGTGGGGGGGAGTTTTTCATCCTGATTAAAAAAAATGTAACTTTTAAGTAAAATTTGAACACATAGTGATCAACGGGCCAAATGGGTACCCAAAAGTGCGGTCGGTTTTTCAATTTGATTTCTTTTGTTACCAATTTGACTATGTAATTGGTAGAGTAGGTGTGAAGTTTGACTGTCAATTTTTGAGGTAATGATGTACTGACATTGATATGTTTTTGCACTTTGTTCGCTAAAGTAGGAAATGGGTATTCCGTTATGCGATTGTTTTATTTTTATGACTTTGTTTGATGTGATTTTGAAATGTATCACTTTTAGGTCACGCTTCAAGCGGCTACATACCTTTGATTAGATCCCATTCTTTTCCCTTCTCCTTCTTGGATATCTAGTCAATGTTGTATGGTCACGCTTCGAGCTCCTACATATCGTTAACTAGATCCCATTATTTTCCCCTCCTACTAGCAATCATATTCATAATGCATTGGTACCTTTATCAATCGTTGCATCATCCATTCATCACACTTCATTCGCCTCATTTTTGATTCCTCATTTGAGTGGGTATTCATATTCAAAGTTAGCTTTGCATACAACCACAACATCAAAAATCCAAAAGCATGATTAGCGCATTTGTCTATGAAAATTTTGTTGAATATTATCATACGAAATAATCTCAATCACAATCAGACATGGGTTACATCAAGAGAGTTATGCGTGACAATTGAAAGTTCATCTTGGCATTCATGGAGCACAATGAATGACATGGGCGACTAATTCAATGCAACATTTGGAAGACTTCACTCTGGAATTCATGGAGCACAATGAATGACATGTTTGAATAATTCAAATGTTAACTAACTCAAATGGTTTGATAATTGTCACCATGTTCTCATGAATCAATCAACAGGAAATATTTAGTTAGGATTTTGTCCTAATAATACTTTTGGACCACGCTGATCTGGTCATAAAAGAAAAGCAGTCAAAAGTTGTCATTCTTAAGCACCTAGTATGGCATTGCAAATGTCATACGAACTCAGCAAAATCATAGCATTGCATTCGTAATCATCCATTTCATTTTATTAGAATTATTTTTATCTCTTTTCTCTTTTCCTTCTTTCCTTCCTCTCTTCTTCCCCTGTGGACATCCAATTGATGTTGTATGGTCATGCTTCGAGCGACTACATACCTTCGATTAGATTCCATTCTTTCTCTTCTTTTCCCTGGATACCCGATTTATTTGTATGGTCATGCTTCGAGTGGCTACATACCATTTGATTGGATTCCATTCCCCTTCTATCCCTTTTTCTTTTGCACAAATTCTTCATATTTTTGTATTAAACTATGTTCTACATAGTATAGTACAAAAAGGGATAAAATGTAGACACCCAAAAGTCACACATTGTTATTTTTTATATCTATAGGTGATTCCAAATATCCCTAGGCTATTGTATACTATTATAGTCATGTGTAGACATGCGTAGATATGCATAGACATGCGTAGACATGCATAGACATGTGTAGAATTCCATAAGTTCACCATAGTAACATGTAGACTTCCACAAATGGCTTTTAGGTCCAAAACACTAATAAGCCCTCAAAACCACATATTATGCATCGAGATACCTTCAGACGGAAACCCGAGGTGATGCATAGCCCATTTACACTCAATTGACACCCCCATGGGGTATTAATTGGAAAAATCAATTAAAATTCAATTATCAAATTCTAATTTAATGTTGACTTCACTTAAGCCCATTTTTAGGGCAAAATTGGATTAATTAACTCTTAATTCATAATTAGTGTTAATCAAATCCTCCCACATGTGCCAATTTAGGGTTTCCTAGGGTTTTCTTTTAATCCTCCCCTAAACATGCTTAAGATCTAATTAGGATTAGCACTAATCCTTCCTCACACATGTTTGAGGATAGGATATTTCCTACTTAGAATGTGATGTTGCCACATAGCATTTCTTAACCTAACCCAAGTCAAAATAAAACCTAGGTTTAGTCTATTAAACTCCCCTGACACATTGCATTTGCCTATAAATAATGGGTCCCAATCCCCAAATGAATTTTGATTCCCATATTCAACAAAGCACAATTACTCAATAGAAATGGAAAGCCAATAGTACATAGTCCATTCTCGATGCACACAGATGAATTCTGACAGCATACAGAGGCACCCTAGCTGGATTAGGATTGATTAATTGAAGATATTTTACCAAAAGAGAATCACAGCTCAATTCACAGCCTGCCCTATGATTTTGGCCCCAATTAGTGACCCAGGTCACGAAGTGCATTTGCAATCCCCAAATCACCCCAAATTTGGGAGGTAAGCTATGTTTTAGCATATTATTACCTTCTACATATTTTATTTTGATTTATGTTACAATTTTATAGTAATTTAATCTTCTTAAATATGGGGCCTGACTAAGGCAAGCCCTCCAATGTATTGACCCTTTCTTACAAGTTTCTTTCAGGTTATTCAGCATATTTAAAGGAAAGGAACACCAACAAATAGCAACCCAGCGATGGCCCGCATACAAAGAAGCCCACTTACACTGAGGGACATCATAAGGAGGCATCATGCCTATATTTCTTATTCATAAAACTCTCCCTATTTGTAACCTATATAAAATTAATAATGAATAAAGCATATGTTTCTTAATAACTTGTGTTATTACTTGTTGTTAGATCAAATGTCAATTTTTGGTCATTTCAAATGTCAACTTGGTATTTTTTTTGCTCTTTCTGTATGGGCGATGAAGTTTGTTTTCTACCCAGTTATTTAATTTTGCTTATGCTTGATCCCTTTGTTTATCCCCAGGTCATATGTTGACCATGCAGGTGATAGGACAAGTAAGGGATACCATTCACTAGATGACGATATCTACTCAAGATGTCCTCTTTCTTGGGCTTAAAATTGTTAATGTGTAACCTATTGTGAGCGATTCATGAGAGAATTTGAACCAAGATAAAATACCATAAGAAGAAAATACAAAACTTAGTAGCTATGGGTGACACTTGATTGCCTAAACTACAGAGTAGTCAAAATTAAACGTGTCACCTATGTATACCCTGATCCTAAAAAGGGGGGATGGACATCCAGGTGGTGATGCTAACAAGTGCATGTATTATTCCTATTGAGGCGTATTTTGAGGGAGAATGTATAGACATGAATTGAAATTATAACTAGAAAGCATGCGAATATGTGCAATGGATGTAACTGTAAATGATGCAAATGAAGGAATGCAATAATTACAAGAAGAAAATTATGTTGTATAGAAGGAGGATTTTAGAAGAAGCTATTTACAAATGATTAAAGTGTATAATGATGACGAAAAGCATGATGCTATAATGCTGGTTACCCCAGCGTGTGGGTTGTGTGTGTGTAGTAGATGTATAAGTTGTGAGCTATATAGGTGTATGTAATAGTCACCAAGAAGAAGGACGATGTGAGAGTAGAATGTAAAAATGGAAGTGAGAAGAAATAGACTTTGGTAACCAACAAGATAAGGGGATTACCACAAGCTAATAGCAATAGAAGAGAAAAATTAATTCAGCATGGGTAAGAAGTATAATAAGTAAGATAGAAGAAGAGAAGTAATTTGAACTATTGTTGGACGAAGTGACGCAGATCTAGTCAGGAGTAGGATGGTAAAGTGATGATGTAGTTAGGATTACGACTGCCACTATAATTAGATATGATTCTATGAGGTGGAAATATCATGGGGGCAATGTGATGTGGAGGGTTGAGAAGTTAGCTAAATAGGATGGAACACTCTGGTGATGGGGTACACTCATCGTGCAACATGTTGTGCACCCGATTCTTGAATGATCGATACTCTTCGATTTCATGACCTGGTTGGTGGTGGTAGATGCAGTATTTTCTCTCATTGTAATTACGTAGTTTAGGACACGAGGTATCGATAGGTCAAGTATTTGGTAGAGTTATGTGGCCTTGGTACATAAAATTGTAAAACATTTCTATCAATAGCATGGGTAGAAATTTCATAGGATATGTGTAACGCTCTCTTTGAGGTGAGTAGCTACGAGGTGGACTAAAATCTGGTGGAGTGGGCATAGGTCAAGAATCTGATGTGTTTCGGTCTTGAGGATGGGGAATGGATCGGCATGATGGTAATGATGCATGGGGTGTTACAGGTCGATGAAGGAGAATCTGATAATGACAATTGCTAAAATGTACTTCCAAGGCCTTAATACGAGTGACAAGGTCCCAAATCTCGTATTGGGGTGAAAGTGACACTAGTGATAGTGGGAAATGAGCCTCTAATATGAATGGGGCATCATGATGCGTATGAAGAGATGTATGGGGTTGGTATGAGGAGGTAGTGGGATGGAATTATCTAGGAGGCTGTGGGGTTCGTTTTAATGACAAACCTTAGAATGGTAAAGGTGGTGTCGTAAGTATGGGTGGCATAGAAGATGGCCCTAGGTGATGACAAGTTTGGAATGGTGGCATGTGGGAGGAAGTAGCTTGTGCTTAATGGGAAGCATGGGCCTGTAAGGCTTGGGCATGAATGGATTCCCCACTTGAGAGTGGAGGTGGTAATCCCAAGGGTTGAGTTGACCTAGGATCATATACTCTATTAGGTGGGTGATAGGAGTCTATGAGATGGTGTGGTGAATCAGTTGGGGGATACGAGTTCCTTGCTTCCATGGACAAATGGGAAGGAGATTTGCGAGGACATGGATTGGAGTTTTTCTCCTTTTCATCAAATAAAGACATGGATATATGGTTGTATCTTGAGTGGGATGAATATGATGAACCTCGATGGTGAGGTAACAGGTCATGGGGTGGTGTGTGATGATCCAAATGTGAGTATGGTGAGGACTGCCTAGGATGAAGGATAGGTGGGGGATGGGCTAGGTCTACTAGTGTGATAGGCATAGATTGTAGTGCTAGTGGGTCCTGCATGGTGATGTGTAAAGGTGTTGTATTGGACTCTGGATGGTGGTGTAGCGATAGATAGTGGAACTCCTACAAAAGGAAAAACAAATACCAACAATATAAAAATGACATAAAAAATAAAGCGTACATGTATAATGAAATATTAAAGCATAAGGAAATACAAATGCGGTGTTGTGTCTAGTGAATAGGTGATGTGAAGAAGACTATGCCTGTACCCTAAGTGTGAAGGCATCAAGACCCATAAAATAACAAGGTGAGGTCGACTATAGTTTCAAGTTCAACATATTCTTCATTTTTGGTTATGTGAAAGATAGAATCATCGAGAAGCTGAATGAGGAGGGGTTGATTTTCAATCAAAGGGGTTTCGAATAGTTGGTCAGCAATAACCTACCCTTTGAAAGATTTTTGGGATATGAATTCAAGGTCGAATTCAGTTAAGAGCATGATCTACTTGGATGTGCATCAATTGTGATAACTCTTGTTCATCATGTACCTAAGGGGATTATCTCAAGAAATGATAAAAGTTGTGTGATTTAACATGTAGTGGCATAGTTTCTAAGTGCTATGCATATGCTAGGTTTTGAGTATTCTATAATTGTGCTAGGCTAGGCTAGGATACTTTTGCTGAGGTTTTTAGGATAAACGTATCCATATTTTTGCTAAGGTTTTTGGAGAAACCTATCCAAAGTTTTATTGAGGTTTTTGGGGAAACCTAATGTGCTAATTCTAAAAAGAATGTTCCAAAATTTTTGCTGGGGATTTTGGGGAAAACATGAGTTGCTAAAGGATTCTAAAAATAATATTCCAAAAATTTTGCTGAGGATTTTGGAGAAACCTGGTGTTGATTGTTTTGTTGAGGTTTAAGAGAAACCTATGTGTTGATTTGTTTTTCTAGGGTTTAAGAGAAACCTGTGTGTTGATTTGTTTTTCTGAGGTTTATAAGAAACTTGAGTGTTGATTTTTTTTTCTAAGGTTAAGGCAAAGGATGCAACCTTTTGAACCTGATGATGCATGATGTATACCTCTGCATTGAATTATATATGGGGAGAAGATAAAGTTACCCCCAGTTTGAATGATGTATGGGGAGGATATGAAATTACCCCCAGTTTTGGATGATGTATGGGGGAAATATGAGGTTTCCCCAATTTGAAGGATGTATGGGAAGGAGATGAAATTACCCCCAATTTGAATGATGTATGGGGAGGATATGAAATTACCCCCAATTTTGGATGAAATTTGGGTGATTTTGGGATCAAGATATTCAATTCGCATGGCAAGGGGTGAATTGAATCTTAAATAATAGGTTGGGGGTGAATTGGACCCAAATCACAGGTCAAGGGGTGAATTGGATTGTTTGACCCATGTGCAATATTTTGGCAGTTTGGGAGGCCAAACAATGCCAAAATTGAACAAATCATATACCATTGGAAAGCTCTTTTTGAGCTTGATCTAATGGTGAGAGTTTTGGAAAATTTGGATATGATGTGATGTAGGAAAATTTGGTTCAAAGATAACCCTTATTTTGGAAGTGATGAATGTGTGATTTCAAGCCTTTTGAAAGGGAAAATTGACATTATTAGTGAAATGGTCAATGGATGATAGTGGTAGTGGAGGAATGGGTACATCTCGATGTGGTGGTTAGTGTTGATTATGAGTAGTGATGCTAATCATGCCAACCATTCCATAGAAAGGAATATTGTGATGTACATGATTGACCTACCTTGATTGGGCTTATTGAGTGGGTTGAGTGTTGTGGGGATTGGTCCCCCTATGTTTAGGTAATGCATTATGATTATTACCTAAATTTTGATTTTGTGGTATGATGGGATTTGAAACTTGAATAGTACCATGATCGATAAGGTCCTCAACTAAGTCACGAAAGGTGTGACAAGAGTGGATGTCATGGCCAGGCTGGTGATGGTAAACACAAAAGGCATGTTTGACGTGTCCACAAGGGTTGGGTAGATTTGGATCTATGGGTTGAATGGCTGGTAATGTAACATGACTAGCCTCAAAAAACCTTTGGAATAAGGTAGGTAGAGGCTCAAAAAGTGGATTCCAATCACGATGTCAATGTGGAGGATGTGGACCATGTACTCATTGTGGTTTGGATGGAAGAGTCTCATTAGTATGAGATAATTGTTATTGTGGAGGAGGAACATTAGTATGACCTAGATCATTGTAGAGTGTAGCATAGGTTGGATTTGGTTTTCCGTATCTTGCGATGCACAAGTTCCACATTTTAACTTCATATTTTAAGAGTTTAAGTTCAGGTGTCATGGGTGTAGAAGGCTATAATATGATAGGCTGAGCCTGTGAGTGTGGTGGGTACTGGTATTGTTGTTCCTACCAATACCATGAAGAGTATTGTTGTGCCTGATTATGATAAAGTGGATACTGAGTGACATGTGTTGTCATGTCTATTGGTACAGCAGGTTTTGGGGTAGGTGTCTAAACTACTGGTACTAGGGGTGGTCGAGATGAGGTATCAAAGGATGTGATCTATCTCTGTCCTAGAGGGTAGGAAGTAGGGAAGCTAAACTATGTGGAATAATTTAGTTGAGTAGGTACATATGTTGTTGGTGTCGGTCCATAGGTAGGATGGAGATAGGTAGTGGGAACTTAAAAAGGAATAGGTGGCGGTATCCCAAAGATCATCATAGGTAAAGTTAGATCTAAGGGTTAAGCGTCATGCACTCCGAATACTTGTGAGATAGGCAAGAATTCTACTAAAAAGGTGGGATAAGCTATCGAGGTAGGAGCTTGGGTTGAGGGGAAAGTGTAAGTGTATACTCCCACTTGTGTTTACGTCTCTTGCTCCTGAAGAGGCTATTGGGAGGTACCCTCAGATATGGTGAAGAATATCTCTTGGGAATAGGATGGTTGGTACTCTTGTGAAGAGTACGGGCATGAGTTTTGAGGGAATTACGGTTCCTGCTGGGTAGGAATCTATTGTGGAATTTGGAAGGATGGATTTTGGCTTTCTATAGTGGATGAGGATGGGTCTGATACTATTCCTATGCTAGGGATGAATGATGTGACCTCAGGATGGGTACGGTTTAGAAGGAAAGGATCATTCTCAAACAGATATTAAGATAGATTCTGGAAAAAGGGATGTGTAAAGGTGGGTGACGTAGGCATGACCTCCTCATCTATGATGAATGCTGGAGGAGACTATCATGATGTTGTGTAGATTACATGGTCACAGAACATGGTTGAGGGATTAGATGAGGATGGGGCTACAAAGAGTGGGTAATCCTCTATGAGTGAAATAGCGAGAATTTCACTCAAAGTTGACATCTCGACATGAGGCATCATGTGTGTAATTTATGCATCGGATTCTATGCGTGAATTAAATGTATCTATAATCCTCTCCTTTATGATCGAAGGAGTAAGAGTGTACTAACTATAGGAATGTGAAGGCCATTCCCATAGAGCATGACTTCTCACGTACCCTACTATAGGTGACCACAGGCATAGTAGCATGTGTCAAAGGGAATTTTAGGAATAAACCCTATGTGATGTAGACATAACTGTGTCTACTGTGAGTGTGAAGTAAGTGAAATATTGTGTGTATCAAAATAGTAAATAGTGTAGTGTGTTAAGATCAGTCTGTGATCATGCGAATAATGATATACCGGAATTAATTTTAAATGCTGAGAAAATAAAAGTGTTATGTTCGTTTTGTGTGTTATAATGTTGATACTCCCTATGTAGAATCACGGGTAATGGAGTGAATACTCTAAAAAATTAGGAATATCATCAATAACAAACCTCCTACAACACCCAAAGATGCACAGGATAGAATGGTACCACAACGTGCGAATGGTGACTTGTATGGAAGGTGCAGTAAAATGGTATCCTAAAGGGGTGTAACTCACTATACTGAAGTGAGTTCCTCTCACGAGAAGAGATGGAACTGTCTAAGATCTACTACCGATATACCCATGCTTTTGCTTCACTCTCAGGTGAGCTTAGTTAAGAACGACAGTTACCTATTCCACAAATTATAAAAGCCTTATGGATGAAGGCGCTAATCCTGTCCCACTCCATAAGTAACCGTTGGTGATGAAATCCAACACCCAATCACAAAAATGGGGGATTTTCTAGTGATGAAATCCAAAAAACCACTCCTATGGGGCTACTAGGTGTCTAGGGGGGTGAGCTGATGGAGAGTGAAACTCAATCCACACTAGTCTCGAGCGATGGATTGGGGATGAAGTCTAATCTCATCACTTTTTTAGGGTGCCACGTGAGTGTGTGTGGGTTTGTGTTTTGCTAATGATGTTTACAAGATAATAAATTAACTAATTGCATTTTCAAAATAAAACTAATCCTAATGTCTTTTCGAAATCAAATAATTAGATAGCTTACAATATTTGTAAAGAAATGAGCTAGCCTAAATGCCTTTGTAAAGCAAACTAATCTACTTTGCAAAACATAGAAACATGCAATCCAAATGTGTGTGGAGTAAAGCGGATTATGAAAACCTAACTTGAAATTTTAGAATGTAAAATTATTTCAAAAATATAAGAGGGGATTAGAAACCCTAATTTCACTTTGGGATGTAAAGTTCCTTTTAGCAATGTAAACTATGAACGAAGGAAGAACAACTTAGGCTTATAACATATGTAAAAACAAAAGACACATGCAAATTTATTTACAAAATAAATTTTATACACTTGCTGGAAAGTTGCAGGTCCTAAAAATTTTAGAAACCCTAATTCTTTAACCACTTTGCAATGAACCCAAAACTAGGCCTAGTAATGGTCATTCAACTAGTTAATGTATTTCTACTTCCAAAACTTGTGACAGAGGCAACAAAAATGAAAATAACTACATATGGATTCTAAGGGGGGTTTGCTTGGCCCCTAAAAATATCACCCCAGCTGATTTGGGGGTTTTTGAGGTGTCTTTGCTCATATCATGACCCGGGTCATGAATTTGACCTAAATTGTAGGGTGGGTTGTGAATCAGGTCCAAAGGCTTCAAATCAAAGATCTGATGGCCTAGGACGATTCCTAGGGCTTTGGAGGCTTCAGTGAAACACATTTTTGGTAGCTTCAAGACACAAAAATAGAGGATAATGTCAGATTTATAATAAAAATGAATCTAGCACTATCCGTTGTGGGGGTCCCACTAGGCATGCCAGAATGAAACAACCAAAAGTTGAAATTTGATCTAACAACAAGTAATAACACAATTCATTCAAAAACATATGCTTTATTCATTATCAATTTTGTATAGGTTACAAATAGGGAGAGTTTCCCCTTTTCTTTTCATGAATAAGCAATATAGGCCTGATGCCTCCTTCTAATGTCCCTCAGTGTAGGTGGGCTTCTTTGTATGTGGGCCACCACTGGGTTTTTGTTTGTTGATGTTCCTTTCCTTCAAATCTATTGAATAACCTAAAATAAACTTGCAATAAAGGGTCAATATGTTGGGGGGTTTGCCTTAGTCAGGCCCCATATTTAAGAAGATGAAATGACTATAAAATTGTAACATAAATCAAAATAATATATGCATAAGGTAATAATATGCTAAAATAGATCTTACCTCCCAAATTTGGGGTGATTTTGGGCTTGTAGATGCACTTCATGACTCAGGTCACTAATTGGGGCCGGATTCGCAGGGCAGGTTGCAAATTGAGTTGTGATGCTCTTCTGGAAAAATATCTTTGATGGATCAATCCTAAGGCAGCTAGGGTGCCTCTGTATGCTGTCAGAATCTGTCTGTGTGCATCAGGAATGGACTGTGTACTATTGGCTTTCCATTTCTATAGAGTAACTATACTTTGTTGAATATGGTAATCAAATTTCATTTGGGGTTTGGGACCCATTATTTATAGGCAAATGCAAGGTTCCGGGGGGGTTAGGTAGACTAAACCTAGGTTTGATTTTTACTAGGGTTAGGTTAAGAAATGCTATGTGGCAACATCACATTCTAAGTAGGAAATATCCTATTTTCAAACATGTGTGAGGAAGTATTAGTGCTAATTCTAATTAGTCCTTAAGCATGTTTAGGGGAGGATTAAAAGAAAACCCTAGGAAACCCTAAATTGGCACATGTGGGAGGATTTTATTAATACTAATTATGAATTAAGAGTTAATTAATCCAATTTTGCCCTAAAAATGGGCTTAAGTGAAGTCAACATTAAATTTGAATTTGATAATTGAATTTTAATTGATTTTGCCAATTAATACCCCGTGGGGGTGTCAATTGAGTGTAAATGGACTATACATTGCCTTAGGTTGCCTTCTGAAGGTATCTCGATGCATAAGATGTGGTTTTGAGGGCTTATTAGGTTTTGGACTTGAAAGCCATTTGTGGAAGTCTACACATTACTATGGTGAACTTATGGAAGTCTACGCATGTCTACGCATGACTACAATAGTCTACAATAGCCTAGGGATGTCTGGAATCACCTATAGATATGCATAAATAGCAATGTGTGACTTTTGGGTGTCTACACTTGGTGAGATTGCTAGAGCATATTTGGACAAGTTCTTAGTGAGCTTGTTGGAACAGATTTGAGCAAGTTCTTGGTGAGCTTGCTAGAGCAAATTTGGACAAGTTCTTAGTGAGCTTGTTGGAGTAGATTTGAGCAAGTTCTTGGTGAGCTTGCTAGAGCATATTTGGACAAGTTCTTAGTGAGCTTGTTGAGTAGATTTGGACAAGTTCTGTGTGATATTGTTGAGAAAATTTGGACAAGTTCTGTGTGAGCTTGTTATGCAGATTTGGACAAGTTCTATGTGAGCTTGTTATGCATATTTGGACAAGTTCTGTGTGAGATTGTTATTACCTAGATTTGATAAAATCAAAGAAATCATTGTATTGGATAAGGATGCTTATTTCTATGTGAAATATTATAAGGAGATTATCTTGTGGAGTACCCCACATTGGGGGAACCATGTTAAATATTGTGTCTCAATTGTGTGTGGTGACTTGTGCTCTTTATCACTATTGCTATATGATTTATTAATGCACACTACTATATTTTGTTATTGCAATTAAGAACATTAATTGATATTGGTTTGGAAAGAAAGTAAAAAGTGTTCTTATATTGTTCACCGCCCCCTCTCAGTATAAGCTTGTATTCTTTAGTATGAACATATAGCTTACAATAGGTAAAACCTGAATTATCTGACCATTTACAATGATGGGTATTTCCCTATTGATAGTTTTCTAGGCTTACTTGTGTTTACAATAATAAGCTAAAATAACTATGTAAATATAGGACTGATCTATAACCACTAAGTATTATCAACATGTTCTCTTGTAGTATTCTTGTGGTTGTTTGGATTTGTTGTGACAACTATATCTTTCATGCAATTTTAGCTTACTTGACTTGTTCTAGGAATAGCAGACACCTTTTTCTTGAAGCTATCCTAATTCTTAATCATGCTAAAAATTATTTGGTTTTGACATCATATTCTATGCTAATAAAGTTGGTCTAGTGTGCTACTTTCCAATACCTTGTAGTATAGACTAATTTTCATACTTAATGTGAGCTCTTTCATTGGGTCAAAATATTTTGAAAGCTGATTTGATGTCACTATAAAAATATTTTGGCCTACTATTTCTTTCCAAACTTTAGCTCAAATATTAAATGATTAAAAATCTCTAGCTAGGTCAAGGTTTTGAAAGCACTTTATTGACATCAATAGTAAAATATCTATAATGCTTCCTTCCTAGTTTTAACACACTCTAATCTACAATATTTTCATCTTGCTAGATATTTTTGAGTACCCTACTTATGTTAGCAAGAAAAAACATTTTGTCTTCTTATAATTTGCAATTTCATCTTCAAAATAACATGAAGTATACTTGGACAAGAGCTTTGCCAGATATTTTGAAGCACCTTGCTTACATAAATGCAAAAACTTTATGGCTTTCTAAGTTTTATATGTATGGATCTTGTACTGATGAATCACTACACCTTTTTCTTGGCAAGAAGAGCAAATATTTGATTTGCAAACAAGCATAAAATAAAACCCTGATAAAAAAATTCCAATGACCAAAGGTCAAACATTAGGATAAAATAATGTTCAAAGATCAAAAGTTCCTAAGTCACTAATAGAAGACAAGGAACAAAATTTCTGATAAAGGTACAAGATATAAAATTCCTAAAGATCTAAAGTCAAGTGGCCCTAAGTGGTAAAGAAAAACTCTAGAAGAAGAAAATAATAATACCCAAAAAATTTAAACTAATAAGGTGCATATTCTTCAAGGAATATCATCCTTTTCTACAAAGGCATGTTTCGTGTCTTCAAGAGAGGACAACAACAACATGGATCCATGATAGAAGTAGCTCAAAGACCCCAAAGGTTAAATAAAGTAATTTGTTCCACCCAAATGAGGGAAATTCACAAAAAAGAGTAGATGGAAAAAATATGGTAGCTACTCATCCAAGGACTTAGGACCATTTAAAATTCATGACTTTAGATCCAGATAATCTCAAATGGATAAATAATTATATAATACATGACTCAACATCAAGAACTACAACCACCTAGAAATATCTACATGAGTTTTGGAGGGAAAACCCTCCCCTTGTAATCTATAAATAGGAATAAATTTAGCTTTATAAAGGATCAACAAGTTTACAATTATATTCCTTTGTATACTTTGTTAGAAATAGAGTTTATTCCATCATTTGGATTATGTAAATGTATCCTCCAAGATACATATCTAGATTACTTCATGTGCAAGTTATCTAGTTAATTCATGAAATGTGATAAATGCACAAGTGTTAATGTGCAAGTTGTACATGTGCAAGTTATCCCTTGCATAGCTAGATAGAGTGGCCAAGTATTGTATTTTACATATATAAGGATGACCTCTTAGATAGTTAGATAAGAGAGTTAGGGGATATAGCCAAATAGTGTAGCTTAGTGGATAGTGTGGCTCTGTATGTCTCACAATTGAGTGGTGATGGATACAATGTATATCAGTAGCTTTTTTAATGGAGTGCTCACTTCCTCCATAGCTACATTGTAATATTTTAGCATACTTTAGTCATCTAGTAGATTTGATTTCTTTCATGTTATTTTGCATCTTGTGATTTTTTTCTCTCAAGGCTCATTCATCAAAATCTAACAGTGGTATCAAAGCTACAATAGATCTAGTATGTGTAGGTCAATAGGGAAACCACCATTGTTGGTTAGCCTAATATTTTTTTCAAACTAACATGCCATTGGACCAGCCACTAGTAAAAGATCTCACAAGTATCTTGTGGTAGATTTTGGGAGAGTCACAAAGATAGAACTGAAAGGAATCTTAGTTTCAAAAACTATTTAGATCATTTTCATCTAGATTTTTTTCCACAAAGTTGTTATGAAAACTCATGAATACTAGGACTCAACACTCAATCCACTATATTGACAAATCATCTAGTGAAGATAATCTAGGTTATCTGGTGTTTGCTAACTAGTGCCTAAATTTTCTTTTGTTGTAAGAAATTAATTCTCATAGGATTAGGACTCCTCCTACAATAGAAAGTTAAGATACTCCAACTTCATTACCTGATGGTCAGTGTGCCCTCATAGTGTAGAGGTTAGTTCATTATGTAAGAGAAGAATACTACGAAAGAAGACTTCTAGTGAAGGATCATGGTGAAGATAGGAGACTTAATATCTCTATTATTGGATTTTAGAATTCCATAGTTGAAGAATAGACCATAGGATCCTTGATACAAAAGGCCATAGAAGCCTTGTAGAAAAATCCATAGAAGTCTTGATATTGAAAAGGTCATAAAAGCCTTGATATTGAAAAGGTCGTAGAAGCCTTGATATTGAAAATCCCATAGAAGCCTTGATACTAAAAAGGCCACAAAAGCCTTAATACTAAAAATCCCATAGTAGCCTTGATACTTAAAATGTTGTACAAGCCTTGGTACTAAAAAATGCCACAAGAGCCTTGATATTGAAATAGGCCACAAAAGCCTTGATCATAAAGAAGAATTCGAGAAGAATATCTGATTCAAAAATAGACTAATTATTTTAGTACTATATCTTTGTTGTAGGAACAAAATATTTAGTGATTTGGGAGACTTCCTACAAGAAAGTTAGGAAACATATCTTCTTCAAAATTAGTTCAACCCTGAAGCAAAAGTGAAATATCAGGTGAAGATCTCATTGAAGAACTTCCAGCATTGGAAGAAGAAGAAGAAGGACTAGGAGAGTCTTGCTCGAAGACAAGAGCAATAGAATCAGAAGATCCAAAATAAGATCTCACTGCCAACACTTCTAGGAGTAGAAGGTTAAATAAAATGTCTCAAGGAATACTATAACAATCTACAAGATCAAACACCTTGTGAACGCCTCATCGAGCATCCAAAAAGGCTAGGAAAGCCTTGTTGAAAATAAAGAGAGTCTTTGATAACTCATTGGAGAAATTCACTATCTAGGTGAAGTCCCTAATAGTGAAGGACTTGGGATAATTTTTACCACCTGAAAACAATCCCAAGAGATTAATTTGGAAAGGAGATCCAAATATGTGAAGAAGAATTTGGCAAGGAGAGCCAAATTTGAGAAGAATAATTTTGCAAGGAATGTCAAATCCATGAAGAAGAATTTGGAAAGGAGTACCAAACCCTAGAAGAAGATGTTGCTTGAAGTCAGAATTTGATAAGAAGACTTAAAGATAGAAGAAGCTCACCAAATATTGGAGATTTGGAGATTGCCTCTCACAGTAAGAAGGAACCTCTTTAGAGACATAGACTTCTCCAAATCTATATCAGAAGGAGGAGAACACAAGATGAGAACAAGCCACCAGATTCTAGGCTCATGAAATAAAGTTTGAGACCATCATTTGGTGAAGAAGAAGTTTTTTAGGACAACCTACTTGAAGCAGAAACTTGGTGTTTTTAGACACCAAGGTCTACATCCTCTACAAAGGTGGGAGAAGAGCTATAGGAAAAAGATATGAAACTTATGGTGAAAAGAGATTCATTAATTAGATTATTTATTAGATTTATTAGAGCACTTGAATATGGATTAAAGTTGTAAAAATAAAATTAGATTACAATCTTCTAAAAGTGAAAAAATGAAATAAATTATTTTAAGGATTCATTTGCACATTTATTAGTATTTGATTAGATTTCATATTAGCTACTATCAACTACCTATTATATATTTTTGAAAAAGAATACTAAATCCTACAACATTGATTGTAGTGAAATTTTAGAATAAATATTAAAGATAATTTTTAGGTTATTCTTGATTAGTTACAGTAAATTATTAGTGCATAACTTTGAGAGTTTATTGGAGTGATAAGGTGTAATATTAGTGCATTAAAAGTGAAGAACTTGTACTATTATATTGGTGAGCAAAAATTATTTTTAGAAAACAATCATTTATTTTCCATAAATTATCAACTTGTAAGTCTGTAAACTTATGAGTGTCATGCATAGTATATGCCTGCAGTGTGGGGGAATGAATCCTTCTATACCTATTTAATTTTGTGGGGAATTTTTGTGCATTTTGATTTCAACCAAACCAAATAAAACAAAGTGTAAAAAATTAAAATGCTGGAAATAAAAATACTAAAAATAAAAGTACGAGAAATTAAATGTGCAAAAAAATAAAACACACAGCTAAATTAAAATAAAGTAGAAAATAAAGTAGTAAATCTAATCTACTAAAAACAAATAAGAGAAATAAAATAGGGTAGGACTACTGCATGGAGTGGTCCCAAGCTCTCGCATATAGTCTGCTCGACTAGTTACATACAGCTTGCTTTAAGCAAATAAGATTATTTGAACCTCTTAATAATTATACAGGAAAATGAAATAAAATAACTTTCTATGTAACTGATCCTCCTCTTCATTCATCTAGCCTGCGTTCTTATATAAGATGCAACAAAATCTCATTACAATAGTAGAACGGTCTATTTTTAATCACATAATATGATTAGTTACAATTGGTTTATACACAGATTTTATTCTCCAATTAACAACACATCCATTCACCGGAAGGATAAATATAATAATCCTTAGGTGTACATAACAAACAAATCCTAAATTAATGCATCCTAAAAATAATGCTTTTAAAAACCTTACAAAGTCAATCGACCAATCGATCAATAATAAAAGTGTTTTATTCTATTTTAATAATAATGCATGATTAGAATATTTCTCCTTTGTCTTTATGTGCAACAACCTCCTTAGCCCATTGGTCAACCTGTCAATGTGGACTTGGTCATATCAAGGTGCCTACTTGAGATCAAGGTGCCTTATTGAGATCAAGGTGCCTTCCTCATCAAGGTGCCTGCTTCCTCATAAAGGCACCATCAAGTAGGCACATACTTCCTCATCAAGATACCTACTTCTTCATCAAGGTGCCATCAAGTAGGCACCTACTTCCTCATCAAGGTGCCTACTTCTGTTGACTTGGTCAGATCAAGGTGCCTCCAATGTATGGTATCAAGGTGCCTTCTTCCACATAAAGTTACCTCTAAATATATGGGATCAAGGCACCTTATTGCACATAAAGGCACCTCCAAATTTATGGGATCAAGGTGCCTTCTTGCTCAATGTCAGATACAAGTGGGATGTAGACTAGAAAACATCAAATTAATAGCAAAAACTACATTTATACACAGTTTCCACTAAAAACACCAGTCAAACATAGTACTAGATTTTATATCAATTATATGCATAAGTTATATAAAAATACATTTCTAATGCTAATTAAAAAAATATTTATACCCCTTAAAAGTGTATATATTATGAGCATTTCTGGTGCTCATCATATACCACTCTCAAAAAGAAAATTAGTTTATTTCTTGAAAGACACAATGTCTGATTTGTATCAAGTGTATAAAGACACTATTGAAGCACAAAAATATGTAACTTTAAGTGGCCAATAGAAGCCACCAAAAGAGTTAGAATCCTCCAAAATTTGGAGAAGAACTTAACTATCAAAAAACATAAATAGAAGCTTATGAAAGAGAGACTTGGTGAGTCTCAAAATCTAAAACATTACAAGTTGAATGCAAGGAAATAAAGTGCAAAATATTTACATCATTTAAAAATATTATATCTACTATTATTTAAGCTTCAACTTGTTATCAAAAGTGTCCAAGCAAAAATGGAAATGTGTTTCTATTCTTTAAAGACAACCTCAAACCCTTGTATTGCAGGAAAATCTGCCACAAAACCAGAATTTCAAATCTAGAAATAGAGTGCAAAATAAGGTATATTAAAAAGCCTTATTATAATACATTATATACACTACTCTAATATGGTTTTTGACAGCATAAGAGCATATTTGGAGGTACCATAAAAAGGGTACATTTACTATAGGAAAAACAACCATCAAAGGTCGGATGTCAGCACTCTTCTTCCTAAGATAGAAGGAGCCACTCAAGGGCTTATCCTAGACGTACGTACCTACAAAAACAAATCTCATTTCAAATAATTTGTGAGCAAAATTTACGTAGACAAGTGAGTGCATATTTATTTCTAAAATATGTCAAAGGAATCTACAAGGGATTCAATATGATTAGAGGCATAAAAGTAAGAGGAAAATATGTTACATTCATGGTCTCTAACTTGGAGAAGACCACCCACTGAAGGAAGCTCTAAATTACCATCCAAGCTTCATAGCACATCATCTATCCACCTACAGGAAAAATAAGCTTGCTTTTTGCCCAAGCAACATAACAAAGCAAAGGGGTTGTGGAGTTATAATATTTATCTTTAAATATGTCACAAGAATGGACTCCATATAGAAATAACACTTGGTATTCTAGTCATCATTCCTCTCTCAATGTTCTAGAAACTCCCACAAAGGAGTTACAAGCAAGGCAGTGACACTTGGTATTCTCCACCAGCTTCACATGAGTGCCCATACGTTTTTAGTTTTCTTCAAGAACATTGAACAGGGGACTTAGATCATTACGTAAATAAGGGAGCACTCACTTGTAACGGACGTGAAACTTGTCACAATATCTATGATCAACTACCCTTAAAAGGTATTTGAAGTCCAATTTCAGTGTATGTGAGTGAAGCGCAATCAAATACGTCTAAAGAGGGAGTGAAGCACAGTCAAGGTGTGAAGAGAAGCGCAACAAAAACCTTCAAAGTGCAACATGGAAGATAATGGAAGGAGCATTAAAGACTCCCTATTTTTTGGAAGTCAAAATTTAATACCACGTACCAGCATTCAAGATCATCCATTCCAAGAAATATCCATTTATCAAGCACCTAAGGTACCTCATATACATTGTTATACTCAGCCACATAAAACATTTAATATTATGGAGATATTTCATATAAAAGGTAATGTTTAAATCCCAATTATTATTGCTTTCATAAGTTAGAGATATAAGGGTTATAAACTAAGGTTAAAACTTAGGTTTTGAAAGCTAAAGGGGTGACTTATCTTATTAAATTAATATTTATAATCTTACTTAGGATGAATAAGGAATTCAACTTGGATTAAATTATATTACAAATATTATTATCATTTCTGTAATTTTCCAAACTTGGGAGCCACAAGGATTACTCCATCAAATTTATTTCATTGGAAATTAGAAATAATCCAAGGGATATAAAAGAGGTTATTAGGGTTTCTATTGAGGTTGGATAAATATATATATATATATATATATATATTTGTCTCAAATCTTCCAAAAGGGACAAAAGAATTCCAACAATAAAAACCTCTTCAAAATTGAAAAAGTGCTTAGTTCAATTAGGAGTAATAAGGTGTTAAAATTTTGATTTTTGATTCTTACAAAATTGTACAAAATCAACCAAAATTGAACTATATTTTTACAAAAAGCACTATAACTTACTAGGGAGACATAAGGAAGTCTACAAATCTCAGGCTTGATATTAGGAAGATTTAAAATGGCATCTAACAAATTCTTCCTAGCAGAATCTCAACTTCTGAAGGGTCCTAGTTATTTTTCTTGGAAAAACAAAGTGAAAGCAATTTTAGTATATGAAAAAATTTGGGATGTTGTCAAAGATAAAACACATTAACCTACCACAGGTGAAACAGAAGTCCAAAATTTTGAAGAAAATGATTCAAATGCCTTAATAATAATAAATTTTTCTATCATTGATGATATTCAACCATATATTAGTTCATCCAAAATATCTTCAGATGCATGGATAAGCTTAGAAAAATATTTGAAGGAAATAATAAGGCAACTATTCTTCATTTGTAAACTCAAATTCACTCATTGAAAATGAACAATGGAGAGAGTATAGAATTTTTCCTAAGGAAGGTAGCAGATATTAAAGGGAAATTGTTAACCTTAGGTGAAACAATTACAAATGAACTTCTTACTCAAGTAACCATGAGAACACTTCTAGACAGCTATAAGCATTTGGTAACATCTTTGTAGGTCCTAAGTAAAGATACTTATTTTGATGATTTAGTTAATATACTTCAAGAATATGAAGTATAAAATACTATGAAAGATGAAATAACTAGCACTGCATTGGCATCAAAAGATAATCCACAAGGAAATATTGCTTCTTCAACAAGAGGATGAAAACATGGTATTGTCATATATATAGAAATAAAGGACACAATACCATCTATTACAGATATAATTCTAAAAATTAGAACCAAAGAAATAAAAAAAATCATGGGAATCAGTTTGAGCCTCTATAATACCAAAGTAACCCTCACTAGTAGCAATTTCAACGACCTGCCAACTATCCTCAACTTGAATATCAAAATAAAAATTAGAAAGATCACCTGGTTTAGAGGATAGAAGAATTTGAAGAACTGGAAGAACCCACAGAGTATTTTGAAGTGAAAGCTCTATAATAAAATGTAACATACTATAGAGACACTGACTATTTGCTTGAATAGGTTAAAAAGAATGTAGAGGAAGAAGACTACAAAGATCAAGAAGAAGAAGATGAATAAAATCCATATTGAAGACTAAAGTCTTAAATACCCTAATAATGTAATATAGGGGGTGTTGTAAATATAATCTATTCCATAATTTGGGTTATGTAAATGTATTATCCAAGATACATATCTAGATTACTTCATGTGCAAGTTATCTATTTACTTCATGTAATGTAATAAATGCACAAGTGTCAATGTGCAAGTTGTACATGTGCAAGTTATCCCTTGCACAACTAGATAGAGTGTTAGCCAAGTATCCTATTTTTCCTATATAAGGATGGCCTATTAGATAGTTAGATAAGAGAGTTGGGGGACATAGTCCTATAGTGTAGCTTAGTGGATAGTGTGGTTCTGTATGCCTCACCTTTCAGTGGTGATGGATACAATGTAGATCAATAGCTTTGTTAATGGAGTGCTCACTTCCTCCATAGATACATTGTAATATTTTATATGATTTATATTTCAGCATACTTCAATCATCTAGCATATTTAATTTCTTTCATGTTATTATACATCTTGTGATTGTTTTCTCTCAAGGCTCATTCATAAAAATCTAATAGCCTTTCCCTTCATTTATTTTTATAAAAATAGTCAGTTCAAGAGCAACTTGTGGGGAATTTTAAACCCTTGCTTCTAGTACAATATTTGTAAAAATTTTCTTGCATATATATATGGGAGCCTATGTAAATTTTTTGGTATAGCCATTTGTAGCCTCTTGTTGACTCATTTCTATGTGTATGTATTCTTTGTAATATTTTACCTACTTTTTGAGTTTTATTAATTATATGTATGTGTGAGGGGCCTACATCTATTTTCAAACTAGTCACTTGTTTGTCTCTCCTATGGGACCTACCTGATCGTGCTTGCATACAATTGGCAGATCTCATATGTGCTTTACTATGTTGAGGAGAGGAAGTGTTCATTACTAGTACATGGTGTTTTAGACCTATTTTATAGGAATATCCTAGAAGATCTCTTGGCACATCACTAATTTTTTCTTTTGTTGAGTTATTTTATTTTCATGTCTTGCACCCATTTTCCCTTTGTTAATACCAAGTGTGCCTTTAATATCACATCAAAATAAGGAAACAACCTTGTAAAAAACTCCTAGAGGCCCCCTATTGAGCCAAACCCCACACTCTTGATTGTGGCCCTATTGTGTTGCTCTGTGTAAGGCATAATTACCCCACCGAGGATAATTAAAGATAACAATAGTTTAATGGCATCCCTGGTAGGATCCCAATGATACATAATTAGTCCTAGAATTACAATAAAGAGTAGGACTTAGACTTGATAAATATATTTTTTTATTCCCACTTGTTGAAGTACCTCTCTATTCACCTAGTAAATTTTCTCTAGAATTAACACCAAAAGAAGACACTATTGAAGATACCAGACTAAGGTTTGTATGAAGGACTCAATCTAAAGCAAGAAATTATATTCACCTAGTGACTCCACTGCAATCTAAAGGACCCAAAATTATTATAAAAGCTCCACCATGGAGGTTGCATGCTAGAATATGAATGTTTTTTTCTTGTAAACTTCTTGATATAGAGCAAGAGAAGTCCCTTGCGACCTCCTGTACCATTAGATATTTGGGATGACTATCCCATGTCCATATTAAAAAATTATCATATTTTAATGGTGAAGGAATGTCAACCCTGTAAGAACATCTACAAGATATGGTTTGCTTTTACCAATTACACATCACAAAGTAGAACATGGCTCTAAGGTTTCTTGCAACCACATTCCAAGTAAGATATTTTAAGGGGTTCTATTCCCTGTCCCCACACTCAATTATAGAATGGGATAGACTTGTTGACCTATTGATGAATAGATTCAAGGAGGTAAAACAATCATCCCCAACTATCCAAGTTGTTGCTTCTTGATCCTTGATCACTCAACAACCTATTTTTTATCACTAGGTTATGCCAATATGGGAAGATAAATAATATTTCATGGAGGTAGAGGTAGTAGTTCTCAATAAGTCCCAATACTAGAACAAAAATATAACAAACTAGAGGACAACAAAGGTTGTGGGATCCATTACCTCCAATGTTTTCAAGCAAGAAAGATTGGGCATTTCTACAAGTTGAGAGGAACCCTCTTCCCCTCCATAAGCACAAATGAGGAAAAGAATCTAATTTTAAGGAGGAAGAATCATGTTCTCATGGTCAAATCTAAAAGGTGAGTTGGCACTAGTACTAACCTTATCCCGGTAAGAGGACATTTAGGCTCAGGTACCAATCAATCTGAGCCATAAAAGTTGCTTAGAAATATAAATCATAGGGTGGTGGGAGTAATTTCCCCATGAAAAAAGAATAAAAAATAGTATTTAAGGATGATAAGTGGAGCATTTTGAATCTATGCCCAATGGATAATGGTCACTCACTTAAATTTTTGTATATATGTACCATAGGTAGTCTTAATTTTATGAGATAGCAAAAGTCTCAACCATCTACAAAAATTTCAAAGGAGTGGATTGCCCACTAAAAATATTTTCTAACAAGGAAGGACCTTCACCTGACTCTATGCCCAATGAACTAAGGTACTAGTCTTCTAGGTTCCTTATATTTATTAGGTTAAGTATCCCTCGAGAGCTTTCAGAACTATAGCAATGAATCACTACACCTTTTATCTAGTAATAAGAGTGGATATTTGAGTCACAGACAAGTATAAAAGAAAACCCCAATAAAAAAAAGCCAAATCTTGGGAGAAAATAATATCCAAAGGTTGGAAGTTTTTAAGACATGAGTAGAATACAAGGAGCAAAAGTTTTGACAAAGGTACTAGAGACAAAAGTCTTCAATATTTGAAGTCAAGCAACCCCAAGTGGTAAAGAAAAACTCTCAAAGAAGAAAATATTTATGCCTTGAAAATTCAAACTAATAAGGTGTACATTCTTTGAGGAATATCATCCTTTCCTACAATATAATATTGTGTATCTTCAAGAAATAAAAACAACAACATAGGAGCCATGACGGAAGTAGCCCAAAGTGAAGAACACAAGCTTATACTAAGAGGGGGGTGAACAATATAAGACCACTTTTTACTTTTCTTTCCCAATAAATATTATGCAATGTATAAATAGCAATATCAATAGTAGTAATCAAAGCAATGTACAAATCACCACACACAATAGAGACACCAAATTTATGTGGTTCACCCAATGTGGGCTACTCCATGGAGAAAATATTTTACTAAAACTTTTTAAATCAATTTCTTGGGAATCCTTTCCCTATTACAATGTTTATGAATCTTTGTCCAAAGGAGACATAAATCCCCTTAATAAAGTTTATGGATCTCTATCCATAGGAGAACTCCTTTCTCCTCTTGCTCTGGCTAGTGATCTTCTAGGAGAATTTTTTCCCCCACTACTTTGGATAATGGATCTCTATCCACTGAAGATACCTATCCTCACTTCCCTAGCTTAATGGATCTCTATCCATTAGAGACTGTCATCCTCAATAATCTATCACCTCCAAAGATCTGTATCAAATCTGTACGAAACACAGTCCTTCGATCTAGCATAAATTTGCTCAATCTCTATATTTGGTATGGCACAAACCTGTCCTCAAATTTACAGCAAAATCTATCTTCGAATATATACTAAACATAGTCCTTCGGTAAAGCACAAATCTATCCTCAATATCCATCCTCAAGCCTTAACTCAAAGCTTGAATCAATCTCAAATCAACTCTTTTGGATTTGCCCCAAACCTTAACTCAAGTTTTGAACAAATCAATCAATCCTACTCTCAAGTCTTCTCAAAGACTTGTCTCAAATCTGCCTTTCAAGCTTCCACAAAAGCTCACACTAATATGTCCATAATTCCTCTCTAGAACTTGTTCAAATCTGCTCAATAATTCCTCATAAGAACTTATCCAAATATGCTCTCAATTTATATTGTAAGCTTTCGCAAAAGATTACCCAAATCTGTCCACAAGTCTTATTAAAGACTTACCTCAAATTTTCTCAACAAGTCCACACTAGAACTTGTCCAATATCATAGAAACATAAAGAGAATTGTTAGAGACTCAATATGCTCTATACTCATCACAATGCTCAATCAATTTCAATCACTCTTTCAAAAAAATACAGAGAATTTTTAGAGACTCAATATGCTTCACCTTCACCTCAATGCTCAATTACTTTCTCAAATAAATTTAGAATATAGAATAGTTTATTTTATAAAACTTGAACAATCACTTCACACATCCACTTGACTAGGCTCAACCAATCACTAAATGAAACAATCCTTGCTTACAAACCCTAGTCCAACCATATAAACCTTCACTCAAAATGTTTCCAACAATTCTTATTAACCAATATCACATAACAATGACACACATGTTCTTTTCAAACTCTAGTTCAAGTTCTTTACTTAACCAATAGCTTCAACAACAATGCTTATCAAAAAATATCACATAACAATGATACTCGTGTTCTTTTCAAACCCTAGTTCAGGTTCTTCACTTAACCAATGGCTTCAACAACAATGCTTATCAAATAAGTTTTTAACAACAACTCTTTATTCTAGAAAACCTTGAAGCATTAACTCAACGCACTCAATAAGGAAACATAATTAAGTCCTTTTCACTCCAAACTTATTTTCAATAAAACCAACCAATCAACTCAACTATGGAAGAATGTGCCCATACCTTTTTCTTGATGATGAAGAAACCTCAAAAATCTTCCACAACCACAAACACTTCTTTGCCAAGATCAAATAAGTTATAAGATGATAAACTCTCTCAAGGATACAATGCAAATATCAAAACACACATACACCTTATCAATCCATATTGAAGAAAGCATCCATCAACATATAAAAAAATAATTGACCAAATACACCTTATAATCTCCGAGTTAAAATAATATCCAACATAAAAAATAATGTCAATACAATCAGAGAGGGTTTATTAAAATACTCTTTAGTCTTAAACCTTTAAACCCAACCTTTGTGTTTATTAAAATATTTCTAGACTTTATAAACCCACTTTTGCAATATAAAATATTGTAATGAAAATTACAAATATTTTATTTTGGGTTTTCACCATGGCACTTGTAACCATTATAATATTCTGCCTTTGATAAAGTACCTTTTAATATTTATTTATAAAATTTAAATCATCTTGAATTTAAATAATTTATAAAATAAATATTATAACTCCTTTTTAACTTCTATCTTTTGCATTGTTTCATTTGAACTTCTACCTTCTTTCTGAATATCAAATGACCATCTTTGTTGCCTTTATTTCCTACTGAAATCTTTGGTATTAATGATGACTCCATCTGGTGGCATCAATTGTGAAATCAATGACAACTTTGACATAGGGACTCAAAATGTCCAACAATATCCCCCTTTGTCATTTATGGAAACCCATATCATTTTACTAAAACCTGACCTTTATTTTTCTCCTGCTACCCCTGGCTCAATGCTCTCTCAAATATCTCTCCAATATACACAAATCTCTCCCCCTTTGACATCAATAGCAAAGGGTCACCTTTGGGGCTCGGGGCTAAGTATGAGCCTCTTATCTTAGCACCTATCCCACCTCCATATGAGGTGATTAATTCTGAGGTGGGAGTATTTATACTCCCCAAAAATATTTTTCTTTACCTTTATCTTTTCCCTAAAGAACACAAGCTTATACTGAGAGGGGGGGTGAACAGTATAAGACCACTTTTTACTTTTCTTCTCAAATCAATATTATGCAGTGTATAGATAGTAGTATCAATAACAGTAATCAAAGTAATGCACAAAACACCATACACAATAGAGACACAGATTTTAACGTGGTTCACCCAATGTGGGCTACCTCCACAGAGAAAATATTTCTTCTAAATATTTCTCAAATAATCTCTTGGGAATATTTCCCAAATTACAATGTTTATGGACTTCTGTCCAAAGGAGATGTTGATCCCCTAATCTCAAGTTCATGGATCTCTTCCACAGGAGAACTCTTTCCCCTTCTGCTCTGGCTAGTGATCTTCTAGAAGACTCTGTCTCTATGTTGCACTGACTGGTGGATCTCTTTCCACTTGAAGACTCCTCACTCAGATCTATCTTCAATTGTCTTGGCTATTGGATCTCTATCCACTAAGACTCTATCCTCTATACTCTATCACCTCCAAATATCTGTCTCAATACTATACCAAACATAGTTCAGTCGGTCTAGCATAGTTTTGCTCAATCTCTTGTACTAAACATAGTACAATCGATCTAGTACAATTTTGCTCAATAGGTTCACACAGAACCTGCTCAAATATGCTCAATAGGTCCACACAGAACCTACTCAAATCTGCTCAATAGGTCCACACATAACCTGCTCAAATCTTCTCAATAGGTCCACATAGAACCTGCTCAAATATGCTCAACAGGTCCACACATAACCTACTCAAATCTGCTCAATAAGTCCACACAGAACCTGCTCAAATATGCTCAACAGGTCCACATAGAACCTGCCCAAATCTGCTCAATAGGTCCATATAGAACTTGCTCAAATCTGCTCAATAAGTCCACACATAACTTGCTCAAATCTGCTCAATAAGTCCTCTCTAGGACTTGCTCAAATCTGCATAGTAAGCTTTCACAAAATCTTAACTCAAATCAGTCCACAAGCCTTCTCAAAGACTTGTCTCAAATCACATAGAATCATAAAGAGAATTGTTAGAGACTCAATATGTTCTAAGCTCAATGTTCAATCAATATCTCAATTCAATCTCATAGAAGCATAAAGAGAATTGTTAGAGACTCAATATGTTCTATACTCAAATCCCAATCTCAACTCAAATCAATCTCATAGAAGCATAAAGAGAATTGTTAGAGACTCTATATGTTCTATACTCAAATCCCAATCTCAACTCAATAGAAGCATAAAGAGAATTGTTAGAGACTCAATATGTTCTATACTCAAATCCCAATCTCAACTCAACTCAATCTCATCTCAAATCAGAATATGAAATAGTTTGTTTCTAGGAACTTGAACAACCACATGCATCCACTTGACTAGGCTTAAATCAACTCAACTCAACCAATCACCTCAAGGAACAATCCTTTCTCACAAACCCTAGTCCAAGCATGTATTTAACCAACTCAAAATGTTTCCAACAATGCTCAATCACAAATCTCACATAACAATTATACTCATGTTCTTTTCTAACTCAAGTTCAAGTTCATTTCACAATCAATGGGCTTCAACAACAATGCTTCTAAAACAAGGTTTAATTACAACTCACAAACCAGAAAACCTTGAAGCATTAAACCAACAACTCTCAAAAATGGAAACCACAATCAATCCTTTTCTCTCCAAAGATATTTCAGAAATCAACCACCATAAACAATCAATAGGAGAATGTGCCCATACCTTTTTGATGCCAAGGAGTTGTCCACAAAATCTGCCACACTTAAACACAACTTTCCTTTCCAATCTCAATAAGGGTTAGTGGACTTCAAATAATCACAATATAAAGCATAACTCAATTTACACCCTTTTTACTCCAACTAAATAAACACATCCACCAAAGTCCCTTTTTAATAAAACCCTTATCAAAATAACAATCAATAAGCCTTTCAAAAATACTTTAAAACAACTCCTTATTTCTCCTAAATTCAATTCTTAATAACCATAAAATAAATCATTAAACCCCTCAAGTTTTGCAATAATCAATACAACCCAAATAACAAAGCTTAATTAAAACTTTAATTTCCACTAACCACCTTATAACTCCAACCTTAGGGCTAAATAAAATTAAATTAATGCAAAACGTAATTACCTCCTCAAGGGGATTCGAACCCCCGACTTGCCCACACCGTGAGCGTCTTAGCCACGGCTAAGATTCCACATGAGCTAGCCGCTCGTTGGAAAGGGAAAGGCACAACGTGCCTTATGCCCGTCTCCACCTTCCGCAAAACCAAAGGCGCCGAAGCGCTTCTCTCATGCTTTCCAAAAAATGCAGTCAAGGGGATTCGATCCTCGACATTTTCATCTACCCCATGCCTTAGCCAAGGCCCACTTGCCAATGCGCCATGCTGCCCACGATGTTTGTTTCTCCGAACGCAGTCTGTGTTATTCGCTGCCACACTTTTCAAGAATTTCGCACGAGCTCATAAACGATTCGATAGCCAACACTTTTATTACACGAGCAAGGATGAAATAATAATCAATTGAAGCCCCCTTTATATAGTCCTTTAATCATATCGAAGACGTCGACGGAAATATGAATTTTTATTTGCTTGATGACGTCGGCGGAAATCTTGCATATTGAGTTTTAAATTTGAATTCAAATTTTAAATAATTAAAATTTAAACCAAATATTAAAACTTAAATATCTCCATCACCGGGGCACCTTTTTCGATGAAACGAAAGCCCAACTTGGGTTTTAAGAAAAACCCAGATCAAATCTGCTATCCATGGTTTTAAATAAAACCTTTTATTTTTCCTGTCTTGGTTTTCACAAAAACCCTTCATTGATCCTTTTGACATTAAATGATCTTTTGACATCAATGACAACATATTAGCTTAGGGACTCAAAATGTCCAACAATCTCCCCCTTTGTCATTGATGGCAACCCAAATCCTTTTACTAAAATCTGACCTTCTTTTCTCTCCCCCGGACTTTGCTCCCCCTGGCTCAATGCTCTCTCGGATATCAAAACTCTCCTCATATCAAAAACTCTCCCCAAAATACACAAATCTCTCCCCCTTTGACATCAATGGCAAAGGGTCACCTTTGGGGCTCGGGGCTAAGAATTAAGCCTCTTAGCTTAGCCCCTCCCCCACCTCCACATGAGGTGGTTAATTCTAGGGTGGGAGTATTTCTACTCCCTGAAAGCACTGTTCTCTACCTTTGTCTTTTCCTCTTTCTTTTTGTTGAATCCTCTCACTGTTTCTTTCCAAGTCATCATCCCTGTTCCTGTTCCTGTTCTTGTTCTCATCCATGTTCCTATTCTTGTTTTTATCCATGTTCCTATTCTTGTACCTACTCTTGTCCTCATTCTTTTTTGAGTCTCTTTTCTTTTCTGAGTCTGTGTTCCTGTTCATCTTCTTGTTTCTGTTCATGTTCTTGTTCCTGCCCATGTTCCTATTCCTGTTCATATTTTTGTTCCTGTTCACATTCCTGTTCCTGTTCATGCTTGATTTTGGAATATTTTCTCTACACCATCTTGCTATGTGACCATCATTATTGCACTTATAACACTTAATGTTATTATTCCTTGGATGTGCAACTGTCTTAGGATTTCTCCTAGTGAAGCCATATCCTCTTCTGTCATGAATCCTGCAATTCATTGCCTTGTGACCAAACTCATTACACGAATAGCAATATCCTTGGAAAAGTTGTTCTCTTCCATATACCTATCTTTCATGTGACCTGCATTGTGAAGCCATGTGCCCAAACCTGTGACATGAGAAGCATCTCCCATTGAAGCTTCCTTGTCTAGACCTCATTGGTCTCCTGTTCTGATTGTTGTTCCATTTGAATCTTCTTTGCCCATTGTCCCTGTTGGACTCACTGCAATCTGACTCATCCTTAGAAGTTTCACTTTCACTTCCACTTTCATCTGAGAATCCCTCTTCTGAAGTGTCTTCTTCTGAAGTTCCTTCTTCTTCAAGACTTGAAGTAGACTTTTCTTTTTCCTGTTTCTTTCCAAAGCCAAGACCTGTTGAACATGATGTTCTTTGTTGTCCACAAATGAACTTATCCAAGTTCTTAGAGCTATTTGTGAAACTCTTCATCTTGATCTTGGAGTCCTTTAAATATTCCTTTAGAGTAGCCACTTCTTGTGCTAACTTCTCACATTCCAAAATCTTTGCTTCTAACTTTTCTTTGAACTTACTTGCCTTAGCCTTGGACTTCTCTAAGTCCTCTATGAGCAATAATATTTCTTCATCACATTCTTGAAACTGACTTTCAAGCTTAGAGTGTTACTTTCTTACCTTCTTTACTGTGTCAAGAGCATAGATGAGTTCTCCCTTGAGATCATAACCATTCTCTATTGAATAGTCCTCTATTTGTTTGCCTTTGTCCATGTCATTTCTTTCTTTTGACTTGTCTTCTATAGGATCACTCAATTCTTCATCTTCTAATGCCATTAGAAGATTCTCATTTGTTCCACCAAGTGCATCTTCAAAATCATCATCACTAAAACTATAACCATCCCTTGTGCAATCATCTTCAAGATGTCCAAATTTACCACATCTAAAACACTTGAGAATAACTGGAGTCTTTTTCTTAACTGGATCTTTTTCTTCAACCATGAACAAGACTTCATCTCTATCATTGTCTAAAATACTAGCATCACTATCAATTGAGTACTTACTTGCATTATCCGCATAGTAGCTTCTCTTTTGCCTTTGGAAGAACTTCTTCCCTTGTCTGTTTTGTCCATCCCTACTTTTCTTTTGGTACCTATGTTTTTTAGATTCCCTATACTTGTGATCTTGGTTTTCTTCATCATTGTTATTCTTTGGCTCTTTGCACTCTGTTGCAAAATGTCCATACTTGCCACAATTAAAGCACTTAATAGATCTCATATCTATCGGTCTTTTGGAACCTCTATCTCTTCTACCATAGTTAGCTTCTTCATCACTAGAAGATTCATTTCTTGATTCTATCTTCTTACCCTTTTTCTTACTGTCCACTTTGAATGCAACTTATTTTGGAGGAATAGGATCTTTTGTTCTTATTTCAAAAGTTGTAAGCATACCAAGCAAAACATTTCTTGTTAGATTATCACTATCAATTGATGTTTCTATGGCAAAAACCTTTTCACTATACCTTTTTGGAAGAGTTCTCAAGATCTTGTCACAAGCATCAGATTCATCAACCTTCATTCCAAGACCTTTCATCTCATGTATAATTTCATCAACCTTGTTGAGATAGTCACGAATGCTTTCATCTTCCCTCATTCTTAGATTCTCAAATTCTCCCTTGATATTTTTGATCTTAGATTTATTGACACTTTTATCTCCTTCATATATGGTATGCCACATTTCCCATGTATCTTTTGTTGTTGTACATTCCACAACCTTCATAGATTATGATCTATGTAGTCCTCTTATAATTGCATTCATAGCTCTTGAATTTGCATGCATGAGAAGCTTACCTTCCTTATATGTAGGAGGATTGGCTCCTAAATCATATCCAAATTCCATTGCATCCCAAACTTCATTTCCAAGTGCCATCAGGTGAAATATCATAGCACACACCAATATAGGAAGTCACTTCCATCAAATACTAGTACTGCATTATTGAAGACCTCATTATTTTGATCCTTTTTATCCAATGTGTTCTTAGACCGCTTTTCCTTCAAGCTGTCAAAATCTTCTTAAGGAACCATCTCTTGTTAGTCTCACAATGGCACTGAGAGGGGGGGGGTGAATCAGTGCAGCTATTTAACTATTTAAAACTTAAAACTTTAACTCTTAAAGCCAAAACAAATGAATGCTAAAACCAGAAACAACAAGTACCACAAGAGAGCATCACATAACACAAGATGTAACGAGGTTCACCAGTTTTGGCTACTCCTCAAACTAGACTGCTTGGACTCCCATCCAAATCCAGCCATTGCAAAGCACCAACTTTACAATCAATTTACCAGCATCCACTGGAAGGAGCACCAACCCCTAATTTACCAACACCAACTGGAAGGAGCACCAACCCCTGATTCCAAGCACCAACTTGGATTTCTATTTTCAATTTTGATTGACATAAAAATGCCTTCTGTGTTACAAGACCCTCACTGGTCTAGCTTAACTCAAATCAATCTCATGGAAGCATACACTCTTTTACAGTTCTACCTTCTGCACACTTACAACCCTTTCATATGGCTTGCTCTTGCAGCTCTTCACAGCTCCATCACAGCACTGTTATTATCTCTTACAGCATACTTGCTTTCTTTTAACAGCCCACAACACTATCCTTCTTACAGCATACTTCAAGCTATTTTTCAGTCCACAGTACTATCTCTCTATTCTTACGCAGCACTCTTTCCTCACCGCTCTTATCTCTCAGTAGTTCTCTCTCTCACTTGACCAACCCTTTCTTTCTTTGGCTTTTTCTTATATATGTTTTTTTCACACACGAGCTAAAACCTTACGGTTCATTCTTACCGCTCTGCTTAATGCGTGCTCAGCCCGTCTTCTCTGCACCCTGACAGCTTTTCTGTTTATTTCGGCTCTGACAACCTTTCTGTTTATTTCGGCTCTGACAACCTTATCTATTTATTTCGGCTCTGACAGCCTTTCTGTTCATTTCGGCGTTCTCTCTTCCTTGTCAGTGGCACCTTCCCTCTTTATGGCTACACGTCATTTTAAACAATATTTTTTCATCTTAAAACCCTAGTCTTTAGTAACTGCCATTAACACGCATGCAGCCTACTATCTACGCTTTCTCGGCTTTTGTATTTTTACTGCAATATATTATATTTTATTATGGCCCATACTTTTTGTATTTCTCATTTCCCGCGCTCTTACCACCGCACCGCGCACCCTACTACAGTTGTCTTATTATAATAATACATTCTGCCTGATCTTCTTCAGATTTTTTCGGCCATTGTAGATTCTGTCAGTTTGTTACACGTGTAGCATTTCTGTAACCCCACCTGTAACAGATCTTGTTTTGCTGCAAGATTTTATTCTGCAACTGTCCCTATGTATGCTTCTTCGGCTTGCTACCACGAAAACCTTACATGTCATGAAATCGTGACATACTCTGCTTTCGTACACTCTACTTCGCAAGCACCAGCGAAAACATGACATGTCACGAAATCGTGACACTTTTCGCCTTCTTGACCTCTTCTTGGCATGCACCCGCGAAAATGGAACACGTCGCGAAATCGCGACAACTTTTCTCATGCACCAGCGAAATTGAAACATGTCACGAAATCGCGACATCTTTTCTCTCTCCTCTTCTCTCGCCAGAAAATGGAACATGTCATGAAATCACGACATCTTTTCTCTCTCCTCTTCCTTCACTTCGCCCACGAAAATGGAACATGTCACGAAATCGTGACATCTTTTCTCTCTTCTCCTTCTCCTCAAATAACATTCTTTCTCAATTCTAACATGTAGCGAAATCGCTACAACTTTTCCTTACACTTTCTCTTTACTAAAAAGTCTAACATGTAGCGAAATCGCTACACTTTTGCTCCTTGTACTTTCTCTTTCTTTCCGAAAAATCCTAACATGTAGCGAAATCGCTACACTTTTCACTTCATTTTTACAATAATGTAGCGAAATCGCTACACTTTGTGCCTTTGCACTTCCTTTGCCGAAACTTCAACATGTAGCGAAATCGCTACACTTTTGTTGCCGTACATTCTCTCTCCTCTTCGGGTCACGAAAACTCGACGTGTCGCGATATCGTGACACTTTTCCTTGAGCAGCTTTTCCTCCATTTATGTCATGAAATCGTGACACTTTTCACCTTGCTTCCTTTTCCAAATTGTCATGAAATCGTGACAGTTTTTCCACTTGGCTTCCTTCTCTCCAACATGTCATGAAATCGTGAAAATTTTCTCTTTCTCTCTCCTCCACCATGTCGTGAAATCGTGACATTTTTCTTTGCATCTTCTCTCTCCTCATGCACGAAATCGCGACAAAACATGTCACGATATCGTGACAGTTTTCTAGCTTTTTCTCTCTCCTCCTTTTTGTCGCGAAATCGTGACAGAAAACATGTCGCGATATCGCGACAGTTTTCTAACTTGTCTTTTTCTTTGATTTTTTGAAACTGGGCCACTTCTGTCTTCTTGGAAATTTATTGTACATGTTCTGACTGACCTCTGAACTCTTGTTCACTTCATCAACTGATCTATCTATTGACTTTTGCACTCCTATTGCTGCACGATCCTATACTCATGGACAATAATGACAATAGTTTGGCTGCACCTTACTCATCAAACAACTCCTATCCATCACCTTGCTCATCAATCAACTCCAATCCATTGCATCAACTGATCAACCTGACTGTGTTGACAACAATGACAATACTTTGGTTGCACCTTGCTCATCAATCTCCCCCTTTGGAATTGTTGGCAACACACGTAATTGCGTGCAATTACCTATAATTCTTCTCCCCCTTTGACAATAATACCAAAGGGCGGCTGCAACACTCCCCCTTAGTCCATGCACAACATTCTCAGGCAAAAAATTAATCCAGTTAGCAAAAAGCATAAACATGAGCAATATGATGAACAGATCCATAAATGCTCCCCCTGAGAATTTGATCCCGATGTCTAGTCAAATCTTAGCCAATTCTTGGGAATAAGTGACCTCTTCAGTTCACGCTGTCTTCTGAGCCTCAACCCTCTGTACTCTGTCATAGACTCACTAAGAACCTGCTTAATAAGCTCACATAGAACTTGTCCAGATCAGCACACAAGTTCTCACTAGAACCTCGCTTAGCATGAACCCACAAAGAGAATTGTTAGAGACCCAATGTGATTCATCAACCTCATAGAAACATACAGAGAATTGTTAGAGACTCAATATGTTCTATACTTAATTCCCAATCTCAATCTCAACTATTAAACTCAAAACAGCCAACCAAGGGTTCCACCAACTCAATGCAAGTAGCTAGACTCACAAATATAAACCCTAGTGCACAAAGCTTCCACTATCTCAAACCAAAAATTATGCATTCACCAAAAACTCTCCTTAAGGATAACAATGCATAAGTAGTCTTCAATAAACCAGAAAATAGGATTTACACCTAGCCAAGGGATACCTAGAAGAATACCTTTTCACTCCAACCTTATTTCAGAAAACATACACCAATCATACTCATAAGAAGAATGTGTCCATACCTTATTGGAGTAGAAGATAATTGAACCTTCAAGCTGTCACCACACACAACTCTCAAACTTCCAACCAAGTTAGGGATAGAATAAAAATAAATGAGCAATAAAATAAACTTCCTTTATTACACCTTTTAGCTCCACTTCTTTAAACACAACCACCAAAACATGCCAATAAGATAATGTCAAAGCAAAATATGACAACTTAACCTTATACCTCCATCAATTATATTTGCCAAGTCAACTCAAAATACTCCAAGCAAATAATAAAAGATATACCTTGGCCAATCTTAGTTCTCCAACCTTTGGAGAAAGTGAATAACACCACCACAAATGCTAAAGCGCTTTCATTGCTGCTATCCTCGTGCATCACGACCAAGACGAAATTGCCCACAACATGGGTCAAACTTGGCACCTCTGCCCAACGCTTCTTCACTCAACATGCAGATTTCACATCTTTCAACAAAATTGATAAGTGACTCACACTTGTACCAACTCTGCAAATTTACTGCCAACTTAGTGCAAGCAATAAATACTGTACTGCAGCACAACCAGATTCCTTTTTAAATTTAAAACCTGATCTGAGTTTTCTACAGATACTGCAGATCACACTTTACTTTTAACTGTGCAAATCAGGAGAAGACATTTTGACAAACACTTTATGGCCAACCATAGAGCCCCTTACTCAACCTCAACTTCTTAACCTCGGATTGATATTTTATCAACAGTTAAACCGAACTGTCTGTGAATTGAATAATATTACCAAGGCGACAAGAAGGATCTAGCAATCTTTACCTCAAAGTGTAAAACAAATACACGCTGCTCGAAACACGTATATGCAGCTAGGGCAAACACGCATTCTTTCATTAAACAAAAAATTTTGAACTGTTATGATCCGTAGCTATGAACAGATGGTGGAAGAATTATCAACAGTACAACAGTGACATATCTCAACACTACCAATTGTGACAGCTCTTCAAATTAAACAGCACACTTCACGGCACCTCCAAAAACAACTACAAGAACTGACAACACACTTTAACTGCTATACAACAATAACCCGACTGCTTACCTTTCATCCTCAGAAAATCGGCCAAAAACATAGGAGCATTAAAATAATATTTTAAGATTGCTCCCCCTGAGGATGTGCCACCTGGAGCTGCTTAATGCAGAAGAGGAGTAATCTCCTTCTGTCCAAGGAGACACGAATTCCTTTCTTCTGACTTTCTCTAGACTTTCCTGAACTTGGGCTTGAGTTTTTCAACTACATCCCTATTTTGCCCCTGTTCGTGAACTTGAACATTTTTCTTGCGGGGTTGTCTCTTGTGCATTCTTGAAGGATGATTATTTTCCTTTCTGCTGTGCACATGATTTATTCTCTGTCTGTATTGCATTCTTTACGTCTGATGAAATCTAGGGTTTTGCATTAGATTAGATACAGAAGTGCTTGGACAGAACCTTGCTATGTGCCCTTGACCATTACATTTAAAACATTGCACATGTTTAATTCCCTGTCTGTATAGCATCCTGTCTTGCCTTAGGTTGGATACAGAAGTGCTTGGACAAAGCCTTGCTATGTGTCCATGGCCATTACAATTAAAACATTGCATAGGGTGTTCACTCAGAAAAGCAGATGTAGTTTTATCAGCAAAACTCTTTGATCTTTTGTTCAGTCCACAATAAATTGCCTTGTGACCAAAGTGGTTGCATTTAGAACAATAGCCATTAAAAGCATTATTATTAAAAGAGTGAGAGTGAGAGAACCTCTTTTGCTGTGGTTGCTTTGCTGTAGATTTTCTTTGATATTTTCTTCCTTTTGAGGATTCAGCTTCAGACTTTTCTTTTTTCAATCCTTCAACCGTGGACTTCTTCTTCTCTGCATATTTGGAGGATGAAGGTTGTTCAGCTTCATATCCAAGACCAAACTTAGCCGTGGAGCTTCTTTGTTGATTTATCATTGTATCTAGCAACTCTGTGCTTTTCTCAAATTTGAGATTTATATTGGCCTCTTTTAGTTGTTTCTTCAATGAAACAATCTCTTCTTCTTGTTGGCAGCAAACTGTCTCTTTCTCATTGATTTGAGACCTGAGAATATCTTCAATCCTCTTGGACTCATCTACTTGCAGCTTTAGATCAACAACAACTTTGTTAGATTCCTCTTCACTTTTGCTATATACATCGTCCTCATCATCCAGCTGAGTCTTCAAGGCTTCTTCTGCTTTCTTGGCCTTTTGAACTTGTAAGAAGAGATCTTCAATCTCATCCCCATATTCTTCTAACTTCTTGGACAGTCTTTTGTTCTTTTTCCTTTCTATACTCAACTCTTCAAGAGCAGATGATAAACTCACCTTCTAGATCTACTTCAATCTCAAGATTTTCATCACATACTTCGAGATTCACTTCTTCTACCTTCTCTAGTGTAATTTTCTCTTCTAAAGGAACTGAAACTGACCGGGATGCCTTATTGGAGGAGGATCTATTCTTCTTAGCCATTGTATACTAATCCAAGATCAACCCTGACTGATTTAGCCAAAACTGGGAACTTGGCTCTGATACCAATTGTTAGTCTTACAATGGCACTGAGAGGGGGGGGTGAATCAGTGCAGCTATTTAAAACTTAAAACTTTAACTCTTAAAGCCAAAACAAATGAATGCTAAAACCAGAAACAACAAGTACCACAAGAGAGCATCACATAACACAAGATGTAACGAGGTTCACCAGTTTTGGCTACTCCTCAAACTAGACTGCTTGGACTCCCATCCAAATCCAGCCATTGCAAAGCACCAACTTTACAATCAATTTACCAGCATCCACTGGAAGGAGCACCAACCCCTAATTTACCAGCACCAACTGGAAGGAGCACCAACCCCTGATTCCAAGCACCAACTTGGATTTCTATTTTCAATTTTGATTGACATAAAAATGCCTTCTGTGTTACAAGACCCTCACTGGTCTAGCTTAACTCAAATCAATCTCATGGAAGCATACACTCTTTTACAGTTCTACCTTCTGCACACTTACAACCCTTTCATATGGCTTGCTCTTGCAGCTCTTCACAGCTCCATCACAACACTGTTATTATCTCTTACAACATACTTGCTTCCTTTTAACAGCCCACAACACTATCCTTCTTACAACATACTTCAAGCTATTTTACAGTCCATAGTACTAACTCTCTATATTTCCACAACACTCTTTCCTCACCGCTCTTATCTCTCAGCAGTTCTCTCTCTCACTTGACCAACCCTTTCTTTCTTTGGCTTTTTCTTATATATATATTTTATCACACATGAGCTAAAACCATTACGGTTCATTCTTACCGCTCTGCTTAATGCGTGCTCAGCCCGTCTTCTCTGCACCCTGACAGCTTTTCTGTTTATTTCGGCTCTGACAGCCTTTCTGTTTATTTCGGCTCTGATAGCCTTATCTGTTTATTTCGGCTCTGACAGCCTTATCTGTTCATTTCGGCGTTCTCTCTTCCTTGTCAGCGGCACCTTCCCTCTTTATGGCTACACGTCATTTTAAACAATATTTTTTCATCTTAAAACCCTAGTCTTTAGTAACTGCCATTAACACGCATGCAGCCTACTATCTGCGCTTTCTCGGCTTTTGTATTTTTATTGCAATATATTATATTTTATTACGGCCCATACTTTTTGTATTTCTCATTTCTCGTGCTCTTACCGCCGCATCGCGCACCCTACTACAGTTGTCTTATTATAATAATACATTCTGCCTGATCTTCTTCAGATTTTTTGGCCACTGTAGATTCTGTCAGTTTGTTACACGTGTAGCATTTCTGTAACCCCACCTGTAACAGATCTTGTTTTGCTGCAAGATTTTATTCTGCAACTGTCCCTATGTATGCTTCTTCGGCTTGCTACCGCGAAAACCTTACATGTCACGAAATCGTGACATACTCTGCTTTCGTACACTCTACTTCGCAAGCACCAATGAAAACATGACATGTCGTAAAATCGTGACACTTTTCCTTCTTGACCTCTTCTTGGCATGCACCCGCGAAAATGGAACACGTCACGAAATCGTGACACTTTTCGGCATGCACCAGCGAAATCGAAACATGTCGTGAAATCGCGACATCTTTTTCTCTCTCCTCCCTCACTTGCCCACGAGAAATGGAACATGTCACGAAATCGTGACATCTTTTCTCTCTCCTCTCCTTCACTTTCCCAAATGGAACATGTCACGAAATCGTGACATCTTTTCTCTCTTCTCTTCTCTGCATCGCTACAACTTTCCTTCCTTTCTTCTGCAAATCTAACATGTAGCGAAATCGCTACAACTTTTCTTAACTTCCTCTCTTTCAAATCGACATGTAGCGAAATCGCTACACTTTCTTCACTCTTCTTTGCCTTAAAATCCAACATGTAGCGAAATCGCTACACCTTTCGCCTTCTTCTCCAAAATCAACATGTAGCGAAATCGCTACACCTTTTTGCCTTGCACTTCCAGCCTTGCTTTGGTTTGCGAAACTTCAACATGTAGCGAAATCGCTACACTTTTGTTGCCGTACATTCTCTCTCCTCTTCGGGTCGTGAAAACCCGACGTGTCGTGATATCGTGACACTTTTCTTGGCGCTTTTCTTCCAAATCTGTCGTGAAATCGTGACACTTTTCATCCTTGGCGCTTCCTTTTGCAAATTGTCACGAAATCGTGACACTTTTCCACTTGCTTCCTTCTCTCCAACATGTCACGAAATCGCGATAGTTTTTCAAGCTTTTTCTCTCTCCTCCATCATGTCACGAAATCGTGACATTTTTCTGTGCCTTCTCTCTCCTCATGTCGAATCACGACAGAAAACATGTCGCGATATCGTGACGCTTTTCCAACTTTTTCTCTCTCCTCCTTTTTGTCGCGAAATCACGATAGAAAACATGTCGCGATATCGTGACAGTTTTCTAACTTGTCTTTTTCTTTGATTTTTTGAAACCGGGCCACTTCGCCTTCTTGGAAATTTATTGTACATGTTCCGATTGACCTCTGAACTCCTGTTCACTTCATCAACCGATCTATCTATTGACTTCCACTCCATTCCATTGCATCATCCTTCCTCATCAATGAGTTGACAATAATGACAATACTTTGGCTGCACCTTACTCATCAAACAACTCCTGTCCATCACCTTGCTCATCAATCAACTCCAATCCATTGCATCAACTGATCAACCTGACTGTGTTGACAACAATGACAAAACTTTGGTTGCACCTTGCTCATCATCTCTGATACCAATTGAAGAACACAAGCTTATACTAATAGGGGGTGAAAATTATAAGACCACTTTTTACTTTTTTTCTCAAATAAATAGTATGTAGTGTATATATAGCAGTATCAATAACAGTAATCAAAGCAATGTATAAAATACCATACACAATAGAGAAACGTATTTTAATGTGGTTCACCTAGTGTGGGCTATCTCCATAGAGAATATTTCTTTTAAATATTTCTCAAATAATCTCTTGGGAATATTTCCCAAATTAAAATGTTTATGGACTTCTGTCCAAAGGATATGCTTATCCCCTAATCTCAAGTTCATGGATCTCTTCCACAGGACAACTCTTTCCCCTTATGCTCTAGCTAGTGATCTTCTAGATGACTCTATCTCTATGCTGCACTCACTGGTGAATCTCTTTCCACTTAAAGACTCCTCACTCAGATCTATCTTCAATTGTCCTGGTTTCTAGATCTCTATCCATTAATACTTTGTCCTCTATACTCTATCACCTCTAAAGCTCTATCTCAATACTGTACCAAACACAGTTCAGTCGGTCTAGCATAATTCTGCTCAATATCTTGTACTAAACATAGTACAGTCAGTCTAGTACAATTTTGCTTAATAGTTTCACATAGAACCTGCTAAAATTTGATCAACATGTCCACACAGAACCTACTCAAATCCACTCAATAGGTTCACATAGAACCTGCTCAAATCTGCTCAATAGGTCCACACATAACCTGCTCAAATCTGCTCAACAGGTCCACACAGAACCTACTCAAATATTCTCAACATGTCCACACAGAACCTGCTCAATAGGTCCACACAGAACCTGCTCAAATCTGCTCAATAAGTCCTCTCTAGGACTTGTTCAAATCTGCATAGTAATATTTCACAAAATTTTAACTCAAATCAGTCCACAAACCTTCTCAAAGACTTGTCTCAAATCACATAGAATCATAAAGAGAATTATTAGAGACTCAATATGTTCTAAGCTCAATGTTCAATCAATATCTCAATTCAATCTCATAGAAGCATAAAAAGAATTGTTAGAGACTCAATATCTTCTATACTCAAATCACAATCTCAACTCAAATCAATCTCACAGAAACATAAAGATAATTGTTAGAGACTCTATATGTTCTATACTCAAATCCCAATCTCAACTCAATAGAAGCATAAAAAGAATTGTTAGAGACTCAATATGTTCTATACTCAAATCCCAATCTCAACTCAACTCAATCTCATCTCAAATCATAATATGAAATATTTTATTTCTAGGAACTTGAACAACCACATGCATCCACTTGACTAGGCTTAAATCAACTCAACTCAACTCAACCAATCATCTCAAGGAATAATCATTTCTCACAAATCCTAGTCCAAGCATATATTTAACCAACTCAAAATATTTCCAACAATGCTCAATCACAAATCTCACATAATAATTATACTCATGTTCTTTTCTAACTCAAATTCAAGTTCATTTTAAAATAAATGGGCTTCAACAACAATGCTTCTAAAACAAGGTTTAATTACAATTCACAAACCAAAAAACCTTGAAGCATTAAACCAACAACTCTAAAAAATGGAAACCAAAATCAATCCTTTTCTCTCCAAAGATATTTCATAAATCAACCACCATAAACAATCAATAGGAGAATGTGCCCATACCTTTTTGATGCCAAGGAGTTGTCCACAAAATCTGCCACACTTAAACACAACTTTCCTTTCCAATCTCAATAAGGGTTAGTGGACTTCAAATAATCACAATATAAAGCATAACTCAATTTAAACCCTTTTTACTCCAACTAAATAAACACATCCACCAAAGTTCCTTTTTAATAAAACCCTTATCAAAATAACAATCAATAAGCCTTTCAAAAATACTTTAAAACAACAACTTATTTCTCCTAAATTCAATTCTAAATAACCATCAAATATATCATTAAACCCCTCAAGTTTTACAATAATCAATACAGCCCAAATAACAAAGCTTAATTAAAACTTTAATTTCCACTAACCACCTTATAACTCCAACATTAGGGCTAAATAAAATTAAATTAATGCAAAACGTAATTACCTCATCAAGGGAATTTGAACCCTCGACTTGCCCACACCGTCTTAGTTGTGGCTAAGATTCCACATGAACTAGTCACTCGTTGGAAAGGGAAAGGCACAACGTGCCTTATGCCCATCTCCACCTTCCACAAAACCAAATGCGTCGAAGCACTTCTCTCACGCTTTCCAAAAAAAATAGTCAAGGGGATTCGATCCTTAGCATTTTCGTCTTCCCCGCACCTTAGCCAAGGCCCACTTGTTAATGTGCCACATTGCCCATGATGTTTGTTTCTTTGAATGCAGTCTGTCTTATTCGTTGCTTCACTTCTCAAGAAATTCACATGAGCTTATAAACGATTCGATAGAAAACACTTTTATTACACAAGCAAGAATGAAATAATAATCAATTGAAGCCCCCTTTATATAGTCCTTTAATCATATCAAAGACGTCAATGAAAATATGACTTTTTATTTGCTTGATGACGTCGGCAGAAATCTTGCGTATTTAGTTTTAAATTTGAATTCAAATTTTAAATAATTAAAATTTAAACCAAATATTAAAACTTAAATATCTCCATCACCAGGGCACCTTTTTCGATGAAACGAAAGCCCAACTCTGGTTTTAATAAAAACCCAGATCAAATATGTTGTCCATGGTTTTAAATAAAATATTTTATTTTTCCTATCTTGGTTTTCACAAAAACCCTTCATTGATCCTTTTGACATTAAATGATCTTTTGACATCAATGACAACATATTAGCTTAGGGACTCAAAATGTCCAATATTCCCTTCTTTTTTGATTTTTATGAATCCTTTGACTGTTTCTTTCCAAGCCATCATCTCTGTTCCTATTCCTATTTGTGTTCCTATTCTCATCCATGTTCCTGTTCATGTTCATGTTCCTGTTCTCATCCATACTCCTATTCCTATTCATGTTTCTTTTCATGTTCATGTTCTTGTTTCTGTTCATATTCCTGCTCCTGTTCATGTCTATTTTTGGAATATTTTCTCTACACCATCTTGTTGTGTGACCATAATTATTGCACTTATAACACTTAATGTTATTATTCCTTTGAGGTGCAACTGTCTTAGGATTTCTCCTAGTGAAGCCATATCCTCTTCTATCATGAATCTTGTAATTCATTGCCTTGTGACCAAAATCATTACATGAATAACAATACCCTTGGAAAAGTTATCCTTTTCCATATTTCTTTCTTTCATGTGTCCTACACTATGAAGCCATGTGCCCAAACCTGTGACATGAAAAATATCTTCCATTGAAGCTTCCTTGTCTTGACCTCATTGGTCTCCTATTCTAATTGTTGTTCCATCTGTATCTTCTCTGTGCATTGTTCCTATATTTGTTGAACTCTTTTTTGTCCAACTCATCCTCTGATGTCTCACTCCCACTTACACTGTCTTCTTCTGATGTATCTTCTTCTGAAGTTTCTTCTTCTTCAAGACTTGAAGTAGACTCTTCTTCCCTTTTCTTTTGAACCTGTTTAGAACCAAGACCTATCTTGTTTGTTGCTCTTCTTTGTATCTTGACTATTTTATCCACACTCTTTGCACTATTTACATACTTGTATAGCTTATTCTTGGAGTCTTCTACATCTTCCTTTAGTAGAGCCACTTCTTGTGCTAACTTCTCACATTCCAAGATCTTTGCTTCTAACTTATCTTTGAACTTGCTTGCCTTAGCCTTTGATTTTTCTAAATCCTCTATGAGCAATAATATTTCTTCATCACATTCTTGAAATTGACTTTCAAGCTTAGAGTGTTGCTTTCTTACCTTCTTTACCGTGTCAAGGGCATAGATAAGTTCTCCCTTGAGATCATAACCATTCTCTACTGAATAATCCTCTATTTGTTTGCCTTTGTCCATATCATTTATTTCTTTTGGCTTGTCTTCTATAGGATCACTCACTTCTTCTTCTAATGCCATAAGAAGATTTTCATCTGGTCTATCAAGTGCATCTTCAAAATCATCATCACTGAAACTATAACCATCCCTTGTACAATCATCTTCAAGATGTCCAAATTTACCACATCTAAAACACTTGAGAATAACTGGAGTCCTTTTCATTAACTTGGTTCTTTCTCTTCAACCATAAATAGGACTTCATCTCTATCATTGTCTGAAAAACTAGCATCACTATCATTTGAGTACTTACTTGCATTATCCGCATAGTAGCTTCTCTTTTGCCTTTGGAAGAACTTATTTCCTTGTCTATTTTGTCCATCCTTGCTTTTCTTCTGGTATCTGTGTCTTTCTGATTCCTTGTACCTGTGATCCTATTTTTCTTCATCATTGTTGCTCTTTGGCTCTTTGCACTCTATTGCATAATATCCATACTTTCCACAATTAAAACACTTAACAGATCTTAGATCTATGGGTCTTCTGGAACCTTTATCTCTTCTGCCATAATTTGCTTCTTCATCATTAGAAGACTCACTACTTGATTCTGACTTCTTACCCTTTATATTTTTGTTCACTTTGAATGCAGCTTCTTTCGGAGGAATAGGATCTTTTGTTCTTATCTCAAAAGTTGTAAGCATGCCAAGAAAAGCATTTCTTGTTAGACTATCACTATCAATTGATGTTTCTATAGCAGAGACCTTTTCACTGTACCTTTTTGGAAGAGTTCTCAAGATCTTATCACAAGCATCAGATTCATCAATCTTCATTCCAAGACCTTTCATCTCATGTATAAGTTCATCAACCTTGTTGAGATAGTCATGAATGTTTTCATCATCCCGCATTCTTAGGTTCTCAAATTCTCCTTTGAGATTTTTGATCTTAGCTTTCCTAACACTTTTATCTCCTTCATATATGGTATGCAATAGTTCCCACATATCTTTTGTTGTTTTACAATCCATAACCTTCATAGATTCTGATCTTCGTAACCCTTTTATAATTGCATTCATAGCTCTTGAATTTGCATGCATTAGAAGCTTACCTTCCTTATCTGTAGGAGGATTGACTATTGAATCATATCCAAATTCCACTGCATCCCAAACTTCATTGCCAAGTGCCATTAGGTGAAATCTCATCAACACACACCAATACAAGAAGTCACTTCCATAAAATACTGGTACTACATTATTGATGGACCCATCCTTTTGATCCTTTTGATCCATTGTGTTCTTAGACCGCTTTTCCTTCAAGCTATCAAACTCTTCTGAAGGAACCCGCTCTGATACCAATTGAAGAACACAAGCTTATACTGAGAGGGGGGTGAACAAGTATAAGACCACTTTTTACTTTTCTTTTCAAATCAATATTATGCAGTGTATAGATAGCAATATCAATAGCAGTAATCAAAGAAATGCACAAAACACCATACACAATAGAGACACAAATTTAACGTGGTTCACCCAATGTGGGCTACCTCCATAGAGAAAATATTTCTTCTAAATATTTCTCAAATAATATTTTGGGAATCCTTCCCAATTACAATGTTTATGGACCTCTGTCCAAAGGAGATGTTGATCCCCTAAATCTGGTTTGTGGATCTCTATCCATAGGAGAACTCCTTCTCCTCTACTCGGTTGGTGATCCTCTAGAAGACACTGCCTCCACTACACTGACTGTGGATCTCTCTCCACTTGAAGACTCTTGTCCTCACTCAGAAGACCTATCCTCAATGTCCTGGTTGATGGATCTCTATCCACTAGAGACTCTATCCTCTCTGCTCTGTCACCTCCAAAGCTCTATCTCAATAGGTTCACTCAAAACCTTCTCAAATTGCTCAACAGGTCCACTCAAAACCTACTCAAATCTGCTCAATAGGTCCACTCAGAACCTGCTCAAATCTGCTCAACAGGTCCACTCAAAACCTTCTCAAATCTGCTCAATAGGTCCACTCAGAACCTACTCAAATCTGCTCAATAGGTCCACTCATAACCTGCTCAAATCTGCTCAATAGGTCCACTCAAAACCTACTCAAATATGCTCAATAGGTCCACTCAGAACCTACTCAAATATGCTCAATAGGTCCACTCATAACCTGCTCAAATCTGCTCAATAAGTCCACTCAAACCTATCCAAATCTACTCAATAGGTCCACACAAAACCTGCTAAAATCTCAATAGGTCCACTCAGAACCTATCCAAATCTGCTCAACAAGCTCACACATAACTTGTCCAAATCTACTCAATAAGTCCTCTCTAGGACTTGCTCAAATCTGCATTGCAAGCTTCCACAAAAGCTCACACAAAAATAGTCCACAAGCCTTCTCAAAGACTTGCCTCAAATCAGCTTAACAAGTCCACACAGAACTTGTCCAATCTCATAGAATCATAAAGAGAATTGTTAGAGACTCAATATGTTCTATACTCAATGCTCAATCACTTTCTCAACTCAATCTCATAGAAGCATAAAGAGAATTGTTAGAGACTCAATATGTTCTATACTCAATGCTCAATCACTTTCTCAACTCAATCTCATAGAAGCATAAAGAGAATTGTTAGAGACTCAATATGTTCTATACTCAAAGCTCAATCTCTTTTTCTCAAACTCAATCTCATAGAAGCATAAAGAGAATTGTTAGAGACTCAATATGTTCTATTCTCAAAGCTCAATCTCAACTCAAATCAGAATATAGAATAGTTTGTTTTATGGAACTTGAACAACCACTACATGCATCCACTTGACTAGGCTCAATCAACTCTACTCAACCAATCACTTCAAGAAACAACCCTTTCTCACAAACCCTAGTCCAAGCATGTATCTCCCAACTCAAAATGTTTCCAACAATGCTCAACAACAAATCTCACATAACAATGATACTCATGTTCTTTTCTAACTCAAGTTCAAGTTCTTTGCATAACCCATTGGCTTCAACAACAATGCTAATAAAACAAGGTTTTAATCACAACTCTCAATTCAGAAAACCTTGAAGCATAAACTCAAAGTACTTCACTCAACCAATGGTCTAAACAATAATGCTTATCAAACAAGGTTTAATCACAACTCTCAATCCAGAAAACCTTGAAGCATAAACTCAAAGTACTTCACTCAACCAATGGTCTAAACAATAATGCTTATCAAACAAGGTTTAATCACAACTCTCAATCCAGAAAACCTTGAAGCATTAACTCAACCACTTTCGAAAAGGAAACCCTAATCAAATCCTTTTCACTCCAAACTTAATTTTCAATCAAGCCAATCACCTAACTCAACAAAGAAGAATTTTGCCCATACCTTTTCTTGAAGAGTAGTTGCCCTTACAAATCTGCCACACTCACAATTACTTCTTTGACAAACTCAATAAGGGTTAGAGGATAATTTTTATATCACAAAAATAATATCACAATTACACCTTATCACTCCAACTTAAACAATAAGCAATATCCTCACAATAATCACAAAACCCTTTATTCAAAATAACATACAACCCACAAAGTCTTAACCTTTCAATATTCCACAATAGCAAAATTTAAGACTTGAAAATAAAAATAGAATTCTCCTTATAACTCCTAATGGTATTTCTCAACTACCAACCTTTATCACAATGCAAAGACTTCAACCACCAAATACCTTATACCTCCAACTTAGGCATTAATAAAATAAAACATAAAAATGTACCTTTGCCTTTGGAGAGTTTCGAACTCTCAACGCAGCCCACACAAACATCTTTGCCCATGGTGCAAACCACCACACGAGCTACAAGCTCGTTGGGAAGGAAGAAGCACCACGTGCTTCAACACCCCTTCCTTGCCTTGCAAAATGTATGCACCTAACGATTGGCACCTTCAACACGTCCACCAAAAGCTTCCATGGGATTCGAACACTATCCACCATGCACACCAAAACGTAAGCTTGCAGCCCACTTGCCACTAGGCCAAGGTGCCTTGTTGGCTTCCAACTAATCAACGCGCTTGCTTTTGTTTCCTTTCGCCATCAATTCAAACACGAATTTCGCAATTCTATCTCACGAGCTCTGCATTTAATTCGTATGCTTTCTCTTTCCAATTCGAGCAAGGATAATTCAGAAATCAACTTTGGGCATGGTATTTATATGCATTTCCACTAAATCAAAAACGTCGGCGCTTCCCTTTGGCTTCTATGACGTCGACGGAAATAAACTTTGCCTTGTTTAAAAACTTTAAATCCAACCTTTGGATTTATTAAAATATTCTTTGGTCTTAAACCTTTAAACCCAACCTTTGGGTTTATTAAAATATTTTTAGACTTTATAAACCCACTTTTGCAATATAAAATATTGTAATGAAAATTACAAATATTTTATTTTGGGTTTTCACCATGGCACTTCTAACCATTATAATATTTCACCTTTGATAAAGTACCTTTTAATATTTATTTATAAAATTTAAATTCATCCTGAATTTAAATAATTTATAAAATAAATATTATAACTCCTTTTTAACTTCTGTCTTTTGCACTATTTCACTCGAACTTCTGCCTTCTTGTTGAATATCAAATGACCATCTTTGTCACCTTTATTTCCTGCTGAAATATTTGGTATTAATGATGACTCCATCTGGTGGCATCAATGGTGACATCAATGACAACTTTGACTTAGGGACTCAAAATGTCCAACAGACCCATGCATAACATACAACTTCCATATCCATATGATATAGAGAGTGAGATAGAAAGTGATTTGGCTATTACATCCAACAATTCGAATAGCTTTGAAGATGAATCAAAGGCTATTCTTCTTGTCATAGACTAGATGGTCCCTAAAGAACCATTTCCTAGAAGGGTCACAACATGACCTTCATCACAAAAATTACTCTCTAATGAGAAAGCAGTGAATGATAGACTTCGGCCCATCTATTATGGACATAATAATGTTATAGGTACCATTGGAGCTATTAGTAGACAACAAGCACAAAATTCTCAAACACAATATCAACATCAAAATGATAAATCAGCTCCATTCATATTAAAATTTCCTACAAAAGGGAATAATGCATCAAATGTACAACCAAAACCTCATTATGATATTAATGAGCAGCTTGCTAACATTACAGCAAGGATTTTTCTCTTGGATATTTTAAGGACTTCTTCCATACATAGAGAAGAATTAATGCGTACATTGAGTACAATGATGGTACTGCAAGATATACAACCTGAGACTACTTTAAATATTGTTATACCTCGAGAAATAGATTACATTGATTTTCAAGATAGAGATATTCCCCTTCATAGTATGCATAAAGACAATCCTCTATATATTACAACATTGATTGGAGATGTAGCAGTCAAAATAGTTCTAATTGATAATGGTTCATCCCTAAATATTTGCACTTTTAATTTATACCAAATATTTGGATTTATAAGTGATGAAATGAAGAGAAATGATATGATCATAAAATCTTTTAATGATGAGATGCAAGAAACATGTGGAGTTATATCAATTCCATTGTAGGTTGGTCCAAGAACTTTGGATACGACTGTGTTTGTTGTACATTACCCTGCATCGTACAACATACTCTTAGGTCATCCCTGGATCAATGCAATGAGAGTTGTACCATCCACCTTGCACCAATGTGTTAAATTTGAATTTAAAAATCAATTGGTTACCATTCACGATGACCCTAGACCATTTGACATGTGCGCTTTGGCAGAACCGATTGGGGTTCAGTTTTACCCCGCTTTGTCTGCCACTCACCCTAATTCAGTTGCATCTTCTAAACATGCAAAAATCTCACCTAAACCATCATCATATTCACCTCCATTAATTATATCTCCATATTTACCATCTACATCTTTAACACCTCCATCTTCTACACTTCCTACACCTCCATCTAGTTCTACATCCACATCTTTTGAACCTACATCTTCTTCATCAACATCAACATCTCTTCCATCTACATCCACACAATTTATATTTATAGCATCTAAAAATGTAGAAGATATTCCTTCTACCTCATATCCTCTTTCAGATGAATATCTACCCGATTTATCCACAATTCTCACAACATCAGAAGAAGAAAAATTCTCCACGCAAGATTCTCTTGCCTTAACTCAATTACCACCATCTCCTCGGACATTGGGCTTGCCACAACCTATGGGAAGCATATATCATGTTGGGAGTTGTGCATTTATTTATAAGGGATATGATTGGGGTAGAATAAGACCCATGACTGTCATAATTGATCATGATGGATTTGCTAGGTGTTATTTTTATGATAAATATGAAAAATCAAAACCTATGATGCTTAAATTAGGATATAAAGGTAAAGGTTTAGGACCTTTCCAAAATGGTATAAAATAACCCTTAGAAGTTGAAGTATGGCCTGCCAGATCTAGATTAGGCCTTTTTCCTAGGAAGTGTCAACCATTCCCATTTGAGGATGATGATCATCTAATATCATATCAAGATTACCTAGATCAACAAGAATACCTTAAGTCTATGGGTAGGATGTTCTCTTGTAATATGTTATCCATAGCCTATCCAGAAATGATTGCTGAACCAGATGAACAATTGGAAGGTGACATCTTCCATGACATTTCTATTGAAGAAATCTTACATAATGGGTTTTATTTTGATGGATCTATACCATGTATAGCCCATCTTGATGCTATAACCCCTCAAGAAGAATTAGCCAAGTTAACCTTGGAAGAATTACAAGAAATGGGTGTTTCACCCGCTCCACCTAATTTTGAAAGAGATCTAAATATTGAAGTGGAAAATATTTTGGAAGTTAATATTGGTACGAAAGAAAACCCTCGCATAGTCAATATTGGATCAGAATTAAATGAAGAAAAACAAAAATAGTATATTGCATTTCTCATAGAATATAGTGATGTATTTTCTTGGACATATGCAGATATGCCTAGTCTAGATCCTTCTGTGGTTATGCACCATCTAGTAGTGCGTCTGGATGCCAAACCGGTTAAACAAAAGCTTAGAAAGATGCATCCTAAAGTTGCCCTACTAGTCAAAAGTGAGTTACAAAAACTCCTTGATGTCAGTTTTATTCAAGCCATTGACTATGTTGATTGGATTTCTAATGTTGTTCCTAGTAACTAAGAAAGAAGCTACTAAGATTAGGGTTTGCACAGATTTTAGAGACATTAATGTTGCATGCCCTAAAGATGATTTTCCTCTTCCTAATATGGATCAAATCATTGATTTTACAGCCGGAAGTGGAATGTTATCCCTTATGGATGGCTTTTCAGGATATAATAAAATTAGAATAGCTCCTGAAGATCAACCTAAAACAACTTTCATTACCCCTTGGGGGACATTTTGTTGGAAGGTAATGCCTTTTGGTTTAAATAACGTAGGTGCAACATATCATAGAGCTATGACATACATCTTTCATGATATGATGTATGATATTCTACATGATTATGTAGATGATATCATAGCTCGCTCAGTTGAAGAGGATGATCACATAAATGATTTAAGAAAAGTATTTGATCGGTTAAGAGAATACCTTATCCGTTTAAACCCAACTAAATGTGTATTTGGAGTTAAATCAGGTAAATTATTGGGGGTTATTGTTTCTTTGCGTGGCATAGAAATTGATCCCCTAAAAATTAAGGCTATCTTAGATATGCCACCTCCTAAAAACATATATGACTTACAAAGTTTACAAGGCAAGCTTCAATCTATCCGTCGCTTCATAGATAAGTTGGCGGATAAAACATGACCTTTTCTTAAACTACTTAAAAATAATATCCCTTTTCAATGGGATGATGAATGTAAAGAAGATTTTGAACATCTTAAACAATATCTTTTAAATCCTCCTATGTTGGTTCCTCCTAAGCCTGATCATCCATTTATTTTATATATTTCTGCTTCGAAACTTGCACTTGGAGCTATGTTAGCTCAAATTGATGATGAAAAGAAAGAACGAGTGACTTATTATATTAGTAGAACATTAATAAGTTATGAAACTCGTTATACTTCATTAGAGAAACTTTTTTTAGCAGTTGTTTTTTCTACGCAAAAATTGCATCATTATATGCTTAGTCAGAAAACTTATGTCATTGCTAAATCTGATCCATTAAGGTACTTGATGAGTCGACCTTATATTTTGGGTCACACAACTAAGTGGGTTCTCGCTCTAAGTGAGTTTGAACTCACATTCATAGGTCAAAAATCCTATTAAAGGTCAAATTATAGCTGATCAATTAGTTGTTGCACCTTTAGAATCTACTCATCCCCTCACCATTGAGTTCCCTGATGAATGCCTCAATCTAGAGGAAGATCATTCTGAAACATGGTCTTTATATTTTTATGGAGCTCGATGCATGAGTGGTGTCGGTGCAGGTATTATTTTAATATCTCCTCAAAAGCACCTCATACCTTTATCTTTTAAATTGCAATTTGCTTGCACTAATAACACTGCTGAATATGAGGCTCTAATTCTTGGATTACGAGCCACCCTAGCATTAAAAATAAAATATTTATTAGTTTTTGGTGATTCTCAACTTGTGATAAATCAAATCAATGATTTTTATCAGACACGAGATGAGAAACTTCGCCCTTATAAATCTTATGTTCTACAATTAATATCATTGTTTGAAAAAGTCACTTTAGAAGCTATTCCTAGAACTAGTAACTATGTTGTCGATGCTATGGTTGTGGCTGCTTCCCTATTGCCTTTGGAGTTGGATGACGAATATGCTACTATCATCATTCATCGACTCCAAGAACCTACTTCTACTAAGTCATTTTTAGAGCCATTAGATGTGTTTCTAATCAATGAAACCACTCCTGAACCTTGGTATATGGATATCTTCAACTTCCTCCAAAAGGGCACTTTCCCTGAAGGTCTTGATAGAAATCAACATAGATTGTTACGCAAGCGAGCTATTCACTTTGTAATTATTGATAATACCTTGTATAGAAGGTCTTTTGAAGGTATTTTACTAAGGTGTTTAAATTTAGAAGAGTCTAAGAAAGCCTTGAGTGAAGCCCATGATGGATCTTGTGGGGGTCACTTTAGTGGTAGTGCCATTGCTAAAAAGCTCCTTAGGATAGGATATTTTTGGCCTACCATGGAAAAGGATGCACATGATTATGTGCATCATTGCGACAAGTGTCAAAAACATGCTGACCTTGTCCATGCTCCTGCTCAAGAACTCCAAGCTATATCCTCCCCTTGGCCCTTTTCTAAATGGGGTCTAGACATCATTGGTAAAATAAATCTTGTTTCATCTGATGGCCATAAATTCATAATAACTGCAACTGAGTATTTTACGAAGTGGGTAGAAGCTATACCTTTAGCTTCTTGCACGGGAGCTCAAGTTTCTAAATTCATCCTTAATCAAATCATTTGTAGATTTGGAATCCCATCAAATATTATTTCATATAATGGAACTTGTTTTAAGAACAAAGATGTTAAGAAACTATGTCAAAAATATAAAATCCAACATCGTTGGTCTACTCCCTATTATCCACAGGGTAATGGCCAAGCTGAAGCATCAAATAAAACTCTAATTAAAATCCTTAAAATATTGGTTAATAAATCAGGTCGTGACTGGCATGTACAATTGTATCCTACCTTGTGGGCTTATCGAACTAGTATTCGTACTCCCACTGGTGCTACACCTTTTGTCTTGGTTTATGGCATTGAAGTTGTTTTCCCATTCAAGCTAGAAGTTCCTTCTTTAGCCCTTTTACTTCAATATGTTGAAGTAGGAGATGAATATCATGCTGGTAGACTTAGTCAGTTGGAACTTCTAGACGAAAAATGCATTCATGCTTTAGAACACCTTCGTGCCTATCAAGACAAACTTAAAAGAGCATATTCAAAGAAATTTCATAATCGATCCTTTGAAATTGGTGATCTAGTCTTAAAAGAAAATAAAAAAATACTAATGCAAGAAAATATCTTAAAGGAAAATTCCAACCAAATTGGCTTGGACCATTTATCATCACTGCTAAATTTGGATTAGGTGCATATAGATTGGCTACCTTGGATGGAAAATATCTCAAGGAACCCATGAATATTATGCATATGAAAATATATTATGCATAAGGTCACAAGTCTCATCATTGTACATAGTTGTAAATATTTTTCTCATGCATTTCAATATATTATCAAAAATAACCAAAAAAAAAATTACAAAATCTAAAAATCCACAAAAATATTTCAAAGCATTATTAGATCACTATCTCTGCATTTATCTGCTAAGATTGCAAGTTATATTTTAGTTTACTTCAGATAAATCCAAAAGTTATCTTGAACCATGCACTAAAATTCACATAATTAATAAATTTTGATTTTTTCATTTTGATTATAAATCTCTCTTGTACCAAAAGCACTATTACTTCATTAAATAATTTTGAGTTTTGAGAATGATCTTGCTACTTCTTGAACCAAGAACACACTTTTACATCTTAAAATGATTTGTTGCAAATTCGAAAGTGATACTACATAGTAGGTCTTAATACCTTAAGTGAAAAGTTTCCCTTGCTATCCTATCATGTGCATGGTCTAGAATACTGAGAAATTGGCAAAAGGACAAGCTCCTCCCTACCCGAATAAAATCCCTTGCTCTACGCCTAATCTGAGCAAGTATCCCAAAATAAAAGAAAAAAAATAGAGGAAAAAGAAAAAGAAAGGAAAAAAGAAAAAGAAAAATCAAGAAAAATGTTTTTCAAAACAATAAAATCCCCTTGTTCAGAAAAGGACAAGAAATCCCTACCCTATAAATGTGAATAAAATAAGGGGGTATTGAACTTGAATCCCTGGAATTTCTCAGTTATTCGAAAACCATGAGGTAAGCCCCATAACAGGTGATTTGTGCCCAACTTGCTTGGCCTTGGGTAATTCCTTTCACGTGGTGACATGTCTGTCACATTAGCGACCTTCTTTTGTATAGACCAATGTCCACTTATGGATCAGCTAGCTTTTGGTAATTTTATTTACATAGTAGTTCAGTACCAATGCATGCACAAAATCATGGTTAAATGAACATTTCACATGCACACACATTGGTTCATTCAAGTTTGCTTTATCATTACCTTACTCAAAATTGGTAAATTAACCTCACAAAGCACACACATTTGTTACTTGAGAGATTTTGTATCATCATGACAATCAAAATGGATAATGAATTCACTTTTCACACACTGGTTCTAGATAAATTTGAATTTGTCTTTGAAATAAGTTAAAATATTTCTTTGAGATTTTGTTAGATAATTAATTTCAATCCTTTGCATTAGTTCCTACAAATTATTTTATCATCATAATACAATAATTTATTCCAAATAATATTACAAAATTAAAAATCATTCATCATGCATTTCATTTTGATTTTCGCGATGATGGTATAGTTCCTAAGTAACTATTTCTCTTCAAATTTCACACTTAGGAATTTTATGCCTAGCGCAAGTCATCTTTCTAATTTTTCATGCCCAAAATTAGTCCATATATTTTCATAAAAATTACATAATATTTTTGGAACATGTGACACAATGATTTATCTTACATTACTTTGCATTTTAAAAAGAACAAATAATTTCATATCATCATACATTTCATTTTTTATTTCGCGATGATGGTATAGTTCCTAAGTAATTATTTTTTTACATCTTCACACTTAGGAATTTTATGCTTAGCGCAAGTCATATTACCAATTTTTCATGCTTAATTATTTTCTCATCAGCATGTTAATCCACAACAAAATTTTCTCAAAATCAATTACCAAAATCAACATTTTCTTTTATCATCCTAAAGTCTTAAGATTATTCTTAAGCACACAACCATTAGCAATATTAAACACTTCTTCACAACAGGATCAGCTTCATGACCTAGCGAGCATCGATCTCCATCAACGGTCATATAACAACACAACATCCTTCGAATTTTATTGCTAATCTATTAAATCTATCATTATACAACATATTTTTTAAAACACATTCCCAAAAATTAGCTTATTTCATTTTATTTTAAGCATGATTAAAACATTCATAAATATAAACATGATCATGTGAGATTCACACAAAATTAAAATACAAATTAATCAAATAAAATACATGAAGTCACATAGAAACAAAATATATCTATATATATATATATATATATATATATCTCGAAAATCCATATACAAAATAAAGTTAGACTGATATGCCACAATCCTCAAAAATTGGCATACTCAGTCAAATATATCATACAAATATACAAATATCTAGGCTCACTCCCTAGAAGCCCTAGAGCTTTGTGCCTCATCATCTCTACCAGGTGGTGGAGGTGGTGGTCGCATCTCCTATGTCTCCATAGCTGTCCTAGAGGAAGTCACCCTAGATGTAGAGTGGGACGATGACCCAAAGTGAATCGGTGTCATGATATATTTAGGCAAAGGTTGCCTCTACTCTACAAGTACTGCTATAAAATATAGGGTCCGATAAAAGGTCATATGCTGCACTTCTCGTAGAAGCTCGTCTCCTAGCCATCTCCACTCAGATTGACCTATCTGAGTCGATGTCGTAGCCACAACACTCTGTCCACCCTGAGCCCTAGCCACTACTAGATCCTCCTCTAGAGTCTAAATCCTACTCCACAGACCCGCATCCTGAGCTCTAGCCTGTGCTAGGTCTCCCTCCAGAGACTCTATCATAGTCTTCTAGAGGACATTCTCCCCTTGTAGCCTAGCCACCTCCACCCGTAGAGCATCCATATCACTGCTCTCTCCCTCCTCCAATACCCTCTTGCCCTTCTTGGGCGAGTATGGTCTCTCCTCCTGATGAGTAGATGCTCCTCCCTCCTCCTGGGGTGATGCTCTCCTCTCCTACCTATCCTGATGGATACGTCACCTCTAAGATATGTGTCCACCCCGAGTACGAAGACCTGGTCTCCTCGAAGAATCCTATGTAACTGACTACTCCTACTGACTAGCTGCACGATGTTGCTTAAAAACTTGATCAGCTACCCACATCACTGTAATCCTCCATGGTGTCAACCAATCAGGATGGATACTAACATACCACTATCGGTATCTGTCAATAACCCTAACATCATCCCCAGCCACTATCTCTATTGGAGCATCATCAGGCTCCAGATCCAAAAACTTAGTCATATCGGGAGCCCCACTAAAAGTAGTAGGATCTCGAGTAGACTGAGCAAAAGTGATATTCCTATGAGGAGGAATATCCTATCTAAGCCCAAACTGGCATTGCACCCGATCAACATGGTGTAAATCTACCTCTCCCTCATGCATCTATACCCAAATGGTCCACCTGACATGGGCCAACTCAAATGCATCCTCCCCCCATCCTGGTAGCCCTCTCCAAGGCCTCCACGTAATGTCATCTGGTAGTAACTCATCCAGGAGTCGCCTCACTCCACTAAGAGTAACCCGTCTCCCACGTACTCCCTATAAATGCCAATAGAACACCCTAGGTCTATCATCCTCTACACCAGGCTCACCGTCTACTGCTCAAACTAGAGGAAGCCCTATAGGCCACTGGATAGCTATGTGCTCCCAGCACCACACCTGAAGAAAAGAAGTCAATATCAACCCCTTCCCACCCTTGTAGACTACCCTATGCAAAAATCGATACAATCTACATAGGAGGAAGGGACCCCAAGCAAAATGGATACTCTGATCCCTCATATCGTAGACTACCTCTACCAATGTCCATGGTAACTACATCCCACTTGGATGGCATAAAATCAAGCCTCCCACAATGCCACTCAACAACATAGTCAAATGCAAGACTCTCTCAGTCCCTCCGAGTATCCCAATAGGAACCCCACCCTTCCTCAATAGAAATTTGGGATCTCCTATCAACCTCATCATCACCTGACCTTGGTTGCTAGATGCAACTATACGTGCATCCCTCATAAGGTAACCTCAAAATCTGCCATACATCCTCCAAGGTAGGAATCATATCTCCTATAGATAAACGTAAACAATATGACTCCAGATACCATCTCTCTACTAAGGCTATCAGCAACCTCATATCTATCATAATTTGTGGCATCTGCACCATGTGTTTTAGACCCACTGCCTCCAGGTAGGTCAACTCTAGGTTTGTCAATGCATCCAAATCAGCCTGGAGAGTAGCATGTCTCCACTCCCTATTCTTTAGCTCCTCCAACTGTCAAAATAAAACACAAAATAACAAAATATTAGTAGTCAGATTTAAAAATAAATAGTAGCAAAATTGTATCAATAACAGATAATATCGTATCGATTTTGCGATGTCATATCGATTTTGTGATATCGTATCATACGATATCACTCACATCCATATGATATTGACAAAATCGTATCGATTGCTCCAATATCGTATGATACGATATTGTAAATTTTTTATGATTTTGCGAAATCGTTATTGTTGACAATTTTTTCACATTGCACAAGGGGTAGAAAAAATAAAAATTTTGTATAGTGTTCCTTTTTTGTAAAGTATTTCTTTTATTGTTTTTTTTTTTAATATTTGTAAGTTGTAGCAATTTTGGCTTTCCCTACCACCCCCTTGTACATAAATTGAAGAAGAAAGATCTTCGCTACTGAACAAACTCGGGAAAATAGCTTCGCCTGAAAGAAATAATAGAAGTATGAAAAGAGCTTCGCACCCAAAGCATTTCCAACAGTCGCTTCGGGCGAAAGTTTTGTGAAGCGGCATTCAAGCGGTAGTTCAAAAGGACAGCTTTGCGAAGAAGGAAAAACTAAAATCGTGGTCCAAATTTGTTAAGGCAAGAAAACCACTTCAATCCCGAAGCATTTCCAGCAGCTACTTTGGCCAGAAAACTTACGAAGCGGAACTTGAAGGAGCATTGAAGAATACTTCGTGACAAAACCGCCGAAGCACCCACTTCGGGCCTCTCCGTTAGCGAACCATTTTTACTTCGCCAAAAATCGTTGTGAAGCATATGCTTCAGCTAGCTTTCATGCAAAGAACTTTCACCCGAAGTGGCAGAGGTCATGAAGAACGAAACATCTTTGAAGGCAAGTGCTTTGGCCGAAACCCTCCCAAACCACAGACTTGAAAGAAGACCATAGTGAAGCATTTCTACAAGGCAACAGCGAAGCAATTTTGACAGCGAAGCGGCAAAAAATGAAGAGCCCCATTTCGAGGAGGAAATCTGCTTCGGCACTCACCACCCCCAAATCAGTTTTGCGAAGCTCCATTTTGCGAAGTACAAATCAAGGGGGAGTTATTGTTTTGGCTCAAATCCATTGTGAAGCAAAGTTGCAAATGAACATCCAGTGAAGCGCTTCAGGGGCATGCACTCCAAGCCGAGTATTTTCCCGAGGTGATCAAGTGCCTCATAAATGCATTTTTCCATGCCTAGTAAGCTCGTTGCTCATTTTTAGCAATTGGAAATGAAGTATCAGTCCCTAAAAGCGAGCCCGACGAGCATGGTGGCCACTCGAGCACCGCACCCAGAAGCCAAGGACACTCAGACGACTCATTAATGCATGCTTCCATAGTTGACCCGGTCGTAGTTGCCAGTTTTGGTAATAGATTTGAGAACTCAGTCACGAGAGCCATGAGGAGCCGACTTCTCAGGTTTCAAGGGTGCACTCCTCCATTTTGTGTAATAATGGCTCAGAGGGTCGGGTCCTCTATAAAAACCCAGGCATTGTAATGAAAAATGGGGAGAACTTTCTTCTAGAAAGCTACTATAACTTGAAGTACTACAATTAATACTAAATATTTTTGAGCTCTGTTTCTCTCTTGTATGCTGCCTTATGCGATTATTTCTTTCTTTCTTTTCTTCATTTGCATGCTTTAATTCTAAACCTTGGATTTAGGTGTGTGATTGGAGGTAGAACCCTAAAATTTTCCCTAAGGATACATAGGAGAGGAAAATGTTGTGTTAGCTTTCTTTTATGTTGCCTGTGGATAGTGTTTCTGCATATTCACTCCTTCTTCGTCGTCGAGACTCTGAACTCTGAATCTCAACGTGAGGGGAAGGGTAATCCTAAAATTATTCCAGAGGATACATAGGACGATTAATATTGCGTTCATTTTTTTACTCTTAGTATTCTTTGCTACTGTTTCAATTTTTTGGTTAGCAATTGTGCTTCTGGTTCTTTCCCACCATTAAACTATTGCGATTTCTTCCCTTACCCTTTTATTTCTTTCCAGCACCCTTACTCTTTTTATCTCTTTCCTGCACCCTTATCTTAAACACCAAAGTAGTTTAGCATAGGAGCCGGCCTTTCTCCGGAGATTGGCACAAAGGGCATCTCTTCCCTTTGGCCTTTCAACGTTGGTCCAATACTAGGGCGCCTACACTTACCCAAATCCTTTCCTAGGTAGATTTGATGACCAACAGTTTTTGGCATGCTTGGTGGGACCGAAGGTCCCATATTTAAAGGAAACTCTAGTTTGGTGAATCTTTGGCCTGTCTCCACCGAGCCAAAAATCTCTAGCACTGCTGGGACCCAATCAGTCTCACCTTTTGAGTAGTAGTGAGAACCGATGTTCTCATTACCGAAAGACTCTTAGCATCTGGCGACTCTGTTTATCCAAGAATATTTAAGTCATAAAGACTAGTATCGAAGTTTGTGTCTTCATGAAAACAAGATGGAGAGTTAGGAATAGAGGAGAGGAAACTGACTTCTTTGAACTAGATATCGATGCCTTTGGGGAACGATCTAGGTTGGTCACCCCCGAGTCACTGTTACGTGGAACATCCTCACAAGAAGTTGTTGACGAACAAGGCCTAACTTTTGATAGCACAGCATCTAGTTTTCCTCCCAATCCTCCCAACTCAGCGAAGCATCCTAGTGCCTCCATTTCTATTGGTTGTCCTGTTAGCAATCAAGGAGGAGCTTTGAGAATTCCTATTTCTCAAAATCCAAGAGCAAATATGGCACAGCAAAAACAACAACAACAACAAATGCAGCAACAACCGCCACCCAGGTTATTCCCAGCATGGAATTCTTCGGGACCGCTAAATCTAGCGGGACAAGGGTAAGTGTCGCCTGCTACCATAAAGATCCCAACATTTGATGGAACTGGGAAGATTTATCTAGAGCACATCCAAGACAGTTTCTCTGGTGGCGATCCATGACATCACAGAAGAGCGAGTTATGGTAAAGCTTTTGGTTCTTTCCCTTAGAGGAAAACTCCTCTATTGGTATAGATCTTTACCACCCGATACTATTACAGGATGGGACCAGTTAGCCAGATAGTTGATACGAAGCTTCAATGAGTCCGTCGATTTGACCTCTCTCCTACATCAATTCACAATGATCCAAAGACATCCTCAATAAGATATCATAGACTTCAATGTTAGGTTCACTCAAACCTAGAAAATAATACCAGTTGGACTTCGGACAACCGACGAAGCTACAGAATACTATTTCCTTCGGGCTTTCAATCCTAATATCAGTGTCATGGTAAGGTACTCGAATGTTAATACCTTCCCAAAGTTATATGAGCTAGCCCAAAAAGTATAAATTGACCTAATAGCTATGGGCAAGCTTCTTGAAAGGATGTCGATGCCCATACTTCCTGATTTCTACCAATCCTAGTATGTGAGCGCAGTCGCTTTGTAGATCTTTGCGACCCCTGCATACCCGATCTCATCTTGGAACCTGAATCCCATTGTGTTCCAAATTATCGCTCCACAAATTCATTTTCCCACTATTTTGACTTCGTAGCCTACTGTTTCCTCGAGATTCCCTGTACTTCTACCACAACTTCAACACCCACATTACGTCCAATACCGACGATGGCTCCATTACCATCTATTCCCAAGGCTGATGACATGCAAGCTAAAATCCTACAGGAGGTTCAGTCACTAAACTCCATAGTACAAACCTTGTCTAATGACATGACCATTATGAAGAAGAAGCAAGTGCAACAAGAGTTTCTACCGAGAAGATCCTATCCTACACTTGCGCTTACCAAAGACCAAGCAGTCCTGCAAGGAAGAGCTTTGACAAGGAATGTTGCAATAGATGAAGCTCCGAGCACTTTCGATTATGTAAATTGGTGCTCCACGTGTAACGACCCTCATGAAGAGAATACCTGTATGCTACACCAAAACTATGTATAAATTTTGGCAAGTAGTAGTCATGGTGGTCAAGTCAACTTCATCAGACAATTAGATTAAAACCTGGTAATTTGTGAAGAAGAGTCAGTCGTAGTCCTTACCAGAGGAGGAAAGAAGTCGATAGAGGTAGATGCTACTTAGATGGATCCCTTAAAGGTGCATGCTCACCATGAGAAGGCATAACAGCCTCCTTCGGCCCCAAACGAAGCTCGACAGCCTGCACTAGTCAAAGAAAAGGCCCAACAGGCCCTTGCAAATCCACCTCAGGTGGAAACTAAGGAACAGGTTAGAGAGAAGCTCAAGCTCCCTTCGCTAACCAAGAGACAAAGGGTCAAAGCTACGAAGTAGTATCGCACCAGATATGAGCCAAGAAAGGGACCTGAGTTGCTGAACTCCATGGCGTACAACATTGTAGATGAGTTGAAAAGTATTCCAGCCAAGATTAGCCTGTACGATGCACTGCAACTACCCGGACAAGTAGACCTATTGCAAGAATCGTTGAAGACAACCAAAGCAAGAAAGGCAGCATCACTTGCCCTAGTACAAACCTTGTCCACATCCATTATGGGGAAGAAAAGACCACCTCTATTCTACCTGTCTCTATAGATGGAGGGGTGTGTTGTACATAACTGTATGATTGACTCTGGGGTAGCGACAACAGTCATTCCGAAGGCAGTGTGCGAAGAGATAGGGATGGAATACACACAAAGTAGTCATGGCGTACTCCAGTTGGATGGTACCCCAGTGAAGATGGAAGGGGTGATCAAGGATATCCCCATTTGACTACACAAAATGCCTTAGATCATAGTTATACAAGAGGTAGTGGTCATCGACCTCGAGCCATACTTTAGTATGTGCTTGTCGAGGGAATTTACAACGAAGCTGGGAGGATATCTGTCTATGGATTACTCACACTTATAAATCCCATTCAAAGGAAAGAAGGTGAAGATTTACAATGAAAATCCTTCTACCTTCCTTGTACAGAAGATGTCCGAAGAAGAGAGTAGCGATCCTGTGCATGAGATAGCAGAGGAGATAGAATAGGTAGACCTGATTGAGGAATCTCTTGCATAGCTAAGTTGCGAAGATGAGTTTTCATTGGCAAAATTCAATGCCATGATAGAAACCGAGATGGGATGTTATGCGATCACCAAGCCTAAGAAACACACCAAAACAAAAGGGAAAGTCTATGCCCAAGAAGGACTATGGAAATTATTCTTCGATGGCGCCCGATGCAAGAACGGTGTTGGGATAGGAATTATTTTGATATCACCATCAGGGGAGCAAAAGGAATATTGCTATCAATTGGTATGGAGCTGCACCAATAACGCAGCAGAATATGAAGCATTATGCCTAGGACTCAAGAAAGTAGAAAAGTTAAGCATAAAGCATCTCCAAATCTATGGAGATTCAGAATTGGTACGCAATCAAGTCACCAACAAGTGCATTTCAAAGAAACACTATCTCAAGTCATACCGTAACAGGGTATGGGACTTATTTGACCAGTTCAGGTCTCTCAATTTGTAGTCTATTCCAAGAGAAAAGAATCGACATGCCGATGTCCTAGCATCCATCGTAGCTATGTACTCTCTAGTAGAAGACATGGTGCACAAGCCCAAAGCTGTGAGGATAATTTATAGGCCCTCTGTCCCAGACAGAGATCTGCATTGGCAAATTTTTGACAAAGATGAGCAGATTGTGAATTTCATGATTCAAGAAATAGCCATAGTTAAAAGTAGAAGCCCTGACGAAGAAGAATATGAAGGGCTAGTTCAATTGAAGAATAACCATGTTCCCAAGGGACTAATTACTCTTGAAAGCCTCTTTGATCAAAATGATCGAGCAGTTTCTCACAGGATCAAAATTAATGCAAAGCAGTATCAAGATATAGAACTTGAACCTGGAAAAGCAATAAAAGTTGGAACAGATTGTACTTCGAACGAGCTAGAACAGATCCAATCTTTGTGCAAGAAGTATCCTGACATAGTGGCCTGGTCCTATCAAGATCTAAAGGGATACGATCTGCAACTGATCCAACATACAATTGAGTTACAGGAGGGAATCAAACCCTTCTGACAGAAGCAAAGGCTAGTTAATCCGAAGATTGAAGTCTTGATGAAGGTCGAACTCCTAAAAATGCTCGAGGTGAAGATAATTTATCCCATCAAACATTCTTCTTGGGTAGCGAATTTAGTCCCAGTTAGAAAGAAGAATGGAGATATACGATTGTGCGTAGACTTTCGCAACCTGAACCAGGATTCTCTCAAAGATCACTACCCTCTTCTATAGATCGATCATATTTTGCACTTAGTAGCTAGAGCTCAACGCTTCTTCTTACTCGATGGTTTCTCCGGATACAATCAAATCTGGGTAAGGGACGAATATCAACACAAAACTGCATTCACCACCAAGTGGGGGACATTTGCTTACCAACGGATGCCATTTGGCCTTTCGAATGTGGGGGCCACTTTTCAGAGGGCAATGGATCTAGCTTTTGGTGAGCTCTTGAATAAGGTTATTGTTATCTATTTGGATGACATGATCATCTTCTCTCGAAGAAGGCAGGATCACCCCTTACACCTACAACAAATTTTCAAAAAATTTCGAGAGTTTGGCATTTCAATAAATCCGAAGAAGTCCATATTCGCAGTCAACGAATGGAAGTTGCTGGGACATACGATATCAGAGAAGGGTCTCACTGTAGATCCCAAAATATTTGAGGCTCTATTGAAGCTCCCACTTCCAATAAACAAGAAAGGACTTCAATATTTCTTCGGTCATATCAACTTCGTAAGGAAGTTTGTCCTCGACTTTGCCTAGGTCATCAAGCCAATGTCCAAACTTTTGAAGAAGGACGTTGAATTCGTCTAGACAAAGGAAAGAAAAGAAGCATTCAAAGAGCAAGGCCCGAATCACTCAGGCACAGGTCCTTATCAACCCTAACTACAATCGGGACTTCATCCTATATGCTATAGGAGAACCTGAGAGTTATGCTATGGTCCTGACACAAAAATGAGAAGACGGCGAAGAGCGCCCCATCGCATTTCTAAGACAGGTGATTAATCCCCATGAAGAGAAATATAATTTCATAGAAAGGTAGGTGCATGCAGTGATGAAGTCTCTTAGAAATTTCAAGCAATTTATCTCCCAAATTTGGGTCACAGTCTTTGTCATTCATCCCAATGTGTTCAATTTCATTATCCAAGGAGAGTTGGGAAGCAAAAGAGTCGGTTGGGTGAGTAAGATACAAGAATTCAACATTGAGATCAAGCCCATAAAACTGGTTCACGGTCACGCATTGTGTCAAGAATTGGCAAAGAGCGCGGCGACCGAAGCGATAGAATCTCAATGGGATGACTCACCAGTAGAAGGATGCTTCGCAAACCAGGAAGAGGATGAGAAATACTGGGTCAGTGAGATAGTCGAATACTTCAACACCGGCATATGTCCTTCGCAGCTAAATGCTTCACAACGGAGGCATTTTAGGATGCGGTCCTCCTGATATACTTTGTGCCTTGAAGGCCTATTTTTTAGAAATATTGATGGCATCCTTCTTAGGTGCATAAAAGATGATGATAAAAGAAGAGTCCTAGGAGAATTCCATGCAAAATTATTTAGAGGTCACTTCACAGGAAGAACGATGACATTAAAAATCATCAAAGCGGGTTATTATTGGCCCACACTCTTCGCCGATGCCTTCGTCATTTGTCGTAGATGCGAGCAGTGTCAAAAGTTCATCGACCAAAGCAGAAATGCTTTGATGCCCCTCCGACCGATACAGGTAGAGACGCCCTTTCAACAATGGGGGCTGGACTTCATAGGGGCCATATCGCCAAACTCCTCCATGGGGCATAAGTTCATCCTAACCGCAACTGACTACTTCACCAGGTGGGCCAAAGTAGTTCCCACAAAGCATGTTGATCAGGAGACTATCATCACTTTCCTAGAAGGGTTGATCACCCGATTCGGCATTCTCGAAGCAATCATTACGGACAATGGTCCTAGTTTTTTAGGTGCTAAAATCAATGATTTCCTCTACAAATATGGGATATATCATAAGGTATCCTCCAATTACTATCCACAGGGTAACGGATTGGTAGAATCCACCAACAAGACCTTGTTGAGAGTGCTAAGGAAGCTTATAGAGAAAAACAAAAGAACTTGGCATCTCCTTTTATATCGTGCCTTGTGGGCCAATCGAATTTCTATCAAGAAGTCAATCAAGACTTCGCCTTACGCTCTGGTGTATGGCAAGGAGGCCATCTTACCCATCCATGTGGAGATCCTTGCATTGCAGCTATTAGAAGAAGATGAAGTCAGGTCAATGGAAAATAGATTGGTTCAACTGTTACAACTAGAGGAAGATCATGAGAAAGCCTACTAGAGTATCGCTAAGCATGCTCAGGTCACCCAAGATTGGTTCAAGAAAAAATCATCCGATCGCACATTCAAAGTGGGAGATATGGTATGGAAGTGGGACTCCTGGAAGGCCAAACCTGGAAATCATGACAAGATGGACGCTTTTTGGGATGGACCATTCGAAATCGTAAAGGTGAACTCGGCTAACTCTTTCATCCTCAAGGATGCAGATGGCCAAGTACCACCAATCTCTATCAATGGTCTTCATCTGAAGACTTTTCATCACTAAGGCGAAACAAACAACAAAAAAAAAAATGTGTATGTATATAATCTTTTCATTTTTGTATATATCTTGTTCTGAGATCGCAAAGGTTAAGCACCACTTCGTCGCAAAACCAGACTCCAGCTTCGCCGAGCATGGCCAGAATATCCTTCGGGGACTTTTGATGCGAAGTAACTATTGACAATTTTGTCACATTGCACAAAGGGTAGAAAAATCAAAATTTTGTATAGTGTTTCAGTTTCATGAAGTATTTCTTTCTATTGTTTCTTTTGAAAATAGTTGTAAGTTGCAGCAATTATGGCTTTCTCTCCCATCCCCTTTGTTCCTAAAATGAAGAAGAAAGAGCTTCACTACCAAAAATGCCAAAGAAGATAGCTTCACCAAAAAAGTGGCAAAAGTGTCATGATATCGCGACATGTCGCAGTTTCGTGGCTGAGAGCGACAAAAAGAGCAAAGTGGCAAAAGTGTCGCGATATCACGACATGTTGCGGTTTCGTGGCTAAAAGCAACAAGAGGGATCCAGAAGGAAAAGTGTCGCGATATCATGACATGTCACAGTTTCACGGCCGAAAGCAACAAGGAAGGAGCAAAAAGCAAAAGTGTCGCGATATCGCGACATGTCTTAGTTTCATGGCCAAAAGCAACAAGGAAGGAGCATAAAGCAAAAGTGTCACGATATCGCGACATGTCTCAGTTTCATGGCCGAAAGCAACAAAGAAGGAGCAAAAGGCAAAAGTGTTGCGATATCACGACATGTTGCGTTCTCGCGACCAAAGGAAGAAAAGTGTCACGATATCGCGACATGTTGCATTATCGCGACCAAAGGAAGAAAAGTGTCGCGATATCGCGACATGTTGTGCTCTCACGACCAAAGGAGGAAAAGTGTCGTGATATCACGACATGTTGTGTTCTCATGACCAAAGGATGAAAAGCGTCGCGATATCATGACATGTTGTGTTCTCGCGCCCGAAAGAGGAAAAGTGTCACGATATCGCGACATGTTGCGTTTCCATGAAAAAAGCAACAAAAGAATCCAAAGACATAGAAATGTCATGATTTCGTGACATGTCTTATTTTTGCGATGCAATAGGGAGAACTAAAATGAAACATAAAAATGTCACGATATCGCGACATGTTGCTTTTTCACGATTCAAAAGCGACACGCGCTCCAAGCCGGGTATTTTCTCGAGGTGCCTCATAAATACATCTTTTCATGCCCGATAAGCTCGTTGCACATTTTTGGCAATTGGAAAAGAGGTATCAGTTTTTTATGAAGATCCCGATGATCATGGTGGCCACTCGAGCATTGCACCCAAAGGCTGAGGATGATTCTGATGGTTCATTAAATGTTTATTTCCTTGGTTGACTCGGTTGTAGTTGCTATTTTTGGTAAAGGATGGGAAAGTTCAGTCATGAGAACTATGAAGAGCCGAATTCTCAAGGCTCGAGGGTATACTTCTTCATTATGTGTGATAATGACTCAGAGGGTCGGGTCCTCTATAAAAACCCAAACTTTTTAATGTAAAAGGGGGGGAACTATCTGCTAAGAAAGCTGCTATAACTTGATGTCCTGCTTTTAATACTAATATCTTTGAGCTCTATTTCTCTCTTGTATGTTGCCTTTTGTGCTTAATTCTTTTGCCTTTTCTCATTTGCATACTGAAAATCTGAATCCTGAATTCGATGTGCGATTGGAGACTGAGCCCTAAAATTCGCCCTAAAGGATACATAGGAGAGGAAAACACCATATTGGTTTTCTTTTATGCTGCCTGTGGGTAGTGGTTTCTTCCATATTCGCTTGTCCTAATCATCGTGAAATCTAAATCTTGAATCTCGATGAAAGGGAGAAGGAGAATCCTAGAGCCCATCTAGAGGATACATAGGAAGGTTAATGTTGCGTTTTTTCATTTATTCGTTTTTTGGGTGCTAGAGCCCATCCAGAGGATACATAGGAAGGTTAATGTCGTGTTTCTTATGTTTCCTCTTGGTATTCCTTGCTTCTATTCAAGTTGTCAGTTAGTGATCATGCTTCCTGTTCCTTCCCACCACTGAACTACTAAAATCTCTTCCCTTATCCCTTTTTTATTTCTTTCTCTAACCCTAACTCCTTTTATCTCTTTCCTACACTCTTATCTTAAAACCCTTGAAAGTAGTTTAGCATAGGAGCCAAAATTTCTTCGAAGATTGGCATGAGGGGCATCTCTTCCCTTCAGCCTTTCAACGTTGGTCGCAGGTCTAGGGTGCATGCACTTTACCAAAACCCTTACCTAGGCGGATTTGATGACCAACAGTTTTTGGCATGCCCGTTGGGACCGAAGGTCCCATATTTGAAAAATATCAAGCCCGTCTCCACCGGAGCAATAGTTCTAACAGTTCCTGGTGAGATCCGATCAGTCTCACTTTCTGAGTGGTAGTGAGAATCGATGCTATCATTACCAAAAGACTCTTAGCATCTGGCGACTCTGTTCAACCCGAAAATCTCCAAGTCGTAAAGACCGGTACCTAAACCTGTGTTTAAATGCCAAAAGTCCTCGTGTTTTAAGAAAGCCCGAGTTTGGTGAATCTTTGGCTTGTCTTATCTGGCAAAATCACCTGGCAAATCTGTTGAGCTGAAGATCCAGATTTCTTGATCATAGGTGCCTTTTTAAAGCTGAAAGAAGATATCTCAGAGGAATCAAGGTTCAGTGAGCAGCCTTGACCTCATAAGCGGAGAAATAATGTTCACCTGGCGACTCTGACTTAGCGGCGATAACCATGATCTCTGCAGACCGTTGCTATAATGGTAGGGGTAAGTTTTCCCAGCTGGAATGACCAAAGCCCCTTGAATCTTCAAAGCTACCACAAGATTCTCGAAATCACCTTGGAGGCATTGACAACATACGATGGCACCACGAGAATGGCTCGAGAGCACCTTGAAGTTGTTGCTGCTTTAGCGTTCCTCTATGACATAATCCATGAAGATGTCATGGTCAAACTTTTGGTCTAGTCTCTGGAAGGAAAGGCGTTGCAGTGGTACAGAATGCTCGGGCTGAAAAGTATCTGTTCATGGGACGACTTAGGGGAAGCACTAATCGAACAATTTGATGGCTCTTAGGATCCCTTCCAGCTTTTGACGTACCTCTCCACCATCAAGAGAGCACCTTTGGAGAGCGTCACGGACTTCAATGTCCAATTTATTATGAGTTGGAAGAGAATTCCATGGGATATCCAACTAACGCCCACCCAAGCCCACCTCTACTATGTTTGGGCTTTCCACCCGAACATAGGCCTCCTCTTGCTGTGATCATGCGAACAAAAATTCCCTCAGATATTTGAGGAAGCAAGACGAGTGAAACAACTTCTATCAGGGAAGTGGCAGTGGGGAGAAACTCCATCACTTCCTTCAATAATTAATGCTCTTGTCCATCCAATGCAGTATTCTTCATGGTAGACTCCTCATACTGAGCAGAGGCCTGAAATGCAGTCGAATGGAACTCAAGAGGCAGGTCCCATCAAATTCCAACAATGGGAATATGCAAGCTTTGCCCCGACAGTGAAAAATATGGTTGCTTGTGATCTCCATCAGAGCATATGCCAAGAACAAAAAGAAGAGCAGGCTCAAGTGGTAGAGCCTACGAGCAAAGAGGGCACATTTTTGCACTCTTTTTGCATCCTAGAGCATAGCATGCAAGTGTTCAGCCAAAATACATCAAGCGTACCTCATCAAGAGGCTGAACCTGAAGAGATCATAGAATATTGCTTGTTGCCATAGGAGCCCTATTACCGCATCGAGAGGATGGAAGAACCTATACCCAACCCACAATTACTAGATTCATCGGTATTATGGTATTGGTTCCAGCCATCACTACAACCAGTACCCCAAGAATGCCCTCGCATGGCGAACTTCTTCGCCACATCTTGCATCAACAGTACGGGTACTGGTAGGAGCGACAACTCACTGCGTTGCTCCCTATTCGCAACATGGACAACTTTGGGAAGAAGCCAGCCGAACTTCAAAGATCAACTGAAGTTCAATCTGATTTGGTCCGGACATTGCAGGTTCACCGGATAGACACTCGAAGTTGATTTTGTGGTAGCGGTATGCCAATCATGCCACAAATTTTTGTGTAAATTGTAAATAATTCGGCTAGTAGATAGAATTTCGAGGGCACTAAGTGTTGATTAGGAGCTCAGGCACAAACAAAAAAAAAAAATGTCGTCAGTGGACTGTCAGAGAAGAGGAGAATGGGAATGACTCTATTGCCCAATGGATAAATGCCTGAATTTGTTGCCCAATGGATAAAGGTCTGACTCTGTTGCCCAAGGGATAAAGTCCTGGGATCTCTGCATTCAGATGAGCTAAATGCCCCGCGAGCCGCCAAGAATGTTGACAATTTTGTCACATTGCATAAGGGGTAGAAAAATCAAAATTTTGTATAGTGTTTTTGTTTCGTGAAGTATTTCTTTCTGTTGTTTCTTTTGAAATAGTTGTACGTTGCAGCAATTTTGGCTTTCTATGCCATCCCCTTTGTTCCTAAAATGAAGAAGAAAGAGCTTCACTGCCAAAAATGCCAAAGAAGACAGCTTCGCCAAAAAAGTGGCAAAAGTGTCACGATATCGTGACATGTCGCAGTTTCGCGGTCGAGAGCGAAAAAAAGAGCAAAGTGGCAAAAGTGTCACGATATCATGAAATGTTGCGGTTTCATGGCCAAAAGAAATAAGAGGGAGCTAGAAGGAAAAGTGTCGCGATATCGTGACATGTCACAGTTTTGTGGCCGAAAGCAACAAGGAAGGAGCAGAAAGCAAAAGTGTCGCGATATCGTGACATGTCTCAGTTTCATGGCCGAAAGCAACAAGGAAGGAGCAGAAAGCAAAAGTGTCACGATATTGCGACATGTCTCAGTTTTGCGATCGAAAGCAACAAAGAAGGATCAAAAGGTAAAAGTGTCGCAATATCACGACATGTTGCATCCTCGCAACCAAAGGAAGAAAAGTGTCGCGATATCGCGACATGTTGCGTTCTCGCGACCAAAGGAAGAAAAGTGTCGCGATATCGTGACATGTTGTGCTCTCGTGACCAAAGGAGGAAAAGTGTCACGATATTGCGACATGTTGTGTTCTCGCGACCAAAGCAAGAAAAGCGTCATGATATCATGACATGTTGTGTTCTCGTACCTGAAAGAGGAAAAGTGTCACGATATCGCGACATGTTACGTTTTCATGCCAAAAGCAACAAAAGAAGCCAAAGACATAGAAATGTCACGATTTCGTGACATGTCTTATTTTCGTGATGCAATAGGGAGAACCAAGCTAAAACATAGAAATGTCACGATATCGTGACATGTTGCTTTTTCATGATTCAAAAGCGACAAGCACTCCAATCTGGGTATTTTCTCGAGGTGCCTCATAAATACATCTTTTCATGCCCGATAAGCTCGCTGCACATTTTTGGCAATTGGAAAAGAGGTATCAATTTCTTATGAAGATCCCGGTGATCATGGCGGCCACTCGAGCACTGCACCCAGAGGCTGAGGACAATTCTGACGGTTCATTAAATGCTTATTTCCCTAGCTGACCCGGTTGCAGTTGCTAGTTCTGATAAAGGATGGGAAATTTCAATCATGAGAACCGCGAAGAGCCGACTTCTCAGGGCTCGAGGGTATACTTCATTTTGTGTGATAATGACTTAGAGGGTCAGGTCCTCTATAAAAACCTAGACTTTTTAATGTAAAATGGGGGGAACTATCTGCTAAGAAAGCTGTTGTAACTTGATGTCCTGCTTTTAATACTAAGATCTTTGAGCTCTATTTCTCTCTTGTATGCTGCCTTTTGTGCTTAATTATTTTGCCTTTTCTCATTTGCATACTAAAAATCTGAATCCTGAATTTGGTGTGCGATTCGGGACTGAGCCCTGAAATTTTCCCTGAAGGATACATAGGAGAGGAAAACATGATATTGTTTTTCTTTTATGCTGCCTGTGGGTAGTGGTTTCTTCCATATTCGTTTGTCCTAATCGTCGTGAAATCTAAATCTTGAATCTCGATGAAAGGGAGGAGATTCCTAGAGCCATCTAGAGGATACATAGGAAGGTTAATGTTGCGTTCTTTCATTTATTCTTTGTAATCCTTGCTTCTTTTATGTTGCCTGTGGATAGTGGTTTCTTCCATATTCGCTTGTCCTAATCGCTGTGAAATTTGAATCCTGAATCTCGGCGAAAGGGAGAAGCAAAATCCTAGAGCCCATCCAGAGGATACATAGGAAGGTTAATGTCACGTTTCTTCTGTTTACTCTTGGTATTCCTTGCTTCTATTTAAGTTGTCAATTAGTGATCGTGCTTCCTATTCCTTCCCACCACTAAACTACTAAAATATCTTCCCTTATCCCTTTTTTATTTCTTTCTCTAACCCTAACTCCTTTTATCTCTTTCCTACACTCTTATCTTAAAACCCCCAAAAGTAGTTTAGCATAGGAGCCGGCCTTTCTCTGGAGATTGGCATGAGGGGCATCTCTTCCCTTTGGCCTTTCAACGTTGGTCACAGGTCTAGGGCGCATGCACTTTACCAAAAACCCTTACCTAGGCGGATTTGATGACCAACAGTAACCAACGTAGGGAGGTTCATAGTGAAGCACTTTACTCTCCAGGGGCCGAACCAAAGTTTGAAATAAAGGCATGAAAAATGCTTCGCAAAAGAAATGTGACCGAAGTAGTTTTTGAAGCAAAATTTGGTGAAGTATTTCTCAAAAGGAATAAGCTTCGATAAACGGCCGACACGAAGCAAAGTGTCGACAAAGCGAAGAAGAACTTCGGTCCCGAAGCACAGAAAACTAGCCTAAATAGGAGCTTTGCTATGAAGTATTTTCATCACCGACTACGACTTCGCTGAACCAACAACGTGCGAGGCGGAGAATTTAAAATGTGTCTCAGAAAATGTTCCAACAAAGACCTTGAAAAGAGTTTGAAGTGGATGAAATTAATGGAAAGATGACAGAGTGCATCCCAAGACGATTCAGTTAGGAGAAAAGCCCACTCTGAGGTACGAGGTGGCAGCAGGTCGAGTTTTCGATGCAAGGCATAATCATCAAACTGCATGAACCCACGTATGACGCCGTAAGAAAACTAATCAGGAAGCACAACGGTATCCTAGGTTAGGGTTGTAAATTTAATTATGGCAGTAGCCATAAATGGATGTAGTTGCCTTCTAAGGCTATAAAAACCGATCCTCGATAGTAAGAAGTTTATTTGCCCATTGTTGCATGCGAACAAGAACCCCACTGTCCACCTGTAATCTTTCTACATTTCGCTTTGAGATTCCTTAGTGCCGAAGTTCTCTACATTTGCAAGTTCTGCTGCTGCAAACATCATCTACCATGGGGAAGAAGAGCTCCACACAGATGGGGAAGGAGCCAGAAGTGGTAAGCCCCAAAAAAAAAAGGGCGTGGAGGAGAAAAAGCAGAGACCGAATAAGGTTGACCTGAGCCTCCACCCAAAAAAATGAGTCACCGAAGAGAGGGAAGACTTCGAAGATGAACAACTCGTCAAGCCACCAATTGACGGGTAGGAGAAGATTAGAGACACAGAGCTCTCGAAGAGCGTAGCCAAGCTCAGATACACAATTGATTTTATGAGGAGTTTGCTCTCAACAAAAAACAAGAGGGCTGCTACATATTATTCACAAATCTACTGGTATTTGACGCTGCCCACACATCATTGTCCCGAGCTGATTAATGCCATCGCACAGAACTACTAGCCCGCCTCCAAACAAGTGCTAAACACTGCTGGTCACAAGTTGTTCTCGATTTTGAAGGAATATGTGCAAGCAGCCTTCGTGCCACAGCAGGGGCTACCTAAGGGGTATACAGTCTACAACGTCATTCTAAGCGAACAGATGGAGAGATTCACCTCGAACAGCTACATGTTGAGATTCCTACGAGAGAATCTCAAAAGTGGGCTCCCTTTGGGCAAGCTGCCCCAAATGCCCCTACCCTTGGCGCCCTTCAATAATACTAACATTTTCTCCATCATAGCATGGGTGGCAGGCCTGTCAACCGATGCTTTAGTGCACCCCTAGAAGGTGTCTCTGGTCGAGTGTATTTCCAAAGGGGAGTTTTATGCCCCCGATGCTTCGAGGCTGAACACCAACCCAGTCTTCTTCGACTGGGCAGAATGGGTGGCACGAAACTTTCACACGCGGCTTACCAGTATAAAAAATTCTGGAACGAGACAATACTTCGGGCCCTGCTCTTTTCTTATTTGGCTATTCCTTTACCATGTACATAAAAATTTTCTCCATATTGCTATTTCATCAAGTGGCAAGGATGGAAATACTTTGCCTGTGTACTAGTGGACTCCCCTCCTATTGAGGTCAGAGTCTTATTATTCTTTCAATCAACAATTTTTGGGACCCACTATGCATCTGCTAACAGGGTCTAGCCCTCGGGTGCCCCTCCACTTAAGAGACAGAGTGGTGCAGGAGAAAAAGGGAGATGTGTTTCAACTGACATAGGGGCTTGTGATTCACCTATTTGGCTTCATAGGGAAACCCTTCTTGCTTCCTGTCTTCCCCTCTGAATACCAGTTCACGCTGGAGGTCACTCGACAGAGCGACGCAACAAATGAAGTTTACGACCACGGCAGAAAGTGGGCACACACCTATGACTTCCCCTTCAAGATGGGAGTTATTGAAGTGTTTTCCCTAAAATAGAATGCATTCTTGGAGGAAAAGCTTGCCAATTTTGGCTTACTCCAGATTCCTCAGAGATGGCTTTATGATCCCCTGGGAGTGATGAGGGATCACTTAAAATTCAAAAAATTTCATGTCTGCCCCCACCCCGAAATTGTGGAGCAGAGAAATAATCCCAATGGGAAGGATCTGGAGTGGCATTTGGAAAATATGAGAACATTGCCCCCTTGGCATGATTTTTACCCCATGGAGGTTGAGTTTGACCCTGACCAGTATCCCTTCCCAACTCTAGACTCCACATTTTGGAGAAGGGCAAAGGACGATTTGAAAGAAGAATTGAAAAACTGGGGTGAGGAACAGCTAAGGGAATGGTGGATAATGAGAGTCCATTGCCAAAATATGAATTCCTATGGACTCTTGGTGGCAGATAGGGACTTCACAATTGTTTATGAAGCCAATGTTGGATCTTGGAAGCCCATATCCTTCACAGATTTTGTCCCTCCAGCCACCCTAGGATCGGGCGAAAGCCTAGGAAGAATTGATAATGCCTCGAAAGAAGAGGAAGAGGCCGAAGCTGCACCAGAGGCACTACCACAAGGACCGTCAAAAAGCCATGACATAAGTGTTGAAGAGTCAGAGCAACCATTGGAGAGGAAGAAAATAAAGAGGCAAGAGAAAATTCAAGTGCCTCCAAGACACCCGAAGCGACCCCGCACAAGGCTTCCAAGCACTCTAGCTGGACAACCTGCACCAGGCCCGGTCGAAGCAAATGTTGAGGGTGCGGTGCCACCAAGTGCCGAGACAGTCCTAAGCATAGGCATCATTGATGTGGAGGAACTCCTCCAACCAAAAAGGGATGCCGAAGTAGAAGTTGTGGAGGTCAGGAGTGCCGAAGCCCAGAGGGAGCAGGAGTCGATTATGCAAGAAGTCACCACGGTTGCTCTACCAGGAGGGCACATAGGTACGCACTCCCCACCCTTCGCCTTGGTCTCTGACATGTCTGTTGTGGTCCCAACCGAAGGTCCCCATCAGTCTCTCCCTCCCTAGCAAGGTCAATCACCCCCTCACATGTTGCCCATTGCCATTCCAACTCTGCCTAGTCCCACTCCACTCGAGTCACCCGGTCGGGACAAATCTGTTGAGACTACTTCACCCTCCCACACCATCGTTCCTCTAGTCCTTATCCAGGGTGAAGACAGTACTCCAACGTCGAACCCCGTAGCCCATTCCCCCATCATACACGGTGTTGTCCCACTTGCCGAAGCTCCCGTCACACCTGTCATCGAACCTTCTGGTGAGGCCTCCCCCATCGATTCTTTATATTTGTTTACCCATTCAGTTGGAGATCCAGCCTTATTTGAATCTGAAATATCCATGATAAATGAATGCCCTATAGTCGAAAAGCTCCTCCAAGCCTGACAAAATACAAAGAAAATGCTTAAGGAGGCAAGGAAGAAGAGAGGGCACTCTCTGGCCCAGGTTGAGAAATGCGCTGTCTTCGATTTGAAGGCTGGAAAGTTGCATAAGGTAAAGAAGATCCCCAAGGTCCAAAAGCCCCTGGATGAAATGACTCCAGCAGACTACAATTATCAAGATAAATCCAAGGACCTGGAGCATTTGAATGTGGATAATGAATCAGTGTCCATGCACGTCAGGATCGAAACTTTCTGAGCACATGCAAACATTGCCAATCAGTGCAGGTTTGAGGTAGAAAGTGCCAACATCAAGTTGGAAGAAGAGCTAACGAGGGACACCGAAGAGTAGTGTAAGTTGATGAAAAAAGAAGCACATGCCCTGAAATAGCAAATACTGCAACTGGAGTGTACATCTAAAAACCAAGCACAGAGACAGGCCGAAAATGAGCTAAGGGCCAAGGAATTTGAAGGCAAAATCTTGCAGATGCAGAATCAGCTGTACAAAAAGGAGAGCTTAGGGCTGTTTGATAGGGGCAGAATTCAAGAAATTAGCTTACACTTGCTGAAAAATTTTAAGTCTCGGGCCTCCAGTGCCCTATCAATTTTGACATTCATCACCAAAGCTCCAAGAAGGGCCAATCGTAGATGAGGTCCTCCAGAAAGCTAGAGGCCGACTCAAATTAGCTTTGGATGTCCAAAGCATCAAATATCAGGACTTGCAGGTCACTGCAATGAGTCGGACGGCTAGGGATTGGTCTATAGCCCAAGCCATAGTTCATGCCTTCTTCTCCAAGGTGAGAAAGGCACAGAAAGAAAAGGACCTATTGGACATATTTGAGCAAGAGCAGCGCGCATCGCTGGGCTATTTCCAAGATCTCTCTTCCTTAGGTTTCACGAGCTTCATCGATGATGATGGGAACATTTTGACCAAAGAAGACCTTAAGTTGGCATGGCTTCATTTTGAAGGCGACGTCTCAGAGGTAGACGTAATAGAGAGGTAGGTCACAGATTTCATTTTGAGACACTGCAAGATCGTGGTGTGCCTGAACGATCTGTATACCAGAGCCAAACATGTTGATATCGGGAAAATTGATCGGTTTCACGTCTTGGTCAAGGCATTGCAAGATCAAGAGACTTTCTCGAAGGGTTCCTGGGCTCATGTCTGCTGAACCATGAAGCGCATCTATGATCGCCTTGCCCCATTGCCGCAGCAGGAAGCCGCACTACAGGAAACCGTGCCAAAGGAGGAAGAAGAGGAAGAGGAAGAAGAAGGAGAACAAGCTGTGGAAGCACCCTCGAAGATTGAAAAGGGAGAAGGGTCTGGAGGTAACTCTGGCCCAATGGATCAAAACTGAGGGTTCTTCCACCGATAAGAGCTCGTTGCCCCACGAACCACCAAGAATGTTGACAATTTTGTCACATTGCACAAGGGGTAGAAAAAATTAAAATTTTGTACAGTGTTCCTTTTTTGTAAAGTATTTCTTTTGTTGTTTTTTGAAAATATTTGTAAGTTGCAGCAATTTTGGCTTTCCCTACCACCCCCTTGTACATAAAATGAAGAAGAAAAAGCTTTGCTTTCGAACAAACTCAAGAAAATAGCTTCGCCGAAAGAAAGAAGAGAAGTATGAAAAGAGCTTCGCACCCGAAGTATTTCCAACAGTCGCTTTGGACGAAAGTTTTACGAAGCAGCATTCAAGTGGCAGTTCAAAAGGACAGCTTCATCGAAGAAGGAAAAACTAAAATCGTGGTCTGAATTTGTTAAGGCAAGAAAACCACTTCGGGCCCAAAGCATTTCCAGCAGCTACTTCGGCCAAAAAACTTGCGAAGCGAAACTCGAAGGAGCATTGAAGAATACTTCACCAGAAAACTGTCGAAGCACCCACTTCGGGCCTCTCCATCAGCGAACCATTTTTACTTCATCGAAAATCATTGCGAAGCATCTGCTTTGGCTAGCTTTCATACGAATAACTTTCACCCAAAGTGGCAGAGATCGTGAAGAACGAAACATATTTGAAGGAAAGTGCTTCGACCGAAACCCTCCCGTACCGTAGTCTTGAAAGAAGACCACAGCGAATCATTTCTATAAGGCAATAGTGAAGCAATTTTAACAGCGAAGCGACAAAAAATGAAGAGCCCCATTTCGAGGAGGAAATCTGCTTCGAAACTCACCACCCCCGAAGCAGTTTTGCGAAGCTCCATTTTGTGAAGTACAAATCAAGGGGGAGTTATTGCTTCAGCTCAAATCCGTTGCGAAGTAAAGCTGCAAATGAAAATCCAGTGAAGCGCTTCAGGGGCACGCGCTCCAAGCCGGGTATTTTCTCGAGGTGATCAAGTGCCTCATAAATGCATTTTTTTGTGCTCGATAAGCTCGCTGCTCATTTTTAGCAATTGGAAACAAAGTATCAGTCCCTAAAAGCAAGCCCAACGAGCATGGCAACCACTCGAGCACTACATACAAAAGTCAAGGACACTCAGATGGCTTATTAATGCATGCTTCCATAGTTGACTCGGTCGCAGTTGCCAATTTTGATAATAAATTTGAGAGATCAGTCACTAGAGCCGTGAGGAGCCGACTTCTCAAGTTTCGAGGGTGTACTCCTACATTTTGTGTAATTATGGCTTAGAGGTTTGGGTCCTCTATAAAAACCCAGGCATTGTAACAAAAAAGGGGGAGAACTTTTTGCTAGAAAGCTGCTGTAACTTAAAGTCCTGTAATTAATACTAAATATTTTTGAGCTCTATTTCTCTCTTGTATGCTACCTTATGTGATTATTTCTTTCATTCTTTTCTTCATTTGCATGCTGTAATTCTGAACTCTAGATTTAGGTGTGTGATTGAGGTAGAATTCTAAAATTTTCCCTAAGGATACATAGGAGAGGAAAATGTTGTGTTAGTTTTCTTTTATGCTGCCTGTGGATAGTGTTTCTGCATATTCACTCCTTCTTCGTCGCCGAGACTCTGAACTCTAAATTTCGACATGAGGGGAAGGGTAATCCTAAAATTCTTCCAAAGGATACATAGGAGGATTAATATTATGTTCATTTTGTTTACTCTTAGTATTCTTTGGTGTTGTTTCAAGTTTTTGGTTAGTAATTGTGCTTCTAGTTCTTTCCCACCATTAAACTACTACGATTTCTTCCCTTACCCTTTTATTTCTTTCCAGCACCCTTACTCTGTTTATCTCTTTCCTGCACCCTTATCTTAAACACCAAAGTAGTTTAGCATAGGAGTCGGCCTTTCTCCGGAGATTGGCACGAGGGGCATTTCTTCCCTTCGGCCTTTCAATGTTGGTCCAAGACTAGGGTGCATACACTTACCCAAATCCTTTCCTAGGCAGATTTGATGACCAACAGTTACGATTTTGCGAAATTGTTATGATTTTACAATTAGGGATACGCAACAATAGTCGTGCCCTAAAAATTTAAATTTAATAAAAAATTTAACGAAAAACATGCAAAATCTAAACTAAATAAACACAAAATTCATACCCGGAGTGCTCCATCTCTATCTCGGACCAAATCGGCGCGATGGGTAGCTCCCGCCATATTTTTCTCCAGAGCACTAGATAGTAAACAATAAAAGAGAAAATGAATTAAAATTTTACCTTTTCTTTCTTATTTACTCTTACTTTTCGATTTTTTCCACCTAAAATGTTCAATAGGTGTAAAAACTCGAAGGGGGTACCATAAACATCATATTTTGAAACAACTTGCATAAAAACTTAAAATCATCAACAAAAACTGTAATAAATTTTTGCTTTCTTGTAAAGCATGTCACACTTTTCTTTAACACAATTTTCTTTCAAAACTATGCTAAAGAGAGGCAAAATGTAGCACCTTAAATTTGATCCATTTGCATGAGAACATAAAAAACATGTAAAAACATCATGTTTGCATTAATTATCTCAAAATTTGTGCATATTTGACGAGATCTTACCACGACCCTAGAAATCGTAGTACGACCTCCGAAATCATAACACGATTTCAGTGTTACAATCCTTGCAATTGATGTACGATAACGTCGATCGTAATACAATCTTGCCCAAAAATAGAAAATTCAAAAATGGAAAACGATAAAATCAATTGAACAGTTCTTGTCCCCACATGTGTAACTATGCGAGAAATGCGAGATCTGATCTGTTCAGCCTCGTCCAACTTAGAATAATTTGTAACAATTCAACCTCCTCCCAATTATGGACATTCCTCCCTGCTTATTTAACCAGACCCCTCCCTATAAAATTCCCCTGACTCCTTGCATTTTAGAAATATTTTGCTTGATTATGTAGTTTAGATATTTAACAGTTGTGTGCAAGATCGGAGGAGATTATTACAGATCAAAGGATACGATATCGCTATCGTCGTATGACCAGGCGATTTCGACATACGATCCTGTCTTACAGGCTAAGATATTGCCTGCAACTCACTTGGGGGCAACCGCAAGCTATGATTTACGTATTTTAATTCTATTTCATTAGGATTAATCTTTCATTTATCATCCTTTATTTCATATAATACTAGATTTATGCATCTGCATTCTTGGATTTCACCTAATTTTATACAATTGCATGTTTATGTAAGTTTTGAACATTTATTCGTCAATTCATTTTATTATAATTATCTAATAGCTGACATTAGATCTTAATTCTTCTTATAAGCATCAATACAACTCTCGGTTTTTCCATTTTCTATCTCTACCTGTGTTTTTGTTGATCCTTGGAAAAATTGAAATAGTCGGTCTCTATTCGTAATACAATCTTGCAAAATCTTATACGATATTGACCTGTTGCATACGATTTAGACTGCACTAAAAAAAATAGAAATTTCAACAAACTTCTAGATACAGGTAAGGTTTGAAATCACTTTCTAGCATTGCATTTGTCTTTTTGAATTCTGCTTTGCTACCTACATTTAAATCAAAATAGCATATAGGATAGAATAGTTGCATTTTTGCCAAACTAGGTATATTTGTGATTTGAATCAAAATAAAAACATCAAAACAAATCCTAAACCTAGGCTCGAAAACTGCCACAAAATATTTCCTGGTGAACCCAAACCTATTCGTTAAAAAATAACCACTTAGAAGGTATGATTAAGTACCTCTTTTTTGAGGTGTAGACCACTCATTCTTCCATTCCCCTCTAAGGCGCAGATCCATCAGCCTTGAGGAAAGGAGTGTGAGAATTTTTGGGCTACACAAGTGTATCCTCATATTCATCATCACTAAAACTATAACCATTCCTTGTACAACTATCTTCAAGATGTCCAAAGTTACCACATCTAAAACACTTGAGAATTATTGGTGACCTTTTCTTGACCTCTTTTTCTTCAATCATAAATAGGACTTCATCTTTATCATTTTCTGAGAAACTATTATCACTATCACTTGAGTACTTACTTGCCTTATCTGCATAGTAGCTCCTATTTTGCCTTTGAAAGAACTTTTTTCCTTGTCTGCTTTGTCCATCCTTGTTTTTTTTTTTTGTGTTTGTATCTTTCTGATTCCCTGCTCCTGTGATCCTATTTTTCTTCATCATTGTTATTCTTAGCTTCTTGACAATCAGTTGCATAGTGACCATACTTTCCACAATTGAAACATTTAACATATTTTGTATCTTTAAATCTTCTTGAATCCTTATTCCTTCTGCCATAATTTGCTTCTTCATCACTGGATGACTCATTGCTTGATTCTGACTTCTTACCCTTTGTCTTCTTGATTGCTTTGAAGGTTGCTTCCTTCTGGGGATTAGGTTCTTTTGTTCTTAACTCAAAAGTTGTAAGAATACCAAGCAACATATCTCTTGTCAAAGAATCACCATCCTTTGATTCTTCTATAGCAGAAATATTTTCACTAAATATTTTTGGAAGAGATCTTAAGATCTTATCACAAACATCCGATTCTTCAACCTTAAGTCCAAGTCCTTGCATAGCATTAACAACCTCATCAACTCGAAGTAGATAAGTACTAATGTTTTCCTCATCCTTCATTCTTAACTCTTCAAATTGTCCTTTGAGATTTCGTATCTTTGCTTTCTTGACACCTTTATCTCCTTCATATATACTTTGCAACTTATCCCACATTCCTTTTGCATCTTGACAATGCATAACTTTTATGGACTTTGTTCTATGCAAACCTCTCAAAATTGCATTCATTGCTTTTGAATTGTAATGTTGTAGAAGCTTACCTTCCTTATCTGTAGGTGGATCAACTAGGGGTATGTATCCATTTTCAACTACTTCCCAAATTTCATTGCCAAGTGCCATCAGGTAAATATTCATTCTCATACTCCAATATATATAATCACTTCCATAAAATATTGGTGCTGAATTATCTGATGATCCATTCTTAGAATCCATTGTGTTCTTGTAAGATTTTCCTTCAAGTTGTTAAACTCTTTCGAAGGAACCCGCTCTGATACCAATTGAAGAACACAAGCTTATACTAAGAGAGGGGGTGAACAATATAAGACCACTTTTTACTTTTCTTTTCCCAATCAATATTATGCAATGTATAGATAGCAATATCAATAGCAGTAATCAAAGCAATGCACAAATCACCACACACAATAGAGACACCAAATTTACGTGGTTCACCCAATGTGGGCTACTCCACGGAGAAAATATTTTACTAAAACTTTCTCAATCAATCTCTTGGGAATCCTTTCCCTATTACAATGTTTATGGACCTCTATCCAAAGGAGACACCAATCCCCTTAATCAAGTTCATGGATCTCTATCCATAGGAGAACTCCTTTCTCCTCTTGCTATGGTTGGTGATCTTCTAGAAGAACTATTGCCCCCACTACTCTAGCTAATGGATCTCTATCCACTGAAGACACCTGTCCTCACTACCCTGGCTTAATGGATCTCTATCCACTAGAGACTATCATCCTCTATACTCTATCACCTCCAAAGCTCTATCTCAAATCTATACTAAACATAGTCCTTCGGTCTAGCACAAATCTGCTCAGTCTCTATCTTTGGTCTGGCACAAACCTATCCTCAAATCTGCACCAAAATCTATCCTCGAATCTATACTAAACATAGTCCTTCGGTCTAGCACAAATCTATCCTCAATATCCATCCTCAAGCCTTAACTCAAAGCTTGACTCAATCTCAAATCAACTCTATTGGATCTGCCCCAAACCTTAACTCAAGGTTTGAACAAATCAATCAATTCTGCTCTCAAGTCTTCTCAAAGACTTATCTCAAATCTACCTTGCAAGCTTCCATAAAATCTCACACTAATCTGTCCACAAGTCCTCTCTAGAACTTGTCCAAATATTCTCAATAAGTCCTCACAAGAACTTATCCAAATATGCTCTCAATATGTATTGTAAGCTTCCACAAAAGCTTACCCAAATCTATCCACAAGTCTTCTCAAAGACTTACCTCAAATCTGCTCAACAAGTCCACACTAGAACTTGTCCAATCTCATAGAAACATAAAGAGAATTGTTAGAGACTCAATATGCTCTATACTCATCACAATGCTCAATCACTTTCAATCACTCTTTCAGAAACATACAGAGAATTGTTAGAGACTCAATATGCTTCACATTCACCTCAATGCTCAATCACTTTCTCAAATCAATTCAGAATATAGAATAGTTTGTTTTATAGAACTTGAACAATCACTTCACACATCCACTTGACTAGGCTCAACCAACTCTACTCAACCAATCACTCAATGAAACAATCCTTGCTTACAAACCCTAGTCCAAGCATATGAACACTCACTCAAAATGTTTCCAACAATGCTTATCAACCAATCTCACATAACAATGATACTCATGTTCTTTTCAAACCCTAGTTCAAGTTCTTCACTTAACCAATGGCTTCAACAACAATGCTTATCAAACAATCTCACATAACAATGATACTCATGTTCTTTTCAAACCCTAGTTTAGGTTCTTCACTTAACCAATGGCTTCAACAACAATGCTTATCAAACAAGGTTTTAACAACAACTCTTTATTCCAGAAAACCTTGAAGCATTAACTCAACACACTCAATAAGGAAACCTAATTAAGTCCTTTTCACTCCAAACTTGTTTTCCAGAAAACCAACCAATCAACTCAACTATGGAAGAATGTGCCCATACCTTTTTCTTGATGATGAAGGAACCTCAAAAATCTGCCACAACCACAAACACTTCTTTGCCAAGCTCAAAGAAGTTATAAGATGATAAACTCTCTCAAAGGTACAATGCAAATATCAAAACATACATACACCTTGTCACTCCATCTTGAAGAAAGCATCCATCAACATATACAAAAATAATTGACCAAATACACCTTATAATCTCCCAGTTAAAATAATATCCAACATCAAAAATAATTTCAATACAATCACCTTTTCAAAATAACTCAATGGCAAGAAATCCTCTCAAAATCTAACCAACACTTTAATCCACTTATTTCTCCAATTACTCAAAATAATGACCAAATAAAATACCTTTTATTTACCCCTTTTAACTCCCTAGAATCTTATGTCAAACCTTAGGCATTATAAAATATAACAAAAATTTATTACCTCCACCTTGGTGAGACTCGAACCCTTGACGCCGCCTCCCCATGCATCCTAGCCATGGTCTTGGCTGCCGCATGCGCTAGGCACTCATTTAGGGAGCAAAGAGCACCACGTGCTCTATATTCCTCCCCTTTTGCACCTAAGCCAAAAAACCATGTGTCACTTCCTTCGACGCTTCAAACACAACACACCAAAATGTTGCTATCACGAATCGATCATGGGTCACTCCATGCCCAAACGCCTTAGCCCTCGACCACTTGCCACTAGGCCACGCTGCCTAGGTGGATATGGGATTTTAGCCCTCGATGATCTTATCCCCTTTCACTGGCACCTAAGACAAGAACCTTGTCTTCTTCCTCGCATGAATTCTCTTCAACACACACTTGCCTCTTTCTCTTGTTCGAATGAAGGATAATTCGAATGCCACTAAGGCATATAGTTTATATATCATTTGCCACCTTTAAACTTGAACGTCGATGCAAATTTAATTGCCTTGCAACCCTAACCTTAGGGTAATTATAATTTAATTAATAATAACATTATTATAATTAACTTATAATTAATTTAATAACCATAGGTTAATTAAATTAACTTACAAATTAATATATAATGAAATTATAATTAAATATAATTTATTTAACTCCCATAGGTCTATCCAATTGGTTTTAAATAAAAGACCATTTATTTTGCCATCATGGGTTTTAATAAAAACCTTCTACTTATGCCATACATAATATTAAAAAGATTATTATGACACCTTTTTCATTAACCTTTTGCATTGCTCCTTTTGACCTTCTGACATCAATGGTGGTTCACTCCTTGACATCAATGACCACTTCATTCCTTGACATCAATGACAACTTTAGACTCAAAATGTCCAACAATCTCCCCCTTTGTCATTGATGGCAACCCAAATTATTTTTACCAAAAACTTAACCTTTTCTTTGTTCTGCTCCCCCTGGACATTGCTCCCCCTGGCTCAATGCTCTTTTCAAATCTCTCCTCTTTACTCAAATACCAAATCTCTCCCCCTTACTCAAATCTCTCCCCCTTTGACATCAATGGCAAAGGGTCACCTTTGGGGCTCGGGGCTAAGAATGAGTTTCTTAGCTTAGCCCCTCCCCCACCTCCTCTTGAGGTGGTTAATTCTGGGGTGGGAGTATTTCTACTCCCAGAAAGCACTGGTCTTTACCTTTATCCTCTTTTCTTCTTATCTGATCCTTTTGATTCCTTTGACTATTCCTTTCCATGTCCATATTCCTATTCCTGTTCCTATTCTTGTTCTTGTTCATGTTCATATCCATGTTCCTGTTCCTGTTCCTATTCATATCCATATCCCTTTTCTTGTTCCTGTTCTTGTTCCTGTTCATACTTGATTCTGGAATGTCTGCTCTACACCACTTTGTTGTGTGTCCATCATTATTGCACTTATAACACTTAATGTTATTATTCCTTGGAGGTGCAAATATCTTAGGATTTCTCCTAGTGAAGCCATATCCTTTTCTATCATGAACCCTGCAATTCATTGCCTTGTGACCAAACTGATTACATGAGTAGCAATACCCATGGAAAAGTTGCCTATTTCTGAAATTCCCATTTTCTTATCTTTCATGTGTCCTACATTATGAAGCCATGTGCCCAAACCTGTGACATGAAAAACATCTTCCATTGAAGTTTCCTTGTCTTGACCTCATTGGTCTCTTAGTCTCTTTTAACCTATTCTGATTGTTGTTCCATCTATTTCTTCTTTGTGCATTGTTCCTGTCCTTGTTGAACTTTCTATTGTCCAACTCATCCTCAGATGTCTCACTTTCTCTTACACTATCTTCTTCTGAAGTTTCTTCTCCTTCAGAACTTGAGGTTGACTTCTCTTCTTGTTTCTTTTGAGTCTATTCAAAACCAAGACCTATTTTATTTGTTGACCTTCTTTGTACCTTGATCATCTTATCCACAATATTTGAGCTCTTTCCAAACTTTTGTAGCTTACTCTTGGACTTTTCTAAATCTTCCCTTAGTAGGGCTACTTCTTGTTCTAACCTTTCACATTCTAAGACCTTTGCTTCTAACTTATCCTTGAACTTCTTTGTCTTAGCCTTTGATTTGTCTAGATCCTCTATAAGCATTCTTCTCTCTTCATCACATTCTTGAAACTGAAACTCAAGTTTAGAGTTTTGCTTTCTTACCTTCTTTACTATGTCAAGAGCATAAATAAGTTCTCCCTTGAGATCATATCCTTCTTTATCTGATTCTTCCTCTATTTGTTTGCCTTTGTCTACATATTTATTTTCTTTTGACTTGTCTTCTATAGGATCACCTTCTTCTTCTTCTAGTGCCATTAGAATATTCTCTTCTGGTCCTTCAAGTGTATCCTCATATTCATCATCACTGAAACTATAACCATTCCTTGTACAACTATCTTCAAGATGTCCAAAGTTACCACATCTAAAACACTTGAGAATTATTGGTGACCTTTTCTTGACCTCTTTTTCTTCAATCATAAATAGGACTTCATCTTTATCATTTTTTGAGAAACTATTATCACTATCACTTGAGTACTTACTTGCCTTATCTGCATAGTAGCTCCTCTTTTGCCTTTGAAAGAACTTCTTTCCTTGTCTGCTTTGTCCATCCTTGCTTTTCTTTTGGTGTCGTATCTTTCTGATTCCTTGTTTCGTGATCCTATTTTTCTTCATCATTGTTATTTTTAGCTTCTTGACAATCAGTTGCATAGTGACCATACTTTCCACAATTGAAACATTTAACATATTTTGTATCTTTAAATCTTCTTGAATCCTTATTCCTTCTACCATAATTTGCTTCTTCATCATTGGATGACTCATTGCTTGATTCTGACTTCTTACCCTTTGTCTTCTTGATTGCTTTGAAGGTTGCTTCCTTCTGGGGATTAGGTTCTTTTGTTCTTAACTCAAAAGTTGTAAGAATACCAAGCAACATATCTCTTGTCAAAGAATCACCATCCTTTGATTCTTCTATAGCAAAAACCTTTTCACTAAATATTTTTGGAAGAGATCTTAAGATCTTATCACAAACATCTGATTCTTCAACCTTAAGTCCAAGTCCTTGCATAGCATTAACAACCTCATCAACTCAAAGTAGATAAGTACTAATGTTTTCCTCATCCTTCATTCTTAACTCTTCAAGTTGTCCTTTGAGATTTCGTATCTTTGCTTTCTTGACACCTTTATCTCCTTCATATATACTTTGCAACTTATCCCACATTCCTTTTGCATCTTGACAATGCATAACTTTTATGGACTCTGTTCTATGCAAACCTCTCAAAATTGCATTCATTGCTTTTGAATTGTAATGTTGTAGAAGCTTACCTTCCTTATCTGTAGGTGGATCAACTGAGTGGTATGTATCCATTTTCAACTACTTCCCAAATTTCATTGCCAAGTGCCATCAGGTAAATCTTCATTCTCATACTCCAATATATATAATCACTTCCATAAAATACTGGTGCTGAATTATCTGATGATCCATTCTTAGAATCCATTGTGTTCTTGTAGGCTTTTCCTTCAAGTTGTTAAACTCTTTCGAAGGAACCCGCTCTGATACCAATTGAAGAACACAAGCTTATATTGAGAGGGGGGTGAATAGTATAAGACCACTTTTTACTTTTCTTTCCCAATCAATATTATGCAATGTATAGATAGCAATATCAATAGTAGTAATCAAAGTAATGCACAAATCACCACACACAATAGAGACACCAAATTTACGTGGTTCACCCAATGTGGGCTACTCCACAGAGAAAATATTTTACTAAAACTTTCTCAATCAATCTCTTGGGAATCCTTTCCCTATTACAATGTTTATGGACCTCTATCCAAAGGAGACACCAATCCCCTTAATCAAGTTCATGGATCTCTATCCATAGGAGAACTCCTTTCTCCTCTTGCTCTAGTTGGTGATCTTCTAGAAGAACTATTGCCCCCACTACTCTGGCTAATGGATCTCTATCCACTGAAGACACCTATCCTCACTACCCTGGCTTAATGGATCTCTATCCACTGGATACTATCATCCTCTGTACTCTATCACCTCCAAAGCTCTATCTCAAATCTATACTAAACATAGTCCTTCGGTCTAGCACAAATCTGCTCAGTCTCTATCTTTGGTCTGGCATAAACCTATCCTCAAATATACACCAAAATTTATCCTTGAATTTGTACTAAACATAGTCCTTCGGTCTAGCATAAATATATCCTCAATATCTATCCTCAAGCCTTAACTCAAAGCTTGACTCAATCTCAAATCAACTCTTTGGATCTGCCCCAAACCTTAACTCAAGGTTTGAACAAATCAATCAATTCTGCTCTCAAGTCTTCTCAAAGACTTATCTCAAATCTGCCTTGTAAGCTTCCACAAAATCTCACACTAATCTGTCCACAAGTCCTCTCTAGAACTTGTCCAAATCTGCTCAATAAGTCCTCACAAGAACTTATCCAAATATACTCTCAATATGTATTGTAAGCTTCCACAAAAGCTTACCCAAATCTGTCCACAAGTCTTCTCAAAGACTTACCTCAAATATGCTCAAAAAGTCCACACTAGAACTTGTCCAATCTCATAGAAACATAAAGATAATTTTTAGAGACTCAATATGCTCTATACTCATCACAATGCTCAATCACTTTCAATCACTCTTTCAGAAACATACAAAGAATTGTTAGAGACTCAATATGCTTCACATTCACCTCAATGCTCAATCACTTTCTCAAATCAATTCAGAATATAGAATAGTTTGTTTTATAGAACTTGAACAATCACTTCACACATCCACTTGACTAGGCTCAACCAACTCTACTCAACCAATCACTCAATGAAATAATCCTTGCTTACAAACCCTAGTCCAAGCATATGAACACTCACTCAAAATGTTTCCAACAATGCTTATCAACCAATCTCACATAACAATGATACTCATGTTCTTTTCAAACCCTAGTTCAAGTTCTTCACTTAACCAATGGCTTCAACAACAATGCTTATCAAACAATCTCACATAACAATGATACTCATGTTCTTTTCAAACCCTAGTTCAGGTTCTTCACTTAACCAATGGCTTCAACAACAATGCTTATCAAACAAGGTTTTAACAACAACTCTTTATTCCAGAAAACCTTGAAGCATTAACTCAACACACTCAATAAGGAAACCTAATTAAGTCCTTTTCACTCCAAACTTGTTTTCCAGAAAACCAACCAATCAACTCAACTATGGAAGAATGTGCCCATACCTTTTTCTTGATGATGAAGGAACCTCAAAAATCTGCCACAACCACAAACACTTCTTTGCCAAGCTCAAAGAAGTTATAAGATGATAAACTCTCTCAAAGGTACAATGCAAATATCAAAACATACATACACCTTGTCACTCCATCTTGAAGAAAGCATCCATCAACATATACAAAAATAATTGACCAAATACACCTTATAATCTCCCAGTTAAAATAATATCCAACATCAAAAATAATGTCAATACAATCACCTTTTCAAAATAACTCAATGGTAAGAAATCCTCTCAAAATCTAACCAACACTTTAATCCACTTATTTCTCCAATTACTCAAAATAATGACCAAATAAAATACCTTTTATTTACCCCTTTTAACTCCCTAGAATCTTATGTCAAACCTTAGGCATTATAAAATATAACAAAAATTTATTACCTTCGCCTTGGTGAGACTCGAACCCTTGACGTCGCCTCCCCGTGCGTCCTAGCCGTGGTCTTGGCTGCCGCATGCGCTAGGTGCTCGTTTAGGGAGCAAAGAGCACCACATGCTCTATATTCCTCCCCTTTTGCACCTAAGCCAAAAAATCATGCATCGCTTCCTTCGACGCTTCAAACACAACACACCAAAATGCTGCTATCATGAATCGATCATGGGTCACTCCATGCCCAAACACCTTAGCCCTCGACCACTTGCCACTAGGCCATGCTGCCTAGGTGGATATGGGATTTTAGCCCTCGATGATCTTATCCCCTTTCACTGGTGCCTAAGACAAGAACCTTGTCTTCTTCCTCGCACGAATTCTCTTCAACACACGCTTGCCTCTTTCTCTTGTTCGAACGAAGGATAATTCGAATGCCACTAAGGCATATAGTTTATATATCATTTGCCACCTTTAAACTTGAACGTCGATGCAAATTTAATTGCCTTGCAACCCTAACCTTAGGGTAATTATAATTTAATTAATAATAACATTATTATAATTAACTTATAATTAATTTAATAACCATAGGTTAATTAAATTAACTTACAAATTAATATATAATGAAATTATAATTAAATATAATTTATTTAACTCCCATAGGTCTATCCAATTGGTTTTAAATAAAAGACCATTTATTTTGCCATCATGGGTTTTAATAAAAACCTTTTATTTCTACCATACATAATATCAAAAAGAATATTATGACACCTTCTTCATCAATATTTTGCATTGCTCCTTTTGACCTTCTGGCATCAGTGGTGGTTCACTTTTTGGCATCAATGACAACTTCATGCCTTGACATCAATGACAACTCTATGGACTCAAAATGTCCAACACAAAGACCTAGAATATTAAATGAAATAATGTATTGCACCCAAATGAGGGGATTTTCAAAAAAATGGTAGATGATAATAAATATAGTAACTGCTCATCTAAGGGCTTAGGTACATTTGATATTCATGATTTCAGATCCAAAGAATCTCAAAGGAATGGATAATCAAATGAGACATGACTCAGCAATAGGAACGACAACCACCTAGAAATCTCTACATGAGTTTTAGAGGGAAAACCCTCCCCTTATAATCTATAAATAGGAATAACATTAGCTTTGTAAAGGATTGACAAGTTTACAATTGTATTCATTTGTAGGATTTCCTTTCATTTATTTTTGTAAAAGGAGTTGTTTCTTGAGTGGCTTGTGTGCAATTTTTAACCCCCACTTTTGGCACAATCTTGTAAAATTTTGCTTACATATATATACATGGGAGCCTATGTCAAATTTTTGGTATAGCCATTTATGGTCTCCTATTGAAACATTTTTATGTGTGTATATTTATTTGTAATATTTTACCTATTATTTGAGTTTTATTAATTATATGTATGTGTGAGGGTCTTTCATCTATTTTTGAAATAGTCATTTATTTGTCTCTCCTATGAGACCCACCTACTCATGCTTTCATACAACACTAGCACATAACGTTCAAACCTATTTTTGAAGGAATATCTTAGCAGATCTCTGGGTGCATCACCACCTTTTTCTTTTATTGGGTTATTTTATTTTCATCTCTTGCATCCCTTTTTCCTTTGTTGATACCAAGTGCACTTTGAAGATCACCTCATAACATGGATTTGGTCTTGTTAAAAACTCTTGAAGACCCCCAATTGAGTCAAACCTTGTGCTCTCGACCACCGCCTTGTTGTGTCACTCCCTATGAGGCATGATTGCCCTGCTAGGGACAATTGGAAATGACAATAACTCTAAATAATAAGTGCGGGAAAAAGTCTTAAGCTTGGAAATGCTCCCTTAAGCTCTAGAATAAATAATTTTAAGTATTATGAGTCCAAAAATAAAGAAATGAAAAAATGATGAGTCTAAAAGACTCTTCAATTTTTAGAAACAAAGAATTTGACAAGTCCAGTATGTATGTTTGACTTTTAAACGTAGTCAAATAAATTTGTAAAAAAATTAACAATAGTACTATTATTGGGTAGATCTAGAGATAGTATATCTCATCATAAATCCTAAGTAAATGATTGATACATTTTAGTGATTGTAGATTGGATTGGAGTTTTTTATGATGAAGAGGAAGTTGGTGAGGCCAAGGAAGGACATGCTAGATGGTGGCATGGTATTGGTAGGGCCATTGATAGTTTCAAGGATGGGAATATCATCATTGCAGAAGCATAATAGAGGGTGGCCATTAGGATCTAGCATAAACCAACAATTTCTTGCACTTGAGAAAATGAGGCTCTCATCATTAGAATTTGGTCAACAAGGCCAAGAAGGAGAGGGAATGATGGAAACTTTAAAAAATAATTTGGTAGGAACTCTCAACCATTGTAGACTTGGATTATTGATCACTATTCATGGAAGGATGACTAAGTCAATGATGTATGAAGAAGATGTAGTGGACTACAATGAAGAGACTAAGAAATATATAAAGGCCTCAATTATTTTCTCTACGAAAGAAGTTTTGACTTGTGGCATAAGGGGAACGATGTATGTGGAGGACTCGATTTGAACCCATGCTTGAAGGCCTAATTAGCTTCAAACTCTAACCCTAGGGCATATAAGGGGGGCAATGGATAAAGGGAAGGAAGTACCACCAAATGAACTAGAGAAAATATTGAAGGGTTGTCCAACCAAATTGGGAGATAAAAAAACTGAGTATAAAAGGAGGAAAAGAAACCAAAAACACTGTATAAAGTTGCAAAAGGAGCTAGTCTGAATGGTTGTAGGTGAGGATCTAATGATAGAGAAATTTTTTTTTAATAAAATATAGAGCATGAACATTAGCTATAGAATTGATAATGTAGTAAGGTTAAATAATACAATAGTAAGCTAAGAATAGCCTTAGGAATATTAACAAAATAATATCCCCCTAAAGTGCTAACTAACGTGCTTAGCTAACAAAGTGCTAACCACTAACCTAACAACATAGTCAAATTGACTACGATGACTAACTTACTAACCCCAAGATATTCCACAGTGAATATCTTCTAGGTAATTAGTAAAAGTAACATAGTAATTTATATCTACTATGCGGTAAATAAAATCTACCTAGGAGAATATTACAAATTTTCAAATGAGGTAATAATTATAGTTACTAAAATCTACCTAGGAGAATATTACAAATTACCAAATGAGGTAATAATTATAGTTACTGTAGCATAGTAACTCTAACATCCTTCCTTATTACATTATTTGGGTAATGTATATAAATATCCCTAATACAATGAAAAAGATGTTGATATGCGGGCTCTTGCTTTGGCTCGGGATCTATCATAGTTCTTTGGCTGCTCTAAGAAAAAAATGGGTCATTTCTCACTTTGTTTTCACATCAACGAATGTCCTTATTGTAATCTTGTCATCCAACCGGATTGCATGGGTAACCAGCTGCTGCAACCGCTAGGTGTACTAGAGTAGATCACTACATACGAGGTTCATTCTATTACAATATAATTTTGCAAATTTTTTGATAAGGTAGCTAAGGTGTCAATCGCTGCCAAAAATGCACCCTTATAAGTTTCCCATTTTTTTGCAAAACAAGTTGTAATGGAATTTCTACAAGAAGTGTGACTAAGGTGTCGATCGCTGCCAAAAATGCACCCTTATAAGTCGTCCTCCTTTTTTACAAAAATATTTTGTGAAGTAGAAAAGAAATGTTTATCCTCCCTTAAGTGCAAAATATATGCAACTTTATGAAGCTTGTTAAGGCTTTTACAAAGATTGCCTCCTAGGCAAATTTCAAAAAATTACACTAGAAAATCCCCCCTTTTATTACAAGTACTTCAAACAAAAAGAGTTTGCTATTTATGAAGCCTAAAAAGAGGTACAATCACTCCTTTATCACAAGTACTTCAAATAAAAACATTTGCTATTTATGAAGCCTAAAAAGAGGGTTGGAATGGTGCTTACCTAGGGTGATAAATTTATTTCCCTTACAAACCTATATGGCCCATGAGCACCTTGTGTGCTATTTTTGAACCAAAATCAGAATCAAAATTAGACAATTCACTAGCAACATGACCTCTTTATTGTCTATTTTACCTCTGTGATGTGCCTTTGCCATTTTTGTTTTGCTTGTTTTTAAACCAACACCAATTGGTGTCATGGTTGTCCTTTTTACAGTTTGTGCAAAACTTCTTTTCTGATTGAGGTTGCTTGCCCTTATATTTTGAATATTATATCAAAGACGATCATCCCTTCTGAAAGTTACCTTTCATATTTCCACCCTGTTTATTCGAGTAAAGTGCATTGTTTGACACTTCATAACTTTGGAGCTAATCGCTTCCTCGGTTTGAATCAAATTGACTAACTCCACAAAGGTTACTATTCTTTGAGATACATGAAGGGATGTTATTAACATCTTGTAGGATTCTGGAAGAGCCCTCAATATTACTAAATTTAGGATAGTATCTTCTACTTTTGCTCCTAAATCATTTAGCTTTGACTTCAGTTTTGCCACTCTATAAAGGAATAGCTCTACTGTTTCTCCTGATTTCATATGGAGTGTATGAAGTTGAGTTTGAAGGTTTAGAATAGTCGATTGATTCTTGCCTTCAAAAATGGTACTTAATGTATCCCATGTAGATTTACCAGTTTTGGCTTCACTTATGTGAGGTTGGATTTCATCAGTTGCTAGTAAAATCAACATGACAAGTTGATTATTCTTTTTGTCCCATGCTTTTTTATTTGCTCTTGTTGATGTGGGTCTTTTATCAGTGCCATCCACTAAATCCAAAATTTCCTCTACAGTAAGAATGACCCCAAATATGGTAATATTGATGCTAAAGAGAATCAACCTGTGGTTTAGCGAGTAGCAGTGCCCTAGCCATGCGTGTCTGATCATCTCGTCTAGACCAACAGATGGGTCTAAAAGACATCGTTCCTGTCTTTATTTTTGACCTCGAGCGAGAGGTGGGAAAAAAATAAAGCCCAAAAGGGCTTTGGGACTAATTGTCTCACATGCACTACGAAAGCACATGTAAAAGGTTTTAAAAAGCCTTTGTTGATAATATCATATTGATTGCCTTCAGGAAATCGCTGCCACCTTTGGTCGCGCATAAAACGAATCAAAACCCACCAACTCAGCATAGATTCCAACCAATTAGAAAATTTCACGTAGTCCATGCCATGTCATACTCAAACCTCATAAGTCGTTAGGAGATTGACATGTGTTCGCTAGACGGAGGTTAGATAAATTACCATGTGGCCCTCGGGTTGCATGCCTTAGGAGTTCACACCTGCCAATCTATCAAGTTTCTTAGGATTGCTAATGTCAACAGGTGTCAGCCCTCATGTAGTGTGCAGATCTAGATTCAAAATCAGTCATAGTCGGTGATAGACTACAATAACATCAGATTTAAGTTTTTATGCCCACTGTAGGTTTTTGCACACCCATAGGGTGGAATTTGTTTTACAAGAGATCAGACACGTGCAGTTGTTGAGGGACTCAGGTATCATTGTGCAGTTGTCAGTGTGTCTGACAATGTCAGTGCTATGGGATGTCAAGTCTCATGCGGTGTTCCAAAGCCCATTGGAGGAGCGCAAAAGTGCTAGTTGTGCTAGTAGGTGTAGGTCAACATGCCCATTGTCAAGGTCTCACAATACAAAAATGGACTGATAGCATAAAATTTCACGCGTTGTCAAATCTGATAGATATGGTCAGCCGTTGGTGCTGATTTTAGTTGCTCAGAGGTGGATTTTTATGCCAAGTGATGTCAACTGTAGCTAAAATATCAATACCTCAATTTTCATGCTAATTCCACTAGAATTCCAGTGTCTATCAAAGTAATTACCTTGAGAATCATGTCCAACTGTTCGCGTAATGCCTTAGAAAGCATGCTACTCAAGATCTGCATTGGGATCTATTTCGAGCAATAGGGTGTTGGAGGGGGTCCCATATCGAGAATTGTGCCCCATTATCCAGGCACCAGCAAACACCTCTCCAAGTTGCTCACTTGCCCATGCAATTTTTGCTCTGATACCAATGTTAATAAAATATAGATCATGAACATTAGCTATGGAATTGATAATGTAGTGAGCTTAAATAATACAATAGTAAGCTAAGAATAGCCTTAGGAATATTAAAAAAATAATATCCCCCTGAAGTTCTAACTAACGCACTTATCTAAAAAAGCGCTAACTACTAACCTAACAACATAGTCAAATTGACAACGATAACTAACTTACTAACCCCATGATATTCCACAATGAATATATTATATGTAATTAATAAAAGTAACATAGTAATTTATATTTACTATGTGGTAAATAAAATATATCTAGGAGAATATTACAAATTACCAAATGAGATAATAATTATAGTTACTATAGCATAGTAACTCTAACAGTTTTGTCATTGAAGGAGAAGGCTTTGGTAGGAATATTTATAGGTTGCTCCATGATACTGGAATCTCTAAGAGAATGAATCAAGGTTACTTGGTTGGAGGTTCTAGGCTATATTCCTATATTTCATGTGATGATGAAGGGTTGGAAAGTCTTTGTTTTCCAAAATACAAAATATGCTACAATCATAAAAAATGGAAGATTGAGTTGGGGGCTCAATATTTTAAACCTAGAAGTATGGACTCTTGGGTCTGATTCATGCTCTAAGAAAACTAACACATAATATATTTGGGTCAAGATACCCTCTTTGCCCATTGAATTTTGGAATGAAAGAATGCTTTGTGAGATTAGGAACTCCATGGGAGTTTTCCTTGAAGTAGACATAGAAAACTTAAATGGTATCCATAAAATGGTAGCTCGTATCTTAGTAGAGCTTGATATTAGTTTAGGGTTACTAAAGAACATGGAATTTATGTTAGGAAATTAGTTGTAATTACATAATATTAACTACATCAAGGTGCCTCTTTAATGTAGTAATTGTCATCATTATGGCCATATCAAGGTGGATTGTAAAATGGAAGAGAGAAGAGGGTAAGAGACTCTACAAAAGGAAGTAGAACGTTCTTCTAGTATTAAAAATGTAGAGGTAGTAACGATCAAAGCACACATAAAGGAGGACCCAATCAAGACTCTTGAATAACTTAAAGAAAGGTTTATTATCATCAATGTCCAAATGAAGGAGAAAGAGTTGGTTCTCAATAATTATAAAAGGGAAGATTTAGATAAGGAAAGGGATACCACACCTATAATCGATAAAGTGTATAGATGTATTTTATCAGGTAACCATCAAATCTTAAACCTATTTTTTTTGTGGGGGATGAGAGATTGAATTTTAATAATTATAAACTTGATATATCATATTCTCCTGGACCATGCTCCTATATGAAGGTTTTGATAGGCCATAATCTAGATAGGACATTACAAGAGGGTGGTATTGTCAAGGGCTTAGAACAAGTAGAGGAGAAAGGTATACAATTTACTAAGTTCTTACCCTCTTTAGCTAGAGATATTTTAGGCCAAGGAAGTATGCATGGCTTAAAAAACCCTAGTAGGATCTCTTCCTCACCAAGTCCTCCAAATCACCATAATACAAGCACATATTCTAGAAGATATGCTCTAAGAGCCCTAAAAAAAGGTAAAGGAGATATTGGGTATGGTTAAGTATCAGAGGGCTTGGGTCTTGAGATAAGTCAATCTCAAGATTTTATAGTAGGAAGGAAATCTTACTTAAAAATTGCACAAGAAAAAGTTGAGAAGGAAGTTTTATCTGGTAAACAAAACTCGAAAGTTTGGGTTCTTAGAGTAGGACAACCCTAGGGGAAAGGGTATCAATGATCATCTTCTCTTTAAATATCATAGGATTCAAGGCCTCTCATAAAAATATAGCCCTAAATAATTTTTTTCTAACTTCATAAGCCAAATATAATTTTAATCCAGGAGATTATGTTGCATTAAAAAAAGCAATAGCCATACTTGCCTCTCTTATCAAATTGGAACTTCATAGGGTTAGACTCAAAAGGAAGATCAAGGGGGAATGTAATGGGATGGAATTCCTCCTTCCAGCTAGTTGATAAGGTATATATTGAGGCAAGTGTGGTTACAAACTTACATTCTATGGAGCTAGGTAAGTTAATTTCTATAGTCAATTTGTATGGTCCTTATGGTGGTAGAAGGCAGTTTTGGGAAGAATTATTTTTATAGGAATTTCAAAAAAAGGAAATGTAGTGGTGGAAGGGGACTTAAATTTTGTAACTAAAAGAATATTTTTTTTTTTTAACCGTCGACCCATTGCTGCTTAGACGACCTCCCTTGGAGGATTGCCCTCTCGTCTCCAACTCACCTACAACACCTGGGTAGAAATAATTTATAGTGGAAAACACTCCTTTCGAGGTGCCACTTTTAACAGGTTGGACATAGGAGGAATGGAGCCTTGTTGACCTCTACCAGGACCATTCCTAACTATACCATATATCCCGGGTGGACAAGGGGAATGGAACTTGGGTTGGCCTCTACCAGCACCCAGGGCATTTACCACTGCACCACAACAAGCATATGTAACTAAAAGAATATAAATATGGAGGGAGGAGGCTAGAATGGATCCCCTCGCTAAATTTTTTCTAGAGAAAATCTAGAATGCAAGGTCATGTGATGTGGAACCCATTAAATTAGTTCCCACTTGGAGGAATCAAAGAACTAGAAGATAAGGTATTTCTAAAAGGTTGGACAGATTTTTAGTGTTTGAAAACCTCATAGTTGAAGCAAAAAGACTAAGGTTTTGGATAGATCAAGGTGGGGGATCTGATCATTCATCGATTTTATTATAGTTAGAAAAATATCAAGAGAAACTAGTAGGACCTTTCAAGTTCAATGCTATTTGGTTGGAAGATGAGGAATTTATAAATATAGTAAAATATGAGTGGAGACATATTGACCCAACAATAGAAGAGACAACTATGTTTCAGTTTTCTAAATATATTAAGAGAATAAAATCTACTACAATCGCATGGGCCAAAGGTAAATATTGGGAAGCATAGGCAAAGATAGTTGACATAGAATCTAAATTAAATAAGTGATATAGTCACAAAGGCAATGAGGCTTTTTCAAACAAGGAGAATTTGTAGGTCAAGGAGTTGGAAAAAAAGAAGAGGAAATTGTTAGAATGGGAAGATGCAAAGTGGAGGATGAAAAGTAGAGTACTTTGGATGGAACAAGGGGATGAGAATACAAAATTCTTTCAAAAGTATGCAAAATAAATAAAGATGATAAATACCATCTAGGAGATGAAAGGGGAGGATGGAAGAAATATGAGAAGGTTTCAAGAAATAGCTAGATTAGGAGTATCCTACTTTAAAAAAATTTATCAAGAACCCAATAGAGCAAATATAGAAGAAATCATTAAGCTAGCACTTTATCTACCTAAGATGGCCAGTGATAAAGTTATAAAGACTTTGATGATAGAAATCACTACGGAGGAGCTACAAACAACAATTAAATATTTTCAGACACCTTTTCGAAAGAATAATTTGGTTTCTTGAGTAAAAGATAAATCCATGAAGCTATAGGTGTTGTTGGAGAAGCACTTCATTCAATCAAATCAAGGAAGCAACAAGCAATGATAATTAAGCTTGATTTGGCAAAAGCTTTTGATAGGGTAAGTTGGCTATACATTAGGCTTATATTAATTCATATTGGTTGTAGTGTGCCCTTTGTAAATTGGGTAATGGGATGTATTAATTCTACTTCCTTTGTTGTCTTAATTAATGGTTCAACTTCTAGCTTCTTCAAGCCTTCTAGAGGGCTGAGATAGGGATGCCCCCTATCACCCTTATTATTCTTACTTGTGGCTGAAGGGTTGAGCAAAATGATTAAGGAATAAAAAAGACTTGGCATGATCAAAGACATTAAATTGGGAAACTCTCTGGTTGGGACTCACTTACTATTTGTAGATGATATACTCCTATTTGGAAATGGCACCTTAAGAGAAGCACTAAAATATAAAGAGTTGTTAGATCTATATTGTGCTGCTATAGGAATGGAAATAAACCTCCAAAAGATAGATATAGCTTTTAATAGACTACAACTAGGACAAGAAGAAGTAGTGGTAAGGATTTTTGGCTTCAATCTAATTGAGTTTGGCAAAGGTCTAAAATATTTGGGGTTTATATTGAAGCCAAATAATTATGGATACCAGGATTGGATTTGGTTATACAATAAAGTGGAAAAAAGGGTAACTTCATGGTGCAATAGATGGTTATCATTGGGAGGTCGTTTAACACTGGTGAAATTAGTTCTAGAAGCCATTCCAGTATATTGGCACTCCATGGCTTATATTCCTATTAAAATAGTGGAAAAAATAAGGAAGAAATGCTTCCATTTCCTTTGGACAAGAAGAAGGAAGAAGGATGCAATGCCTTTGGTTAAATGGAGTAAGATAGCCAAACCTAAATCAATAAGAGGATGGGGGACTTAAGAATATACATAACTTTGAGAAAGCACTAGCTGCCAAGAGTCTTTGGAGATTGATAACTGGTAAAGGATTATGGCATGAGGTTATCAAGGAGAAATATTTGGGTTCCATGTCCTTTGAAGAGTGGATTAGACTTCCTATCAAGCTAGTGACCAATGCAACTATCATTTGGAAAGCATTAGTGAAGGCTTTTCCATTAGTGGGCAATTTTTTGGTTTGGAAAATAGGAAATGGGAAGAAAGTAAGGCTAGGAAAAGACCCTTGGCTAGGGAATGGAGGAGATTACCAGCTATCTCAAAATTTAATAGAACATCTAAATAGATAGGGGCTCAAGGTATTGGTAGATGCAGCCTCTATGGATAGAACCAATTTGTGGAATCAGAGGTGGCTTTTAGTAGAAGAATTACTTTTGGAAGGAAATGAAGCTGAGCAATGGAGCAATTATACAAGGGGTCTAACAAGGGATTTTATAAGATTGAGACAAGAAGAAGACTCTTTAGTATGGTCAAAGAACCCAACTAGTGGATAATTTACAACTAAGGAAGGATACAAGGCAATGTTTGAAGATAATAATGAGGAGGTCCTTTGGTGGTGGAGCAAGATTTGGAAGGTGAAAGCACCCTTGAAAATCAATTTTTTTTCTTGGTTAGCTTTAGCTAAGAAGGCATTGACATGGGATGTTCTACAAAAGAGGTCTTGGTAGGGTCCAAGTCAATGCAACCTGTGTAAAAGGGAAGAAGAAACAATGGATCACCTACTAGTTCATTGTGATTTCTTGAGAGAAGTGTGGAGGTCTATTCTACCCATGACTAAGGGGAAGGGACAATGGCCAACAAGGAATCTATTGGAGAATATGCAACAATGGTTCAAAGATAAAGGCTTAAAGGAATACAAGTGCATTCCATTAATAGTGGCATGGGGTCTATGGTTGGCAAGAAATTCTATGTTGTTTGAGAGCAAGGAAATTCTACCTATACAAGTTCAAGCTCAGATCAAATATACTTATGAAGGCATAAAAAAAGTCTCAAAATTAAAGGTTGTAAGGCAAGTTGGCAGTTTAACAATGGATATTACAAAGTCTTGGATTTTTTCATGGAGCTTGTCAAGACAATCCAGGTAGATGTGGGGTAGGAGGAGTGTTATATCAGGATGAAAATCACAAATTCACTTTCAAAGTGGGTCTTGGTGAAGGCACCAATAATGTGGTAGAGTGGAAGGCTTTGATATTTTTGTTAAGAATGACAGTGGAATAGGGAATAACAAAACTTCAAGTTTTTGGTGACTCAAAATTGGTGGTGGATTGGGCTTTAGGATTAGTGGGGATGCAAAATTTGATACTTAGGCCTTATTATGAGCAAGTGAAATTGCTAGAAGCATCATTTGCAGAGATATCTTATAAACATATCTACAAAGAACTAAATGAGGAAGCAAATGGTCTATCAAAAGTTGCCTTGGATATTCTAGTTGGTACTTGGTTAAAGGAAGTAGTGTGTGGGACTATGATTCCACCATAGTTTGATACTTTTTCCTTTTGATAGAAGTCATGGTTTAGGACACCTTTTGTGTTCTTTTTTATATCTTTTGATAATTAAGGTCATATTTATAAGATGACTGATGGCTACAAGGTTGAAGTACCAAAATGACACTCTATAAGATGATTGAAGGCTTGCAACAAATTATTATTATTGTAATAGGTTTGATAGACTTTAAAAGAAATTTGAGTCATTGTTGAGAGATTCTAGAATAACTCTAAATGAGGTTGTTTAGTAAGGCCTATATGAGGGTATAAAATACCTGTCTCATTTTTTTCAAACTCTAAAATAAAAATTACTAATTTTTTAAAAAAAGAAAATATATAAAACTTTAAATTAAAACAATATATAAATAAAATATTTTTATAAAATTTCATTTACTTTACATGTTATATTAATATCTCTTTTAAAATGTCACTACATCTCACATATTCGTTTAATCAACTACTTAGATAAGGTTGATACATGTACTTCATTGACTCATTAACTTGTTGTTCTCTTGTGACTTATACTTTTTCCAGCCAACCAGAGTTGATTCTTCATCCATGTACCTAGGAGAGCATCTGTCATGAGAGCTAGGTGAAGAATGATATGTGTAAGCCTGTCAACAACATTGACTCGGCTTAAAGATTAAATATATTTATATTTATAAATATTCAACGAATTGAAAGAGAAAATTGTTTAATATAAACTGACCGACACTTACCATTCTCACACGGATTCTTGCTGTATACTTTGACAAGATATCAATGCGTCTTTTGATTTTGTACGTAAAGATAAGTCAAAGTCAACATTGGCGGAAAGACAAGCCAAACAGTATGTTTACTTTGAAGGAAGGTAGTGTGCTTTCATGGTTCCAAAAAGCTCAGTAGAGATAAACATTAAATCGTTTTTTTATTATATAAACATTTTTAATCATAATTACTTTTTAATATTTTTTAAATAAATCTATTAAATTGAACTCATTTTAATACTTGTCATCGTTATAATAATTAAAAAACAAGTTTAATTTATATTATATTTCATTTTTAAAACAATATAACCTAAATAAAAAACATATATTAATAACAAAATTTTATTACTACTAAAAATAAACAACGAAATAAAAATAACTTTCCTTCTAATTGTGTTTGAATCTCACTTTCCTCTAAAAATTGAGTTTGAATCTCAAATAAATAAAAAAAATGAAAAAAAACATACAAATTAAATTCGGCTACAAAAATCTTACTATATAGAGGTTCGACCGGCTCTTCATATTTGGCTTCAAAAACTACACATGACGGCTGTGAGTCGGCCGTGAGTTTTTCCTCTCTGAAAATATTCCCCTGTTTGGAAATTTTTGGTAACCTCTCTGCTCATGGCTCTCCACCAAAACTACACAATCATATCTATGGCGTGCATCACCTTCTTGTATTGTATTCTTCTCCTCCCTGGAGAAGCCGAGGCTGCATTCACAGACAAAGACGAAGGTATTATAACCCATTTTATAACTTTCATTCATCCAAATACTCTTTCACCCAAGAATTATTGTATCTCTAACAACAACTCTTTGTTTGCGATGTGTAATCAACAGTGGAAGCACTGAAAATAATTGCAAAGAAATTAGGGAAAGGAGGTTGGAACTTCAGTGTAGACCCATGTACACATTATTGCACAGGCAACAACAGTGTCTTTCAAAAACAAGTCGTTTGTGATTGTAATGATGATGTGTGGCATATTAAGAATATGTATGTTTTGGTTTTCTTGCATCTTAAACAAGTCTGTATGCCTTTTCCTCCCCCTTTTTTATTTTTTTCTTTGAAGTAATTGAGGGGATGATACTTAGGGTTAAGATTTTGGTTGCAGAACACTTGCAAGCCTCAATCTCAGGGGAATGATTCCACCAGAGCTGTCCAATCTATTACATCTTCAATTAATGTGAGTGATAGCAATAGAAACAAGTTATGATAATTTTCGTATTTGCAAATTATTAAATAGTCTATTTCACTTTATTCTAGGGCTTTGTCACAATTTTATTTCTGGTTTTCCCCTTGACAGAGATCTCACAGACAACTATCTCAATGGCACAATACCTCCGCAGTTGGCCTCTATATCTTCTTTAACAAACCTGTAAGTTCTCTTTCTGGTCTGTAGTATTGGTTAAAACATTTTATAGATTGTGAAAGGCTTTAAAGCATATAAACAACAGGATGATGAGAATCAGTATTGGAGTTGTAGATTTTATCCAGAATTTGGCGCCCTTGGGGTAAACACAAAAGACCCAAAATACAGAAAACACAAAATTCAGTGTGATTTACAAAACTCACTGTGATATTTTGTATCCCTTTGTATTCATTTGGTTTGTTTGGCATTTCTTTTCCTAGTGGTGAATCTTATATCACAGCATATTAAATTGGCCTATATGACACCCGTAGGAGCAAGAAAACACTTTACATCATTTTATGTGTTTTCAAATTTAATGCCTCACGGGATTACAACCCTTGGGAAAGTTCATTGGAGCTAAATTATCTGTTTTTAATGTTTCTGATGGAATCTCTTGATTACTCCAGGTCGTTGTCAAGAAATTTTTTGTCTGGAACTATTCCAAAGGAGCTCGGAAATCTTACAAATTTGGTTCAGCTGTAAACCTCTTTTTCTCTCTCTGAGAGACCAGCTTTCATTTTTCTTTTTTAAGAAATAATTATATCTGAATTATTGAAGTTGAAGAAAAAATGCAAATGACAAAACAATGTACTTTACAGGAGCATCCACTCCAACAATCTTTCTGGTGAACTTCCCCCAGAGCTTGGGAACATGAAAGCACTACGGAATCTGTGTGTTTATATTAACTTTTAGCAGGACCTTATCATGTTTATAAATTGCCCACCCATCTTTGTTTTAGTGCAGACCAATATTGAAATCTTATTTGTTTTTCATCAAGTTTAAAATTATTGATCCCAGCTTAAGGGATAATGTTATTCATTCTTGTGCAGGTATTTATCATCGAATAGGTTCACTGGAGAAATACCTTCAACATTTGGGAAGTTACAAAATCTGAAAGAATTGTAGGCAACTTTTCCCTTTCATATATATAATTTTTTTTGACAGAAGTTCACTTACACATATAAACACCCACCAGGCCTTTTATTAAGGTTTGAATCTGGGTCTTCCGAAAAAATCTTAAAACTCTAATCACATAGGTATCCCAAGAAAACTTCCTTTGATATATATTCTGACCATTAAAATTAAAATATTATCAAACAAAAAAGGACTTTAACCATACCAGAATTTTCATGGTGGATACAGTTCCGCATCTAGCAATGGTTTTACCGGTAAAATACCAGCTGCTCTTGGAAGCTTGGGCGAACTTGAGAAATTGTGAGATATCTTACCTCATCTTTGAAATTCAAGTCTGTTGATATTTTCCCCCATTTTTAAGTGAAATCTCTACTAAAACAACATGAACAAGATTTCATTAATTTTCTGTGATGAAATGGTTGCATTGCAGGATACTTCAAGGGACGTCTTTGGAGGGACCCATTCCATCCACCTTTTCAAATTTAATTCTAATAAAAGATTTGTAAGAACATGTGGTTTTGTTTTACTACCGGATTTTGGACTTTACACTCAAAAAAGTTACTCCTGTTCAAAAATATTATAAATTTTAAATATATTTTTCTTACGTTGTTTGCACCTCAGAATTTCACTTTTATTATATGGCACGCACTTGCATTTGTGAGTATCCATATGTTAAGTAGTAGCGTGCGTTCAATAATGTTTATACAGGAGAATAAGTGATATAGCCGATGGTGGGTCATCATGGCACTTCTTATTAAATCTACAGAATCTCCAGAATTTGTAAGGAGAATACCCTGAATTTATTTTTTATTTTCATGCTGCTTATTTAAAGTTTTTATATTTTATTTTTAATATATAATTGGCTATATAATAGGTTTTGTTGCAGAGTTTTAAGAAACAATTTCATCACCGGAAACATTCCAACAGAGATAAAGGCCACCAAGTTGCAAACCTTGTAAGTTAATCTTATAGCTTTAAATGAATTAGTATTGGCAACGAATACTTTTTAAATGTTTATTGGGTATAATAAAATTATTATTTTTCGTTAACTCATAATAGATTATTGAGAACATGCATATGAAATAAAATATCATGGCAATGTGTATTATTTCCTATTACAATAATTATCTTTACAAGATTAATAACTATTTTTTTTATTAATTTATTATAAATTAATTAAACTTCAATTTCTTTTGATAAAAATATATAAATATTATGTGAATATTTTAATTAATTAAAGTGGGTATGTTGTTGGCCTTCTATCTAAGAGACCCAAGTTCAAGTATCTTGAAGGATAGCCCTTATATTATCTTTACAAGAATTTGGTTAATTTCATAAATCAAATTTTCATGCTATTGAATTTATAGCTTTGAATCATAGTATAGCTAAGGAGTTATTATGACTAGCCCATTGTACACTTGCTAAAGATAGAGAGTATCCATAGTCTATATAAACTTTAGTCTATTAAGAATATAATCCTTATGCGACTAAGAAGTTCACTACAACTATTCACATATTTAAACCTATATATATTGATGGCATAAGATTAGTAAGACTTTGATGCTACTTGTCCTTAAAGATATGCACAAGATATAGGTGGAATATGAGGTTATTATTTAACATGCTCAATTAAGAGAAATAAACCCTATAGAGCCTTTACCATTTTCTATGGACTATCTCAACTAAAAGTATCCAATGCATTTGCATGGGCCTTTAATTTCATATCAAGAGGTTCGTAAGGTAATGAATTCCTACCAATGCTAATAGAGATACCTTTATTTTGCTTACTATTGTATCCATGAGTTATTGCATTGAGCAGTATGTGGTTGTGTAGGTGGAATAATGCAAAAGGCCACTAATCTAGTATTAGTGAGTTATTGCACCAACTAATAGGTAGTTGTATAGGTGGATTAGTGCAAGATACAAACCATTTGGAAGGATCCACCACTAACTTGTTGAGATCTATAAATAAAACTTCATATGGAGATTAGATGCATGCAAAATTTTATAATACCTATTTGTATCAACGTATATAATTTTGCATGTTTGTAAATTTATCCTTTGTTCACTTATGTTTTATGCTTATGTTTCTTCTCTCCATATAATATTGAAGAGATAAAGAGGCCCAATAAACTAAATCAGAAAAGCAGTAATAACAACATCAAAAGAGGAAAATCGTAGATTCACACATTACACAATATTTATCCTGGAAATCCTCAATCGGAAAAAAAACTAGCACAATATTATCTTATTATTGCATTAACTAAATCGTCTCCAATACAATAATATGTTTCCTTTGTCTCTCACCAAACCCTAATGCAAGTGTGATATATATAACAAAGGCACATGCACGGATTTTACAATATCATGGGCAAAAAAACATGGGTTCAAATATAGTAACCCTAAAAGCCCATATGGGTCTAAAAATAACTTAAAAAACCCTAAAATTTTTGGAGTTACAATATAGGTACAAAGTGTTCAATACCTTTTAGAGTTAACCCCACCAGAATAACATAGACAATATTCAACATATTTCCAACAAATCCTACATGTGGTATTAGAATCCATTGAAACTAGGCATGAAGATGTTACAGGATAGTTGTGTCAAAGTTTTTGTGGTTTTGAAATTAAGCTTCTGTGACTATTTGTTTGGAAGAATGACAATAGTTTTTGTGGTTTTGAGCAAACTAGTGAAATATCTTTAAGTTGCATGTATAGGTTTGTTAATTATTTTTGGATGCATGTGATTATATGTGAGTCTATATAGAGTTGTGGGCAAATTAAAAGGATATATAGTAGAGTAGAGGCACTACTTTCAAATAGGACACACTTAGATGAAGTGGTATGTGGTTAGACATAACACTTGTCATATTTTTATTGATTTATACGCTACTCTATCTTTTGCCTCAACTTGTGTGATAGATATTTATTTGAAGCATGATGGTAATAGTGAGAACCAAGTGATGGTGGAGAATTCTAACACAAACTAATGGTAAAAAATTATAAGGTATAAGAAGTTGTGAACCTTGGTCAGAGTATTTTGGGTAGGTCAATCATAGATAACTTGGATATTGTCTGAGTTAACATAAAATCCCTCATGAATGATGAAGCCCAAATACTGAGCTTGCAGTTGATAATCTAGCATCAAAAGAACACTTTTCTATGTTGGATTTGAGCTTACATTGACACAGAGCACTCTAGACTTGGTTGATATGTTCCAAGTGCTCTTCACGTGTTCTTTTAGAGATAAGAACATCATCCATATAGACAATTATAAACAAGTTATTGAATATGAATATTGTATTGGTAGGCCTAAAGGCATCACCAACTACCTAGATAGACCTTCTTTAGACTTAAAGGTTGTATTCAAATATGGGCTAGCTCAATAGGGATCTAATGATGCACAAATTTGAGATTGATCTTAGTGAGGCATTTGGTACCCTTGAGTTGGTCTAGGAGATCATTAATCCTAGGAATGTGATAGTAGTTTTCATTGTGATCTTGTTGAGTTCTTTATAATAAATGCAAAGTTACCAAGAGTTATCTTTCTTGCATGTTACCATAATCAAGCTCTCACATGGTTAAGAACTAGGTCAAGTATAACCTTTTGATATCAACATCTAGGTCAAGCACTTAATCTCATTATTTTCTAGAATGGAGCATTGGTAGCCTGTAACACTCAATAGAGAAATCTATGTATTAGACCAATCAGAAATTTAATCTAACAATAAAGAGGGACCCCTTAAAGTGATGTAGATTGTCACTATAATATGCAACCACTTGATCCCTTTAGCATTGATGTACCTATTAGGAATTTGTAATAGACCCATAAGTTGAAAAATAAGCTTAGTTTTGTGTTGAGGCTTGATCATCAAAAGAATGAATTTTCTTGTTTGATTAATCTCCTTACAACTTTTCTTAATTTTGGTTAGAGAAACTTTAATGGATGGTGCTACCTTTGAAATCATGTAGTGTTGGTCATGGATTGTTATTATGATGCTTCATGGTCTAGACTCATAGATGCCATGACACTCTACTATGAAGGGTTTCTCAAGAAGGACATGACACAGATCAAGTAAAACTATGCCATATATTAATGGCATAAAGAGGCAACATTGCTTTGTGATATATATGAATTTATCCTACTAAATCCGATGTGGTGTCACAAACATCCGGTGTGTTACTACTTTTCACTACATCTACTAAAATCATATTCTTCTGGCTATTATTATCCATAATAAAATTTAAAGGGTCACCTTCATCCTCATATTTTTATCAAAGAGAAACTTATTTTTGTCCTTTTCAGTTAGCAACAACTATATTATAGTTATGATATAGTATCAAGGTTTGCTTCCATGTTCTACTCTTCTTTATCTCATGTTATGGAGAAAGAAGAAGATGTTTGTTAAAATGGTGGTATAAATGTTGGTGCTTCTAGTAACAATGACTGATAGGTGAGACATTCATCCTATTTATAAAGCGTACTCTTATGATAAGCACAAAAATTACCAAGTTTATTTGAATATTTTTTAGAATTGTTCTAGTGTGGTTATCCCTTGTTTTGTAATGTGACATTAGGTTTGGAATTGCCTTGTCCTTCTTGGTTTGTGACTTTTGGTTGAAGATTATTTTCTTTGATATAATTTTACCCTTAAACTTTGCCTATGTATTTATCACATAGTAGTATGCTTCTTCTAGTGTGGTAATGTGTAGGAAGTTCATCGCTATCTAGACATACTTATGTAGACCACTATGATACTTAAGTATCGTATGTTGCTCTATATCATATATACCAAGTTTCACCAAGAGCTTGAGGAAAGCGTTGGTGTAGAATTTGATAGAATGGTCTTTGTTTTGTTGAACCTATTATCATTTGAAATATTGTATAGTCATTTATTGGGTGCTACTTTTCTTTAATTAATTTAATAAATTTGGTCGTGTAATGCTGGTTTTAGGTATGTTATTATCAAACTTGTTAGTTCTAATTTCCTCAACATGTGAATAAAAGAAAATGTGAATAATTATGCAAGATCTTAAGAGTGTAAATGTGATCTTATTGTCATCAAAGATGTTGTGGACTTGGAAGTAATATTACAATTGAATAAAAAAATTCTCCATAGCTTCTACATCAATACCTCCTTCAAAATTAGATGTATCATAGTTTACTTGAGCCTTGAATGTTGTAGAACTTCAAAATTTAATCCCATTGGGAGAAGAGAATGACTTTTTCTAGTAGGGATATGTTGTAGAATCTATGTAAATTGATAAAGCATCTATATTTTTTATCTTGCCAATGATTAATTCAACATTGCTTGAATAGAATATAATATCTCAATTTCATTAGTCATTTCATATCTAATAGTGTGACAAGGAAGGTGTATAGATGGGTCACCTAGTGTGAATCTACTCTTCTAATAGCATGTTCTAATTTGGGTTTGTATGTAGCTCAAACAAAAACTATATTTTGATATTAATGATCTAGTTTTATGGGATGGCCATTCATTACTATGCGAATGGACAAAGGAACAAGAACAAGAAGGTAAATGCACAAATATTCTATAGTATTAATTGTAAACATTATACAATAACATCTATAGGATAGATATGTGAATCTTTATTTTATTGTCTATTTTGTTTACTACTATATATACATGAGAATACATGTTCTATACAACCTAAATACAAAGATATGTGGTATAAAACCAAAAAATTCATCTCCCAATGGTTATAAGATTTGGATAAGAATTATAGAACAATTAATTGCTAGTATTTTTATGGCACCACAACTAAAGATGATGCTATAAGTCTTGGCACCAAGAATGGCATTGGCTCCATGCCAATGGTGCTAAAAAAATGATGACATATCAAAAATTTCCATTATCTTTGGCATCAAGCTTTGTGAAACAAGATTATGCCAAATTATTGGTGGTGGCATTGATTTTGGAAGCAACAAAAGACTCTGATAGTTGGCATCTTGTGATTCTAATCCCTATTTTGGATCATATGATGTAAGGGCTAGTCTCTTCCTCATTTTTACACAAGGCACATGGAATTGACTCTAAGAAAAATATCTTTTATCAATTTCTCACATGTAAGGATCACTTCTTGAATTGCTAGCCAAAGGAATAAATTAAATTTAGGTCATGCTTAATTATTCTACATTTTACTCCATAGTTGAACATTCTCTCCACATATAGTAGAGACCAAAAAAATTCTATCATTTCTTGATTAAGTAATTTTTATTCTTCCCAAATCCCCATCATAATGTATCATTCAAGGAGAAAGTTAGAATATTTAAACTTGTGAGTTTACTTCTTAACATTTGTTAGGAGCTTTTATGCATGTACACAAGGACCTAACACCACAAGATGAATTAATGAGTATCTAGGGGACTCAAACCCTTGAATTCCTCACTATGAGGAACCCCCCACTCACTACACTTCCAAGAACTCATGATCTATTTCTTAACTTTGATCTCATTGCCTAAAAAATATATATTTCCTATTATTTATCCATTCTTACCTAGGAGGCTTACCTCCTTGTAGTGAAAGTCAAGAGTTTCTATTATCTAGTTCTTGACTGACCTCCTTAAATATTGAATTCCTATTAAACAAATTATCCTATATACATATATCATGCCAGATTTCAAGTGTCCTCCTATTTCTAAGTCTCTAAAAAAGATGGTTTAGGACCAGAGATAGGGCATTGATTAAGCTTGTCAAAATAGTCGATCATTTATCTGCTTAGTCATCAAGAAATCATGTTAGTGTCTAAAGAATATAAATACATATTCCATAGCATAAGAATTCATATTTTTTCCTTTTTAAAATACTCTTTAGAAAATATTTCCAAGTAGAGCCTTATTTTCCATCCCAATTTCCTAATTCCTACTCTTCCATAGTTTATGTGTTTGCAAACCTTTTTCCAAGTAATTGGGTGGAATTTATTTGCTTCTTTCATATATTTATAAAAACAAAAATCATAGTTTTTATATACATCCCAAAATAACTTTGAGCACTTGAAGCAACGATAACTAGTATATCAAAATTAACTAGATAACTTTCTTTATTAAAATAATTTTTCCTACAAGGTTTAGCCATTTTCCTTCCAATGGCTAAAATTCATTTGAATTTTATTAATTATTCCTAGTCATGTATTACTTTTAGTATTTCCTTTTAATAGAATAATATCCATATAGATATTTTGGAGAGTACCTTGTTCAAAGCTAAATGATCTTGTTATATGAACTTTGATCTTTGTATCTATTTTTAGAGAGAATATTTTAAATTTATTTTTTTCAATTCTCTAATTCCTAAAGCTTAAACATATGATGTAAATATGTTCTTGAAGCTTATTATTCTTGAAGATATGGATGGCATGCTAGTCAAGTGTCATAAAAAAACTACAAATACAAAAAAATAAGGTAATTTGAGTTAATCTATAATACTCTTATATAGTGTTTGATCATTGCTCGTTTGATATTGTTGCTAAGTATCTCTACCATTGTGATATACATATAGGGCGATATAGTCTTCCATTGATACAAAGCCTATGAAGAGTAGAAAAGGCCTTGTATAAAACCATTAACTAGAAAGGATAATTTGGACATCGAGTAAAGGTCCCAAACCATTTTCCTCTATCTTGTTAAAAATACAAATTTTGCTAGATCTTTATCTAAGAAATCCATCCCACCTTATCATAAGCCTTTGAGATATCTAATTTGATTAAAAATTTTTCCTATTCATTTTATAAGAGGGAATGAATAACCTTATAAGAAATAACACTACCATTAATAATTTATCTTCCTTTGACAAAATTCCATTATTACTAGATATTATTAATGGGAGAAGTATTATTGGTCTTGTTTGTAATCAACTTTTAAAATAGTGGATAACTTACATTGCCTAATATAATAAGTCTAAATTGTCTACTTTTAGTGATTGACTCTTTTAGAAATGAAAGCAATGAAAGTGAAACTTACATACCATAGCATGTTTCATTTGCTTTCATGATCCCTACACTATGTCAATGTCTAATATTGGTCCAAGTGCCTTATATCCCCTCATATAAAAAAAATATTAATTCTAACTTCCTATTCTACTACCTTACTCATGAAAAACACATTTTAGTCTTGATTGAAAATCATGCAGAATGGTAGTTATTGTTGGAACATGTGATGGGCAAGCTTAAGTTGAGGTTACTACCAAATTTGTATTATAATTTGTATATGTCCTTTGGGACCTTATAAACCTTTTATAGTGGCTATTTTGTAATATTTTATTAGAAAACCTAAAGTTCGATTCCTTAAACTTGAGAATTTAAGGTCTCTTATAATTGGATATAAATACCTCCTCATACCAACCATTTGGTCATTATTCCGAGTGTATTTTATTTTACTTCAATGAGATATTTTGGAACCCATAGGTACCATTTTACATCATGTGTTTCATTTTTAAGATTTCTTTGTGGATATATGGGTAATGAGTTGATTCCATTCATTTCTAAAAATTATTACAAAATTTAACATAGTATTAGAGCGAGGTAAAAAGGTAAAGTAGTTTTTAACATCCATGAGACCATAGACCATATGAGATGACCCTCATAGAGGATGTTATTTATCCAATATATATTTATCCAACCAAACAACTGTTAGAAAAGTATCATGTACAATTTTACCCTCATTGTATTCTAGCTTTGAACCTCTTATTCAAAGTCTTGTTGTTACATCTGTATGAATATCTATTACTCGGTTTTTTTTCTTTGACAATTCAACTTCTATAGTGTCTCCTAAGGGCAATATTATTTCTAGCTAAGATAAATTTTATCTGTACCTATCGTTTATAAAAAAAAATTCTTTTTGGTTAAAACCCAAGGACTTAGATCGTCAATATCTCACTAGTTCTAACACATTTATCTATGAGAAATATTTATCGATAGGTTCCTATTTCCTCTCTTGATACTTAATCCAATATCTTGTTTTTAGATTTTAACTAAATGGATGCCCCAGTTTCAAGATCAAGTTTTTTGTAGTTCCTTGAAGACCTCATTTATCAATTATGGATTAAAAAAAAAAACATTTTATTTTCTCTTTTAGCATTTTTTGTCTATAAATCCATTGAATAATAAAAAAAGAAGAGGATAAATAATTTTTGACAACCGTCAAATACCCTTAAAATCATGGGTACACTTTTGTGGATGGGAAAGACCTCCAACCCACTTGATAAAGTTTCCAAAATGGTCTAACAATTTTTTTGTTGCATTGGCATGAGAGGATATCTTGATTGGTTGTGTTCAACAAAAAGTTGTGTAGGGTATACCATGACAAATACAAATCAACAATAAGTATTTTTAGATTCTTTACAAAATGATACTACCATCAACAATTTATCTTCCTTTTGTCATTCTTCCTCCAAGTACCTATTTATTAAATTTTTTTACTCTTTTGCTCTAGAATTTAAACCTTTGAATCATAAAATAGAGAATATTTTGGTGAATATTTCGAGGGGCAAGAAGTGGATCACACACATGTCATGATGATGCAATGCATAGTGCATAATGTCATGGAAGGTGTGAATGTATTTTGGTGCATATATAACGTGCTAAGACTTTTGGTCAAAGGGAGTAGGCTCTTTCAAATTAGCATCTTGATGCTTTTGTTCTATGTAAATGCCTAAGCCCAAGTGTCTAAGAGAGCCTCCCCTAGTCTTCGGTACCTTAGAGGTCCAAGGTTTGATTCTGATGCCCTTGTAACCTTTTGCAAAAGGGATGACATCAATAGTTATGATGTTGCAATGCGTGATGATGTGGCATCATTTGATGACATGAGATCCTATAGGAAACTATGTATCATATTTATAATCAATCCAAGAAGTAAAATTGACTCACAAATATTTGAGGTGTTGCATTCACTAAACTAGGATATCATTTCATGTCCATGGTGGTCAAATCATGCATTGATGCCCTAAATTTTAGTGATGTGATAAGGATCACTCCAAAGTGAGTCAAATTTCACAAGCTTACCTAGCTTTGCATGTTATTTATCCCATTTTAAGATCAGATTTCCTTTGAAGTTGATGTATGTGGCCCTTTTGTAGAACAATTTCTTGATAGATACTTGATGTGTACCAAACTTATTAAAAATACTATGGAGTTCCTTCTGTAGGTTAAACTTATTGATGCGAGCTTGCATTAGCCCAACTTGAGCAACTTTAAGTTCAAATTGCTTGGCTAGCTATAGTGGAATTTTCTAAAAATTTATTAGCAATAGAACCTTCTTTCCATATACTAACCTATAAGACAAACTATCAATAGAAGCCTTAAGAATGACCTTGTCATCCCATAGATCCTTCTTGAGTTGAATATACTAATTCATTTTTAATTATATAATTATTCACTTTAAAATCTACACCATGTTCTTGCCCAGCAATTTACCAAACCATTTTCTCGAGGGTAGTAGTCTAACAACATCTTCATCAGAATTCAATACTCTATGAAAAATGAGTAACCTTTGATTTTATGAAGAATTTGACATTGTCGATGATCACCACTTATGTGTTGGAAATGGGGGAAGACTAATATTCAAACATAATATTATAAACAAGCAATAAATTTAAAATAGAATTTCCACCAAATATTTCATATTATTCTTTCACATTTTGTCATACAAATCCGCCAGCATGAGATTGCATACAATATACATATTAATACATCAATATGGTGTCTCTTTGATTCAAAATACCCTTGGTGTTTCACCTTCAACACACCTTTTCATATTAACTCATTCTTATCACAAGAGATGTGATTATCCAACCATACATGAGGTGGCATCATAAATTATCCCCTAATAACTAAATCATATCAAGTAATATAATAATATGAAAAATAATGTAATAAATTATAACATCCCCCTTATTACATTATTTGGTATGAAGATCATTTTCTCCATGATTTTAGGGGTGGTACACTAGAATTATACTTTGGCTATGGCTCTCTCATTGGCTCTAGCTCTTGTTTTGGATATGGATCTAGCTTTGGCTCTATTTATACTAGATCTAAGTAATCTCCACTAGGTTTGCATATGATGGGCCTTTGTCTTAGGGTCATCATTGCCTCTAGATCATCTTTGGGTCATCATCACCTCTAGGTCATATTTGGGTCCTTTACCTCTAGGTTTCCTTTGGGTCATCATTGGCTCTATGTATTTTGTATTTGGGTTGCCTTTGGATCATCATTACCTTGGGCTAGGCTTTGAATTTGTCTTTAAGTCATCATATTTGGAAAATCACCAATGAAATATATCTTTGAAATCCTCCACATCTTTGGAATCTTCCATATAACATTTAACTATAAATTTTATCACTGCAGGTCTTCTAAACATAGCTTGTGTCATATTCTCTTGATACTAAAATCATTTATATCAAGTTTCCCAAGACATTTTCCATAGAAAAATATACATTCTTCTGATTCAACAAACTTGGTCTCCTTCTGTAGAAACCATTCAATATTTATTTTGTCTTATCCCATTTTGACACATCCATTCATCCATAATTCATGTGTTTTGTTGGTCACTTTTTTTGTGTCAACACATTCTTTTACAATGAATACTACCTCCACAAATTTTACAAGAATGTAGGTTCCAACACCTATTTGTCACATGTCTGGATCTTCCATAATGACTACAATAGCTCACTCTAGGAACTTCTACAAATGATTCTGTCTTCACAAAAATTATGTCACTACTAATATTTTCATATTTTGCATATGTTTCTCTTTTTAAAAACTTGGTCTCACTACTTCCTATTGGTCTTGTATATACAAGGCCTTCATTATTTGACCTTATAAATGGATTTATGGGGATTTTCGCACCTTCCCCATATCTTACCAAACCTATACCATAATATTCTATTTTTCTCATTACTTTTGAACCAATTTCTTCAAATCATCTAATTTTTGCATCACCAATATAGCCTTTGCCATAAAACTAAATCTCTTCATCATTATTAATACATTGAACTTTAGTATATTCACTTTGATTTCTACCACTATCATAAACAATATTGAAATAATCACAATGACCTTCAACACAATTTGAAGTGTCATTGTCACTGTCAATTCTAACAATATGACCTTTATCATGGCCAATACAACCTTCTACAAAACCTTTTCTTTCATTAACAATCTTCAAAGCAATTGTACCACAAGCTATATCTTCCCTATGGATGAAATCACATGTATCACACCAACCATCTTCCATCACGACCCTCAAATCACCTATACACAATTGATATCTATCCTTTGAAGAAAATCACTTATGTCACAACTAACATCTTTCATTATGGGATTATCTTTCATATTTTCAATTATTTTTATTTGCTTTCTACATTGCACCTCAAGAATGTTAAGAGTGAATAGTGTCATCCACATTCTTCTCACTACACCAAATTTTCTAAGTATTTCCTACAAACAAGACCCTAGTTTCAAAAAATTGGCATCTTCACTATCTTTTGATAACACACACTTTTAAATTTTTCCTTGTTTCTTGGCTTGTTTACTATCTCGTTTATTTATTTGTTTTGACACTTCTTTGTCCATGAGGACCTTATATGTTGTTTCATATTTTTCTTCATAATATGGTTCTAATTCACCCTGTGCAATACATCCTTGTTGTTGCGGCCTTATTCCTCCTCGACTATTTATGGGTCGATGCCCAGACATTATTATGGCGACTATATTAGGCTTTAGACACAATAACTTGACACGATAGCATTACCTATAAATGCAAGTTAGAGATATTATTTATACCAAATTCTATTATTGTGCAAAGCACATGTTTTAATTTTTATAAGAAAAAATATTTTTTATTCAAAATTTGTTTGAAATAATAAGTTGTTGGTCACTGCCAAAAATGCACCTTTCACAAAAAATTACAATTCTCCTTAAAAATTTTACTATAGAAACCTAAATTCAAAATTAAAAATATTTCAATTTTCAACTATTTATTTCCCATTATTTTTAAAATATCACCTTACCCTTTTCATTTCAAAAATAAAATTGCCCACTTAAAAAATATAAAGCACCTATACACCTTTTAACTCCTTAAATGCACTTTTTACTGTCTTCTATCTTTATATCGTTAGTATATTAAAATATTTGTAGTATTTCTAAGATAGTAAATTCCCCTTTAGGTGCCCAAGGGGAGTTGAACCTACGGCCACTATTAAAAAAATAGCTTTGTTTCAATAGCCAACTACTCAACTATGTAAGTTGCATTGTAAAGGAGTCATATTTTGTTTTTAAAAAGACATTGAACTTCACAAAAGTAAATTAGGCACAACATGAATTACTTGTATAGCCTTTGTAGTAATTATCATTTTGAGCATAGTTTTGTTGAGTGTATTAATTGTCTTTCCAAAACTTTACAAGTGTTAGCCAATCACCAATCTTCCTTGCTTCAAACTTCCTAAGCACCTCCAAAGAAGCATTTCATTGCAATTTTCTAGGTTTGAATGTAAATATTTTTATTATTATGACATAGTATAGGATAATATAAAATCACATGCTAGGTTCTCTATTTCATAAAGTCATAGATAGAAATTCAAGGAAAATGACTCTTAGGAAATGGAGTAATAAGTAGATATGGGCTCACAAAAATATCTCCTCTAGTGATTTTTTTTATGCTCACATGTTTATGTTGTAGGGCTACTAGTTTGTGAATTTAGTGGATTTGATTGAAGATGAAGTCACTAAATATATACAGGTTTGCAACATTATGAGGAAATAAAGCAAATTTATGGAAGCTTGAGGACAAAGATTGTCTATGAGGAGGTAGTTGGGAGTTCTTTGGGTTTCTATAATTCATTTTAGTAGAAAATTTTCTCCTCAAATATCACCAATATTACATTACTCTCCACATAGCACATGCTTCCTTCTTATATAACATGCAAGACATTCAAACCTTCAAACGATGTTTTCACATCAACCAAGACCTACACATGATGATAAGGGCATGTTGTTGGATGGTGATGATTGATGCTTCACATAAACCTCACAAACTCTCCAATGGTGGATTTGATACTAGATGTTGAAAATGGGGGAAGGTTAATATTTAAACAAAATATTATAAACAAGTAATAAATTTGACATAGAATTTTGACCAAAAGTTCATATTATTCCTTCACATTCTATAAATATGCCAACCTGAGCTTGCATACAACATACATATTAATACATCAATATGGTGTCTCTTTGATTCAAGAGACCCTTGGTGTTTCACCTTCAATAATGTCTTTTCATCTTCTCTCATTCTTCTCATGGGAGATGTGACTATCCAACCTTACATGAGGTGGCATCATCAATAATCCCCTAATAATTACATCATATAAAGTAATATATAATATGGAAAATAATGTACTAGTCTAACATTATGGTAACCCAAGCCTTTTGATGATATCTAAGGTTTTGAATTATTATTGCTTGATTTACCTTTTTAATATGGACAACTTCTACCCATCTAGTGAAGTAATACATGGTTGTAAGAATCCAAGTATGACTTGTATTGGATGATGGATTAATTTTCCTCTAGATATCCAATACCTTTTGTTGAATTGGTTGTTTCACTATGTAATGGATTTAGTGTTTTCTCCTTCTAACATATATATACCATGATTTGTACTTCTTGACCCATTGGAAAGAGTCAAGATATTTTCAGACAATATTCTTTCATCAATATATTAATGGGTTGTTATGTATACATAAAAATGACCACTTTTTGGTCCATGATGATAATCTTATAGAAGATTTGATACCTTTTCTATTTCCATGTAATTAAGAGTACATGATGATATCCTTACCTAAACAAGATTCCACCAATCAATTTGTAGTTATGTGTTTCTTGAATATTTTCCTTTGCATCACTAATAGACCTCTAAAAATATTTCTTATGTGTTTGCACCTGACTATGTCATCCATCCATCTTGTCTGGTTGGAATCATTTTTGTTGCTTTTCTCTTATCATACATCTTCTTCCAAAAAGGTGATCTAATTTGTCAAGTTTACCATAATTTCACATATAGTTCATTCTTTGACCAAGTTTGTGGGCTTGATCTCAATGTCAAATTTTTGTATCTTGGATATGTAAGACACCATATTGTCACTAAATTTGCTTTCCAACAGAAATAAACAAATTTCTAGATGAACCACCTAGACTATTGTATTTTTCTATAATAGGTAATGCATGGACTTATGTAATGCTTTCATCATCATGTAAACATATTTCTCCATCAAGTTAGAATTTTTCTCATACATATGCAACAATGGACTCATGGATGCTATTAGGTGCTCTCTAGTGCTCTCCATATTTCTCATTCCAATGACTCAAATAAAAAACCATGCATGTATCCATCCCCACAACATAGAGAATAAAATATATATTATAATCTAGGTTAACCAACACTTGCATTTGAACAATAACCTCTTTAATATTTTAGAAATATTACCCATATTTGATTTACGTGAATTAAGTTTATTTATTGAGTATCTTTATAATGAGTTTGAAAATTTATGAGAAATTTATAATAAATCTCCCCACAAATTAATGTCCCAAGAAAGGTCAAATTCTCTTCAGTAGGTAGATACATGTCTAGTATTACCGTGAACCTCTCAAGATCAATCACCAAGACATACTTTGAGGCCAAATATCCTAAAAGCTTTTGTTATTGCACATAAATATCCATTGCTCTCTAAAAAGTGGCACCTGTATATCATAGTCAAATGGAATTATTTAATACATAAATGTTCCTCATTTGTTTACAAATGTTATTTTGTGTTAGTCTTCGTCTTTCACTCAAATATAGTTATAACCTAAAAGTCATCGAATATCGATAACAATTTTTATCCTATTACTATTTGAAGGATTTGAACCATTAATGATAGTATATAATTGTATTAATAAGACTTTATTCATATTCCTAAAGTTTATGCACAATAGAACGTATTTGTTATTTTTTAGCAGTTTCAAATTAACCACGTATGTTTAGTTCTTAATGGGATTTTGGATTAGAGAAGTTTCATTAACTCTTTTTTCATGATCATTTTAATCTTAGGATTTACCAACATTTTTTTTTTGTTTAAAAGGTCTTCCTCCAAACAATACAATTGTATATATATGATGTCTATATCATACACCTTAAGATTATTATAGCTCCATGCCATAATATCATCATATTCTACACAAAGCTCCTTGAACCCTTGTACTTCTTCAAGAGAGCAATACTTTCATAACAATAGAAAATTTTCATTGGATACTTGGATGAGATGGTATTTAGATGATTTTACCATATTGTTTTTCATTTTTCACCCAATCATATGTATGGAATAGGGTTTCAAATATGATGAGCCCTTTTGGAAGTGAATTATTTTTAGTTAAATGATGCATTCCTTCAAATCACCACAATAATATCATTGGGTATTGGCATGTTGATCTTATTTGATTAAGAAATATATATGTTTTTGGTCATTTTAAAAACTTGTCAATGATTTGCATTATATAGGATATATGAAAAAAAATAACTTCAATATCTTCCCAACTAGGCCACATATTACTTACAAGACCAAATATTGTTCCCTTGGATGCTAGTTGATGCACCAACTCATTTTTCTCTTGAGATACCACTCAAATGATTACTACCTAATATTCTTTTATTAGATCACATACTCTATGTTTGTTAGACATTAGTTGGTTGTGCTTTATCAATTAAAAAGAATACACTTGTTTCACCAAATTTTGAATCGTAAAATATTTTCAACTGCTTGACCACGCTAGTCTACCTTGGTAAGACCAAGATAAGTTCCTTATTGAAATAACTATAATCTAATATTCTAAGGCCAAGGATGACAATGATGAGGTTCCTATGAAAAAGTGTTATGTAAGTCTTTAGTTATTATCTATGTAAGCCTATGAGCATTCTATTTATAAATCTAGAGCATCTTTATGTAAGCCTACAAGCAAATTTGATGCATTCAACATTAGCAATATTGGTTGAACACCTCATTTGTTAACCTTAATTATACGGTTTAGTACATGTATTATATTGTAATTTAATCTTCAAGTCAGGTTATGTTGGCTTGAGGCTCGCATTTAATTAGGGATTATGTATCACTATAAATACCCCCAATGATTGATCCATTGTATCAATTTATGATGTGAGATAATGGGGGTGTTTATAGGCGCTAATCCCTTATTCCTCTTATTTGAGTCTCTCTCTAATATCATCTATATAATATTTTATTTTTTTGTTCTTTCTTTTTCTACATATGACTATGGTGAATGTATGTTTTGGAATGCTTTTCGAAAGTGTTGTAAATTTCAGCATGGTAGTAGAGCTAATATGAAGAAACTTCATTCAATCGCACAAAAATGTTACACAAAAAAATCATGGTATACATGGATGAACTTTTATTTATGTTGGATTCCTTGCAAAATTTTAGATATCATAGTTCAATACTTCTCAAGATTTTACCATTCCAACACTTGCTTTTGTAGTTGACAGTTTTCCTTCTCTTTCCTTCAAATTTGAATTTGAAGTAGAAATATTCTATGGAATATTCCATACTGTTGTTGGAAAAGGCAGAGAGGCACTTGATTTTTTTGTCTATGAAATTCCCAAATTGATTTTTATTTATGAAGACATAGTGGATGTTCACCAAAGAAGATATGACTTTTTTTTTTATAGCGAAAAACCCCTTGTGGGGCCGCCTTGTTCTAAGAGACCACGAAGAGGGGGTTCTACACCGTAAAAGTCACCGGGAGTCATACCCGACCCTATCCACGCCAACATTATCAATTGGATTTTGGATACCCAATTCAAATTTTTGGTAGGGTGGAGATTTGAACCTGGGACCTCCCTTGGAGGATTGCCATCTCCTCTCCAACTCACCTACAACACTTGGGTACCAAAGAAGATATGACTTAATGGTAAGGCCCTTGTGCTATAAAATTGAGGTTGCATGTCCAATACAAGACTATATAATAGTTTGTGTTGTTTTTACATGCTTTCAATGTCCTCAATATTTCAAATTATATATGATTTCCAATGTTATATTCCTAGCCAACTACTATGGCCTAGTGATAAGGCCCCTAGCCAATGTAATTGAGGTCTTAATTTTAAGGTATGGGAGCTCAAAGTCTTTACAATATATGAGTGTGCATGTGATATTTTCCCTCATTTGCAATCACAATTCTCTTTTGTACCATCAATTAAGCAATATGAGATAAGAGAAAATCATTCAACAACTAAAATTCATGTGATACCATAATGATAAGCCTTAAAGGTGTTTGGAAAGAGGTCTCACATTCAAGTCCTATCAGTTAGCATGGTGTTGTATTTTTTGACACATGGCCCTATAGTTTCCAAACCATACTAGGGGCAAGTGGCTATGTCTCCCTCTCTAGGGAATTTATTAGTCAAAAAATTCAGCTTCAAGTACCTTATACATCTTTGGAATTTATATATCAAATTAATTCTATAAATAAACATAGCTAATTTCTTTACGCCAAGTGTCGACTTCCTATTCATTTATTTAGCCGGTAGTATAGTGAGAGGGATGACGTCAAAATAATATAGCAAGCATTCTAAGATGACATATAACAATCTTTAGTTGGTCCATATTTACCTAAAGGTTTAAAGACTAAATTTTTTTAAATTTTTTACAACTATGTCCAAACATTTTTTGGCCATAACTTTTGCATATGGAAGCATTTTAGGCCCTTTTTAAAATTCTACATAATAGGACCATTAGCATGGGGATTAGTACTCTTGCTCACATCCAACACACACACACACACACACACACACACACACACACACACACACACACACATATGTATGTATGTATGTATTATGGTCCATATCCTCACAAGCAACACATTTGAATTTGATCCTTCTAGTTGTGTTATTTATAGGATTTTCATACTAATCATGCATCACAACACTCGACATCATCTCTTGCTACCTTGGCAAATGCAAGTCTTTTAGAAGACTTCTTCACCAAGAAGGTCATAGGTTCAAGACTCATTTCCTTTGATTTCTTTATCACAATACTCAGGGTTTGATATCTTCAAGAAGCACCAAACATTTAACTCCAACTAATATCATGGGGAAGTAGTTGGTCAAGTATAATGTATCGGCATCCGAGATGTTGTAGGTGAGTTGGAGAGGAGAGGGCAATCCTCCAAGGGAGGTCCCAGGTTCAAATCCCTACCCTACCAAAAAGTTGAATTGGGTATCCAAAATCCAATTGATAATGTTGGTACGGGCAGGGTCGGGTGCGACTCTCGAGTGACTTTGACGGTGTAGAACCCTCTGTTCGTGGTCTCTCAGACCAAGGCAGACTCGTAAGGGGTTTTTTGATTTAAAAAAAAAAAGTATATTGTATCTGAGATATCAAAAGTTTAATTCCCTATGTTTATATTTTTTAATAAATCTCATAGTGTACCTCTTTTCTATGTCTAAGGCATGGTGTACTCTCTAACTCCAACATCCCATTGGTATGGTGGTTGGTAATATTTTGGCTGCAAGAGAAGTAGGTTGTGAATGGTCAATGCAAGACATGCCATGTTCCTATAGATTTTTTTTTAGTTATTAGGGTTGATTATTTGATGACTTGCCTAATGCTTGATGATTCAACTACTTACTTTTAGTTTGGATAATAGATTGTTGTCACCATATTGTATATAAAGTATCTTCTGATGGGAAGCTCAACATATTGGATCCAAAATATGAAGTCACAACTTCATGTTAACAAAGAGGTTGATCCAATTCATCTACATTTGGTAAGAGAAAATTATAGGATTCATTGGCCCATTCAAGAATTCATTATGAGGGAGAGATATATCATCTATAATATATTCTCTCCTTAGCCCTTAGTTTAGATTATGAGGGGTGTTGAAATATATGTAATTTGATCTTATTAGGCCATGGATGATAGTTTTTTTTTTTTGGTAAGTAAGAGAATATTTATGATTAACACCGGGTTTTAACTGGTTGACCCAAAACTATTTTACAAAGTAGGGTCCACTGACCAACTGGACAAAGGCCAAGCCCTAAAAGTTTAAACTGATAACAAAAAGGGCCAAGACCTACTCTTCCAACAGAATACAGCCAAACTAAACTATGGAAGCCTAATATTATGGCCATCAGAAAAGAAAGACGCACAATAGAACTAACAAAGAAAAAATCCACTTTGAGCCTTCCAATCTAAAATTTTTCATTATCTATCACCATTGAGACTGCATGAGGAAGATTTTCAGTCCACGTGATCAAATTTTCTGCTACAATGCCTTCATTTGCCAGCCTATCAGCTGCCATGTTTGCTTCTCGGAAGGTATGCAAAATTATGGCCTTAGGTCGATCATGAATTAGAGCCCTTGCTTCGTGGATGTAGTCATCAAATCTCCAAGGAGCTCTCTTAGTGTTCTTTAGAAGATTTATAATAATAAGAGAATCACCTTCCACCAACAGTTTCCCTGGATAATTCTCTGCCACCTTGAGGCTCCTCCAAACTGCCCTCGCTTCAACCACATTGTTAGTTTGAGCTCCAAGATGTTCAGACAAAAGCTACAAGCACCTCACCTTTGTGGTCTCTAAGTAAGCCACCAGCCTGACTTCACCGGGTTGCCCCTAGATGCCCCATCAAAATTTAACTTAATCCACCCTAGGGGGGGTGGGGTCCATGTGATCATGGTTCTAGGACAGACTTGAGGAAGATTGAGGCCATCGGTGAGAGGTAAGTTTAATGGCTGGCCTAATGAAGCTTCAAATGGATTTGGAGGTCTAGATCTGCGAGGCACTAAACAAGCATTCTCATTAGCATATACTAAAATTTTTGACAGGACAGAGGATGACTGAGAAACCTTATCCAAGAAGGCCCGACGATTCCTTTCCAACCATATCTGCCACAAGTAGTGATGAAGGCAGATCTTCCACATATACCTAAGACGCCTATTCAAAAAGGGAGAAGGCCATTGGACAAATAAGTCAAAAATGGATTGAGGATGGACCCAATAAATATGAAACACTTGTAACAAACCTAACAAGATTGAGACAGAAAAATTACAATATAGAAACAAATGATCAATAGACTCCCACTCAGACATACAAAGATAACACCTATTAACAACAGTCACACCTCTTTTTATTAAACTATCCATGGTGAGGATCTTATTTTGGATGGCCAGCCATGCAAAAAACCCAACCTTCGGAACAATGCTTTTGGGCCAAACTTCCAAGTGAGGGAAAGTAGGTTCATCATTATCAATAAGCATCAGATAAGCGAGTCTTGACAGAAAATTCCCCATTGTCTGAAGCTTCCCAGATAAGCTGGTCCTCAAGAATGCCAGAAGGGAGTAAAGACTGTCTTAATTCATTCTCCAGTATTATTGATGCCCCTGGTAGATCATTGTTCATTATTGGCTTCCAAACCCTTCTATTGTTTGACAAAGTAATAAAATCTGCAAATTTGGTACCAAAAACTTCAATTGTCCAAGCTCTAAGGGTTGAAAGGATGGGGTCTGCAGAGAGGGGATAGTCCTTTAACCATTTGTGGTCCGAGAAATCAATGTTTCTTCCATTTCCCAGTTTCCAACGTAGCCCTTTGCTTAGCAAGTTTTTAGTTTGAAGGATTGATTTCCAAAAAATTGATCCCCTGGGAGGAAAGGAATAACTTAAAAATTCAGTTTCTTGCAAATACTTTCTTCTGATTATAGTAATCCATTCTGCATTTGCATTTGTCAGAAGACGCCATGCTTGTTTGGCCAGGAGGGCCATGTTTAAATGTTGTATTCTCCTTAGCCCAATACCTCCAAACTCCCTTGGTTTGCAAACCCTATCCCAGGACACCAAGTGAAAGCGCTGCTTATATTCAGAACTAGTCCATAGGAACCTCTTCTGGATCTGTTCAATTTTAGTGTAGACACTTGTAGGAGCTTTAAAAACAGAGAGAAAGTAGACAGGGATGCTTTGAATGGAAAACCTGGTGAGAACTGCCTTGCCAGCTTGAGATAACAAATTCCCTTTCCATCCAGCCAGCTTCCTCTGAATTCTTTCAATTACATTTGTCCACATGGAATCAGTGATGAAGTGCATATAGGGTTCTTTTGATGTAGCCTATGGAAAAATGCTATGGAAGCCTTTAAGTTTTCTCTATGTAAGCCTATGGGAATTCTATGTGTAATCCTATGAGAATATTTATGTAAGCCTATGGAAAATTTTGATGTAGTCATCATTAACAATATTGACTAAACCACATTTAGATTAAACTTGATTAAAGGGTTTAATACATTTATTATATTGTAATTTAACCTTCAAGTCAGGTTATGTTGGCTTGAGGTTAGCATTTAATTAGGGATTATGTATCATTATAAATACCCCCAATGACTAATCCATTGTATAATTTTGTGATGTGAGATCATGGGGTTGCCTACGGGAACCCACCTCTTCTTCCTCTTATTTGATTCTCTCTCTCTAATTTCATCTATATGCTCTTTTATTTTGCTCGTCTTTATTTTTCTACCCTTCAATTGAATATCATCTTATCGTATGTGAGGATCATATTATCATATATCATCTTTGGCATTATCATTGTTATTGCTCCAGTCCATTATTATGTTATATAGAAGAAACCCTTCAACTATAAATATTTTTTAGAATGGTGGGGTGTCATCACCTTTGGCCTCTATGACTTATCTTGTATGATAGCTTTGGTTTTGACCTCAAATTTTTCATTATGTGCAACCATGTTTTGTTGATTTGAGACTACCAATGGTTCTTTTGATGGGACAAGTTTAACCTATTGCTTGAATTTATCTTGCTTTTTCAATGCTTCCTATAAATTATCAAATTGTTCAAGGTGAAAGAGAATATCAAATATGCTTACCTTTTTCGGTGTTCTCTTTATCAATTTAGTTATGTTGAATCCTCCATAAAATGTAGATGCTTCATCCCTATGGATAAATATCCTATACTACTTGATGGCTTGCATTACCTTCCTTGTCAATGAGGGAAACAATAATATCTTGTTGATTTTTTCTTCCTTTAGTTTTATCCTCTCCCTTGATAGAATATTCATACATATATTTCTCATCACAAGTTCCTTTCCTTTAAATTATGGACATGTTTACATCTAGTCGTATAAGGTTACAATAGTTTCTTGTGCTACTAAAATCAATGGATTTTAACTCTAAGGAACTAGTTTAGCTTGTCATGGCATTTAATCACCTCTTTTTAGGATTGTAGTAGCTTGATCACTTGTTGGTTTAGGTGGTTTGTCTATTGATATTTCCCTATCCCATTTTAAGTATTACTATTCTCGATAAATATTATTGTCTTCAAAAGGGAAGTATGGATATTCCTCACCTAATCCAAAATCAGTTAGGATAACATTTGAATTAGAAGTGAAATCTTTAAAATTTTGTGAAGTAATTGTTAAGCTTGTACCAACACTTGAGCTCTTTATTTCTCCAATATTAAAATTTTGATATCACACATATTATTGTAAGTGTTGCACTAAAATACTTCTTGATTAGCATTCTGCACCTACTTTAATAAAATTCTGGGTGTCAAATTTAATGGATTTGTTCCATCATGTAATTGTAGCACATTGTTTTAATCCTTGGTTAAATATGACACCCTTATTTGTTGTCAAGTTTTATGCTAATGTGTATTCTATCTCCATCGCTCACTAATTGTAAGCTTGTTTGACAAATCTTAAACAATGAAATATAGATTGCTCATCTCATTTTTATTCTATAAACTTTATGTCAATCATGATGTTGACATGTTGAACGTGTAGGAAAGGACATATATTGATGTTCTAGAGGAAACACTAACTACAAAGAAGAAATGGGATAGTGTAGGATTTCCGTCATCTACAAATTTGGAAGAAATTATTGCAAATTTGATATAAAATAGTCTCTTTAATTTCATTGATAAAGACATCGAAGGTTTTGAAAGTAGCTTGCCCAATTTTATTAATATTTTCTCTATGTGAACGACTTGATAAACATCTAAGAATGATATAATGTTTTCTTGTGTTACGATCATCACCATCATTGACTAAAGCATCTTCACATAGTACATGAATACATGTGCATCCACAGGTTTGATAGTAACCATGATTCTCTTCTACATTTAGTGATAAATTATGTTATAATCATAAATGTACTCAAATGAATGCCTCAATATGGTATTGAATTTAAGGAGCAATGAGTATGCATCCAAAGAATCTTCAAAATATTTGCATAAGTACATCAACTAGTGTGTCTCAATGTGCGATTCAATCCTCAAGGTGGTATTGAATTGAAGGAGCAATAAGTATGTTTCCAAATAATATTCAAAATCCATACATAAATACAACTAGTGTGTCTTAATCTGTGATTAAATTGATGGTTGATCCTTTGTACCATATTATAGCTCTTCCCATTTGTATCACATTTCAACTCTTTTCCATTCTATCAACTTTATCCAAATTATGGTATTTGAATGTTGGATGTGTCAGAAGGAACATTTGATGATGTGTTACAGGCAACACTAGCTATGAGAAGTGGATAGTTCATTACTGACTCATCTATAGAAGTGGAAGAAATTATTGCAAATTTGGTGAAAAATAACCTCTACTTAATTTTGTTGATAAGGGAATAAAAGGTTTTGGAGGTAGTTGGCCCACTTCTATTAAGATTTCCTCTATGGGCATGACTTAATAAGCATCTAATAATGGCATTGCGTTCACTTGTCTTACCATCATCACCAACATTAGCTAAAGCATCCTCACATAATACATGAACACATGTTCATTGACAAGTTTGTAGTAGCCAAGATTCTCTTTCACATTTAGTTATACATGATGTTAAAATCATAAATGTCCTCAAATGCATGCCTTAAGATGTATAGAATCAAAGGACTAGTGAGTATGCATTCAAATAATCTTAAAATATCCACATAAATACATCAACTAGTGTGCCTTAAGATGTGATTGAATTAGTGGTTACTCCTTTGTACCACTTTGCAGCATTTTTCCCTAACAAAAAAGCAAGTAACTAGACCATTATGCCCCTATGTTGAATTTTGTGAATAGTACTTGTGTTTAAATCTTGTAGATGTTCATTTGCTTCTTTTCTTTGGAATCAATAAAATTTGGAAAAATGTTCATGATTGTTATCAAAATTTCATTGTAACCAAGTTCAATGGGCTTTGATTTTTCCATAGTAGATAGTTCACTTGTATGGGCATGGGAAGTTGTTGAGCCATCTTGAAAATGTATGAAGGTGAGGTAGATCTAATTTTCCTTCATGCAAAATGTGACTGAGTGTTTTGGGGTAAGAAGGATCTTTGCATTACTAGTCTTCTTGTTCTAACTAGAGGCCATAGCTAGGAAAAGGTCACCTAAAATTTGGTTTGTCATGACTTAGACCTTGTGATCATGTAGTGTTGGGTTTACCATTGGATTTTCCTTTATATTCTTTTTGTTTTCTTGATCTGCATATTTTATGACTAAATGGGAATTTGATCAACCTGTTGAGAGGATTGACTCCCTTATTCTATATCCTAAAAGGAAAAGGGTTAGAAAAATGTAGTAAAATAAAATAAAATACTATGAAGATATTTCTGATCCAATCCAACAAAGTGGCTATAATTTTGATTCAACATTCATTGACAACAATAAAATTCATTGCTTTCATACACAAGAGGACTAACAAGAAACAAAAGAAAGAAAACTTAATAACCATAGTCCAAATTATGATTTTAATTCATCAGGTATAATAGAAATATACATAGGTAAATGCAATAAACCAAGCGCAATTATGGAACTCATTGAGAAATTATTATTGGATATAAAGTCCAAGAACCAAAAATTAGAATGACCTAGTATGAGGATCATGAAAATGATTCTTTACATTGTGTCATAATACTCATTATAAAATAAACTACATTTACATTTAGCTAAAAACTATAAACTATAGATGTATCTATGGGATATTTACTACTTTAGTTATGCAATCAATGCATTGATAGGCTAGCAAAGTACACTTTATAATGGATCTTCTATTTCAACTTGACTAAGAGTGTTTTCTTGAGTTGCATGAGTTTTTCATTTTTTCAAAATATTTTCTTTCTTTTGATTTTCTTTGAAAACCTACGTTGACACCTCAAATCCATGTTTATTTATTCAAAATAGTCTCTTTAGCCTCTGCTACTATTTTTGGCTTCTCATTCAATGGAGCAATCAATTTTTCTAGTCTAAGTTTACAAATTGGTAGTCTTAGCTATTTAACTTCATGACTCGAGTGCCTCTTTCCCTCTATATCATTTCTTTCATTATTCCTCACCAAATTGATAGGATGAGGTATCAACCTTGGCATAATCATCAACTAATTCATCACCTAAGGTATTCCTTGTTATAGATTGATTGGATCCTTCTCTTTTTATCCCTCCTTCAACTTCCATTCAATTAATCAATAGTTTTCCACATCATCTTTGATGTTATAATTCATAGATCATGAAAATTGCTAGACAATTTTCCTCCTTTCTTCTAATTTTGTTAATATTTGATCTTGATTGGTTCATTGATGTCATGCATACATCATTACATTTCACAAATCAATGAACAATGAATCAAATTCCATGAATCAATTGATTGGTTGTCCAAGACAACACATTTTGAAAATGTGATTCTCTTTTGATGATCAAGGTCTCTTTGACCATTTTATCTCTTTATAGTCCTATATATATATATATATATATATATATATATATATATATATATATATATATAGATTAATGTTTTTATTGGTAATGTCAATTTTCAATCAATCACCCAAAAGTAGTGGTGCAAACAACTACACTTTCCAACTCAAATGATTGCAAGTCTATAAATATATTTGCTTTGGAAAACATCCTTCATATAATAAATGACAAGTCTTCTCATTCTTTAGTCAAAAATTGCATAAAGATGATAGTTGAATTCACATCATAAACAACAACCATGTTCACCCATTAGACATCACTTATTTTTAGTAATATTTGTTCTTGCAATAGATGACAATCTGCTTGTTCAAAATGTGAATTATAGCTTCAAGTTAGATGATATACCAATTTTGGATGACAACCCATTTTATAGCTTCCTTGTCCCTCCTTTAGACAATATATTTCATGATCTATTTGGAACTTACCTTGATATTTGAGGACATCCCTCCTTGCTTTTGCTTGGATAAGAGTCTATTTAATGGTACCTACTCAGATGACAAGTCCATGATAGTTATTATATTTCATATATTCTTATTATATGACACACTTCAGTTGGTCGCTGTATTTTATTTATATGACATTATTATTGGCTTGGATGACATTCAATTCTACTTATTTCTAATAAATGGAACTTACACAATTGTGATAGTATGCGTCTCTGTTCAATGTTTGAGTTTATCTCAAAAGGTAGACGTCTTGCACTTGTATGGCACATTCTTTTTCCTTTTTTGTCCATTCTTTCATTGTTCAAAAACTGGGGAGATATCTACCCTAAAGCACTCTACCTTAGCAATATGGTTCTTGGATAAGAACCTCAACTTTGAATTGATTATGTAATGAGTGTCTTCATATACATGCATATTTAAAATTAAGAGTCCATTTACATTGTTTCAAGTATTTAATAAACTAGTGGTGCTAAACATATTAGATAAGCACTCAATAATATATTTGTAAATTAGTAAACTTTAGTCATCAACATTCCTCTCAAAACAACCACTCATTTAAAAGATTATCAAATAAACTCATATAAACTTTATTATGCTTTAGAATGCAATCATTGCTATCAAGAAATAAATATTGACAATGTATTGGGAAAACCCCAATACATTGTCAATATTTATACTAGTGCAAATACACTATTAGATTTCAAGTCTGATATGTTTATAGTTCACATAACTAGTAAAAGAACATTACGGTATAAAGCTACTATGTTAGCTTAACCACAAAGGACACATTATGTACCATTAGTAGGACATTTATCATAAGTAAATAATAAGCAAATTCTCCTCAAAGTTTATATCCTAAAAATCATCACCAAGTACACAATATAATGTGAAGGCAATTTTTATTTTTCTTAAATTTTCCATTTGAAGACATTGAAACCTATAAAGTCCAATGTTCAAAGCAACAACACACTAGTGCAATGGTGAAGTCCACCATATGGTGGGAATGAAAACCCAACCATATGGAATAGCTCCGCTAACTCATACCAGCTAGGTAAAAGATAGATATCTCTTCATATCTGGCATAATTTTAGAGTTCAAAATAATGTTCGAACATCACTTTAATACAGTTCACAAAACATGCATCTCTTTTCTTAAGGTATCTACATCAACTAGTGGGCTCCCCCCACTTTGAATCAACACATCTCCTTTCCTTTCATAATGAGATATTCATTAACCAATATCCCTATTTTCTAATTAGGATTTAATTTTATGGAATGGTGTAGCACACATCTGCATCTCTTTCATAATGAGGCATTCATTAACCAATCCATGTTTGCCAATATAGATTTAATTTTACAGAAATGGTCATAATTACCATTATCAATCAACAATTTACTTCATAGTGAAGAGCATGTGGTTCATATCATGCAACATCTAAAATAAGTAATCTAAACTTCCCATAGTTCTCTTCTTTTTTGTAACTATATTCTCATTAACATAAATCATTCACCAATATGTAGAAATATCAAATTATTCATCCACAAATAATTATCCACAGTAACAATCCACACAATGAGATAAATATAGATAAAATACTTAAGGTAGGGAAACACCAATAATAATCCTTAAGGAAGGAATAACTCCACAAGATCTCCCAAGATGAGAGTGCCACTTAAGGAGGGCAAAGTCCCATAAGCCACTTTGTGGGCAAAGATGATTACATATGATTTTTCTCCATGATGATTACATATGATTTTTCTCCATGATGATTACAATGACAAACATCTCTTCTTTATATACCCATCTTCTAATTCTACTTTGAGGAACCTACTACTAATATATTATTATATAATAATATATTATTATATTATAATATAATATTATAATACAATCAACCTTGGGTTATGTGTGGTCCATGTCAACCCTTATACAATATAATAATATATCCTCAAATATCTATTCCTAGGTACCCTGACATGTCAAACTCCTTACTAATATTTCATCCTCAAAACATATGAAGAAATAAGATAATATGATTTTCTAAGCAATGTTAGCAATTGGTACCAATATCTATCATCCATCCATCGTAGTGAAACATGTTGATGTTGGTATACCATTTTGCCACTTGAGTATCCAAATCTGCTTTATTGGATCAATGCTTCTATTGTTGTATTTTGAAAATTTGAATGATGGGTCCACTTGTTCCTTGATGTTGATGAACCACTCTAAAAACCAATATCACTATGTTTTCTCTACCAAAAACTATCATACTTGGTGCCCTTCTGATTCCATGTAGAGCCATAATATTGCTACCTTGAGCCATGCATCCAAGATTGTTGTCGCTCATGATGGTGTGGATGGCAATATGGTGCACCCTTAACTTGATGTTCTATCTTTGACTTCTCAACATTTGGCTCCATTGTTTTAAATTCTTCTACACATTGTTATTTCACGTTCCTTTTGTTTGGTGTGTCCTTGTGCTCTTCTATCAAAGCTTCCTTGGACACTTCTACCATTATTTCCATCGACTCAATTGCTACTACTTCTTCCATGAACTCTGTTGCTACTAATGCCTTCTTGGATTCAATTTTAGGTTCTTCAATTTGTTTTTCTGTAATCACTTCTTATTTTTCCTTGGATCCATGCTCCTTAAGCTGAGAAATATCTTGTAATATTATCTTCTTTTTCTTGTACCATAACTCCATAAACTTCTTTTGCACATTAATGTTAACAGTACCCAAAGAATCCAAAGATAACCCAAGATAATATCCACATAATCCATCTCAATAGCATAAAAATCTGAATGTAAAACATATTTATCTATGGTGATATTCAAATCTTCAAAAATCTAAACATTCTCTCCCATAAATATTCAAAGGTAGAAAAATAAAGATTGGAATTGGTTGTTGGACAAAGTCAAGAAGAAAATTGGAAAGTGGACCAACAAGTGGCTTTCTTCTGGGGGTAGAATCACCTTGGTAAAATTAGTCCTTCAAGCTATTCCTATTTATGTTTCTTCCATTTTGAATATCCCAAAGGCTGTTCTTCGAGAATTGGATCAAATCAGTCATTGTTTCCTTTGGAGTGGTACTAAGGAGAAAAGAAAATGGGCCTTGGTGAAATGGGATACTTTATGTCTTCCTAAGAGTGAAGGGGGTTAGGATTCCAGTCTTCAATTAATAACAACAAAGCTTTAGCTGCTAAATTATATTGGAGGATGTTGCATAACCCCAATGCTCTTTGGGCCAATAATCTTCGTGCTAAATATGCTGAGAACAAAAGTCCTAAAGACCTTGTTTGCTATCAACTTCCTACCAAAGGTTCTCCCATTTTAGCAGTTCTTAAGACTGGTGAGGATTTGATAAAGAAAAAATTATTTTGGATCATTCATAATGGTCAACATGCAAATTTTTGGACAGATTCTTGGGATGGTCATAAGCCTTTGATAACTCAGTTTCCCGATTGGAGGCCTTGGATGGAGGAGCTTCACCGAGCTAATTGGATAAAGGTGGCTAATTACTGTCGGTACCATATTGGTAATTCAAAGGTTGGTAGATATTGGATCCCTATTGAGGACTCGGCCTATTCAAATCCCAGAAAAGCAAAGACAAGATATCCAAGGCATCCTTCATATGAGATCCCTCTCTTGGTCCCATGAAAAAGATTGTTTTGGATGGAACGACACTACTAAGGGTGAGTATTCAGTTGCTCAAGGTTATTTGACCTTATGCCATAATAATCCCAACCATTCTTCTAACATATTTTCTCAATTGTGGGCTCAAAAGCTCGGCCTAAGGTGAGGTTCTTTAATTGGCTTTTATTGCATCGTAGGGTGCTTACTAGTGAGCAACTTATGAAGCGTGGTTTTCATTACCCTTTTAGATGTGAAATGTGTGAAGAGAATGTAGAAAATATCAACCATCTTTTTATTGAGTGTACTTTAGCCTATGAGCTATGGAGGAGAATGGCAACTTTACTTGGCTTACAGTGGTCCAATTTTTTCACTTTTGAACAGCTTTGGAGGGATTGGCCTAATCAAGAGGGTGTTGATCATTTTATTAAGAAGTTAGTTTGGATGGGTTCTACCATTCTTCTTTGGAATATTTGGAATGAAAGGAACAACCAAATTTTTAATCAAGAAGGATATTCACTATATTTGGCAAAAGACCATAGCCAACATAGTTGAATCAGTCCATCATCTCCTTAATCACCCCCAAAACTCCCACCAAAGATGGGATCAAGTGATGCAAAGATTGAAGATTAAACCTTCTAAGGGAAACCAACTTAAAGGGAATGTGAGTATTAGTAAGATGGATAGGACTAGAAATTGGCAACCTCCTCCTAAGGATTTTGGAAAAGTCAATACTGATGGAGCCTCTAGAGGGAACCCTGGAAAAGCCAGTGTGGGAGGAATTGGTAGACTTTCAGATGGCTCCCTAGTTTTTACTTTTGCTTGAGAATTTGGGTATTCTTTCCAATAACCTTGCTGAGGGGTATGGTATCCTTAGAGGCCTTCAGGAGGCTACCAAGGTTGGATGGGAAAAGGTGTTAGTTGAATCTGACTCTCAACTTATGATTAATATCTGGAAGACTCCTTCTAAGAATCATAAGGTGGATTGGAGAATAAAAATAATTATTGAGAAAATTCAGTTAATCCAGATGGGATTTTTGAAAATCGATTACAATCACGTGGTCAGAGATCAAAACAAAAGTGCTGATGCTTTAGCTAATTGGGCTTTGGACAAAGGTGATCTTACTTGTTATGGCCACCCTCCTATATGGTGGGCTTCTCAAATTAGGGAAGCTCTTCTTTCTATCATTTCTTTGGATGGCTCCAGTTTTGAAGGTACCTAGTTTCTTCTTGTTTTTTTTGTTTCTCTTTGGTTAATTCAGTTTTTTTAGTTCCCGAGCTCATTCTATTCTTTAGTTTGTTTCCTCTGTTGATTCTTGCATTAATAGTCTTCTGGTCTAGATAGGTCATTGTTTTGTTCATTTTTATTTTTTTCTTTTGTCTTCTTTGTTTTTTTGTTTAGTTTTTTAAGGTGGGTGGGTTCTTTTGTTTTGTTTTGTTTTTGTGTTCTTTGTGTTGTTTTTTGTTGTTCTTGTGTTTTTGTTGTTTTATTTTTTTTTTTTATGTTTATTGTTATTGTTCTTGTGTTTTTTTCGTTCTTGTTCTTGGGTTTCTCTTTGTTTGTGTTATTTCATTTTTTTATGTGTGAGTGTTTTCTATGTTTTTTATTTTTGTTTATTGTCTCGTTGTTGGTTGTTTTTATTTTTATTTTATTTATTTTATTTTTTAGGTTTTGGTTGTGTTTATTTTTCATGTTTTTTTGGGTTATGTCTTTGTAGTGTTCTATTGTTTTTATCTTGTTTGTGTTTTGTTATGTGGTTCTTGTGTTTTTTTATGTGGTTTGTGTTGTGGTTTCTTTTATCTTATTGTGTGTGTTTGGTTGTGCTTTTGGTTTTGACACACTCAAGGAGTTTGTTTTTTATTTTATTTTATTATTTTTGTTGTTATTTTCTTTTTTTATTTTGGTTTTGTGTGTTTGTTTGCTCCTTGAGTATGTCAAAGGTGGTAGGCCAGGTCCGAGTCTTGGGCGTTTTTGGCGGAATGGATACCCTTGCCTCCTTGGGTCTTACCCGAAAGTGGCATCCCTTTTTGGGATGTTTTCCACAAATTAAAAAAAAAAAAAATCTAAACATTCTCACCCTCAAGTTGTATGTCCTATATTTTTGTTGCTTGAACCTGCAACCTCTTAGCCAAAGAAATATTAATAAAATTATATTTGTTGCTAGGGTTAATGGAAATAATAACCTTTTCCTTCTAAATGCATCCATGAACCTACAAAATAGACCTTTTAGATTCAAACAAATCCCTTTGTCCACTTTTTAACTTATTTGCTACCAAAGGTGTGGTTTCTTTTGTCTACACACTAACATCTTTTTTATCTTCTACCACTTCTTTGAAATTTCCTAGCTCTCTTTTTATTTCCTTTTGTTCTTTTTGAAGCAAGTTTATTTCTTCTTCATATCCCTTGATGGTGACCTTCAAATTAGCTATCTTTTTATATGGGTCCCATTGACTCAAGAATGTTTGCTCTATTGTTTCCCAAGTTAGTTCATAATTATGGGTGCTATGAAATCTATGAAACCAAGAAAGAGCTTCTCCTCCAAGAAAACAAGGAAGCATACATTTCCAAAGAGGATAATGATGATACAAGGATTTAAAATTTTTCCACCAATCCCTAACATCAATATCATCTTATCCAAAAAAAATGGTATCTTCGTAAGTTCACATCCCTAGATAATGCAAACTAGGGTTTCATGGAAACATATATTATGCCCTAATGCAAATTAGGTTTTTATAAAAATAAATATCTTCCCACTAATTTAAAGCTAAAATTCCACATAAACCATTATATTTATATTTCTTCTTCAAAATAAAATAATCTGCAACTAATTTGCTTACTCGAACTAAACAAATTTTGTCTTTCAAAAAATTGTGAATTGAAAATTCATCACTGCCCTTGTTCCAGATGACTAATTTCAGAAGGTCATATCTCCCTCAATACTATCGAATTCCTTCATATGACCACTCATTTTAAAGCTCTTCAAATGTTGCACAAAATGATTCAAGAATCGTTTGAATCAGATAAAATTTTGTAGAGATATGACTCCTAAAAGATGAGATGTTTTTCCAAAAAAAAATATGCTCTAATTTTGCAATCCACAAAAAATAATTCCCACTTCGCCAAAATCGTTGCTCTGATACCATTTGTTATAGAACTATATTCTCATTAACATAAATCATTCATCCACAAATAATTATCCACAATAACAATCCACACAATGAGATAAAGATAGATAATACCCTTAAGGTAGAGAAACATCAATAATAATCCTTAAGGAATAACTCCACAAGATCTCTCAAGATAAGAGTGCCACTTAAGGAGGACAAAGTACCATAAGCCACTTCGTAGGCAAAGACGATTACATATGATTCTTCTCTATGATGATTACAATGACAAATATCTCTTTTTTATATACTCATCTTCTAATTCTACTTTGGAGAGTCTACTACTAATATAATATTATATTATAATACAATCAACCTTGGGTTATGTGTGACCCATGCCAACCCTTATACAATATAATAATATATCCCCAAATATCTATTCCTAGGTACCCTAATAGCATGAATCCCTCAAGACAATATATAAGACATAAGGGATGTAGAATGCTATTCAACAATAGTAAAACATAAACAGTTGCAATAATGATATCTAGAACTTATATAAATACATAGTTAAGGCATATTCTCATTGTCATAAACATAAACTATTAAACCATTGCAATAATGATGTTTAGGACTTACATAAGTAGAGTTACCACATCCACTGTTAAGGCACATTAGTCCAATTTCCTTTAATTCTATTCAATTAGGTTTTAAACATTCTAAAACCAAATATGCACAGTACAGAGAATGTTATCACGAAACAAATCTAGAACATGTTTTGTCTCAAACAATTGAAAGGAAAAGCAATCACAATATGTAACTCATATTTTAAAAAGAGAGAAGATATTCAACATGCTAGAACATTATTTTATAATTACAACGAGCAGAAAACAAAGTTCTTAGCTCATACATTCCCATCCGCAATATCAATCTAGGGGTTTTGTGGTTGAAGAAAACTCAACAATGGAACCAAAATGTTAATTTATTTGCAAAAACATATCATCCTTCTCCAACACCAACATTGTTAAATAAATTTCTTTTCGTTTCACACAAACCAGGGTCTATATAAAATTTTAGGCATCAAACTTTAGATCAAACCAAACACAATCTCCATTTAATTATTTGATTGAAAGTAAAATAGTTTTAATGTTTATAAGACCATATATTAAAAAAAATGTTGTTTAGTTAATATATGGTTATTCAACTATATTCTGATTTTTTACCAATATAAATTATTCAAACATATTTTAAAACATCAAAACATAATATATAACCTTACTTTATAAAATTCAAATTTTAAATCTTTATTTAAAATTCTAAAATCTCCATTAAATTGACAGTATGGCTCATAGTAATGGAGAAGCTCCGCCGACAAATTTTCAATTACGAACTCAACTATGTTTCAAAACATGCAGATCTTACTTTATATGTTTTTTTTTCAATTACAACTCCATGCCTATGGAGGATATAGATTTAACTAAACATTATTATATCTAAAAGGAGATAAAAAGACCATCCTAATATATTTTTTTAACAGATCACTATGCTTTGGTAAATGATTCATAAAAATAACCCTTTTACCTTAAGGTGTGAGAATGCGCACTTTACTATTTAGAAATTTATGGTGGTTTTCATAAAGATAGTATAGTGATTAAGGTTTTAGTTTTTTTTTTCAGAAGGTTCAAGGTTAAAACAATAGTATATTTAAACAATTTAAATAGAGATAGGTTCAATGGTAACAATGGAGTGTTTGTTAATTGGTTGTCCCAGTTAAATACCCCTGAAGGTCAGGGTTAAGTATCCTAGTTCGATACCTTAAGGATTAGGTGTCCCAATTCCAAACCCTTAAGGGTCGACGACCTGTTGACTTCGTCTAGTCTAACCCAACTAACTAAGGTTTATAATAACAACACCCAATAATATTATCAATTCGCTTTCTATTAAAAAAATAAATGATTGTTTTTGTAACACGTAAAAAAGACTAACTCTTGAACAAGAAATCCACAGTTTATGAAGGGGACAGAAACTCTTTGAAACAAAATACTTCGATCGGCTTTATTGTACTCCTATCATTCCCTCACAAGATGGAGAATAAAATAACCAAAACAAAACATTATCTTATACCTCTACTATGTCGACTTGTTGGTCGTGCTTGATACCCTTAAGTCGAATGTCAGGTTAACTCTTTAAAATAAAAAACATTTCAATTCGCATCATATCAATTTATAATAAATAAATAAAATCAAATAATCAACGTGAATCACATCATGAGCCAAGGCCATAATTTTTGTAAATTCAAAATCAAGTAGATCTCTATCCTACCTTACCCTAAGGTCATTTTATTTAATAGGTTTAAAGTAAACTTTTGGGATATCACAAGTCATTAGCTTTCGTTCAAAGAACATATTATTTTGTCTTTATAGCAGATGATAATTTAATTGTTTGCCTTTGTTTTTCCTATCCAATGACATTGGTCCAAATGACATTCACTACATAGTGGATGCAAGTTTCTTCGAAGTAGTTGTCATTTATTTTTTTAGCTAAATAAAATTTATTTTCGTGATCTACATTATAGTTTAGATGAGATAAGAATTCATTTTTATATTATATATTCCAAGACATGATCTTGGTTTAAACAATTTTTTGAGATACAACACTTTGTATGTTTTTTTAAGATAGATAATATAGGCTTGTCTTATGTTCTTAAAAAGTTTGCATTCTTTTATTTTTTTAAATTTTTATTTTTTTGTATTTATCAAAAATGATTTTTTAAATTTTGTTGTTTTTACTTTTGAATGAATGAAAGATTTTAATTACGTCCGCGAGACCCAAATATGGTCTATGGGACCTCAAATATGGAAGTACAATTACTCAAATCATATCATATGATCTTTAATATCTTTGAGAAGGTTGTTCCTTCTCCCGCTGATTTGTGTTAGCAATTCTCCAACTTTTTTTATTTTACCGTCTTCAAATAAATCTGTAATAAACTCGTTCCCAAGTGTTTCTTTGTATTTGTCACGGATATCTGAAAAACTCGGGCATTTATAGATGAAGTGTTCCTCTGTCTCTACCGCCCCCGTGCCGCATAGAGTACATATCCTTTCTTCCCATTGTTCTTTGGGCGTTGTCCATCTCCCCCGTTTCACATCTAAGCCTATGAGAGCTAGTCCTTATCTCGAGCAATGAGTATTTTTTCCTTCCACTTGATTTCAGCGCCTATATACGCTTTTTTCCTTGTGGTCATACGTTGGGTTAAAATTTGCAATATAATATTGTCTTTTCCCGCTTGCATTTTTCCACATTCCACTTCCGAACTTTTCATTCACATAATTTTTTATGTCTTTGTTGACATTTGGGCATTCATTTATGTTGATTTCCCAACGTTTCATCCATTTCTGATTTTGTTTCATCCACGTATTCTTTCGCCTATGCAACTCTTCGTCCCTAGCCGCTCTAGGCCATCTATCATTTGTCATGTTTTCTGCTTTTTTCAAGTAACATAACAACTTGGTCATAGCAATTGCTTCTAAAGGGAACATTCCAGCTTCAGCTAGAATAATTTCATAAGGGGTTGTGGCCTTAATTTTGAGAAAGTTTGTGATTAGATATTTTTGAATCCTTTCTATTTGCCTCCATTTTGCATTTGTTGTGCCACTAGCCCACACCTCGCAACCATACAACAAAACCGGTGTAACAAGTAGGCCAAATAAGACCTTGGTGGTCTTCCAGTCCCACAACTCGACATTCCTACACCTGTTTTGAAGTGCATATAGTGCTCTCCAACCACTTTGAGTTCTTTTCATCCTACATGTATTCCAATTAAGTTTGTCATGAAAGTCTATGCCTGTGTATTTGTATTCTACTACTACATCAAGCGGTTCTCCCGCAAACTAAAATTTGAGTTGTTGCTTCTTCTTTTTTTGCTGAAAAAATCATAATTTTTGTTTTGCTCGTGTTCACCTGCATCCCAACTTCTTTACAAAAGAGTTCTAGAGCTTGAAGGTGATCTTCTAGATCTTTGGCTGTTTTGGCCACAAGAATTACATCATCTCGCATACATGAGGAGTTTTACCACATATTTGGCTAAATGCACACCCTCTCCCCCAAATTTGTTTATCCATTCTTCTAACTTGTCAATGTACAACCCAAATAAGGTCGGAGATAGAGGGCAACCTTGTTTGACACCTATGTCACTACCAAAACATTCGGATAACCCTTCCCGTGTTCTCGATTCTAGCCTTTACATGCTCATATAGTCTCGTGAACCGCTGCCCGTAGTGAATTGGAACCTCTAGCTCTTCCATTCTCGCTCCATAATTTTTTCCTTGGCATCGTGTCAAATGCCTTTTTGAAGTCTACAAAACAACAAAAAGCCTCCTCTTTTTGTCCCATATTTTTTCCACTATGTGTCTGAGCGTGATACAATGATCAATAGTTGAGTGCTTGGGCCTAAAACCCGCTTGCCCCTTTGCTCTCTTTCCCTTTTCTTCTGCCCATATGTTGATCCTACGCTCTATCATACTCCCAAACAACTTTGCAAAGAGAGGGTTGATCATGATAGTTCGATAGTTTGAGGGATTATTTACATCTCCACTTTTAAACAAAGGAATGGTCAAGCTAGTTGTCCACTCGATAGGGAAGCCATTTTGTATGACCTCATTGAAAATTTCTTTGATTTGTGGTGCCAAGATATCTACCCCCCATTTTATATGCTCTTCTTGAAGATTGTCTATGTCACGGGCTTTACCAGCTGCTAACTTTTTTATCCCTTGAATAATGTCTTCAATTGTGAAAAGTTCTTTCTTGACAATGATAGTAGGGGGTGTCTCCTACTGGTTACTACACTGATACATTTGTTTTGAATACTCCAACCACCGATTAACTGTTATGTTATTTTTAGTTTGCATCCTTTTCACGCTTAGTTCCTTCCAAAATTTCTTTGGTTCATGCTTCCCTAAATAAATCAATTCTTCCCTCCTTGTTCTAGTGTATTCTTCTTTTTTTGCCCTTACCAGTTTCTCATATGCTTTTTTGTTTGCTCTTGTTTTACCCGTTGGTTCCTTTAGTAATCTTCGCATTTTTTTGCAATCTTCATCGAACCATGGGTTGGTTGGGAAGCTATTCCTTTCTTTCTTTTTAGGTTTAGCTCTCTTGCATTTGTTTAGAGCTTCTTGAATAACTTGCATTAACCATTCACTCTTACTGTAATCTCTACTACCGTGATGTAGTTCTTCCCTTTCCTGTAACTTATTATTTAATACTGCTCTAAAATTCTGTCGATTTTCATCTGTTAAGAGAATGTTTCCCTTGTGAGGATATTTATTTTGATTGCCTTGCAAGTGTTTTTCCCTTGGTTTGTCTCCATGCATTCAAAGTTTCATAACAATTGGGTTGTGATCCGACTTAAGTTCCACCGGAGAATCTTCCACTTCTAGCTCCTCTATTTTTGGTATGTAATTCTGTGAGCATATTACATAGTCTATTACACTTTGTCCCTTATATGTTTTGCATGTATACTTTCCTGAATTTTTCCATTTGTTCATCCCATTGCAAATAATCAAATTGTATATGTTGCAAAGACCTAACAACTCTTCTCCATATTGCGTGATAGCCCCATGCTCATCTTCTAAAGTCTCGGTCCACTGTTGATTTTCCTCTTCTGGCATCCAAAGAGGATTAATCTCAATATCTTCGTTACCTTCTAGAATGTTAGCTTGCTTATTTGTTGTCCTTGCATTGAAATCTCCAATTAATATAATCTCCCCCAACTTATCGTATATTGAAATGTCTCTTTTTAGGGAGGAGTATGGGTCTTCTCTGTTAAGGTCATGTTTCTTATAGAATTTAGAATTCTTGGGAGCAAAATAACATGCCGCTATGCTAATAACTATAACTGACTTATTTTCTAGGATCTTTATCCAAATGTACTGTTTGTTTTCATCTTGTTTTTCAATTTTAATGACCCTATCCCATTCCTCTTTTATTAAAACCATAATACCTCCATGCCCTTTGCCATTTTCTGCTGCTTTATTCCATATTGCTAGTTTTTTGTATCCCACAAATTTTGGAGTCCTACATCCATCGTGTTCATGTGTTTCTGTCAATATGATTATATCTTTGTCTCTAGCAATGGGCCCTAACCCGGGTCCTCTTCTCCAAGGGAAACCTCTACAGTTCCAACTTACCATTGTAAGATGTTTTCGGGTGGGCCATACTCCCTATTTATTTTGGATTTGTTTAGATGTGATGTATGCCTTTCCATTTCTTAAATATGCTTGTTTCCCTTCATTCCTTGCTGCCCTCACCTTTTCCCATTCCTTATTTCTTTCTTCCTACTATAAAAATGTTAGGTCATCATCTAAATAAAATTGTGACCCTCTCAGCATGCCTCTATTTTTAAGTAACCTTATTTTATCCTCGTAGCTCATCAATGTGACCTGAATATGTCTATCTCTACCTCCTTCTCTCAACTTGCCAATTTTGCTTACTTTTTTATCTGACCCTTCCATTGTAATCGGTCTGACAAGAAGTTCCTCGGTTAAACGATTTGTGTCTTCCCCTGTCCCCATAATCTTTCAACCCTTTGATGATTATATTTGTTAACTTCTCATGTCTTTCTTTCTCTTCTGTTATTTGAATTTTTACTTGCTTCTCTATCAACTCTTTTTGATGATTGACTGGTTCTTTTACTACTTGAGACCATGTCTTTGTCTTTGCTAATTCATTTCATAGCTCATTTTCTCTTGTTTCAATGTTTTGGAGTGTTTTCCGTACCTCTTTTATTTGATTTGCATTTTTTTTCCACCTCTATTGCATCATTGATTGGGGGATGGATGGCTTGTTTGAGGACATGTCATTCACGTTGACCCATGTTTGCAAGGTTTTGTAGCTTTGACACTTGCTCCTTGAGCTGGTTGTTTTCTTTTTCCAGCCTCCGAATGGTGTTTATAACCTCATCTGATTTAGTTTCTCTTAATTTCTCCCTCCTTTCCATGCTTTCAAGTTTCTCTTTCATCTTCATTAGCTCTTGCACATAAAGTCTTGGTGCCCACATGAGTGGTGTGTTCATTCATAATCATCGTTTCTATGTTGAATTCTTATACACTAAGATATTTATTAGACTATGGTCAATTCGTATCATTTTTTTTTGGTAGGTCAAAATAATTTTATTTACTGATTGGGCTGAAGGGACCTATCCTTGTTACATAGGGCATCGGGTTGAAGGGACCCGACCCTGTTACATAGGGCATAAAAAGTGTCGACATTACAAAAACAAACTAGTTTTGGACACATAGTCCAACCCTTCCATTCAAAATTCGTATCATACTTCTATCTCATGCATCACCAAATGTATTTTCCTACAATCACCGCTATGTTGAACTTTTTAGTCAATGTACAATCTATACCATTTTTAATCCCTTGACAAACTTAATAACACATTCTTGTAAAAAAAATTCAATCTCAATCTTCCTCCTTCTAATGAAAGTATATTTGAAAAAATCTACAACCGTGTATCATTTTTATGCCAATTTTTTTATTTTTGAAAACCAAATCCTTTATGAAAACAAAACCTTGTTATTTAAAATTGAGAATCATATATGTCATATAGGGCATTATGAGCTCTTTTATATTATGCAAAAAGAGCAAAGTCTGAATTTAGCAAGTCAAAATATGATGTGCAAATCAAAATACAAACTTTCCAACATGACATAATTAAAATACTTATAACAAAATATCCCTTTAAATAATTTAGAAGAATGTTCACCATGAATTTTAAGGTGTCTCTACTTTAAAACAAAAATAGCCTTATAAAATCTCTATCTACATTAAATTTAATTTATACACACTACTCACTTTTTGACAAGTATTTACCAATATTATTTTAAAAAAATCATGCATTTATAATGAAAAGGAATTTTTGGTGGAAAAATATAACTATGATGTACACTCAAAATGCTTCAATTAATTAATTTACACCTTTGCCAAATTTTATATTGAAGCATACTTAAATTTATAAAAAACAAGTTTCATTGGCATAAAAACCACAACATTGGAACTTATTAACTTGACTAGGAGATCTAAACCTTTTTATATGAAATAAGTTTTCTCAATATACAATTCTCTACTTCTCAAACAAAAGACCCTCAAAATTGTTTACACCATATTCTTCATCGATGAAAAAAGTTGAAACTTCTATCTTTGGCAAATAACTTCCCTTTTATCAAGGGGACCAGACATGTTTTTGTTAAGGAACCATCTCTTAAATCAAGAAGTCAACACCACTTGGACTTCCTTGCTCTCATCCTCTTCTTTTGAAGAGCAAAGACATCTACACTGCCTTTATTTTCTCTAGCAACCACCTTGGAGGATGCAAGCTTTGACTTCCCCCATTTTGGGGGAAAATTATAGACGATTGTGCTTCTATGATTTATTTCTATTAAGGAATTGATATATCACTTATGTGTGTTATTTGTTTCTATACCTGCTCTCATCATACATGATCTAGCTATGTGCTCTCCTTTATACAAATTTTATTTCTAATATTTGTGCAAGATGGTATTACCATTGTTTTGGTTGTTTATTTGTCAAAGCAATATGCTTTTCTCAACTATCCTTCATCCATGTTATCAACTTTAACCAAAGTCAATGTAGGTAGTGACACCAAAGTGTAGTACGTGGGAATATTCTACTCACTCAAATAAACATATAATATAGCATAGTGTTATACACTATCATATTATACAATAAAGAGAATGCAATAGAAAAAATGACTCATGTAGCTAGTAAGTATGCAACCAAATATATCAAGGCAAGAATCTTTGTATTATCTAAAAAATGTTGTACAAGTCTTATACAAAGGCAAAAGTCTTCTCATTTTGCTAAGTTTCGAAGCACATGCATTATAGTTCCTAGAGCTCATCAGTTAAGGCTTTGATATCATATTGAAAAATCCATCATCTCAAAACATACTTTATTTTAGATAAAAAAACATTTACATAAGGAACACTTGGAGAAAGAGTGGTAAATAACTCAAGTGATGATGATATAATTACAACGAACAAATGAGATGCTTTTACTATAGTTTTAAAGTGATGAACTATATAATAATCTATCTCAAACACATAGTAACCACACATAATAAATTATTCTTGATGGAATATATACACGTCAACCATAATTCAATTATGAAAGATGTTAAGGGGCCAAAAAATAAGTTTATATGTTCTACCAAAAAGAATTTAAGGTGAGAATAATATTTAGAGGAATGGGTTAAAATCAACATAGCATGAGTGTGCAAAGACCATTGACGAACATCTATGTTCGACTATTTATTAGATGTGAACATAAAAAATAATTACAAATTCATATTAAGATTGAAAGTGCAAGAGAAAGAAGAATGGATAAGATACAAGTGGAAGGAAACGTGAGACTAATCATAAAGGAATAAATAACTAGAACTTTAAGTATAGGTTGGAAGAAATCTTCCAACTTTTTTGTTTTATTGATAATGAAGAGCAAAGTTGGGTCATAACTTGGGTTTCAACCTTTAGCATAGATCTAATAGAATAAAAGGATTGAGAGAAGATGATTAGAGGAAATAAATAAAAATGAAAAGATCTTTAATGTAGTGAATGAAGATTGCAATCAAAGGTTTTAATTAAAATGAATTGTGCCAACAATAATAAGAAGTATCTAAACAGTAAATTGAATAAAATTAATGTAGATAGCCAAGTTAAGCAAAGAAAGGCTACTAAACGATACATTCAAGGACAGTAGCATAGTCATTAGGGTAGGATGGCTTTGAAAGTTAAAAAAAAGTTTGGAAGTTTATTCTTTTAAGGGTAAAAAATGTTTGGAGGTTCAATTTTGTAAAAAATTTGGTAGTTTGAAAATAAATTTAATTTTTACTCTTTTAAACTAAGACTTCTTAAAATTAAAATTTAATTTTTCTAGACTTCTTAAACTTATCCTAACATGTTACCAAAACTCCGCCTCTATTATCTATGATCGAAATCTTAGTAGAATGATAGTTCTAAAATTTCGTGTTGTCATCTATGCATTGTATCTTAGTAGAGTATTATTCCAAAACTCAGTGGTATAGGCCCCTTTACCAGCTTTGGACAATTAGTTTCTTCCTAAAGCATAAGTGCAACCACAAGAACTTTAATAAATAGTTTAATAGTCTCAAAAAATTAAAAGTTCTCTTTAACTTTTATAAAGGATATATGCATAATTATGAATCATTATATAATATAAGTGGAATTCATTTAAATACCAAATAACTAGAAAAAATATTTTATAATTTTAATGAGTTGTGAAATGAATTTCATTTATATAATAATGAAATTTTAACAAATTGTAATGGTATTGTTTTTGTTGAACACCCACCCACCACATGGTTTGGACTTGGGTCTCCTTGATGAGAACCCAAAAACATATAAATGCAGGTTCCACATATGCCTTCAATAATTAAGTTTTTAGTTTTCTTTCACTCTAGTAGTGTCAAGCTAAAATTTTTAACTAGTACTTGAGATTACTTTTAAAATATTGGACTTTAAAAGATAGAAATACTAAATGCACATGATAAGGGGTAAATTATAAGTGCAAACTAAAAATCATCAATTTTCTAAACTTTTTTTTTGTTGTATACTAGAAGAATCAGTAACTCATTACAATTTTCATTGCCTCTTCTTGGGTTTGAATCTTGCTCCTTGTTGCCACTATAATGTTCAATTGCCCTAGCTAAACCTTTTAAATTAACCAATGGCAATGGCCAGAGGTGTCCTCAGGTTCTCAAACTGTGGTCTTCACCCTTCCAAAGGAGCCCTTTAACCCCATTTTATTGCTTTTACCATTAAAACTATTCAAATATATAATTTTTCTTTCTTAAAAAAAGATATTTTTAAAATATCAAATTTATTAACAAAATATTTATTGTTTATTCAAGTTATTTTGTATGCTTCTTTGTAATTTAATATGTTGAATAAAAAATAAGTTTTAGTTTGATATAATAATTATGTATTTTTATGTTACAGAGACTTTAGCTTTAACAATTTGTTGGGAGGAATGACTGATTCTCTTAATATGGCGGGACTAGAATTCTTGTAAGTAGTATTCTAATTATAAAAATAAATAAAACAATTTTTATTTTTATAGAAAAGTAAATTTTACTATTAGATATTTTTCTAAGTAAAATATTTAATAATATGATATCGGTGCATTTCAGGTTCCTTGGAAACAATAGTTTAAGCGGGACACTTCCTTCTTGGCTATTTGATATTGTAACAAACACGTAAGAAGAATTATCTTCAATTTATTTCAATTTTCTTGCATTTAAATTTTGTATAATCTTTTTTTAGTTGATATACATGTGCAACAACAAAATAAATTTTAAAATTTATATTTATAAAATAAATATAATAAAATTTTATTATTGTAATGATAATATATATTTCTAATATATCATATTAAAATTTAAAGTTTATTTTTTCTTAGAATGTATTTTAGTTGATACTATTTTCACTTAATATTTGGCTTGTAGAGACTTGTCTTATAACAATTTCACAGGAAATATTCCAGAGGACGATAAAACCTTTACTATGTAAGTTTCAGCTTTTTAGTTTTATAGTGTTTTTATATCAATTTATGTACTTGGATTGAAGTTTCTATAATTTTATTTTTCAGAGGTTTATAAGGAAGTTAACTTTAAAATTTCTTTGCATTCTTATATATTTAGATGTATATATTTAATATATTTGCTTTGAATATGAACTTAGTTTTCTTCACTTCAATTTTTTATTAATATCTAAGTGAATTCCTTTTAAATGTACAGGAATTTGATTGAGAACTTTTTAAGTCCTATAAATAAGAGGTGAGCATCTAATGCATTAAATTATTTTATCATGTTATAATATGCGTTAAATTATTTTATCATGTTATAATATGCATTAAATTATTTTATCATGTTATTTTTAATTGCTTATATGAGATTGAAATGGATTTGTTCATATTATATTGGAGACGTGCTTCAACAAATCATACAATGGTATTACAACTATCAATTATGCATATATTGCCTCCAAAATTTAAACCTAGGTGTCCACACATATTTTTAACCACTTGAATTCATATCATTTGATAAAATAGAAAATACTATTGATTTTTTGTTTACCAATAATCCAGTTTTTACTTTACCAAATGATAAGATCACGTGGTTAGAAACTTGGGCTCTAAAAAAGAAGACCCATATTCATTCTTACTGAATAATCTATTTATAATTTTCATTATGGTTTGTTGTAATACCACTAAGTGGTTTGTTGAAATACCTATGTAGTATGAATAATATTCTTCTTAAACTCATATAACCAATTAAAAATAAACGAAATTTTTAATTGTATACTTTATAAGAAAATTTGATAACAATTTACAATTTTTTGAATGAAAATTCTAACTAAGGTTTTAATTAAATAATAAGTTCACCAGCTTGTCTTCAAAGGAGCCCTTCATGCAGAAAACAAGTACCAAGTAAGAATTTTTTATTATGTACTTCAAATTTAATATATATTTTAATTACTTTTAAAATTATTGTTTTTTTATAATGGGTTACATGGGATTGAAACGGGCCTCACCCGTATTACATCATCACCACTTTAAAAATTATTGTTTTTTTATAATGAGTTATATGGGATTGAAACGGGCCTCACCCGTATTATATCATCACCACATAGTAGTATTATAAAAAGCTTGGATAATATCCATGTGTCGTTTGGAAAGATTCAAACCTAGGTTTCCTTCTCGAAATGTTCAAGGAATCTAATCAGTTGAACTAATACCACCTGATAAAATTATTGTATTTTTAATAATATTATTTAAAAATAATTACAATTTAAATAGTATTTTATTTACATGCAAATGCAATATCATAATAAAAGTGATTTTTTTTTAGGATATACTTCCAAACATAGTAAAAATAATCAATTGATATAAAGAATTTGACTCTACTAGATAATCATGCATATTTCTTGTAAACTTCAAGAAATAATAAACAGTGTAACATGTGAAATTGAAAAAGGTTCATCCATGACTTTTACTCGCTCACCCATGGAGATAGTGACTTCCAGGCTCAGGTTTATCAAACTTAATCTAAAGAGGTAGAATAAAAGAGTATTTGGTGATATCTTCCAACACTCTAAACTACAGGTCATTCAAAACTCCATTGAAATGAATGCTTTGACTAATGAGTCCAGAGTCGAGGAGCTATCTACTCTGGCAGATCTCCAGAACATTCTAAGTAGAGAAGAACTATTTTGGAAATAAAAATCCAGATCCCTCTAGCTTAAGGAAGGTGACAAAAACACTAAATATTTTCACTCATCTACTTTAATACACAGAGGTTATAACAGAATTAGGGAAGTTCTCAGATCTGATGGGTCTATCACCAAGGACATTCAAGAGATAAGAAGTGAAGCTATATCCTTCTTCCAATCCTCACTATGTGATGTTTCTGTTGGAGATCTTGAAGCAGGAGAGAGACTATTGAGAAATATTCCAAATATAGTCTCTGCTCAAGCCAACAATGATCTTATCAAGCCCTTTTCAGACACACAATTTTCTCGATGGTTGGTTTAAAAGCTCCAGGACTGGATGGTTTTCCCTCATTGCTCCAGGACTGGATGGTTTTCCCTCATTTTTTTCAAAGTTTTTGGCATATAATTGGTAAAGAAATCTGTGCAACCCTCAAAAGTGTCCAGTCCTTAGAATTTTTTCCCAGGAATTTCAACTCTACTTTTTTGGTTTTGATTCCAAAATCTACAGGGGCTAATAAATTCTTTGAATTTCGACCCATCAGCCTTTGTAACACAATTCAAAAAATCTTCACCAAAGTTTTGGCAAATAGGCTCAAGCTGCTTCTCCCTCTTCTTATTTATCATGCCTAAAGTGGCTTTGTGCTTGGCCGCCAGATTCTTGATGGAGTTATTGTTGTCCACGAGCTTATTCATTCGATGGATAAAAGCAAGAGAGTGGGGGCTTTCCTCAAGTTAGACATCACTAAAGCCTATGATCGAGTCTCTTGGGAATTTTTACTAAAGGTGCTAAGAAGATTTGGTTTTTTTGAGCAATGGATAGACCTGGTCAATTTGTGCATTTCCTCAGCTAATTTTTCTATGTTGGTTAATGGTTCCCCAGCAGGGTATTTTAATAGTAACAGAGGCATTCGGCAAGGAGATCCACTATCCCCCTTCCTCTTCATTTTGATGGCAGAAGTTTTGAGTCTCTTTATTACTGCAAATTCTAATATCGTGGGCATTAAACCTACTCTCGAGTCTAACCCTATATCTCACCATCAATTCGTAGATGATACTTTGCTCTCTTTTCTAGTGTCATTCAGGCATGCTCTATTTAATCTATTCCCCTTGAATTTGAAAAAGCGGCAGGTCAACATGTCAGTTTTAGAAAAAGAAAATTATTCTTTCTCAATACTTTGGTGGCTAGATAGAGGAAGATAGCCAATATTCTTGGTTGTGAAGTGGCCTCCCTACCCTCTATGTATCTTGGGTTACCTTTCTTCAAAGGCTACTATAAATCAGATCTTTGGGAACTCGTGGTTGAAAGGATCCAGCGGAAGCTTGCTAGCTAGAAGGGAGTTATTTTAAGCCAGGATGAGAAAGTTTTTTTAGTTAAGACCTCCCTACAAAGCATTCCTATATACTTTGTCACTCTTCTAGATGCCGGATAAGATCCTCCAAAGAATTGAGAATATTCAAAGAGATTTTTTATGGTTTGGCTCTAATATCAAGCATAGATTTCACTTGGTGGCCTGGGATCAAATCTACAAAAAAAAATGTGGAGGCCTGGGTTTGAGAAAAACTAGTCTCATGAATAAAGCCTTGATTGCAAAACAAGGTTGGAGGCTGGTCCAAAATGAAGATGTAGAATGGGTCAGAATTATTAAGGCCAAATATTTGGGTATGGAGAACAATTTGTTGACCTCATCGTTTCTGCCCTCTGGGTCAGCCTTCTGGTTGAATTTGTGTAAGTCCAAAGACTTGATCTATAAGGGAGGGAAATGGCTAGTGGGGAATGGCCGGGCTATAAAATTTTGGAATGATCCTTGGTTTATGGATGATCCCTTAGCTTCTCACCCTGATTTGGCTATGGTTGAAGCCTCATGTAGAAGGTTGTTCGGCTCTAGAGTTTTTGATTTCATTGTTGCTCTTCCAAATTGCAAAATATGGAGAATATGGAGATCCTTATCCCACCCTGATATTTCTTCGACTGAAGCTTGTGCCCTCAACCTCATTGCTAATTTTTTAAATCTTTATGTGCTCAATATAGAACCGAATGATGATTCCTTTTGTTGGAAGGCAGAACCCTCAGGTTCTTTCTCAGTTAAATCTACTTTCTACCTGCTTGAGGAACCAACTCCCCCTTGGCCCCTCTACAACTTGGTTTGGCATAAAGGTCTCATCCCTAAGATTAATATCTTCTTTTGGCTGTTGGTGCAGCATAAAGTCCTCACCTTGGACAACCTTAGAAATCATGGTCTGATCTTACCCAACTGTTGTTATCTGTGTGGCACCTCTGATGAATTCCTAGTCCATCTCTTTAATATTTGCCCATTCACGAAGGAATTTTTTGACTCATTTTTGGTCTTCTAGGAGTCTCTTGGGTCCTTCCCCTTTCCCTTCTTGATATTCTGGCCCAGTGGTCATCCCCTTTCTCCTCCAAGTGCCTTCAAATGTTTTGGTCTTTTAGTTTGGCCCATATTCTATGGGGATTTTGGAAGGAGCGTAACGAGCGAGCCTTTAACAACACCTCTAATTCGGTTGGCTTTATATTTTCTAGGTGTTTGGCGGCTATTGTGGAGAATGTATCCTCATGTTGTGTAGAAGATAAACCCAAGGAGTTTGAGTGAATATTGGAGAATCTGCTAGGTTTTAAACCAGCTAGGGAGCCAACTTTACCTGTTGCAACTAATCAAAGATTGTCCACTATTTGGATTCCCCCACCTTCTAATTGGTTCAAATTAAATTTTGATGGTGCTTCAAAAGGTAACCCGGGAAGATCAGGTGTTGGGGGAATTATTAGAGATCACAGGGGTGATATTCTATTAGCCTATGTTGAAGGGCTTGGAGTAAACTCCAGTCAGTTCACGAAATTCAAGACCCTTTACAAAGGCATCCAGGTGGTCAGCTCGTTGGGACTCCATAAAATTGTCATAGAAGGGGACTCCCTTACTACCATCAATTACATGAAAGGACGACCTCCAGGAAATTTGGCAACTAAAAATATGATTCTTGAAGTTAAAAGAGTTGCCTTACTTTTCAAGGATGTCACAATTTAGCATATTTTTCAAGAAGGTAATAAGTCCGCGGACTTCCTGGAAAACCTAGGTGTGGACCACCCTGGACTCCGTATTTGGTAGGAGGACTTCCTTGAGGGCTTGTGCTCTCTGGAGACAACAAATTTCCCTGGTAGAGAATTGGAGCATGGTTAATTATTGTTTTTGTTTACTGCTCAATCGTCCTACTTCCCTGCGTGGAAGTCCTTTTCAATTTTATTTAATTTGTTTTTGGCATTTCTCTCTATTCTCCCCTGGTGGTTGTGGAGCTAGGGCTTGGAAGCTCTATTGGTTTCTTGTTTGTGTGTTGCTAGTTTGGTTGTGTTGGATTTTTGACCCTCGACCAATCTCTTTTTGGCCTTGGCTTGTCTTGTAAAAGGTTCGAGGATCCTTTCAAAACTCCTTCTACCTTTTATAAAAATAAAAATTGAAAAATGAATGAGTTAAGTTGATTTCCTTATGAATTATTTAAATTTTATGTAAATGGAGGGTCTAGAATTGTGATAACAATATTAATACACATCTTAGTATTGTATATCACACTTCATATTTAAGGACATTTGCAATATAAATATATTGAAAGTCTTGTCTTTCGAAATAATAATTAAAAAAAGTATATATCTTAGAAAACAAAGGAATAAATTTAGAGTAATACTAAATACTTGTGTAAAGCAAGAAAAGTAACTTAAAATAGATATGGCTCAAATTAATTGGTTTACTATAAGTTTAAATTAGTTTTATTGAAAAGCAAGCAAAGCATATAACATCTTTATATTTATTAATGAAATGATCCTAAGTGGTGATTAAAATACATTCCATCAAATGAGGTGAGCTCAAGTGGTTAGAATATGTTAACTTCAAAGTGAAACCCCAAAAATATACTCTATTTATTCTTCCCTTATTTTGGTAATAAAATATATTTTTCTTATTTTTTAGTTATAATCAATGGTTATATTAAGTAAAAATATGTAAAATATTGAAGCACAGTTTGCAATATCGCAGCCTTCAACGATGGACATAAAACCCGCACAAGCAGTCAGCAGAAGAGCGATAACAATAGCATTAGTGTGATTTTCAGTTTGCAGGGACTACTTCACCGCTTTGATTTCTCGCATTATTTAAAATATTTCGGATCGGTCCAGCCAAGAGTGAGTGCAACCGGTAGCGAGGGTGAATGCGAGGGTGAACGTGAGCTATGAGTGAGTGCAGTTGGTAGAAAATGTGAATGCGAGTTGGGAGCAAGTGCAGTTGGTAGCGAGTGCAAGCACGAGCCAGGAGTGAGTGCAACGAATAATGAGTGTACAAATATTAGGTAACATAGAAAGAAAGTAATTTGTGAAAGTGCTTACTGAAAGTGTCAATGGCCAAGTCAAAATTTTGAATGCCCTACCTAGAAATAAGAAAAAGAGAGAATCTATGGACCATAAGTGATTATCAAGGATGAGATGATTGAGCATGATATAATGATTCTTAAAACTAGAGGGTTAATTTTTAAGTTTCGTGGATATTGGCCAGGTTCTTCTGAGATTCAAAATTGGATTAAGTGGAAATGATGATTGAATTCAAATTACTCCATGACTTTTCTTCCAAAAGGATTTTTTCTTATTATTTTCTCTAGTTCAGAAATAAGGGATAAAATAATGGATGGAGGCCCATGGTTTATGGGCAAAAATGCATTATATTTAAGACATTAGAGTGAAAAATTTTCTATGGATACAAAAACTATTGAAAGACTTCTAGTATGGATTAGGCTTTTTGGACTTCCTTATCAACTCATAAATAAGGAGGTTTTGAAGAACATTGGTAATACCCTAGGTAAATTCATCCAGGAGGGACCAACTAATAAGGAGAGAAGGCATGTTGTATACACTCGAATATGTGTTGCCATGGATATTTTTAATCCTTTACCCTAGTCGATTAGGATTAAATCTGAATCAAGAGAATGGGATCGGCAAGTGGATTATGAAAACATTGCATTCTGATGTCATAAATATCATGAAATGCGAAAGTTCAAATATAAAAGGATCTAAAGGTGTTAAGGAAGAGAGAAAGACAAATTTTAATATAAAGGAAGACGGGGAGACAAATTTTAAAGCAAATGATGCGAAGGAGGTCAAGCTTAATCCAAGATCTCAAGAGTTGTATACTAAAGAAAATCTTGTAGAGGATATGCAAGGAAATTTAGGTATTTTAGTATAACATAAGAAAGTGATGACTATCCAAGATAATTTATGCAGTTTAGAGTTTTCAAGGCTACATAAAGAAGAAAATATTATTGAGGCTATTACTTACACTTTCACTCTTTAGGGAAACATAAATATTTAGAAGATAAGTCTCATTTTGAACAATATGAAAAAATGGAAGAGATTGATGAAGATGAGAGTGGTGGCAAGAATGGAAGAAGGAGAGGAAGACTATCACAAAAATAAAAAAGAGAAAAAGAAACTCAAAAGGATATTGATCTGGGAAGCCAAATAAAAATATAATAGGTGCTAACAAGAAGTGGGGTTAAGCCCACTTATAAAAATAAAAAGTGTTGATGATGACAATGATATCATGGAATATTAGGGGTATGAATAAAAGCCCTAAAAAAGAGTTATTAAGGAATTAAGAGGTTGTTATAGCCCTGAGTTTATTTTGATACAAGAAATAAAATTACGCACTGAGGAATGTAAGGATGATTGTAAGAAGATTTGGAAGACAGGTTATTGTTTAGTAGTTTCTTCTATAGGAGCTTTAGGGAGTATTGCAATAATATGGGACAAATGCAAATGGGATGGACAACTATTAGAAGCAAAAAGTAATTGGGTTGCTGGATTATTTTGCAGGAAAGAGTAAAACATCAAAGTTGGGATTATAAATGTATATGCTCTAACTATAGTTACTTCTCATGAAAGATGTTGTAAGGACCTTAGTATATTTTTGTCAAATACAATGATGATTCATTGCGATCTATGGATTCTTGGGGGTGATTTTAATACTGTTATATCTCCTTTGTAAAATAAGGGTGGCATTCCACAATGGTCAAAATCAATGCAAGATTTTACTTCATTTGTCAATTCAAATGACCTTTGGGATGTTAGTCCCTCAAGATTTCAATACACATGGGATAATAGACGCATTGGGAAAAAAAATATAGCAGAAAAACTAGATAGATTTTTGTTATCCAATAAATGGTTGCAAAAAAAATATATAATCTCTTCAAATATTTTATTACGAGTATCAGATCACAAACCCATTCTTTTGACTTGTAAGTCACCTAACAATGGTCATCCAAAGCCATTTCGCTTCCAATCTATGTGGCTCCAAGACCTTGATTTTTTTATAGATGGTTATGTTATGGTGGGATGAGTCAAAATTTGAAGGATCATGTATGTACGAGTTTGTTCAAAAGTTGAAATATTTAAAGGAGCAAGTGAAGATATAGGATGTCAAATATTTTGGTAAAATTAAAAAAAAATTGAATCCAAGCTCAAAAATTTACAAGAGATAGTAGAAATTAATGAAATGGACCAAGATCCTTATGTGAAAGAAAAACAATTACTTTTTTATTATCATAATGCATTGGAGGAGGAGTCATATAGGAGGAGTCATATTGGTTCCAAAAATCTAGAGAGAAATGGCTCAAGGTATAAGGAAGGAAGAAATGTTGAGGATGAAGAAGATATAAGGAAGGAAGCAATAAATTATTTCAAAAATATTTTGTCAAATTCTAGGTAAGATAAGGAGGCACAAGAAAAACTTCTACAAAATGAAATCTTGATGAAGAAGATTTCTATGGAGGAACTCCATGAAGCAATTTTCTCTTTCCATCCTAACAAGGCACTTGGCCCCAATGGATTTCCTGCAATTTGTTTTCAAAAATTTTGGGATTTATTAAAGAGTGATATTTTGATAACTTTCGTCCAATAAGCCTTTGTAATATTATTTATAAGATCATTTCAAAAATTATGGCAAACAGGTTAAAGGGTATTCTAGGGTGTCTTATCTCATAGGAACAAGGTGGCTTTGTTTAGGGTAAACAAATTCTTGATGGTATAATTATTCCACAAGAGGCCATACATTCTCTTCATTTTATGAAAACTAGGTATGCTTTTGAAATTAGATATGAACAAAGCATATGATAGGGTTTCCTATAATTTTCTACATGCTATTCTCAAAAAGTTTGGCTTTGATTATAGTTGGTGTGAGTGGATTAAATATTGTTATAGCACTGTAAAATTTTCTATTTTTATCAATGGTTCTCCTATTGGGTACTTCAAGTCATCTTGTGGACTTATGTATGGTTAATTGTGATTGTTAATGAAACATAGTTTCTTTGCTCTTTCCTTCAAATATTTTACATAATTTCTCCCAAGAAACTGCTGAAGTCTCTGCTTCGCTTATGTATGGTTGAATCTCATCAATTATTCCAAATGTAATCAACATAAGGGCTTTTGAATCATCTTCTTCAAATTTTCTTTTTCCACTTTCATATTTTGGCTTATTCTTTGTTCCATTCACTATTTCCCAAAGTTTTTCAACAATGAGAATTGATTTTTTTTTTCCATGATGCAAAATTTTTTCCTTTCAAAAGTTGTGATTCAGAAAGAAAAATCTTACTATTTGACATAATGAAACTCATTTAAATATCAAATTTATTAGCTTCTTATAACTCCCCTAAATTCTTTTAAAATTCAATTGTTCTTCAATCAATCATTTTCAATTTCAAACAATTTTAAAATTCAATTGCAATAACTTTATTTAATCTTTCTCTCCAAATTAATTTCAATTTCAAATATTTTTTTCTACATTATATCTCCTTTTTTTTGTAATATCAAATTGCAATAAATCTTAATTTAACTTAGGCATTCAATATAAAAGATAAGCGCTTTTGAAAAAATTTAAGGAATATGATTCCTTACCTTGATGTCCACAATTTCTACTACACTTGTTTGTATTTAGGATATATGACAACTACATTACTTTTTAGGTATGCCTCAACTATTAGACCTCAGTTACTCAGTGTATCGAATTTACTCACTTTGGAAAATATCATATTTTTCTTTCTCTCAAACTTATTCAACTTAGTTTCACACTCCTAGTAGTTTATCTTTTTTCTTCTCAGGTAACTATTTTCTTCACACTTAGGCAACTCTTAATCGCATTATTTGGCTGCTAATTTGTCTTTGCACTCAGGTAGTTTCTTCTAGATGACTCTCAACTTGTCTTCACACTCAGGTGGCTTCCTCTTAGGTTGTACATCTTTTGACTTATCTTTGCACTAAGGTGGCTCTTACTTGCACCAATCAACTCCTAATTTGTCTTTGCACTTAGGTGGCTTCTTCTAGATGGTTCCTGATTTGTCTTTGCACTCAAGTGACTTCCTCTTAGGATGGATGTCTTTCAAATTGTCTTTTCTCTAGGCGACTCTCATTTCCACTCTTTGCTCTTCAGGCAGATCTCAATACAAGAAATGTTATCCCTTATGCTCTAGATAGGCTTTGACCTTAACTCTTTGGCTTCACTTTCTCTTTTGACAACTTCAATATCTTCAAACACTATCATCGGATCTTTTATTCTTGTATTCGGCTCCTTATAGGATGGATTTATCAATCAAACAACTTTTCTTCTTTTCATTGGTTGCTTTTCAAGTTATAATATGACTTCTCACTTTCTAGTGGATTCATGATGCAGGAGCATCTGGTGGCAGTAGAGCAATCTTGCATCGACAAAATTTTTCTAAATGTTCGCCTAGATGTCGCGATATCGTGACAGAGAAAAGCGTCGCGATATCGCGACATGTCACATTTTTGTGACTTAGGAAGGATAGATAAGGCGCGAAGCAAAAATGTCACGATTTCACGACATGTCGCAAAATTACGACCAAAAGAAGACAGAAAAGGCACAGAGGAGAAGATGTCGCGATTTCGCGACATGTCGCGAAATCACGACCGAAGAAGCAGAAAGGAAGCAAGGAAGGAAAATGTCGCGATATCGTGACATGTCGCATTTTCACGACCCAAAATAGAAAGAGAGAAAGCAGAGCAAAGCTGTCACGATTTCGTGACCCTAGAGGCAAGGAGAAGGCAGGAGGGAAAGATGTCGCGATATCGCAACATGTCGCATTTTCGCAACCAAAGGAGCAGAAAGAAAGCAAGGAAGGAAAATGTTGCGATATCACGACATTTCGCATTTTTGCGACCCAAAACAGAGAGAGAGAAAGCAGAGCAAAGCTGTCGCAATATCGTGACCTGTCATGATTTCGTGACCCAAGAGGCGAGGAGGAGGCAGAAAGGAAAGATGTCACGATATCGCAACATGTCACGATTTCATGACCGAAAAGGAGGAAGAAGAGCCGAAAAGGAAAGATGTCGTGATATCGCGACATGTCGCATTATCACGACCAAAGGACGAGGAAAAGCGCAAAGGGGAAAAAGTGTCGCGATATCGTGACATGTCGCATTTTCGCGACCCATGGACGAGAGAAGACGCAAAGGAGAAAAAGTGTCGTGATATCGCGACATGTCGCATTTTCGTGACAAAAGGACGAAAGAAGGCGCCAAGGAGAAAGTGTCACGATATCGCGACATGTCGCATTTTCGTGACAAAAGGACGAAAGAAGGCGCCAAGGAGAAAGTGTCACGATATCGCGACATGTCGCATTTTCATGACAAAAGGACGAAAGAAGGCGCAAGGGAGAAGAAGTGTCGTGATATCGCGACATGTCGCATTTTCGTGACAAAAGGACGGAAGAAGGCGCAAGGGAGGAGAAGTGTCGCGATATCGCGACATGTCGCATTATCACGACCAAAGGACGAGGAAAAGCGCAAAGGGGAAAAGTGTCACGATATCGTGACATGTCGCATTTTCGTGACCCATGGACGAGAGAAGACGCCAAGGAGAAAGTGTCGCGATATCGCGACATGTCGCATTTTCATGACAAAAGGACGAAAGAAGGCGCAAGGGAGAAGAAGTGTCGTGATATCGCGACATGTCGCATTTTCGCGACCAAAGGACGAGAGGAGGCGCAAGAGAGAAAAGTGTCGCAATATCGCGACATGTCGCATTTTCGCGACCAGAAGACAATGGGAGGCATAAGAGAGAAAAGTGTCGCATTTTTGTGACTCGAGAAAGGCAGGAAGGCAAAAAAGCAAAAGTGTCGCGATATCGCGACATGTCGCATTTTTGCGACTCGAAACGGGCAGGAAGGCGGAGAAGCCAAAGGTGTCGCGATATCGCGACATGTCGCATTTTTGCGACTCGAAACGGGCAGGAAGGCGGAGAAGCCAAAGGTGTCGCGATATCGCGACATGTCGCATTTTCATGACTCGAAGAGGGCAGGAAAGCAGAGAAGCCAAAAGTGTCGCGATATCGTGACATGTCGTATTTTTGCGACTCAAAGAGGGTAGGAAGGCTGAGAAGCCAAAAGTGTCGCGATATCGCGACATGTCGCATTTTGGCGACTTGAAGAGGGCAGGAAGGCTGAGAAGCCAAAAGTGTCGCGATATCGTGACATGTCACATTTTCGTGACTCGAAGAGGGCAGGAAGGCTAAGGAGCCAAAAGTGTCGTGATATCACATGTCACATTTTTGCGACCAAACAGAAGGAAAGAAAAGGCAGGCAGTTATAGGAGCCGTTACAGAGGAAATGATCGAGCGGTAGGTATACCGAACATCATCATGGGTTGAAAAGCGGACAAAGTCTACAGTGGCAGCACTGGACAAGCACGTGGCACCAAGGTGCAGTGAAAGCAGATGAAGATCAAGAGTCGGAAAGAAAGACGTTTCGAAATCCAAGCCAACGCAGAGGCATGAGAAATGAAACAAAGCATTAGAAAAGGGAGACGGAGAGTCACGCCAAGGACTTTAAAAGGGGAAGTGAAGGCATGCACAAGGGGTGGGAAACGACTGAGACAGAGTTGCAGACGTGAAGGCAAGAGGGCCATTTTGGACCTATCCGAGCTATTTTCTTCCAGGGTCAGAAAACTGTCGAAACAGTGTTGCAGACATGAAGGCAAGAGTGCCATTCTGAACCTGTGGAGGCTGTTTTTCTTCCAGAGTTGGAATTACAGTAAGGTGATAGGGTCAAAAAATGGCAGAGACAGAGTTGCAGACGAGAAGGCAAGAGAGCCTTTCTGAACCTGTGAAGGCTGTGTTTTTCTTCCAGAGTTGAAATGTTGTAATGTATTAGAAAACTCTTCCTGGGGAAGATGCTGTAATATAATAGAAAAGAAAGTATAAACTGTCTTTTAGGATAAAGGAGTTTATTTGGCAGAGTCTACCATTTTTGTAGTCTTTTTTCAAGTTTAAATGAAAGAGAATTTTTGAGAGCAATTTTGGCTCCTTGATGAATGAGAAAATTGAGAGGTTGGGGTGAGCGATTTTTGAGTCCCCATCAGGTGGTATCAGAGCGGGAAGTTCCTAAGCATGTAAACAGATCGCCGAAAGTGAGGCAGTTTACACCAAGATCTTTGGAAGAGCTTAGAGTTCCTGAGTATGTGTAAATAGATCATCGAAAGTGAGCTAGTTTGCACCACGATCTATGGAAGAGCTTAGAGTGAGGCAGTTTGCACCAAAATCAGTTGAAGAGCTTAGAGTTCCTGAGCGTGTAAACATATCACCGAAAGTGAGGCAGTTTGCACCAAAATCAGTTGAAGAGCTTAGAGTTCCTGAGCGTGTAAACATATCACCGAAAGTGAGGTAGTTTGCACCAGGATCAGTTGAAGAGCTTAGAGTTCCTGAGTGTGTAAACAGATCACCGAAAGTGAGGCAGTTTGCACCAGGATCAGTGGAAGAGCTTACAGTTCTTGAGTATGTGTAAAAAGATCACCGAAAGTGAGGCAATTTGCACCAAGATCTGTGGAAGAGCTTAGAGTTCTTGAGTATGTAAACAGATCATCGAAAGTGAGGCAGTTTGCACCAGGATCAGTTGAAGAGCTTAGAGTTCCTGAGCGTGTAAACAGATCATCGAAAGTGAGGCAGTTTGCACCAAGATCAGTTGAAGAGCTTAGAGTTCCTAAGTGTGTAAACAGATCACCGAAAGTGAGGTAGTTTGCACCAGGATCAATGGAAGAGCTTAGGGTTCCTGAGTGTGTAAACAGATCGCCGAAAGTGAGGCAGTTTGCACCAGGATTTGTGGAAGAACTTAGAGTTCCTGAGTGTGTGAGTAGATCGCCGACAGTGGGGTAGTTTGCACCAAGATCTGTGGAAGAGCGTAGGGTTCCTAGGTGTGTAAACAGATCGTCAAACATGAGGCAGTTTACACCAAGATCTGTGACAAGGTTGTGAGAAGAGAGCGAGGAAGAATACCTCCATAAAGAAGCCATGGTGGTGGGAGAAATGTTGTACCTGAAGAAGATTTCAGAGCTTTGTAGAGGCAAGTGCAAGCCCTGCAAGAGGAGTTGTGAAGAGGGATTGAGCCAAGGAGAAAAGAGTCGGGCTGAGGTTGAAGATTTTGCAAGATTTGAGATATTGAGAAAGAAGGTGACAGAACAGTACGAAAGTAAAGGTCACTTCTCAATCCACCCCGGTTGTCTGATGCAGGAGCATCTAGTGGTAGCAGAGCAATCTTGCATCGAATTTTTTTTTTTAAATGTTCGCCTGGATGTCACGATATCGTGACAGAGAAAAGCGTCGCGATATCGTGACATGTCGTGTTTTCGTGACTTAGGAAGGAGAGAGAAGGCACGGAGCAAAAATGTCGCGATTTCACGACATGTCGCAAAATCGCGATCGAAAGAAGACAGGAAAGGCATAGAGGAGAAGATGTCGTGATTTCGTGACATGTCACGAAATCACGGCCGAAGAAGCAGAAAGGAAGCGAGGAAGAAAAATGTCGCGATATCGTGACATGTCACATTTTCGCAACCCGAAATAGAAAGAGAGAAAGTAGAGCAAAGCTGTCACGATTTTGTGACCCTAGACGCAAGGATAAGGCAGAAGGGAAAGATGTCGCGATATCGCGACATGTCACATTTTCACGACCAAAGGAGCAGAAAGAAAGCAAGGAAGGAAAATGTCGCGATATCACATGTCGCATTTTCGTGACCCGAAACAGAGAGAGAGAAAGCAGAGCAAAGCTGTCGCGATATTGTGACATGTCACGATTTCGTGACCCAAGAGGTGAGGAGGAGGCAGAAAGGAAAGATGTCGCGATATCGCGACATGTCGCGATTTCACGACCGAAAAGGAGGAAGAAGAGTCGAAAAGGAAAGATGTCATGATATCGCGACATGTCGCATTATCGTGACCAAAGGATGAGGAAAAACGCAAAGGGGAAAAAGTGTCACGATATCGTGACATGTCGCATTTTCACGATCCATGGACGAGAGAAGACGCAAAGGAGAAAAAGTGTCACGATATCGCGACATGTCGCATTTTCATGACAAAAGGACGAAAGAAGGCGCCAAGGAGAAAAAGTGTCGTGATATCACGACATGTCGCATTTTTGCGACAAAAGGACGAAAGAAGGTGCAAGGGAGAAGAAGTGTCGCGATATCGCGACATGTCGCATTTTCATGACAAAAGGACGAAAGAAGGCGCAAGGGAGGAGAAGTGTCACGATATCACGACATGTCGCATTATCGCGACCAAAGGACAAGGAAAAGCGCAAAGGGGAAAAGTGTCGCGATATCGCGACATGTCGCATTTTTGGACCCATGGACGAGAGAAGACGCTAAGGAGAAAAAGTGTCGCGATATCGCGACATGTCGCATTTTCGCGACAAAAGGACGAAGGAAGGCGCAAGGGAGAAAAAATGTTGCGGTATCACGACATGTCGCATTTTCGTGACCAAAGGACGAGAGGAGGCGCAAGAGAGAAAAGTGTCGCGATATCGCGACATGTCGCATTTTCGCAACCAAAAGACGATGGGAGGTGCAAGAGAGAAAAGTGTCGCATTTTTGCGACTCGAGAAAGGTAGGAAGGTAGAAAAGAAAAAGTGTTGCGATATCGCGACATGTCGCATTTTCGCGACTCGAAACAGGTAGGAATGCGGAGAAGCCAAAGGTGTCACGATATTGCGACATGTCGCATTTTCACGACTCGAAGAGGGCAGGAAGGTTGAGGAGCTAAAAGTGTCGCGATATCGCGACATGTCACATTTTCGCGACTCGAAGAGGGCAGGAAGGCCGAGAAGCCAAAAGTGTCATGATATCGCGACATGTCGCATTTTCGCGACTCGAAGAGGGCAGGAAGGCTGAGGAGCCAAAAGTGTCGCGATATCGCGACATGTCGCATTTTTGTAGCTCGAAGAGGGCAGGAAAGCTGAGGAGCCAAAAGTGTCGCGATATCGTGACATGTCGCATTTTCGCAACCAAACAAAAGGAAAGAAAAGGCAGGCGGTTACAGGAGCCATTACAAAGGAAATGATCAAGCGGTAGGTATACCGAATGTCATCATGGGTTGACAGGCGAACAAAGTCTACAGTGGCAGCACTGGACAAGCACGTGGCACCAAGGTGCAGTGAAAGCAGATGAAGATCAAGAGTTGAAAAGAAAGACGTTTCGAAATCCAAGCCTACGCAGAGGCACAAGAAATGAAATGAAGCGTCAGAAAATGGAGACGGAGAGTCACACCAGGGAATTTAAAAGGGGAAGCGAAGGCATGCACAAGGGGTGGGAAACGGTTGAGACAGAGTTGCAGACGTGAAGGCAAGAGGGCCATTCTGGACCTGTCCGAGCTGTTTTCTTCTAGGGTCGAAAAACTGCCGAAACAGTGTTGCAGACGTGAAGGCAAGAGTGCCATTCTGAACCTGTGGAGGCTATTTTTATTCCAGAGTTGGAATTACAGTAAGGTGATAGGGTCGAAAAACAGCAGAGACAGAGTTGCAGAAAAGAAGGCAAGAGAGCCTTTCTGAACCTGTGAAGGCTGTGTTTTTCTTCCAGAGTTGAAATGCTGTAATGTATTAGAAAAATCTTCCTGGGGAAGATGTTGTAATGTAATAGAAAAGAAAGTATAAACTGCCTTTCAGGATAAAGGAGTTTATTTGGCAGAGTCTGCCATTTTTGTAATCTTTTTCCAAGTTTAAATGAAAGAGAATTTTTTAGAGCAATTTTGGCTCCTTGATGAATGAGAAAATTGAGAGGTTGGGGTGAGCGATTTTTTTTTAGTCCCCATCAATTCATGACTTCTACGTTGTTACCAAGTTCTTAACTCTTATTTAGCTATTTTTACTAGATTCTCCATGTTAATACTTCTCATTTTGTCCTAGTAATAACAAATTTTAACATGTTTTTTTCTCCTTAATGTAGCAATAAGCTACTCCTACACTATCAGTAATCCAATACATTCTCTTATGACTCCAATGGTCACTTCTCTTAATTCTCAGGTGCTATTATCAATTATTTTAATTTTAGGGTGAAATCAATTTCATCCTCTCTTTTATTTTCTCCTCAATGCACTATCAACCAAATTCACACCAACATTTATTCTCACATAGAGTGAGGACATGTGGATTTGATACCACTATTGGATTTTTAGTCAAATCAATCACAAGACCAATATTTAGGATCTTAAATAAACTCAAATATCAGAGCATTTAATATCTTTGGTATATATCAATAAACATAACATTCATGAAATAACAATATCAATCAACAATATACTCACAATGTTATTGATGAATCAAATATACAAGATCTTTGTGATAATTTTTCTATGATTATTTCTTAGATACAATACATGGAACTTTGTCTCCATAATATAACCTTAGAAGGTGACTCTTAAATACTTGACTATTGCTTTCCTCACATATCTTGGATGCATCCTTTTCTATTCCTCACATAAGACAAACCTCTTATGTCTCTTGACTTTACATATTGCCACATACATGTGACTCTTCACTTGTAAACTTGGCACATACACACGACTCTTGACATACTTACATGAAACATTGTACACTCTGACATATTACACACTTGCACACTTTATTATATGACATTTTTCACAATATTACGCTCTACACACTTTCTTACATGACACTTGGACTCATCCTACACATTGACATGTACTTCAGGGAAAATATAAATCACACTCCCTAATATAATACCTCACACTCTAAACTAATATTTACAACGTACAATTGTACCATGAGGGTACTTTCACATAGTACCAAATAATATATTATTTTCAACACTAGCATTAATACCTCATGTGATCATTAGATTACAAAGCCCAAGTAGAAAATATATACAACATCCCATGTTGGTAGCAAATCTATAACTACTAGATTGCATCATCAATCATCTTGTCACCTAGCACCAACTCAAGAGGGCATATGAACAATTCTACAATTACTATCTCTAAACTACTTCTTGATCAGTTGGAAGATGAAACACATAATTATATCTCAATCACTTTATAAATATTGAATAACATGTACATAGCTTAAAATCCTAGGCTATTCTTTTGGTCCTTGTATTGGTATCCTTGTTTTATTTCTTTGCTACCTCTTTCACTACTAGAATCATAGTGCCAACGCCCAGCACACACTTGTAACCCATTGCTTGCAACTTATAACTAGACTTAATGTTGTTGATTCTACAATACGAGAGCCTTACATTTTGCAATCCATGCACTTGTAAATTCTCATATGTGATTAAATAACTTTTTTTATTTGCATTATTTTGAATTTTCTTATATTAAAGAGATAGTAAATTGTGATGTTATGTTCTACTGCATAACTTTGAAGTATAATTCATACAACATGACTAGTTGAGTTGGGGAGTGTTCCCTTGTGTTACCATCCTAGGCCCTATGATGTGGAAAAATTGGTTTTATATCAATTCTTCACTTTGTCAAAACTTCTACACTATCATGGCATTTGCTTGCATTAATTCTTGTTAAGAGCAAAGTCTTTATCATGTTACATAATTGAATATTAACTCATATATGCTTGTGATATAAGAAGAAGGTATCATGTCAGGTTTTGTATTCGAGTATCTTGGAGAATATTGTATTCATAAAAAATGGATGAAATGGAGAAGCCATTTCCAATAGAGACCAAATCCCAAGAGATCAAAAAATTTATTCGAGTTGCTTTGGAAGAACAAAAGAACTGTTGGTTACGAATCTACCATGAGGAAAGGATTTTGTTGTTATTGTGCCCAAATTCACCCACCAGATTGAAATGCCGGGAGGAAGGAGTGCCTTCCATGCCAATCTTTGGAGAAGGTCGGCTTCCTGTGGGGTTTTTAGTGTTAAGATAAGAGTGTAGGTAAAGAGATAAGAGTGCAGAAAGAGAATCCAAATGTGATTGGAGTTGGGTGGGGGGAATAAGCAACACGACAATGAATCAATCACCACTACTAACAACATTTTTTTACAAAGCACACATTGAAACTACAACTATCATTAATCCTATGTATCCTCTATCTATGCATTCCAGGAATACTTGATCATCAAATACCAGAGTCCAGAGTTCAGTACAATAGTAAGCAATGATACAAGAAACATGAGGCAAAAATGATAAGGAGAGGCAGCATACAAGATAAAAGATAGTAAGCAGAGCCAAGTATATACTTGTATTAGAGGCAAACACACAACTACAATGGTTCCCTAGCAATATATTCCCCTTCCACCCCTTATAATGAAAATGAGTGGGCTATTTATAGCCTCAGTTTCCCCCAATTACATTCATGGGCACAAAGTCCCAGACAAGACAATAGCTAACACAAGCGGCTGAAGAGCTGCTGATGCTGACTTCTGTCGGGTAGGACTGTACCTACGACATGGTCTCCCTAAAATATGTATAGCTACATGGCGGTGTGTCGGGTCAAACCTTTGGTCAGTAGGAATGTGGGTAGTTGAGGCGGATGGAACTTCTTATTAGCTTTAAATGATAGCAATTGGCGTAGATAGTGCAGCCCATGCTTTGTCCTTTTTTCGGTCATGTCCTGGCTCGAATCCTGAAGTTGGACATTTGTCGGATGCTGATGGATGACACGTGTCTACCTTGAAAGGTAGTTTATCCAACTTTGCCCAGGATTGGAGCACTGTCAGGTTGCGCAGGTGGAAAACAAATAGTTGGGAAGGCCTCCGTGCCTTAGTCAATCTTTGAGTTCACTTTACCCGACTGCGCACCGGTCAGAGGGCACACCCCGACTTCGTTGCGAAGTTGGGTTGCACACCGATACTCTGCTGTATTCACTATCATTCGGACTATGCACTAGGGAGGGGGTGCACCCCGACTTCACTGCAAAGTCGGGTGGTGCCCCAACACTTGGCTGATTTTCTGCCAGACTGCTTCCCAAGTGCGCCCAGGAAGAAGGGCGCTCCCCGACTTCACTACAAAGTCGGGTTGCGCCCTAACACTTAGATAGATTTTGCTTGTTCCTATTTGCTTGTGCACTTCATGTTCCCTACTGCGCTCCAACTGGGGGGCGCACTCCGACTTCCCTGCGAAGTCAGGTTGCACCCCAGACTTAGTCATTTTTCAGGGAACACTTGCTGGAAAATTCACTGGTGGAAGAAGAGGGAGGAAGAAGGAGGAATGAAACTGCAAGGAAGAGGGAGAAAGGGAGAAATGAAGAAAGGGAAAATGAGGAGACGAAAAGGAAAAGAGCAACTCACTTACAAAAACCAAAAACATGGCACCTCGTGCAAAATATGGCAACATTCCTAGCGGCTCGCGGGGTGTCGAGCTCGCCTTGACGCAAAGAACCATGCCTTCATCCTTTGGGTGCAGAGGAACTTCCTTCTCCTGCCTTGTGCTGCTCTGAATGCTTCCCTTGGAGCAATTGTTCTTCTTCAGGTTCGCTTTCAATAGTTGCCTCCTCAATTTCACCTTCTAAATCTGAATGCTCTCCACTTTCGGCCTCCCATTTGTTAATGCGATCGTATGCAGCCTTGGCTTGTTCCTAGACTACTGTTTGGAAGGGTTCAAGGTCGTTGATCTCTTTTAATGCTGTGTAGAATGCAGCGATTGTGTGCAGGTCGATGGTGTTATATCTTTTCCCCAACTCATTTAAGGAAGAGTTGATTTTGCAATATATCGACACCATCTGGGTGACCCGAGTTTCTTGAATTGGCTTTATCCAGCTATCAATTTCTGCTGTATCTACCTCAAAGGATAGCCAATTCTGCTTGACTTGTTCAAGGGCTAGAAATTCACCATCCTTGATGAAGCTCGGGCACCCGTGCTCGAACAGAGTGTGAAAGGGGGTCAGGATAATGTTCCTTTCATGCTCTAGGGTGTCCAGTGTCCTTCTGGAGGCCCTTATCTTCTCTGTCTTCTTGAAATAAATATGCAAGGTTACCCTTGCATCTTCCCACTCTGAGGCAAGTTGGGACATAGGAGAGAATTGGAGGCCTTTGCACTCAAACTGCTCAAGTTTCATAGCCAGGTCCAGCCATTGCCTCGCCTGGTGTTCGGCCTCCTCTACCACAGGATTTCCCTGGGCAGATATTTCTTCGATCCTGCACGCGAAATCCAGGACCGATACAACTTTGACAAGGTTGGGCTTGCAACCCTACAGCAGACTAGCCCGCATCTCTTTGGCTTTGCTCTTTGAAAAGGTCGTCGCCTGTGATGTTTCTCTGCTAGCTGCGACTGCACCTATTTCAACGAATCCTGAAGCTATGAAACTTGCTCCAGCACTGTCTTCTTCTCTTCTGATAGCTGTTCGGTTGTTTGTTTTTGCATTGCGGCCTACTGTTGAGAGGTGGCCAACTGAGCCTTAAGTTCCTCTATCTCCTACTGTGCTAATCCCAGCTACATAGTAGCCCTAGCTAGGTCCTCCTCGAGCTGCCTTGTGTTATTTTGCATCTGGAACAGCGCTTCCTAGGTCTCAAGATGTTTGACGAGGAGATTGTCTGTTCTACGACGAATACCATGAATTTTGTATTCCTTGTTGATGTCATCAAAGCTCTTCTCCTTCCTTTGGAGCTCGTAGTCTACCTCGGTCATCTCTCAGAGAGGCTTCTTTACTTTTAGGATCAAATTCTTAGTTGTCAGCACTCTCCTATCTAGGTCGAACTTTGTGCGTTTTACCGGGGCAGCTATCTCTTCGGCTCTCCTTCGCTTCACGCCCTGGAGAAAGGAGGTGGAACAACTCTCGACATTATAGTAATGGAAGCACCAGAATCCACCATACAGTTGTGCACTATGTACCCTTGCATCCGTAAAGATAGATAGAATGGAGGTGGTATGTTCTTCCCAGTGGCCGAGACTGTCAAAGGTTGTACTAGAATAGTGGGTTGTATCTGCTTGCCATTCTTCATGATATTCAGAGATTCCTGTAGTAGATCAACCTGGCCTAGGAGCTGAAGAGCATCATACATGCTGATTCTTGCGAGGGTCCTCTTCAACTCATCTACTATGTTGTAGCCCGAGATGCTAGCTCCTTCTGCCTCTTTTTTTGGCTCATACTTCGTCCGGTACTGCTGAGTGGCCTCAACTCTCTATCTCTTGGTCAGAGACGGATATCTCAGCTTCTCTTGAGCTTGTTCTTTGGTTTTAGCTGGAGGCTGAGCAGCGGGAGCTTTAGCCAAGGAAGCTTTGGCTACGAAAGGCTTGACTGCGAGAGTCTTTTTCGGAGGAGCCTTCTCTTTGGCTGTGTAGGGCCACAACCTCTTGTCAGGTGGTAGCCTAGCAAGTTGCCCTTTATCTCTTCGAGAGTATACTTTCAAGGGCTTTGTAGCGGCTTCAGCAGACTTTCTGTCTTCCTTAGTAGGAGGTGGTAACAAATCTCCCTCCGGGATGGCAAAGTTACTTTCATCACCCAAGATCATGTAGAGTTCTTCGTCCTCTATGGCACTATCGGCCAAGGTCTGGAGGTAGTGTTGATGTAGAGTGCAGTCATCCTCAGCATGCGGGTCATTGCACGTGGTGCACCAGTTGACCTGGTCATAAGTATCAGGTTGGTCTTCAATGGTAGCATTTCTCAAAGGGAGCCGCCTTTGCAGTTGTTGCTCAAGGGTTCGGTCTTTCATCAATGCCGGGGGCGAATATGGCCTCCTTGGAACAAGGTCCATCTGGGCCTGTTTCTTCTTCAGCATGGTCATGTCGTTGGACATGGTGTGATACCCAGAGGCTAGAGCCTGTACCTCTTGGAGGATTTTATTCTGAATATCATTGTCGGGAGGCGGCGACAACTGAGCTGGGGGAGGTAATGCAGCCAATGGAGGAGGTGTTGAATATTGTGCATACTACGGGGGAGTAGGGAGCACCAGAAAATGTAGAAGAGGAGGAGGCAGGTTAGGATAATGTATTTGTGGCAGGCCATAAGGATTCACGACCAACGCCAGATTCCATTGCTACTGGGGTTGTTGTCCTGAAGTGGACGACACTGGACCCGAAGCTGATGGGTACTGAGATCGGGGGAAGTCAGGGTAAATAGGTGGTTGTACCTTGTATAGAAGTCTGTCGATGGAAATGATATCCATTTCATCTTGTTGGGCAGCCTCATACAGAGCGGGGAAAGTGTCGATTCTGGCTACCTTCAATAGCAGGCAAATGTCTGAGTTGAAGGACCTCAAGTAGTAGTAGGTGGCCTGACCCGTTGAAGGTCGGAGTTCATGAGGTACTCGTTTCCAAGACCTTGCAAACCTAATGTTGAAGTTTGACACCTCCTCTTGGGGGTGTCGTTGTATACTTTGAAATTGATGCAACAAAGAAGAGGGATCAGCACACTCGTTGCATCCTTTCACGAGCCTTCCGACTAACTGTCACCACCCTGTGATAGATCCCTCTGGCAGTGATCTCCACCAGTAGAGAAGTTTTCCCCTGAGGGAAAGGGCCATCAGACGGGTCTTCACACCTTTGTCAGTGATGGAATGTAGCACAGCCAGGGCCAGAATATCCTGGATGTGTTCATACGCCATCTTGTCGTAGCCGTCATATGTAGGGATAGATTTTAAGGCAGCATGGGGCACAACTTGCTATCTGAATAGGGCCAAGGGTCCCATAGAGTCCACCACCGGGAAGAGGTCATCATTGTTCTATTGAGCAGCCATGTCTTCTTCTGACCCAGTAGTGTACTCGGTGTCGAAACTGTCCGAAGATGTAGATTCTTCTTCGACCTCTACTTCTTCAATTTCAGCCTCGACTTCTTGAATTTTAGCCTCGGCCTCTTGAATTTCTTCCACGCGAGCTTGGTAATCAGCCAGCCTGACGCGCTCGCCTGGAGCGTCAATGTCAATTTCGTAAAAGTCAGGAGGGTTTCTCGGATTCCTTGCTCGCCACCTTCTCTTGTTTGCATGAAGGTGTTAGGACCGGTCTTTATGGACTCAGAGAGTATTCAGGTAGGTGCAGAGTCGCCAGGTGCTCTGATTTTTAACAGCAATGAAGCGAGCACTCATGCTTCGATTCTGTTTGGGGGTGGGAAACTACCATGTCCCACCAGGCATGCTAGAGAAACTGATGGTTATGAATCTGCCATGAGGAAAGGATTTGTTGTTATTACGCCCAGATTTTCCCACTAGATTGAAAGGCCAGGAGGAAGGAATGCCTTCCGTGCCAATCTCTAGAGAAGGCCGGCTTCCTGTGGGGTTTTTAGTGTTAAGATAAGAGTGTAGGGAAAGAGATAAGAGTGCGAAAAGAGAATCCAAATGTGATTGGAGTTGGGTGGGGGGAATAAGCAGCACGACAACGAATCAATCATCGCTACTAACAACATTCCTTTACAAAGCACACATTGAAACTACATCTATCATTAATCCTATGTATCCTCTATCTATGCATTCCAGGAATACTTGATCATCAAATACCAGATTCTGGAGTTCAGTACAATAGTAAGCAATGATACAAGAAACATGAGGTAGAAATGACAAGGAGAGGCAGCATACAAGATAAAAGATAGTAAGCAGAGCCAAGTATATACTTGTATTAGAGGCAAACACACAGCTACAATGGTTTCCTAGAAATATATTCCCCTTCCACTCCTTATAATGAAAATGAGTGGGCTATTTATAGCCTCAGTTTCCCCCGATTACATTCATGGGCACAAAGTCCCAGATAAGACAATAGCTGACACAAGCGACTAAAGAGTTGCTGATGTTGACTTTTGTCGGGTAGGACTGTACCTACGGCATGGTCTCCCTAAAATATGTACAGCTACGTGGCAGTGTGTCGGGTCAAACCTTCAATCAGTAGGAATGCGAGTAGTTGAGGTGGATGGAACTTCTTATCAGCCTTAAATGATAGCAGCTAGCGTAGATAGTGCAACCCATGCTTTGTCCTTTTCCAGGTCATGTCTTGGCTCGAATCCTGAAGTTGGACATTTGTCGGATGCTGATGGATGACACGTTTCTGCCTTGAAAGGCAGTTTATCCAACTTCACCTAGGATTGGAGCACTATCAGGTTGTGTAGGTGGAAAACAACACAGTTGGGAAGGCCTCCATGCCTTAGTCAATCTCTGAGTTCACTTTACCCGACTGCACACCGGTCAGAGGGTGCACCCCGACTTCGCTGTGAAGTCGGGTTGTGCACCGGTACTCTGCTGTCTTCACTATCATTCGGACTACGCACTAGGGAGGGGGTGCACCCTGACTTCACTATGAAGTCGGGTGGCACCCCAACACTTAGCTGATTTTATGCCAGACTGCTTCCCAAGTGCGCCTAGGAAGAAGGGCGCTCACCGACTTTGCTGCAAAGTCAGGTTGCACCCTGACACTTAGATAGATTTTGCTTGTTCCTGTTTGCTTGTGCACTTCATGTTCCCTACTGTGCTCCAACTGGGGTGGCGCACTCGAACTTCGCTGTGAAGTCGGGTTGTGCCCCAAACTTAGTCATTTTTTAGGGAACACTTGCTGGAAACTTCACTAGGGGAAGAAGATGGAGGAAGAAGGAGGAATGAAACTGCAAGGAAGAGGGAGAAAGGGAGAAATGAAGAAAGGGAAAATGAGGAGAAGGAAAGGAAAAGAGCAGCTCACTTACAAAAACCAAAAACATGGCACCCCATGCAAAATGTGGCAACAGGAACATCCTATTTAGGCAATTTCAAGATCCCATGCTCAACATGGGCACATCTAACAATACTATAAATCCTACACCTTTTCATAGCTATAGTCCACTCAAGTGGAGACCAACATTAACATTTCAGTCTTCTTAGGCTAGATAAATTCCAAAGAATTGGATAGTAAGCTCTAGTTAGTTAGAAACATACTTTTCTACTAGTACCAATTAATTTTCAAATATTAACAAAATTGCTTTTGTAGTTTTGACAATGCCTAAGTTGGTTACTTCTTAGAAGGAGACCACTAGCAAACAACTTACAAATTATGGAGACCTTGTTAGCACCTCAATAGTGTTTATCAAATTATTTTTTGTTCACTTATATCCATTGCATCACTATGAAGATGAGTATATTCATTTCCAACAATTACAATAATATCAAGACTATTTTCTTTAGTAATCCACTAAATGAGTCCAAAAAATTTCTCTGTTGCTTCTACATTGATAGCAATGATTCATTGAGTCCTCAAGTACATCAATGTTTGTCATTACCACCTCCGTTCAAGGATGGAATTTCTTTCCATTGATTACTTGGCACAAGTATTTAATTTTATGACACAAGAAAGACATAGTTGGTGCTAAAGAAAAAACCTCTTATCATAAAGACACCTATGGCACCACATCTCAAGGATTTTATTGCTCATCCAACATCAAATAATATCTCTCATACTTGGGGTATGAGTAGGTAAAATGTGGATGCCAATAGGTGTAGTCACCACAAGACGCATAGTCCTAGTGATGTTGATTGTAAAGCTCAACATAAGTCTTTGGTGGTGTAGTTGCATGTAAATGATTGTGCACAATACTAGAGAATGATGAGAAGAAAAATATCACATGCTTGAGACTTGTTATGGTACCTAAGGATAGAAATGTAGAGATATGATATTATATTGTGAATGGGTATTATGGGTAATGGGCATGGTCCGCACATATCCCAAAGGTTGATTATATTATGAGTGGGATAACAATTTAGGAGTTGGCTCCCCAAAGTAGCATTAAATAATGAGTATATAAATAAGGGATTTTGTCATTGTAATAATCAATCAATAATATCAAGTATTCTCTTGTAATAGTCATGGCCTGTGGAGTAGATCTCATTTTGGGAGATATTGTGGAGTGATTCCTTCCTTAAGGAATAACATTGGTTTTGCCCTGCCTGAAGGGTATAATCACATATTGTCTTTGTATGGATTAATTACTATGGTTGATTTATTTTAAACATAGAATATTGTGTATTTTTTTATATTTATGAGAAGCAAAGGATTATAACAAGCCCCAACACTTAGAGAATCAACAAGATCTCAATATCATATATTTCAAAGAACAATAGTGTTTGTTCCATACTATTTTTTGGATGAATGGAAATACTCTTGACATTATTAAGCTATTTGACTTCCAAGCTTCAACACATCCACAATCTTACTCCCTTGGTTGGATTCATGTAGTGTCCCACCCCAACTGAGACAACTGTAAAACTGCTCCCCTTATGTAATTGTTTGTGTTTGCACTTTAATATTTGTTGATTTGGAATATTCTGAGTTTTGTTGGTGTGAAATACATATAATCATTCAATATACAAACCCCTACCTTCAAAGGATCTCATTCACTTAAGATTTTCAATAAGTCATTTTGACAAACACTTGTCATGCATACTCAGAAAAGATAGTGCAGCAGACTGTAAATGATCCATAACTTACAAACCACTATTCCAAACGCTATGAATTTCGGATACAAGCAAGATACCAACATTAACTACAAACCCAATGAAGGAATAGAGCTGGGAATGAAAATACCCGAATTTATTGGTGACTGATATAAAGCTGGAAACACATATCAGCTACAGAAAATCCAGGTTTAAGCTCATAACTTTTGAAATACAAAGTTCCTAAACCTCACATCCTTCCTCAAAGCATACGTTCAGCTTGGTACTGTACGACCAACATCATATTAACCAAAATCTGCTTCAATGTTCACTCAAATCTCTTGGTAATGGTACAGTAGGGCTATAGGAAACCTCCCAAGGTAATGCTCTCCAAAGCAAGCAAGTATTCACTGAAGAATCGAGGTCTTTGCACCCCCAAATGGTGCGGCACTGTGGTGGAAAGGAGCTGCAAGTAATGTCTTCTGAAAATGGTCTTCAACTCATCACCAAGTCACAAAAACACTGAAAATCTGTATCCCAATCTGCTCAAGTCATTCCCATAGATTGAGAATGCAACTGCCAAAGTGAGGAGGTCTTTCACTCCCGACAATGGCATCCTCTACTGTGGTTTTCATCACAAGCAAAGCTGGAAATTGGAAGCTCCTGCAAACCTGCAAGCTCTCCTCAAGACAAAGAGAATTCAATAGCCAAAAGATGTCTCCTTATGCCTCCTCAACGCCCTTTTATTCTTTCTTCAAGTTGGGCGATCCTCATGTTTGATGAATGTGGGATAAAAGAAATACATTAATTTCATAACTTAAGAGCCAAAATGAGCGTCCCACTTCCCAAGGTGACAAAAGTAATTAAAATTGATAAAATAATCTTTCCAATCAAATCTTTATTTCTTCCCCTTTAAAACGAGTACTCACAAGGCCCCTTTTAATAAAAAATATAAGCCCAACTTTAATATATTTAAATATTACATTTAAATATAATATTAATTAACTTCGGGCATTAAAAATAATCAGGCTCCCAACATCCAATCACCAATCAAATGGTAGAAACGGATACCCTTTTCGCCGTAGATGACAAACGTACCTTTCCCGTTTCCCAAAATGCCAACCCTAACTGACTTACTAAAAATAGTAAGTCTCCTGCTCCAGTGTCCAAACGGACTCAAAACTGACAACTGAAGATACATCTGGATACCCAATTCTGCATAGAACACCAATCCACTGTCTGCACGGTCAGAAACCCTAGCCACTGACTTACTAAAAATAGTAAGTCCATCATCAAAGCACAGAATGACTTCCAAAAACTGGCATCTAAAAGCAATCAACATCCCTGCAATGTCCAAACAACACCTGAGTGCATCCACACTGCCGACAAGCCAAAATGGGGACATTACAGTCCTCCCTCCTCGAGATTGCTTGTCCTCAAGCAATCCAAACTCATCACACATCATTCTCAAGAATGAATACCATGTGATCCCTGGGTCCCAGATTACTGTCATGTCAGATCTACCACGCTGACGCTGCACCACTCTGATCACAACAGTAAGTTCCATCTGCTCAAACTGCACATCCCACTCCTGTATATCAAAATTAAGCTCATCCGCAATATCGGACCCAGTGTGCCTGTCTAGAATGTGCTCAAAATCATGAGGGGGCTCAAGGATAACCAACTCGACATGATCCATCCCTACAATGACACTGTCCAAACTGATCAAGGGCATCCAAGAAAACAATTTGTTCATCAAGGTATCACAACGCTCTGCTGATCTCACCACAATGGTCCAACAAGAATGCCGATCAGACTCCCTCAACTGGTAAATATGGAAATCAGCATTATCCATCCTGAAAAAATTTCTCCTAGGGATACATCTGCCATCAAAGTCCAAAGACACCATGATGATACCATAACTCCATGTGTCAAAAGAATCAACCCAGTCTAAAATGAGATCTCTGCGTGAACAGAAGAGCCTAACAAGGATGGTATGCTGAAGAAAAGCCATAATTAACTCTCCATCATCTCTCGATAACCAAGGTATTCGTGCCCTGACTAGAATCTCTCTCCAATCAACCCAAAGAGATAAGACTGGAGTCCAATGGTTGTCGATCTGCAACCTAGCAGCAGAGTCCCATCTAAAAATCTGAACTAACTCCTGCCACCAACCAGCTAACGGAAGTAACATCATAGCGCAACCTCTACCGACCACTGTCCCCCGTGGATACATACCTCCCGGATCCCATGGGCAAAAGTAGAGCCTAGCAGTCACAACAACTGCCGACTCAGTGGGACAGAACAAACACCACTGATAACTCCCTGGATCCCAGATGTGTAACTGATCACTATCGTACCTCACACCAAGGAGTAGACCATAATCCAACATATAAACATCATAACTGTCTGAAGAATCCTGCTGGAAAAATATACATGCAGGTGTAAAGCTGCTAATCCCAAACTCAATCTCTGAAAAAGCGTTGTCCCGCTGAAACAGTCCACCATCCCTGTATAAAACCATCTTTCCTTCTGGAGAAGGAAACACCTCATACTCAAAAGAAGGAAACAACCCACCGTCACAATATTTCGTTCCATGACCATGTGTCAACAAAAATGAAATCCACTCATTAATATATGGGCTGAAAGTGAACTGGTGAGCATAACACACAATGCAATCCATCAAAATCTCACCAACCTCGCCATCATCATCGTCACATGAGGAAAGAGTCATGGAATCAACTACAACTGGAATGGCATCCTGCCAAGGGGAAACACCATCATCCACACCATGCTCATGCTGATCCTGCTGAGTGGAAGGGGAAACTCTGCCAATGCTATGTAACTCCTCATCACACCCAATCTCATGCATATCCTCCACCAACTGTCGAATCACAGTGCTCTCTGTCACCCACTCCGAATGTTGTGTAGTAGCTACAACAGGTAACTGAGCCCTCGCCTGATCAAGAGAGTAGTGAGCTAAAGACAATTGCAAACTCATCTCATCCAATTCCTGCTCTCTCTCTGCTAATCTCTGAAAAGTCCTCCGAGTGAACTCGACAGCCACGTCCCGATCTGATAATAACTGTAAATAATCAGACTTGATTTTCTCCAAAGCATGCGTAAGAGTCTGCATGCTAGCAATAGATGGGTCATCAATCAATTCTCCCTTTCTCTCCCTGAGTTGAGCTGAATGACGGAGGCCCTCCACAAATGAATGAGCACGATCAAGATGTGACAAAGCCTGAGCAATCATCTCCTCTGAGACCTGCAGATGATCTCTCCAACTATGCGCTGCATCATAACTATGCTCACAGTCGATATCACACATCTGTATCCCTAAACTGTCACCTCCAGTAAGAAGAACAGAGTCAGATCCTCTGTTCACACTGCACTCTCCAGTCTCATGAACTGAAGTGAAAACTGAATCCGGCTCAACCTCAGAGTCCTCAACTGCATACTCTACTGACTTATCACCTAAATCAGCATGCCCATCAAGAAAACTATGACCGCTCTCAACATGTAGAGACTCACCCTCAACAATAACTAACTCTAGCTCTGAACTGGGGTCTCCATCAACTATGTCATGAAAAGCATCGTCATGCACTAATGGGCTAGAACAAGAACATGTGCATGAATCCTCAATCTGGCGGTCAACCAACGCAACAACTACCCGACACTACTTTGAAAACAAGTCAATCTCAACTGTACTGACCGGGTGCTCATCTCTAATACTGCCCTCTGTGCCTAACCCACGCTGTGAATCTGGGGCAGCAATATCACTAGAAGGAGAAACATCTCCCTCTGGTGCAAGGTCACCACCAGGTGTCAACACACCAGGATCCCATGGTACAATGAGACGATCCACTAACCCAATGCCAATGCCAGGACTACGCTCATAAGTGTCGATCGATGTAAGGGAACCATGCTGCTCAATACCGTCACAATAACCATGATCCTCAGGATGAACTCCCCCTGTAAAAACACACTGTGAATCATCCATAGGTAGATTAATCTGTGCATTATCCACCATAGATTTGGTTTGAAGACCAAATCCAACACCACCTGTACCATCATGCTCTGAATCAACAAATGTATCATCACCTGCAGTATACCTGTCAATCCCAATATCACCATGACTAACCTGACGCTCAAAAACAATTCCATGCACAAGCTGAGAATAAGTAACAGAATCATCAGGAAAAGTTGCTCTGGAATCTGTGACAACACCATCATAAGCAACATACACATCCGACTCTACTGAACGGACAACACCGGTAGCCAAACCCGTAGTGGCTACATGTCCATTAACAATTGTAGAGACTCCAAATGGTATGTCAAAATCTGAATCTGCATCTGTTGTCAAGTCATCGCCTCCGTGCTCAACACCCTCATTGCTAGGTGTATGCAATCCTAAAACTGCAGTTCCACCACCATTTCCTGTATCCGTGTCCGAGTCCAAATCAGCTTCCATATCATGAATCTTGTGATCAATGTCATCATTATTATGTGCATGCATGACCATAGGGAATTTCGGTGGTACATATGAACACATTTCATGTGATGAAGTATTTTTTACACCATCATCTGCAATCCTTGATTTGCATCCTTCTTCAATAACCTCTCGAATTTTCAACCCTATCATCAATGAGAGTTAATTCTCTATTCATATTTTCAAGAAGGTTCATTTTCTCATCACCATTCGGTTGTTGCCTCATTCTCATGTCCACATAATCCCAAAGTGACATTAATTCTTTGAATTTCGTACTGGCATTGGTCCATTCTTGAACAAACTGATCATGCAACTCTGTAATTGTAGGTAGAAAATTTGACATTGTAGCAGCAAAGTGGATACCCAAACAGGCGAGCAGTGCTGAACCTGCTCTGATACCAATGTAGTGTCCCACCCCAACTGAGACAACTGTAAAACTGCTCCCCTTATGTAATTGTTTGTGTTTGCACTTTAATATTTGTTGATTTGGAATATTCTGAGTTTTGTTGGTGTGAAATACATATAATCATTCAATATACAAACCCCTACCTTCAAAGGATCTCATTCACTTAAGATTTTCAATAAGTCATTTTGACAAACACTTGTCATGCATACTCAGAAAAGATAGTGCAATAGATTGTAAATGATCCATAACTTACAAACCACTATTCCAAACGCTATGAATTTCGGATACAAGCAAGATACCAACATTAACTACAAACCCAATGAAGGAATAGAGCTGGGAATGAAAATACCCAAATTTATTGGTGACTGATATAAAGCTGGAAACACATATCAGCTACAGAAAATCCAGGTTTAAGCTCATAACTTTTGAAATACAAAGTTCCTAAACCTCACGTCCTTCCTCAAAGCATACGTTCAGCTTGGTACTGTACGACCAACATCATATTAACCAAAATCTGCTTCAATGTTCACTCAAATCTCTTGGTAATGGTACAGAGAGGGCTATAGGAAACCTCCCAAGGTAATGCTCTCCAAAGCAAGCAAGTATTCACTGAAGAATCGAGGTCTTTGCACCCCCAAATGGTGCGGCACTGTGGTGGAAAGGAGCTGCAAGTAATGTCTTCTGAAAATGGTCTTCAACTCATCACCAAGTCACAAAAACACTGAAAATCTGTATCCCAATCTGCTCAAGTCATTCCCATAGATTGAGAATGCAACTGCCAAAGTGAGGAGGTCTTTCACTCCCGACAATGGCGTCCTCTATTGTGGTTTTCGTCACAAGCAAAGCTGGAAATTGGAAGCTCCTGCAAACCTGCAAGCTCTCCTCAAGACAAAGAGAATTCAATAGCCAAAAGATGTCTCCTTATGCCTCCTCAACGCCCTTTTATTCTTTCTTCAAGTTGGGCGATCCTCATGTTTGATGAATGTGGGATAAAAGAAATACATTAATTTCATAACTTAAGAGCCAAAATGAGCGTCCCACTTCCCAAGGTGACAAAAGTAATTAAAATTGATAAAATAATCTTTCCAATCAAATCTTTATTTCTTCCCCTTTAAAACGAGTACTCACAAGGCCCCTTTTAATCAAAAATATAAGCCCAACTTTAATATATTTAAATATTACATTTAAATATAATATTAATTAACTTCGGGCATTAAAAATAATCAGGCTCCCAACATCCAATCACCAATCAAATGGTAGAAACGGATACCCTTTTCACCGTAGATGACAAACGTACCTTTCCCGTTTCCCAAAATGCCAACCCTAACTAACTTACTAAAAATAGTAAGTCTCCTGCTCCAGTGTCCAAATGGACTCAAAACTGACAACTGAAGATACATCTGGATACCCAATTCTGCATAGAACACCAATCCACTGTCTGCACGGTCAGAAACCCTAGCCACTGACTTACTAAAAATAGTAAGTCCATCATCAAAGCACATAATGACTTCCAAAAACTGGCATCTAAAAGCAATCAGCATCCCTGCAATGTCCAAACAACACCTGAGTGCATCCACACTGCCGACAAGCCAAAATGGGGACATTACAATTCATCCAAGAAAAGTAGATTTTTGGTTCCAATGCACTTTCAAGTATGTCATAACATCAATGTACAACAATGTCACTTGTGACATGGCACCACTACATATTTGTAATGTCTTGCTTAGAATACCGTACCTTTTTAATAGCCAAATGATCTACCAAGTCTATCCTCAATAGTGCATGTTAAGGAGAAAACTTACCATATACCAGAGTATCTACCGCAAAAAATATGTTACTCTTGTTTCAGCTAAGTAATATAAGAAATTAAACTCTCATGCACATAATTGTTTCTTGTTGGTCCATCTAGAAGCCCTTATAGCAAGAATTTTTTCCTTATAGTGTTAAAAATAGTAGATACTATGTAGTCCTAGAAAATAGACACATTAATTCAGCCATATTCTACTATGTTTTAGTATCCCAATGAGTGCCATTGCACTACTTTATCCAACATCAAATTGATAAAATCCTTTGTTCACCTCTACCCAACAATCTATTTTATCGCTAATCCTTCTAGGAGAATGAAGAAAGTTGATGATAATTTTAAATGTTGATTGTTCAAGGCAAGATCAAACCCAACTCTTCTTCTTGAGATAACCCTATATTATAGCATCAAAGAAGAATGACACATTGCATCTTTGCATTGACTACCAGGTTTTAAAAAAAATATAAATGAAGAACAAGTACTAGTTACCTTGCATCGATGATCTTCTAGATTACATCTAGATAACTTGCTAATTCATAACAATTGAAATCGATTCATGTTATCATCAAGTTCATATAAACCCCTCAAATATCTAGAATATAACCTTCAATATTGAGGGATTTTTGGAGTGGTTGGTTATGCCATTTAGCTAGACAATTCAACTGCAACATTCATATGCCTAATGAAATATGTCCTCAGACCATTCACTAGATCCTTTGTCATTTCCTGCTTGGATGACATTTACATATTCAATAAGACACACAAGGAGCATCTAAAACATGTGTATCAATTTTTGGATGCAATAACCAAATACAATCTTCAAGCTAAGATGGGCATGTATACTATTCGTAACATAGAGATATTTATCTCAACTACATTATTGGCCATGACAACATGCATGTAGACCATGTAAAGATATACATTATCTAAGAAAGGCCTACTCCTAAGAACCTTATCAGGATCAAAAGTCTTTTAGGTCTTGCCAACTTCTACCATAGGTCCTTGATTTTTCACATGTGTCTTGGCTACTTAATTGAGTCACATGATGGATTTATCAATAACAACATTGAATGAGCTAAAGAAGTGTATTTGTTTAGTACCAATGCTAGCTATGCTAAATATCACTCAACCTTTTGGGATTGAGATTGATACTTACCAACTTCTACCATAGGTCCTTGATTTCTTATATGTGTCTTGGCTACTTAACTGAGTCATATGATAAGTTTGTATTCCAATGGATTTCTCAATAACAACATTGAATGAGCTAAATAAGTGTATTTTTTTAGTAACAATGCTAGCTATGCTAAACATCACTCAACATTTTGGAATTGAGATTGATACTCCCAATTATGCCATTGGTGTCATTTTGGTCTAGAATACACATCATATTGTTTATAATTCAAAGGCTATCAATAATACAATTCAAGTATAGTCCATCTATGGAAAAGAAATATATGTTATCATCCAAGCTATTCAATAATGGTTCCACTGCATCATGCATAAGGTGATAATCATCATTTTTTATCATAAATCACCACAACTTTTGCATACCTAGAGCAAGTTGGAAAATGCACATCATATAAAATGGATAATATGCCTACAATGCTTCCATTGTGTGATCATGCATTGCAAGGACAAGGAAAATCAAGTGGTTTATTGTATAAATTGATGATCAATCCATGAAATTTTAATAGTCATGGATGTTAGGGGCCATAACTTCTCAGACTAAGAGACTATACCTAGTGATATTGACTTTGTTTCCATAAATAACTAGTTGATACAAGGCAAGTCAATGCCAAAACATTACCTTATAAATAGTTTGTTGTAACACCTAGGTGATATTTATGTACATATCAACATGCCTTGAACATATAATATAGGAGGCACACTACTTCAAATCATATAAAGACTTTGGCACCAACAAGACACTTGTGATATTATTTTACTAGCCTCACATGCACCAAGATGTAAAGAGTCATATTAAATCCCATGTTTCTTGCAACAATGTTAAACCAACGAATAGGAAAGTAGGGTTGTATTCACCATTTCCCATTACTTCAAAGCAAGATAATTCATCAATATGGATTACCCTTTAGGTCTACCCTTCAAAAAGCATCAAAAAAATTAAATCTTTATCATTTTGGACATGTTTATAGAGTTGATGATCATGATACCTTGTAAGAAGAATATCATCATATTTCAAGCTGCAAAAGTATTCTTTCAACATGTTTAGATCCATTTGGAATTCTAAATTCCATCATCTTAGATCATGAATCCTACTACATCAACCACTTTTGGCATCATCTCTTGAATCTACTTGATACAAAATTGAACCACTCCACAACTTTTAATCTATAGAATGATGGACAAACCGAGGTAGTAAACCAAACTGTAGTGGACATGTTTATGATGTGTAATCACAAACATCCTTGCACACGGGATGAAAATCTGCCTTACATCTAGCATTCATATATTAGGGATCAACATAATTCCACTAGTCACACCTTGTTTTAAACATGTTTTGGGTTCCATCCAAGTGTGCACATGAATGTCACCTTCAATGTTCCTATTAGTGCTCTTGCTCCAACACAAGTCAAGGAGATTAACAAGGTAGAACATTTTCTACAATGCATTCAACACGTCCATCAATAGGTTTAGCAAGTACTTGGGCATCAATAGTAGAACTATAAGGATTGTTGACAATATTGTCACATTCCACCAAGGGGCAGAAAAATTAAAACTTTGTATGATATTTGTTTTGTTGAAAGTTTTCTTTTGTTTATAAGTTATAGCAATTTTGGTTTTCCCTATCGCCCCCTGGTGGACAAAATGAAAAAGAAAAGAGCTTCGGGCCCGAAGCGCTTCAAATCATCACTTCGGGCGAGAACTTTGCCGAAAAAGGTATGAAGGAAACGCTTCGCACCCGAAGCATTCCCAGCGGCTACTTCGGGTGAAGAGTTTTGCGAAGCGGCATCCAAGCAACTTCGTCGAAGAAGAAAAGATAGCCCGAATCAGCTAAGGCAAAGAAATTACTTCGGGCCCGAAGTATTTCTAAAATCCACTTCGGCCAGTTTTCACCCGAAGCAGTAGAGGTCGAGAAAGTGCTTCGGCCAAAACTCCCCCGAACCGCCGTTTCAAAAGAAGATCGGCCCGAAGCGTTTTTCCCGACCCATCAGCGAAGCAGTTTTGCCAGCGAAGCAACGAAGGATAGAGGGAGATCGGCTTCGGCACTCCACGCCCCTGAAGTAGTTTTGCGAAGCGAAAATCAGTGAGGCGCTTCCCGGGAATGCTTCCCAAGTTGGGCATTTTCTCGAGGCGATCGGAGAGCCTCATAAATGCATATTTTCTTGCCCGGTAAGCCCGCTGCTCATTTTTGGCAATTGGATGCGAAGTATCAGTCCGTGAAGGAGAGCCCAGCAAGCATGGCCGCCACTCGAGCACCGCACCTACAATCCAAGGACACCCAGGTGGCTCATTTAATGCGACTTTCCCCGGCTGACTCGGTCACCATTACCAATTTTGGTAGCCGATTTGAGAGATCATCCGCAGCGGCAGCGAGGAGCCGATTTCTCAGGGCCCGAGGGTGTACTCCGCCGTTTTTGTAATAATGATTCAGAGGGCCGGGTCCTCTATAAAAACCTAGGCTTTGCAATGTAAAAGGGGGAACTTTTTGCTAGAAAGCTGCTGTAACTTGATGTCCTGCGTTTAATACTAAAGACCTCTTGTGCTCTATTTCTCTCTTTTATGCTGCCTTCTGTGCTTAATTCTTTTGTCTTTTCTCGTTTGCGTACCGAGACTCTGAATCCTGAATCCGGTGTGCGATCGGGGATTGAACCCCTAAAATTCACCCTGAAGGATACATAGGAGAGGAAAAACGCCTTGTCGCTTTCCTTTATGTTGCCTGGTGGATCGAGGTTTCTGTTATTCCCTTATCTCAATCGCTGTTACTCTGAACCCTGAATTCCAGTGAGAGAGAAAGGAGAACCCTGCGAACCCGTCCAGAGGATACATAGGAAGTTCGGCATTTCGTTTCCTTCATGTTATTCTTGGTATTTCTTGCTTGCTATTCGAGTTGTTAGCGAGTGATCGTGCTTCTGTTCTCTCCCACCTTAAATCATCATCTTCTAACCCTTACTCTTTTTATTTCTTTCTCTAACCCTTACCCCTTTTTATTTCTTTCTCTAACCCTTACTCTTGTTTATTTCTTTCCTGCACTCTTGTCTCAAACCCCAAAAGTAGATTAGTATAGGAGCCGGCCTTTCTCCGGAGATTGGCATGAGGGGCATCTCTTCCCTTCGGCCTTTCAATGTTGGTCACAGGTCCAAGGCGCGCAAACCCACCGAAAGTCCTTTCCTGTGCGGATTTGATGACCAACAGTTTCTAGCATGCCCGGTGGGACACAAGGTCCCATATTTGAGAAAATTTCTAGCCCGTCTTCACCGGAGCCGGTAGTTCTAACAAGTTCCCGGTGAGATCCGATCAGTCTCATCCCTCGAGTAGTAGTGAGAATCGATGCTCTCATTACTAAGAGACTCTTAGCATCTGGCGACTCTGTTTTACCCGAGAATCTTCAAGTCGTAAAGACCAGTACTAAAGCCTGTGCCTTCATGCAAACAAGATGGAGAGTTAGGAATAGAGGAGAGGAAACCGAGTTCTTTGAGCTTGATATTGACGCCTTTGGGGAACGCTCTAGGTTAGTTACCCCCGAATATCTCTTACGCGGGACATCCTCGCAAGAGGCTGTTGTTGACGAGCAAGGCCTAACTTCCGATAGCACAGCAGCTAGTTTTCCTCCGAATCCTCCCAACTCACCGAAGCATCCTAGTGCCTCCGTTCCCATTGGCCTTCCGACGAGCAACCCAAGAGGGACTTCGGGGACCTCTGTTCCACAGAACCCAGGCACAAATATGGCCCAACAACAACAACAACAACAACAACAAATGCAGCAGCAACCACCGCCCAGATTATTTCCAGCATGGAATTCTTCGTCACCGTTGAATCTCGCGGGCCAAGGGCAAGTTCCACCTGCTACAATAAAAAAGCTCCCGACGTTCGACGAAACCGGAAAGACTGCTCTAGAGCATATCCAGGACATCATTTCCCTGGCGGCAATCCACGATATCACAGAAGAGCGAGTGATGGTGAAGCTCCTGGTTCTCTCCCTTAGAGGAAAACTCCTCTATTGGTATAGATCTCTGCCATCCGGCACTATTACGGGATGGGACCAGTTAGTCGGGCAGTTGATGCAAGGCTTCAACGAGTCCGCCGATCCAACTTCTCTTCTGCAGCAATTCACTTCGATCCAAAGACATCCACAAGAAGAGATTGCAGACTTCAATGTTAGGTTCGCTCGGACCTGGCAAAGAGTCCCAGTTGGACTTCGCCCAACCGACGAAGCCATGGCGTACTACTTCCTTCGGGCCTTCAACCCTGATATCGGTCTTATGATAAGGTACTCAAATGTCAATACTTTTCCAGAGTTGTATGGGTTAGCCAAGAAAGCAAAAATGGACCTCATAGCCATGGGTAAACTCCCTCAAAGAATGCCAATGCCCATACTCCCCGAGTTCCTTCAAGCCCAGTATGCGAGCGTAGTCGCTCCATAGATTTTTGCAATCCCTGCATATCCGATCTCATCCTGGAACCCGAATCCCGTTGTGTCACAGATCACCGCTCCACAGATACATTTCCCCACACTTTCAACTATGCCCCCCACCATCACTCCAACATTTCCAATGTTGCCAGCACCCCTCCAACATCTTGCCCTACCTCCGATACCGACTATGGCTTCTTTACCATCAGTTCCCAAGGCCGATGATATGCAGGCCAAGATACTGCAAGAAATGCAATCGTTAAATGCCACGGTGCAGACCTTGTCCAACGACATGACCGTTGTCAAGAAGAAGCAAGCGCAACAAGAGTTTCTACCAAGAAGGTCTTATCCCACACCTGCGCTTACCAGAGATCAAGCGGTCCATCAAGGAAAAGCTTCGGCAAGAAATGCTACGATAGATGAAGCCCCAAGCACTTCCGATCATGTATATTGGTGCTCTACATGTAATGATCCTCACGAGGAGAATACATGCATGTTGCATCAACACTACGTGCAGACACTAGCAAGCAGCGGTCAAGGCGGTCAAGTCAACGTCATCAGACAATTGGATCAGAACTTGTCAATCGGCGAGGAAGAGCCAATCGCGAGTCCTTACCAGGGGAGGTAAAAGGTCGATAGAGGTGGATGCTACTCAGATGGCTCCTTTGAAGGTACACGCTCGATTTGAGAAGGGACAACCATCCTCTTCGGCCCCGAGCGAAGCTCCTCCGCCAGCTCCAGTCAAAGAAAAGGCCCAAAAGGCCACTGTCGAACCACCTCAGGTGGAGACCAAAGAATAGGCTAAGGAGAAGCTCAAGTTTCCCTCGCTCACCAAGCGACAAAGGGTCGAAGCGACAGAGCAATATCGCACCAAGTACGAACCGAGAAAGGAACTTGAGGTGCATAGCTCCCCAGCCTACAACATTGTAGAAGAGTTGAAGAGGATTCCAGCCAAAATTAGTTTGTATGATGCTCTGCAACTTCTTGGACAAGTGGACCTGCTACAAGAATCATTGAAGAGGATTAATACAAAGAAGGCAGAGCCGCTCGCCCTAGTGCAAACTCTATCCACGTCCATCACGGGAAAAAATAGACCACCACCGTTCTACTTATCCTTACAAATGGAAGGGTATATCGTGCATAACTGTATGATAGATTATGGAGCCGCGACGACAGTCATGCCGAAGGCAATATGTGAGGAAATAGGCATGGAATACACACGAAGCGAGTCACGGAGTCCTCCAGTTGGACGGTACCCCAGTGAAGACTGTAGGTGTCATCAAAGACATTCCTATTCGGCTACATAAGACACCTCAAATCATAGTCATACAAGAGGTGGTAGTCGTGGACCTTGAGCCCTACTTCAGCATGTGCTTGTCGAGGGAATTCACGGCAAAGCTAGGCGGATATCTGTCCATGGACTACACTCATATGGAGATCCCCTTCAAAGGGAAGAAGGTGAAGATCTATAATGAAAAGCCTTCTACGTTCCTGGTTCAGAAGATGTCCGAGGAAGAGAGCGGTGACCCTGTGCATACGATCGCGGAGGAGCTAGAGCAAGTGGATCCGGTCCGGGAATCCCTCGCACGGTTGTGTTGTGAAGATGAATTTTCATTGGCAGATTTCAATGCCATGATAGAGGCGAGGTGGGGTGCTACACCATCGCCAAGTCCGAGAAACCAGCCAAAATGGAGGGGAAGGTTTCTGCTCAAGAAGGACTATGGAAATTGTTCTTCGACGGTGCCCGATGCAAAAACAACGTCGGGGCAGGAATCCTTCTGATTTCGTCGTCCGGTGAGCAAAAGGAATATTGCTACCGATTGACATGGAGCTGCACCAACAATGCAGCAGAGTATGAAGCCTTGTGCTTAGGACTCAAGAAAGCTGACAAGTTAGGCATAAGGCATCTTCAAATCTTTGGAGATTCCGAACTAGTTTGCAACCAGGTCACCAACAGATGCTCTTCAAAGAAGCACTATCTTAAATCATACCGCAATAGGGTATGGGACCTGTTCGACCAGTTTGAATCCCTCAATCTACAGTCTATTCCACGAGAAAAGAATCGACATGCAGATGTCTTAGCATCCATCGCAGCCCGATATTCTCCGGTGGACGATATGGTGCATAAGCCGAAGGCTGTAAGGATGATCTATAGACCCTCTGTCCCGGACAGAGATTTACACTGGCAAGTTTTTGACAACGACGAGCAGATTGTCAATTTCATGATCCAAGAAGCCGCTACAGTCGAAGACCGAAGCCCTGATGAGGAAGAATACGAAGGATTGGTCCAGTTGAAGAACAACCACGTTCCCAAGGGATTGATCACGCTTGAGAGCCTTTTCGATCAAAATGATCGATCGCTCTCCCACAGGATTCAGATCAGTGCATAGCAATATCAAGATTTAGAACTGGAACCTGGGAAAGTAATAAAGGTCGGGACCGATTGTACTTCGAAAGAAATAGAGCGAATCCGATGTTTGTGTAAAAGGTACCCGAGATATCGTGGCTTGGTCTTATCATGACCTCAAGGGATATGATCGGCGGCTGATCCAACATACAATCGAATTACAAGAAGGGGCCAAACCTTTTCGACAGAAGCAAAGGCCGGTTAATCCAAAGATCGAGGTCCTGATGAAGGCCGAACTGCTAAAAATGCTCGAAGCAAAGATCATTTATCCCATCAAGCATTCTTCTTGGGTAGCGAACTTGGTCCCTGTCAGAAAAAAGAATGGAGACATCCGGTTATGCGTGGACTTCCGCAACTTGAATCATGCTTCCCTCAAGGACCACTATCCTCTCCCGTAGATCGATCAGATCTTGCATTCGGTGGTTGGAGCTCAACGATTCTCCCTGCTTGATGGTTTTTCGGGATATAATCAAATCTGGGTCAGGGACGAAGACCAGCATAAGACCGCGTTCACAACCAAGTGGGGCACATTCGCCTACCAGCGAATGCCTTTTGGCCTCTCGAACGCGGGAGCTACTTTCCAGAGGGCGATGGACCTAGCTTTTGGCGAGCTTCTGAACAAGGTTATCGTTATCTATTTGGATGACATGACCGTCTTCTCCCGAAGGAGAGAGAACCACCCAGAACATCTTCAACAAATTTTCGAAAAATGCCGAGAATTTGGCATCTCAATCAATCCAAAAAAGTCTATCTTCGCAGTCAGCGAAGGAAAGCTGTTGGGACACGCGATTTCGAAAAAGGGTCTCGCCATGGATCCTGACAGAGCCGAAGCTCTGATGAAGCTCCCAATCTCAGTGGATAAAAAAGGCCTTCAATATTTCTTAGGTCAGATTAACTTCGTAAGGAATTTTGTCCCAGACTTCGCCCGGGTCGTTAAGCCGATGTACGAGCTTTTAAAGAAGGGCGCAGAATTCGTACGAGACGAGAAGAGAGGAGAAAAGCATTCAAAGAAATCAAGGCCCGAATTGTTCGGGCACCGGTCTTGATCAACCCCGACTACGATCGAGATTTTATCCTGTATGCAATAGGAGAACACGAAAGCTACGCCGCGGTCTTGACGCAAAAGGGGGAAGATGGAGAGGAACGTCCCATCGCGTTCCTTAGTCAGATAATCAATCCCCATGAAGAAAAGTACAATTTCATCGAGCGTCAAGTGCATGCAGTAATGAAGTCTCTCAGGAAATTCAAACAGTTCATTTCTCAGAGTCGAACCACAGTCTTCGTCATTCACCCCGATGTGCGTAGTTTCATTATTCAGGGGGAACTAGGAAGCAAGAGAGCTGGTTGGGTAAGCAAAATCCAAGAGTTTGATATTGAGATCAAGCCCACCAAACTAGTTCGCGGTCGCGCATTATGTCAAGAGCTGGCGAAGAGCGCAACGGCCGAAATAATGGACTGTCGGTCGGATGACTCGCCAACGGGAGAATGCCTCGCTAATCAGGAAGAGGCCGAGAAATATTGGGTCGATGAAATAGTGGAATATTTCAACACCGGTAGATGCCCCTCACATCTGAATGCTTCACAGCGAAGACATTTCAGGATGCGATCCGCCCGATACACTATGCGCCCAGAAGGCCTATTTTTTAGGAACATCGACGGCGTCCTCCTCAGATGCATAAAAGATGATGATAAGAGGAGAATCCTGGGCGAATTTCATTCGAGGACTATCCGGAGGACACTTTCTTTGGAAGAGCGACGGCGCTGAAGATAATCAAGGCGGGTTACTATTGGCCCACACTCTTTGTCGATGCCTTCTCCGTTTGCCACAGGTGCGAGCAATGCCAGAGATTCGTCGGCCGAAGCAGAAATGCTGCGATGCCCCTCCGACCGATACAGGTGGAAACGCCCTTTCAGCAATGGGGACTGGATTTCGTAGGGGCCATATCGCCAAACTCCTCCGTTGGGCACAAATTCATTCTGACTGTGACTGATTACTTCACCAGGTGGGCCGAAGCAGTCCCCACAAAACATGCAGATCAAGATACCGTCGTCACCTTCCTGGAAGGATTGATTACCCACTTCGGCATCCCCGAAGCAATTATTATAGATAACGGTCCTGGTTTCACGGGCGCAAAGATCAACGAGTTCCTATACAAGTATGGGATATATCACAAGGTGTCTTCCAACTATTACCCCCAGGGCAATGGATTGGCAGAATCCACCAACAAAACCCTGTTGAGGATACTGAGAAAGTTGATCGATCAAAACAAAAGAACTTGGCACCTCCTTCTGGATCGGGCCTTGTGGGCCGATCGGGTTTCTGTCAAAAGGTCAATCAAGACTTCGCCTTATGCTATGGTCTACGGCAAAGAGGCCATCCTGCCCACTCACATCGAGATCCCTGCATTACAGTTGCTAGAAGAAGATGAAGCTAACCCGATGGAGAGACGCCTGGTCCAGCTACTACAACTAGAAGAGGAACGTGAAAAGGCCTACCGGAACTTCACACGGCATCCTTGAGGTCACCCAAGAATGGTTCAAAAGGAAATCATCCGATCGCACATTCAAAGCGGGAGACCTGGTATGGAGGTGGGATTCATGGAAGGCCAAGCCTAGGAATCATGATAAAATGGATGCGTTCTGGGACGGACCGTTTGAAATAGTGAAAGTAAATTCGGCCAATTCCTTCATCCTCAAAGATGCGAATGGCCAAGTTTTACCAATCTCCGTCAATGGTCTCCACCTGAAGACCTTCGATCGCTGAGGTATGTACACTCAAAAAAAAAAAAAAAATTGCATATATCTTTGTATATAGGGTTTCAGTTCTTTGTCTGTACTCTGTTCAAAATATCACGGAGAGCAAGCGCCACTTCAACCGCAAAAGCTAGATTCCTGGCTTCGGCTTCACAAAGCATGATCGGAATCGCCTTCGGGGGGGTTTCGGTCCGAAGTAGCCGACGAAGGGAAGTTCGCCGCGAAGCAGTTCATCCTCGTAGAACCAAACCACATGCAAATCAAGGACGTGGAAAATGCTTCGCTAAAGAAATGTGCCGAAGGCGTTGTCCGAAGTAATTCTTGGCGAGGCCCTCCTCGATGAAACGGGTTTCGATCGGCGGTATTCGTGAACCGAAGCAACAGCGTGGCAAAGGGGAACTTCGGGCCCGAAATGAAGGAAATCAGCCCGAAGAAGAACTTCGCGGCGAAGTATTTTCTACGCCAACTCCATATCGCCGAACCCCGCATACGAGGCGGACACATTTAGGATGTGCCTCGGGGAACATGTCGACATCAGCCTCAAAAAGGGGCCGAAGCAGATGAACTCAATACGAAAGAAACGACACTCATCCCAAGGCAGTTCGTTAACCAAAAAGCCATGCTAAAGTACCAGGTGGCAGCGATTCGCGTTCCCAATACAAAATCCAATCGCCGAATTGCATGGCCTCACGTACGACGCCGCCATATGGCCAATCAGATGCCACAACGATACTTTCGGGTCAGGCCCACGAAGTAATTACGGTAGTTGCCATAAATGCCGAAAGTTGCCCTCCGAAGCTATAAAATGCAGATGCCCGTTAAGAACAAACCATTTGCAAGTGTGAGAGTCGAGTTTGCATTCTGTCACCTCGGAGAGCTTCTGCATCAAAGATTCTGCTGTTCGTCGTGATTATCCCGTCCCTTGTTTTGAGGTGCTGAACTCTTCTACATCACAAGTTATTCTGCTACGATCGTTCACGATGGGAAAGAAGAACCCCACTCAGAAGGGAAAAGAACCAGAGACGACGGTTCCAGAGAAGGCGAGAGCCATGAAAGAAAAGAAACAGAGACCTAGGAGGGTCAATCCTCCCCCACGCCCAGGAAAACAAGTGATGGAAGGAAGGGAGGAGTCCGATGACGAGCCCAGCATAGAACCACTTGTCGATAAGTGGGTGAAAATCAGAGACCCAGAGCTCTCAAGAACCGTGGCCGAGCTTCGGTATACCGTCGACTTCATGCGAAGCAGGCTCTCGACGGAGAACAAGAGGGCCACGGCGTATTATTCCCACATATACTGGTATCTAGTCCCTCCTACACATCACTGCCCCGAGCTCATGTACGCCATCGCTCAGAACTACCAACCACAAACCAGGCAGGTGTTGGATGCCTCGGGTCAAAAGTTGTTTTCCATTCTGAAGGAGGATGTGCAAGCAGCGTTCGCACCACAACAAAGGCCACCAAAAGGCTATACCGTTCGCAATGTCAGCTTGAGCGAACAAACGGAGAAGTTCACCTCTAATCCCTTCATCCTGAGCTTTTTGCGTGAAAACCTCAAAAGCGGACTTTCTTTCGGCAAGCGACCCCAGATGCCCCTGCCCTTGGAGGCCTTCAAGAACATAGATATATTCTCTATCATTGCATGGGTGGCAGGCTTGTCAAGCGATACTTTGGTATACCCATGGCAGGTGTCGCTAGCCGAATGCATTTCCAGAGGAGAGTTCTATGCCCCCGACGCTTCGCGGCCGAACACCAACCCAGTTTTCTTCGATTGGGCAGAATGGGTGGCCCAAAATCTGCATATGCGGTTGACATCCATGAAGGATGCTAGCAAGGAGCCGCACTTCCAGCCTTGTTCCTTCTTGGTTTGGCTCTTCTTCTTTCATGTACATAAAGCCCTTCACCATTGTGATGTTTCACCAGTCGGCGAGGATGGGATCCCTTTGCCTGTATATCAGTGGACCCGTCTCCTGCTGAGGTCGGAGTCCTATTACCCTTTCAATCAGCAGTTTTTGGGACCTGCGATGCACGTTCTGACAAAGTCTAGCCCCCGGGTGCCTCTCTGCCTTAGAGATAAAGTGGTACTAGAGAAAATGGGGGATGTGTTTCAATTGACACAAGGGCTTGTGATCCGCCTTTTTGGCTTCACGGGGAAACCCTTCCTGCTGCCTTTTTTCCCTTCGGAGTACCAATTTGCCCTGGAAGTTGCTCGGCAAAGCGACGCGACCGACGAAGCCTACGGCCACGGGCGGAAGTGGGCACACACCTGCGACTTCCCCTTCAAGATGGGAGTGATCGAAGTCTTTGCCCTAAAGCAGAACATATACCTGGAGGAGAAGCTCGCCGATTTTGGTCTGCTTCAAATACCACGAGAGGTGGCTCTACGACCCGTTGGGGGTGATGAGAGATCACTTGAAAAGCAAAAACTTCCATGTCTGTCCTCGCCCCGAAATTCTGGAGCAGAGGAATAACCCCAATGGTACGGACCTAGAGTGGCACTTAGAGGAGATGAGGACGTTGCCTCCTTGGCATGACTTCTATCCTATGGAGGTCGAATTCGACCCAGACCAGTACCCATTCCCAACTCCCGACTCCACTTTTTGGAGAAAAGCAAAGGACGATTTAAAAGAGGAGTTGAAAGACTGGGACGAGGAGCAATTAAGAGAATGGTGGATTATGAGAGTCCATCGTCGAAAGATGAATTCTTACGGGCTTCTAACAATGGACAGGGAATTCGCAATTGTATATCAGACCAATATTGGGTCTTGGGAACCCTTGTCCTTCGTCGACTTCGTTCCACCGGCCACCCCAAGTTCGGACGAAAGCCCTGGGAGGGGCGATAATGTCCCTAAGGAAAAAGCGGCCGGGGCCGCGCCAAAAGCTTTACTACGAGAGGCCATCCGAAGTTCTCGAGACAGCAATAGAGGAATCGGAGCAACCCCTCGAGAGGAGGAAAAGAAAGGAGCAGGAACCTACACGGGGCACCCCCGAACTTCCCAAAGCGACCGCGTACAGGCACTCCGAGCGCCCCTGTCGAAAGATCAGTATCGGGCTCGATCGAAGCAAACGACGGAGGAACTCCACCAAGTGCCGAAACGATCCCAAACATAGATGTCATTAACGTGGAGGAACTCGTGGAAGTCATGGAAGCCAAAAGTACCGAGGCCCAGGAGGAACAAGGGCCAATCACCCGAGGAGATCACCATGGCCGCTCTGCCAGGAGGGCACGCAGGTACGTTTTCTTCACCTTATGCTCTGGTTGCTCGTAAGTCTGTCCCGGCCCTGGCCGAAAGCTCTCACCTGTCCACCCTACCTCCACAAGGTCAGTCGCCTTCTTACGTCGTGTCCCTAACTACTCCCCCCGAGTCTTCCGGCCGGGACAAACCTGTCGAAGTTACTTCGCCCAGCCACACCGCCAATCCTCCAGTCATCAACCAGGGTGAAGCTAATAGTCCAATGCCGAACCCCGAGGCTCATTCCTCCATTGTACACAATGTGCTCCCACTCGTCGAAGCCCCCGTCACCCCTGTTGCCGAACCTTCGGGTGAGGCTATCCCCTTCAACTCTTTGTATTTGTTCAATCCCTCGGCTGGAGATCTAGCCGCATTCGACTCCGAGCTGTCCTCAATACGGGAATCCCCCTTGGCCAAAAAACTCCTCCAAGCCTGACAAAACACAGAGAGAATGTTAAAAGAGGCAAGAAAGAAGAAAGGGCGCTCGCTCGCTCAAGTTGAGAGGTGCGCCGTCTTCGATTTGGAGGCGGGAAAGTTGCATAAAGTAAAGAAGATACCCAAAGTCCAAAAGCCCCTGGATGAAATGACTCCAGTGGACTATGAATATCAGGATAAAGAAAAGGACTTGGAACATCTGAACGTGGACAAGGAGTCCGCCTCTATGCACATTGGAATCGAGACCTTCAAGGCGCATGCCAACATTGCCAACAAGCGCAGGTTCGAAGCCGAGAGTGCTAACATCAAGCTGGAGGAGGAGCTAGCAAGGGCTCGCTCCAAATTGGCGAGAGGCCGAGGAGCGAGTGCAAGGCGATGCGAGAAAGAAGCACACGCCCTAAAGCTACGGATAGCACAAGCTGGAGTGCACGGTGAGAATCAAGCACAAAGGCGAGGCCAAAAATGATTTGAGGGCCAAGGAGCTTGAAAGTAAGATCTTGCAAGCTCGGATCCGGTTGCACGAGAAGGAAGGCCTAGGGCTACTTGACAGGAGCAAAATCAAGGAGATTCGCTCACATCTGCTCAAGAATTTTAGGTCTCGGGTTGTCAGTGCCCTTTCAGTTTTAGCTTACACCATAGAAGCCCAGGTTGCCGTCGTCGAAGGAGGGCCAATCGTCGAAGAGGTCATTCAGAATGTCAGAGCCCGACTCAAGCTGGCCCTCAAGGTCCAAGATGCAAGGTATCAAGATTTGAAGCTCGCAGCGATGAGTCGGACAGCAAGGGATTGGTCAACAGCCCAGGCCACAGTTCGTGCCTTTTTCTCCATAGCCAAGAAAGCGCAAAAGGTGAAAGCCCTACTGGACGCATTCGAGAGCGAGAGGCACGCGTCAATGGGCTACTTCGAGGACCTCTTCTCCTTAGGCTTCTCGAGCTTCACGGATAATGATGGGAAGCCCTTAGCCAAGGAAGAAATCATGCCGAAGTGGCAGCAGTTTGAAGGCAACGTCTCAGAGATAGACGAGTGGGCCGAACCAATAACAGAGAAGCAGGTTGCTGATTACATATTGAAATACTATAGAATCGTCGCCTCCCTAAACGATCTGTATACCAGGTCCCAGCATGCAAAAATTGGGCAGATCGATAGGTTTCGCGCTTTGGTCAAATCCCTGGAAGATCAGGAGCTGTTCACGAAAAGCGTCTGGTCTCAGGTTCGCCGAACCTTAAGAGACATCCGCGTCCACCTGGCCCCATTGCCAATGGCTGAAGACGTAGCAAAAGCAATGGCGACGGGAGGAGAAGAAGCAGTAGCGAAAGAAGAAGAGAGAGAAGAGGAAGAGGAAGGACAAGCTGTGGAAGCGCCCCCAGAAAAGGAACAAAGAGAAGGGTCTGGAGGTAACTCTGGCCCAATGGATAAAAGCTGAGGGTTCTACCACCGAGACGAGCTCGTTGCCCCGCGAGCCACCAAGAATGTTGACAATATTGTCACATTCCACCAAGGAGCAGAAAAATTAAAACTTTGTATGATATTTGTTTTGTTGAAAGTTTTCTTTTGTTTATAAGTTATAGCAATTTTGGTTTTCCCTATCGCCCCCTGGTGGACAAAATGAAAAAGAAAAGAGCTTCGGGCCCGAAGCGCTTCAAATCATCACTTCGGGCGAGAACTTTGCCGAAAAAGTACGAAGGAAACGCTTCGCACCCGAAGCATTCCCAGTGGCTACTTCGGGTGAAGAGTTTTGCGAAGCGGCATCCAAGCAACTTCGTCGAAGAAGAAAAGATAGCCCGAATCAGCTAAGGCAAAGAAATTACTTCGGGCCCGAAGTATTTCTAAAATCCACTTCGACCAGTTTTCACCCGAAGCAGTAGAGGTCGAGAAAGTGCTTCGGCCAAAACTCCCCCGAACCGCCGTTTCAAAAGAAGATCGGCCCGAAGCGTTTTTCCCGACCCATCAGCGAAGCAGTTTCACCAGCGAAGCAGCGAAGGATAGAGGGAGATCGGCTTCGGCACTCCACGCCCCCGAAGTAGTTTTGCGAAGCGGAAATCAGCGAGGCGCTTCCTAGGAACGCTTCCCAAGTTGGGCATTTTCTCGAGGCGATCAGAGAGCCTCATAAATGCATATTTTCTTGCCCGGTAAGCCCGTTGCTCATTTTTGGCAATTGGATGCGAAGTATCAATCCGTGAAGGAGAGCCCGGCAAGCATGGCCGCCACTCGAGCACCGCACCTACAATCCAAGGACACCCAGGTGGCTCATTTAATGCGACTTTCCCCGGCTGACTCGGTCACCATTACCAGTTTTGGTAGCCGATTTGAGAGATCATCCGCAACAGCAACGAGGAGCCGATTTCTCAGGGCCCGAGGGTGTACTCCGCCATTTTTGTAATAATGATTCAGAGGGCCGGGTCCTCTATAAAAACCCAGGCTTTGCAATGTAAAAGGGGGGGAACTTTCTGCTAGAAAGCTGCTGTAACTTGATGTCCTGCGTTTAATACTAAAGACCTTTTGTGCTCTATTTCTCTCTTTTATGCTTGCCTTACGTGCTTAATTCTTTTGTCTTTTCTCGTTTGCGTATCGAGACTCTGAATCCTGAATCCGGTGTGCGATCGGGGACTGAACCCCTAAAATTTGCCCTGAAGGATACATAGGAGAGGAAAAACGCCTTGTCGCTTTCCTTTATGCTGCCTGGTGGATCGAGGTTTCTGTTATTCCCTTATCTCAATCGTTGTTACTCTGAACCCCGAATTCCAGCGAGAGAGAAAGGAGAACCCTGCGAACCCGTCCAGAGGATACATAGGAAGTTCGGCATTTCATTTCCTTCATGTTATTCTTGGTATTTCTTGCTGCTATTCGAGTTGTTAGCGAGTGATCGTGCTTCTTGTTCTCTCCCACCTTAAATCATCATCTTCTAACCCTTACTCTTTTTATTTCTTTCTCTAACCCTTACCCCTTTTTATTTCTTTCTCTAACCCTTACTCTGTTTATTTCTTTCCTGCACTCTTGTCTCAAACCCCAAAAGTAGATTAGTATAGGAGCTGGCCTTTCTCCGGAGATTGGCACGAGGGGCATCTCTTCCCTTCGGCCTTTCAATGTTGGTCGTAGGTCCAGGGCGCGCAAACCCATCGAAAGTCCTTTCCTGTGCGGATTTGATGACCAACAAGGACCACCATGACCAACACCACACTTATACTTTTTAGGTTCGATGTCAATTTTAGCTCCATGTGAAGTCAAAATGACTCTTTGGCCATGGTGGAACATAAAATATTTGCGTTGTTCTTACACCATGCAATGTATGGTAGGAGAACACCTTTGTTCTCAAATTTTCATCTTACTTGGGGTTGCAATATGGATATTCTCAAGTCGCACCATACTCCTATGTTTAAGCCTACACTAATTTGTTAGCTTTTGAGGTAGATCGCAATGGGATATGGCAATCACAAGATGCAAAAATATGAGAGAAAGTAAATTTACGAGATTGCAAAAATATGCTATAAATAGAAATGATGGAAATGAATACAATATTGCTATGGAGGAAATGGACACTCCATGCAAGAAGCTACAGGACTACATTGTACTCCATCACTAATGGAGTTACACAATAATACTACTACTACCTACTATCTTATCAATCTCTTACAATGAGGCCCTTTTATAATGGAAGATAGATTCCTTGGCCAACACTCTACCTAGTTGTACAAGGGACACCTTGCACATTTACAACTTGCACATTGACACTTGTGCATTTATTACATTGCATAAAGTAACTAGATAACTTCCCCCTAAAGTAATCTAATGTCCTAAGTATGTACCTAGAAAGGTACATTTACATGACCCAAATGATGTAATAGAATCTAACTCTAACACCCCCCTGTATTACATTATTTGGGTATTGAAGACTTTAGTCTTCAATATGGATCTTCTTCCATTGGATGACTTTGATTTGGTTCTTCTTCTTCAGCTGCTTCAGTCTTCATGTCATGGCTTCTGATATTTTCTAGTTCTTTGTCCCTTGATGTTAGGCGTCTTTTATGAACAATTGTTCTCATGATTTTGCATGTCATGAGTGGATCTGAATAGGTTCTTCTCCTTTCTTTTGTACCTATGTAAGACCTGTTTCTCTGTCCTTCATAAGTATCAACCTTGAGTTCAATGTTAGTAGATCCATCTGAAATAAGTTCTTGAAGATAACAATTTATTCTTTGTAGTAATATTCTTTCATAACCCTTATAGTACCTGTATTTGAAATGATAGGAAAAATATGAGTGATTTATCCCATCATAATATTTGCATGGATGGAAACTCCAACAATTGGTCTTTTCATGACCATATTGATTGCAATAGGTGCACAATAGAGATGATCTGATAGTTTTGAAGTCTATTTTAGGAATATCATGTTTGTCTATCTCCTTGATAAGACCTTCTAACCATATGTGCACAATTGAAGCTATTCCATATTTTCCTTTTTGTATAAAATCTTGTTGATCAATTTTTTCTTGTTTTGAGTCTCCTTTGGTATAGTTGTCATTAGACTCACTAGATGAATCTTCCTTTACATAGTTGTTAATTTCAGAACTTATTTCACATTGTATTGGTTCTTCCTTTTCTTTGCCCTTTTCATCATTGTAATCCATCAGGTTTTTAATCCATATTGGTATTTTCCTTATTCCACTTCTAAGAGTGTTGCTTAGCATGCTAGTAGTCATTTGTATTACCTGAATAGAGTAGTCTACCTTATAGCTCCCAATATTAAGGTATATGTAACCCTTAGAGTATATAAGCTTGATTTGATAAAACCTTTGTTAACTCTTAGGTTTTGTAGACTTCCTTATATCTCCCTAATGATGAGAGTTCACAAACCTAATAAGATTTTAGGTTTTGTAGAAAGCTTACATCTATCCAATGAATTTAGAACTTGATAATTTTTGATGGATGCTAATATTACCAAGTTTTTTAGAATGCCTTATGACTCCCTAGGATGTTTTGGATAGGATATATGATCAATATAGTGCTTTTTGTAAATTGTAGTTCAATTTTGAGTTGATTTTGTGAAATTTTGTAAACACCAAAATCAACTTTTCTATCTCCTTATTACTCCTATTGAACTAAGCACTATTTCAATTTTTGAAGAGGTTTTGATGTTGGATTTATTTTTCCTCCTTTAAGTGTTTTTGAGACAACACTATTATAAAAATTCCAACCTTTGAAAATCTTTAATAAACCTCTTTAAATACCCCTTTTGGTTGATTTTAATGTTTTCTAATTTCCAATTCCTAAATTTGATGTTGTATTCCTTATAACTCCCAAATTTGGAAAGATTAGAAAATAATATTTGCAAATAATTTAAATTTCAATAATAACCCTTATTTCTCCTTGGTAACCTTTTGCAAATATTAATAATTCTGAAATATGCTTGCTTAATAAATCACTAATGTTGAATATTGCAATAGTAGATGTAATGTACCCTTATAACTCCAAAAACCTTAGGTTTAAAGCAAGCAAATAATAAAATCAACCTTTACCTTAATAATCCTTCAATGTTGTGTGGTGGCCGATTAGTAGCTTTGTGGAGCGTAGCGCTCATGGGCAATCAAAGCCCTCTTTGATCGATGCTGGTTTTCTCTTAGGCTGGCGCTTCTTCTCTTCTGCAGATGGCATCGAAAGCTCCTTGAAATATGCTTTGCTTATGATAGAGCTCCTCCGAATGCAAGCACTGGTTTGCTGGTTTTATGATAGCATCTTAAATGCTTCTCTTACACCTTTGAATGGTGTATGGCTTGAATTAGCCTTTTTCTTCAAGTGAGCTTCAATGCTTGACTTAGTTTGACTTTGTTCTATTGTTCTATTGCATTCTACTTCATTCTACTTCATTCTCCAAGATAGGCATCTTAAGTAGGATGGACTTTGTGACAAGTGTCACTCAAAGCGTTACAAGGTAGGTGTCTTCAACGTACCTTTGGAAATGATGAGGTTGGTGGTAACCTCCAAAGATTCTTAACTCCCTCCAAATGTATGTAACTCCCTTTTAGGTGAGTGCTTGGGTCTTCATGAACATTGGGAAGCTTAGAGAATTTGTGCCAAGTGGCACTCAAGGCTTGTGCATGCAAGCCTTCTTTCTAATGCTTCAAATATGAGCTTGCAACCCTAATTCTTCCTTTATATTTGCATCCTACATGAGCTTGCTATGTTTCTTGAGATGCAAGCTTCCTTTTGCATGTTGGCTTGGTGAGGATGATGGATGGCTATAGTTGGATTGCTTCATGGTTCTATGGCACACTTTTGAGCTTCCTTTTGGTGGACGTTTGCTTCAATGGATGCCTTAGGTATAGCTCTTTTCTCTGCACCTATTTGCAGGTTTCGTAGCTTGTTCTAATGCTGATTTGTGCCCTTCTTTAGTGCTTGAAAAATAGTGTTGTCTATAACAACCAATAGGTAGCCCTTTTGCTTTAACTTTTACGTAGATAACCTATCACTGAATGCTGCCCTTTTTTTTATGTAAGCACAAGTGATAATGCCTTCTTTCAATGGCTCCACTGTTGTAGGTGATGCACTGCTTATAGGGCTGGATTTGATGGAGGAAAATAATGTTTTTAAACACCTCGATTCTTGGATGTGTGAGCTCTTCGGTGGCTCCTTCCTCTAGCCAAAAATCTGTTGATCATGTGAGCTCTTTGGTGGCTCCTTCCTTTTTGGAGATCATGTGAGCTCTTTGGTGGCTTCTTCTTCTTGCTAAATCTTTTGGATAAAACATCCTTATTGCCCCTTATAAATAGTAATACTTTTGTCCTTCCAAAGGAACAAAAGAGGTGCTTTTTGTAATAGATAGATCTTGCACCAAAATGAAGAATTTTTATGTAATCCTTCTTGCTTCTTCTTCTTTGGATGATAGTCAATCCAAGCTAATGAAATGTTGTTTTGAATAAGGATTCCTGCACTCTGTACTAAAAAGAAACCCTTATATTCTCCTTGAATCTTGAGACTTCCAAGGTCTCGATTTGAGGCTTCCTTCAAGGACTTCAATGGTGGCTTTCTACTCCACCTTTTTGCTTGTAATGGTGGCTTCTTTTGGCCATGAAAGTGCTACATATTTTTTTATAGTTTTTGTGCTTTTAACAACACAAACTAATTGAGAATAACTAGTTAAAAAATCAACTAGTATAGTGCTTAATAGATGCACTTTTAATGGTAACAATAATCTCACCTTATTGCTCCACTAATTTCTCAAAAATACACTTAACAATTCCACTGCAACCTTTCAAGCATAATCTGGAATGAACTCTTGCAAATTTCACTACAAACACAGTTGTAGGATCTAGTCTTCTTTTTCTCTTCAAAATATAAGATAGGTAGTTGATTGTAACTCTGAAATCTAATCAACTCCTAATGTGCAAATGAACCTTAAAAGGAATTTTTCTCTTTTGCACTTTTGAATACTGTAATTCAATTTTCCTCTTTGCAACTTTTGATCCAATATAAGGTGCTTTAACAAATCTGATAAGTAATCCAATTAATGAATCTACTTGCACCAATAGTTGCTTACCTTTTTGAAATCTTTTTGTAGAGGATGTAGATCAAGCTTGTTGCTTTAGATTTCTGCAACTTTTGTTAGCTTTTCCAAAAAGCTCCTCCTTCACCAAAAAGAGGTCTCAAACTTTCTTTCATGAGCCTAGGGTTTGGTGGCTTGTTCTTCTCTAGTAATATTCTCCTTTCTACTGTAGATTTGGAGAAATATTTATGCCTTCTTGTTGTGAAAGGTAATCTTCAAATCTCTCGGATTTGGCAAGCTTCTTCTGTCTTCAAGTCTTCTTGTCGAATTTTGACTTCAAGTAGGATCTTCTTCTCAAGACTCTGAATGTCTTGAGGTCTTTTGTATCTTCTTTGGCACTCCTTGCCAATTCTTCTTCTCCTTATTGGGCTTGTTTTTGGATGGTGATAATTGTCCCAATTCTTTCCCTTATCAGAAACTTTCTCCTTGATGGAGAATTTCTCCAATGAGTTCTTCTAGGAACTCTTTTGATGATCTTGCTTCAGCAACAAGGCTCTCCAAGCCTTTTTCTTGAGACCTCTCCTAGGTCTTCGATTTTGTAGCTTCTTTGGTCTTCCTTGAGACCTTCTTCTTCAACTTCTAGAATTGAGATCTCCTTCTTGGATCTCTTGATTCTGTTGCTTCTAGATTTGAATAGGACTCTCCTAGTCCTTCTCGTCCTTCCAAGAATGGAAGTTTCTTCAATGAGATCTTCACTTGATCTCTTCACCTTCAAGTTTGCTTTAGGTGTTGGATTGATTCTGAAGAAGATACTCTTCCTAAATTTCTTGTAGGAAGTTTCCCAACTCACTGAATCTCCTTTCCCTACAATAAATTATTAGTACTAAAATCTGAATCTGCTTCTGAATCAGGTACTCTCTTCTGGAGTCTTCTTTAGGATCAAGGCTTTTGTGGCCTTTTTTCAGATCAAGGCTTCTATGGCCTTTTTTTAGATCAAGGCTTTTGTGGCCTTTTTTTAGATCAAGGCTTCTATGGCCTTTTTTAGATCAAGGCTTTTGTGGTATTTTCTACTGTGAATTTGACTCTATCGATGGAGATCTTCAATCTCTAGACTTCACCATGACTCTTTCTCCTAGAGTCTCTTCTGTAGTATTCTTCTCTTGCAACAACTAATCTCTGCACTATGAAGGCACTCCGACCTTTGGGCAACGAAGTTGAAATATCCTAGCTTTCTATTGTAGGAGGTGTCCCAATCATCTGAGAGTTAGTTCCCTGCAATAAAAGAAACTTCAAGCAATAGTAAACTTTTCAGATCTCTTAGATGAGCTTCACTAGTTGATTCATCAAACTAGTGGATCAAATGTTGAGTCCTTATCTTCACGAGTTTTTCTGCAACTCTATGGGAAGACTCTGAGCCAAATGAATTTCACAATTTCTCTTTCCAGTCTGTTCTACCAAACAATCTTAAGGCAACAAAATTTACATGCAATGGGTCCAATGGAACATCCAGTTTGCAAAAATTGAAGCTATGGTGATTGGCCCAATTTTTAACAATAGTACTTTCTCGAAGCTCTCCCTACCACCTTGATTCTTCTGAATATTTTTGCAAGAGCCTGTGCACTATGGCGAATCAGGTTCACAAAAATTTAGGCTCAATAATAATGGTGGTTCTCCTCTCAATCTACAGTAGCTAGTTCTACTGTGACTAGATCTACCATGGCTCTGATACCACTGTTAGCTTTTGAGGTAGATCGCAATGGGAGATGGCAATCACAAGATGCAAAAATATGAGAGAAAGTAAATTCATGAGATTGCAAAAATATGCTATAAATAGAAATGATGGAAATGAATACAATATTGCTATGGAGGAAATGGACACTCCATGCAAGAAGCTACAGGACTACATTGTACTCCATCACTAATGGAGTTACACAGTAATACTACTACTACCTACTGTCTTGTCAATCTCTTACAATGAGGCCCTTTTATAATGGAAGATAGATTCCTTGGCCAACACTCTACCTAGTTGTACAAGGGACACCTTGCACATTTACAACTTGCACATTGACACTTGTGCATTTATTACATTGCATAAAGTAACTAGATAACTTCCCCCTAAAGTAATCTAATGTCCTAAGTATGTACCTAGAAAGGTACATTTACATGATCCAAATGATGTAATAGAATCTAACTCTAACACGAATATATCATCCTATAAATTTGTATCCTACTTAGTTGATACCTATCTCATCAAATCAACTAATGCTTCCACCACAAATAGTAATTGATGGATACAACCTATTAAAGATCGTCAAAGCTAATCAGTTTGTGGCAAAAACCAATGGTATCACTTGACCAACTCAAGCATCTCTTTCCTTAGTTAGAATTAGATGCTATATGAACCATTACTTCCTACGACACACCAATGATTAAAGCAAAGCAGGGGCCAATCAAGTCCTTATAGATTTAGATATCAAATTGACTAAACCTCAAAAGCCTTGACACACATCAAGAATATTTACATATTAACTTAGCACCATACATACTTCGAGTGTCAAGCTTGTTTATTTCATCAACCTTAGCTTTGGAATTATGCACAATCTAGCACCAAACTTACAATGCCATCAAAGCCACCATACAAGGCACCAAACACCAATACCCCATTTCATCATCAGATGTTAAACCCTAAATTAAAAAATCTATAACATATCGTGTCAATAGCAAAACCATAGCTAGCAAATTGCAAGTCATCTTGTCACCTAGCACCAAATCAAGAAGGAAGGTAAATAACTCTACAATTGTTCTTCTTAAATTGGTTCTTGATCAATTAAAAGATTAATCGCTTCATCTCCCAACTACCTTGTAACTATTTTATAACATATATATAACTTAGATGCATAGGTTCTTCTTCTTCTTCTTCTAGTCTTTCTCTACTACTTCTTTTATAGTTAGAAGCATATCACCAATGCCCAACACACACTGGCATCTCGTTGCCTACAACTTGTAACTAAAATTAAGGTTTTTGTTGATTCTACTACATGAGAACCTTGCATTATGTAGTCCATGCACTTATTTTTCTCATCTATAAGTAAAGAATTTCATTTATTTGGATACTTTTGATTTTTCTTACATCATGGAGGCAGTAGACCGTTATGTCATGTTTTTTTGCACAACTTTGAAGCATAACTCATATCAAGTCATGAGCTAAATTTAGGATTTGTCCTCCATCTCATCATATTGGACCCCATGGTGTGGATCACTTATGACATAAATTTTTTGTTGGGATATTAAGAGTACAATCACACTAAATTAAGGTTGATATTGGCCATTATATACTTTCTGAGAATAGGATATTATTGAGAACCTTTTTATTTTCCCATGTTTAATGTAGCATAAAATTTGAGGTGGATATTATTGCTTTTCTAGGGATGATGAAGGGAGTCTATCTTTCATTTTTTACTACCATAACTAGTCATTGGCTATCCTTCATAAAATAATAGTTCTTCTTTGTTAGATTCCACATGTACCCTTGATGACTATATGCTTGATTACTCCCTTATTTAGGTCTCCTTATGAAGATAATGGTACAAAGCATCATAGAGAAACTTTTACAGAATATGGAGATACAACTAGGAGAGTTAGGGGATATGTTACTCCCAATGCCAAAAGCTCAACCAACACTCTTAAAGCTAGCAACTATTAGAGGATGGTAATTATCATTTGCATTTGTTCTCAATTTAATCATTAATGTACATTATCAACTTTGTTAATTCTACCAATGGTTTTTTCTACTTGACTATTAGGAGAGCACATTGTGATTTGCTAACCCTAAGGATAGTGCCACAATGTCCCCTTGGCATTGGACATTATTAGACTCTACCTCAAAGACTTCTTACAAATTGATAGTGTTGACACTTGACAATGTTTATGTTGTACTCTTGTATGATGGTTAGCAAGAATGAAAACAAATATTTACCTACATTAGATTCCATTTGGTGTGGACTCTTATAGAGCCATTTGGTACATTCTCCCTTGCTTTGGGTGAATGGGTTTCTACTTTAGTTTATCTTATTTTAAGGGGTATACATTAAGCAGTCTTGAGAGTATTACGGTGATTGTAATTTAACAGTCCCATAAATATATTTGGTTATTTTGGAACACTAGTAAAGTGTTTTCTTTCCTTCTTCCTTTCTTTCCTACCTAATCATCTAGTGATTTAGTTTAAGGTTATATGGTGATATAACACTGTTGCTTTCTAACACTAGTGTAGATTCTAGTCTGCCCATAAATATTTTATAACTTCAAATAGTATGTTTGTTGTTTGAGCATTTTATGAAAGGGTTTTGTACACAATAATAATAATGTAATCCTGATATCAAAAGTCAAACCTGTATAAGACTTGGCAAGCCTATTTTTCGGTCAAGACTAAGGCTGGGAGGAAAGCACATGATGCAGGCAATGACTTGGTAAGTATGAAAAAAAAAACAATAAAATTTAATAGATGTTACAAAAAGTAACTTGGTTAGGGTCAAAATGAGTTGGCCAGGGTCAACCTGCTCATGGACTTCATGTACTCATAGACTTGGCAAGAGCCTCAATAGTATGATTGCAATATCTCTCCTTTGGTAAACTCATTGTTGAAAGAGACTGACTTCGGACTTATTGGATCAAATTGTTTTAATTCTCTACTATCGAACCTTATGACCATCTTGCCCATGATCTTCACTTGATAAACAACGTTCTATGCAACTTCTTATACATATATCTTACTTTCCCAAAAGTTTCTAGAGCGTTTCCTTTATTAAACTATGTGAATAAAAGGAAAAATGTTTACATGAGCATGTATTCCAAATATATATGCAGCAGCATTTATCCTTTCAACAATAATTTTGAACAGTACACAGTACCAAACCTTCTTTCAAGACTTTATAAAATGCAGCCATTCATAGTCCAGAAATGGTGCAATAAATGCAATTTATTTATAAATAGAGAAATAGATATTTCTTGCTAAATCTCCATTCACTTGGTTTTAAGCATTAATGGAACTCCGATGTAAGTTGTAACCATAACAAGCGATTAAGGATCTCATTTCTTCGACAAGTTTGCCATATTACTCTATTTTGCAGGCATTAGATATTTGATCTGATACTTTCACATTACTGTCTTAACAGACTGTCGTCTGGCTATTAACTGCGGAGGACCACAACTTTCTGCCAGAAACCGTGTTTTTGATGCAGATAATTTTCAACTGAGTGCCTCATCATTCCAGCTAAGTCCCACAAAAAAGTGGGGAGTTAGTAATACAGGATATTTTATAGATGCTGAATCTCAGTCTCAGACTCAGTACGTAGCTTTCAACTCTACAGTTGATCCAGAGCTGTACAAGACTGCACGTATTTCTCCTAGCTCTCTCAGGTACTATGGCCTTGGGCTCCAAAATGGGCAATACAGAGTAGAGCTTCACTTTGCAGAGATACAGTTTCTAGATACCAAACCCCCAAAAGGAGTGCGGATCTTTGATGTCTATATTCAGGTATACCATTTCCCTTTTAGCAGTTACATTCAGTTTTCACCAGGCTGCAACATGATTGTTCTTTGCATCTAAGATTTCTAGAAAAGTGATAAAAGATTGGAGAGCTTAAATTATGAAACAGGTCATCTTTCGTGTATTAGCTTTCTGACCTTCATGCTTGGTCAAATTCATCAAATAAATGCAGGGAAAGAAAGTGTTGAAGGACTTTAATATAAAGGAGGTAGCTGGAGAGAAAAATTCTGTGGTCATTATGAACTACACTACAAATGTCACAAATCATTTTTTAGAGATTCATTTTTTCTGGGCTGGGAAAGGGACATGTTGTGAGCCACAAGATGGAACATATGGACCTCTGGTATCCGCAATTATAGTTGAGCCTGGTAAGTTACACTATCCTTTATTGTCTTTCAACTATTTAAAACTCTCAATGAAAGGGAAAGAACTCAGTATTCTTTAATCAAAAAACACACTACATAAATTACAGTGTTTCTTTTGAAAAGAGAGAAAACATTGGGATCTCTTATTTTTGTGCTAGTATTTGATGTCAGTGAATTTCATTGTGGCAGAATTTAAATGTCATAATCCCAGGAACACTACAACGATTAAGATAGTCGTAAGTATTGTCGGAGTAACAGTCACTTTGGGCCTTCTGATGATGTTATCTGTATTTTTTATCAAGAGGACAAAAAAATGGGACATGATAGTCTCCTTTGTCATGAGGAAGAAAGGTGAGGATAATTTCAAAACTGAGACATTCTAGTTCTGTTAATGTTTTAATTTATCAATTTAATTTTACAATCTTTCTTGTATATGTTTGAATGTTTTCCAGAATCGAAGAAAACGGGGGGTCATTCTTTCAGCTTAAAGGCGATGAAAATTGCAACAAACAATTTTAATCCTGAAAATAAGATAGGAGAGGGTGGATTTGGTGCAGTTTACAAGGTATACTAAAATTCACCCTAAAACTTTCGTTGAGCTTACGTGGCCTTAGGCATGATTATAACTTGAAGCAAAACATGCAAGCAGGGTTACATCGAAGGCACTTCAAGGATTCATGGAATGTTATAACAACAGACTTTATTGTGCAGGGTACGCTACGAGATGGAAGGAAAGTGGCAATAAAGCAGTTATCATCTGTGTCCAGACAAGGGAATCGTGAATTTCTGACTGAAGTGAGCACAATCTCTGCAGTGCAACATCCAAATCTGGTTAAACTTTATGGCTGTTGTGTCGAGGGCGAGGAGCTTCTCCTGGTTTATGAATACATGGAAAATGGCAACCTTGGTCGAGCTTTATTTGGTAAAACTTCCCTTCTCTCTACGATGGTCTGCACGAAAAAGAAAAATCATTTGTTATAAAGTAATGATATAGGATCAATTTTATAGAAAGTAGGTTTAAAGGTGGTAGCCTTTGGTCGCATTTATGTGAGACTTCTTACTCTATCAATGCCTGACATATGTGCGAGAGGGCCAGGTAGTTGATCTATGTGTGAGAGGGTCAGGTAGTTAATCTTTTTTTCTAAGGGATTTATGTGATATTGTTCCTATTACAAAATTCCATGCACACTAATATGGGGAGTTAATTTTTTTTTTAAGGGATTTATTGATATTGTTCTATTAAAAATTATAATATTTTTTTTCCAGGTTCAGCTGAGAAGATGGTCAAGCTAGATTGGCCCACTCGATATAAAATTTGTGTTGGAGTTGCGCGTGGTCTTGTATTTCTTCACGAGGAGTCACTTCTAAGAATTGTGCATAGAGACATCAAAGCTACAAACATTCTCTTAGACAAAGATTTAAATCCCATAATAGCAGATTTTGGGTTGGCCAGGCTATTTGATGAGGAGAACACTCATGTCAGCACAAGGGTTGCTGGAACCATGTAAGCTGCAAAGCAACCATCTATTTTCAAATTTCCCTCTATTACATAATTATTTCCCATAGTGCTAATTTTTTGAATATTTCGAATCTTCAGTGGGTATCTAGCTCCAGAATACGCTCTAAAAGGTCATCTCTCAGACAAGACAGATGTTTACAGCTTTGGAATTGTTGTGCTTGAAGTTGTTAGTGGCAGAAGCCATACAGACCTAAGTTTGGAAGAAGAAAAATGTTATCTCCTTGAATGGGTAACATTTTGTATTCAAATCATATTCGTTATATGATGTAATTGACTATTAAATGTAAATGCGATAATGTAATCAATTGTTTTGCATCACAGGCGTGGCATTTGTACGAGAACAAGGATATACTAAAGTTGGTGGATGCGAACCTGCTGCAATCAGAATACAATGAAGAAGAACTGATGAGGATGATTCATGTGGGTCTGTTGTGCACGCATAAGAATCCTGGCAGAAGGCCTTGTATGTCTGCAATCGTTGAAATGATGGAGGGCAGAATGGAAACACCTGCTCCGCAGAGTCGCCCTGGATATCTCAACCATTCCCAAGCTTGGGACCTTGCTCATGGTGTGCAGCATGTTCAGGCGCAATCCTCGACAACTAACAGCACTAACCACTGGGATTCTTCCCAGGAAAGCTTCTAAGGGTTTAAGGAAAAAAACAAAAATGTTTGAAAATTGCATAAGAATTGCTTTCCTGCGTATAGACCAATCTTTTAAAGAAGTCCTCGAGGATGGTAAAAGGTTTGTTATTTTTAAAAAATATTATTAATAAAGGCTACCAAATCAAAAGCAAACAAATTACTCTAAGATTTTATATACGTATACAAAGGTTTTTTTTTTTTTCAACTCATTATTCTGTGAAAACTTAATCTATTAACTAAATATTAAACTATATAAACATATTTTTAAATATTTTATTTTATATTGGTTTATTGAGCATTTTAGTTATAGTTATATTTATCTTAAATACTAAATATTATTTATGAAATATATATTTTTAGTTGTAATATATGAAATATTTTTATTTTAATATTTATATATTAAAAAAAAATTATTTTATAAAATAAATATTTAAATTATTTTATTATTAATTCATAAAAATAGATTTATTTTTTTATAGATTTGATTTATTAATGAATATAATTGTTAGTAATATAAGATATAGATTAAATTATAGTAAATATTGAAGAAAGGAAAAACATTTTTTTTTGTTAATGTCTTAGCATAACTAAAATAAGTAGATAAATGGAGTTAAGCATTACAATAAAATAAAATAGTCTTAAAAAAAAAACTATACAAATACAAAATTAACAAGTGTAAGATAAAATGTATATAGGTTAATTTGGAATGGAAAAAAATTTCAAGTGAAATTGTCTTGTATAAATGTATTTTGCTTATGTTATAAAGATATAATATATATGTTATAATAGAGCCTCAAATATATCTTATCAAGAAGAGGTATATAGTGAGTAGAGACCATGAATGAAAATTTGCTATCAAGTAAGTGGTTTTTCATCTTTGGTATATTAGTGCAATCATTGGCATTCAGATATATCACCAAAAACTTAAGAGCTCTATAGTAAACAATATTATGGTTATGTATCTTCTAATCACTACTCTAATACCTTCTATTTTTTTTTTTTCTTATAGAGGCCTATAATACACCTAAGACCATATCATGCACACTCATTTTGGGTAATTAAAATGAAATATATTAGAAATAATGCATCATTAATTATATGATATGATTAAATTTAATTTAAGTGATACATATTTGGAGAGGTGAAGGGAGTGGGGGTTGGTTCATCTAAAATATAAGAGAAAATATTCCCTTCATTTTTCATCCTCTAATAAACAGTTTGTTTGGTTGCATTTTTTTTTCAATTTAGTTTCATAAATGATGGGGAAGATTCATATTAAAATCTTAATTGTTAGGGTTGTTTTCCAATTATATTGGAAGAGAAATTCTAGACTCGGTTTTATTCATAATTTCATCCATATGAAAACCTTACCAATTTTCTTAGTTGTCTTCTCATATATGGCATATTATTTGGTTACAATTTGCTTGAAGTCTAGAGACTATTTGACCTCAATTAGAAGAATCATTTTTCTCAATTATTTCTATCAAGGAACTATGACCTCTACATGTGGTAGGAGGTATTATGTTATGATCTCTATTGTATTTTTTTACTATAGTGGAAGATTGAAAAAAAGAGTAAATTGAAATTCCATTGGTATTCAAGTTCAAATTGAATACAAAAGTAACTTGGTACCTATTTTATTCATAGATGGTAAATTTAATGATGCCAATGGAAATATAATTACCCTTGTCATAGAAATGTAAAAATGAAAAGGGGTATAAAAAATATCATCAAACAAGGCACCCAGGATACATAGTAAAAACAGGGGGTTTATTAAATTATAAATATATTAGGAGTGGTATTCATAATTGAGGATTGAGAGGAAGAAATGAAATTGAGGGGTATTCTCTAACACCTTATGAATGCACATATTATGTCATAGTTTTATTGATTTGAATTCTTATGGTTTTCCTCTATCTTATGTAGCAAGGGGATTTGGCTTCTATTACACTAAAAAATATTTTATTTGTGGTGCCTTGGGTGATTTGGAAACATGCATCTTCTACTTTGGCACCTCTTAAGTGTTATGTAAAAGTAGCACAAAATATTTTTGCTTTGCTTAGCAATTTTCTCCCAATAAGATCTAGCAAACCTAAAGGCTTACACCAAGTTATCACTAATAAGGAGCTTTACATTAAACACATATGCCAATGAAATCCAATAAAATAATTTTCTATAAGTGAGTGAGGAGGTAAGTGAACTTAGGGTTTGATGAGGAAAGCTGCTTTGCTGGATTTTTTTTGAGACCTATCTGGTGGGCTCTGCGGGGATGGCAGTAGTTTCTGGAGGAGGTATGAACAACTGGAGGAATGTAGTGATGGCATTAGGTCCGTCACGAGAGCGTGCATGCTAGGGTCTGGTATTTCTTTTAAAAATGATTGGAAGGAACAGGATTTCCCATTGCATGCCAGGAATCGCTTGTTAAAGAACAATGGATGTTTGGAACGATGTGAAGCCAGGCCGGTTCTAGTGGTTCAACCAGACTCGGTGGCAGAAGATGTGGAGTATTTAACCAAACATGCACTTATTGGTAAATTTATGGGCATCCAAATTTCTCTTCCCTTTGTGGAGGCTTGGGTTAGGAAGACTTGGAACCTTGAAGGTGATGTGGAGGTGATGCTTGAGTGCAAACAACTATTTTATGGTGGTTTTTCTTGTCTTGCGGATCGTAACAAAGCATTTGAAGGAGGTCCCTATTTCTGTAACCAAGAGGGACTCTTTCTTAAACCCTGGCATGTGGGTTTCAACCCATCAGAGGAGTGACCATCACGAGTTCCGGTGTGGGTTCGGCTTTCGTGGCTCCCATTGGAATTTTGGAGAAATGACATCTTGCATATGATTGCCCTTCTACTTGGGAAGCCGGTTGGGCCGTCACGACAAACGCTAGATAAAAAGGTAATCTCTGTTGCCTATATCTGTGTTGAAATTGATTTAAACAATCCTATTCCAGATTCTATTGAAATACAGTTCGGATCAACCAAATGGGTTCAAAAACTTGACTATGAAGCTCTCCCATTTCGTTGTCGGATTTGCCATGAATATGGCCACTTACAAAGAAAATGCCCTAAGTTTGTCCTGCCTGTGGCTTCAAATCCTAGGCCCTCTCGAGCTGTACAAAATATGGATAAAGGAAAAGCCCCGATAAAGGAGGGGGATCAAGATAAGGAAGGCTTTGTTATGGTAAAACCTCAAAACAAAGGAAGAAAGGCAAAAAAAGACATTAAGGATAACCAGTCAGATGCTTAGCTCAACCGTTTTGAAATTCTAGAGAATCTTGATCAGTGCGTGGAGATACCTGAAACATCGCTACCTGTTATAGATATAACAGGACCAAATCAGTTGTCTCTTCATGAGGTGGAACCAAGGGAACCAGATATAGGGGGTTTAAATGAAGAACATAGGGCTTTGGTTTCGAGTATAGGTGATATGGTTGGCCCTAGCCCTGGAAGTGAAGTTATCTTAGAAAATGGCATAGATTTAGACATGCCCTCTCCTACCCAGGCACTGATGCAGTCATCCATGGACTGTAAAACTCCTACGGTGCTGGGATTGTAGCATAAAATAATTAAAAAAATGCTTCAGATAAGAATATGAAGGTGGGTCGGAAGAAAGACCAAGATAAAATTAAGGTAATGGGGGAGACTTTGGTAGAGTCAGGTTTGGTGAGAACATTGGACTCCCATTTTTATAACCCCCAAAAATGATTGTACTTTCATGGAATGTAAGGGGGTTGAACAACATCCCCAGGAAAAAAGTTGTTCGTGATTTGATTCATGTTCATTCTTCGGATGTGGTTTTTATTCAGGAGACTAAATTAGCTATTGATAGTTTGTTCAATATTGCTCCCAAGTTGTGGAGAAAGGGGCAATGTCAGTGTATTGGTGCATGTGGATATGCTGGTGGCCTTGCTTGTTTATGGGATCTAGTTAAGATCTCTCCTCTTACCTAGATTTCCAGCAGGTGGTCTATTTCGATGATCGGGCATGATAATGAATCTGGTGAGACCATCCTACTTACAAACGTGTATGCTCCTATTGATTACAATGGTAAAGTGAATTTATGGGAGCACATTGGCTTTGTGAGAAGTTTGGCTCCCCTGTACCCATGGATTTTGGCTGGAGACTTCAATTCTATCACTTTTCTAGAGGAAAAACGTGGTGGGATTGATCGTCTTGAGCCTTTTTCTTCTATCTTCAATGCTCATATCCGAGCCTTGAACTTGGTTGACATCAAGCTGGATAATGGGATATTTACCTGGCATAATAGAAGATGTGGGGAATATTCCATTTCAGAGAGACCTGGATAGGTTTTTGATCTCTAGTTTTTGGATTGGCAATAATAGAAGCACTAGTTCCGTGATTATGGAGGGTAGAGGATCTGATCATTGGCCTATCAAACTCTCTGCTCTGGAGTTAGGGCTAAAAAATAATCCCTCATTTAAGTTTCAACTTATGTGGCTGCGAGATCCTAAGCTTCATGATTTCATGCGAGGCTGGTGGACTAATGGCAAACCTCCTCATGGCACTGCTATGTACTCCTTTATGAAGCGACTTCAATTTGTTAAGCATAAATTGAAGAGATGGAATAGACTAAATTTTGGGAACCTTTCCTTGGCTAAGCTGGCAGCTCTTAGGAGGGTGGAAGAAGCCTCAAGGAAGATTAGAGATCAGGGACTCACAGAGGAGCTTCTTGTTGAGGAATCTAAAGCTGTAAAAGACCTTGCTGAATGGGAACTGAGGGAAGAAATTTTTTGGAAACAAAAAGCTCGAGTAGATTGGCTTCAGGAAGGGGATAGGAACACAACCTTCTTTTATAACTCTGTTAAGGCTCGTCGTAATGGTAACCTGATTACCTCTCTTGTTAATTCTCGGGGTGCCCTGCTTTCTTCTTTCAAGGATATTTCGGAAGAGACTAAGAGGTATTTTTCCTCTCTCTTCAAGGAGGATGCCCTCTCGGATGATGAGGAAGAAAAACTTATTCTAAACTGTATTCCCTTGATTGTTTCTAGAGAGATGAATGAGCACTTGATGGATCCAATTTCCCTTGAGGAGCTGAAAAGTGTTGTATTCAAGATGAAAAAGGGGAAAGCCCCGGGTCCGGATGGATTCCCAATTGAGTTTTATCAAGAGTTTTGGGAATTAATCAAATTTGACCTTTTGGAAGTGGTTCGTGAGTCCCAAAAGAACAAACAGATGCTAAGGGCCCTAAATGCTACCTTTGTGGTGCTTATTCCCAAGAAATAGGGAGCAAATTCCTTGGATATGTTCAGGACTATTGCTCTCTGTAATGTTGTATATAAGATCATCACAAAAATTATTGCTGAGAGGCTGAAGATATGGTTGAGCAAAATCATCTCTAAGGAGCAAGGTGGGTTTGTTGCTGGCCAACAAATCATGGATGGGGTTGTTATTGCTACAGAAGCTATTCACTCAATGGAAACTTCTAAGAAGAAAACTATGTTCATTAAGTTGGACATGGCAAAAGCCTATGATAGAGTTAGATGGTCCTTTCTTCAAAAAATTCTTGTTGCTTTTGGCTTTGAGGAGGAATGGATTAGATGGGTGATGAGCTGTATTTCTTCTTCCTCATTCTTTGTTCTTGTTAATAACGAGACTATGGAGTTGTTTGAGGCCTCAAGGGGATTGAGGCAAGGAGATCCTCTATCTCCTTATTTGCTTATTATTATGGCAGAATGGTTGGGCAGATTACTCAAGTCTCAGGTCAGGCATGGTCTCATTCAGGGGTGGAAGTGGGATAACGAGTTTGCCACCTCTTTCCCACCTTCAATTTGTTGATGATACTTGCTTTGTTGGGAGTTGCCACTATCAAGGAAGCTGGAAACATTAGACAATCTCTTGACATATATCTTGGTGCTTCTAGACAGGTGATTAATGAGGACAAGTCCTTTATTTTCTTCTTCAATACCCCCCCTCTTATTCAAGCCAGGATTGCTGGCATTCTAAGATTCCAGGTTGGGACTCCCCCCTTCATTTATCTTGGGATCCCGATTTCTTCTCATCCTCTGCCTAGATCTTATTGGCAATCTATACTTGATAAGTTTAGAAGGAAGGTAAATCACTAGACTGTCAGATGGCTATCCTCTGCAGGTAGAGTATTTCTTTTAAAATTTGTTATTCAAGCTTTACCCATTTACAGATGTTTTGTGCAAATAGCTCCTCGTTTCATCAAGGACATGGATGCTCTGTCAAGACAATTTTTGTGGTCTGGCAAACTTGATCAATCTAAATGGAGTTTGGTTAGATGGGATTCCATTTGTAGGCCAGTTCAAGAGGGAGGCCTTGGGTTGCGATAGGCAACTCTTTCTGGGCAGGCTTTGGCTGCGAAACTTTATTGGAGATGGTGTACCTCTCAAGATCAGATTTGGGCTAAAATATTATCTTATAAATACTTGAGAGGTATTTTTGAGGCAAATATCCCTAGAGCCAGTTTGGTTGGGAAAGGTTCTATTATCTGGGACACTCTGAAAAGAGGAGCTAATCTAATTAAGCAGGGTTTGTTCTGGATTTGCAATTGGGGATCAGATGTTCTTTTCTGGGAGGATTCTTGGGATGGCCACCCTCCTATCTTGACTCAATATCCCAGGTTACATTCCCTAAGCATTTTTTTCTTGGAAGAAGGATGGTCTCATGTGGAGGACTTTAAAAAAATCCAGTATTTTGGAAATATGGAGATGTACAAATGGAAAGATCCACAGGAATGGCCCCAAGGGGGATTGGCCAAGGATAGAGAGGTGCTTGCTCTTATTATTGCAAGGAGGCCTTGTTCTTCATTGAGGGATAAAGACATTCTGGCTTGGAACCCTAATCCCAAGGGAACCTACTCTGTAGCCTATGGTTATCAAGTTCTTGATAAGAAAAAGTTAGGGAGTCTCCCTGTCACATGGTGGAAAAAGGTGTGGGATAGATTTGCTTGGCCGAAATGTAACTTTTTTCTCTGGCTGGTAGCTCGTAATAAATGCCTCGCTTGGGATAACTTGAGGAAGAGGGGATTTCAGGGTCCCTCTTTATGTGTCCTTTGTGGTAAGAATGAGGATGACTCTTCTCATTTATTTTTCCAATGCTCCCTTTGCCAGAGACATTTGGCACTATTGGTGGAGTGCCTAGAACCATCCTTGTTTTCATGTGCTATCCCTAGTGGAGTTTTGGAGTAGTCTGGGCAGACCTCCGGCCAAGGCCCCCTTCCTCCAAGTGGCTTGGAATTTGGGCCCTTCTTGCATAATTTGGTTTATTTGGCTCGAACGAAACCGATGCATTTTTGAAGGAAGTCATTTGGCTGTTCAACAGATCTGGCAAAGGATCCTGTGTATGGTTCAAGAAACTATCCATAGTAAATGTGATGTGGACCCTCATTTGGACTCTAAGGAGGAGAAGGTACGACAGGCCCTTGGTTTGTTTAGGGTTGGTGTGAATTCTTCTAGCCCTAGTAGGATTCCTCAGCTTAGCAAGAAGGTTAGGAGAGAGGGTAGATGGAGACTGCCCCCTAGAGGAGTTTTAAAAATTAATACTGATGGGTGGACATGCTAGAATTGGTGGTGTTGGGAGAGATTTTGCTGGCGTGGTCAGTTTTTTCTTTTCCATTTATAAATGTGTTCACTCCAACAATCTTATGGAAGCTCTGGCGATACTTGAGGCCTTGCAAAGGGGGTTTTCTCTTGGCTGGCATAGGATTCTTTGTGAGTCTGACTCTCAAATTTTGGTTAATCTTTTAAACAACAAAAGAGTGGAGGATGTTAATTGGTAGTTGGCCTCTGTGACCATTCAGATTCTCAGAATGAGTGAAGAGTTCAAATTTATATCCTTTGTGCACATTCCAAGGGAATGGAATGGGGTTGCTAATTACCTGGCCAAAAGGGCTTCTGAGCTATTGGATACTCAGAGTATTGATAACTGGGAGAGTCTCCCATCTAGGGATTCTCAACACCTATGGGAGTTGATCCATAAGGATGTTCAGACTTAATGTGGTTTGTTTTTTTTTTGTTTTCTTTGGGAGTTGACCTTGTCTGGTGATTTAGCCTATCTTGTTGCTTATTTGAGTCCTGGGTGGGGGCTCAGCTGTACTTTGTAATCCAGACTTTTTATCAATAAATTATTACCCCTTTATTTAAAAAAAAAAGGAGGTAAGTGAACTTGTTAATATTTTTCTAGAAAGAACTTTTATATCATTAGTATACTTGTTGAAATTACATGTAATTGTCTTCATGATGATTAAATAGGTAAGAACAAGTACAAACAAGTTTTATACACTTTTGTTAGGTGTTGACAAGATCATCATCTAGTTATTGTTGGGCATTGGTGGTTTTCCACTACAATAAAACTAATTTAGTCACCATTAATATTAAAAAGAATCTTATTGACATCAAAAAACCAATAATGTAAATAATGTGATTCTATCTATTAGAGCTAGCTATCCAAATATTTAATACTAAATCAATTTGCAAAAAAAGAAATATCCATGTTGATCCACACCTTGAATAGGATTTGATTTTGAAAAGGGGTAGGATTAGAGGCAATTGGTGATATGATTTGAATCATTAGATCCTAAAACTACCCTAAGAATGTATCTTTTTTCATCTAATACATTTAAGAATCAACTTCTTAATTTATAGGTTTTAAGTCTATATAGAAGATGAATGTGGATATTTGATCATATTTACATGTAATGGAAGTATAGTGCCTTGGAACTACCTTGGAATTCATGGTTTTTAAGAAGCACAAATTAGTGAAAAATAATAAAAATTATCTTCTAAAATCCTTCAAAGTTTGTCTAAGTCTAATATAGGTGGTGATTGGCTTAGGGTTGATTTGCTTGCAAAAGGACCCAATCAACACCAAGGAGAAAACTGCTTAGGATCAACTAATGATTCATTAGCAAAAGCAAGTTTTTTTTTTTGAAAATTTTGAAAAAACTTGTATTAAAACAAAGATCAATTACAAATTGGGAAGGGAAATTTCCCATCCGAAATCAAAGAGAACACCAGCTTACAAAAGGAAGGAAGATTTGCAATGGGGCCAAATCTCCTAAACCATTAACTAGCAAACAGGGGGGTCAGATTGGTCTGTAGATGCAACTTGTTGCGAAATCGCGACACTCTTGCCCTCTTCTCCTTTGGCCGCGAAAATGCAACATGTCGCGATATCGCGACACTTTTTTCCTTTGGGCGCGACAATGCAACATGTCGCGATATCGCGACACTTTTTCCTCTTCTGTCCGTGACATTGCAACATGTCGCGATATCGCGACACTTTTTCCTCCTTTGGCCGCGGCAAAGCAACATGTCGCGATATCGCGACACTTTTTCTCCTTGGGCAGCAGCGTTGCAACATGTCGCGAAATCGCGACACCTTTTCCTCCTTTTGCCGCGACGAAGCAACATGTCGCGATATCGCGACACTTTTTCTTTCTCGGCCGCGACGAAGCAACATGTCGCGATATCGCGACACTTTTTCTTTCTCGACCGCGACGAAGCAACATGTCGCGATATCGCGACACTTTTTCTTTCTCTGCCGCGACAAAGCAACATGTCGCGATATCGCGACACTTTTTCTCTTTCGGCCATGACGAAGCAACATGTCGCGATATCGCGACACTTTTTCTTTCTCGGCCGCGACGAAGCAACATGTCGCGATATCGCGACACTTTTTCTTTCTCGGCCGCGACGAAGCAACATGTCGCGATATCGCGACACTTTTTCTTTCTCTGCCGCGACGAAGCAACATGTCGCGATATCGCGACACTTTTTCTCTTTCGACCGTGACGAAGCAACATGTCGCGATATCGCGACACTTTTTCTTTCTCGACCGCGACGAAGCAACATGTCGCGATATCGCGACACTTTTTCTTTCTCGGCCGCAATGAAGCAAACATGTCGCGATATCGCGACACTTTCTCTCTTTCGACCGTGACCAAGCAACATGTCGCGATATCGCGACATCTTTCCTCCATTGACCGCGACCAAGCAACATGTCGCGAAATCGCGACATCTTTCCTCCCTTGGCCGCGACCAAGCAACATGTCGCGATATCGCGACGCCTTTCCTTCCTTGGCCGCGACCAAGCAACATGTCGCGATATCGCGACGCCCTTCCTCCCTTGGCCGCGACCAAGCACCATGTCGCGATATCGCGACACCTTTCCTCCCATGGCCGCGACCAAGCAACATGTCACGATATCGCGACAGCTATCCTCCCTTGGCCGCGACGAAACAAAATGTCGCGATGTCGCGACACCTTTCCTCCAGTGACCGCGACCAAACAACATGTCGCGATATCGCGACAACTATCCTCCCTTGGCCGCGACGAAACAAAATGTCGCGATATCGCGACAACTTTCCTCCCTTGGCCGCGATGCAGCAGCATGTCACGAAATCGTGACACCATTCCACCCTTTGCTTTTTCCTTGATCATTAGCTCAGGGACCTTTCAAGACCCTGCCTAATCGCCTCGTCCTCGGTAGCCATGTCATCGTGCAACCCGAACCCCAACCTCCTTCTCAGCACCAATCTTAGCCGGAAGTCGGCCGCTTTGTTTAAATCTCTACTCACGTAGACTGGAACCACATCATCTAATTGCCTCCATAGTTCCTTAATTTGATTGACAAGAATCCTCAACCTCCAAGCTTTCAAGGCAAAGTTCCTCATGCAATCTAGAGCTCCGACCATTATTTGAGAATCTGATTCGAGTATTATCCTCCTATGGCCCTGTTTAACTGCCCAAATAGAAGCAGATTTGATAGCTATGGCTTCTGCTTCATTGTTTGTAGCTCTTCCCAAGCCTTGCAGTTCCCAATAGAGCACTGCTCCAACATGATTACGGCAAACCACTCCAATTCCAGCTCTACCCGGGTTGCCTTTTGCAGCTCCATCAGTATTAATTTTAATCCAACCTGCTGGGGGTGGTTTCCAACTAGCTCTGATCTGTTCCTCTTGCATTTCAAGTCCTTCTTCCATTGCCCCGATAGCCACCTGAGTTTCCTCTTTAGCATAGACGGCCACAGTTTCAGTGACTTTGCTCCAAATGACCTGCCAAACTCCATCTAACGAAGAAAAAGTTTCTCTAAAGATTCTAGCATTTCTCTCCAACCACACTTGCCACCAAATGAAGTTTAATCCAAGCTCCCAACCAAGACGAAGAGCTTTAGATTTAAATCTACCCCTCTTCCATCTTTCCCAGATATTAATTCGGTTCAAGTCACTATTAACTTGAATTTTAAAACATGAAAACCATCTCTTCCAGATCTGGCGCGTGAAAGAGCACTCAAACATCAAGTGGTCAGCTGTTTCCTCGCTCTTGTAGCATAATACACATTGGGAAGGGCCGATGATTCCTTTACATCTGAGATTATCAAAAGTGAGAATTCCATTGTGCATGAACTGCCAGGCAAAAAAGTTAACTTTCAGCCACCCTTTGGAATGCCAAATCTTTCTCCAATCCTCAACCTGAAAAGTATGCGGGGGAGGCTCTGGAAGGATCTTGTCATATCCGTCCTTCACCGTGTAGACACCAAGGCTCCCATAGCCCCAAGCTAATTCATCCTCCTCGTCTCTACCTATGAGGAATCTTTCTGTCAAGATTTTAGTCATGATGGGTGCCAAATCCGGAGGGATTGAAATTGGCCACTCATCCAACTTCTTAAACTGCTTAAACTTGTAATCCCCCAGATGACTAGTGGTGAAATAACTTTCAATTTGAACCCATCCCTTGGTTTCAATGGCTGCTTTTAAAGGTTGCAATTCAGGAAATTCGACAATGATAGGTGGGTATTGATCCCAAGAATCTGACCAAAAACGTGCCTTCTCCCCTCTCCCCACTTTCCAAAATAATCGATCTTTTACAACCTTGAGATCCTAACTTGAGAGCTCTGCCACACTAAGGATCCAGTACCTTCCAAAGGGAAACGACCCACCTCATTTGGGTTAACATGTCCCAAATATTTATTGGTTAGGATTCTACTGAATAAGGAAGTTGGATGGGAAATCCACCTCCAATAAAGCTTTCCAGCCAAAGCTTTATTATTTATCTTAGATCTTCTCAGACCCAAACCTCCTTTTACCTTGGGCTGGGTCACTTTGTCCCAACCAACTAAGGCCCATTTCCTCTCGCCTTTTGCTCCTTCCCATAAAAATTTTCTGGCCATCTTGTCCAACTCTTTCCATATAGTATGTGGGGCAGCCAGGATAGAGAATTTATAAATTGGCATGGCTTGAATGACTGACTGTAGAAAAGTTAATCTACCCCCATAGCTTAACCATTTGTGAGACCAATGATTGATTCTATCCTTGATACAATCCAAAAGATTCCTCCAGATCTCTATTTTTAGTTTTTTGAAGTGCAAAGGGACCCCCAAGTAAACCACTTGGGAGAGAAGTCCTTGTGAATCCCAAGATCTCTAAGATTCTGCCCTGAAGCCTCTGATCAAGATTGAAAAAGACCACTTTGGATTTTTTATCATTGATGACTTGGTTTGAAGCCCTAAGGTAGACACTAAGAGTATCTCTGATCATTCTTGCTTCCCTGAAGTTGGCAACTCCCACCAATCCAGTATCATCCACAAACTGTAGGTGAGTCAAAACTTCCTCACCCACCTTGATACCTGTTAGCAAACCTTGTTGTCTTCTTCTCAAGAAAAGTCTACCTAGTCCTTCAGCCAATATGAGAAACAAATAGGGAGAGCAGGGATCCCCTTGACGAAGGCCACGGGTGGCTCCAAATGGTTGCGAGGGGAGACCCTTGATTAACACTGAGTATGTCGGAGTAGAGACACAACTCATGACCCATTCTATCCAATCCTGAGAGAAACCAAAGGCTGCCATCATCTTTGCCAAGAAGCTCCACTCCACCCTATCATAGGCCTTTGACATATCTAATTTTATGAACATTCCTTTATTACCAGAAGTTTGCATTGAATGGATTGCCTCCTAAGCTAGAACCACCCCATCCAGGATCTGTCTACCCTCAACAAAACCCCCTTGCTCTGAGGAGATAATGTTATGTAAAAGAGGTTTTAGTCGCTCAGCCATTACCTTTGTGATTATTTTATATATCACATTGCATAAGGCAATAGGTCTATAATCTGAAATATGAACCCCCTTCTCCCCTTTTGGAATTAAGGTGATGAAAGTATGATTTAATGCTTTAAGCATTCTTTTATTACCTCTCGGACTCCTCTATAACAACCATTACATCCTCCTCCAAGTTATCCCAAAAGGCCTGAAAAACCTCAATTGGAAAGCCATCTGGACCTGGAGTTTTTCGGTGCTCATTCCAAAGACCACATCCTTCAGTTCCTCTCTTTCAATGGGTTTGAGAAGGGACTGATTTTCTTCTTCAGAGATAACAGAAGGTATGACATCAAGAACGTCGTTTTGAGCCTCTTCATCTTGCACCATACTTTCCTTAAAAAGTTTAGAAAAATAATCCATTGCATGGGACTGCATACCTGGAAGAGTATCAAAGGAGTGTCCATTCACATCTTGAAGGGCTTCCATGTTATTCATCTGTCTCCTAGCACATGCTATCCGATGGAAAAATTTGGTATTTCTATCACCTTCTAATAACCAAGTGGTTCTTGCTCTCTGTTTCCAGAAGGTCTCCTCTTGGTTGTCAATGTCCTCAACCGCTTTACGCAAGGCATCATCCTCGGCTTTGAGCTGCTCAGTAATTGTTCCTTCCCTAAATTGTCTTTGGACCTCATCCCATCTGGCCACCAAAGGAGCTTTTTGGACCTGGAAGTCTGTTTTGTTAGCTCGCCTCCAAAGTTTCAGTTGAGCTTTGACATGATGAAGTTGTTTGTGGAATCTAAACATTGTTGTCCCATAGGCTGGGCGGCCCTCTTCCCACCACTGAGGAATTTTCTTTCGAAGTTCCTCTTTTTGTAACAAAAAATTCTCAAATTTAAATGGTTTGTGATGTTGCCCTGTCTTAGTCCCTCCTTCCAACAAAATGGGAAAGTGATCTGAAACAGGACCCTCCAAAATCTGAAATTTTGTATTCCATTTTACAAATGCCTCCTCTGAAACCAAAAAATGGTCTAACTTTACCTTCCTGCTATGTGGCTCCCTCCTCTTATTAGTCCAAGTATAGTTGGTACCAGGGCCTTTGATATCCACTAAGTGTAAAGCCTGGACTTGAGCAATCATAAGTCGATCCCCTGGGTCCAAAATTGGGGTTCCCCCTTCCTGATCTCTAGAGGATAATTTAGCATTAAAGTCCCCAGAAATAATCCAGTCTAAATCTTCCCTTGAGATTCTCATGTTATGCACAACTTTCCATTGGAGCCGCTGACCATCAAGGTTTTGAGCCCCATAAAAATTTGTGATTAAAACATGTTCAACTGTGACATTATTCCTAAAATGTGATGTGAGAACACCCCTCCAGGCTAGATGTTCTATTGCAGTCCAATCAAGAGAGTTCCAAAGAGTAACAATCCCCTTGAGGCCCCTTGGGCAGCCACATCCATATGACCAGCACCCCTCCAAATTTTGTTAACTGTTTTACACATAAGATCTAACGACATTTTTGTCTCCTGAATAAGCAAAAAGTCTGTTTTACAGTTTTCTAAGAGTCTTCGAACAACAGATTGATGGGTTCTACTGTTTAAACCCCTAACATTCCATGATTGTATAATCATTAGTTACCTTGAGAGCAATAAGAATCTATTGGCCTCACCGATCCTCCAGTGATCAGTTTGTCTCCTTGAGCTGCTAGCAATTCCTTATTTGATTTTCTACCCACTCCTTGAGAGTTGCCATTCTTTGATCTCTTTTCCACCTGAGTTATACCTAAAGTTGGCCTTTCTCTGTTCTTTTCCGCTATTCCCATGCTGACATCCTTGATCATTGGTTGCTCTTGGTTATGAACTATCAATGCCCCAACACTCTCAGACTGCGGTAACCCACTGTGGTCAATTACCTGCTCTATGACGGGGGGAGAAGAAAGAGGAGCTTGAACGTGAATGTTATTATTTTCACTATTACCATCCACGCCTTCCATGAATTGTTCCTCTTGGTCCACTAGTGTCTTAAATATTTCATACCTATTGGCGGGTTTGAGGTGGGTTTGCTCCTTGCCATATTTTTTCTTTTGCCTTCTCCTTCTTTTAGGCTGTTCAAAACCATCTCTCTGAGCTTCATTGCCCTGGGAGGTATTGGCTTGTTCTTTGTTTATTGTTGCCTTACCCTCCTTAGGAAGATTCGACATTCCTAGAGGAGCCTCCATTTTTGTGGTCATATTATTTGGGCAAAATCGGGCCAAATGCCCGTGTTTGTGGCAAACTCTGCATCTAAAGGGCAGAGCCTCATAATCCAGCTGTTGAATCCATGATAGTCCTGCAAGTTCAAGTTCCACCTCTATCGGGAGAGGCTGGCTAAGATCCATTTCCACACATATTCTTGCGTAAACAATTGTGTTCCCTTCTATTGTGTCTTTGGAGACACCCAAATGTCTTCCAAGGGAATTACCGATCATCTCCAAAACCTGCTCACTCCAAAACTCCATTGGAAGTGCATACAGACGGATCCAGGACCGGGACAACAATGGGTTCAATTCGGGGATCGAAACCCACTCTCCAGGGTTGAACAAATAAACTCGTCGGACCATAATTCCTCTTCTCTGATTCGAAAGCCCTATTTCTATCGGCCAGAGAAGAAAAACTAACAATAAAATACCCATTGCTAATAAACCACAAAGAGTACTCACCATGAGGCTCCCAGTTTTGCCGGACCCAGGAGTGCAAAAAATTCAGGGTAGGGCGAATACCCATGAATTTGCAGATCAAATCGTGATTGGCTCTATATAAGACTGTTTCTTCGACCATCCTTGGCTCAATGACAATCTTGGGCCGTGAATCGGACTGTGGCAGGCATCCATTGACTCGATGCGTTGTTGATCTGTTTCCCATAGCCGTAAAGAGCATTTTAAAGGCAGATCTTTGAGCTTCGTCCGTCTTGGATGGAGATTTATCTTTTAGCATATCTGCATAAGAGCTATTCCTCCCTAGGAGAGGATCCGGAGAAGTCCCCATTGGACCCTCCTGGAGCAGCAATCTTGCCTTCAGATCCACAGTAACCAGAAATCTCTTCGAAAACCCAACCGATGCCCTAGATTTTCCTTAGCTTCAGAAACCCTAGTTCATCACTTGGATAGTTGCATCTTAGCAAAAGCAAGTTACTCTCTTGCTTACTAAAGCAAATCACTTGCCAACAAGTGAAGGGGTAAATATAGGCACAAATTCTAAGGAGAATATTTTAAGTGTGATATCTTTGCATGTAGTGGTACACTAATTCATTTAAGAAGCCTTCTAAGCTTACTAGAGGAAAATTTAGAGGCATGTAACATTTGGTGATGCATCATTTTTCTAAAGATGCCCCCAAATATTTACTTTTACTAGGAGTAATTATTTCATACCTTAGATAACTTAGGGTGAAACTCCAAAAAAAAATAGGAGACATGGGCTCCATTATATTTATGTTTTGGCCATGATATTTTAGGACTACACTCTATGAGACCCACATTGTGTTTTGATCCCATGATATTGTTAGAAAATAGAAAGTCCTTAGGCATTTCATCAGTGACACTGTCTTCTTAGTTTGTTAAGTGTGTGGTGATTAAGGTATTGTCTTTTTTTCCATATTATGATTTGTTTAGTAATTTCATACTGAATGAATGGGAGAACATTGATATTTGGATTCTCATGTGTTGATTGATCATACACATTTCCTCAATATGGTTAAAACTTGTATATCATTTGAATCTCTCACACCCTTAATCTTTTATGCATGTTTAATTTTTACACTTTATTTCTCATGCAATTAGTGTAGGATAATGTAGGAGTATTCTATGAGGATAGTGGGGAGGTTATTATAATCTAGAGGTTGAGAGGAGCCATTGACACTTCATTCCAACTTTGTTCAATATAGAATTGTGGCACACCATTAAATTATAATTCAAGACAAGTTTTTAATTGAACATAGTTTTTTCCACATCTAATAGAATAATTCTCCATTATTTGCCCCACACACAAACACTCATTGAGATCCCCATAGTGTTCCATTCAACATAGTTTCTATAATGCTTTGTGGGACTCATACTCATCCATTTATTTATCCTAATTTGGTTAAAATTCCTTAATTTTGTGCCATTTATATTTTCATCATAGATGAAGAAATTGTATTAGATTTGATAAATGTTTTTCCAAGTCCAATCATAGATAGCAATTTGCTCTATTTTAAGCAAATTTCTTGAAAATCATCTAATTCTACTTGTATGAGCTATTGCTTTGAATTTCTTATCTTAATAGACTAAATTCAAAGCAATTTATCAAGGTTCAAGACTTCATTTATTAGGCCAAATTTCAAATTAACATTAAAAAGCACATTATCTTTGTTATTTATGCTTTGATTTTATGGGTGCTTTACCAATGGTGACTGTAATATGAACCTCAAAATTTTTGATATTTTTATAAACTCAGCAATATGAACAACATTAGAACTACATCAAACCTCAAATTTGACCTTGATTTTGCATCTACCACAGGGAAAAAAACATAAGAAAGAAGATTTTGAGTAATTTTTTCCCAATATCAAATCAACAAATGATTTTCTCAGTTCAATGAGAAATTCACTCCAAAAATAGTGATTCCTCATCAAGTCAAATATAAAGATCTAGGAAAGACAAGATTCTTCCCAACCCTTTCCCAAAAGAACAATTTGCTTCAGTTTTAAAGTGATTGACTTCAAGAAAAATTGTTTGGAATCTCTAAACTTTAAAATATTTGAAGTTCAAAAATTGCTCACAATTCCCTTATTTTGTAAGTGAATTACTCTAATTTATAGGCAAATTGCTCCATAGGTAAAATTTTAAAATTTTATAAATTCTGACCTGAAAACTCTGTCTATGTAGGTTTGTATGCATAGGTTTATGGATATGTACTAAATGGTATAAAGACTAGGAAAATAACATCAATATGTGAAGATTGTTTTATATCATCAAAGAAACACCAAAGAGAAAAGAAAAGAATAAATCATCATGTATGTTTATTGAGATGACGAAATTGAGGAGATTCCAATATCTAATCCCATTTTTCAAAAGGAAAAATCCCAATGGCTAACCCTGCATCAAGTGTCCAAATATACCTCCTACAAGTGTTGCTTCAACTTAGAGCCCACCTAGATCTATCTTCTCAAACACATCCAACCTTCCACTAGGTCAATCTACAACTCCAAACATAGGATCTTTAGGAAAGATATTTCCAAACCAAGCTAAAACCTTGATCAAAATATGCAAGTGTTATCTAGAAAAGTGGGGACATAGGTCACCCAAGGTAATTTACAAGGATAGACATTACCTCTATCCAATTAGGCACAATAAAATATGCAAGGTCAACTTCTCTAAATCAATAGATTCCTCAATAAGGACTACAATATCCTCCATTTTTTAATATACAACCTACTCATAATCAATAATGGGGTTATCAAATCCACCAACTCTTCCATTCCACATTCCAAATCCTCATTATCCTTTGTATTACTATCCTCCATATCAATATCCTCAATATCATCCATATCCACCTTAGTATTGTACATTAATATTTATCCACCACCATAAAATAAATATGGTTAACCTCTTCCATCAAATAGCCTAGCACCTACACCTAGGCTACAAAACTTGGTTCTTGACTAGACCTATAAAGGACCATTGAACATGTGGTATATTCCCATAATCCCCTTATTTTTATGAAAGCCTTACCTACTTTTCATAGAAGCAAAAATAATATGACAATGGATCACCTTAGCGAGTTATCTACACTCAAGTAAGTTTAACACATCTAGGAGGACATTATTGTATGCTTACTAATCGACTCTTTTTGTGATAAAACTACATTATTGTATAGAGTATTACTAGATAATTCTATTACTAGTAGGGCATCGATTATAGAACCATTCATTCATAGATTTGGTAGTATGGGTAAAGGTTACTATATTTTATTCTAATTAAACACAATATAAAGGTATCCCTAAGAAAACATACATGATTGAATAACAAGTATTACCTTATTACATTAAGGTTTTATAATCTATTTCATCTTTGATGGTTTGTAATGCTAATCATATATTAGCTACAACTTTCAAAGAAGCAACTTGGGTAGAAGAGATTTTGATCGGAGTAGAAAAGTTAACCTTTATTTTGCCTATCACCTACATTGGCCATATTACCCAAAATACATAAGTAATACACCCCATATTTCACCCATTTTGAATCCTAAATTAAATACTACTAGTAATCTATCACAATCACCATGTATTGTTATGCATCTTGGTCAGAGCTCATCATTAATTTCCAATCTTTAGCTATAACTTGAAGCCCTTCCTACTCTATCCAACACAAACAATGATCCAACTAATAATTTTACAATGGGTAAGATATTGGAAGTGATTAAAACTTTGGTAATTCTAACAACCTTAAACCTAGAAACCTTGGAAAACCTTATACTTCACTAAAGATCAAGTGCATCAACAAGACACCATCTAAGAAATGAATCAAACTCATAATAATATGGTGAACAATAAAATAAAGGTTAACACATTATGGTGTTTTCCATATAATGTAGGGCATAATCATATGGAATGTGCTTGAGCCATTAGGAATTCCCAAAAAATGCAGTATGATTGATAATGTTAGGCTTAATATATTATTATCTTAGGTCAACTAAAACTGGAAATAGGCCAACCCACATATCAACAACCTCAACCCTAGTAGTCAGTTCTATTTCTACTAAAACCTAACAATGTCATCTTTGTTAATTTTAGTGTTGTACAATCAAATGAAGAATCTACATGTGAGAATAATGTTGTATGTGCTAACAAGGGGTTATGACTAGGGGTGAGAGGAAATCATCTAAGGAGCAACCAACTTAAAAATAAACTGATAAAAATAAGGGTACAACAATACTTAGGAGAGGGAGGCCACCCTTACACTTGAAATGTAAAGGTCTAGTAGTTGTGAAACAAGAAAAAAAATGGGAAAAGGATATTACTAGAAAATATTTTATACATAAAACTCAATTTGAGGCATAGGCTAGTAAGGATAAATAAACAAACAAAGGAAAAAAATCCAAAAAAAAGGAATGAAGGAAGAATAGATAAATTCATAAACAAGATGAGTGATAATAAAAGGGATCAACTCTAAAAGAAGGTGTTGAGTGGTATTTTCACCCAATTGTGAAAGTACACTCTCCCTTAGGATTTGGGTTCCAAATCCCCTCTTGCAAAGAAGTTAAACAAACAACTTCTCAAGGTCTCCGCTATATTAGCATTTGCATATGTGTATTAGTAATATCAAATAAAAATATTCAATTTAAACACTTGGAACACCTTAGTGATTGCAAGTAACTGTAAAAAAGGGGCAATGTTGATTTATTTTACCATGAAACTTTAGTGATTGTTCAGTGAACCAAAATAAAGCAAATGTGAGTTGGCCCTCAGATGACCACGATGTAGTGCCTTAATTCATTTTATATTGAGAGTTTTAAGGTAGATTTTATCTTCTTTATTAAGTCCAAATATGGCTTCTTATCATGAAGATGAAGATAGCTTTCAATGTGATTGATAAACCATCCCTCTTTGGTGAAATAGATCTTCACAAAGAGGCAATAATTTATGGCCTTGAATAAAGGGCTTTAAATGTCACTTTAACTTATCCCTCTTAAATGAAATCAAATTTTCATCAAGATGAAAAATTAAGTGCTTTGAAGAAAAGACCTTCAATGTAATACTCAAATTACCTCTCTTTCGTAAAATTAGAATTTTTATGAAGAGAGGGTAATTTTAGGCCCAAAATGGAAATTTGTGAAAATGCCATAAAACATAAATCCTTCAATGAAATTGGAATTTTCATGAAGGGAATGTCATCATAGGCTCATGAGCGTAAAAAAAAACTGAAAAAATGAAATTTGACCTTAAAATGGAAATTTTCTATTTTCGGATTTTTTAAAATTTGCAGTAATACAACAACTTCGATGAATTTTAAAAAATACTAAACAACTCCGAAAATGAAATTTCAAAGTGCGTATTGGAATTCTGAAGTATAACCTACGCAATGGTGAAATTATTTTTGGATTTTGAAAATTTTTAAATGTTTATTTTAATGCCTAAAAATTAAAAAAAAAGTTAAAATTTCTGGAAAAATAAAATGCAGAAAAATGAAAATGAAATGCAGAAAACTGAAAATAAAATGTATTCAGTATGATGCTATCATATTTCGAATAACCGAAGATGTGAGGTTTCCATGCATGCAACCTAACCTATTGGACTTGCAAAACAAGCACAATCCCCATAGACTAAGTGTTGGTTCCTAGGGTTTAAAATAAATTTCAGGTTCAAGCATTCACATGAAGCAACCAAGCAAACTTGCATTAACTCCATCTACAAACTCAAAATCTGAAAAAGAGAAAAGAAATAGACATTAAATCCATAGCATGCAAAGAGAATCTCCTCCTTTCTTGCCCACAAGATGCAAATTTATGAAAACTCCTGCATTAAAAATGTGTCATTTTACAATAGCAGAATTTTTGGTTTTCCCAAACCAGTCCATTATGGAAGGAAATATCCAGAAAAACCCAGTGCCAAGGCCTTACCTTCATTCCTGCAATCTTCTCTAAAAAGTTTCCAACCACCCTGTGGCCTCCTTTCAAGGTCTAGCCCTCTAAAATTGGCTTTCCTAGATTTTAAAGTTTTCAAACATCTCTACATTCTCCCCTTTTTGTTTCCCATTCTGCAGCTTCATTTTCATTTTCCTGTTTTGTTTTCTTCCTCTCGCCATGCATGCGTTCCTTTTAGCTTTTTAAACGTTTGGTTTTTCCCCAAATACCCTTTTCAATGGATTTCTAAAAAAAATCTCTTTACAACCTTATTCCACATCATCTCATCGTTTGTTCTGACATGCACGCTTTGATGACAACCTCATTTATAATTCTTTAGATTCCATTCTATTTGGATTTCATAACGTTGCACTCGAATGGCTTGCTTTTAAAACGCTTTGGTCAGTCTTCTAACACACATTAGTCGCGCCTTGTAAGTGTCGCATAAATGTTTTATTAGTAACATTTGCTTTTGTTCTTTCGCGTAGCTTATAACAAATCCTTGTCTTCTTCTTATTAAATGACCATGTCACATGTTTTGGTAAGATCATCCCTTATGCCTTTGAAAATCACTCATTTCATAACACTTCCCAAGCATTATACTTCAACGATAATATTGCATGACATTACCATTATTGTCTAACGTCCACCAAAGATGCCCTATGTAGTGGGTGTTAAGGAAATCCAAAATCTTGTGCATGATCGTTATAGATTCTACCTGTTGGTGTCTCGACCTCCATGCAATAGCCATTTTGCAAGCCACGTTATCGTATCTGTTCGTCGCAACATGATACGTCGACGCGGCTCTGTATTGCCTTTTTATTCTCTACCAATCCATAAACGCTAATATTATGACCTGTTTTCCCAACATCAAACTATGCCATCGTCATTGTTCCCAAGTGCCTATATGATTTCCACGGAGCCAAAATACTGTGAGGAAGTCCTACATGCTTAATCTTTCATCGTCGTCGCTCCTCTACATGTCTACGGACCCGTCTGTCATGCATTGGTGTTGGTATTCCACTCTGTTCGGTAAAACATCTATTGTAATATGACTTACTATCTCTGTCGTCCTTGAAATCATTTGTCAGATATTCAAGATTTGTCGTATCATTCTATGGTAGGCAATATACCTAACTATTGTGCGAGCAAAAGACCAACCTTAGAATCACAAATTCCACATTGCTCTTGTTTGCAATTTTGGGTACCTTGGGTACATTGTCTTTGCTCAAGTGTTGATGTTGTCATTGATGTCAAGAAGCTTTTGAAGGAATCTAAGTTCTAGGAAGGTTTTTTGTGAAAACCAAGGCAGACAAAATAAAAGGTTTTATTTAAAACCATGGACAATAGATTTGAAATGGGTTTTTCTTAAAACCCAAGTTGGCTCTTCGTTTCATTGAAAAAGGTGCCCCGGTGATGAAGATATTTAATTTTAAATATTTAGTTTAAATTTTATTTATTTAAAATTTAAATTAAAATTTTAAAATTAAATTAAAAGGGCCGACGTGTTTGGTAATGCATCAAAGTGCATATAAATCGAGGCAAATAATTTCATTAATGTTGAGCGAAGAATTCGATATTAATCTCGGTGCATTTTTGATCTCGACATAAAAGCCCCTGGAAGGAGGAAGTCAAGCGTTGTTCGCGGTTCGAGGTGGCTATAAACAAGAGTGTATGCTGTGAACATTTCAAGAGAGCGTGTAGCCCGAGTGGTTCCCAAGATACAACTAAAAGCACTTTGAATCATGTGGATAAAGTTTTGATATGGTGTAAGGTATGTGCAGTTTAATGTAAATAATGCAACAGTCTTCTTGTTTCTGTGATAGAGCTTCATACCTTTCGAAGGTCAGGGCTCGGTTTTCATGCCAAGGAAGATTCTGTTTCAGATATTAGAGGGAGGCCCCTCTCCCTTCCTCACGTGGGCATGGATAGCCCACGCGGTTTAGCCAAGCGCCTTGGCTAGAAGAGACGGTGGGTCAAATCGCGCCGAATTCCCTTTTTGAGGGATGTAAGAGGTATCCACGCGAACTTCATTTATTGCAAGGGCAGTGAATAAAATATATTAATTTTGCATTGTTGATGATATTTCCAAAGTTTGTTTGGGAGGTATAAGGTTAGCAAAATTAATATTTTTTATATAGTTTTTATTAAGTGTAATGGAGTAGATAAGGTGAATATAAGAAATATGTTATGTATGATTTGTTGAATGAGGTTGAAAGAAGAAGACATAGAACCTTGATTATATTTGGACCAAGGAATATTCTTGAGGAAATATTAAAGAAATATGTTGTCTACTAACCTTCTTGAGTTTGGCAAAAAGGTGGTTATGGTTATGACAAATTTGTGAGATCTTCTTCATCTTCAATAAGGTATGGGCACTTTCTTCTTATGAGTATGATTGGTGTATGTTATTCCTGAAATAATATTGGAGTGAAAAGGTATACAACAAGGTTTCCTTTGGTTGGGTGTAAATCCTATTTTCTGGTTTGTTGAAGACTACTTATGCATTGTTATCATTGATGAGAGTTTTGGTGAATGCATAATTCTAGTTTGAGGTAGTGGAAGCATTGTGCACTAGGGTTTATGTTTGTAAGTCTTGCTACCTACTTTGAGTTGGTGAAACCCTTGGTTGGCTGTTTTGAGGTTGATGGTTGAGTTGCTTCCATAGAGGTTGTTTGATCAAGTTATTGCTTGTACTTGATTCATGATATTGGGCTTACTCCATTGAGTTGATTTGAGCAAGTTATTCTTTGCATTTGGTGATATTGTGTTGGTGGATGTTTTGTTCAAATATCTTTGGAGGGAAAAGGATTTCTACTTGTTTCCTTTTCTTGTGATGATTGGTTGAATGCTTCAAGGTTAATGTTGAGTTGAATGATGTTGGTTAAACTTTGTCTTTGAGCATTGTTGTTGAAGCCCTAATTGGTTGAGAAAAGATATTGGTTGTTGGAAAGAACATAAGTATCATTGTTATATGAGATATTGCATGGTTGGCAATTGTTGGGTTGTGTTTCATGTTCTTGAGAAAAGCATATTACATCTATCTTATTCTTATGATATTTGAGATTGAGATTGGGAGTTAAGTATAGAACATATTGAGTCTCTAACAATTCTCTTTATGCTTCTATGAGGTTGATGAATCACATTGGGTCTCTAACAATTCTCTTTGTGGGTTCATGCCAAGCAAGTTTCTTGAGGGACTTGTGAGCAGGTTTTGGACAGGTTTTGTTGGGGACTTGTGAGCAGGTTTTGGATAGGTTCCGTTGGGGACTTGTGAGCAGGTTTTGGATAGGTTCCTTTGGGGACTTGTGAGCAGATTTGGACAGGTCCTAGAAGAGGACTTGTGAAGCTGAGTTTGATAGTTCTATCAGAGAACATGAGGTCATAGGTGCATTGGTTCTATGAGAATAACCTGAGGACATTTGTGATAGACCGAAGGACTGTGTTTAGTGCAAATTCGAGGACCAGCTTTGAGGTGATAGATTTGAGGACAGAGGTCTCCAGCCAGAGCAGGGAAGACAGGTGTCTTCCGTGGATAAAGTTCCATTTGCTAAGGGCAGCGGAGGTAGAGGTCTTCTAGAGGATCACCAGCCAGAGCAGAGGTAGGCAAAGGTATCTCCTTTGAGCAGAGGCTCATAAATTCAGATTGGGGGAAGGTATCTCCATTGAGCTGAGGCTCAAAAACATTATAATTGGGAAGGTTTCCCAAAGAACTTTGAGATAACTTTTAGAGAAAAGTTTTGTGGTTGAACCACGTTAAATTTGGTGTCACTTTGTGGATGATCTTGTGCATTGCTTTGATATTGCTTTATTGTTTTGAAGTATAAAGAAAAAGTAAAAAGAGGTCTTATACTGTTCACCCCCCCTATCAGTATAAGCTTGTGTTCTTCAGATTTGGAGTCCATCTGGTCATCGGGTAATTTTTTTGGCTACGTCGTCCATGGGCATATCAAACCATAACCTAGCATTCATTTGTCTTTGCATCGAAGGATTAAATACATACCATCACGAATGCTTTTCTTAACTCACTCGCACATAAATCATGTTTGACTTTCGATTCTTTTTTTATCAGGTTTCATATTCATTTTTTTTGGCACCATAAAAGGATATATGACAGCTACCTGGTCATCGCTTTCCCAACAACATTGCTCTTTGGAAATACTTTATTCGTTGGTTATGATTTCTATACCACCCGCTCCACAAAGTGATTATGTTTGTTAGTTGCAAATGCACCATCTGCTTTTGTTCATTGTTAGACATCCATTTTATGTTGTACACAACCGCTTTGAATCTGCCTGACCAGCTTACCTGCACCATATGAGATGTTTCAACCTTCGGTCGACCTCCACTCTGTCTATTACATGATTCATCGTAATAAGCAACCAATGCCCAAACGATTGCTATTGTTGTTCACCTACATGTCGATTAGGCTAAGTATTGTCTCCACGATTGGATTTTTTTTTGTTCCACTTCAATACCTCTTCTTCCTGGTAGGGACCATGTCCCATTTTTTTGACTCGCGTCTACCCATGAGCCACCATTATTTTCATTAATGTTTTTGCCCTTATGCAACCTTCATGGTGACTTAGCCTCATACACACATTTGATGTTGCCTTTGTTGTCTAAACCTAATTTACGTAGGATATATCTTCACCTCCATGTGCTCTCTGGTCAAACCCGTGTATGCCCCTGTTGATATTTATTACTTCTAACGTGATGTATGTTGGAGTTTGCAACATCACCTGTCTTGATATCCATGTCGACAAAAGAGTGTCTACATGTCTAGGGGGCCTTCCATGTCACCAGCGTCAACGTCCCGATTAACAACATCCACGTCCTATGTGGCACCTCTAAAAATAATGTATACAAGCAGGATCTACCATCCGCTGCATTATCAAGACCCAATTGCTCTATGACATCATTGACGAGATGTAGAGGAAGCAACAGTCTCCTAAAACCACACAGATTCTCAAACTTCATGGTCATCCATCCACATCACCATGGTAATAGTCCACCTTGAATCTACAAAAAAAAATATACACAATATTAAACCATAAAGCTTTAATTAAATTATGTAAACAACACGAACGATAATTCACTTTCTTTCTTTTTAATTTAAATTTAATCCTAATTTGGAATCACGCTACTTAAACTAATCTTCCTATTTTTTTTTTTTGGTAAACAACATTTCATTATTATGTATATATTTATACACTTTCGTTTTTATTTATAATATGAATCAATTCACACGCTAGCATTATTGCAATTCAGAAGCAACAAGAAAACCACATTAAAACGAACATCAAATAGTCAAACAAAGACTCTCACCCAAAACAACAAAACAGCTTGAAATAACACAAAAATAAACCACCCAATATGAACCTTGGGATGTGTCCACATTAGTATTCAATGAAACAAAAATCCCTCCAAAACTAAAAAAAACACGGTGGGTCCCCAATTTTGGGGTACGTTGTAGAGCAGCCACAACAAATGGCGACTCTTCTGGAAAATGCTCCTGAGCATTTCGGTGAGAACCCAACCTGAAAAACTACAAAACTCAAACACAAGCATTAGCAAATATCCAAGGAATGAACTCTAAACAAGAAATATATGAAGCATTAGAATTATTCAGTGTAAGCTCAATGTGTGCAGTGTGATTCATTCCTTATCGTTTGAAATTGATCAACATTCCATCATCTATTTCACTTATGATTCATGCATATGAGAAGTTATAGATGATTCCTGTAGGATTTAATGCATGGTGAAGATGCTAGAGATATAACAACCTACTTTGCAAAGGCTCAAACTTTCTAGTACCATGAACAAACATATTAAAACTGTCAAACCCTCTTAGGACCAAATATGTGTACTCCGAATTAATTTACTAGATCCCAAAGTTGGTTATGTGTCACTACCATCTTGAACCCATGTGCAAGTGTAAGTGAAATCAGAGCTTTGGGGAATAGGATTCCCAACCTAAGCGAGATGGGAATTTAACCCTATCCTTACTACTACGATCCGGAGTTCATTACCTCATCTTGAACAAAATGATTTAACTTGTTATGGATGAAACTATGATGCTAGCCTATCCGTTTGAGCAGTCAGTTTTCTTGCTTTTAGACAAGACATGTTGCCACACATGAGCATACTCCACTGCCAGTCAGGCGTCTATAGCCCCGATGGAGATTAACCCCATAATCCAGGATTTGGCTTTAATTTTGATTTCTTGAACCTTGGGGATGACTACCCATCCTTGCAAGGGACATGTAGTACGATCCTTCCAATCCAATATTAATGATGAAATGAAAGTAGAATGAAAAATATTTGCTTTGGAATTTCAAGTTCTTGAGTGGGAAAAATAGAAGCTTTGGGGAATCAAATTCTCAACCTAAGAGAGATGAGAATTAGACCCTATCCTTACTACTCCATGAAGGTCAAATCAGAGCTTTGGGGAGTTGGATCCTCAACCTAAGTTCGATGGGGATTTAACCCTATCCTTACTACTCTAATTTTAGGCTTTAAGCTCTATGGGAGTGGTAAAAACCACTGCTTTAAGGATTATGTTGCATGATAGGACAGACACGAAATACTCCTTTTGCCTCACATTTTCTTCCAAGTATGGTTTTGACCATTTTGCTCAAGATCCTCTTTAATATGTGTAGAACGTGCTTGGTTCAAGATAGTTTGGGCATCAATTCCCAACCTTAGGATCCTTTTAATATATGTTATGTAATAACCCTAAGAGGATTTGACACCTTTTCCATGATTGTATTTGAAATGTAGATGCAACTGAGATGAAATGTATATGCAATGTGGAATGTAACATGAGATATGGATGAATGCATTGCTCTTTTTGAAATGCGGATGGAGTATACCACCTACTTTGCCATAATTTGTAAAACTGACAACTTCATGCATCACAAGTTCCAAACGATATTCTTTAATGTTTTTGCGATACTCGTGGAGCTTTCTACAATACAATTCCAATGTTTCATATTCTCTTAGTCTTAGTCAACATTCATAAGGATATAAGCTGACATCTCGCTTTTTTTTTTTTTTCAAGACAAACAAAAAGTGTCCAAAGGACCAACACACAAAACTTAAAACCAAAATGAGATCCAACCCAAAACCAAAACACGAAAACCAAAAGTATATACAAATGTACAATATAATACAAGATGGTGCAAAGTTTGGATTATCATTTTCCCGGATCCCAAACCTGATTTGAGCATTCCAACAGACATATAATGTGATACACATGCCAAATGTGGAAGGAATCAAACAAAAACAAGACTAGACCAAACAATGCAACCAACTTCAACTTTCCTCTCTCACCCCACCAATTAGATTTAGTTCCATTAGTATTCTCATAGGTGAGATTCAAATTACCAAATTGATTAGACAATGGTTGATTTTCAATTCTTTCTTGTCTATTCTTTAAGGTGTAAATTTCATAATTCCATTCATGATTTAGAACTAGGCTTTCTTTATCCAAAATGAAATTTTGTAAGCAAGAGCCTATTTCTAAAAATTTCAAAGCTAATTCATTTTCCATGTTCTTAGGCCAATCAAAATTGTGCAACAATTTACAAGCATCTAGGATATTTACTAAATGGGGATCATTAGAAGTTTTTATCCTAGGTTCAAGAATTAATTGTTGATGAATTTGATTTAGCAATTTAAGTGCATCAAGCTCCTTTTCATTCATTAAAGTAATGTTATCAAAGGTGTGGTTAGAAATTAATCCTTGTTCTTCATTCACCTTCAATGGCATTTCATCATAAATATCATTTGAATTATACAAATCTTCACCTAAATCTTGGATGTTTGGACACAAAGGTTTAGATTTTACCTTTTTCACATTTTCATTTACCAAAAATTGGTGAGGATTTGCAATTCCCTCTTTTACCTCATGGTCTTCATATTCTTCATTGATTACTTGTTCATCAAACATACCAAAATTGGGCACCCAATTGAAAACATGCCCATCCTTTTCAACCCTCAAATATTTTTGGTCAAAGTGTATGTCAAGTAACTCATATTCATGATCAATCACTTGCGTTGCTTCTAATAGATCAACCACTTTGTCATTTAATTCCAACTCTTTGTTCACTATCCATGGTATCTCTTCATTTGAATCCTCAAAATAATCATGCAAACTTGTATCCAAATCTTCAATGAATTTATATTCAACATGATCGAATTTTGTAACCTTCTCAAATCTTGTGAATGTGAGATCTTCGTATGAAGTAGAAGTTTCAACATCCTGCATATAAATTGGAATAGAGGTTTCATCAATAGGGGTGTGAGGAAATAACACATCTTCATATCTTCCCCAACCATTGTAAAAATTATCTTCCAAATTTGTGGGATGAAACTCCATGGTATTTGTGACATGATCTTTTGATTCATTCATCAATTCACTTTCTTCTTTGTCCTTGGTAGTAGGATCATTATAATCTTCCAAAATTTGATGAGATTTGAAACCCTCTTCCAAAACATCCTCAAATTGTACAGGAGTTGTAATATCTTCCTTTGAGTAGGCGATTATGTTGTCTTGTATATCAATTGGCACACAAGTTTCATTAGAAATTTTGGAGTGAGTGTAGTCTTCCCACTTCTTCCAAGCATCATAATAATCATCTTCCAAAGTCAAGTGGTGACGTTCAACTACTTCTTCAACATCTTCCAATTCATCAATGTGTTTCTCATCAAATTCACCTTCACCTTCCTTAGATGGTTCAATTATTTCCAAAAGTGGGTCATTTTTTGAATTCAAATTTGTAAGGCTATCATAGTCCAACTTGGTAACCCATGATTTCGTTTCATCACAATTTGGAGGGTGAAGAATTTCTTGGTCGTTAATTTCAAACATCTCATCAATAGTATCTTCCAAGAACAAGTGGTGAAACTCTATCATATCTTCAAATTCATTTATTGGTTTTCTTCCAATTTCACTTTCAACCACTTCATCCAATTCTATGGTAGGTTCCGTCCTATCACATATTTCAAACATTGTTGAATTTAGAACCCCTTCATCTAAATAATCATGTATCTCTATGAATGAGATCATCTCTGCATAATCCTCACTGGTGGATGTTGGCTTAGCAATTTGCACCTCCTCTTGGACTACATCTAAGGTGGTTGTAACATTTGGACCTTCAAATTCATCCCCTTGATCATTTACCTTAGGTATCATTGGAGTGGAGGGTGCTATATTTGATGGTTGGTGTAGGTTGGCATCACTAACTCCAAAAGAACAATCTCTCATGTGAACATGTTGTGCCTTTTCTTCTTCCAAAACTTGTTCTACCTTTTCCAAGATCTCATAGATTGTCTCTAGAGACAAGTCATCCAAGTTTTTCTTTAAAGATGTAGCAAGTTTGGGGTGTATGGCTCCCATGTATACTTGAATAGCTTCCTCTTCCGATGTGTTAAAATTTTCCCACATTTGGGAGTGCAACTCACGAAATATTCCATTGAATTGACTCAAGGATTCATTAGGCTCATTACGTATGGAGGTAAACTGATTTTTCAACATCTCTAAGTCAACCTGATTACCAAAATGATAAATATAGGTTGCTTCTAGTTGTATCCAAGAAGTCCTAACCTCCATGGGTAGTTGGCCATACCAAAAGAATGGTCTATCATCCAAAATGTATGCAAATAACTTACAAGCCACCTCCTCATAGAAAATTTGGAATTGACATAATGTATTCTTGTAGACATACAATTTTTGCAAGTATCCTAGTGGCACTTCTTGATTAAAACATCGTAGAAACTCTAATAACATTTTAGGAATTTGATAGGGTATCCCATGTATAGACAAACCCTTATAATGATCCTCCATCGTAGATACCATTCTTTCTCTTAGAGATGCTACTTCAACTCTTATATCGTATGTCGTCATTAGTAAAACTCAAAATATAACTTCAAAACCAATTTGTTAGTCATGAATAAAAGAAGGAACCATGACAAAGCAATATTCTAAAAATGTAAATTAGTTTTCGATTCACCAGATCGCATATGCGCAAGTGAAGAGCATACTCCTAGTGTTGTAGGCTTTTTGATTCACAAGATCGCATTACACGCAAGTGAAGAGCATAATATCGACAACAAATACATTTTTAGACAAAATAATTCCTTACAAATAAGCATGAAATGACTAGCAAATATCAAACATGTAACGTATGAATAATCATGTTAGCATCAACCAAGAGATGTATCCATTAAAATCAAATGAAAGTAATTGCATGGAGACAACCTCGTTAGTCAAGACCAAAATTTTTCAAAATCAAATCAAAACACATTATTCCTGTATGAACAATCAAAAGCGTTAGAACAATGCATAGCAATTCATGTCCTCCTTTTAACACTACAAGGTTGTATTGTTAAAAGAGGGCTAAAGATAATAATCAATAGGGCATGAAATATTCAAAATTTAAATCCCTATAGCATTTAAATCACATTGAAATAAACCAATTCAGGCCCTCCTTCTAGCGCCAATATGTTGAGTGGTATTTTCACCCAATTGTGAAAGTACACTCTCCCTTAGGATTTGGGTTCCAAATCCCCTCTTGCAAAGAAGTTAAACAAACAACTTCTCCAAGGTCTCCGCTATATTAGCATTTGCATGTGTATTAGTAATCTCAAATAAAGATATTCAATTTAAATGCTTGGAACACCTTAGTGATTGCAAGTAACTGTAAACAAGGGGCAATGTTGGTTTATTTTACCATGAAACTTTAGTGATTGTTCATTGAACCAAAATAAAGCAAATGTGAGTTGGCCCTCATATGACCATGATGTAGTGCCTTAATTCATTTTATCTTGAGAGTTTTAAGGTAGATTTTATCTTCTTTATTAAGTCCAAATATGGCTTCTTATCATGAAGATGAAGATAGCTTTCAATGTGATCGATAAACCATCCCTCTTTGGTGAAATAGATCTTCACAAAGAGGCAATAATTTATGGCCTTGAATAAAGGGCTTTAAATGTCACTTTAACTTATCCCTCTTAAATGAAATCAAATTTTCATCAAGATGAACAATTAAGTGCTTTGAAGAAAAGACCTTCAATGTAATACTCAAATTACCCCTCTTTCGTAAAATTAGAATTTTTATGAAGAGAGGGCAATTTTAGGCCCAAAATGGAAATTTGTGAAAATGCCATAAAACATAACTCCTTCAATGAAATTGGAATTTTCATGAAGGGAATGTCATCATAGGCTCATGAGTGTAAAACAAAACTGAAAAAATGAAATTTGACCTTAAAATGGAAATTTTCTATTTTCGGATTTTTTAAAATCTGCAATAAAACAACAACTTCGATGAATTTTTAAAAATACTAAACAACTCCGAAAATGAAATTTCAAAGTGCGTATTGGAATTCTGAAGTATAACCTACGCAATGGTGAAATTATTTTTGGATTTTGAAATTTTTTAAATGTTTATTTTAATGCCTGAAAATTAAAAAAAAGTTAAAATTTCTGGAAAAATAAAATGCAGAAAAAGTTGAAAGAAAATGCAGAAAACTGAAAATAAAATGCATTCAGTATGATGCTATCATATTTCGACAAAACCGAAGATGTGAGGTTTCCATGCATGCAACCTAACCTATTGGACTTGCAAAACAAGCACAATCCCCATAGACTAAGTGCTTGGTTCCTAGGGTTTAAAATAAATTTCAGGTTCAAGCATTCACATGAAGCAACAAAGCAAACTTGCATTAACTCCATCTACAAACTCAAAATCTGAAAAAGAGAAAAGAAATAGACATTAAATCCATAGCATGCAAAGAGAATCTCCTCCTTTCTTGCCCACAAGATGCAAATTTATGAAAACTCCTGCATTAAAAATGTGTCATTTTACAATAGCAAAATTTCTGGTTTTCCTAAACCAGTCCATTGTGGAAGGAAAATATCCAGAAAAACCCAGTGCCAAGACCTTGCCTTCATTCCTGCAATCTTCTCTGAAAAGTTTCCAACCCCATGTGGCCTCCTCCAAGGTCCAGCCCTCTAAAATTGGCTTTCCTAGATTTTAAAGTTTTCAAACATCTCTACATTCTCCCCTTTTCGTTTCCCATTCTGCAGCTTCGTTTTCATTTTCCTGTTTTGTTTTCTTCCTCTCGCCATGCATGCATTCCTTTTAGCTTTTTAAACGTTTGGTTTTTCCCAAATACCCTTTTCAATGGCTTTCTAAAAAAAATCTCTTTACAACCTTATTCCACATCATCTCCTCGTTTGTCCTGACATGCATGCTTTGATGACAGCCTCCTTTACAATTCTTTAGATTCCATTCTATTTGGATTTCATAACGTTGCACTCGAATGGCTTGCTTTTAAAACTCTTTGGTCACTCTTCTAACACACATTAGTCGCGCCTTGTAAGTGTCGCATAAATGTTTTATTAGTAACATTTGCTTTTGTTCTTTCACGTAGCTTATAACAAATCCTTGTTTTCTTATTAAATGGCCATGTCACATGTTTTGGTAAGATCATCCCTTATGCCTTTGAAAATCACTCATTTCATAACATTTCCCAAGCATTATACTTCAACGAAAATATTGCATGACGTTACCATTATTGTCTAACGTCCACCAAAGATGCCCTGTGTAGTGGGTGTTAAGGAAATCCAAAATCTTCTGCATGACCGTTATAGATTCTACCTGCTGGTGTCTTGACCTCCATGCAATGGCCATTTGGCAAGCCACGTTGCCGTATCTGTTCGTCGCAACATGAGACGTCGACGCGGCTCTGTATTGCCTTTTTATTCTCTCTACCAATCTACAAACGCTAAGATTACGACCTGTTTTCCCAACATCAAACTATGCCATCGTCGTTGTTCCCAAGTGCCTATATGATTGCCACGTAGCCAAAATACTGCGAGGAAGTCCTACATGCTTAATCTTTCATCGTCGTCGCTCCTCTACACGTCTACCAGACCCGTCTGTCGTGCATTGGTGTTGGTATTCCACTCTGTTCGGTAAAACATCTGTTGTAATGTGACTTACTGTCTCTGTCGTCCTCGAAATCATTTGTCGAGATCTTCAAGATTTGTCGTATCATTCTATGGCAGGCAATATACCCAACTATTGCGCGAGCAAAAGGCCAACCTTAGAATCACGCATTCCACATTGCTCTGGAGTCCATCTGGTCATCGGGTAATTTCGTCGGCTACGTCGCCCATGGGCATATCAAACCATCACCTGGCATTCATTCGTCTCTGCGTCGAACGATTAAAGACATCCCATCACGAATGCTTTTCTTAACTCACTCGCACATCAATCATGTTCGACTTCCGATTCTTTTTCGATCAGGTTTCGTATTCGTTGTTTTTGGCACCATAAAAGGATATATGATAGCTACCCAGTCATCGCTTTCCCAACAACATTGCTCTTTGGAAATACTTTATTTGTTGGGTACGATTTCTATACCACCCGCTCCACGAAGTGATTATGTTTGTTAGTTGCAAATGCACCATCTGCTTTTGTTCACTGTTAGACATCCATTGTATGTTGTACACAACCGCTTTGAATCCGCCTGACCAGCTTACCTACGCCATCTGAGATGTTTCAACCTTCGGTCGACCTCCACTTCATCTATTACATGCTTCACCGTAATAAGCAACCAATGCCCAAACGATTGCTATTGTTGTTCACCTGCATGTCGATTAGGCTGAGTATTGTCTCCACGGTTGGATTTTCGTTCCACTTCAATACCTCTTCTTCCTGGTAGGGACCACGTCCCATTTTGCCGACTCGCGTCTACCCATGAGCCACCGTTATTTTCATTAATGTTTCTGCCCTTATGCAACCTTCATGGTGACTTAGCCTCATACACACATTTGATGTTGCCTTTGTTGTCTGAACCTGATTTATGTAGGATATATCTTCACCTCCATGTGCTCTCTGGTCAAACCCGTGTATGCCCCTGTTGATATTTATTACTTCTAACGTGATGTATGTTGGAGTTCGCAACATCACCCGTCTTGATATCCATGTCGACCCAAGAGTGTCTACATGTCTAGGGGGGCCTTCCATGTCACCAGCGTTGACGTCCCGATCGACAACATCCACGTCCTATGTGGCACCTCTAAAAATAATGTATACAAGCAGGATCTACCATCCGCTGCGTTATCAAGACCCAATTGCTCTACGATGTCGTCGACGAGATGTAGAGGAAGCAACAGTCTCCTAAAACCTCACGGATTCTCAAACTTCATGGTCATCCATCCACATCACCATGGCAATAGTCCACCTTGAATCTACAAAAAAAACCATACACAATATTAAACCATAAAGCTTTAATTAAATCATGTAAACAACACAAGAACGATAATTCACTTTCTTTCTTTTTAATTTAAATTTAATCCTAATTTGGAATCATGCTACTTAAACTAATATTCCTATTTTTTTTTTTTTTGGTAAACAACATTTCATTATTATGTTTATGTTTATACACTTTCGTTTTTATTTATAATATGAATCAATTCACACGCTAGCATTATTGCAATTCAAAAGAAACAAGAAAACCACATTAAAACGAACATCAAATAGTCAAACAAAGACCCTCACCCAAAACAACAAAACATCTTGAAATAACACAAAAATAAACCACCCAATATGAACCTTGGGATGTGTCCACATTAGTATTCAATGAAACAAAAATCCATCCAAAACTAAAAAAACAAGGTGGGTCCCCAATTTTGGGGTACGTTGTGGAGCAGCCACAACAGGAGGTTCAATGATTTCTAAATTATTGTTCCCTCACTAATTAAGGTTGAGAAACAACCACAAGATAGTGTTAAAAATTCACTGCACAAAGTGAGTACAACTATATTAAATTCAAGTTTAACATTGCAAAAGAAATGAAAAAAGATACCTACCAAAGTAAGTCTGTTAGAAGTTTTAGTCCTATATAGTTAGTGGGATTTATTCCAAGAGGCTTTGAAAGAGCAAGAAATAAGTCATGGTAAGAATAAGAAATCAAAACATGCTCAAATTGACATAGCTAAATAGTAAAACTTGATAGAAAAGCATCCAATAGACATCCAAGTTAATATGAATGATATATTAAACATCCCATAATCCAAAATACTAAAATCACCTCCATTTTAGGTGATCTTAAATATCAAAACTAATTGTTTCAAAGTTACATAGTTGACTCATGGGCAATAGTAACTGTAATTCCAAAAAATATTTGTGAAGAAATGGGTTTACCCTACACCAAAATAGCTAAGCATTTAATCTAGATGGATGGAACTAGGGTAAATGCATTGATAATCCTTAAATGCCTCATCATTATTGTAGGTAATCGTCTAGATTTGGTAGTGGTGCAAGAACTAATAGTTGTCAATCTTCCCCCATACTTTAATATGCTACTATCTAGGGAATATACATACAAATTGTTAGGATATGGCTATTTTCTAATGGATTATATCCACATTAATATGCCTATAGATGGAAAGGTGATTAAAATTGAGAATGAGTCACTTTACTACTTGACTACACAAGCTAGATGAAGGTGACATTGTAAACTAGAACAAACTCCTAGAATTTGTCAAAGATAATGAGGGAACTAAAGGTGATTGAACCTCAAAGATTAACATGATAATTGGTGTGTTTCAAGACAAAGAAGATCCATGTGTTAAATATTACAAGATCAAGCTAGATATTTATCTTATCATAGAATAACCATCTAATATTCCAACTTTAAGAACTTGAGGTATTGACAAGATCTACATGATGTATTATTATTGGGTTAGATCTAGAAAATGATTAGGTTATAACGTTCAATTCATTGACCCACAAGGTACAAAACCTATTATGCATGCTAATTACTATTTAATTATACCAACAACATAGCCAAATATGAAGCACTATACACAAGCCTAAGGAAAGTAAAAAATATGAGATTTAAGAACCTAAGGATACATGGAAATTCTTAATTGATTGTAAATTAGGTTAATTTCCAATGCATCATAAACTATAATTATCTAAAGTCATAGAATCACTAGGTTTGGAATTTACTAGTTATTTTTTACACATATGAGATCAAAGAAATCCTTAGAGAATTGAATACTAAAGTAGATGAACTAGAAGGAATGCTAAATATATTCTACCCCACTGCTAACATGTGGGATAAGACAAAGGAGTTAGACATAGACTTCATCCTAGTTTTCTAATCATTTACAAGTCTTCAATAATGATGAATAAATCATTGAGTTCCTAATAAAAGAATCCCAACATGTTAAAGATAAAAATGAATATGGAGATAATATTGAATATGGGATTATAAAATTGAAGATAAATCAAATTCTTAAAGGGATAATCATTTTGGAAATCCTATTCAACGTAGAAGATAGTACGAGGAAATCTAGCCTCAGACTGAAAGCTCGTTCATACCACTCTATTGAGGTTGTCAAAGGTAAAAATCTATTGCTTGAGAAGGAGTGCAACCAAGAAAAAATTAATATTTTTAAGAAAATATGTGGCAAGATATGAATATCATTATATGTTCAGTGGAGGATCTCAACTTTTAAGATTAAAATATCATACAACACACTTTTGATATAGAACTTGGTGCTAGACCTTTCAAACAAAAATATCATCCAATGAGTCCTAAAATTGAGGTAGTGAAGAAGAAATTTTGAAGCTCGTACAAGCACAATTAATATTCCCAATAGAACACTTTACTTAGGTGGCCACTTTTATTGTTATGCATAAGAAGAATGATGATATAAGGTTTTGTATTGATTTTTAAAACATGAATAGAGATTCATTAATAGATACTATTATTTTTCCACCATATATTGGAATTTACAAAACATGGTAGGGTCATAGATGTTGTCACTTTTGGATGGTTTTTAGGGTATAATCAAATTTGGGTCAAATATGATCAATATAAGACCACATTCACCAACAAATGGGGAACCTTTGCATATCAAAAAAAGTAGTTTGACCTATTAAATGTAGGGTAACCTTCCAATTAGATATGTACATAGCATTTTATAGACTTGTTAGTGAGATATGTCTTATATACCTTAATAATTTGACTATATATATTCCAAATATAGAAATAAGAATATTGAACATCTTGAGTAAGTCTTATAGAAGTGTAGAAAGTTTGGCATATCACTCTTATATACCTTAATATGGAACTTCTTCCACGAGCCTTTCATGTTTCTCATGGATGGAATCTAGTGATCGTTGTCCTTCAGCCATTGCAGTTGGTGTAGGTAACGATCAATATGACTTGGTACCAGGTGAGCAAGAAAAAAAAAATTGTTTTAACAACTTTATAAGTTGTTTTAGCAATTTTTGTCAAAAATTTGGTGGGCAATGCCCTATCAACTTTTTATTTTGGTCCCCGAGAGCGCACGGCGATTGGCAGGCGGGTGTTTAGGCAAGAAAAATGACACGACAACCGGGACTGACCGAGCACTAATGTGACAGTCTGACAGAGCACAAAACATGACAGCCAAGACTGACAGAGCACTAATGCAACAGTAGGGACTGACAAAGCATGAAACACGATAGCAGGCGAGTCAACACGATAGCACGATAGTAGACTGGACTGACAGAGGATGACAGCAGGCAGGCGAGGCGCAGGGGTGGCAGCTGGGAACACGAGGAGTCAACAGACGGTGCAAATTTTGAGGAAGGCTGGTAGCGGTTGGTTCACGCGAGCTACGGGGGAGGCATGACCGAAGTCACGTTCTTCCTTGTACCTTTTGACACCTATAAAGTGCTACAAAGTCGTAGCATCGCGAATGTGTGACTTTAGTCCTTAATTTTTTTTTTTTTTTTTCCTTTGTGTTTCGGATGTCGCAACCACTGATGCTACGTTGAAAATTTTAGCTTCTCCAAAATAGCTACCGATCACCACGCGAAATGTCGGGTGATTTGAGTGTAATACAACTTAATTCGTACCTTAGGAGAAGGTTTATTTTTTGCAAAGATTGTGACACGAATCAGTGAAGCCTAAATGTTGTTTGCGTCCTTGCGAATATGGACTGGGCTGAAATGTGCGATGGGAAAAAATTGATGGTGAATTTGCTCCTTGATCTAGCTCTGATCCAGATGTTATGAAACTAAATAGTGTGGAAGGAAGAATTGTTTTTATATTGAATCGCTTTTGATTGTAAGGTAGAAAACCCACAATAGACTTAATTAATATATTTGTTCGATGATGCCTTATTACCTTATTTGGATTGCATTTAAATACCTAGTCTAATAGTTGTAAGAGTGAAGGGTTGTGACCCTTGAATATAATTAATAAATAATATAAGTATTAGGACATGTTAGGAGGGTCCTAACACACTCAATCCCAAAAAGGCTATATTCATGGTCTAGGGAGGTAAATTTATAGATCATATATGTAAAAATAAGTCTTGGATATAGACCTTGATAGGATAAAATCCATCCAATAGCTTTCCTTCTCCACTTCCATCAAGGGGATATGGTATTACCTAGAACAAATCTAATTTATGGCCAAATTCATAGCTAATTTCACCTATATGGTCATATTTATCACCAAAATGCTAAGTATGCCACCCTATGTATGGATCAATGAAGGTAGGAAGGCCTTGCAAGACATCAAGGATCTCATTACCCAAGCCCCAATCCTAATCAATATAATTTTTTCCTAAGATTCTAGGATCTATGTGTTTGACATAGATGAAAGAATTATCATCATCATAACCCAAAAGAATGATAAATAAAAAGAATATTACATTTTATTTATGATCCAATTCCTCCACAACTATGAATAGAGATACACTTTTATTGAGAAATGAGTGTTTTTATAATAAAAACTATCAAGAAATTTAGATACTACCTATCATAGAGTAAGATTATAGTCTTTGTAATGCACCCTGACATTTGATCCACTATTCTTCATGTAAAATTAGAATAAAATAGAGCTAGATGGATTAAATTTTTTCAAGAATTTAATATTAATATCAAAACCACCAAGCTCATTAGGGAAAGAGCCTTATGTGAAAACCTAGTGGTGTCAATTCCTAAATATCATGTTACCCTAGTGGAGGAGATAGAAGTAGATGATATAACTGGATGGATGAGTAACATTTGTATATATATGGTGATAGTAAAGGTATTAGAAGAGTTAATGGTCAAAGAAAGAGTTTGATTTAGGCAAAAGATAATATACTATTACTGGGTTGATAGAATCTTGTTGAGGAAAGGATATGATGGTATATTGGTATATCATATTCAAGAAGAGAGGATGAAGGTCTTAATTAAGTAGTATCATAATGGAGTGTAATATTATGTGTTTACTACAATTCATAAAGTATTAAGGGATGGATACTATTAGCCCATTATCTTCTTTGATTGCTACCAATGAGATAAGAATTATAAATCTTACTACATGTTCATGAGAAAGAGAGGGAAAACACCAATTTTCTTAAAGCCCATCATCATGATTGGTCCTTTCTAGAAATTGGGCCTAAACTTTATTGGTAAAAGTAGTCCTCTATAAAGAATCAAATATGGATGGATCCTTACTATAAAAAATTATTTAAAAAATGGGTTGAAGTATTCATAGCCAAATTATCCAATCAAGAGATAACAGTCCAATTATTAGAAAATACTATCACAAAATTTGGGGCCTTGACCACCATAGTCACTAACAATGCCATCTACTTCAAAGGGAGAAATAGTGATGAAATTTTCCTTGGAATATGGGTTTTTTCTCAACACATCATCCAATCATTACTTATAATGCAATGGATTAAAATTAATGAACCAGTAAGAACACAATAAGGATTTTAAATAATACTACTAAATCACAAATGGGCTAGCACACTAATCTACATAAAACACTACGAATAGGAACTAAATCCATCCACTAGTTCTTCTCCTTATAAACTAGTCTATGGTAAGGAGGTCATAGTACCAATAATTTTGAAACTTCCATACCTCCAAATATCACAAAACATTAGAACTTGAGGACATTGACATCAAACCCATGCAAGAAAGGCAAAATATATTACTCATTGTAGAGGAAGAAAGAGAGAAGGTATTTAGAAGAATGGTTCAACATAAAGAGGCTACTAAAAATGTTTTAATAAGAAACTAAACTAGTAGGAAGAAAACCTCATGTTCAATGGAATAAATATTGAGCAAAACTATAAGAACCTTATAAGTTTAACTCTCTTTTTAGTGGGATCTACCAAATTCTAAAAATTCTAGGTCCAAATGCCTACAAACTTGCCATCATGGATGAAAAAATATTATCAATTTCTATGAACAAGTAATGCCTTTATCCGATCTAGCAAAGCACTTGGCCAAAAGAAAATAAAAATATTGTACATATATTTTCCTTTTAGAAACTATTATTCTAGAAAATATTTTCCCATATTGCAATTCCTGCTTCTTTCTTTTAATTTTATTCCAAAATATTCCTTCTATATTTTTCTTCTCCCTCTACTACAAGTGTGGTCACTCTACTACTCTATCAATTTGTTGTTTCTTGTTAAAAATAAAATGACCCTACAACCAAAAAACCACTCACTAATTCAAGCAAACTAGTTGTGAAAGTGAGAAGGCTGCTTACCCCATACCAATTGAACTTGAGGATATATCAATCCTTAACTAGCTAACCACCCCACCTAAATGGACCCATGTTAAGGTTTAGGTAGCCCATATGGGGTATATAACCACTAGGGGGTCCTAAGGGGTCATAACTCTCACATACACCTAAAATGCATTGTTGCTTTGATCTTGCTACCATGGTTTGACCATCTACTAACCACATGTCATTTTGTCTTGTCTATTAATCTACTTGATCTACCCTCATTTTTCTAGGACCATCCCACGTTCACCTTGCTACAAGACAATTGATATAACAAATGTAGAAACCCTTTTCTACCCATGGTAGAGCTCCACTAGAACTCCCCTTCCTATACCTAGTTATATCTTTTTCTAGTGTAGGACTAGAAATTCGCTAGACTAAAACCAAGTAGATAGCCTTTAGTATTTTCCAAAGTTAAATATTCCATTTGAATCACTTGGGAGTTTATTTTACCTAGTGATTCACCCTAATGAAGAGTGTCATTACAAAGAAAATTGCTTAGTCCCTAAACCTAAGAAATAAACTAAGTCCATTTGCATGAATGAATTGATCATCTATACAAGTGAATCACTTGTATTTTATGGCCAATAGATTTGGAAATCAAAAAAATTAAAGTACATCAAAACCCTCTCTTATAAGTGAGCAAATCGCTCCTTCTCAGATAGTGAATTCTTTAAAATTTTCAAATTTCATATCCTCCTTCATTCAATCATTATAGTTACCTCTTCCATCTTTGGTAGCCTATAATTGGTCAAAGCCAATACCACTTTGCCTCCATACACTACCACTACCCTACTCATTTCCCCTCTTTCATACACTATCCCAACAATTTCATAGGAGGTTAAAACATCAAAAGGGATCAAGAGAAATAGATAGGCTTTACCTCCTCTAAAAATCCTAGAGGAAAACTATAGACACTCAATTAAGTAGGTTAGAAGGGAGGCCTCAAGATGATTTGATTTGGGATCTCAAGTTGACTCATGGATCATTTGTTAGATATGTCCATTGGGGCTAGTGATAAATCTAGTATCTTAGGTATGGAGTTGCTTAGATTGGTCAAAGCATGTGTTGAATGGTATGATACTTTTGGTAATAGTTTTAGGTCCCCTAAATGGATTGAAGAACCCTTCTACATCAATGAGGGATATATTAAGAAGTGTTGAAAGTAGTATATGGCCTTGCCACGTAGGTATCTTGCAACCTCAAAATATAAGAGGACTTCTAATATAGTGGTACAAGCACTTACTAGAGGACTTCCTAATATAGTACCTAAAAAGCCTTGATGAGGTACTAAATTGCCTCATTTAATTGTAGTTTTGACTCTCTTTTTTGTGATATCTTCTCTTGTGGTAACATCACATTCTATCTAAATGATTCAGAAGCATGGTAAATAAGGATAATACAATACTAATTTAGATGGATTTTTATATATGTTCTTTTAAGAGTTAATTAGATAATTGTTGAATTTATTTATTGAATATTTTGCATTAGAAAGTATATTGAGGTTTTGCAAACGTTAGTAGGGGATAATTTTAGTTAATTGCACTCAGACCCTAGAGGCATTGAACAACTACAAGTGTAGGATGGGTTGGATCTTTCCAACAACTAGCTCATAGACCTTGATGACACTAGATGCTGAGGTGAACTCCTAGTGAGTTTGTAGAACTAGATCAGCACTAAAAGACAAATATGGGTGACTATGGATAGAGGTGCACATAGACAACTATTGACTATAAAGACTCGTCAAGTGAGGTGGACAACCCCTCTCAACGTAAATGATGTGTCAATTAGTTTATTAAAACCACTAATTTGGGAGCATGGTTCTCACTATTATTATGAGTTTGTTTGATATTGAATGGCCATATTAGGAAGTGGTTATCTAATATAGTAAGTAGTCCATTCCTAGACATGTAATAGAACAAGATTAAATTTTGTAGCCAAACAAGATTGTATTTAGATGAATGTTAAAATGACACAAATAATTCTTCCTTGGTTGAAAACTTGAGTAGCTTATGTAGTCTTGTGATAATTAGAAAATCATTGCTAGTATTTAGATATAAATAAGAACATTTGATGCATTGTCATTATACACATCATTAATTCTCAATGAATTTGTCAATCTAGGGCTGTGTACAAGGTTATCTGTGGAAGAAGGGGGTGAACAAGGTTATAACTTAGGTCAATCTAGAGCAACAGGTCTTATTGGTGAAACCGATTGTGTGGGGGATTTAGGACATTCCTATCTCTAAATTGCATGAATTAAACCTTAATCTAATTTGCAGAATTGGAAACTAATCATTAACTACAAAAATGAAGTCCTAATTACAATTGCAGAATGAGACCTAATTATGTTGCAGAAATAACAGTTGTAGAATTGAAAGTCTGATTGTAATTGCAGAAAGGAAATCTATTTAATTTTGTAGCAATGAAAACCTATTTATAACATGGAAATGAAACTGTCAAGGCTCTGTAATAGAAGGTTGTCAATCTTCTGTGCAGGGGTTGACAGCAAAACATAAAATGCAAGAAATTACAGAAAATAGCAAATTTTGGAAATGACAGTCTTGCAATAAGTTGAAAGCTTTGCTGAAAGTGGGGATTACAACCAAATCATTAATCACAAAACATAAAATAATCTAAGATTGCAAATATCATTAGTTGTTTACAAATGAATGAAATGACAAGTTCTATAACTCATTCTGCTGCAACAAAATCAGAATAAAAACTTGTTGTTAGTCCTCCTCCTAGATCTGGAAGTGGCCAGCCTCTTTGTCCAAAAGAAGGTATGAGTCTCTCTCTCTCTAGATCTTACTCACACTCATTTACAAGCAATATGAAATAGAAACAATATACTTTTATTGATTCAAAAACATGATTACAATAATGTTGTTGAAAACTGTTACAGGACTGTAACAGTCACTTTTTGATTATCACCTATTACTGATTTCTCTATCTTCTATTCCCCTTACTTTCTACTACTTTTTTCCTTCTCTACTTCCTACTAGCTCAACCTGAATGGGAGCCCTATTTATAGATGTCCTAAGATTTACTAACAAGCTAAGAATATCTCAAAAAGATCTAATCCTATTATGCTGCAACAAAGAAGATCACACTTTGATCTTTCCATTAATGGTGGCTTTGGTCGGCAAGGACGGAAAATTCAGATCTAAGATATTTCCCTTTATCCTTTTCAATATTTATTTCCCTTTTTCCATCATCAAAATTCGATCAATAAGTCAAAAAGCACATTCTGTTTTCATTTCGAAGATACTGCAATTCTCATTTCGAAGATCCGCTCATTCTGAAGATACTATAGTTCTCATTCTGAAGATCCGCTCATTTCGAAGACACTGTGTTTTCTCATTTCGAAGCAATCTATTCATTTCAAAGAGACTTTAGAATGAACAAATGTGGGCTTCTTAAATGATTTCCTCTACATTTCTTATGTGGGTTACTTCTCAGGATCAGATTCCAATGGTCTTCATCTCTTCCCACATGTGAATTCCATGCCTTGTCATTCATTGGCAGCTGACTGGAATTTACATGGGAAAACCCAGTTTTTGCTACACAGTAACAGTTTTCTTGAACCGTTGCCATATTTAGGTAAAATGAATGCTTGAGACATATAAAAACATGATTAGTGAAATTCTATTATTAATCTAAGCATATCCATTTTAGCAAGTCATAACAAAACAACATAAAACTTATACAAAAAGCTGTAAAAATCGGAATATAGTATTTCAGATACATTCTTCATGCAAATAGTTAATACACAACATATTGAATCAACTTAACTAGCATATTAGATTAAACATAAGAGTTTATAGGCAATTTCAGTGTTCAAAACATGTTATGATTGAGGCATTTTCAGGCCTCATTATTTTCCCCCCAACTTATATTGATGCATGTCCTCATGCATTTTGTTGGGCTATGGAATCACATATGTCCATGGTCAAATTCCATGACCTGTAGAACAACTTCTTGCCTGTATAAAATCCCCTGTTCTTCTAAAGGTCCCTAAGCCATTCTTCAAATTGTTCATTAGGTTGGGCATCTTCTTCAAATTAGAATGGGACTAGAGTGATGATGGTTGGAGGCCTAAATCTAAGACCTATCCAATTATGTTGCATGAGTTAAATCAATCGTATTACTCCTTCTGCCCTTCTTTTGGACCATTCTAAGTTGATGGGGGAAATGGGTTCTCTTTTCTGCAAAGACATGGAGCTGGAAAACTAGTTTGATGAGACCATGGTGGCGAAGACTTCCTTTTCCTCCCTGATATATTTTTGCCATGTTTTTCAATTCTTGGTGTAGGTATAGGGATTTTCCCTAACATCCGGTTGTTCTCTCTGAGGATGATTTAAAATTTTTATGTGTTCGCCATAGTACTCCCTTCAAAGTTAGATTTGATTACCCATGTGGCTACTTCATCCCGGGGTTCTTGGGGCCCTTTTACCCCCTTGCATGTGTTATTATGTGTTAAATACTCAGGTGCTCTATCATTTTCTTCTAGAAATTGATTGACTGTGTTTACCAATGTATTTTTTCCAGACCTAGAAATTGGAAGACCTTCTAATGGCAGCTTAAGAATTTGACTCAAAACTTCAGGGGTTACCTCAATAGTCATGCTGTTAACGTGTGCCTGGTTGTTTCTGAACGTGTGGGTGAACATTTCGGCCAAGTCTTCAGAGGACCCATTAAATTTATCCAAAAATGGCATAAGCCCTCCATCTTCAAAAATCTGCACCACTTCTAGATTTTCTCGGAGATGGGTGGTATCTACCGGTTCCATTCTTGTTTTTTGCCCCATTTTCTTGTCTTGGTTCATCACAAACTGCTCTCTTATGCCACTATTCCTCTGTTGGATCTCTGGTTTCTGGTGTTTGCAACTTTGCAAGGTTTTTGTGTCATGCAGGGTTTTCAACTTCTCTGTTTTTGTTCTTCGGAATGAACCGTAATCTGAGCACTGTACTTCATAATAATTTTGCATTAGCAAATATGTCTTCGAAAAGAAGGGTGGCACACATTTCTATTTTTTGATTCGAACACATGTCCATCAATGGTTGCACAGATGTCCTTGCCGTTAGATCCACCTTACTCATTTTCTATTTTTTTGTTTTGCCTGCGGTCTCTCACGTGCATGTTTATCAGCATCAAAAATTGGTGGCATACAGTTGGTCACGTCCTCCGTGATTCTGGTATTTTCCAAATGGGTGCAAAAAAAACAAACCACATTCTGACTGACACGTGTTCCTTTATCGTATGCTATCAAAAGAATTTTCACTTGATTGTATTTCTTTCCTTCCTTGGATGCCACATGGAGATATTACATTGAATGTTCTTTCTGAAGATTATAATTTATTGCAAAAAAAAAACTTCATTCCGAAGATTATGACTTCATTCCGAAGATTATGACTTCATTCCGAAGATTATAACTTCATTTTGAAGATGAGTCTTCATTCCAAAGATCATGCTTCTTTGCGATGATAAATCCTCATTCCGAAGACAAATCTTCTTTTCGAAGACAAATCCTGCTTCATTCTGAAGACAAATCTTCATTCTGAAGATGAGGCTTCATTCCGAAGATCAGGTTGCATTGTGAAGGTAAATTGTCATTTCGAAAACAAAACTTCATTCCGAAGACAAATCCTCATTCTGAAGTCAATTCCTGCTACATTCTGAAGACAAATCTTGCTTCATTCCGAAGACAAAGTGCAACATTCATTTTGCTGTTATTTCAAAGACAATTTCAATCCGAAGACAATACAACAGTTAATCTGAAGAAGGTATCAGGCACTGTTTTTGGCATTCTTGTTCTAAAGATTAAGAAAAAATCAATATTCTCATTCTCAAAATATGTTTAAGTATGCCAACTCTTATGGATATCTTTTATGCTTATGGTTAATTGTTATATACTATATACCAATCATTTACAATGAATAAATGTAAGAAATATATACCTGATTAAAACAAGTTAATGCAAGTTTTTGAAAGATGACTGCTTCTGTTGATGTTCTCGCGAGATTTTCTATAATATTTCAAAACAAGTGCAGTTGGTGAATTTGTACAATGATGGTTCAAAAATTTTCAAGGTTATGCATGCCGAAAACTGGTTTTCATGCATACCAACCCAGTAGTGCCTTGAAAAAGGTTTTCACTGCTGAGTTATTCATTTTTCTCTCTTTTTTTTTCTTTTACCTCTCCTTTTCTCTATTTTTTTTCTTGATTCTGACTATGCCCATGAAGGAATTCATAATCAAAATTTATTCATATTTTTGTTTTCTGCTTTTTTTTTTTTTGTATTTTTCTATTTTTTCTTGAAATCCATGATCATGCTGATTGTTTTGAAGTGGAAGAGGAAATTTATTCCACCTATTGTGTATCCAAACTATCAATATACTGCAAGAATTCCTCTTTAGTCAGAGGTGTATGGTATACCCTGAGGCGATGTCCATTCACTACCAACTTTCTCTATGACCCATCAATAGGAGATAAACGGACTGCTCCATTGTCAAATACCTCCTCAATCCAATAAGGTCCAAGCCATCTAGTTCTCAGCTTTCCAGGGAAGTCTTCATAGCGAGAATAAAACAGTAAAGCCCAATATCCTTGTTGAAGTTTCCTCTGTTGAATGTGACTGTCATGCCACAATTTCCTCTGCTCTTGAATTACTTCAGTTTGGTGTAGAGCATCCAACCTAAGTTCATCCAATGCATTCAACTACAAAATCCTGTCTGTCTGTGCCTGTGACAATTCAATTCCAATTTCCAATGTTGTGCGCAGTGTTAGTAGCTCAAATTCAATAGGTAAGAGGGGTTTTTTACCAAAGACTAGTTCATAAGGTGTAAATCCAGTAGTGGATTTCGAAGTAGTATTGTAATCCCATACTAATTCAGGTAATTTGTCTAGCCAGTTCTTCCTATGAAAAGCTACTATTTTTGTTAAAATTCATTCTAGTTCCCTGTTTGTTACCTCAACCTGGCCATTTGCTTGTGGGTGATAAGGTGATGATTTTCTATGTTTGATTTCATATAATTTTGTAAATGCCTCAATGACTTTAGATGCAAATTGGGGTCCTTGGTCTGTGGTGATAGACCGGGGAGCTCCAAATCTCTAAAAAATCTGAGTATACAAGAAATCAACGACCTTCTCTTCACGAGCATGTTTGAAAGCACGCACCTCTACCCACTTTTTCAAGTAATCAGTGCATACTAGAATATGCACCTTTCCTTGAGAAGGTGGATCAATAGGTCCTACAAAATCAAGCCCCCACCTCTCAAATGGCTCTAAAACCAATTGAGGTTGTAGTGGCATTTCATTTGTATGAGTGGGTTTCCCCATTATTTGGCATGCATCACAATGCCTGATGTACTTTTTCACATCCTTGTGAAGATATGGCCAATAATATCCTATCCCTAAGATTTTTCTAATTGTGCTTTTTATAGAGTAGTGTCCACCTGAGGGTTCATCATGACAAGCCCTAAGGATATCATACACCTCATCCTTTCGGATGCACCTACGTAATACATGGTCAGGACTGCACTTAAAAAGTATACCCTTAATCCATTCAAAAGAAGAACTCTGTTTGATCAATTGTTTTTATGTTTTGAGGTGAAATGTGGAGGAATTTTCCCTGTGACCAAGTAATTGGCTATATCTGCAAACCAAGGTGATTGGATTGATATAGCAAATAATTTTTCATCGGGAAAGGTATCTTCAACTAATTCCCCTTCATCTGTGTTTTGTAATCTGGACAAGAAATCTGCTACAACATTAGCTTTTCCTGGTTTGTTGATTATAGTGATATCAAATTCTTGTAGCAACAGTAACCAACAAATAATTATTGCACTTACCATAGGCTTATTCATCAAATATTTAATGGTTGTGTGATCTGTGTGAATAAATATTTGATAACCTGTGATGTAATGCCTAAATTTTTTGATGGCATAAATTACTGCTAAGAATTCTTTTTCAGTTGTGGTATAATTTTTCTCAGCTCCTATCAAATTCTTGCTAATGTAGTAGATGGCATAGTGTTCACCATTGTCAATTTGTCCTAATGCTGCTCCAATTGCAATATTGGAAGCATCAGTCTGTATGTGAAATGGTAATGTCCAATTAGGGCCTCTTAACACAGGTGGAGTTACTAATTTTTCTTTTAGAGCTTCAAATGATTCCTGACATCTTGCAGTCCAGGAAAATTTAGAATCTTTAGTCAATAAAGCAAACATAGGATGGGCAATTGTGCTAAATCAGGAATAAACCTACGGTAAAAACCAATGTGTCCTAGGAAGCTTCTGACATTAGTCTAAGTTTTAGGAGGAAGAAGATTCTTGATAATTTCCACCTTCTTTGGATCAACTTGGATTCCCTGAGGAGAGATGTGATGACCAAGAACTATTCCTTCCTTCATCATCATAAAACATTTTTCTAGATTCAAGGATAACTGGTATGTTTCATAGCGAGCTAAAACTTTGTCAAGGTTTTCTAATGTAAAGTCAAAAGTCTGTCTGCATACTGTGAAATCATCCATGTATATCTCAACACTGTTGGTAGTCAGATCAAAAAAGATTTCTAAAACTGCTCGCTGAAATGTTGCTTGGGCATTACACAAACCAAAAGGTAAAACCCTATAGGCAAATGTTCCCCATGGACAGGTAAAGGTTGTTTTCTCTTGATCTTTAGGTGCAATCTGAATTTGATTATATCCACTAAATCCATCAAGAAAACAAAAGTATCTTTTTCCAACAAGGGTATCTAACACCTGATCTATGAAAGGTAATGGAAAATGGTCTTTGTATGTCACCTTATTTAGTTCTCTATAGTCTACACATATTATCATTTTTCCATTCTTCTTAGGGACTATAACCAATGGAGAGACCCACTGGCTATAAAAAATTGGGTAAATGAATCCTACCTCCAGAAGTTTTTCAATTTCTTCCTTTACAATATCCCTTAGGGTAGGATTCAGTCTTCTCTGGAGTTGTCTTACTGGCTTGACTTCTTCAGTATAAATTCTATGGGTACATATATCAGGGTGAACTCCCGACATATCTTTATAGTCCCAAGAAAAAGCATGAACATGCTTCTGCAAGACAGCTATCAATTTGTCTTCCTCTTCCCTAGTAAGCCAGTTGTAAATGTTTAAAAATTTTCCTGGTTGGACTTCTATTTGTTTTGTATTTGGAAGGACTGAACTCACTTCTTCATACCTGGTGGTTAGGGAGTTAAGAGGACACTGCTGAGATGGGAGAAAATAAGAAATTTATGTTTCATTATTTTTTGATGGAAGCATATCCTGTATGGAATAGTGAGAAGGAAAAATCAAGTGATGGTGCCACCCATGTGGTAGTGAAATAGAGTTTTCCTGTGATAATATAGATGGTTCACCTTCAAAATTTTGGTTCTCCTCATTCCTTAACAATTGTTGGATATTTACTGCTTCTTCTTCTAACCCTTGTTCTTGCAGAACATTTATTAGGATAGTTTCATTTTCTAAATTTTCTATGTCTTGGAGGTCTTCTATGTGTTCTCTTACTACCAAGGTGGCTAGTGTGGAAATAACCTCCTATGATTCTTCATCTGAATCAGGAAACCATAACTGACCTAAAAAATTATTGGAGGGTCTTGCAGGAGGATACAGAGAGATCTGTTTTAGATCAATACCATTTGAAATAGTCATTTTTCTAGATCTGCAGTCTATGAAGGCTGCTACAATTGCAAGCCAAGGTCTTCCCAAAATGATGGGATATCCATGTGCTGAATTTCTTGGTTGTAAAACCAAAAAATCTGCAGGGAATTCCCAAGATGAAACTTCTATAGGAACATCTTCAATGATACCTTCGAGTTTTGCAACCGACCTATCAGCCATTTCTAAAACTATAAATGTGGGGTTGAGATGTTTGATCTGTAATTGTTTCATTATATCCTTGGTCATGACATTTATTGCAGCTCCTAGATCTACTAAGACATTTGATATTGGTACTGAACCTATGGTAACTATGATAACTGGACTTCTTGGGTCACTATACTTTGGAGGTAATAGTTTTCCAGATAAGAGATCAACTATCTTTCCTTCAATCTGAATGGTCTTGGGAAATGCCTTATTTTTCCTTCCTGATCTTCTAATGCAAAAATCTCGAACAATACTTTTAATCACTAGTATATCCTTAATGGCTTGCAATAAGGGCAATGATATAGTTAACTTTTTAAGTTCCTTGACCAGGTCTGATTCAGAATTTTTTGTTGTGGTATTGAATCTTTCAGGATATGGAATTATCCTTGATGAAGGTAATTGTTCTGCCTGTGGTTCTATTTGTTCTTCTTCTTTCTCTATTGTCGGTTCAATTATAACTGGTTCCAAGGGTTCTTGCTCTTCATTTTCTTTGCTTTTATTGGAAATGGGTTCAGGTACAACTTTTCCTGAACGAAGTTGGATGTTACTACAATCAATAACATTTATTTCAACATTTTCTTCAGCTTCAACCACATAGATAGGGGATGCCTGTCTCATGCTATTTGGATTAGTGATTGATTGAGCTGGAAGTTGAGGTTGTTTCACCTGTTGTGTTTTTTGTGGTTGGTTCTATTTTTCTTGAAAGTTTTGATTAGGTGTAGGCAACAAATGCTGATTTTGACCTTGATTTCTTTGTTGCCTTGGATAGGACTGGTATTGTTGATTCCATTGTGGTTGATTTTGCATCCAATGTGGATTATTCTAATTTTTATTCTAGGGTGGATTGTTTTGATTCCATGATGGGTTGTTTTGACTCCATGATGGGTTTTTTTGATTCCAAGATGGGTTGTTTTGATTCTGATTCCAGGCTGAATTACTCCAATTTGTTTGTGGCCATTCTTGGGAATTTGTCCATTGAGGATAATTCCAAGGACGTTGGGGTGGTTCTGATTGTCCCCAAGGCATAGTACCAGGATTATGCCCCCAATTTGTAGGAAAATGAGGGGGATTTTGGTATTGAGAGAAATTTCCCCCTTGTTTTGGTCTAATATAGTTGAGTTCCTCATTCTGACTTTCTAACACAGTTTTGAGTTGAGGTAGTAGGTGGCATTGATCAGTTGAATGCCTCTTTGAACAAATACTACAAATGGCTGAGATAGATGTTTTATTCAAAGGACATTCCTACAAAGCATGTTTATTTCTACATCTTGGGCAATAAATTGCCAAAGGTTCTATGTTTTTTGCTTTTGCAGACATTTCCCCCAAAGTTGTGTTTAATTGCACTAGAATATCAGTTTTAAAATTTGCAAGTTCCTCTATTAGTTCCTTCACATCAGTGCCATTTGTATTTTTTTTCTTCTTCCTTGCTTATTGTGAGAGTAATTCCTATAGAGATCCATAATTTCCTCATTACTGAGAGTATTTACATCTCCTCTTCCCATAAAATCCAATACGTCTCTAGATTCATCTTGCAATCCTCTCAAAAAGATGGTTTTGCATAACTCTGGTTCTACAAGTCCACATCTCCTTTGAACAAAGGAGAACCTATCAAGATAGTCTTCTAATGTTTCATCATCTTCCTGTTTAATCTTGAATAACTCATCTTTCCTATTCCTTACACGGCAATACTCCTGATATTTGTCTAAAAACATAGTTTCCATTTGATCCCAAGTTCGGATGGAATTTGGCTCTAAGCTCATGAACCAACGTAATGCTGAGTCCTTGAGTGTTGATGGAAAAACCTTAAGTTTTTTATTGTCATTTACATAATCATAGGTTTGACACACTACCTTGAATTCAAATAAAAACTGATCAGGATCTTCAGATACAACACCTCGAAAGGTTGGAAGTATTGAAGGTGAAATAGTCTTCATGGGAGAGTTTTGTGTTGGATTCAAATGGATAGGATATTCAAATGTTCTGGAAGGTTGAGGAATATCCTGATCATCTCCTTCATCATGGACATAGCCATGTTGGCCATTGCCTCCTCTCGCCATAGTTTTTGGTTTCTTAGTTAAACTTATCCAAATTTCTCTCTCAAGAGGTCCAAGATCCTCTGTTGATAATGAGTCTGACGATTCTTCTTTCTCAAGATGTTCTAGTGATGGTGAAACTAGTGATTTTTCTTTCAATATTTTTGGTAATTCAAACACAGGTGATTCACCCCTTAGGCGTGAATATCTCCTTAATGGAACAAGCCAGGGATCCTTTTGGTTAATTCTACATTTTTCATCCCTAGACTTACTCATTCATGTTCACTCTAAATGACATAAATTATATGTCAATAGTTGTTATTTTAACCAGCTGTTCTATTCAGATTTTATCCTGAATCTTCATAGTTCAGTCTAACTAACAGCTATTGGACTATTGTTACCTTCTAGAAACACAATTCCCCAGAAACAGTGCCAAAATGATGCATTTCGTTATACACATAATTAATTCTCAATGAATTTGTCAATCCAGGGATGTGTACAAGGCTATCTATGAAATAAGGGGGTGAACAGGGTTATAACTTAGGTCAATCTAGAGCAACAAGTCTTATTGGTGAAACCGATTGTGTGGGGGATTTAGGACATTCCTATCTCTAAATTTCATGAATTAAACCTTAATCTAAGTTGCAAAATTGGAAACTAATAATTAACTACAGAAATGAAGTCCTAATTACAATTGCAGAATGAGACCTAATTATGTTGCAAAAATAACAGTTGTAGAATTGAAAGTCTGATTGTAATTGTAGAAAGGAAATCTATTTGCTTTTGCAGCAATGAAAACCTATTTATAACATGGAAATGAAATTGTCAAGGCTCTGTAACAGAAGTTTGTCAATCTTCTATGCAGGGGTTGACAGCAAAACATAAAATACAGGAAATTATAGAAAACAGCAAATTTTGGAAATGACAGTCTTGCAATAAGTTGAAAGCTTTGCTGAAAGTGGGGATTACAACCAAATCATTAATCACAAAACATAAAATAAGCTAAAATTGCAAATATCATTAGTTGTTTACAAAGGAATGAAATGACAAGTTCTATAACTCATTCTATTGTAGCAAAATCAGAATAAAAACCTGTTGTTAGTCCTCCTCCTAGGTCTGGAAGTGGCCAGCCTCTTTGTCCAGAAGAAGGTATGAGTCTCTCTCTCTCTAGATCTTACTCCCACTCATTTACAAGCAATATGAAATAGAAACAATATACTTTTATTGATTCAAAAACATGATTACAATAATGTCATTGAAAACTATTACAGGATCGTATGATGATCACTTTTTGATTATCACCTATTACTGATTTCTCTATCTTCTATTCCCCTTACTCTCTACTACTTTCTTCCTTCTCTACTTCCTACTAGCTCAACCTGAATGGGAGCCCTATTTATAGATGTCCTAAGATTTACTAACAAGCTGAGAATATCTCAAAAAGATCTAATCCTATTATGCTGCAACAATTCCTGGTTTTTATCCTAGAAGAAGATCACACTTTGATCTTTCCATAAATGGTGGCTTTGGTCGGCAAGGACGACAAAGTCAGATCTGAGATATTTCCCTTTATCCTTTTCAATCTTTATTTCCCTTTTTCCATCATTAGAATTCGGTCAATAAGTCAAAAAGCACATTCTATTTTCATTTCGAAGATAAGTGGCTCATTTCAAAGATACTGCAATTCTCATTCCGAAGATCCGCTCATTTTGAAGATACTACAGTTCTCATTCTGAAGATCCGCTCATTTCGAAGACACTGTGTTTTCTCATTTTGAATATATCTATTCATTTTGAAGAGACTTCGGAATGAAAAAATGTGGGCTCCTTAAATGATTTCCTCTGCATTTCTCATGTGGGTTACTTCTCAGGATCAGATTCCAATGGTCTTCATCTCTTCCCACATGTGAATTCCATGCCTTGCCATTCATTGGCAGTTGGTTGGAATTTACATGGAAAAACCCAGTTTTGCTTGCACGATAGTGAGTTTTCTTGAACTATTGCCAGATTTAGGTAAAATGAATGCTTGAGACATATCAAAACATGATTAGTGAAATTCTATTATTAATCTAAGCATATCTCATTTTAGCAAGTCATAACAAAACAACATAAAACTTATACAAAAATTTGTAAAAATTAGAATATAGTATTTCAAATACATTCATCATGCAAATAGTTAATACACAGCATATTGAATCAACTTAACTAGCATATTAGATTAAACATAAGAGTTTATAGGCAATTTCAGTGTTCAAAACATGTTATGATTGAGGCATTTTCAGGCCTCATCAACATTCATAATAATCTAAAGTTAATAATTAATTACATTTTTCATATGATTTATTCATGAATTAGATTTGTTTTATATTTAGTTTTCAATGTAATAACTTTCTACATGGATATTGATTAAGTTAATAAATATTTCCAAACGTTTACTCATTACTTAGTTTGAATATTGTTTTTCCACTGAGGATCTTGGGCCCACTTCAACATGGAGGAAAAGAACTATTTCATTTCTTTTGGTAGGTATTCCACGTTGTCATTTTTATTTTTGTTTACTATCATTCACTATTATTTTACTTTCTATTAGAATCTAAGATTGTATGTGTCATCTTAAAATATTCACTATGTTTCCATCATATCATCTTGTACTAGAAGTCATGTATTTTAAATTCTTATTGTGATCTATCATTCTCTTTTTCTGAAGCTCCACCTAGAGAAGAAATAGATTAATGTTCAATAGATTAATTTAACTTTATTCTAGTTGTATTTTGTTGCTGCTTAGAAGTAATTTAATATGATTGTAGCATTTTTTATTTCACATTATAAGTGTAAGTAAAGTTCATTAATTTAGTTTTCACATCTTTCTTTATGAGTTATTTCTTCTTCTTGAAATTTTAGAATGAAAAGATGCCTTATTTTTTAGCATGTGTGTGTAATAGAAAGCCCCTACCAATAGCCTTATTGTTGAACCTATCCTAGCACATATAGACTTCAGATACCACCCCATATTTGACAAATTAAAAGTGACTTAATCAAAGTGTGGTTTACCAACACCTATCACTTTTTAGCATTGTTTTTGGGGACACGATGTTGCTAGGAATTGATAGGTTAAACATCCAATATAGCAATATTTCACTTACATAGAAATTGATTAGTCAAAGAAATATCACATCTCCTTGTTGGTGATTCTAATATAAGTGTTCAACTAGGACAAACTAAAAATACAATTTTATAACTTGAGGTACCTAGTGTCCTTACTAAGGCACCTTATGTGATTAGGAGACTAGTTAGTTGAAGCTAAGTGAAACTAGTGGTTTTGAGTAGGAAAGGTAGATATAATTAGGAGAAATTTATTTGAATGCATGAATATACCTAGAGATAACCTAGGGAGGTTTATCAAAAGAAGCCCTGATAGGATAGAAGGATAGAACAATCATGCCTAGAGGTTGCACAAGAATACCCTATATCCATAATTGAGTCTCTAAATAATCTATTGCAATTAGATGAGTAAAACTAGTGAACAATCATCATCCACTTTAGGATCTGAAGGATTCCTTGAATTATAATAAATTTATAGTGGTCCATATATTACATTTAGAACTCTTCAAGAATACAAATTATTGCATAACATTTGGTGGGAAGATAAAAATATGGAAGATAGACAAGGTGAAAAAAATGCAAGAGATAGACAAAGCAATGCACAAGGGGAAACTAGAAATGGTGTGAAATTCTTTATGTATCCTATCTATTTAGATACCAATGTGCAAGATAAAATAAAAACCATTTATCCTTAAAATTTACCTATCTTTAGATGAACTACCATATGAGGGCCTAAACCGGTCCTTATTTGAAATCAAGATCATATGTCAAACCTATGACTATACAACTAATAATCACAAACTTAAATTATTTCCTTCCATGCTCAAAGATGCAACTATGAATTGGTTCATGGGGTTAGCCTCAAAATCCATACGCATATAGAATGGTATGGAAAAGTTCTTCCTAGAAAATATTAGGAGTATTTTCATGTCAAGGATCGAAAGGAAGAACTATTTAAGATAAAGCAAAATGAGGATGAAAGTCTTAAATATTGCCTGAATATATTCCTTTTTGTTAAGAAAAGATATGGGGAAAATATAGACCTATAACTTGTCAAAGTTATCTTCCTATGGGGATTACAATATGAGTTAAGTGAAATATTAAACCTCATGGGAAAAGGTGATATAAATAAGCTAGATATTTTTGACATTATGTAATTGTGTACAACTATTCTAGAATAAGGAAAGGAACATATAGTCACCAAGTAGGTAAGAATTCTAGTGAGATAGGAGAGCTACTAGAGGAATTCATCAATTTTAAAATTGATGTTATTTTACATTTGAATACCACATTGGATGAAATACAAGCTAAAACTAAATCCAACGAACCATTGACCATATATCATCCAAGGTGTAGGCAAAAGCATGCCTTACAAGAGTGTCCTCTCAATAAGACCAAAATTTATAGTATTTGCAAGAACATTCACCATATATGTCATTGTGAACTTCTACCAAAAATAAAAGCCAACCTTAGAAAGATTCATCTCAATGTAGAGAAACTCAATTTGTGGAACAAAGAAATAATTTTTCCCATTAGTAAAGAACACCATGGGGATAAACTCCATGGAATGCTTTATGGAATATACCTCTACCACAACAATAATAGGGCTAGTATCCCTGGAATCCATATTTATAGTGGAGAAGTCAAGGCTAGTTCAATTCACCATGGATACAACCAATTCCAAACTAGTCATGGTCAAACCAAGGATAATAATGGTCAGGACCACCCCAATCCAAACAATATTATGGGGGACAAAAATGGTTCCAAACTCAACAACAAGTATTCTTGCTAGTACCCATGGTTGCTTCCCAAGAAATGCAATCACAACCATCCAAGAAGCCTTCGTTACCTGCCAAACTGGTGGCCAATCCAAATAACAATAGACAAGAGAACCCTATCTATAATATAGAACACATTGACAGTCAATGTTGGAATTTTTGAGTCCCTAAGCTAAAAGTTATCATTTATGTCAAAAGGACCTATGTAAGTAAGCACTATGATTTTGCTTCACAAAGAGCTTCATGAGAAGCAAAGGTTTTGATCAAATGTTCTAGAAGGGATGCATGGTATTTGGTTCCAAAAGGAGCTTCAAGGGAAGCTTAGAAAAAGGTTTTTATGAAAACCAAGGAAGGCAAGGAAAGGTTTTATTTAAAACCAATGGATGGCAGATTTGAAATGGATTTTTCTAAAAACCCAAGTTGACTTTTCATTTCATCGAAAAGGTACCCCAGTGATGGAGAAATTTAATTTTAAAGGTTTAGTTTAAATTTTAACTTATTTAAAATTAAAATTAGAATTTTAAAATTAAATAAAAGGTTTTTCCCTCCTTTATTATTGGCGTCGCCGATGTCATGAGGACAATGTTAAAAGTGCCAACGTATTCACATTGAAGGATGGCTTATATAAATAAGACAAAGGTTTTCCATTTAATAAACATAAGGAGTGTTGCATGATTTTTGAAAACCTAAAGTGCTTGGCATCCGAATATTGCACAACGAATTTCATGGAGTGTGACGTGGGTAGTCAAGTCATGGACAGTCAAATTTTTGGCACCTTGTGAGGAAAGCACACACAACTTAAGGAAGAGAGTGCCCAAGGCACTCACATGGGTAGTGTTAGCTCACGCAGCTTAGTTGTCGCTTGGTAGCATAGTGGGCAGAGGTTCGAAACGCCAAGGCCCTTCGAGGGCTCCTTTAAGGTATGCACTCCAAATCTAATATTTTTGGGGGTAAATATTTGAATTAAAATATTTGCTTGCTAAGGTTTGATTATGATTTTTGTGGGAGATATAAGGTTGAGCAAGCTTTAATATTTTGCTAAGGTTTGATTATAATTTTTTTGGGAGATATAAGGTTGAGCAAGCTTTAATATTTTAATAAGGTTTGATATTTGATTAATGTGAGATATTGCCTAAGAAAGCTTTGTGATTATTTTTTAGTGCAAAATTATTGAAAGGAAGGATATAAAATATTTGATTTATTTTATGGTATAAGTGGTTTTTGGAGTGACAAGGTTATGCAATGTTTTGATTTATTTTATGTTATGGTACAAGTGGTTTTAGGAGTGATAAGGAAGTTGTGCATTAATTCTTGAGAAGGTTTTCTATTTAAAAGCCTTGGTGAATATAATTAAGAAGTGGAGTAATGTTGATTATTTTATGATCTTCTAACCCTTGTGAATATTGGTAAAAGAATATTGTGATTGTGGCATATTTCCAAAGAGGCTTCTTCATCTTCATTAAAGGTATGGGCACATTCTCCTATTTATTGATTATGGTGGTTGATTTTTGAAAATATCTTTGGAGTGAAAAGGATTTATTCTGGTTTTCTTTTCGAAAGTGATTGGTTTAATGCTTCAAGGTTTTATGGATTGAGAGTTGTGATTAAACCTTGTTTTATAAGCATTATTGTTGGAGCCCATTGGTTGTGTAAAGAACTTGAACTTGAGTTAGAAGAGAACATGAGTATCATTGTTATGTGAGATTTGTTGTTGAGTATTGTTGGAAACATTTTGAGTTGATTGATACATGCTTGGACTAGGGTTTGTGAGAAAGGGTTGTTCATTGAGGTGATTGGTTGAGTTGATTTTATTGAGACTAGTCAAGTGGATGCATGTGTTTGTTCAAGTTTCATAAAAAAAACTATTATGTATTATTGATTTGAGTTGATATTGAGATTTGAGAATAGAATATATAGAGTCTCTAACAATTCTCTTTATGCTTCTATGAGATTGATTTGAGTTGAGATTGGGATTTGAGTATAGAACATATTGAGTCTCTAACAATTCTCTTTATGCTTCTATGAGATTGAGTTGAGATATTGATTGAGCATTAAGTATAGAACATATTGAGTCTCTAACAATTCTCTTCTTATGAATCTATGAGATTGGACAAGTTCTGTGTGAGCTTGTTAAGCAGCTTTGAGCAGTCCTAGAGAGGACTTATTGAGTAAATTTGAGCAAGTCCTAGAGAGGACTTATTGAGTAGATTTGGAAAATTCCTAGAGAGGACTTATTGAGCATATTTGGACAAGTCATAGAGAGGACTTATTGAGCATATTTGAGCAGGTTCTGTGTGGACCTGTTGAGCAGATTTGGACAAGTTCTGAGTGAGCTTATTGAGTAGATTTGGACAAGTTTTGTGTGGACCTGTTGAGCATATTTGCGTAGGTTCTATGTGGACCTATTGAGTATATTTGGAAAATTTTTGAGTGATCTTGTTGAGAAAATTTGAGAAGGTTTTGAGTGAACCTATTGAGACAGATATTTGGAGGTGATGGAGTATAGAGGACAAACTCTCAGTGGATAGAGATCCAGCATCCAGGACAATTGAAGACATATCTGAGTGAGGAGTCTTCAAGTGGAGAGATATCCACTAGTCAGTGTAGCAAAGAGACAGTCTTCTAGAAGATCACTAGCCAGAGTAGAAGGGGAAAGAGTTCTCCTATGGAAGAGATCCACAAACTTGAGATTAGGGGATTAGCATCTCCTTTGGATAGAGGTCCATAAAAATTGTAATTGGGAAAGATTCCCAAAGAGATTGATTGAGAAAATTTTAGTAAAATATTTTCTCCGTGGAGTAGCCCACATTGGGTGAACTATGTAAATTGTGGTGTCTCTATTGTGTATGGTGTTTTGTGCATTGCTTTGATTACTGCTATTGATATTAATATCTATACACTGTATAATATTGAATTGAAAGAAAAAGTAAAAAAGGGGTCATATACTGTTCACCCCTCCTCTCAGTATAAGCTCGTGTTCTTCAATTGGTACCAGAGTTGGTTCCTTCAAAATATTTTGACAGATTTAAGGAAAAGCTATCTAAGAACACAATGGATCAAAAGGATCAAATATATGGACCCTTAAATAATGTAGTACCAGTATTTGATGGAAGTGACTTCTTATATTGGTGTATGCTAATGAGATTTTACATGATGGCACTTGGCAATGAATGTTGGGATGCAATGGAACTTGGATATGATTCAACAATCAATCCTCCTACAGATAAGGAAGGTAAGCTTCTAATGCATGCAAATTAAAGAGCTATGAATGCAATTATAAAAGGGTTGCATAGATCATAATATATGAAGGTTATGTAATGTAAAACAACAAAAGAAATGTGGGAAATTCTGCATGAAATATATGAAGGAGATAAAGGAGTCAGAATGGCTAAGATAAGAAATCTCAAAGGAGAATTTGAGAACCTAAGAATGAATGATGATGAAAACATTCATGACTATCTCAACAAGGTTGATGAACTTGTACATGATATGAAAGGTCTTGAAATGAAGGTTGATGAATCTGATGCTTGTGATAAGATATTGAGGACTCTTCCAAAAAGGTATAGTGAAAAGGTTTCTACTATAGAAACATCAATTGATAGTGATTCTTTGACAAGTAATTATTTGCTTGGCATGCTTACTACTTTTGAGATAAGAACAAAAGATCCTATTCATCCGAAAGAAGCTGCTTTCAAATTAGATAAAAATAAAAAGGAAAAGAAGATAGAATCGAGCAATGATTCATCCAGTGATGAAGAAGCAAATTATGGCAGAAGAGATAGAGGTTCCAAAAGACCCATAGATCTAAGATCTATCAAATGTTTCAATTGTGGACGGTATGGACACTATGCAATAGAATGGAAGGAGCCAAAATGCAATAATGATGAAGAAAAATAGGATCACATATATAGGGAATCAGAAAGACATAGGTACTAGAAGAAAAGTAAGGATGGACAAAGCAGACAAGGAAAGAAGTTCTTCCAGAGACAAAAAAGAAGCTACTGTGCAAAAAATGCAAGTACTCAATTGATAATGATGCTAGTTTTTTAGATAATTATAGATATGAAGTCCTATTTATGGTTAAAGAGAAATATCTAGTTAAGAAAATGACTCGTTATTCTCAAATGTTTTATATGTGGTAAATTTGGACATCTTGAAGATGATTGCACTAGGGATGGTTATAGTTTCAGTGATGATGATTTTGAAGATGCACTTGAAATACCAGATGAGAATCTTCTAATGGCTTTGGAAGATAAAGAAAATGATCCTATAGAAGACAAGTCAAAATGAAGTAATTAAAAGGACAAAGGCAAACAAATAAAATATTTTTTAGTAGATAATGGTTATGATATCAAGGGAGAACTTATCTATGCCCTTGACATAGTAAAGAAGGTTACAAAGAAACACTCCAAGCTTGAAAGTCAGTTTCAAGAATGTGATGAAGAAAGGTTATTAATCATAGAGGATTTAGAAAATCAAAGGTTAAGGCAAGCAAGTTCAAGGATAAGTTAGAAGAAAAGATTTTGGAATGTGAGAAGTTAGCACAAGAAGTGGCTAATCTAAAAGAAGACTTAAAGGACTCCAAGATCAAGATGAAGAGTTTCACAAACAGCTCTAAGAACTTGGATAAGTTCATATGTGGACAACAACGAACATCATGTTCAATAGGTCTTGGCTTTGGAAAGGTTCAAAAGAAATAGAAAAAATAATCTACTTCAAGTCTTGATGAAGAATAAACTTTAGAAGAAGATACATCATAAGAAGATAATTTAAGTGAAAGTGGGACATCAGAGGATGAGTTGGACAACAAAGAGTTTAACAAAGAGAGGAATAATGCACAAAGAAGATACAAATGGGACAATAATCAGGATAGGAGACCAATGAGGTCAAGAAAATGAGGCTCCAATGGAAGATGTTTTTCATGTCATAGGTTTGGACACATGGCTTCATAGTGTAGGACTCATAAAAGACAATTATATGGAAAATAACAACTTTCCAAGGTTATTGCTCCTCATGCAATGGTTTTGGTCACAAGGCAATTAATTGTAGGGTTCATGACAGAAGAAGATATGGCTTCATTAGGAGAAATCCTAAGACAATTGCACATCCAAGGAATAATAACATTAAGTGTTATAAGTGCAATAATTATGGTCACATAGCAAGATGGTGTAGAGAAAATATTCCAAAAATAGGCATGAACAAGAATAGGAACATGAACAGGGACAGGAAGGAACATAAATACGAATAGAAATAGGAATATGAACATAAATAAGAAGATGAACATGAATAGAGACTCAAAAAAGAATAGAGACTCAAAAAATAATAGACTCAAAAAATAATAATAACAGGAACAAGGATGAGAACCAAAATAGAAACATGGATGAGAACAAGAACAAGAACAGGAACAAAAGTAATGACAAGAATAGAGATGATGACTTGGAAAGAAATAGTGAGTGGATTCAGAAGACTCACAGAAGAAGAGAGAAAGATAAAGGTACAGATATATTCTTTCAAGGAATAGAAATACTCCCAACCCAAAATTAACCACCTCATGTGGATGTGGGGGAGGGGCTAAGCTAAGAGGCCCATTATTAGCCTCGAGCTCCAAAGGTGACCCTTTGCCATTGATGTCAAATGGGGAGATATTTGTGTATTGGAGAGATATTTGATATTTGATTTGTGTAGACACCAAAACAACACCAATCTGATTATGTGACTACAAGCACTGACCGAATTGGCATACATACCCCCTAGGGCAGCCTCTAAAGGTTAAACAACAGTCCTAACCACTGCCAAATCAGTTTTGGAAGGTTAGAGGTCATTTTTGCACCTTTTAAGCACTTTTCTCCCTATTCGTCCCACCCTGGGATGATTAGAATCCTATTCATACCACCCTAAGATGATTAGCAGTAATCGCTCTAGGGTGGGACGAGTAGCAGGTTTTACTGGCAAAAAGTCAAGCCTTGACAAATGGTAGCCCAAATCCACCACCTAACTTTACCTTCAAGGCATGCAATTGCAAGGGAATGTTTCAAATTAGAGAGAGAGCCTACCCTGATCATGGAGGCCTCAATCAATGAGCCCCTAATCAAGGAAGAATCTTCTCTCCCCCCTAAAAAGGCATGGTGAGCCAAGTGGCACCCTCACATGCGCATTCAAAGGAGACCCTTAGGTACATAAAAATGTGAGCCTCCTAACCCCAAAAAAGGATAGAGCTAGAGCATTTGGAGCAACGAAGTGCTGCCAAACTATACCCCCATTCCTCTTTGTGCTTCCTACATCCCTAATTTCTCTTTTGGAAGAGAGGTTATCGGGTGAACATTAGGAATGCAATCCAGACCCAAAACCCAAGAAATAAGCCATAATACCACCCCAAACTCATCAAAAAAACCCCTAAGATATTTTGGACCCATCCCACTTTGATTGGTGTCAAAAATAAGCCCTAAACGGTGGGCATCCCACCCCCGAGCGCCCCCCAAACTGCTGCAGTCCTAATTGCCCCACCTTGAAGTGATTAGAAATCTATGCATGATTTATTTACTGTTATTTTTGCATCCTCCTTTATTTAATGTACTTATGCTGATGTCCAAGTTTCATGGCTTTCTGACATGATTTGACCTGGTTTCTATCATTTTTATGCGTTTACTAACCTGTAGGGAGCGCCATCAGATACAGGATGATCGGGGAAGAATATGCCAAATATGACCTTTTGGGTCATCTCAAAATGATTTTTTTAGACTAACCACAAGTTTTCAGGAGTTTTGGAGGCCTCTGGATGGGACATTTGCAAGTTCACTTTTTGTAAGTTTTGCTATAGTCCCCAACGTCCCACCCCAGAGTGATTAGAAATTTATGCATTATTTCCTTACTATTATTTTTTCAATAGGTCCTTGATGATATCATAATTCCTCTGTTAAAGTTTCATTGCATTCTGACATGATTTCACTATAGTTTTATCATTTTTATGTGTTAACTAGCTCGTAGGGCACCCCGGTCACATAAAAGAAAATTTGTGTAGGATAGGCAGATTATGAGCATCTGGGTAGTATTAAAATAACATATAATGGCTAACCCATGAGTTTCAGGTGATTTGTATGAGCGTAGGTGGGACATTGGAGTGCTCCCCTTGGAGAGGCCCCCGACGGGCAAACACCCATAACGGGGTCTTTCGACACTGCTTCAATGCAAATCAGGTGATACCAACTCTAGATGTTGTCCTTTACATCCATATGTCATTATGTAATTGATCTATCAACCTTATCATTGATATTCCACAAGTGCCCACTGGAGACCTTGGGGATGGCATGTTTTTCTAGATACGCATATGCTATTAATAATTTTTTGTCTTTCTGTGCACAGGATCTTGCCACCAGGAATACCAGAGGGAAAAAAAGGAACAATGAACACATGGACACAAGCGGTGGAAACCTTTAGCCCACCCACTTCGAATGTGGGCATGCGAAAGACGCTGGAAGCGTACCATCCGATCTTGGAAGCGCGACTTCATCCATGCATCCATTGATGTAACAAATTGTATCACATGTTCTGAGCCCTATAGGGGGTACATATTGTAATTGGATCAAAAGCAATATCAATAAAAGATGCCCCACTTTGTTTGCTTACATCTTGTTTCTGCGTCATTTCCTTCATGCATTTGTAGGACTTAGCATATTTATCCCATTTTGTTTGCATCACGTTGGTACACTATATTTCTACGTCACTTTTAGTGGCGATCACAGTGGGACCTTGTCCCCTGCTATTAAGATCAATTTTTTGATCCAAATTTTGTGGTTTTTCTTTACAGGTGTTACGCATTCAGGCACTGGACTGTTACTCGTGCCACCCTGGGACGAATACGTATTCGTCCCACCCTATGATGAATATAGACCTGCTATTCATCTCACCCCAAGATGATTAGAACTCTATGAATTTTCTGAGCAGAAACTCAGAGGCATCTGGTTTGGACTGAGAAGAGGTAGGCCTTCTGAACACCCTCTATGTTTTTCTACTTTCTGTTTCTACAAATTTTTGCTTTCTTTGTTTTATTTTCAGACACTTGCATAGAAAGTTTAAGTAGTTTGTTTTCCTTTCTTGCAATAAAAAAATAAAATAAAAAATAAAAATAAAAAAACATAGAGTAAATTAAATGGAAGGAACTTGATTAGGAATGCATTTTTCTCTGGTTTGCTTGCATGATACTTGCACAAATGGCAAGTCCTCATCATAGGTTTCAGTTCTAGTTAGGTTTTGTGATTTCCTTTTTGCTACTAATGGTTTCTAAAAGATAAAACATACTTTAAAGCATTGCATTAGTGAAAATCATCTTTTACTGTATGTTTTATTTCTTTACACAATTAAAAGGAACCACACACACACCACCTAATAAAATTGACATCAAGGAGTTGGGCTTAATACCCCAACACTTGATCAAGACCAACAGTGGATTTCATCACCACCTTGGCTTGGATTTTGCATACATATACCCTGATCGCGACTATTGCTAAACGTAAATCCTGACGAAATATGACCAAGTGTAGTGGGGATGATTCTTCGTGCATGAGGGTAAGTCTTCTATGGTAGGTGTCAAAAATAGAGTGATCCCCCTTCCGTATCACCTATGTTCCACTTACTATTCTGCTCTCGCGTACTAATAGTTTCCCTCATGTAATTGTGGGTATATTGAGAGGTTCGATATAACGTCTTGACAATGGTATATTGAAGGGGCGACCATTTTGGAGATACAAGAGCCCTCATTATGCATGTATAACGAAGTTTTCTTTACAAGAGTTACATAACAAAATCAAACACACTGAACTAGATCTAGGGCACACATTTAATCTGTAAATGAGATAATCATTTATTTGCTTGTGTGGTCCCCTTTTGTTTGGTATAGCATAAAAATTGTAAAGGAGATAAAAATATACATATATTTTTAGAAAAACCACCACCATGGTGTATACCCATAGCCAAGCCCAATCACGAGCAGAAGCTACAAAAAGTATACAAGGAGGCACAAGTCACCTCCGTTATAACCCCAAGGACTTGGTTATACCACCTTGGCAGCCTAACCCACAACATAGTCCACACCATACCACTACAGAACAAGACTATAGAGGCACCCCTTTGAGGGGCACTCCCATTCAACAAAAACCCTCTCAGGAGGAGTAAAAACATGGGAAGGCCCCCTTAGACACTCATTATGAGTGGCCACTATGCGATTAAGAGCTAGAAAAGCATAGGGTTCATAAGGAGGGCCCACATGATTATATCATTCCTCCTCCACCCCTCATTACTGTTAGAACTAATAGGCCAAATCTAGAGCACAAGGCTCTTCAGATAGGGTGAGCCAACTCTACCCATCCCTTTCACATGTACAAAAGGGAGCACGAGGAAAACCAGTACATTCCTTAAGAGAAATACATCACGTGCGAGCAATGCACCTCCGCACCTGCTGATTATCAAGATCACCTATTGAGGACAGAGCCTCAAGTGAATGCTGCTAACCTCAACAGAGGAAATTGACCCATAGAGATCTCGGATCACCATGACCGAGATAGATATGTAGGGGAGGCATCTAGGCCTCCTAGACCTAGGACGGCAGAACAAATCGACATGGCATTTGCCAAACATGTTGCCCACCAAGCACAAATTATGAAGCTTAGGCAAGATCAGTAGCAGTTAGAACAACTGTATCATCTTAACAAAGAGTGCATTTAGCGCCAGACAGATGAGTTGTTCCAGAACACTATGCATGAGAGGATTCCAACCCCTTGCATGCATAACACAAAAATTTATGAGAGGCACAACCCCTTAGTATGAGACAGGTCTCCACGACCTTATCAAGCGTTGCCTCCAAGACCTTCTAGACTTGAGCGGGAGGCCACTCCTAGAAACAATGATGGGCGCCTTCCTCGGGCACCCATCCATGCTTATAGGTCACGCCCAGAAACTCCTCAAGAGGCCTATGATGAATTTGAGTGAGAGGAAGAGCGAGCTGAAATGCCCTACCAAGGCAGAGGGGGCGCTATCCGAATACCCCTCCATAGGCCTCAAGTTCCTCAAAATTCACAATGAGAACAAACCAAAGAAGAGGAAATCAAATCCTTTGATGCATACAAAGCACTGCTAGAGCACTTAGAGTCTATGGAGACTAAGACTTCAGGGCCCCAAAATCCCACCTTACGCCAACTCCGTAGTCACCCTGTGCATCCTTCAGTTTTGGAACCCCCATACCCCGACCACTTCAAAGTGCCTCAGTTGGCAATTTTTATAGGGTATGAAGATGCTCAAGAGCACATAACAAGGTTCTTGATTCAATGCTTTGGCATTCAAGACAATGATGCATTGCTTCTGAGAATGTTTATAACCATGTTCGCGGGCCCTGCCTCTGATTGGTTTACCCAGTTGCCGAAGCATAGCATCAATAATCTAGACCAGCTAGTGGACGCGTTCCTTGAATGTTTTACCTTCAACACCAAGAAGAAGGCATCCTTAAGTGACCTAGATGGCCTTAAGAATTATGATAATGAGACCATGACTACCTATGGGAATTGATGGAGGACATTGATTTTGAGGCTACCTTACCTCCCTCCCATGGTCGACATGACTCAAACATTTTCAAAGAGTTGCTTAAGGTCGATCTCCGTGCTATTGCAACTATAGCAATATACCACCCTTGAATAAGCCCTGGTGCAAGCCAGGATAATTGAAGAGATCAAAATACAATATGGCAAGATTTCCAAGCCATGCAAGAAAGAGTGGCACAAAAATGCTAAAACTAGGCCCACGCAACCGAAACCCGTTGTAGTCAATCAGGTTGCCATAACTATACCAAAGACTACATAAGTGACATAGCCCCCAAAGGCTAATTATCAGGCAGTTCCTCTTGATAACTATGGAAAGGAAAATCATAAACAAGAGCAAAATCAACAACATCACCCTAAGCGACAATTCACACATTTCACGAAGTCTAGAGACTCCTTGTTTGACCACTTGTTCACGGTAAACCTGATAAACTTGCCGAAAAGTCGACCCATAGACCCCAACGTGCCAAAACCCAAGGGCTATAGGGAATACTTATATTGTAGATTCCACCGACAGAAAGGACACGAAATCTCCACTTGTTGGAAATTCAAATACTTAGTGCAGGACTTGATAGACAACAAAACGCTTGCAGTAGATAATCCCGTAGCATTGAGAAACCAATAGATGGAGGTCTTCAAAGACCCCCTGCCTACCCATGATGCATAGGAAAAGACTTTACAAGTGAACAAGGTAACACAAAAATGCCCCATGCAAGGATATGTAGGGATCATAAGCATCGTAACATGGAACAAAAGATACCCAAACACGGTCGCACCCGCTGTAGCTACAAGAGATGTTCCGTCAACGTCACAACCTACACAACACCCTACATAACCTCCCCCGACTAGACCAGTGGCCACAATTCGGACCAAAATTACTCAAAGTTTAAGGACCACGTTGGCTAGGCTCTTCATTTATGAGCTCATCCAACAATCATTGCCCCATCAGGAGGCTCTTATGGAGATACTCAAAGCCATTAAGCTACAACACCACAAAGCCAATTCTTTCAACAATTTTGTGGACATGTGAGACGATGCACAAAACCAGTCATAACATTTAGGGAAGACAAACTAAAACCAATGATTGGTGATATGGTGGATCCACCCCTGCATGTCATTGCATGGGTCAATGGGATTTCATTCAAGAGGGTGTTGTTGGACACTGGCTCGTACAACAACATAATAATGACAATGGCATTAAAACACCTTAAGTTACTAGCATCCCACATTGTGGCATCCACTTACACTCTTCGAGCATTCAACGACGTGTTATGCTCGACGGTTGGCACAATTGTCCTACCCATCCAAGTAGGACAAAAGACCATTCCTACATTGTGTCACATCCTTGAGGGTGAGATGGCCTACAATATCTTGCTAGGTCGGCCTTGGATTAGGGACATGAAGTGTGTCCCTTCGATAGCCCATCAATGCCTCAAGTACACATAGGAAGGGCAAGTACATGTAGTCCTAGCGGACTTAGAGCCCTTTAAGTTTTGCAATGCGGTGCAGCTGATGCCACAATCGACCCTCCCATCGACACACTTGGACTTTCAATTAAATCTATCCATGCAGGTTCCGATTCTGCCTACATCCCCATTTTTGAATCCCTCAACTCACCAACCTGGCCCATCTTCATTGTTTGTTCCTTCACCAATGACATCACCTATGGTGGCCACACTGAAGGACAACGAGAAGAAGCCCCTAGAGGAGGTAGCACCATTAGTCTCAACCATCTCTACCGAAGAGGTGCCCAACCAAATGGAAGTCGAGACACCTGGTTCACCCAACATGGAGTGGACTCAGGGAGGACTCCCATTCTCCCCCCCTCAACTGCTGATGATTTCCATTGAGATGGCCAATACGAGCCTGGGGGAGTACCTAGTGTGGAACATTGTGGCAAAACCCACGGTCGAATCCATGCAAGACATGGGGAGACCTCGCCTCCCCATCAACACTATCATCCTTTTAGGCTACCCGCCAAATTAGACCAATTTTGTATATGGGGGCCTCAAGAACGGTATTGAACCCTACCTACAAGAGGAAGAGGAAAAAGAGCCATTTTCTGAGAATGTTGACTATCTATCCAACTCGAACTTCACCTTGAAATACCTAAACCAATGTAATTGGCATGGATATGGATTGGACAGATATGAACAAGGAATGCACATTCTTTATCAACCAAGATACCAAATGCCTTATGATAAATCAGGAGTAGGGTTCAACCACCCTTTGCCCCTCGACATCTTGGTAGAAACCATGCAAGGCCTAGGTCTAGGCAAAAAGGATGGGTTGGCACAAGATCCATATGCCAATCCCAACACAACATACACATTGGGGAATTATCTCCCATTGTTAACAAAAAACCTTGTTGACCTCAACAACCCCTCCCCTTTGATCAAGGAAGGGAAAAGTTCAAGAAGTAACCTCCAAGAGGGATATGAACAAGAACAAGGGGGGTCTTCTAAATATGAGTTAGATTATGAGGTATAACCTTGGGACCCTTTTGAGTCTGATAGCAATCACTCGCAGGTGACACCCATTGACTACTATCAGGAGAACTTCATGGTAATGTTCCCCTTTAATTTTCTGAACGGGCAATTTCTACCTCTAGAGAATCCAGTCCTCCTGCAGAGAGCAGAACAACCTAGAAGGGACCAAATCAACTTGCTCAAAAAAAATGAGCCTCCCATGTTGGCCATAAGGCCAAGTGATCCACCGGAGGAGGAAGATCCGAAAATCTCCTTTAGCATCTACTACTCGCATGATAGATTTCCGATTTTCGTAGAGAGTGAGGATAGTGATCAAGAAACGCCTAGTGGGAGGCTACACCAGCCAGAGGGACACATAGTTGTCAGAGCCAATGAAGGCCTATGGATCTCTGATAGCAACTATGAGGATGAGACTGAGATGGCATATCTCAACCATATGAGGCAACAAGAATACCCCATAGACATCGATGATATGTTTGAAAACCTAAATATGGGACCAAGGCATAGGTGGCATTTAAACCAAGTACAGTTAAACCAAGTGCTTCATCCATCGCTTCGGGCATATAAGGAGCACCTCCCACCTAGAGAACTTATAGGGCCATCTATGCCAAGGGCAGACCCTATCCTTCTATCTGCACACAGGGCCGATCCTTTTGTGCCAATACCCACAAATCTAGATCTAGGGTACAAGAATCATCGAGGATGTCTGAATCAACACCCGCATAGCAATGGAGACCAAATTCATTCCATCAACATGATATCTATTGATATAACTTCCCCCATTCACAATACAAAAAATCCAACACGACCATTGTATCTAGACCTAGATGCCATAGACTGGGATCGCGTTGACTCACCACCATCCCCATTAGAGTACTGGCCGTGCGGTGAGATGTTTCATTTCACCCCAGGACGGACTCAGGATATCTTCCACACTGAAGAGGAACCCGACATTCCCAACACAGATCTAAATTCAGCAAATGATATCCACCTGATCCCAACTCCACACCAGTTGGAGGACGGATCCCATATGTTAGTCGAAGAGACGATTGACATAGACATTAGCTCTGATCCAATGAATCCGCAAATCATCAAGCTAGGGGTAAGTTTATCCCCCAAAGAGCAAGCCAATTACATTGCCCTTCTCAAAGAGAAGAATGAGGTTTTTGCATGGTCCTACAAAGACATGACGGGGCTAGACCCGTAGCTAGTCATGCATAATCTAACACTTGATCCGAAAGTCAAGCTAGTCAAGCAAAAGCTACGTAAGATGGACCCAAAAGTGGCCTTAATGGTTAAAAATGAGCTACAAAAGTTTTTGGATGCACAGTTTGTCATCTACGTAGATTACCCACCATGGCTATCCAACATGGTACCCGTCAAAAAGCCTAACGGGAGGATTCACATATGCACCAATTTTTGAGATTTAAACAAAGTGAGTCCCAAGGATGATTTCCCCTTGCCTAGCATTGACACATTAGGAGACACTACAAAGGGCCACATAATGCTTTCCCTCATGGATGGTTTCTCGAGATACAACCAGATTCGTATCAATCCCGATGATCAACTAAAAACGGTGTTCATGATGACTTGGGGGACATTTTGTTATAAGGTCATGCCCTTTGGCCTTAAAAATGTTGGTGCCACCTACCAACGCGCTATGACATACATCTTACATGATCACATGCATAAAACTTTGGAAGATTATATGGATGATTTGTTGGCCAAATCTCTTTTGCGCCAAAATCATCTCGATGACTTACACAAGATCCTTGATCACCTCATCGAACACAAAGTTAGGCTAAACCCCAAGAAGTGCGTATTTGGCATCACATCTGGAAAACTCTTGGGTTTCATAGTCTCAAAATGAGGCATCAAGGTAGATTCAAATAAATTCAAGGCAATCCTTGAAATGCTTCCCTCAACCACCATCAGGCAGCTCAGAAGCTTGTAGGGTAAGGTCGCGTCAATCAAGCTCTTCATAGAGCAATTATCTGACAAGTGCCGACCCATGAATAAATTATTACACAAGGGGGTAGCATTTCATTGGGATGACAAGTGCCAGTCAGACTTCGATGACATCAAACAATACTTGGCTTCACCACCAGTATTGGCACCACCTAGATCAGGAGTGTCGTTCTATTTATACATCTCAGCTACTGAGGTGGCACTAGGCGCCATGCTAGCCTAGAAAAATGAATTACATAAAGAACAGGCTAATTATTATCTTAGCCACACCCTGGTCAGTTATGAACTTAACTATGCATACATTGAGAAGCTATGCTTGGCGGTGGTATTTACCACCAAAAATCTATGCCATTACATGTTGAGAAATACGACATATGTTGTGTCTAAGGAGAATCCATTGTGGTACATGATGAGTTGTACTTATCATAGTAGTCGCATGGCAAAATGGATCATGTTGTTGATGGAGTTTGACATCGAATTCATTGGAAAAAAGTCCATCAAAGGTCAAGTCATCACCGATCAACTAGCAAAGGCTCCTCTCAAAGATGGTCAACCTCTGACCATAGAGTTTCCTGATGATGGGGTCTTCCATGTCTCATAATCATCAGATTCTAATGAGCCTGAGTCATAGGATGACATAACCCTATTTTTTGATGGTTCTAAATGTGAGCAAGGGGGTGATGCAGGAATCATATTTTTTACATCGCAAGGGGCTCCAATGCCTCTATCATTTAAACTTGATTTCCAGTGCACCAATAACAATGCTGAATATGAAGCCTTGCTCATAGGTCTTCAAACAACCATCACCATGAACATAAAATGCTTGAATATCTTTGGTGATTTTCTATTAATTGTCAACCAAGTGAAAGGGGTATTCCAATACAAATGCCTAGTTCTACAGGCATACAAAGCCCTTGTGGACAAATTTATGGCAAATTTTGAATGGTACGACATCGAGGCACTCCATCGATCATCAAATCATTTTGTGGAAAATATGGCATCCTTGGGGTTACTAATCCTGAAAGACATTTCTAGTGAGATGACAACCATTCAAGTCAAAATATTATTGCAATCCATGATGGAGCATACAAGCTTTGACATAACGCCAGGAATCCACCTGATCCTGATTGAACCATCTCAGGATAGGCTCTCTTGAATCCATGATAGTCTGAATCATGCCAACTGAGGGTATTTGTTCTCTCCAACCCCTCTTAATAGCAACACAACACTATTTTTACAATTTCTTTCCCGCTCAGCTTTTGCTAGGGATGAAATTCAAGAGGGATCGACCGTTCATACCATCAAGGTTTTTGATCAACAAGATTGGTACACACCCATAAGAGACTATCTCAAGTTAGGTAGCCTCCCACTTGGATTGTCGCACGTCACAAAAATATCATTCAAACAAAAAATGGCAAAACATGTCTTGTTAGGAGACATTTTATACCGTAGAAGCTACGAAGGAGTCCTCCTCCATTGCTTGGACCAGCAAGAGTCCACTTGGGTGATAACCCAAGTGCACGATGGTACGTGCGGTGGCCACTTCAGTGGTATGGCCATTGCAAAGCACATTCTTTGCATGGGCTATTATTGACCATATTTAGAGCAATATTTTTGTGCATATGTGTAGAAGTGCATGAAGTTTCAACACCATGCTAACTTGACACACATACCTTCTCAGGCCTTGCAATCGATCCAATCGGCATGGCCATTTTCACAATGGGGCTTAGATCTCATTGAAAATATCTCCCATGTGTTGTCAGGTCATCACACGTTTATCATAACAGCCACATAGTACTTCACTAAGTGGGTGTAAGCAATTCTGCTTACCTCTATGACTGGGCCCCACATTGTGGAGTTTATTTTACATAACATCATATGTCATTTTGGTATTCCATCCAAGATCATCTCGGATAATGGGATGTCATTTAAGAACAAATATGTGCATGCTTTGACAACAAAGTACAAAATTCAGCACATTTTTTTGACACCTTATTATCCATAGGCAAATGGGCAAGCAGAGGCGTCAAACAAAACACTAGTTGCTCGTTGACAATTTTGTCACATTTCTCAAGGGGTAGAAAAGAAAATCAAATTTTGTACCGCATCTTGTAAAGTTTTTCTTTGTTGTCCTTTTTTATTTTGAAAATTGCAGCAATTTTGGCTTTCAATGCCACCCCTTTGTATATAAAGTAGAAAAGAAAGAGCTTCGCCGAAAGAAAATGAGAAGAGCTTCGCACCCGAAGCATTTTCAACACTGCTTCGGGTAGAGTTTCTTGCGAAGTAGTATTACCAAAGTAAAATACAAGGGTAGCGATAAAAAGAACTTCGGGCCCGAAGCGCTTCAAGTATTCACTTCGGGCAAAAGTTGAGCGAAGCGGCATCCAAAAGAACAACTTCGCCGAAGAAGCAAAGGCAAGAAATCTACTTCGCACCCGAAGCATTTCCAACAAATACTTCGAGCGAGATTTCTGCGAAGTGGTGTTGCCGAAGTAAAATACGAAGGAAGAAGGATGAAACTACTTCGCACCCGAAGCATTTTCAGCAAATACTTCACCAGAAAAGTTGTCGAAGCACCCACTTCGGGCCCCTCCATCAGCGAATCATTTTTACTTCGTCGAAAGTCATTCCGAAGCATCTGCTTCGGCTAGCTTTCGTGCGAAGTACTTCTACCCAAAGTGACGAAGGTCATGGAGAATGCAACATCTTTGAAGACAATTGCTTCGATCGAAACCTCCCGAACCACAGTTTTGAAAGAGGATCGCAGCGAAGCATTTCTCCAAGGCATCAGTGAAGCAATTTTATCAACAAAGCGGCAAAGACGAAGAGGCCTATTTTGCGAAGTAAATATGCTTCGGCACTCCCCACCCCCGAAGCAGTTTTGCGAAGCTCAATTTTGTGAAGTACAAACCAAGGAGGAGTTATTGCTTCGGCTCAGAACCATTGCGAAGTGAAGTTGTGAATAAAGACTTAGCGAAGCGCTTCACGGGCACGCGTTCCAAGCCGGGTATTTTCTCGAGGTGATCAAGTGCCTCATAAATGCAATTTTTCGTGCCCGGTAAGCTCGTTGCTCATTTTTGGCAATCGAAAATGAAGTATCAAGCCATGATGAAGAGCCCGACGAGCATGGCGGCCACTCGAGCACCGCACCCGAAGACCAAGGACGTCCAGACGGCTCATCAATGCATCTTTCCATGGTTGACCCGGTCACAGTTGCCAGTTTTGGTAATGGATTTGAGAGCTCGATCACGAGAGTCTCGGGGAGCCAAATTCTCAGGGCTCGAGGGCGTACTTCTCATTGCTGTGTAATTATGACTCAGAGGCCCGGGTCCTCTATAAAAACCTAGGCATTATAATGTAAAATGGGGGGAACTATCTGCTAAGAAAGCTACTGTAACTTGATGTCCTACGATTAATACTAAAGACCTTTGGGCTTGATTTCTCTCTTTTATGCTACCTTCTTTGCTTGATTCTTTTGTCTGTCTTCGTTTGCATACTGAGAAAGTTGAACCCTGCGTCCGGTGTGCGATCGGGGATTGTACCCTAAAACTCGTTCTGAAGGATACATAGGAGTGGAAAAGCGTAATATTGGTTTTCTTTTATGCTGCCTTCTGTGCTTGATTCTTTTGTCTCTCTTCGTTTGCATACTGAGAAAGCTGAACCCTACGTCCGGTGTGCAATCGGGGACTGTACCCTAAAACTCGCCTGGAGGATACATAGGAAGGTTGATATTACGTTTCTTTCATTTATTCTTGGTGTTCTTTGCTTCCATTCGAGTTGTCTGTTAGTGATCGTGCTTCCTGTTCTTCCCCACCTTAAATCATCGATCTCTCTTCCCTTAACCCTTTTGTTTATTTCTCTAACCTTAACTCCTTTTATCTCTTTCCTGCACTCTTATCTTCAAACACCCAAAGTAGATTAGTATAGGAGCCGGCCTTTCTCCGGAGATTGGCATGAGGGGCATCTCTTCCCTTCGGCCTTTCAATGTTGGTCCAGGTCTAGGGCGCATACACTCACCCAAAATCCTTTCCTAGGCAGATTTGATGACCAACAGTTTTTGGCACGCCCGATGGGACCGAAGTCCCATATTTTAAAGCGCAAATCTTAAACCCGTCTTCACTGGGGCCAATAGCTCTAACAAGTTCCCGGTGTGACCCGGTCAGTCTCACCTGATTAGTGGTAGTGAGGACCGATGCCCTCATTACTGAAAGACTCTTAGCATCTAGTGACTCTGTTTACCCAAGAATATTTAAGTCGTAAAGACCAGTACCAAAATTCTGTGCCTTCATGCAAACGAGATGGAGAGTTAAGAATAGAGGAGAGGAAACCGAGTTCTTTGAGCTAGATATTGACGCCTTTGGGGAGCAATCAAGGTTGGTCACCCCCGAATCATTGTTACGCGGAACGTCCTCGCAAGAGGCAGTTGTTGGCGAACAAAGCCTAACTTCTGATAGTACAACATCTAGTTTTCCTCCCAATCCTCCCAACTCACCGAAGCATCCTAGTCCCTCCATTCCTGTTAGTTGTCCTACTAGCAATCAAGGGGGAGCTTCGAGAATTCTTGTTTCTCAAAATCCAGGAGCAAGTATGGCACAACAACAACAACAACAACAACAGCAAATGCAGCAACCACCTCCGCCCAGGTTGTGCCCAGCATGGGATTCTTTGTCACCACTGAATCTAGCGGGACAAGGGCAAGTGCCGCCTGCTGCCATAAAGAAGATCCCAACGTTCGATGGAACTAGGAAGACTACTCTGGAGCATATCCAGGACATAATATCTCTGGCGGCGATCCACGACATTACAGAAGAGCAAATTATGGTAAAGCTTCTGGTCCTTTCCCTTAGGGGAAAACTCCTCTACTGGTATAGATCTCTACCACCCGGTAGTATTACGGGATGGGATCAATTAGCTGGGCAAATGATGGGAAACTTCAATGAGTCTTCCGATCCTACCTCTCTTCTGCATCAGTTCACTTCGATCAAGAGGCATCCACAAGAAGAAATCATAGATTTCAATGTTAGGTTCGCTCGAACCTGGCAGAGAGTGCCAATTGGACTTCGGCCAACCGACGAAGCTGCAACACTCTATTTCCTTCGGGCTTTCAATCCTGATATCAGTCTCATGGTAAGATATTCTAACGTTAATACTTTTCTCGAGTTATATGAGTTAGCCAAGAGGGCAGAAATGGATTTGATAGCCATGGGCAAGCTTCCCCAAAGGATGTCGACACCCATACTTCTCGAATTCCTTCAATTCTAGTATGCAAGCGCAGCCGCTTCGCAAATCTCTACTACCCCTGCACTCCCGATTTCATCTTGGAACCCGAATCCTATCGTGTCTCAAATCACCGCTCCACAAATTCATTTCCCTACATTTTCAACTCCATAGCCCACTGTCACTTCGGCATTTCCTGTACTACCAGCACCACCTCAACACCCCGCCCTACCTCCAATACCGACGATGGCTTCATTGCCACTCGTTTCGAAAGTCGATGATATACAAACTAAAATTTTGTAGGAGATGCAGTCTCTGAACTCTATAGTTCAGATGTTGTCAAATGACATGACCATTGTGAAGAAGAAGCAAGCGCAATAGGAGTTCCTATCGAGAAGATCTTATCCTACGCCTGCGCTTACCAAAGACCAAGCAGTCCAGCAAGGGAAGGCTTCGACGAGAAATGCTATGATTGATGAAGCTCCGAGCACTTTCGATTATGTATATTGGTGCTCTACGTGCAATGATCCGCATGAAGAGAATACCTACATGCTGCACCAACACTATGTACAAACGCTGGCAAATAGTAGTCATAACGGTCAAGTCAACGTCATTAGGCAGATGAGTCAGAACCTGACCATTGGCGAGGAGGAGCCGGTTGCAGTACTTACCAGAGGAGGAAAGAAGGCAATAGAAGTAGATGCTACTCAGATGGCTCCCTTAAAAGTGCAAGTTCGACCCGAGAAAGGACAATCATCCTCTTCGGCTCCGAACGAAGCTCCTCCACCTGCACCAGTCAAAGAAAAGGCTCAAAAGGCCTCTGTCGAATCACCTCAGGCAGAAACTAAGGAGCAGGCTAAGGAAAAGCTCAAGTTTCCTTCACCGACCAAGCGACAAAGAGTTGAAGCTACGAGATAGTATCGCACTAGATACGAGCCCAGAAAGGAACCTGAAGTGCTCAAATCCCTGGCGTACAACATTGTAGAGGAGTTGAAGAAGATCCCAGCCAAGATCAGCTTGTACGATGCACTGCAACTACCTGGACAAGTGGACTTGCTGCAAGAATCATTGAAGACAATTAAAGCAAAAAAGGTGGCACCACTTGCTCTTGTGTAGACCCTATCCACATCTATCATGGGAAAGAATAGACCACCTCCGTTCTACCTATCCCTACAAATGGAAGGGTATATTGTACATAACTGCATGATCGACTCTGGGGCCGCTACAACAGTCATGCCAAGAGCAATCTACGAAGAAATAGGGATGGAATATACGTGAAGCAGCCAAGGTGTACTCCAGTTGGATGGTACTCCAGTGAAGACTGTAGGGGTGATCAAGGACATTCCTATCCGACTACATAAGATGCCTCAGATCACAGTCATACAAGAGGTAGTTGTAGTCGACTTGGAGCCATATTTCAGTATGTGCTTGTCAAGGGAATTCATGGCAAAACTGGGTGGATATCTATCTATGGATTACTCTCATCTGGAGATTCCATTCAAAGGAAAGAAGGTGAAGATCTACAATGAAAAACCTTCTTCCTTTCTTGTGCAGAAGATGTCCGAGGAAGAAAGCAGCGAACCAGTGAATGCAGTAGTGGAGGAAATAGAGCAGGTAGACCTGGTCGAGGAATCTCTTGCGCAACTAAGTTATGAAGATGAGTTCTCATTGGCAGACTTTAACGCCATGGTGGAGACCGAGATAGGGTGTTATGCAATCGCCAAGCCTAAAAAACACACCCAAACAAAGAACAGAACAAGTGCCCAAGAAGGACTATGGAAGTTGTTCTTCGACGGTGCCCGATGTAAAAATGGTGTTGGGGCAGGGATTCTTCTAGTTTCGCCATCCGAAGAGCAAAAAGAGTATTGCTACCGGTTGACATGGAGCTGCACTAACAATGCAGCGGAATACGAAGCATTATGCCTAGGACTCAAGAAAGCTGACAAGTTAGGCATAAAGCATCTCCAAATCTTCGGAGATTCTGAATTGGTATGCAACCAGGTCACAAACAGGTGTACCTCAAAGAAACATTATCTAAAGTCATACCGCAATAGGGTATGGGACCTGTTTGACCAGTTCGAGTCTCTCAATCTGTAGTCTATTCCGAGAGAAAAGAACCGACATGCCGATGTTCTGGCATCCATCGCAGCCAAGTACTCTCCAGCAGAAGACATGGTGCACAAGCCCAAAGCTGTGAGGATGATCTACAGACCCTCTGTCCCAGACAAAGATCTGCATTGGCAAGTCTTCGACAACGACGAGCAGATTGTAAATTTCATGATCCAAGAAGCCGCCACAGTCGAAGACAGAAGCTCTGATGAAGAAGAGTATGAAGGGTTGGTTCAATTGAAGAACAACTGCGTTCCCAAGGGACTGGTCACTCTTGAAAGCCTCTTTGATCAGAATGATCGAGCACTCTCTCACATGATCAAAGTCAATGAAAAGCAGTATCAGGATTTAGAGCTTGAACCTGGAAAAGCAATAAAGGTCGAAACCGACTGCACTTCAGAAGAGATAGAACAGATACAAAATTTGTGCAAAAATTTTTTTGACATAATTGCTTGGTCCTATCAAGATCTCAGAGGATACAATCGGCAAGCTGGTTCAACACACAATCGAACTACAGGAGGGGGTCAAACCTTTCCGACAAAAGCAAAGGCCTATTAACCCAAAGATCGAGGTCCTGATGAAGGCCGAACTTCTAAAAATGCTCGAGGCAAAGATAATATATCCCATCAAGCATTCTTCTTGGGTAGCGAATCTAGTCCCCATCAGAAAAAAGAATGGAGATATACGGTTATGCGTGGACTTTCGCAACCTGAATCAGGCTTCTCTCAAAGACCACTATCCTCTCCCACAAATTGATCAGATCTTGCACTCGATGGCTGGAGCTCAACGCTTCTCTCTGCTCGATGGTTTTTCTGGATATAATCAAATCTGGGTCAGGGACGAAGACCAGCATAAAACAACATTTACTACCAAGTGGGGGACATTTGCTTACCAGCGAATGCCATTTGGTCTTTCGAATGCTGGTGCCACTTTCTAGAGGGTGATGGATCTTGCTTTTGGCGAGCTTCTAAATAAGGTTATCGTCATCTATCTGGATGACATGACCATTTTCTCCCAAAGAAGGGAGGATCATCCACTACATCTACAACAAATTTTTGAAAAGTGCCAAGAATTTGGCATCTCAATCAATCCAAAGAAGTCTATATTCATAGTCAGCGAAGGAAAATTGCTGGGACATGCGATATCAGAAAAGGGCCTTGCTGTAGATCCTGACAGAGCCGAGGCTCTAATGAAGCTCCCACTCCCAGCAGACAAGAAGGGGCTTCAATATTTCTTCGGCCAGATCAACTTCGTGAGAAAGTTTGTCCCTGACTTCGCCCAGGTCATCAAACCAATGTCTCAACTCCTTAAGAAGGGCACCGAATTCAGCTGGACGGAAGAAAGAAAGGAAGCATTCAAAGAGATTAAGGCTCGAATCGCTCAGGCGCCAGTCCTAATCAACCCTGACTACAGTCGAGATTTTATCATGTATGCCATAGGAGAGCCCGAGAGCTATGTTGTTGTCCTGACACAAAAGGGGGAAGATGGCGAAGAGCGTCCCATCGCGTTTTTGAGTCAGGTGATCAATCCCCATGAAGAAAGATATAATTTCATAGAACGTCAGGTGCATGCAGTAATGAAATCACTGAGGAAGTTCAAGCAGTTCATCTCCCAAAGTCGAGTCACAGTTTTTGTCATTCACCCCGATGTGCGCAATTTCATCATCCAAGGAGAATTGGGAAGCAAAAGAGCTGGTTGGGTGAACAAGATACAGGAGTTTGACATTGAGATCAAGCCCACAAAATTGGTTCACGGTCGTGCATTGTGTCAAGAATTGGCAAAGAGCGCAGCGGCCGAAGTGACAGAATCTCGAAGGGATGACTTACCAGCCGAAGAGTGCTTCGCTAACCAGGAAGAAGACGAGAAGGATTGGGTTAGTGAGATAATCAGCTATTTCAACATCGACAAGTGTCCTTCGCATCTAAATGCATCACAGCGAAGACATTTCAGGATGCGGTCCTCCAGATACACTCTGCGCCCCGAAGGCCTATTTTTTAGGAACATTGATGGTGTCCTTCTCAAGTGCATCAAAGATGATGATAAAAGGAGAGTCCTGGGAGAATTCCATTCAGGACTATCGAGAGGTCACTTCGTAGGAAGAACAATGGCATTAAAGATCATCAGGGTGGGTTATTATTGGCCCACACTCTTTGTCGATGCCTTCGCAGTTTGTCGCAAATGCGAGCAGTGTCAGAGGTTCACCGACCGAAACAAAAATGCTGCAATGCCCCTTCGTTCGATACAAGTAGAGGCACCCTTTCAACAATGGGGGCTAGATTTCATAGGGGCCGTATCACCGAACTCCTCTGCGGGACATAAGTTCATCCTGACTGCAATGGACTACTTCACCAGGTGGGCCGAAGCAATTCCTACAAAGCATGCAGATCAAGAAACTGTAATTGCATTTCTAGAAAGTTTAGTCACCAGGTTCGGCATTCCCGAATCTATCATCACGGACAATGGCCCTGGCTTCACAGGCACTAAAATCAATGAATTCCTCTACAGATATGGGATATATCATAAAGTATCCTCCAATTATTATCCACAGGGCAACGGCTTGGCAGAATCCACCAATAAGACTCTGTTGAGGATGCTAAGAAAGCTCATAGAGACAAACAAAAGGACTTGGCATCTCCTTCTAGATCGGGCTTTGTGGGCCGATCGAATTTCTGTCAAGAAGTCAATCAAGACTTCACCTTACGCCCTGGTTTACGGCAAGGAGGCCATCTTACCCATTCATGTGGAGATCCCTGCACTACAGCTGTTAGAAGCAGAAGATGGAGTTAGTCCGATGGAAAATAGATTAGCTCGGCTGCTGCAACTAGAGGAAGATCACGAAGAAGCCTACCAGAACTTCGCTAAGCATGCTCAGGTCACCCAAGATTGGTTCAAGAAGAAGTCATCTGATCGCACATTCAAAGTGGGAGATCTGGTATGGAAGTGGGACTCCTGGAAGGCCAAGCCTGGGAATCACGACAAGATGGACGCCTTTTGGGATGGGCCGTTCAAAATTATGAAGGTGAACTCGGCCAATTCATTCATCCTCAAAGATGCAGATGGCCAAGTCTTGCCGATCTCTGTCAATGGTCTTCATCTGAAGACTTTTCACCGCTAAGGTAAAACACAATTTCTGCTTCAAAAAAAAAAAAATGCAACTTCGAAAAATAAATCGCGTCAAAAGAAATGCTTCGGCAAATAAACTTCGGCGATTTATAAGCTTCGGGAGGAGCTTCAGTGGAAAAACATCCGAAGTAGCTACTTTGAAGAACAAAGTGCCAAAGTAAATCTACTTCGGAGAACACTACTCCCGAAGTAGAACTACTTCGGGAAAATTCTGGTGAAGCAACTGCTTAGCGCAGTTTTCTTCGAAGTGACTGTATATATACTTCTGTATATAATTTGCATTTGTATGTACATCCTGTTCCAAGATCGCAAAAGCCAAGTACCACTTCTAAATCCCCTCTGGGGACTTTTGATGCGAAGAAGCAGTTGCAAGGAGGTTCGCTGCGAAGAGCCGAACCAAAGATCAAACAAAGGCACGAAAAGTACTTCGCACCCGAAGCATTTTCAGCAGCTACTTCGGGCAGCAATTTTGCGAAGTAGATTCCTTGTGAAGCAGTTTCCAGAAGGGTAAAGCTTCGGCAAGCGACCTTCACAAAACAGAGCGGCAACGTGGCGAAGAAGAAGTACTTCGGGCCCGAAGCATCGAAAGACAGCCCGAACCAAAGGTTCACTGCGAAGCATTTTCGGCATTAATTTCCCGAACCAACAACGCGTGAAGGGAAAAATTTAAAATGCACCTCAAAGAACGTGTCGACGGTAACATTGAAAAGGGTTCGAAGCGGACGAATTTAAGGCAAACGTAGCGGGGCACATCCCGAGGCAATTCAGTTAAGAGAAAATCCCGTGCCGAGGTACGAAGTGGCAGCAGATTGCATCTACAATGCAGAGCATAATCATCAGGGCATGTGGCCCCGCGTACTACACCGCTGCAGAGCCAATCAAAGGACACGACAACTTTCTCCGTTCGAAGCGCTAATTTAATTTTGGTAGGTGCCATAAATTAAGGTAATTACCTATTTTAGGCTATAAAACGTGAAGCCCTATCAAGGAGAAGTTTATTTGTCTCCCAGTTCACGCAAAGCTAAGAGCCTTCGGTAACTCTGCAATTCTCCTGCCTTTGCATCTAAGCCCTTCATATCGAAGCTCTTTGTATCAAGAACTCCACCGCCATTATTTTCAACATGGGGAAGAAAAACTCCACGGAGAAAGGAAAGGATCCCGAAGTAGCAGGCCCCAAAAAGCAAAAAAGGGCAAGGAAGAGAAGAGGCCCACATCAAAGAAGATCGATCCCGCCCCTCGCCAAGAAAGCGGCCGATGGATCAAGGAAATGACTCTGAGGAAGAGCATCTTGTGGACCCGCCAATTGATGGGTGGGAGAATATTAGAGACACGGAGCTCTCTAAGGATGTGTCTGAACTCAGACGCACTATTGAGTTCATGGTGAGCCGACTCACTCCAGAGAATAAAAGGGCTGCTGCCTATTATTCTCAGATTTACTGGTTTTTGACCCCTCCTGCTCACCACTGCCCAGAGCTGATATATGCTATCGCGCAAAATTACCAACCTGCATCCAGGCAGGTGTTGGACGCTTCAGGCCATAAATTGTTTTCCATTCTGAAGGAAGATGTGCAAGCAACATTTGCACCACGGCAAGGGCCACCCAAGGGTTATTCAGTTCGCAATGTTATTCTAAGCGAACAAATGGAGAGGTTCACCTCCAATAACTTCATCTTGAAATTTTTGTGAGAAAACCTCAAAAGCGGGCTCACTTCAGGCAAGCTGCCCCAAATGCCTCTACCCTTGGCAGCTTTCAAGAACACCGACATTTTCTCCATCATTGCATGGGTGGCGGGCCTATCGACAGATGCCTCGGTACAACCCTGGCAGGTGTCTTTGGCCGAATGTATTTCAAGAGGGGAGTTCTATGCCCCTGATGCTGCAAGACCGAGCACCAACCCAGTTTTCTTTGATTGGGCAGAATGGGTGGCCCGAACCTTGCATACGCGACTCGCTAGTATGAAGAGTTCGACGACGGGCCAGTACTTCGCACCTTGCTCCCTCCTAGTCTGGTTGTTTTTCTACCAGGTTCATAAGTGATTCCCCCATATCGCTATCTCTTCAAGCGACAAGGATGGAAATCCTCTACCTGTGTACAAGTGGACTCCTCTCCTGTTGAAGACAGAGTCCTACTATTCTTTTAACCAACAATTCTTGGGGCCCGCCATGCATTTGTTGAGGGGTTCTTGCCCTCGGGTCCCCCTCAGTCTGAGAGATAAAATAGTGCAAGAAAATAAGGGAGATGTTTTTCAATTGACACAGGGATTGGTGATTCGTATGTTTGGCTTTACAAGAAAGCCCTTCCTGCTTCCTGTTTTCCCTTCTGAGTATCAATTTGCATTGGAGGTCGCTCGGCAGAGTGACGCGACCAACGTTGTATATGGCCATGGTCGAAAGTGGGCACACACCTGCGACTTTCCCTTCAGGATGGGAGTAATCGAGGTATTTGCCTTGAAACAGAATGTTTTCCTGGAGGAAAAACTTGCCAACTTTGGCCTGCTCCAAATTCCTCAGCAATGGCTCTATGATCCCTTGGGGGTGATGAAGGATCACCTAAAATTCAAAAATTTTCACATCTGCCCTCACCCTGAAATTGTGGAGCAAAGGAATAATCCAAATGGAAAGGATCTGGAGTGGCATTTGGAGAGGATGAGGACATTGCCTCCCTGGCATGAATTCTACCCCATGGAGGCCGAATTTGATCCCGATCAGTACCCCCTCCCAACTCCAAGCTCCACGTTTTGGAGAAAGGCAAAAGACGATTTAAAGGAGGAATTGAAGGATTGGAGCGAGGAAAAATTAGGGGAATGGTGGATAATGAGAGTCCATCGCCAGAAGATGAATTCTTATGGACTCTTGGCAATGGATAAAGACTTCACGATTCTTTATGATGCCAACGTTGAAACCTGGAAGTCTATATCCTTTGCTGATTTTGTTCCCCTAGCCCCCTCGGGATCAGGTGAAAGTCCTAAAGGAACTGAAGATGCCTCGGACGAGGAAGAAGCTGAAGCTACCCCAGAGGCACTGCCACAAGGTCCATCAGAAAGCCATGATACAAGTGTCGAAGAGGCAGAGCAGCCATTGGAGAGAAAGAAAAGGAAGAGGCAAGAGCAAGTTCAAGTGCCTCCAAGCCACCCGAAGCGACCTCGCACAAGGCCGCCAAGCGTTCATGCTGAACAACCTGCATCTGACCCGACCGAAGCAGGTATTGAAAGTGCGATGCCTCCAAGTGTTGGGACGGTCCCGGACATAGACGTCATCGATGTGGAGGAACTCCTCCAAGAAGGGGACCCCGAAGTAGAAGTCATGGAGGTTAGAAGCACCGAAGCACAAAAAGAGCAGGAGCCGATTACACAGGAAGTCACAACGGCCACTCTGCCAAGAGGGCACGTAGGTACGCGCTCACTACCCTTTACCCTCACCTCTCACACATCCACCATGGCCCCGACCAAAAGTTTTCCTCAATCTCCCCTGCAAGGTCAATCACCCCTCCACATTGTGCCCATGGCCATTCCAAGTTCACCCCGCACTTTGCCTAGCCACACTTCACCCGAGTCATCTGGCCAAGACAAAGCCACCGAAACTTCTTCGCCCACTCACGTCGCCAATCCTTTAGCCCTCAGCCAGGGCGAAGACAGTACTTTACCACCGAACCCCGTGGCCCACACCCCCATCATACAAGGCATTTCCCCACTCGTCGAAGCCCCCGCTACACCTGTCGCCGAACCTTCTGGTGAGGCATTCCCCGTTAACTCCTTATATTTGTTTACCCTTGTGGCTGGAGATCCGACCTTATTTGAGTCTGAGTTGTCTATGATAAAGGAACGTCCCCTAGCTGAAAAGCTACTTCAGGCCCGACAAAACTCAGAAAAGATGCTGAAGGAGGCCAGAAAGAAAAGAGGGCGCTCTTTAGCCCAAGTTGAGAAATGTGCAGTCTTTGATTTAAAGGCTGGAAAATTACACAAAGTGAAGAAGGTCCCCAGGGTCCAGAAGCCTCTGAATGAGATGACTCCAGCGGATTATGATTATCAGGAGAAAACCAAAGACCTGGAACACCTGAACATAGACAATGAGTCTTTGTCCATGCATGTTGGGGTTGAGACCTTCCAAGCACACGCAAATATTGCAAATCAGCGTAGGTTTGAAGCAGAAAATGCCAACATCAAGTTGGAGGAAGAGCTGGCTAGGATCCGCTCCAAGCTGGAGGATTCACAGAAATAGTGCAAGTTGTTGAAAAAGGAAACACACACCCTCAAACAACAAATACTACAACTGCAGTGTTCAACCGAGCAACAAGCGCAGAGGCAGGCCGAGAACGAGCTGAAGGCCAAGGAGCTTGAAAGTAAGATCTTGCAGACGCAGCAGTAGTTGTTCGAAAAGGCGAGCTTGGAGCTGTTTGACAGAAGCAGAATCAAGGAGATTCGCTCTCACCTGCTCAAAAATTTTAGATCTCGGGCCTCCAGTGCCTTGTCAATTTTGGCCTATATTATGGAAGCCCGAAGTGCCGCTACCGAGGGAGGGCCAATCATCGATCAGATAACTCAAAAAGCTAGAAGCCGGCTCAAACTAGCTTTCGATGTCCAGAGCGCCAAATATCAAGACTTGCAGGTCCCTGCAATGAGTCGGATAGCTAGGGATTGGTCTACAGCCCGGGCCACAGTTCGCGCTTTCTTCTCTAAGGTGCAAAAAATGCAGAAGGCGAAGGACCTCCTAGACGTGTTCGAGAACGAGCAGCGTGCCTCAATGGGCTACTTTCAAGATCTTTCTTCCATGGGCTTTCCAAGCTTCACGGACGACAATGGGAACCTCCTGACCAAAGAAGAGATTAAGCCAACATGGCTTCAGTTTGAAGGCGACGTCTCGGAGATAGACGGATGGGCGGAGCCAATAATAGAAAGGCAGATCACCGATTACCTCTTGAGATACTGCAAGATCGTGGCCTGCCTAAATGATCTGTATACTAGAGCCCAACATGCAGATATCGGGCAAATTGATCGGTTTCGAGTGTTGATCAAGGCACTACAAGATCTAGAACCCTTCTCGAAGAGTGCCTGGTCCCAGGTCCACCGAACCATGAGGAAAATCCGCGAGCGTCTTGCCCCATCGCCATCGCAAGAAGCCGCTCCCGAAGAGGCCGCACCAGAAGAGGAAGGCGAAGAAGAAGAGGAAGCGAAAGAAGAAGGAGAACAAGAACCAGCTGCGAAAGCGCTCCCAGAGGCAGAAGGAGGAGAAGGATCGGGAAAGGACTCTGGCCCAATGGATCAAAATTAAAGGGTTCTCCCACCGAGACGAGCTCGTTGCCCCGCGAGCCGCCAAGAATGTTGACAATTTTGTCACATTTCTCAAGGGGTAGAAAAGAAAATCAAATTTTGTACAGATTTTGTAAAGTTTTTCTTTGTTGTCCTTTTTATTTTGAAAATTGTAGCAATTTTGGCTTTCAATGCCACCCCTTTGTATATAAAGTAGAAAAGAAAGAGCTTCACCGAAAGAAAATGAGAAGAGCTTCGCACCCAAGCATTTTCAACACTGCTTCGGGTAGAGTTTCTTGCGAAGTAGTATTACCAAAGTAAATTACAAGGGTAGCGATAAAAAGAACTTCGGGCCCGAAGCGCTTCAAGTATTTACTTCGGGCAAAAGTTGAGCGAAGCGGCATCCAAAAGAACAACTTCGTCGAAGAAGCAAAGGCAAGAAATCTACTTCGGACCCGAAGCATTTCCAGCAAATACTTCGGGCAAGTTTTCTGCGAAGCGGTGTTGCCGAAGTAAAATACAAAGGAAGGAGAATGAAACTACTTCGCACCCGAAGCATTTTCAGCAAATACTTCGCCAGAAAAGTTGTCGAAGCACCCACTTCGGGCCCCTCCATCAGTGAATCATTTTTACTTCGCCGAAAGTCATTGCGAAGCATCTGCTTCGGCTAGCTTTCATGCGAAGTACTTCTACCCGAAGTGACGAAGGTCATGGAGAATGCAACATCTTCGGCCGAAGCCCGCCCGAACCACAGTTTTGAAAGAGGATTACAGCGAAGCATTTCTCCAAAGCATCAACGAAGCAATTTCATCAGTGAAGCGGCAAAGACGAAGAGCCCTATTTTGCGAAGCAAATATGCTTCGACATTCACCACCCCCGAAGCAGTTTTGCGAAGCTCAATTTTGTGAAGTACAAACCGAAGAGGAGTTTTTGCTTCGGCTCAGAACCATTGCGAAGCGAAGTTGTGAATGAAGACTTAGCGAAGCGCTTCACGGGCACGCGTTCCAAGCCGGGTATTTTCCCGAGGCGATCAAGTGCCTCATAAATGCAATTTTTCGTGCCCGGTAAGCTCGTTGCTCATTTTTGGCAATCGAAAACGAAGTATCAGGCCATGATGAAGAGCCCGACGAGCATGGCGGCCACTCGAGCACCGCACCCAGAGACCAAGGACGTCCAGACGGCTCATCAATGCATCTTTCCATGGTTGACCCGGTCATAGTTGCCAGTTTTGGTAACGGATTTGAGAGCTCGATCACGAGAGTCTCGAGGAGCCGAATTCTCAGGGCTCGAGGGCGTACTTCTCATTGCTGTGTAATTATGACTCAGAGGCCCGGGTCCTCTATAAAAACCTAGGCATTGTAATGTAAAAAGGGGGGAACTATCTGCTAAGAAAGCTACTATAACTTGATGTCCTGCGATTAATACTAAAGAGCTTTGGGCTCGATTTCTCTCTTTTATGCTGCCTTCTTTGCTTGATTCTTTTGTCTGTCTTCGTTTGCATACTGAGAAAGCTGAACCTTGCATCCGATGTGCGATCGGGGATTGTACCCTAAAACTCGTTCTGAAGGATACATAGGAGTGGAAAAGCGTAATATTGGTTTTCTTTTATGCTGCCTTCTGTGCTTGATTCTTTTGTCTCTCTTCGTTTGCATACTGAGAAAGCTGAACCCTGCGTCCGGTGTGCAATCGGGGACTGTACCCTGAAACTCGCCTGGAGGATACATAGGAAGGTTGATATTACGTTTCTTTCATTTATTCTTGGTGTTCTTTGCTTCCATTCGAGTTGTCTATTAGTGATCGTGCTTCCTGTTCTTCCCCACCTTAAATCACCGATCTCTCTTCCCTTAACCCTTTTTGTTTATTTCTCTAACCTTAACTCCTTTTATCTCTTTCCCGCACTCTTATCTTCAAACACCCAAAGTAGTTTAGCATAGGAGCCGGCCTTTCTCCAGAGATTGGCACGAGGGGCATCCCTTCCCTTCGGCCTTTCAATGTTGGTCCAGGTCTAGGGCGCATACACTCACCCAAAATCCTTTCCTAGGCAGATTTGATGACCAACAGTTGCCATCCTTAAAAATACGGTCATATATAGTCATAAGGATTGGCACATCCAAATACCACTTGCTCTATGGGCTTATCATACTACATTCGAACGCCCACTGGGGCAACTCCATTTTCACTAGTGTATGGCTCCGAGGCAGTCATGCCTCTCGAGTTGGAAATACCTTCCCTATGCATATCAATGCAAGCATTCATCGATGATGATACTACATTACAGGCCCAGTTAGACCAGCTTACATTACTCGATGAATGACACCTCAATGCTCTCGAGCATTTACGTATCTATCAAGAGTGACTTAAGAAATCATACAACATGAAAGTTCACCTGAGGGACTTTCAGGTTGGTGACCTGGTCTTAAAAGAGAACCAACAAAATTCTAACTTGCCACCCCATTTAAGGGACAAGTTTGTGGCAAATTTGTTAGGTCCTTATGTAATCGACAGTAAAATAGGACCTAGAACATACCGGCTCGCCTCTATTGAAGGAATCAAGGAACTAGAACCCTTGAACATCAGTCATTTGAGGCCATTCAACATTTAGAGATCCATGGCCCACCCCAAAAGCTCCAAGGGTTCCCACAATCACTTGGTCAACCAAAAATGCCCCAAAGGTATCTATAATCCCTTTGGTCAAACCAAAAGCTCCAAGGATTCCCGCAATCACTTGGTCAACCAAAAATGCCCCAAAGGTATCTATAATCACTTTGGTCAAACCAAAAGCTCCAAGGGTTCTCGCCATCGCTTGGTCATCCCAAATGCCCCAAAGGTATCTATAATCCCTTTGGTCAAACCAAGAGCCCCAAGGGTTCTCGCCATCGCTTGGTCACACCAAATGCCCCAAAGGTATCTATAATCCCTTTGGTCAAACAAAAATCTCCAAGGATTCCCACAATCGCTTGGTCAACCTAAAATGCCCCAAAGGTATCTATAATCCCTTTGGTCAAACCAAAAGCTCCAAGGGTTCCCATAATTGCTTGGTCAACCTAAAATGCCCCAAAGGTATCTATAATCCCTTTGGTCAAACCAAAAGCTCCAAGGATTCCCACAATCACTTGGTTAGCCAAACGCCCCAAAGGTATCTATAATCCCTTTGGTCAAACCAAAAGCTCCAAGGGTTCCCGCAATCGCTTGGTCAACCAAAAATGCCCCAAAGGTATTTATAATCCCTTTGGTCAAAACCTCCAAGGATCCATAAGAATCACTTGGTCCGCACCCATTCAGGTTAAACCACCATAACGAATATTCAAAAACAACAGATAATCAAAAATAACAAAAAAATTGCATCTCACTTTCATGCATAATCTTAAAAATCAAAACACAAAAAGCTACATTAGGCATCGCATACATCCATTGCATATCTACTGGTAATACATGTCAAATGCACCATAGGCTGTAATTACTCGGCAATTCCATAATTTTCCACATTCGTCCATTTTGTAAATGATCCATCAAGAATAACACCATGCATATTTTTGCCATAGCATAGTCAATTGTATCCTAATGTCTTTAGGGTTTTTGTCATTCAGCTATATTTATATTTCTAGCCAAATGTTGTACAAAGTCATATCAATTTTTACAAGGTAGAGTCTTACTTGGATTAGGCCTTGTTACATAGCATCCCAACACAATCTTAAAACACATAAAAATTCCCAAGTTGTGTGAATGAAAGACGAAATCTACAAAGTGGTCTAGGGTACCTTAAGCAAAAAATTTATCCTGCTCATCCCCCTGTGCGAATGGTTCAAGAATGCTAAGAATTGATAAAAAGGACAAGCTCTTCCCCATCCAATTCCCCAAAATAAATAGTGGTTTTCACCACTATCAAAAATCCCAAACACCTTTGATCCCCAAAGTCATAAGGATTCGTACTACATGCCCCTGAGAAGGATGGGTAGTCATCTCCAAGGCCTAAAAGATCAATGTCATTCCAAAGCAAAATTCTAAAAGTTTACTATCAAAAATCCGAAACACCTTTGATCCCCAAAGTCATAAGGATTCATACTACATGCCCCTGAGAAGGATGGGTAGTCATCCCCAAGGCATAAAATATCAATGCCATTCCAAAGAAAAATCCCAAAAGTTCACCATAAAAATTCCCAAACACCTTTGATCCCCAAAGTTGTAAGGATTCATACTACACGCCCCTAAGAAGGATGGGTAGTCACCCCCAAGGCCTAAAGGATCAACGCCATTCACAAGCAAACAATCCCACAAGCTCAACTTTGAGATCAAAATTCAAAATCTAAATCCTCAAAATGCAACAAATAAAAAAATATAACAGTGGTTATTACCACTACTCAAACCCCTTTCTCAAGAGAAGAAAAAAGAGAAAAATAAACAATGATTTTCATCATTATATGTGAGAGCAAGTATCCCAACAAAATGAACAACTAAAAGACGTCTGAGCTTGAATCCCTGGAATTCTCAGCATTTGAAAAACCATTTAGGTGATCCTCATTACGGGTCTGGTGGATATCCTACCTGGTAATGGCGGTATCCTAAATGCATGACGATATGTATATCACATTAGCTTTGCATGTGTGTAGACCAATGTTTGCATGTGGATGAGCTAGCTTCTGGTATCCTAGATTACACCGTAGATTAATCTTACTAAATACAACAAAGGAGTTAGTGGAGGTAATTTGTGGACAGCCTACCTGGCACTGGCGGTATCCTTATGAATTGCACATACATGAACTCAACCGCACACACAGGGATGTGAAATAACTTGGTCAAACTCAGGTCTGATTCGTACCTTGTTCAAAAGTCTTGTAAGATGATGTACAGTCTTGACTAGTTAGTTAAAGCATCTGAGTCTTAGAAAAACCTTAACTACATTCTAAAACAATTGTTATACATTTCATTACTTACATCACCATCAAAAAATAGAAAAACAAAAATTACAAATGCAAAGTTATTCCATAAAGCAATCACATAGTACAAAAATCCAGTAAATCCTATATAGCCTATGGTGCCACCGCCTACATACCAATAAATAATTCCATCCATTCCATATGCATACATCTATATCATCTGGTTAAAATCATCCGTAGTCATAATAGCATATGCATACATCAACATAAATAAATGTGCATAAAAAAAAAATAAACCATGACAAGTATATAATCAAACCAAAAAGATTCATGTATATATATCAAGCCAAAATACCCTCAGGCTACAATAAGAAGGTCCTCTGACCTCACAAAAAAAACCAAAAATTCAAAATCCCCAAATCCTAGGGAGTCGACCACCATGATCACATAGGATTGGTGCGACTGGAACTACCCCCAGTAGTATGGGTCCTATGGGACCTCTCAGGATGGCTGCTGCTAGCCCTCGCACCCTACCCACCAACACTACCCTCACCTAGCCACCTATGATGAGATGATGTAGACTGCTCAGTCTCACTGCCTCTCATCTAATGCGACGAACCACCTCCATCGAGCATAGGCAACTATCCACCAAGGTAGACAACCTCTGTCTCTAAATCTATCCGATATCGACCCCACTCCATATCTCGTTGGTGATACATAGCCAGTGTGCTATCTCACTATGCCAACTGAGTTCGTAGGAGATCCATCTCCTGTGTTACCTCCACCAAAGCATCTTTATGCTCCTCCTCCCATCTCCATAGGAGACCCTCCAATCGTGCTATCTCAGCATGAAGCCCAGCCTCCGCATCCCTTGAGACAACCTAAGGCATGGGCACCTCCAGGACGGTCTGTTGCTCTGGCACCCACTGCTCCAAGACATCATGTACATCTGACTGCTTCAGAACCCCCAAATCATCTCCATCATTGATGAAGTCATAAACCTCCACAATGTCAACATCATCAAGTGGATCCCCCCAACCCTCCACCGATGCCTCTACACCCCCACATCCTATTGTTGTCGTATCCATGCCTCCAGAGGCCCCTCACCCCACCATCGTCGCATAATCCACCATTGGTCATACTTTGTAGTTACCTTGAGATTGTCCATGTTAGGTACATCAATAACTACATCATACCCCTTAGCCAGTAGCTCAATGATAGGCCAGACTAGGGTCCTCTTGTCACCATGATGTCGATAGATCAAGGGATCACCAGGTAATCCCTAGCGCACCCCAAACCACTACGTCACCCAAACATATGGGAAGTACTCATTCTCTATCCCATGTTGCCTAATCAGCCATCTACCCCTGTGCACATGTCAGAGCCACTCTCCAGCCTCAGGCCAGGCTGGACAGTCTTGGTACGGTCACCAGAATACCTACCCTAGCACTAGCCGAGAGAAGGCATCAGTATAGTGACCTATGTCACCTACCTACCGCTGACTCTATACATGCTCCTCTGACCTCTACCATAAATTATATCCAATCTCTTGATTCACCATATCACCTCGGGTGGTCCAAGGCAAACCCTGCGACCGCTCCATAGCTATGTGCTACCACCCCCAGCACTACAAAATATTGCTGCACCCGATCCCCTTCTGCCTTTGACAACAAACCTTGTACAACTTGTCCTACAACTATGCCAATAACGTCTGAACCCATCTCATAATAAGTGGAGCTGATGTAGGACACTCCACCAATGTGAAAACTAACTCAAGTAGATTCCAAGGGAACCTCGCACCTAAGGAGTCAGGAAGCATCATATTAGAAATGAGGACCATGAGCAAAGCATGCCTTACCCCTAATACGTCCTTCTCCAGCCACCACCACACCAAAATGTTGCCTATTTGGTAGTTAGCCTCTACCCTCTCCACAGCCCTCTCCACCCCCTCTCCACTGTTAGATCAAAACACTGTGTCAGTATCATCATTTGCTGGTCACGGTGGGTCATTCTAATAGGAAGTCCATCTACCAGAATTCGAAGAATCCAATACACATCCTCCATAGTCACAGTCATCTCCCCTATTGGGAGATGAAAAGTTTTGGTGCAGGGATCCCACAGATTGATTAGGGTAGTCAAATATGTCTGATCCCCCACCATAGGCTCTAGACGCATCACGTGCTTGAGCCCAAGGGCATCAAGCCACTCCCAATACACAACTGTCAGGGCATCTCGGGCATCAGAGAACACAGTCGCATGCTGGTACCGACTCTTTACAACCTGAAACAAAAAAATAAAACAAAAAATATATTAAGTACATACTTAATATAAAAAAAACATCAAAACAAAACAACAAAACAAAAATCATATTAGGGTTTCAACCTTAATGTGAACGCATCAACAAAAAACAAAAAAATATATTACGTACATACTTAATATAAAAAAAATATCAAAACAAAACAACAAAACAAAAATTATATTAGGGTTTCAACCTTAATGTGAACGCAAAACACAAAAAAATAAAGAGAAGGAACATCATACTGGTCTTGCCTCGGCTCCTCCACTCGAAGATCCGGTTCTCACACTCATGATATCTATGAAATTTTGGTAGTGCTCCGCTATGCACACTCGCACTCCTCCTCACTACTCCAAATTGCCAAGAAAAAAATATTGCAAATGAGCCCAAAACCTAGTTTTGGTCTTTATATAGGCTCTTAGGCCTGTAATCATCACACCCTAGGACGAGCTCTCTATTTAGTGCTTGTACCACCCTAGGATGATTAAAAAATTCGTATTCGTCCCACCTTGGGACGATTACATAGCAAGAAATAAAGCAACAAAAACTGCATCCAAAAAATGAACCAAAAAAAGCAATAAATTTGTCGAACAAAGGTGCCTTTGCACCTGACATTCATGGCATGAAAAACCACTGTTGGGTCACAAATACTCACTATCCTAATCCCTAATAAGGCTAGCATAGCCGGACCGCTCCACGGGAAGCAGGATTTTTGATAATTTCTACCCCAATAGGCGTAAACAAAAAAGGGTCAAAACCCACCAAAAATAGGTTCGATGGTTGGAAAACTGCAATAAGCGTTCAACAAAAACTACTGAAGACACCCTTACACATGTCATCTTGGGTCAAGTGACTCGTCGCTTTTCTCATTTTTGGTCATTCCCTCATCGATTCATCGCTTGAGGGGGTAGTCACACTTAGTCACTAATCAACAAATACACACCCAATCAATGAAATGACATGCATTCAAAGAATCATTGACAAAGACAATCACGCTCCTGCTTGGGGCAACAAATAAGCAATAATCACAAGCTAAACAAACACTTGCCATTCTGGAAGCATGAAGAAGAGGTTCCTTAGACAAAAGGTTGCGCCCTTTGCCTATTCATGATTGAACAATGTCCAAGATCAAGTACACCTCACTGAAAAAGGTTACACTTGAGTTAAGCTCGTTAGCTCGTCAGAAGTAAGGATTTAAGAATGCGTGCCCTTTCCATACTTAGGGCATCAAAATTTGGTTAGGTTACTGAGAAACCCTAATCATTAAGTGCTTTGGTCATCTATTTTTGCTTAGCACTATGCCACACACAGCGCATCCCAAAAAGGGGCATTTGTAGACACCAAAACAACACCAATCCGATTATGTGACTACAAGAACTGACCAAATTGGCATACATACCCCCTAGGGCAGCCTCCAGAGATTAAAAAGTGGTCCCAACCACTCCCAAATCAATTTTGGAAGGTTAGAGGTTAGTTTTGCACCTTTTAAGAACTTTGCTCCCTATTCGTCCCACCCTGGGATGATTAGAATCCTATTCGTCCCATCCCAGGATGATTAGCAACAATCGCTCCAGGGTGGGACGAGTAGCAGGTTTGACTGGAAAAAAGTCAAGCCTTGACAAATTGCAGCCCAAATCCACAACCTAACTTCACTTCCAGGGCATGCAATTGTGAGGGAATATTTCAAATCAGAGAGAGAGCCTTCCCTGATCATGGAGGCCTCAATCAATGAGCCCTTCATCAGGGAAGAATATTCTCTCCCCCCCAAAAATGCATGGTGAGCCAAGTTGCACCCTCGCATGTGTATTCAAATGATACCCTTAGGTATATAAAAAGGTTAGCCTCCTCACCCCAAAAAAGGACAGAGCTAGAGTATTTGGAGCGACGAAGTGCTGCCAAACTATACCCCCATTCCTCTTTGTGCTTCCTACATCCCTAATTTCTCTTTTGGAAGAGAGGTTATCGGGTGAACACTAGGAACACAATATAGACCCAAAACCCAAGCAATCAGCCATAATCCCACCCCAAACTCGTCGACACAACTCCCTAGGAGATTTTGGACCCATCCCACTTGGATTGGTGTCAAAACTAAGCCCTGAACGGTGGGCGTCCCACCCCCGGGCGCCCCTCGAACTACTACAGTCCTAATCGCACCACCCCGAAGTGATTAGAAATATGTGCATGATTTCTTTACTGTTATTTTTGCATCCTCATTTATTTAATGTACTTATGCTGCTGTCCAAGTTTCATGGCTTTCTGACATGATTTGACCTGGTTTCTATCATTTTTATGAGTTTACTAACCTACAGGGAGTTTCATCGGATACAGGATGACCAGGGTAGAATCTGCCAAATATGACCTTCTAGGTCATCTCAAAATGCTATTTTTAGCCTAACCACAAGTTTGCAAGAGTTTTGGAGGCCTCTAGATGGGACATTTGCAAGGTCACTTTTTGCAAGTTTTGCTACAGTCCCCAGCATCCCACCCCAGAGCGATTAGAAATTTATGCATGATTTCCTTACTATTATTTTTGCAATAGGTCCTTGATGATATCCTAATGCCTTTTTTAAAGTTTCATTGCATTCTGACATGATTTCACTGTAGTTTTATCATTTTTGTGTTAACTAGCTCGCAGGGTGCCCTGGTCACATACAAGAAAATTTGGGTAGTATAGGTAGATTATGAGCATCTGGGTAGTCTTAAAATCACATATAATACCTAACCCATGAGTTTCAAGTGATTTGGATGAGCGTAGGTGGGACATTGGAGTGCTCGCATTAGAGAGGCCCCCGATAGGCAAACGTGCATAACGGGGCCGTCCGACATCGCTTCGATGCAAAATCAGGTGATACCAACTCTAGATGTTGTCCTTTACATTCATATGTCATTCTGTAATCGATCTATCAACCTTATCACTGATATTCCACAAGCACCCGCTGGAGGCCTTAGGGATGGTATGTTTTTCTAGATACGCATATGCTATTAACGATTTGTTATCTTTCTATGTGCATGATCTCACTACCAAGAATACTAGAGGGGCAACAAGGAATGACAAACACATGGACACAACCGGAAGCAACCTTTTGTTGAGCAAAGTGTAGCAAACAGTATTGTCATTGTTGTCAACACAGTCAGACAGATTTATTGATGCAATGGACAAGAGTTTATTGAACAGCAAGGTGCAGCCAAAGTACAATGGATAGGAGTTCAATGTTGAGCAAGGTGTTGCAGGAGGATTGTCATTGTTGTCAATACAGTCAATTAGATCTAATGATGCAATGGACAGGTAGTTCAGAAGTCACTCAGATGTAGAGGATAAAGTTCAAAAGTTAGTCAGATCATGAGTCCTTAAATGATAGATGCACAGAAATAGAAAACATAATTCAGAATGAGAAGAAGTCTTCAGAACCTGAGATGTCAAGAAGCGGAAAGGTTTTTTGTGAAAACCAAGGCAGTCAAAATAAAAAGTTTTATTTAAAATCATGGATAATAGATTTGAAATGGGTTTTTCTTAAAACCCAAGTTGGCTCTTCGTTTCATTGAAAAAGATGCCCCGGTGATGAAGATATTTAATTTTAAATTTTAAAGGTTTTTTGTGAAAACCAAGGCAGTCAAAATAAAAATTTTTATTTAAAACCATGGATAACAGATTTGAAATGGGTTTTTCTTAAAACCCAAGTTGGCTCTTCGTTTCGTTGAAAAAGATGCCCCGGTGATGAAGATATTTAATTTTAAATATTTAGTTTAAATTTTATTTAAAATTTAAATTAAAATATTAAATTAAATTAAAAGGGCCGACGGATTTTAGGGTTTGGCAGCCGACAATTTCTAGGGTTTTGCAGTCGACATTCTTAGGGTTTCTCAGCCGACGTTCTTCTAGGCCTGAAATTTCTTCTATAAAAGGAGGGCTTCTTCGAGTTTGAAAAAGGTGGAGTGTGAAGATAAAGTGTGAATGCAAACATAGTGTTTATGAGAGTGAAGTTCGTGTTGAGCAGAGAGCAGAATGTGAAACGACACAGAGTGTGCGAAGTGAGTGCACAGAGAAAGCAGAGTGTGTAGAGAAGCGCGAAGGGCAAAGTTGATTGCAAAGTCTGGCTGTAGCAGTGCAACAAACCGTGTGAAGTGATTGTGCAAGAGAGATCAGAGTGCACGAGAGATTGCAAAGGTGATGTAGACCAGTTAGAGTCTTGCAATAACAAAGGTATATGTCAAACATTTTTTATTCAATATTGAAGTCCAGTTGGTGCTAGCAAATTAAGGGGTTGGTGCCTCTTTCCAGTTGGTGCTGGTAAACAATTTGTCCAGTTGGTGCTAGCAAATTAAGGGGTTGGTGCCTCTTTCCAGTAGGTGCTGGTAAAATAGGAGTTGGTGCTCCATTCTGTTGAAGCAGATAAAGTTAAGGGGTTGGTGCTCCTTCCAGTTGGTGCTGGTAAAGGATTATGTAAAGTTGTAGCTTTGCATTGACTGGATTTGGATGGTAGTCCAAGCAGTATTTTTGAGGAGTAGCCACATTGGTGAACTTCGTTAAAATGCTGTGTTATGTGTGATGCTTTCTTGATGCATTTAGTATCTCTTTTATCTGCTTTAAACTGCTGCTAGTTTTAAAATCATATGTTTTAGAAATTTCAAAGAACACACTGATTCACCCCCCCTCTCAGTGTCATTGTGATTACAATAATTGGTATCAGATCCAGGTTCCCAATTTTGGCTAAATCAGTCAGGGTTGATCTTGGATTAGTACACAATGGCTAAGAAGAATAGATCCTCATCCAAAAAGGCATCCCAGTCAGTTTTGGTTCCTGTAGAAGAGAAATTTGAACCGAAAAAGGTAGAAGAAGTGAATCTTGAAGTCTATGATGAAAATCTTGAGGCTGAAGTAGATTTTGAAGGAGAGTTGATATCTGCACTTGAAGAGTGGAGTATAGAAAAGAAAAAGAACAAAAGACTATCCAAGAAATTGGAAGAATATGGGGATGAGATTGAAGATCTCTTCCTACAAGTTCAAAAGGCCAAGAAATTAGAAGAAGCCTTGAAGACACAGCTGGATAATAAGAATGATGTATACAGCACAAGTGAAGAGGAATATAAAAAGGTTATTGTTGATCTAAAGCTGCAAGTAGAACAGAACAAAAGGATTGAAGATATTCTTAGGTCTCAGATCAATGAGAAAGAGACTGTATGCTGCCAACAAGAAGAAGAGATTGTTTCATTGAAGAAACAACTAAAAGAGGCCAATATAAATCTTAAATTTGAGAAGAGCACGAGTTGCTAGATACAATGATAAATCAACAAAGAAGCTCCACAGCTAAGTTTGGTCTTGGATATGAAGCTGAACAACCTTCATCCTCCGAATATGCAGAGAAGAAGAAGTCCTCGCTTGAAGGATTGAAACAAGAAAAGTCTGAAGCTGAATCCTCAAAAGGAAGAAAATATCAAAGAAGATCTACAACAAAGCAACCACAGCAAAAGAGGTTCTCTCACTCTCACTCTTTTAATAATAATGCTTTTTATGGCTATTGTTCTAAATGCAACCACTTTGGTCACAAGGCAATTTATTGTGGACTGAACAATAGATCAAAGAGTTATGCTGATAAAAATACTTCTATTTTTTTTAGTGAACACCCTGTGCAATATTTTAAATGTAATGGCCATGGGCAAATAGCAAGGTTTTGTTCAAGCACTTCCGTATCCAATCTAAGGCAATACCATAGATTTCATCATACACATAGAATGCAATACAGACAGGGAATAAAACATGTGCAATGTTTTAAATGCAACGGTCAAGGGCACATAGCAAGGTTCTGTCCAAGCACTTCTATATCTAATCTAAGGCAAAACCCTAGATTTCATCAGACACAAAGAGGACAACACCGACAAGGAACATATCATGTGCATAAAAGAAAAGAAAATAATCATCCATCAAGAATGCACAAGAGACAACCCCACAAGAGAAATGTTCAAGTTCACGAACAGGAGAAAAATAGGGATGTTGTTGAAAAACCCAAGCCCAAGTTCAGGAAAGTCTGGAGAAAGATAGAAGAAAGGAAATTGTGTCTCCTTGGACTGAAGGAGGCTACTCTGCCATTGCTCTAAGCAACTCTAGGTGGCACATCCTCAGGAGGAGCAATATTAAAGTTTTATTTTAATGCTCCTATGTATTTGTCTAGGTATCTGAGGATGAAAGGTAAGCAGTCGGGTTAATGTTGTATAGTCGTTAAAGTGTGTTTTTCAGTTTATATAGTGGTTTGTGGAAATGCCATGAAGTGTGGTGTTTAATTTGAGAGCTGTCACCATTGTAGTTTTGAGATATGTCACTGCTGTACTGTTGATGATTCTTAATACCACTATTCAAAATTACGAATCATAATAGTCCAGATAATCTACTCAATGAAAGAATGCTTGCACTAGCTATGTATTTGTGTTTCGAGCAACATGTATTTGTTTTTACTCTTTGATGTGAATATTGCCAGATCTTTCATGACACATTGGTGAATATATTTAATTCACAGACAGTTTTGTTTTAACTATTGATTTAATGCCAGTCCAAGGATAAGAAACTTGAGGCTGAGTAAGGTGCACTACGGTTGGCCATAAAGTGTTTGACAAAATGTCTTCTTTCGACATGCATAGTTGAAAGTAAGAGTTGGCAGTAAAATTGCAGTGCTGGACAAAAATTGGTACAGATGTGAGTCACTTGTCAATTCTGTTGACAAAAGTGAAATCAACATGTTGAATGGGAAGATTGAAGAAAAAAGTTTTTAATGAGCAGCCAGATGATTTCTAGCCTGGTGATGAATATGTTTGGTACTTGCACAGAGTTGAAAGTGGATTGAGGTAGCCTGCTGGATTCTCACTGCAGAGAGAGACAAACAACTATCATTGGGTTCAAGCTTGTTGAGAATATATCCAAGATGCATGGTGAAGTTGTATGCAGATGTTGCTGGCATTGCAAAACAAAAAGTTGGCTATATAAGATTATTATATGCCTTCACTAACAGTGGACAAGTTTGAGTTTGCAAAGCAACAGAGGGTAGTTGCACAGAAGACAGTGGTTTAGTCATGTTCTTACACATGTTATATTGGTGAAGTTGACGGTGATGGTGTCATTCACTGGTTATTGTTGCTATTCACATTGTTGATTTTATTGATGCCTATTATGCTTATCATGATGTTGTCAATCAGTGAAATGAAGTGGTCTTGGACTCAGGGGGAGCATTTGTGTATTTGTTTTTCTTCTTGTTCATGCTTGGAATATTTGCTAATTGTAATAATTTGTGTCTAAGAATGTTGTGCATAGACTCAGGGGGAGTCTGCAACAACACTTTGGTATTATTGTCAAAGGGGGAGAAGATTTACAGGAAAATTGCACATGTGTTGCCAAAAATTCCAAAGGGGGAGATTGTTGAGCAAAGTGCAGCAAACAGTATTGTCATTGTTGTCAACACAGTCAGACTGATTTATTGATGCAATGGACAAGATTTTATTGAACAGCAAGGTGCAGCCAAAGTACAATGGATAGGAGTTCAATGTTGAGCAAGGTGTTGCAGGAGGATTGTCATTGTTGTCAATACAGTCAATTAGATCTAATGATGCAATGGACAGGTAGTTCAGAAGTCACTCAGATGCAGAGGATAAAGTTCAAAAGTTAGTCAGATCATGAGTCCTTAAATGATAGATGCACAGAAACAGAAAACATAATTCAGAATGAGAAGAAGTCTTCAGAACCTGAGATGTCAAGAAGCGGAAAGGTTTTTTGTGAAAACCAAGGCAGTCAAAATAAAAAGTTTTATTTAAAATCATGGATAATATATTTGAAATGGGTTTTTCTTAAAACCCAAGTTGGCTCTTTGTTTCGTTGAAAAAGATGCCCCGGTGATGAAGATATTTAATTTTAAATTTTAAAGGTTTTTTGTGAAAACCAAGACAGTCAAAATAAAAAGTTTTATTTAAAACCATGGATAACAGATTTGAAATGGGTTTTTCTTAAAACCCAAGTTGGATCTTCGTTTCGTTGAAAAAGATGCCCCGGTGATGAAGATATTTAATTTTAAATATTTAGTTTAAATTTTATTTAAAATTTAAATTAAAATATTAAATTAAATTAAAAGGGCCGACGTGTTGCTATTTCGAGGCAATAAGCTACAGGAAGGTGATGAAGGTGGTAGAAGGTTTTGAGGCCGACAAAGTTAAATCTGGGCCAACAAATTTTAGGGTTTGGCAGTCGACAATTTCTAGGGTTTTGCAGCCGACATTCTTAGGGTTTCTCAGTCGACGTTCTTCTAGGGTTTGTTCCTAAAATTTCTTCTATAAAAGGAGGGCTTCTTCGAGTTTGAAAAAGGTGGAGTGTGAAGATAAAGTGTGAATGCAAGCATAGTGTTTGTGAGAGTGAAGTTCGTGTTGAGCAGAGAGCAGAATGTGAAATGACACAGAGTGTGCGAAGTGAGTGCGCAGAGAAAGCAGAGTGTGCAGAGAAGCGCGAAGGGCAAAGTTGATTGCAAAGTCTGGCTGTAGCAGTGCAGCAAATTGTGTGAAGTGATTGTGCAAGAGAGAGCAAAGTGCATAGAGATTGCAAAGGTGATGTAGACCAGTTAGAGTCTTGCAATAACAAAGGTATATGTCAAACATTTTTTATTCAATATTGAAGTCCAGTTGGTGCTGGAAAATTAAGGGGTTGGTGCCTCTTTCCAATTGGTGCTGGTAAACAATTTGTCCAGTTGGTGCTAGCAAATTAAGGGGTTGGTGCCTCTTTCTAGTAGGTGCTGGTAAAATAGGATTTGGTGCTCCATTCTGTTGAAGCAGATAAAGTTAAGGGGTTGGTGCTCCTTCCAATTGGTGCTGGTAAAGGATTATGTAAAGTTGTAGCTTTGCATTGACTAGATTTGGATGGTAGTCCAAGCAGTATTTTTGAGGAGTAGCCACATTGGTGAACCTCGTTAAAATGTTGTGTTATGTGTGATGCTTTCTTGATGCATTTAGTATCTCTTTTATCTGCTTTAAACTGCTGCTGGTTTTAAAATCATATGTTTTAGAAATTTTAAAGAACACACTGATTCACCCCCCCTCTCAGTGTCATTGTGATTACAACACCTTTAGCCTACCCACTTTGAATGTGGGCTTGCGAAAGATGCTGGAAGCGTACCCTCCGATCTTGGAAGCACGGCTTCATCCATGCATCCATTGATGTAACAAATTGTATCACATATTCTGAGACCTAGAGGGGGGACGTATTGTAATTAGATCAAAAGCAATATCAATAAAAGAGGCCCCGCTTTGTTTGGTTACATCTTTTTTCTGTGTCATTTCCTTCATGCATTCGTAGGACTTAGCATATTTATCCCATTTTTTTTGCATCACATCGGTACGCTGTATTTCTACATCACTTTAAATTTGATATTTGAGAGAGCATTGATCCAGGGGGAGCAAAGTCCCAGGGGGAGCATAAAAGAAGGTCAGGTTTTAGTAAAATGAATATGGGTTGCCATCAATGACAAAGGGGGAGATTATTGGACATTTTGATTCCCTAAGCTAAAAGTTGTCATTGATGTCAAAATGACCTATGTAAGTAAGCACTATGGTTTTGCTCCACAAATAGCTTCATGAGAAGCAAAGGTTTTGATCAAAGGTTCTAGAGGGGATGCATGGCATTTGGTTCCAAAAGGAGCTTCAAGGGAAGCTTAGCAAAAGGTTTTTATGAAAACCAAGGAAGGCAAGGAAAGGTTTTATTTAAAACCAATGGATGTCATATTTGAAATGGGTTTTTCTTAAAACCCAAGTTGACTTTTTGTTTCATCGAAAAATGTGCCCTAGTGATGGAGAAATTTAATTTTAAAGGTTTAGTTTAAATTTTAATTTATTTAAAATTTAAATTTAAATTTTAAAATTAAATAAAAGGTTTTTCCCTCCTTTCTTATTGGCACCGTCGACGTCATGAGGGCAATGTTAAAAGGACCGACGTATTTTCATTGAAGGATGTCTTATATAAATAAGCCAAAGGTTTTCCATTTAATAAACCTAAAGAATGTCACATGATTTTTGAAAACCTCAAGTGCTTAGCATCCAAATATTGCACAACGAATTTCATGGAGTGTGATGTGGGCAGTCAAGTCATGGATGCTTAATGTTTTGGAACATTGTGAGGAAAGCACATGTGGCTTAAGTAAGAGAGTGACCAAGGTACTCATGTGGGCAGTGTTAGCTCACGCGGCTTATCTATTGCTTGGCAGCATAGTGGGCAGAGGTTCGAAATGCCAAGGCCCTTCGAGGGCTCCTTTGAGGTATGCACTCTGAATCCGATATTTGCGAGGGTAAATATTTTAATTAAAATATTTTCTAAGGTTTGATTATGATTTTTGTGGGAGATATAAGGTTGAGCAAGATTTAATATTTTTCTAAGGTTTGATTATAATTTTTGTGGGAAATAAGGTTGAGCAAGCTATAATATTTTAATAAGGTTTGATATTTGATTAAGGTGAGATATTTCCTAAGAAATCTTTGTGATTATTTTTGAGTGTAAAAGTATGGAAAGGAAGGATATAAAATATTTGATTTATTTTATGGTATAAGTGGTTTTTGGAGTGACAAGGTTATGCAATGTTTTGATTTATTTTATTTTATGGTACAAGTTGTTTTAGGAGTGATAAGGAAGTTGTGCATTAATTCTTAAGAAGTTTTTCTATTTAAAAGCCTTGGTGAATATAACTTGAAGTGGAGTAATATTGATTATTTTGTGATATTCTAACCCTTGTGAAGATTGGCAAAATAATATTGTGATTGTGGCAGATTTCCAAAGAGGCTTCTTCATCTTCATTAAAGGTATGGGCACATTCTCCTATTGATTGATTATGGTGGTTGATTTTTTAAAATATCTTTGGAGTGAAAAGGATTGATTGTGGTTTGCTTTTTGAAAGTGATTGGTTTAATGCTTCAAGGTTATCTGGATTGAGAGTTGTGATTAAACCTTGTTTTATAAGCATTGTTGTTGGAGACCATTGGTTGTGCAAAGAACTTGAACTTGAGTTAGAAGAGAACATGAGTATCATTGTTATGTGTGATTTTTTGTTGAGCATTTTTGGAAATATTTTGAGTTGATTGATACATGCTTGGACTAGGGTTTGTGAGAAAGGGTTGTTCATTGAGGTGATTGGTTGAGTTTAGTTTATTGAGACTAGTCAAGTGGATGCATGTGGTTGTTCAAGTTCCATAAAATAAACTATTCTATATTATTGATTTGAGTTGATATTGTGATTTGAGAATAGAACATATAGAGTATCTAACAATTCTCTTTATGCTTCTATGAGATTGATATGAGTATAGAACATATTGAGTCTCTAAAAATTCTCTTTATGCTTCTATGAGATTGAGTTGAGATATCTATTGAGCATTAAGTATAGAACATATTGGTCTCTAACAATTCTCTTCTTATGAATCTATGATATTGGACAAGTTTTGTGTGAGCTTGTTAAGCAGATTTGAGACAAGTCTTTGAGAAGGCTTGTGGACTTATTTTGAGTAAGCTTTTGTGGAAGCTTGCTATGCAGATTTGAGCAAGTCCTAGAGATGACTTATTGAGCAAATTTGAGCAAGTCCTAGAGAGGACTTATTGAGAATATTTGGACAAGTCCTAGAGAGGACTTATTGAAGATTTGAGCAGGTTCTATGTGGACCTATTGAAAATATTTGGATAAGTTATGAATGAGCTTGTTGAGAATATTTTTACAGGTTCTATGTGGACCTATTGAGCAGATTTGAGAAGGTTTTGTGCGGACCTGTTGAGCAGATTTGGACAAGTTCTGAGTGAGCTTGTTGAGCAGATTTGAGAGGGTTTTAACTAAACCTATTGAGACAGAGCTTTGGATGTGATAGAGTATAGAGGACAGAGTCTCAGTGGATAGAGATCCATCATCCAGGACAATTGAAGATAGATCTGAGTGAGGAGTATTGAAGTGGAGAGTAATCCACCAGCTAGTGCAGTAGAGAGACATAGTCTTCTAGAATATCACTAGCCAGATTAGAAGGGGAAAGAGTTCTCCTATGGAAGAGATCCATAAACTTGAGATTAGGGGATTAGCATCTTTGGATAGAGGTCCATAAAAATTGTAATTGGGAAAGATTCCCAAAGAGATTGATTGAGAAAATTTTAGTAAAATATTTTCTCTATGGAGTAGCCCACATTGGGTGAACCACGTAAATTGTGGTATCTCTATTGTGTATGGTGTTTTGTGCATTGCTTTTATTACTACTATTGATACTGCTATCTATAAACTGCATAATATTGAATTGAAAGAAAAAGTAAAAAGGAGTCTTATACTATTCATCCCCCCCTCTCAGTATAAGCTTGTGTTCTTCAGTCAATATTAATACCATGACTACAATAGTGTGAAACTTTTCTCAAGGAAGCTTTTTCCTAATAAAAAAACATCCTAAAATAGGAGAAGTAGAAGAGGGAAGAAAACCAACTTCACTAGACCCTGAGCCAATAACTAGAAATGAAGAAGTTCTAAAAAGCATGCCTATAAAGACTCAAAAAGCACCCTACCCCAAAATATTACAATATAAATAAAAACCTTCTGAGTTCAATCTCATATAGGAACTAAAATTATTAAACATAAAAATACCTTTTCTCCAAGCTATTAATGATGTGCTAATATGAAATAAAGTTATTTGGGAAATGTGCATAAAGAAGCTAGGGAGAGAATGAAAGGTTTACCTCAAAACCATACAAGTAAATGGAAAATTTATTGATCTCTTAGCGTAAAAGCTTATTCCACCAAAATATGGAGATCCTAGGAATCCAATAATAATAATTTTCATTGGTACAACAAGAATACCAAATGTGGTAGTTGACATAGGAGCATCAATTAATGTCATGACCACTAAAACAATGAATAGATTATCTTTGAAAAATATGTGATCTACTTCTACTATCCTTCAACTAGCAAATCAATTGACAACCCAACATAAGGGAATGGTAGAGGATATATCTATAACTATGGAATATTGGTAGTATCCCATTGATTTCATGATTCTCTATCCAATATCCAAGAAGAAATATTATCCATTTATTCTTGAATGACCTTGGTTGGCTATGACCGCAACCTTCATAGATTGTCATTTGGGGAACATGACTATCTCCAACAGATTGAACTTTAAGAAATTTTATTTTTACCCCCTAGCTAGACCTAGGGAAGAAAATAATCTTTCTCAATTAGCGATGGTTATAATAAAAGAGAATGTTGAAGATCTAGACCCATGGGAAGAATCTCTCTTTGAAGATAAAATTATTTTGAGGGATTCTTTGAGTGAGCCTTTCTTAAATGAGGAGACTATAGTTCATAGGATTTTGTGACAAGATGAGGAAGAAATTAATAATCCTTTGTCACCTATACCATTACAAGAAATTCCATTTGCATTGCCACATAAACAACAAAGGTACCTCCTTACATATTTTAAGTGTCATTTAAACAACCTTACTTCTATAGGGATCACCTTAAATGATAACACTCAAATTATTCATTCTTTACTACCCCATAATTTTCCTATAAACTCATTGGTAAGCAAAGGAGTCAATTTAGTGTTTCCAAGCACCAAGCAAATTGAAATACAACCCAAAATATATATTAACATTAATAGTTGGTTGTTAGAATTAGAAGAGGATAAACTATTTAATTTTTTAAGCCAATATGTGAATGCTTTTGCATGAGAATACAATGATATTAAGGGGATCCATCCTAACATATACACTCATTAGATTTATACAATTGAGAAGAAACCAGTTTGATAGCCCCAAAGAAGGATAAATCTTGCTTTGAGGGAGATGGTGAAAACAAAAATTGTGAAGTTGTTAGACATTGGATTTATCTATCCAATTTTTAATAGCCAATGGGTTTAACCATTGGTAATTGTTACCAAAAATAATGAGAAACTTTAAGTGTGACTAAAATATAGGGAACTCAACAAAGCTACTCAAAAAGACTATTTTCCATTTCCATTTATAGATCAAGTACTTGATACCCTCTCTAGATGTCTTTAATGGGTATAATTAATATAGGTGGCATCTAAGTATCAAGATAAAATTACATTCACATTCCCCTAGGGAAAATTTACCTATAGAGTTTAAACTTTTGGGTTGCAACACTCTTGGGATTTTCTAGTAGGCAGTTATTTATATATTCATAGATCTTACCAATGAATGCATTGAGGTGTACATGATGACTTTAAAGTTTATGGATAGACCTTTGATAAGGCCCTCCATAATCTAGATCGAGTATTAACCTAATGTGAAGCTCATAATATATCCTTAATCAACAAAAAGTGCTTAATGATGATGGACAAAGGCATCATATTGGGGCATTATATCTCAAAAGCATGACTAAAAGTAGATCCTAAAAAGGTAGAGGTCATAAATTAGTTGCCCTCACCTGAGACTCATACGGATATTACGAGCTTATTGGGACATGTTGGTTACTATATAAATTTCATAAAAAAGTAGCAAACTCGTGGCTCCATTATTCACTCTTCTTACTAAATAAGCCAAGTTTAAATGGACCTCAAAATTCCAAGCATTATTCAAATCTATCAAATAAAAGTTGACTATTGCACCTATACTAAGAGGACATGATTAGAAGCTCCCATTTCATATACACAAATATGCTTTCAATGCCATGATTGATGTAGTTCTTGGTCAAAAATATAAGGAAAATGGGAAAAACTATGCTATTTACTATATTAGTAAAAAATTAACGGGTGCCAAAAAGAACTACACCACAACTGAAAGGGAATTTTTGGTAGTAGTATATACCATCAATAAATTTTATCACTATATTATAGGTTACCCTATATATGTACATACAAACCACTCTATAATAAAATATTTGATGAATAAACCAATGGTAAGTGGATGAGTGATCAAATGTTTCTATTACTTTAGGAATTCAATATCACTATAGTAGATAGACTTGGTAGGATACATGTAGTTGTCAATTTCCTATCAAGAATAAATATTACCAAAGAACAAGAACCAATGGTTTATTCCTTCCCTGATGAACATTTGTTTGCAATATAAAAATACTCTCCATGGTTCATAGGTATTGCTAACTATATGGTAACTAGAAAGATTCCTTCTCATCTTACTCCAAATGAGAGACACCAGCTAGTTTGATAAAGTTCATCTTTCTAATTGATAAGAGGATTACTATTTAAATGCAGACCTAACAATATTTTACAAAGGTGTGTGAGGGAATATGAAGTTCATTATATCCTTTGGTTATGTCATGATGAACATTTCGAAGGTATTGTTACACAAAAATAAATACACAAAATATTTTTAGATTATGATAATATTGGCCTTCACTTCACAAGGATGTGAAGTATTCTTTCTGTTGTGATCAATGTCAATAAATGGGAAAACTTACAAAATAGAATGAAATGCCTATTCAAATCCAAATTATTATAGAACCATTTGAGAAGTGGGACATAAATTTTAAAGGACCTATTGATCATCCATCATAAGGAAAATATCACATCCTAGTGTGCATAGACTATGTGACTAAATAGGCTGAGATAGTGGCTCTCCAAAAAAATAGCTAACCTTATATGAGCATATATTTTAGCACTTTGGTGCTCCTCATGAGATTGTATCATATCAGGTACCTTAGTTCACATCAAATTTTATCAATTTATTCATAAAACACTACCAAGTGAAACACATAAAGTCCTCACCATGTCACTCACAAGTCAATGACCAAATAGAGGTTACCAATAAGGGGTTGGAGAACATCCTAAAAAAAATAATAACTTCATGTGGATAATATTAGGATGATAGATTATCTAAAGCTATGTGGGATTATAATATAACTTGAAAATCCACCAATTTATTGAAAGAAACTTGTTTTACCAATTGAATTTGAATTACAAACATTATGCATTGTACTTGATGTGGATATTGAGTAGTCATAGGTACAATAGGAAAGGATCTTGTAGCTGAATACACTTGATGAGCTACAAATGTATGCCCTTCATCAAATGGAAGTTATTCATCAAAAATAAAAATTATGGCATGATAAGCACATCCAAACCAATTAATACAAGGTAGGGGATTGGGCGCTCTTGTTTGATTCATATTACCTTGATTTTAAGGGAAAGTTTCAAACTAGCTTGCTCAGACCATATGAAATTGAACAAGTTTTTGGAAATGTTTTTATATTATTTACACCTATGGATGGATCAAGAAGAGATATGGTTGTGAATGGAAATCGTCTTAAGTTATATAAAAAATTGTTGACAAAAGAATATTTCTCTACCTATTTATTTCATAGTCTAGCATGTATGTAGGGGAGACTTATTCTCCCAATATGAAGGATAATTGATTGTGTTACTATAAAAACAATATTTGGTGGTTAAAACCCCTTAGGGAGTGCCTCTAGGTCAAGACTAATATAAAAAATTATTTTTGATAAACTAGTATTGAAAATGAGGACTTGGTTGTGAAAATACCTAGTGGACATAGCTAGAGTAGAAGTGAGCTGAAAACTAGAGATGGTGGTTCCATTATATTAAAAAAAAGGAAAATAGGTACAATATTATTGGATAAGTGGTTCATCTATAAAATAATTCAACAAATCCCACTCTTTTGAGGTATTTTATACCATTTACTCTAATAAGGTGTGTATTTTTCTTATTTACTTTTGCCTAACTTAAATGTTTAGCCTAAATTATGACTAACCTAGGACATAATACACAAAAAGAGGGATAAGGTGATTAAATTATAGATTTTATTAATCTCCACTCAAGTGCCAAACACATTTTACGATGGATTTTTTTATAGTATGACAATAGACGCATCTTGCGCTCACTTTAAAAAAGAAAAAAAAATGTGAACACCAAAATTCAAGGCATGATTCTTAATAACATGAAAAGGTTGTGGAAAATGGGGTCAACATTCAAGGCCAAATGGATGAAGGAGATTGTTCATCACCCACACTTACTGCCACTTCGATGCCTTACACAAAATTTGACATGGAAATAATCTGCATAAGGGCACATGAAAAATGATGAACTTCTCACAAAAGTACTTGTGCATTTTGTTGAGCAAGGTGCAGCAAACAATATTGTCATTATTGTCAACACAGTCAGACAGATCTGTTGATGCAGTGGACAGGAAGTTCAAAAGCTAGTCAGATGTAGAAGACAAGAGTTCAAAGGTTACTCAGAGTATGTACAGTGATTTTCCAAGAAGACCAAAGTGGACCACTTGCAAAAGATCAAAGAAAAAGACAAGTAAGAAAAGTGTCGCGATATCGTGAAATATACAGCAGCAAGAAAAATTGTCACAATTTCATGACATGTTGGAAGAGAGAGAAGAAGAAAGAAAAAATGTCATGATTTCGCGACATGTTGGAAGAGAGAAGAAGAAAGAAAAATTGTCATGATTTCGCGACATGTTGGAAGAGAGAGAAGAAGAAAGAAAAACTATCGCGATTTTGTGACATGTTGGAAGAGAGAAAAGAAGAAAGAAAAACTGTCACGATTTCACAACATGTTGGAAGAGAAAGAAGAAGAAAGAAAAACTGTCATGATTTTACGACATGTTGGAAAGAACAAGAGCAAGTGGAAAAATTGTCGCGATTTCACGACATGTCGCATTTTCACGACTCGAAAAGGACAGGAAGGCAGAAAAGCAAAAGTGTCGCGATATCACAACATGTCACATTTTTGCAACTCAAGAAGGGCAGACAGGCTGGATAACAAAAGTGTCACGATATCATGACATGTTGTATTTTTGGGGGCCGAAGCAAAGAGAAAGCGCTAAGGAGAAAAAGTGTCGCGATATCATGACATGTCGCGTTTTCGTGACCCGAAGGCAAGAGAAAGCGCTAAGGAGAAAAAGTGTCACGATATCACGACATGTCACGTTCTCATGACCCAAAGGCAAGAGAAAGCGCTAAGGAGAAAAAGTGTGGCGATATCGTGACATGTCGCATTTTTGCGACCCGAAAGCAAGAGAAAGAACTAAGAAGAAAAGGTGTCGCGATATCGTGACATGTTGGGTTTTCACGACCCGAAGGCAAGAGAAAGCGCTAAGGAGAAAAAGTGTCACGATATCGCAACATGTCATGGTTTCATGACCCAAAGACAAGATAAAGCGTATAGATAAAAAAATGTTGTGATATCGCTACATGTATTCTTGCGGGCCAAAGCTAAGAGAAAGCATACGGACGAAAAAGTTTCACGATATTGCTACATGTTGTATTCTCGTGAGCCAAAGCTAAGAGAAAGCGTCCAGAAAAAAAAGTGTCATGATATCATGACATGTGTTTTCATGGCAACAACAATAGAAGAGTTATAGGGGTAGTTGAAGGTGATGAAGACCGATGTAAGCCAATGAAGATTAGGGTTTGCAATCGACGAAGATTAGGGCTTGCAACTGACTAATATTAGGGTTTATAGTCGACTGAGATTAGGGTTTTCATCATGAAAATGTTGTTATAAAAGCAAGGTTGTTTGGAGAATTGAAGTGTTGTTGCATAAGTCATCAAATGCGAGTTGAAGTGTGAAATGCGATCGTAAGAGCGCAGAAAGCGCAGAAGTGGCGAGATGATGGTGAAGTGCGCAAAGTGAGCGAAGTTCAGTCATAGTGTGCAGAGAGCAAGTCATGTCGAATCATGCTAAGTGTGAAACTTGCAAAGAAAGCATAGTGCACAAAAGGGAGAAGACGGTCATGAAGTTTTACTATGACAAAGCAGAGTGTGCGAAGTGATTACGTAGAGAGAGCAGAGTGTGTAGAGAACGCAAAGGTGAAGTAGACCAGTCAGGGTCTTGTAAAAGTGAAGGTATTTTTTGTTAAACTTCTTGATTCAAATTGAAGTCCAGGTTGCAGCTTGGCATCAGGGGTTGGTGCTCCTTTATGTTGGTGCAGATAAATAAGGGGTTGGTGCTCCTTCCAGTTGGTGCTGGTAAATCATGGGTTGGTGCTCTTTTCTATTGGTGCAGATAAATTAGGGGTTGGTGCTCCTTCCAATGGGTGCTGGTAAATTGTTTGTAAAGTTGTAGCTTTGCAAATGCTGGATTTGGATGGTAGTCCAAGCAGTCATTTTTGAGGAGTAGCCACATTGGTGAACCTCGTTAAATCTTATGTTGTGTGATGTTATTTTGCCATACTTGCTGTATTTGTTTATAAGTTTTAATTGCTACTATTTTAAGAGCTATAAATTCAAGATTAAAAGAGCTACACTGATTCACCCCCCCTCTCAGTGCCATTGTAAGACTAACAATTGGTATCAGAGCCAAGTTCCCTTCTTAGGATAAATTAGTCAGGGTTGATCTTGGATTAGTACGCAATGGGTAAGAAGAATAGATCCTCCTCCAAAAGGGCATCTCAGTCAGTTTTAGTTCCTGTGGAAGAGAAAATTGAACCAAAAAAGGTTGAAGACTTCTTATCAAACCAAGCACCTTTGTTTGACGGAACAAATTATGCGATCTGGAGAATCAGGATGCAGGCATATCTTTGTGCTTTGGGATACGGCGTCTGGGATTCAATAGTTAGTGGATACACAATACCCATCACTCCTTCAGAAGAGGCTAATGAAATAAAACTATTTGAGAATGACTCAAAAGCAAAGAATGCTATCAGGTGCGGATTAGTAGACAGTGAACTGGTAAAGATCATGAGTTATAAAACGACAAAAGAAATATGGGACAAACTGAGGAGTATTCATGAAAATTATGATGAGAACATAGAGGCATAGATGCTGAGAGTTAATGAAGTGCTAGAGGATTATTCTAAAAAGGAAATAGGTGGAGGTATTTTCATGACACTCGAAGAAGAAACAAAAAAAGAACAGGAATGTGATGAAGAAGAAATTGATGCAAAAATAAATTTGAAAGAGAAACTAATTGCAGCTCTGGATGAATTGAAGATAGAAAGAAAAAGGAATAAGGAAATATCAAGAAATCTTGAGGATGCAAATGAAATAATAACCAGTTTGAAAGTACAAGCATAAGAATTCAAAAGGATTGAAGAAACTCTCAGGTCACAGATCAATGAGAAAGAGATTGGTTGCTGCAAACAAGAGGAAGAGATTTTTTTATTGAAGAAACAACTAGAAGAGGCAAATACAAATCTCAAATTTGAGAAGAGCACAGAGTTGCTAGATAAAATGATAATCCAACAAAGAAGCTCCATGGATAAGCATGGTCTTGGATATGAAGTTGAATAACCTTCATCTTCCAACTCTATAGAGAAGAAGAAGTTCACTGTTGAAGGATCGAAGCAAGAAAAGTTTGAAGTTGAATCTTCAAAAGGAAGAAAATATCAAAGGATATCTATAGCAAAGCAACCACAACAAAAGAGGTTCTATCACTCTCACTCTATTCATAATAATACTTTTAATGGCTATTGTTTTAGATGCAACCAGTATGGTCACAAGGCAATTTATTGTGGATTGAATAATAAATCAAAGAGTTATGCTGGTAGAAATACATCTGTGTTTCTGAGTGAACACTATGTACAATGCTTTCAATGTAATGGTCATGGGCACATAGCAAGGTTTTGTCCAAGCACTTTTGTATCTAATCTAAGGCAAAATAGTAGATTTCATCAGACATAAAGAACGCAACACAGACAGGGAATAATCATGTACATAAAAGAAAGGAAAATAATCATTCATCAAGGATGCACAAGAGACAACCACACAAGAGAAATGTTCGAGTTCACGAAAAGGTACAAAATAGGGATGTAGTTGAAAAATCCAATCCCGAGTTCAAGAAAGTTTGAAGAAATATAGAAGAAAGGAAATTGTGTCTCCTTGGGCTGAAGGAGACTACTCCACTATTGCACTAAGCAACTCCAGGTAGCACATCCTCAGGGGGAGAAATCTTGAAGTTTCATTTTAATGCTCCTATGTATTTGTTTGATTACCTAAGGACAAAAGGCAAATAGTCAGGGAAGTCGTATAGTTGTCGAAGTGTGTTTTCAGTTCATGTAGTTATTTGTGGAAGTGTCATGAAGGGTGGTGATTAAATTGATAGTTGTCATTATTGGTAGTATTTCTATATGTCATTGTTGTACTGGTGATGGTTCTTACTGCCACTATCCAAATTTAAGGATTATAACAGTTCAGATAATTTGGTTAGTGAAAGAATGTTGCTCTAGCCGCATATATGTGTTTCGATAAAAGTAGTATGTATTTGAACTACACATTGATGTGAAGATTGTTAGATCTATTATGACGCTGCAATGAAAAATATTGAATTCTGATCATTGATTCATGTTTAGCTCATTAATATGAGCAACTTTGTTTTGTGAATCTTACCTATCCGAGGTCCATAAGTATGAGTTTGAGTAAGGTGCACCATAGTTGACTGTGAAGTGTTTAACAAAATATTATCTCCTGATTCGAACAATTGAAAGTAAGGTGTGACCAGCGGTGACTGTAGAAAACATAGACCAAGTTGAAAATGTAAAAAAGGGTTTATTTGGTGTTGTAATATAGTGTTTTATACTTGCATAGAGTTGGCAGTAAAATTGTAGTGTTGGTACAGTGTTGGACAAAAGTCGGTACAAGTGTGAGTCACTTTTCAATTTTGTTGACAGATGTGAAATCAACATTTTTGAATGGGAAACTTGAAGAAGAGGTTTATATTGAGCATCCAGTTGGTTTCCAGCTTGGTGATGATCCCAAATTGGTTTGTAATTTGAAGATATATGGCTTGAAACAGGCCCCCCGAGCATGATATGCAAGGCTAGACAACTATCTCACTTAACAAAGGCTTAAGAAAGGGTGCAAGTTGAGCAAGAATGACAAATCTCCACCTGTTGATAAAACCATGTACAGATCTATGATTGGAAGCTTACTGTATCTAATAGCCATCAGACCAGATATTTTGTAGGCAGTATGCATGGTAGCATGATTTCAGGCTAATCCCAAGGAGACTCATGTGACAACATTATGGTGATTGATTTTTGAAATATCATTGAAGGGAAAATGATTGTTTATGGTTTCATTTTTTGAAAGTGGTTGGTTGAATGCATCAAGGTTTTTTGAATTGAGAGTTATGTTTAAACCTTGTGTTACAAGCATAGTGGTTTAAACCCATTGGTTGTGAAAGAACTTGAGTTAGAAAAGAACATGAGTATCATTGTTATGTGATATTTGTGGTTGAGCATTATTGGAATTATTTGAGTTGGTTGATACATACTTAGACTAGGGTTGTGTGAGAGAGAGTTATCCCTTGTGATGATTGGTTGAGTTGATTTGATTGAGCCTAGTCAAGTTATGTGTGAAGTGATTTTTTCTATGAAGTGGATTTGATTTGAGATTGCCATTCATTATTGAGTTCATTTTGAGTACTACTTGAGCATGATTGATTGAGCCGTTGAGAAGGCCTTTGGGAAATATTTGAGGACAATGCTGGGATAGATTTCTAGAGCAGATTTGGGCAAGTTCTTGGTGAGATTGCTAGAGAAGATTCGGACAAGTTCTTAGTGAGCTTGGTGGAGCAGACTTGGACAGCTTTTTTTTATTTTGAGCTTGTTATTCAGCATTGGACAAGTTCTATGTGAGCTTGTTAAGCAGGTTCTGTGTGAGCCTATTAAGAAGGTTCTTAGTGAGCCTATTGACTAAGCTTTGGAGGTGATAGAGTACAGAGGTTAGAGTCTCAATGGATATAAATATAGTAGCCAACACAGTTGAAGATAGATCTGAGTGAGGATTCTTCAAGTGAAGAAGAGGTCCACCGATCAAGTGCAGCAGAGAGACAAAGTCTTCTATAATATCACAAGGGTACTATGGAGTATGGGTTATGGTATCCTAAAGATGCAAATTGGGTAGGATGTGTAGATGACAAAAAGAGTACCAGTGGAGGTGCATTCTATCTTGGATACAGATTGGTCGCATAGAACAGTAAGAAAAAAGAGTCAGTTTCCTTATCCACAGTAGAGGCAAAATATTTTACAGCGATAGCATGTTGTATGTAGGAGAAACCTGTAGAAAGTGAGGTTAAGTTGGATTTGTATTCTAACAACATATTATCGGGATCACATTCTCAGGGGGAGCATTTGTGTATTTGTTTATATTTTTGCTCATGTTTGTAATTTTTGCTAACTGTAATAATTTGTGCCTGAGAATGTTGTGCATAGACTCAGGGGGAGTCTGCAGTAGCCCTTTGGTATTATTGTCAAAGGGGGAGAAGAATTATAGGAAAATTGCACATGTGTTGCCAACAATTCCAAAGGGGGAGATTTTTGAGCAAGGTGTAGCAAACAGTATTGTCATTGTTGTTAACACAGTCAGACAAATCTATTGATGCAATGGACAGGAAGTTCAAAAGCTAGTCATATGCAGAAGACAAGAGTTCAAAGGTTACTCAGAGTATGTACAGTGATTTTCCAAGAAGACCGAAGTGGACCACTTACAAAAGATAAAATAAAAAGACAAGTAAGAAAAGTGTCGCGATATAGCGACATATGCAGAAGGCAAAAAAAATTGTCATGATTTTGCGACATGTTGGAAGAGAGAGAAGAAGAAAGAAAAACTATCGTGATTTCGTGAAATGTTGGAAGAGAGAGAATAAGAAAGAAAAACTGTCGTGATTTCACGACATGTTGGAAGAGAGATAAGAAGAAAGAAAAACTATCGCGATTTCACAACATGTTGGAAGAGAGAGAAGAAGAAAGAAAAACTGTCACGATTTCGTGATATGTTGGAAGAGAGAGAAGAAATAAAAACTGTTGCAATTTCACGACATGTTGGAAGAGAAAGAAGAAGAAAGAAAAACTATTGTGATTTCACGACATGTTGGAAAGAAAAAGAGCAAGTGGAAAAACTATCACGATTTTGTGACATGTTGCATTTTCGTGACTCAAAAAGGATAGGAAGGCAGAAAAGCAAAAGTGTCGCGATATCGTGACATGTCGCATTTTCGTGACTCAAGAAGGGCAGACAAGTAGGATAACAAAAGTGTCATGATATCATGACATGTATTTTTGGAGGCCGAAGCAAAGAGAAAGCACTAAGGAGAAAAAGTGTCACGATATCGCGACATGTCAAATTTTCATGACCCGAAGGCAAGAGAAAGCGCTAAGGAGAAAAAGTGTCACGATATCGTGACATGTCATGTTTTCGCAACCCGAAGGCAAGAGAAAGCACTAAGGAGAAAAAGTGTCGTGATATTGTGACATGTCACATTTTCATAACCCGAAGGCAAGAGAAAGCGCTAAGGACAAAAGGTGTCGCGATATCGTGACATGGGTTTTCATGACCCGAAGGCAAGAGAAAGCGCTAAGGAGAAAAAGTGTCGCGATATCACAACATGTCATGGTTTCGCGACCCAAAGGCAAGATAAAGTGTATGGATGAAAAAATGTCACAATATCGCTACATGTTGTATTCTCATGGGCCAAAGCTAAGAGAAAGCATACAGACAAAAAAGTGTCACGATATCGCTACATGTATTCTCATGGGCCAAAGCTAAGAGAAAGTGTACGGATGAAAATGTGTCACGATATCGTGACATGTTGTGTTTTCATGGCAACAACAATAGAAGAGTTACAGGGGCAGTTGAATCCAACGAAGACCGATGTAAGCTGACAAAAATTAGGGTTTGCAACTAATGAAGATTAGGGCTTGCAGTCGACTAAGATTAGGGTTTACAGCCAACTGAGATTAGGGTTTTCATCATGAAAATGTTGTTATAAAGGTAGGGTTGTTTGGAGAATTGAAGTGTTGTTGCATAAGTCGTCGAATGCAAGTTGAAGTGTGAAATGTGGCCGTAAGAGCATAAAAAGTGTAGAAGCGGTGAGATGATGGCGAAGTGCACAAAGTGAGAAAAGTTCGATCATAGTGCACAGAGAGCAAGTCATGTCGAATCATGATAAGTGTGAAACTTGTAAAGAAAGCAGAGTGCGCAAAAGGGATAAGATGATCGTGAAGTTCTACTGTGATGAAGCAAAGTGTGTGAAATGATTGCGCAAAGAGAGCAGAGTGCGCAAAGAACGCAAAGGTGAAGTAGACCAATCAGGGTCTTGTAAAAGTGAAGGTATTTTCTGTTAAACTTCTTGATTCAAATTGAAGTCCAGGTTGCAGCTTGGCATCAGGGGTTGGTGCTCCTTTCTATTGGTGCAGATAAATAAGGGGTTGGTGCTCCTTCCAATTGGTGCTGGTAAATCAAGGGTTGGTGCTCCTTTCTGTTGGTGCAGATAAATTAGGGGTTGGTGCTCCTTCCAATGGGTGCTGGTAAATTGTTTATAAAGTTGTAGCTTTGCAAAGGCTAGATTTGGATGGTAGTCCAAGTAGTTATTTTTGAGGAGTAGCCACATTGGTGAACCTCGTTAAATCTTGTGTTTTGTGATGTTATTTTGCCATACTTGTATCTATTTATAAGTTTTAATTGCTGCTGTTTTAAGAGCTGTAAATTCAAGATTAAAAGAGCTACACTGATTCACCCCCCCTCTCAGTGCCATTGTAAGACTAACACATTTTTCCTTGGATGATGGAAAAATTTTTAGAGCATGTGGTATTTCTTATGGGATAATATTTTATGAGGTGAATCCCAAAATAAGCACAAAATTAGTTTATCATTTTATTTAAGTCATTTATTGCATGAAATAATAATTAAGTATTAGGCTAGAAAGGGTGAATTGAAACACCATGGAATCATCACATTAATATGTCAATGTAATTTTAATAAGGGTAGAAGGGGAGAATTATAATGGTAAAATATTTTGCTAAAATTTGAACATGACCCCCAACTACAATATTTCCCTATGGAAATGCACCATGATGCCAAGGTTTCTGGGGTTATAGGAAGTCCTATAAATACAAAAATATAGGAATGAAAGCAAAAGAAATGGAAGAACAAAGGTCTAAGAGGCTAGATGAGAGGGAATAAAATATTTGGAAGTAGGGGAAGGATGGCAAAGACCAATAATTAGAAGGCCCATGGGAAATTATCCCCATACTCAAGCTAGCATTGGACCCGTCTGAAGCCTCAACCCCTATAGAAACCCTAGAGAAATTGGAGGAACCTAGCACATTCAAGCTAGCACATGTCAGTGGAGGTGCTTCAAAAACCCCTAAAAATAGGAGTAAAAATAAAAGGAATCTTGAAGTACTCTTAAAATATGAAGATGTAAGCTTTAGGAGATGAACATGATCTGTCAAAAAGTAGTTTGGTGGGTTTCATTCGACAACACAAGAATTTCCAGCCAATATGGAAGATATAGATCAACATGATATGGTGATAATTTATGATGAAATATTTGACACTCTAGACTCTCTAAAATGATGAAACCAATACCAAATAGAGGCCCATAATAGGAGTTATAGGGTCTAAAAAAATATGCACCTTTAGAGGAAACTTGTTTTCCTATGCTTATCGATAATGACTACTCACCAACCTAATTAGAGGATATGTAGGTGGAAGTCGACTTACCTAAAGTCACCCCAAGGCCAAGTGGTGAAGGCACCAGTAATACAAGACCATTTTAGGAGGCTAAGACAAATAATTGGATCCAAAAGGATCCCAATCAACTATATGGTCATAGTATTTGAAAGACTACTAAAACATAAAAATTATTATATTAGTCAACTTGAAGAATAGTTGGTCACAATACAAATCCAAAATGAAATAGCTTCAATTAGTGGCACAAGGCATACACCAAAGAGTAAGAATTAAGGACCAATAGGAGACCATGACCACCCAATATACCTTCTAACTAGGGAAATAATAATCTTCAATTAGTCCTTCAAATTATTAGCATAGGCTATTGAGTCCTTCGATTAGCAAGAATACCTTACAAAGATTGTTGAGATTGAACGAACACCAATGAAGGACATACCAACACATACACATGTTGAATTAACAACATAATGCATATAAGAAACATGAAAATGATGGGAGACACCTCAATTTTTCAAGAAAGAGAAAAAATAAATGCATGAGGACATACATTGGTTTAGCTATGGAGAGTGATGAGGCACTAAATTACCTTAATTAATTACAGTTTTAACTCTCTTTTTTGTGTTATATTCTTCTATGGTAACATCACATTCTACCTAAAATATTCAAAACCATAGTAAATAAGAAGAATACAATACTAATTTATATGGATGTTTGTATATGTTATTTTAAGATTTGATTAGATAATTGTTGCATATAATTATTGGATTTTTGTATTTCGAAAGTATATTGGGATTTTGTAGAAGTTAGCAGGGGAGAATTTTAGTTAGTTGCATTTAGATCTTGGAGGTATTGAACAATTATGAGCATGGTATAGATCACACCTTACCGACAACCAACTCATAAACTCTGATGACACTAGATGTTGAGGTAGACTCCTAGTGAGTAAGTAGCACTAGGTTAGCACTAAATTACCAATGTGGATAGATATGCATGCAAATGAATGTTAACTATAGAGACTCATTGAGTGAGGTGAATAGTCCTCTCAATGTAGTTGATGTGGTGATTGTTTGACTAACACCACAAATTTGGGAGTATGCTTCTCACTATAATTGTGAGGTTGTTTGATCTTGAATGGTTGTATCAAGAAGTGGTTATCTAATATAGCAAAATTTCCATAAGATAAACTATTACAACTAAACAAGGTCATATTTGGATTAATGTTAGAATTATGCAACTAATTTCTTCTTGGTTAATAACTTGAGTAATTTACATTGATGAGCAAGCTGCAACCAAAGTATTGTCATTGTTGTCAACCCAGTCAGGTTGATCAGTTGATGCAATGGACAAGAGTTCATTGATGAGCAAGGTGCAGCCAAAGTATAATGGACAAGAGTCCATTGATGTGCAAGGTGCAGCCAAAGTATTGTCATTGTTGTCAACATAGACAAAGGATCGGTTGATGCAATGGACAGGAGTGCAAAGGTCATGTTGAGTGGTGTTTTCACCTGATTGTGAAAGCACACTCTCCGGTAGGATCCGAGTCCCAAATACTCTGCTTGCAAAGAAATTACATAGATGCAGGCCCAAAATGGCTTGTTGCCCTTGTCTCTACAACTTTGCAATCAGTAATTTCCAACCCTTATTTCAATCCACGCTTTTGATTTTATACTAACTGAAATGGCTCTTCGATTCTCTTCGATTCTCCCTGTGTCGCTTCGTTTCACCTTCCTGCATGTGACCTTTCAAATTCTCACTTTTTCCTTACTTTTAATTCATGCTCGATGCCTAAACGTGTGAAATCTTCCATTGCATGTAACGTTTCTGCAACTTCGACACCTGTACGCCACGTGTCCTGCATTTTATACACCTTCTATAACGTTTTCCTGTGCAAATCATGACAAAATTGCATGCAACCTGTTCACCTTCCTAGCCACGAAAACGCGACATGTCACGAAATCGTGACATGTCACGATTTCGCAATGCTTCCCTCGTTCATACGTCTTCAGCCGCTTCTTGTCATGAAATCATGACCGTTATCTCTTTTGTGCCTTCTTTCCACAAACTATAGAGATTTTGCTATCATTTTTTATTTTGGACCTTCTCTCCACAAACTGTAGCAATTTCGTGACCATTTCCCCTTCGGACCTTCTTGCCGCAAACTGTCACGATATCGCTACCGCTTTTGCCTTCAGGCCACTTTGCCGAAACACGTCACGAAATCGTGACCATTTTCTCCATCGGGCCGCTTCGCTGAAACACGTCACGAAATCGCGACCATTTTCTCCATCCGTACAGTTTTCCGAAACACATCGCGAAATCGCAACCATTTTCTCCATCGGGATGCTTCGCTAAAACACGTCGCGAAATCGTGACCATTTTCTCCATCGGGCCGCTTCGCTGAAACACGTCGTGAAATTGTGACCATTTTCTCCGTTCGTACAGTTTGCTAAAACACGTCGTGAAATCGTGACCATTTTCTCCATCTGGCTGCTTCGCTGAAACACGTCGCGAAATCGTGACCATTTTCTCCGCCCGTACAGTTTGTCGAAACACGTCGTGAAATCACGACCATTTTCTCCATCGGGCTGCTTCACCGAAACACATCATGAAATCGTGACCACTTTGCCCACCTGTTGTCGTTGACCGCATTGATCGTGATTTTTCGACACATCGCGATTTCGCTATGGTTTTTCGGTTTCGGTCGCACTGGCGCAATGTGTCGCGATTTCGCGACATGTCACGATTTCGCGACACCTTCCTACACTTATGCATTTTTCTTCTTTTTTCTTCATTTTTAGCATCTAGACCACTGAGATCTTCTCTAAACTCCTACAAAAAAGGTGGGTCCCCAATATTTGGGGTGTGTTGTGGATCAGCCACAACAAATGGCGACTCTGCTGTCAAATGCTCTTGAGCATTTTAGTGAGAACCCAATCTGAAACATATCACAAACTTGAAAACATGTGTTAGCACATAAGCAATATAACAAATGCCCAAAGATCAAAAGTACATGAATTATCAGAATCATCAAGTATTAGATCAGTGTGTGCCATGAATTTCTTTCCCTATCATTTGAAATTGATCCACACTCCATTATCAGTTTTGCATGAATGCATATGTGGGATGGTGAATGATTTGTGTACCCTAATGAATGTGCTAGGAGATTTTACTTTCATAACAGGCATGGTCATTCTTCTATTATTATGTACAAGCATTCAAGATTGCCAAACCCTCTTAGGATCCACTAATTCATTACCTTATTGTATCCCAAAGTTGGTTATGAGTCCCTACTATCTTGAACCCATGTGCAAGTGAATGTGAAATCAAAACTTTGGGGAATCAGACTCCCAACCAACCGAGATGAGAGTTTAACCCTATCCTTACTATTCCGATTTAGAATTCATTACCTCACTTTGAGCAAAATAATTAAACCAATTATGGAAGAAATGGTCATGCTAGTCTAACCCTCTGGACAATCAGTGGTCTTGTTTTTTAGACAAGACATGTTGCCATGCATGGGCATATCTAACCCCCACAATCCAAAACTTATCTTTATTTCTTTGGACCTTGGGGATGACTACCCATCCTTTGCAGAGGACAAGTAGTACGATCCTTACAATCCAATATAAATATGAGATGGAAAAAATTTATTTATTATATTTTTTTTTTACTTCTTGGACCTTGGGGATGACTACCCATCCTGGCTAGGGACATGTAGTACTATCCTTACAATCCAAACTTTAGATGTAAATGGAAAATATTAATTTTGTTGCTTAGACCTTGGGGATGACTACTCATCCTTTGCAGAGGACAAATAGTACGATCCTTACAATCCAAGACCGATTATGAAATGATACACAAGAGCTTTGGGGAATCAGATTCTCAACCTAAGTGAGATGAGAATTTATACCCTATCCTTACTACTCCATGTGGGTCAAATCAAAGCTTTGGGGAATTGGATCCTCAACCTAAGTTTGATGAGGATTTAACCCTATCCTTACTACTCTGATTTTAGGCTTTAAGCTCTATGGAAGTGGTCAAAACCACTATTTTAAGGATCATGTTGCATAATAGGATAGACATGAAAAACTTCTTTCGCCCAACCTTTTCCTCCAAGTTAGGTTTTGATCATTTTGCTCAAGATCCTTTTTAATGAATGAGACGTGCTTGGTTCTAGATATCTCAAGACTCAGTTTCCAACCTTAGGATTTACTTAGATTTATGCTATAACACAACCCTAAGAGGATTTAACATACTTTAATGATTTGCACCTAAGATGCATATGCCACTAATATGAAATGTATGTAGAGTGAGATGGAATATGAATGCATTATCTCTTGAATTGCAAATGAAATGATTTGTCATGCAAAACTGACTCTTTCATGCCTCACAAACTTCAAATGACATAATTAAATTGCTTGTGTTACTTGTGGAGCTTTTACAAGACAATTCCAATATTTCATATTCTCCTAACCTTAAGCATAAGTTGACATCTCAAAAAAAAAAAAATTCTCTTTTATTATTTATTATTATTATTATTATTATTATTATTTTTTTATTGTTTTTATTATTATTTTTTTATCAAAATTAACAAACATGTCAATTGAAATCAAATCCACAACCAAAATCCTAGCTAGACTAACAATCCTAAACAATAAAAACAAAATCTGAAAATCCCCACCAAAACCGTAAGAGCAAAATCAAAATCTCACAACCTAAGGGCTAAAATAATGCTTTAAAATCTGCCCATTAACCGGTAGCATGAAATCTCTCCCTTCTAAGGTTTTTAGCCTGAAGTTATTCTTCCCAAGAATCTCTGAAATCTGATATGGGCCCAACCAAAGACAATCAAACTTATGATGATTCCCTTTTTCCTCATGTCTTTTGTCCCATAGTAATACCAAATCTGAAATTTTGAATGATTTAACTTTGGCCCTTCTGTCAAACCATCTTTTGATAACTTCCTGGTGTTTATTCATGTGGTTCATGGCCTCTTCTCTCTTTTCATCAAGGTGCAACAACTTGCTTAACCTGGCTTCAACTTGATCATCTGTCCCCAAGTACTCTTGTATGAAACGTAAGGTCTGCAACTTCAGATTTGCTGGAAATATCGGGTCTTGCCCATAGACCAAATGATAGGGAGTATTCCCTATGGACTCTTTCACTCTGGTCCTATCTGCCCAAAGGGCAAACTTTAATTGGCTGTGCCAATCTCGAGGGTTCTTTTCCAACAACTTTTTAATAGTATTCAACAAATTTTTATTTGAAGACTCGGCCAACCCATTTCCTTGAGGATAATAATTGGATGCAAATTTTAAGCTCACCTTGTTATCATATGCCCAATCTACAAATTGTGTAGAAAGAAAAGCTTTACCATTGTCACTGACAATAGAATCGAGCATTCCAAATCTTGTTATAATTTGATCCTTAAGGAATTTAATCACAACGTCTATGGTGGCATGTTTAGTAGGAATCGCTTCTGTCCACCTGGTACAGTAGTCTGTAGCTGTAAAAATGAATTTATGAGAATCAAAATAATTTGGGTTAATAACCCCGATGAAATCTAGTCCCCACTGTGCAAATGGTCTCATTTCAACTACCGGTTGCAACGACATGGCTGCATTTCTTTCTCTGTTTGCAGCCACTTGACAGATATGACAAGATCATACATGGGCATGCACATCTTTGAAAATATATGTCCAGTAGTATCCTGCTCTCAGGATTTGATGTGTTGTAGCATTGGCTGCACCATGACCAGTTCCATGTTTCCTGTGAAATTATTGCAACACCCTGGCAGCTTCTTATTTGTTCAAGCACCTCAAGTAGACACCTTCATGATTTTTCCTATAAAGCACACCAGACTTTATCAGATAGTTGATAGACTTAAGCCTTAAAGCTCTTCTCTGTGTTGAATTCAGATTAGAAGGACACTTACCAGTCAATAAAAATTGCACAATATCAACATACCAGTCCTCCTTAGCCATGTATTATGTATTCGAGCATTGGCCTGTTATTTGCGGATTATTTTTTGCGATCGCTTTTTCCAGTCCTTGTCCTCGAACTAGTTTCATAGGTTGGATTTTGAGATCAAATTCTTGGATGGTGGAAATCCATTTTCCTCTCTTCTCACCTAGTTCATTTTGTAAAAACATGGTCTTGACAGCAGAGTCGGGCACGATGGCAATAACTCTGTTGTGTACAATGTAATGCCTAAATTTTTTCACCATTTTAAAAAGTGCGTACATTTTCTTATCAAGGATTGAATACCTTAATTGAGCATCTTTCAGGGGGGCACTTAAAAACACTGGGTTTTTCGGCACTATCCTCGCCCTTTTGGGTTAAGACACTCGCAAAGGAGTGTTCTGATGCAAAAGCATAAATATAGAAAGGCTTGGAGTAGTCTGGACTTATAAGGACCGGGGCTCTGGAAATGGCATCTTTGATGTCCTAGAAAGCCACTCTACTTTCCTCGTTCCATTTTACATCCACATATTTCTTGAGCATCTTGTTCAGAGGTTTGGCTATCTTAGCAAAGCTAGAGATAAACTTCCTCACGAAATTAACCTGCCCAAAGAAAGATCTCAACTCTTTTTTACTGCTCGGGAGAGGTAGGTTTTGGATAGCTTGTATCCTTTTTGGGTCGATGGATATGCCCTCTTTTGAAATGATGTGACCCAAGCAATTTTCCTTCTGTCACTCCGAAAATGCACTTTTTGGGATTTAAGGAAATTCCATGTTCTCTGCATCTTTGAAGCACTTTCTTTAAATATTTGACATGGTCCTCTCTCTTCTTCGAGAAAACTAGGATATCATCCACATACACGATGATGCATTTGCCTATGAGCCCTTTGAATGCGTAATCCATGGCGCGTTGAAAAGTTGCACCAGCATTTAACAGTCCGAACGACATTCTCTTATATGCAAATGTTCCCCACTTGGTAGTAAGGTTGTTTTCATCCTGTCATCTGGATGTATAAGAATTTGGTTGTACCCAGAATACCCATCGAGAAAGGACATCATTTCAGATCCATTTACCATTTGTAGAATTTCATCAATTGATGGCAGTGGATAATTATCTTTTTGAGAGGCTTTATTAAGATTTCGAAAATCTATGCACAGCCTAATCTCTCCACTCTTTTTTCTTACTGGAATGAGGTTAGCCACCCAGGTTGAGTGCCTAACAGGAAAAATTATTTTTGCTTCTAATAACCTTTTGACATCCTTTTCGATCAAAGGCTCCAATAGCGGGTTAACAACTCGCTATCTTTGCCTAAAAGGCTTGGAGTCTGGCTTCAAAGGGATGGTATGTGTGATAATGTTTTGGTTGTAAGTCTTCAACTCATTGTAGTTACAAGCAATACAATCTATGTAATGCTTCAATGCCTGTATTATATTGCTCCTTTCTTCCTCTGTACATGCCTTTGCTATGTACACCTCCTTTGGATTGTCTGCACTCCCTAGATTAATTGAATCACATGCATCTTTGGGGAGTGGGACTCTTTTTCTTTTCTTGTTCTTGCATTCCATGTCGAACATCTTTTCCAATGAAACCACGTCTTTAGGAATTTTGTTGGATTGATACGCAGTTTCACTTTCATCTTCTGTTTCATCCTGCCACCTTTGCTCCTCATCAATCACCTAATTTTCAAAAATACCCGAGTTCATGACAAATTTGAAAATGTGTCTGTCACTTTCAAAAACCTGGAAATTCTTTACATTATCAGGTACTGATGGACAAGGAACTAGTTCAATGGAAAACTTTTTACATATTTTTATATCCACCGGGTTTAACATGCCCGTGGTGACTGCAAGAGAGTCTGCTATTCGATTTCCTTTCCTAGAAATAAGGGCTATGTTGAATGCATCGAATTCCTCCATGAGGTCCATAACCCTAGTTCTATAAAGGCTTCGTCTCCTGTCGCGGCATGTGTACTGTCCTTTGATTTGCTTGACTACCAACTCAGAATCCCCTAAAACCTTCAAGCATTTAACATGCTTGTTCAATGCTAGATGTAAACCAAAGATCAATGCTTCGTATTCTGCCACATTGTTTGTGCAAGGAAATTGTAGTCTGTAAGTAGCTAACAATGGTTTACCTCCTGGGCCAGTGAGCTCGACTCCAGCTCCTGCTCCCTGTCTAGATTTTGATCCATCGAACCTGAGCAACCACGTGTAATCATTTTCCTCAGAAGAGCCACTATGACACACCTTCTCTTTAGGCTCTTCAGCAGCTTCCTCAAAATCAAGTGCATAGACTCCTAGTTCTAGCTCAGAAAACTGAACTTCATTCGGCTTGTTAAAATCTGTTATAATCTCTTTAAGCCTTGGTTTGTTTTCCACTCTTATTTGGTTTGCAATTCCCTTCCATGATAGCCACATATGCGAGCAGTCTGTTGAAAAATAGCCATTCAGAGTTTTCATCCAATCCCTCGCAAGTAACATTCCATACCTACTTGGGATATTAACCACCAAAATATCTACAACCTGCTGGACTCTGGGTTCAAAATTTAATTGAATCTTGACATCATATAAGGTCCCTACCACATTACCTCTGATATTTCCAGCTGCAGGACTGTACATTTGGATGAAACCAGCTGTAGACCAAGCATTTTACATATTTCTGTAGGCATGAGGTTACTCGTGGCACCTGTGTCCACCAAACAGTTATGCAAATTCTTACCCGCAATTCTTAGAGTCAATAAGAATGGCGGGACATCCCTTCTCTCCTTTCACAAAATAATATGGGATTCAATTCTTTTTTCCTTCCATATTGGATCAGGTGAGTTCAAAGCTCTTATCAATGCCTCCTTTTGGCCCGGTAATCTAGCTGCGTCCAAGAATGAAAGGCTAGATTTGGACTTCTTTAAATCCTCCACTATGTCATAGTTTGGCTTTTCAAATTTGACTGTCTTCTACATATCGTTAGACATTTCTCTTCTGAGTGGAGGGGGAGGATTATTATTTGCCTTAGTGTCTGGAGGAAGAATAGAATTGTTTGGAGGTGTCGATGAGGTTTTAGGGGCTTTAGACTTACTTCTCAAATGGTATCCATGATTCCCCTTTCTGAAATCTCAAAAAGCTTGCACCTCCTGTTCCAAAATTTTGTCTTCTTCTTCCTCACTCTCACCTTCTTGATGATATACAATTTCCATCACCATAATATTATCATCTTGATGTTGTGATGGATTCTCATTTGATACCAGTTCCAAATCATCAACTTGTGCCTGAAGACAATGAGTGTATCTAGCAATCTCGGGACAATTCCTCTCATTGTGTTCTTTTGTGTTGTGCAACCTGCACCCCCTTTCCCATGCCAAATCCGAAAGATTCAAAAGAGAATTGGATTGGCTAGGTCCTGCAGAAGCATCTAATTGATTAGCAATGGGAGCGGGAACTCCCCCATTGTTAGGCTTGGTGTTCCAGTGCCTCCCTCTATTGTTAAAATTTCGATTTGGGTGAGGGACATGGGATTCATACTTCTGCTGTTGAACCATGTCATTGCTTAATTTATGAACTAATTTCTTGAGATCTTCTACTTCTGAATAAACATCTTTTGGTGGAATCATATTTTTGTTAACCCCCGTTGGATTCACATAATTAATGGGGTCTTTATTCAACACTGGGGTCAGGTTCTGAGGAATTTGATTCCCGTATGGATTGAAACTTTGAGTCGGGGTTGGATTTGGAAAGGGAACGATGGCCTGAGGATTGGCTTGACTAGTTCCTTGCATAGTTGGTTGACTATTCTGCAAAAATGCAGGGACGGGTGGAATGGTTGTGATTGGTTGGATTGGAATGGGTGCATACGCGGGTGCTAGTGGATACGACTGCTGATAAGGGAAGGCGTTCACGCTTGGCATTTGTGGTGCCATGAGATGATTTGCCTAGGGAGTTTGACCATATGGAGCATACTATCCCATCATAGGCATCTGGGGAAACCCGTAGCCCTGTGGTGTCATTTGCTGCTCGATGGTCATGGCTTCATTATAGGCCAAAGCCAGCGTGGTGACCTAAGGATTGCGTCTTGCAAACATGGCTGTCATGGGGTCCAAGGCCCCAAAATATATCTGTAAAGCCACTGCGGGATCAATAGCGAAGTGCCTAATTGCTCTGTTATAGCACTTTTGAAATTTTTGATTAAACATTCTGATTGGTTCCCCTTGGCCCCTTTTGCATGTAATAAACTGATTGTAAATAGTTACAGGATCTACGAGTGATCTAAATTGATTAACAAAGGCATTTTCCATTTGAATCCAAGAAGTGATTGAACCAGTTGGCAAGCATATATACCACTCATATGCTATTGGATCTAAACTCATAGGGAAAAGTCTACAGGCCACATCTTCATATTGAACTTGCAGCCTAATTAAAAAATCCTTATAAGCTTGGATATGTTCTTCTACTGTTCTTGGGCCATCTGGTTTGTATTTAGGCAAAAATCTTTCAATGTTCTTGGGGATTTCATGGATATCCCCAGCAATGTTCAAAGGAGTATTATTAGCTCCATACCAAGGAGCTGTTGGAGCTTGAGCCATTTGACTCAGAATTGATGAAGACAAACCTACAATAGCAGTAGAAATATTACTGACTATAGGCACACTAGGGGCAACTGGTATTACTGGCATAGGTCCACTCGATGTTCCTGGAGAAAACAGGTCTTTTATGACTAGTGAACTTACAACTTGCTTGGTTTTATTCTTGGGAGTGCCAGTAAGGTCGTGAAAAATGGTTTCTTCGGTTGTTTGAGACCTGGTCGCAATACGACGTGGTGGGTCTAGGTTGCCCGATGAAACCCTCGGCTATTTCGAAGAAAACCTGCAACAGAAACAAAAACAGTGTTGCAGTTTAGTCGTCTGTGAGATTTATTAAATGATTTCAAAAATAGATCAAAAACAAATTATTCAGGTATGAAAATCAAAATCAAACTAAACCAATTTTCCCTCCTTCTAGCGCCAATCTGTTGAGTGGTGTTTTCACCCGATTGTGAAAGCACACTCTTCGATAGGATCCAAGTCCCAAATCCTCTGCTTGCAAAGAAATTACACAGATAATTTCTCCAAGGTTCCTTTTACATTATCTTTTTAGACCAATGATGTTGTTTAATTTAAATGCTTGGGAATACCTTAGTGCTTGCAAGTGAATGTTAACAAAGGGCACTCTGGTTTATTCTATTCGAAATTACAATGGACTCTAAGTGAATTAATCTTTATGACAGATCTATTTTGATTTTGGGCTTTGGCAGTTCTTTCACATTTTACTATTTTAAATGATGGTAATTAAATGCATGAAATAAAGAACTGAAAAGAAAAGAAAATAAGACAAAAATAATGAACTAAGCTATGCTCAGAGTGCTACGATCTCGATTTGGAAAAACCGAAGATAATGAGGTTCTTGCACACAACCTAACCTATTGAACATGCAAACTCGCACAATCCAGATAAGCCAGGTGCTGGTTTCTAGGGTCTTAGCTATAAAATTTCAGATTTAGGTATTTGCATGAAGAAACCGAGAGAACTCGCATTAAACCTCATCTATAAACCTAAAATCTAAAAAAGGAAAGATAAACATTCAATCTCTGCATGCAAAAATAACTCCTTTCTTGCCAGTGAGATGCAACTCTCTATATTTCTGTATTAAAATAAATATATCGATTACAACGATAGAATGTCCCAATTTTGATAAGACTAGAACGAGTGAAGGAAAATGCTACAGATGCAAGCCCAGAATGGCTTGCTGCCCTTGTCTCTACAACTCTGCAATCAGTAATTTCCAACCCTTCTTTCAATCCGTGCTTTTGATTTTATACTAACTAAAATGGCTCTTTGATTCTCCCTGTGTCGCTTCATTTCACCTTCCTGCATGTGACCTTTCAAATTCTTGCTTTTTCCTTACTTTTAATTCATGCTCGATGCCTAAACGTGCGAAATCTTCCATTGCATGTAACGTTTCTGCAACTCTGACACCTATACACCATGTGTCCTACGTTTTTTGTGCCTTCTGTAACATTTTCCTGTGCAAATCATGACAAAATTGCATGTAGCCTGTTCACCTTCCTAGCCACGAAAACGCGACATGTCACGAAATCATGACATGTCACGATTTCGTGATGCTTCCCTCGTCCATACGTCTTCAGCCGCTTCTTGTCGTGAAATCGTGACCATTATCTCTTTCGTGCCTTCTTTCCACAAGCTGTAGCGATTTCGCTACCATTTTTTATTTTGGGCCTTCTCTCCACAAACTGTAGCGATTTCGCGACCATTTCCCCTTCGGACCTTCTTGCCACAAACTGTCGCGATATCGCTACTGATTTTGCCTTCGGGCCACTTTGCCGAAACACGTCGCGAAATCATGACCATTTTCTCCATCGGGCCTCTTTGCTGAAACACGTTGCGAAATCGTGACCATTTTCTTCGTCCATACAATTTGCCGAAACACGTCGCGAAATCATGACCATTTTCTCCATCGGGCTGCTTCACTGAAACACGTCGTGAAATCGCGACCATTTTCTCCATCGGGCTGCTTCGTTGAAACACGTCGCAAAATCGTGACCATTTTCTCCGTTCGTATAGTTTGTCGAAACACGTCACGAAATCGTGACCATTTTCTCCATCTGGCTGCTTTGTTGAAACACGTCGCGAAATCGTGACCATTTTCTCCGTCCATACAGTTTGCCGAAACACGTCACAAAATCATGACCATTTTCTCCATCGGGCCACTTCGCTGAAACATGTCGCGAAATCATGACCACTTTGCCCACCTGTTGCCATTGACCGCGTTGACCGCGATTTTTTGACACGTCGTGATTTTGCTACGATTTTTCGATTTTGGTCGCGTTGGCGCAATGTGTCGCGATTTCGTGACATGTTGCGATTTCACGACACCTTCCTACACTTATGCATTTTTCTTCTTTTTTCTTCATTTTTAGCATCTAGACCACTGAGATCTTCTCTAAACTCCTACAAAAAAGGTGGGTCCCCAATATTTGGGGTGTGTTGTGGATCAGCCACAACAGGTCATTAGATAGATCGGTTGATGAAGTGAACAAGAGTTCAGAGCAGTCAGAGCATGTACAGTGAATTTCCAAGAAGACAAAAGTGGCCCATATGCAAAAGCTCAAAGAAAAAGACAAGTAAGAAAAGTGTCGCGATATCGCGACATGTTGAGCAAGCATGAGAAACTGTCGCGATATCGTGACATGTTGAGAAGAAAGAAGGTGGAAAGAAAAACTGTCGTGATATCGCGACATGTTTGGCTAGAAAGAAAAACTATTGTGATTTTGTGACATGTTGGAGGCAAAGAAGACAAGTAGAAAAACTGTTGCGATTTCGCGACATGTTGGAAGAGAGAGAAAGCACAAGAAAAATTGTCATGATTTTGTGACATGTTGGAAGCAAAGAAGGCAAGTAAGAAAACTGTCACGATTTTATGACATGTTCGAAGAAGAAGTGCATGCAAGAAAAACTATCATGATTTTGTGACATGTTCGGGGAGAAGGAGATTGCAAAGAAAAGTGTCGCGATTTTGTGACAATCTGCAAGAGAGGCAGTACAGACGAAAATGTGTTGCGATTTCACGACATGTTTGAGAGAAGGAGCTCACAAAGAAAAGTGTCGTGATTTTGCGACAATCTGGAAGAGAGATAGTACGAACGAAAATGTGTCATGATTTCATGACATGTTTGAGAGAAAGAGCTTGCAAGGAAAAGTGTCACGATTTTGCGACAATTTGCAAGAGAGGCAGTATGGATGAAAATGTGTCACGATTTCATGACAAGTTCGAGAGAAAGAGCTTGCAAGAAAAAGTGTCATGATTTTGCGACAATTTGCAAGAGGAAGTGCTAAGGAGAAAATATGTCACGATATCGTGACATGTCGGGTTTTCGTGACCCGATGAGAAGAAAAGAGACAAGGCAACGAGAGTGTCGTGATTTCGTGACATGTTTCGTTTTCTTGGGAGAAATGCAAAGAAAGGCACAAGGCAACGAAAGTGTCATGATTTCGTGACATGTCATGTTTTCGCTAGTGCTTGCAGAGAAGAGTGTACGAAAGTGAAAGGCGTCGTGATTTCGTGACATGTCATGTTTTCGCTGGTGCATGCAAAGAAGAGTGTACGACAGCGAAAAGTGTCACGATTTCGTGACATGTCATGTTTTCGCTGGTGCATGCAAAGAAGAGTGTACGGTAGCAAAAAGTGTCATGATTTCATGACATGTTCCATTTTCGTTGGTGCATGCAAAGAAGAGTGTACGACAGCGAAAAGTGTCACGATTTCGTGACATGTCATGTTTTCATTGGTGCATGCAGAGAAGAGTGTAGAAAAGCAAAAATTGTCATGATTTTACAACATGTCATGTTTTCACCAGTGTAAGCAGAGAAGAATGCAAGGAAGCAAAAAGTATCACGATTTCGTGACATGTCATGTTTTTGCGGGTGCATGCCGAGAAGAGAACAAGGAGGCAGAAAATGTCACAATATCGCGACATGTCATGTTTTCACGATCAAATGCCAAGGAAAATTCAAAGGGGAAAAAATGTCGTGATATCGCGACATGTTGTTTCTGTGTGACTTTGAGCTAAAAGGAGAACCCAGTCGAAGTAAAGTTAACTAAAGAAGAACTGCAATTACAAGGGAAGTTGCATAGGAAAATCATGTAGCTAAGTTAAGAAGAGTAAACTGAAGTCATTACTACAGTTACAGAAATGCTACAGAGTGACCAGCAAACTGAATCTACAGTGGCGGACAGAATCTGACATACACTAGAAGAAAATATTATTATAATATGAGTGCGATAGCAGAGTGCGCTATGCGACGGTATGAGTGCCATCGTGGGTCCGCAGTGCTACAAAAAGAGCACAGAAAGCATGGGCTATAATAGGTTGTTGTAAAACATGCAAAAGCTAAGAAAGAGCGGCAGTTACAGGGGCAGTTACAGTGACAGTAAATGGAAGTCATTACTACAGTCACAGGGGGCCGTTACGGAGTAAATTCGTCGAGCGGTGGCTATACAGAGAATCCAAATTAAAGAGACAAATCTATTAATAGGTTGTGTGTAAGAATATTGTGTCAGAAAGGAGTTACTTACAGGAATGGCTATTAATAGGCTACATGCAGGATTTTGGGAGTTACAGAAGACTTAGGATTTCAAGATGAAAATATTGTTATAAAAGAGCAGTTGCGTGCAAAAGAAAAGGGTCGCTTAGAATTGAATAATGTGCCGCCATAAAGAAGGAAGGTGCCACTGATAAAATAATATATGTGCTGAGAAAAGGTTGTTGAAGAGAGCCGTAAGAATGTGCATATAAGTTAAGAATTAGGGTTGAGCTCTGAACTATGTAAAAGAGTAGATAAGAATGTCAGAGCACCGAAATGAGTAGAGAAGAATGTCAGAGCGTCGAAATAAGCAGATAAGGCTATTAGAGAGCCGTAAATGAGCAGATAAGGTTAGTAGAGCGATAAGTGAGCAGAGAAGGCTGTTAGAGCATAGAGCCGCAAGAATGTGTATGTTTCGTGGACAGTAAGTTAATAATTTAGGGTTTGAGCTTAGTATAGTATGAGATAAAAGGGTGTCGCTACCAGAAGGGAAAGTAAGCTGTAGAGTGGAGATAGAGCACTACTGAGACAAGAGCGGTGGAGAAAGAGCATGATTGATAGAGTGTGACTAAGAGAGTGCGGCTGCAAAAAGAAAGCCGTAAGATAGGGCTGTAAGAGTGCAGAAGAGATTGCTTCTTATGCTGAGAATAGAACATATTGAGTCTTTGACAATTCTCCTTATGCTTCTATGAGATTGATTTGAGTTGAGTCTACAATTTTAGTATAGAACATATTGAGTCTCTAACAATTCTCTTTATGCTTCTATGATTTTGATGTGAGCAATAGACCAGTGAGAGTCTTGTAATAGTGAAGGCATTTTTATGTCAAGAGAGATCTAATATAGAATTCCAAGTTGGTGCTTGGAATTAGGGGTTGGTGCTCCTTTCTGTTGATGCAGATAAATTAGGGGTTGGTGCTCCTTCCAGTCAGTGCTGGTAAATCAGGGGTTGGTGCTCCTTTCTATTGGTGCAGATAAATCAAGGGTTGGTGCTCCTTCCAGTTGATGCTAGTAAATCAGGGGTTGGTGCTCATTTCTATTGGTGTAGATAAATTAGGGGTTGGTGCTCCTTCCAGTGGGTGCTGGTAAAAAGTGGGTGCATTGTAAAGGCTAGATTTGGATGGAAGTCCAAGCAGTCTATTTTTGAGGAGTAGCCAAAACTGGTGAACCTCGTTACATCTTGTGTTATGTGATGCTCTCTTGTTGATATTTGCTTTATCTAGTTTTAAGCTTTCATTATTTTAGATTTAAGAGTTGCAAATTTAAGTTTAAAAAGCTACACTGATTCACCCCCCCTCTCAGTGCCATTGTAAGTCTAACAATTGGTATCAGAGCCAAGTTCCTAAATAGGCTAAATCAACTAAGGTTGATCTTGGATTAGTACGCAATGGGTAAGAAGAATAGATCCTCCTCCAAAAAGGCATCTCAGCCAGTTTCAGTTCTTGTGGAAGAGAAAATAGAACTAAAAAAGGTAGAAGAAGTGATTTCTAAAGTTTGTGTTGAAAACCTTGAGATTGATGTAGATCTAGAAGGTGAGTTGATCGCCGCACTTGAAGAGTTAAGTATACAAAAGAAAAATAACAACAGACTATCCAAAAAGTTGGAAGAATACGGGGATGAGATTGAAAATCTCTTCTTACAATTTCAAACGACCAAGAAAACAGAAGATGCCTTGAAGACACAACTAGATAATAAAGTTGAGGTATATAACAAATGTGAAGAGGAATCTAACAAAGTTGTTAGTAATCTGAAGCTGCAAGTAGAAGAGTCCAAAAGGACTAAAGAAACTCTCAGGTCACAGATCAATGAGAAAGAGACTGTTTGCCACCAACAAGAAGAAGAGATTATTTCATTGAAGAAACAACTAGAAGAGGCCAAAAGAAATCTCAAATTTGAGAAGAGCACAGAGTTGCTAGATACAATGATAAAGCAACAAAGAAGCTCCACGATTAAGTTTGGTCTTGGATATGAAGCTGAACAACCTTCATATTCCATAAATGTAGAGAAGAAGAAGCACACTGCTGAAGGATCGAAGCAAGAAAAGTGTGAAGCTGAATCTTCAGAAGGAATAAAATATCAAAAGAGATCTATAGCAAAGCAACCACAGCAAAAGAGGTTCTCTCACTCTCACTCTTTTCATAATAATGCTTTTAATGGCTATTGTTTTAGATGCAACCATTACGGTCACAAGGCATTTTATTGTGGACAGCATAATAGAACAAAGAATTATGCTGTTAGAAATACATTTGCATTCCTGAGTGAACACCATGTGCGATGTTTTAAATGTAATGGTCATGGGCACATAGCAAGGTTTTGTTCGAGCACATCTGTATCTAATCTAAGGCAAGACCGTAGATTTCATCAGAAGCAAAGAGTGAAACATAGATAGGGAACATATCACGTGCATAAAATAAAGGAAAATCTTCATCCATCAAGGATGCACAAGAGACAACCACGCAAGAGAAATGATCAAGTTCATAAAAAGGTGCAAAATAGGGATGCAATTGAAAATCTCAAGCCCAAGTTCAAGAAAGTCTGGAGAAAGACAGAAGAATGAGAATCCTGTCTCCTTGGACTGAAGGATACTACTCTGCTATTGCACTAAGCCACTCCAGGTGGCACATCCTTAGGGGGAGTAATATTAAAGTTTTATTTTAATACTCCTATGTATTTGATTGGTTATCTGAGGATGAATGGCAGGTAGTAGGGATATTGTTGTATAGTTGTCAAGTGTGTTGTCAATTCATGTAGTTGTGTGTGTAAGTGTCGTGAAGGGTGATGATTAAATTGAGAATTGTCACCATTTGTAGTATTGATATACATCATTGTTGTTCTGTTGATAGTTCTTACTGCCACTGTTCAAAGCGTCGGATTATAACAAACAGTTTCATTTTAACTATTGATAAAATTCCAATCCGAGATTACGAAGTATGAGGTTGAGTAAGGTGTACCATGGTTGGTTGTAAAGTGTTTGACAAAATGTCTTCTCTTGATTTGCACATTTGAAAGTAAGGTGTGATCTGCAGCAACTATAGAAAACTCAGATCAGGTTGTAAATATAAAAAGGAGTTTGGTTGTGTAGTGGTACAGTGTTTGGTGCTTGCACAAGAGTTGGCAGTGGATTGAGGTAATGTTGTGAATGTGTGTGAAGTAAATGTGTAGAATGAGCAGAGTGCACAGATAACGCAAAAGGCGAAGACAATCGCAAAAGTTTGGGTTGTAGCGACTGCAGCGCATTTTTGGCTGGGTAGATTGAGGTAGCCTGCTGGACTCTCATTGAAGAGAGAGATAAACAATTGACATTAGGTTCAAGCTTGTTGAGAATATCCAAGATGCATGGTGGAGATGTATGCAGATGCTGCTGGCATTGCAAAACAAAAATTTGGCTCTATAAGATTTTTGTATGCCTTCACTAACAGTGGACAAGTTTGAGTTTGCAAAGCAACAGAGGGTAGTTTCACAGAAGACAGTGGTCCAGTCATGTTCTTACACATGTTATATTGGTGAAGTTGATAGTGATGATGTCATTCACTGGTTATTGCTGCTACTCACATTATTGATATTTTTGATGCCTATTATGCTTATCATGATGTTGTCAAATAGTGAAATGAAGTGGTCACATATTCCCAAGAATAGACTAAGATTTGACTAGCCATCGGGATCAAATTCTCAGGGGGAGCATTTATGCATCTGTTTATCATATTGCTCATGTTTATGCTTTTTGCTAACTATAATAATTTTTTCCTGAGAATGTTGTGCATGGACTTAGGGGGAGTTTTGTAGCCGCCCTTTGGTATTATTGTCAAAGGGGGAGATGAATTACAGGTAATTGTGTGCAATTACATGTGTTGCCAACAATTCCAAAGGGGGAGATTGATGAGCAAGGTGCAACCAAAGTATTGTCATTGTTGTCAACACAGTCAGGTTGATCAGTTGATGCAATGGACATGAGTTCATTGATGAGCAAGGTGCAGCCAAAGTCTAATGGATAGGAGTCCATTGATGTGCAAGGTGCAGCCAAAGTATTGTCATTGTTGTCAACACAGACAGAGGATCGGTTGATGCAATGGAAAGGAGTGCAGAGGTCATTAGATAGATTAGTTGATGAAGTGAACAAGATTTCAGAGCAGTAAGAGCATGTACAGTGAATTTCCAAGAAGACAGAAGTGGCCCATATGCAAAAGCTCAAAGAAAAAGACAAGAAAAGTGTCACGATATCGTGACATGTTGAGCAAGCATGAGAAACTGTCACGATATCGCGACATGTTGAGCAAGCATGAGAAACTGTCACGATATCGCGACATGTTGAGCAAGCATGAGAAACTGTCACGATATCGCGACATGTTGAGCAAGCATGAGAAACTGTCACGATACCGCAACATGTTGAGAAGAAAGAAGGTGGAAAGAAAAATTGTCACGATATCGCAACATGTTTTGCTAGAAAAAAAAATTTCACGATTTCGTGACATGTTGGAGGCAAAGAAGCCAAGTAGAAAAACTGTCACGATTTCGCGACATGTTGGAAGAGAGAGAAAGCATAAGAAAAACTGTCATGATTTTGTGACATGTTGGAAGCAAAGAAGGCAAGTAAGAAAATTGTTGTGATTTCATGACATGTTCGAAGAAGCAGCGCATGCAGGAAAAACTATCGTGATTTCATGACATGTTCAGGGAGAAGGAGCTTGTAAAGAAAAGTGTCACGATTTTACAACAATCTGCAAGAGAGGTAGTACGGATGAAAATGTGTCATGATTTCGTGACATGTTTGAGAGAAGGAGCTCGCAAAGAAAAGTGTCACGATTTCATGACAATCTGCAAGAGAGACAGTACGAACGAAAATGTGTCGCGATTTCATGACATGTTTGAGAGAAAGAGCTTATAAGGAAAAGTGTCACGATTTCACGACAATTTGCAAGAGAGGCAGTACGGACAAAAATGTGTCGTGATTTCATGACAGGTTCGAGAGAAAGATATTGCAAGAAAAAGTGTCGTGATTTCACGACAATTTGCAAGAGGAAGTGCTAAGGAGAAAATATGTCATGATATCGCGACATGTCGGGTTTTCACGACCCGATGAGAAGAAAAGAGACAAGGCAGCAAGAGTGTCACGATTTCGTGACATGTTCCATTTTCACGGGCAAAAGGCAGAGAAAGGCACAAGGCAGCAAAAGTGTCACGATTTTGTGACATATCATGTTTTCGCTGGTGCTTGCAGAGAAGAGTGTATGGAAGCAAAAGGTGTCACGATTTCGTGACATGTCACATTTTCGTTGGTGCATGCAAAGAAGAGTGTACAACAGCAAAAAGTGTCGTGATTTTGTGACATGTCATGTTTTCGTTGGTGCATGCAAAGAAGAGTGTACGATAGTGAAAAGTGTCATGATTTCGCGACATGTTCCATTTTCGCTGGTGCATGCAAAGAAGAGTGTACGACAGCAAAAAGTGTCACGATTTTGTGACATGTCATGTTTTCACTGGTGCATGCAGAGAAGAGTGTACGAAAGCAAAAAGTGTCGTGATTTCGCGACATGTCATGTTTTCGCTAGTGCAAGCAGAGAAGAATGCAAGGAAGCAAAAAGTGTCACGATTTTGTGACATGTCATGTTTTCGTGGGTGCATGCCGAGAAGAGGACAAGGAGGCAGAAAATGTCACGATATCATGACATGTCATGTTTTCACAGTCAAACGCCAAGGAAAAGTCAAAAGGGTAGAAATATCGTGATATCGCGACATGTTGTTTCTGTGTGACTTTGAGCTAAAAGGAGAACCCAACCAAAGTAAATTTAACTGAAGAAGAACTACAATTACAAGGGAAGTTGCATAGGAAAATCATGTAGCTAAGTTAAGAAGAGTAAACTGAAGTCATTACTGTAGTTACAGAAACGCTACAGAGTGACAGGCAGACTGAATCTACAGTGGCAGACAAAATCTGACATACACCAAAAGAAAATATTATTATAATATGAGTGCGATAGCAGAGTGCGTTATGTGGTGGTATGAGTGCCATCGTGGGTTTGCAGTGCTATAAAAAGAGTGTAGAAAGCATGGGCTGTAATAGAATATAATAGGTTGTTGTAAAACATGCAAAATTTGAGAAAGAGCAACAGTTACAGGGGTAGTTACAGTAACTATAAATGGAAGTCATTACTGCAGTCATAGGGGGCCATTACGGAGTAAATTCGTCGAGCGGTGGCTATACAGAGAATCCAAATTAAAGAGACAAATCTATTAATAGGTTGCATGTAATAATATTGTGTCAGAAAGGAGTTACTTATAGGAATGGCTATTAATAGGCTGCATGCAGGATTTTGGGAGTTACAGAAGACTTAGGGTTTCAAGATGAAAATGTTGTTATAAAAGAGCAGTTGCGTGCAGAAGAAAAGGGCCGCTCATAATTGAATAATGTGCCGCCATAAAGAAGGAAGGTGCCACTGATAAAATAATATATGTGCTAAGAAAAGGTTGTTGAAGAGAGTCGTAAGAATGTGCATATAAGTTAAAAATTAGGGTTGAGCTTTGAACTGTGTAAAAGAGCAGATAAGAATTTTAGAGCACTGAAATGAGCAGAGAAGAATGTCAGAGTGCTGAAATAAGCAGAGAAGGTTGTCAGAGAGCCGTAAATGAGCAGATAAGTTTGGTAGAGTGATAAGTGAGCAGAGAAGGCTGTCAGAGCGTAGAGTCGCAAGAATGTGTATGTTTCATGGACAGTAAGTTAAGAATTTAGGGTTTAAGCTTAGTACAATATGAGATAAAAGGGTGTCGCTACCAAAAGAGAAAGTAAGCTGTAGAGTGGAGATAGAGCACTACTAAGACAAGAGCGGTGGAGAAAGAGCATAGCTGATAGAGTGTGACTGAGAGAGTGCGGTTGCAAAAAGAAAGCCATAAGACAGGGCTGTAAGAGTGTAGAAGAGATTGCTTCTTATGTTGAGAATAGAACATATTGAGTCTCTGACAATTCTCCTTATGCTTCTATGAGATTGATTTGAGTTGAGTCTGCGATTTGAGTATAGAACATATTGAGTCTCTAACAATTCTCTTTATGCTTCTATGATGTTGATGTGAGCAATAGACCAGTGAGGGTCTTGTAAAAGCGAAGGCATTTTTATGTCAAGAGATATCTAATATAGAATTCCAAGTTGGTGCTTGGAATCAGGGGTTGGTGCTCCTTTCTATTGGTGTAGATAAATCAGGGATTGGTGCTCCTTCCACTTGGTGCTGGTAAATCAGGGGTTGGTGCTCCTTTCTGTTGGTGCAGATAAATCAGGGGTTGGTGCTCCATCCAATCTGTGCTGGTAAATCAGGGGTTGGTGCTCCTTTCTGTTGGTGCAAATAAATTAGGGGTTGGTGCTCCTTCCAGTGGGTGCTGGTAAACTATTTGTAAAGTGGGTGCTTTGCAAAGGCTGGATTTGGATGGAAGTCCAAGCAGTCTATTTTTGAGGAGTAGCCAAAACTGGTGAACCTCATTACATCTTGTGTTATGTGATGCTCTCTTGTTGATATTTGCTTTATCTGGTTTTAAGCTTTCATTATTTCATATTTAAGAGTTGCAGATTTAAGTTTAAAAAGCTACATTGATTCACCCCCACTCTCAGTGCCATTGTAAGTCTAACATACATAGTATTGTGATAATTATAAAATTGTTGTAAATATTTAAATATAAATAAGAATATTCATGATAATCTGGGATTAATAGTTAATTATATTTTGCATTTGATTTAATAATGTATTAGATATGCTCTATCTTTAGTTTTGAATGTAAGAATTTTCTACATGGATGTTTATTAAGTTAATAAATATTTCTAGAAGTTTATTCATGTGTTATTTCAAATCCTTTTTAGCCACTAAGAATCCTAAGCCCACTCTAGCATGGAGGAAAAGGACTATTTCATTTCTTTTGGTAGGTATGCCACATTGTCATTTTTATTTTTGTTTACTATCATTCATTGTTGTTCTACTTTCTATTAGAATGTGAGATTGTATGTGTTGTCTTAAAATATTTATTATGTTTCCATCGTATCATGTTGTGATAGAAGTCGTGTGTTTTAAAATACTTATTGTGATCTATATCATTCTCTTTTTATAAATCTCCACCTTGAGATGAAATATATTAAAGCTCAATAGATTAATTTAATTTTATTTCAGTTGTTGTCTTTTTTTGTTGCTTAGAAGTAAATATGATTCTAGCATTTCTAATTTCACATTATAATTATAAGTAAATTCCATTAATTTAGTTTTCACATATTTCTTTATGATTTATTTCTTCTTCTTGAAAGTTTAGAATAATAAGATGCTTTATTTTTTAGCTTGTGTGTGTAATAGAAAGCCCCTACCAATACCCTTATTGTCAAACCTCTCCTAGCGCATATAGCATTTAGAAACCACCCCAAATTTGACAAATTAAAAGTGAATTAATCAAATTGTGGTTTAACGACACCCATCAAGCCCAACCTGCCAATTGACTTTACTATTTTTCTAGAGTTAGAATTGTTCAATGAGGATGCCCAATTTTTGTAGAAATAAATGTTTTGATAATTTATATTATGATATGGTAGATATTTAAATAGATAGAATACCCAATTTTGGCATAATAAATCAAATAACTATTCTTACAACTACCCTTGTCCTATAGTGCATGTATAGTCCTTGTGATGGGTGGTTATACCACTCTCATGGTCACATAGGCTATGATATAATAATTCATAACATACTCCTTATTACATCATCGTCTTATCTCCTACTTAGACTCTTGGATTTTGACTTGATGAAGTGTTCTAGGATGAAGTTAGAATTTGAAAGAGAAATTTCCCCTGTCAATGTAGACTACCTACTAAAATACTTAGAAGTGTTGAGTTCCACTAATATTGAACCCCAAAAATACATTTATTACATATACTTATTCAAAATATAATACTTAGAAATTAAATGCATGACATAATTTCCTCCTTCGATGTCTTTATGTGAAGGATGTGCTACCATGCATCTAGTGTTGATTATTGAATTAACTGGTCACCAATATTGTTATGTGTTGCCATATATTCTATGTTGATATGTGTCCACTTTGTGTTTTGATCATTAGTTTATGTAGTGAAATCAATTTCCTTAGTTGTGCTCAAGAGTTATACGAAATGTTTTCACCTTTGTGTTTTGGTTTCTAAAGAGTTATACCAAAAATTATTGTGCTAACTTAGTTGTGCTTGTATAACAAACACATGTTCTTATTCTTTAACTTGGTTGTCTTCGACTATATTATTTTTTTATACTTTTCTTCAATTTTTTTTTTTCTTGTCTGATGATGATTTATCTTGATGTTGGTCCATCTCTTGTGAAGGATATCCATTTGCAAATTGATTAATACAACATTACGTCACTATGTGGTCACTTTTACCACAAAGTTAACACATATTTTGTGTGTGAAAAATATTTCTTTGTTGTTGATATCCTTGAGAAAAAATATTTAATTATCTCCAAGCCTTTTTCCTTGAGAACTCTCCTAGGTCTTCGATTTTGTAGCTTCTTTGGTATTCATTGAGACCTTCTTCTTCAACTTCTGGAATTGAGATCTCCTTCCTGTATCTCTTGATTTTCTTTCTTTTGGATTTGAACATGAATCTCCTAGTCCTTCTCATCCTTCCAAGAATGGAAGTTTCTTCAATGAGATATTCACCTAATCTCTTCACCTTCCAGTTTATTTTAGGTTCTGAATTGATTCTAAAGAATATACTCTTCCTAACTTTCTTGGAGGAAGTGTACCAACTCACTGAATCTCCTTTTCTCACAAAAAATTATTAGTACCTGAAATATGAATCTACTTTTGAATCAGGTACTCTCTTCTAGAGCCTTCTTCAGGATCAAGGCTTTTGTGGCCTTTTTTTATATCAAGGCTTTTATGGCATTTTTTTTAGATCAAGGTTTTTATGGATTTTTTAGGATCAAGGCTTATGTGGCATTTTTTGCTGTGAAGTTGATTCTATCAATGGAAATATTCAATCTCCAGAATTCACCATGACTCTTTCTCCTAGAGTATCTTATGTAGTATTATTCTCTTGCAACAACTAATCTCTACACTATGAAGGTACTCTAAAATTCAAGCAACAAAATTGAAATCTCCTAGCTTTCTGTTGTAGGAGGTGTCCCAATCATCTGAGAGTTAGCTAGGAGTGATCAAATAGGCTCTTGATGTCCCTAGTTGTGTTGTGTTTTAGAGATAATTTTCCTGTATGACTTAGATAATTTTTATGGCATTTATATGTTTGGTTTCTAAAGAGTTATACCTAAAATTATTGTGCTAACTTAGGTGTGCTTGTACAACAAACACATGTTCTTATTCTTTAAATTGGTTATCTTTGACTATATTATTTTGTTTTACCTTTATTCAAATTTGATTTGCTTGTATAATGATGATTTATATTGATGTTGGTCCATATCTTGTGAATGATATCCATTTGTAAATTGATTATTCTAACATTACTTCACTATGTGGTCACTTTTACCAAAAAGATCACACATCTTTTATGTGTGAAAAATATTTCTTTGTTGTTGATATCATTGAGAATCATCTCTGTTGGAAGCGATTTTGAGGTCTTATACCTCTTCTAAATGGTTTATTCATTTTATTTTTAAGAATTACTTGTTATTATTCTTGCTATGAATGTGAGGACTGTACTTTTGAAGTAGGTTTACTAGTTTTTCAAAGCTTGGTGTTTGCTCAATAATATTTATTTTATCAAAAATATATTATATTGAGAAGGAAAAGATCTTAAAATAATTGGAACTAATATTTTATCAATTACCATTTCTCGCAATGTTTGTAGTGATGCTCATAATTTAGAAATTCTCCTCATGAAATATTTGAGTTTCTCTCCACTCTTCATCTTCAAGAAATGGACTTGGCTCTAAAGAAATCAAATTTGATTGTGTTTATTTTCTTCAAAAACTATCTGTAGTTTCTCCCATACATATTTGGCTATGGTTAAATCCTAAATATAGGCTTTTACTTCATATATTATTTTATACATGATTAACCTTGCCTTTCTATCTACATTGTCAAACTTTTTACTTGATCTTCACCTTCTACAATAGGACAAGTACTAGTTTTTTGTACAACCTGCCATACTTCTTCAAACTTGAGTTGTGTTCTAAATTTGGTCTTACAAATAATATAATAATTTGGCCACTTCTACCACAAATTTCACACATATTTTATGTGTCAAAATTAATTTATTTGTTGATGATATCCTTGAGAAATATTTCTCTATTGTAAGCCCTATTAAGGTCTCGTACCTCTTTTGAATGGCTGCTTCTCTTTTTTATTTGTAAGAAGTACTTGTTCTTCTTCTTGTCTTGAATGTGAGGCCTCTACTTTTTGAAGTAGGTTCACCATATTTTCAAAGCTTGGTGTTTGATTAGTGATATTTAATGTTGTCACAAATATATTGTATTAAGAAGAGAGGGTCTTAAAATAATTGGAACTAATGTTTCATTTGATACATTTTCTCCCAATGTTTTTAGTGATACTCATAAAATATTGGAGTTTCTCTCCATTATTCATCTTCAAGCAATAGATCTATCTCTAGAGAAATAAAATTTGATTCTAATTATTTGCTTCAAAAACTCTATGTAGTTTCTCCCATGCATCTTTAGGTATAGTTAAATCCCAAATGTAAGCTTGTACTTCATCTATTACTTTGAGCATAATGATTAACCTTACCTTTTTATCTACATTGTCAAAATTTATTTGATATTCATATTTTGCTATAGGATGTGTAATGGTTCCATTTATAACTTTTCATACTTCTTCAAAATTGAGTTGTGTTCTAAGTTTGGTCTTTCAAGTAGTATAATTAGTCTTCCTTAATAGTTAGAAATCAAGCAACAAGAACTTCAGTGTACCACTAGACATATCAATATTTAAAAAATTAAATATTTTTCTTTCACTTAATCAACATCAAAAAATGCTTTATCATGAGTATATATAAGCCTATACTCATAGTTTAAATGGTGCCTTGAATTTACAAGAAATTGTAGAGGGGTAAAAATTCCCTACCACGTATAATTATGAAAAAGGCTAGATCCGTGAAATATAGAAAGCCTTATGGGGTGAACTATGGGTATGTTTTTCTCTACACTCAGTGCTAGGGGGAAGGGTTCACCAAGAATAGTTTTAGGACTCGCTCCAAGTCCTCAGGATTTTGGGATAGTTTGATGTATTCAATTTTAAGAAATCACCAAAGTTTCACCTTTCTAGATCTATGATATAAAATATAAAGGATGATGCATAAAATAGAATGTAAGAATACAAGAGCTAATCTAATATGATTATTCCTTTGAATGCTTGCTAACCTAGGGTTTTATCCAAAAAAAATTAAATCAAGGGCACAAGATAAATGCATAATATTAACGCTAGAAGCACACTATATGCTTTTCACTTTCATATGCCTAAGAATTTTTTAGATTAGATCTTCAACCAATAAAATAATTAGAGCACTTATCTTGATTGGTGGTTGATCTAGCTTTTTCTGCCTCTTGTCTAATGATATCAAAAATACATGTTTCTGCAAGATAACTTATGAAACACTTGAAAATGAGATTAGCATTAGGGGGCCTGCTTAGGCCATTGTACAATAATGCCTGTAATCATAGTAGTCAAGCCCCATAGGTCCTTTTAGATGACCTTTGAAAATAAAAGTAGAAATTAACCTTTGGAGAGTTCATCATAAAACATCAATACAACAACAGAGAAACAAAAAATATATTATGCTATCATGCCCTAGATGCAATTTAGAAAATGCTCATGCAATCATAATTTGATAGATGCCCCCAGTTTAGTCCTAAGAAAAATCACACCTTATATATAACAAATGCAATAACGCTATAGGTGAAGTCACACTCCGTTAGAACCAGGCATGATCTCACTTCTATGGGTGAAACCCCTAAATTAGGGTTAGTAAAATTGTACCTCATTGAAACAGGGCATGATTTTACTTTAGAGATATGAAAAACAAAAGATAAATACACAACATAAATAAATACAAGAAAAAAATTATGCAGAACATAATTGATGGAGTAGAAGTAAGGAGAAGAGATCGATATATACAAATGGTACTCTCTTTCCTTCCAGACCACAATAAAAATCTATCAACCACACAACAATCTAAATCAATGTAGTAGAAGATCAAATACAAAATTCATACTTCAATGTTAGCTTGTAGAAGAAAAAAGAAGCAGAACAAAAGTAAAAATGTGAGCACAAGTCAATCATAATAATTTTAAGCTTAATCATGTATCCCAAAAAACATTTGTTCTATTGTTATGAAAGAGTGATATTGACCCCTCATTTTATAGATGAAATTTAGGGTGAAAGTGGCAAGAAAATAAACAGAGGATGACACAAGACACACTAGAAGGGTTTAAACCTAGGTTTTAATAATTAAAACCCTAAAATAGTGAAATCATACCCCGTGCTGACAAGGTGCGATATCGCTTCTAGGAAGTGCCCCATCGTAATTGGGTGTGATTTCACTAAAAGGCTAAATAAAGGCATGGGAGGGGGAAAAGAGGTTTACCCTTGTCTAAGGCAAGGATTAGGGACCTCTTAGGGACTCTAAGGAATATTGCCCACTGAAAGTGGGTCAATTTTTTGTGTCTATAATTTTCCCCCTCTTTGATGCATTTAAGGCCAAGTAAATGCATAAAAGAAATATGTAGACTCCTAAAAGGTAAGAATAAAACAAGCACAGATAAGGGGTATTCAGGTTTGGAAAGAGGACTGGCATAAGAGGGGTACCATGGAGGGATACTCTAGACTCTTGCACACTAGGTGAGGCATTACTACCATTAATGCCTCTATGTATAGGGTGCCCCCTTGAGTTTTTAAAGGAAATGAGCTTTCTTAAGAAACTCAAAAATGTAAAGAAAGAAAAAGTAGAGCATAGAAACACAGAGAACAAAACAAACAAGTAGAAAAACAAATATTATTGGGTACAACATGAATCTAATGTAGCTAGCATAAAATACATAGAAGAAAGAGAAATAAGGAAGAAGGGAATAAAATAAGAATGAGAATAAGAAAAAGAAGCTCCAAAGGTCAACCATATAAAAGCAATAAGAAGGCTAAATTAGAACCCTAACTAGAGGGTGTTATGCTCAAAATATGGTCCATATATGGAGTGAATAACCCGCTATGGGTGATTGTACAAAATGAACAAGTAGCTCGAGAATAACCTGATATGGATGATTTATCACTAGTGATTACTATGGGGAAATTACCCACTAGGATGTATGCTAAGGCCTCCTAAAATGGCCAAGGAGTTGATCCTATAATGGGGTGTTGATACCATTGAATCAAAGAGAGATGTAACCCAATAGGGGTGATATATAATGTATTTTTATGTGAATAATGTATATGCTAGTATTACCCAATAGGGTGTATGAAGATGTATATATGAACCAATAAATATGAGTATAATATAACATGAGTGTATTCATGTGCTAGAAGAAATAAGAGAAATAAAATGAGGAGCAAAGAATTGTGCGTGTGTGCCCCCTACTTGAAGTTTTAGCAAGAGAAAATTCAAGAGGGAGGAAGTGATCAAAAAAATAAGAGAAGAATGTATATCCTTGTCTGAACAAAGAAAATAGAGGAGAAATAAGAATCATGTAAAGGAAAAGGATATACCAATAAGAGGATTGCATTTCTTAACTTTGGAAAGATGTGATGATCATTGTAAAAAATTTCAAATTCAAGGGACATAAGAAGAAGAGAGAAGAAAAGAAAAGAACAAAATAAGACAAGAAGAGAAGAAGGGATGAAAATGCATGGGCCCTAGGTTGGGGCTTTGCTAGGCATAATAACCCTAGTGAAAGTGAAATACATGTGAACTATGACCTAACTAGGTATCATCACATGCCATTATCATAATCCTTAGAAAATATAAGAACAAGTAGTTATGAGAAAAAAACAATGCAAATATGACAAGCAATATGCAAGAACAGAATGTCAAGCAATCATGCATAATATGACAGGAAATCATGCAAAATATATTAGGGAAACATGAAATATGATCTAGCTAAATGCAAGTGAATCAAGCATAATATATTTTTAAATGCATTATATTCATTGGTTCTTTAAGATATTTACCATCCATATAAGCCAACCTATAAGCACCTGAGCCAAACTTAGTTGTTATGACAAAGGGCACCAACTAGTTGGGATGAAAATTGCCTTGAAGATCAACATGAGCATTAGTGTTCTTTTGGTTTTTCTTGAGGACAAGGTCCCCAACCTCAAAAGAACAGCTACAAACTTTCTTAGAGTAAGATCACTAGATCATACCTTGATAGGCTCATAAATGATCTAAGGCATGAATGCACTTCTCATATAGTAGCTCCAATTAGCACAAATGGTTTGCATGATACTCATCACCAAACTTAGCATCTTGCAACAAGATGCGCAAATAAGGAACCTCTAGATCAAAAGAAAACACCACCTCATACCCATATATAAAGACATATGGTGAAGCCCCTGTGGGATTACGCACGCTAGTACGATAGGCCCACAAGGTAGAATAAAGTTAGGTATGCCAGTAATGATCAATCTTACTAACCAACTTTTTCAAAATCTTGATCAAGGATTTTTTGGATGCTTTGGCTTATCCATTACCCTAAGGATAATAAGGAGTTGACCATCTATGTTGAATTTTGTACTTAGTACAAATATTACAAACATACTTATTCTTGAAATGAGTGTCATTGTTAGAGAAACTTCTTGAAGGAATCCCAAACAAACAAAGAATCTAGTTGAAGATGAACTTGGAAACCTGAGTTCCAGCCACCATAGCCAAGGGCATGGCTTCAAACCATTTAGTGAAGTACTCTATTACAGTAATGATAAACTTATGAACATTAGATGATACTGGGTTAAATTTCCCAATAATGTCCAATTCCCACATGGATAATGGCCAAGGATAAGAAATAACCTAAAGGTATTGAGAAGTAACATGAATAAGGTGATCATGGTGTTGACACTTGTCATAGCACCGAATATAATCACATGCATATTTATCCATGGAAGACCAATAATACCCCATTCAAAGGAGATTTTTGGCAATAGCATTGCTGCTACAATGGCCTCCTCATGATCCTTCATGAGCATCACTAAGAGCACGTCAGTCTTCATCGGAGTTAAGACATCGTAAGAGGATACCTTCAAAAGAACATCGATACAAATTATTGTCAATTATAAAAAATCAACATGCCATTTTGCGTAATAGCTTACACTGATTACAATCTAAACCATCGGGTATTGATCCATCTTTAAGGAAATTAAAGACATCATTATACCATGTTTCATATGAGGAATCTCCGATGGTAAAACAGTCTAGGGGATCCAAACAAGAACTCAAAGATGTAGGTTCTCAAAGTTATCGAATTATAATCAAATTTTGATCATCTTCCAACTCCAAAGGGAACAAAGATGCAGTGGCAACCATGGCATCCACACGGTGGTTTGAGGATATAGGGACAGACTCTATGGTTACCTGCTCAAAGGAAGAAAATAACTTGGTAACAATCTCCTTATATGGTTTAAGTTTATCATTCTGAGTATGATAAAATTTGTTGATTTGATTAACCACAAGGTGAGAGTCAACAAAGACTGAAAGGACCCTAACCTGCAAATTTAAGGCTGCTCTAAGACCAAGTATTAAAGCTTCATATTCTACAATGTTATTCATGTAAGAAAAACAAAGCTTGAAGGACAAGGGGATGAGCTATTTTGTGATGTAACTAGAATGACTCCATCTCCAACACCCTTCATGCATCAGGCCTCATCAAAAAATAAAGTCCAAGACTCAGACTCTTCAATTTTGACATTTAAGCACTCATCGGGAAACTCAACAACTATAGGATGGGTAGCTTCTAAGGGAGTAGAGACTAACTAATCAGGAATCAATTGACCCTTGATAACATTCTAACCTATGAAAGTCAGGTCAAACTCACTAAGGACCAAAACCTATTTAGTAGCCCATCCTGACAACTAGGGCTTAGACATCAAATAGCGTAAAGGATCAAAATTTGTAACCACTAATGTATTATGGCTGTGCATGTAGTGCCTCAAAATCTAGGAAGCAAACACTATGGTAAGACAAAGCTTCTCTAAAGAGGTGTACTTGGTTTCATAGCTGACCAAAGTTCTACTAATATAGTAGATAGCTTTTTCTTTATTTTCATCATCATGTTGAGCCATAATGGCTCCCAAAGTGTGAGTTGTGGCTACTATGTAAAGCAACAAATACCTACCAAGAACAGGGGGAACTAAAATAGATGGTGAGGTGAGATACCTTTTGAGGTCATCAAAAGATTTTTGACACTCAGAATCCCATCAAAAAATACATCCTTCTCAAGGAGCCGAAGGAAAATCTAATACTTATCAACTAACTAGGCAATGAATCAATGAATGGAATGCAATTTACCTTACGGACTACGCAATTTGGTCAGGATGTGGGGATGAGGCATATCAATGATAGTTGCTACTTTAGTAGGGTCCACTTCAATGCCTTGCCTAGACACTATGAAGCCTAGAAACTTGCCATATGTAACTTCAAAAACATACTTAGCAGGTTTAATATGAAATTTATATTGTCAAAGCCTTTCAAAGATTCATCTTAAATCATGGACATGATCCTTTCATTCTAGTGACCAAGCCAAAAGGTCATCCACATAGTCCTAGATAATATCATACATCATGTCATGGAAAATATAAGTCATGGCCCATTGATAAGTAGCTCTTGCATTTTTCAAGCCAAAATGCATGAATTTCTAGCAGAAGGTACCCCATGGAGTAGTGAATGTTGTCTTAGCTTGATCTTCAGGAGTAATCATGATCTGATTGTAACCTGAGAAACCATCCATGAGCTAAAGTATTCCACATTTGGCAATGAAATCTACAATTTGGTCTGTGTTGGGCAAGAAAAAATCTTCCTTGGGACATGCTAAGTTAATATCCCAAAATTCGGTACATACTCTAATTGTTCCTCCTTTCTTAGCTATAGGAACGATATTAGAAATCCAATTAGAATAGTCAATGGCTTTTATAAAATTGACATCAAGGATATTTTGGAGCTCCTCCTTGACTAAAATGGTGACCTTCAGATGCATCTTCTGAAGCTTCTACTTAATAGGCTTAGAACTAGGCTTAACTACCAAATGATGCATGACAAGGGAGGGATCAATCCCTGGCATGTTGGTATATGACCAAGCAAAAATATCTTGATATTATTTTAATAAATTGGTCAATTGCTCCTACTCATCCATGGTCAGGGCTTTGCCTAACTTAAGGATTTTAAGGGCTTCCTGAGAACCTATTTTCACATCTATTGTCTCCTCAATGAGGATAGACAAATCATCCTCAAGAGGAGGTAAGGCAATAATTACCCCTAGTTGCTCAAGGTCCTCTGGAGACATAAAACCAAATTCTACTTGAGAACTATAAAACTCAACCTACGTTGTGCAAGGGATAAACCCATCAAAGTAGATATCATTCTAAGGTAAAGCCTCATCTATAACATGTGACTTTGGTATTAAGACCATGGGAGAGGATGAACCCTCGTCCTCAACACTCCACTCTAAACCTTGATGAGATTCATCGAAGAGAAGATCTAAACAAGAAGAGTCATATTGATCTTGTGAAGAAATATTTGTAGAAAATTTCTTAGAGGAAGATGATGAGGAATGAATTTGGGCTAAATCCTCTAGTGAGCAAAATTAAAATGGATGAGGATCACCCTTGATAGAAATGATTTGGTTTTCAAATTAAAATTTCACACTTTGATAAAAGGTAGAAGGTATGGTCTTCATTGCATGAATCCACGGTCATCTAAGAAGAAGATTAAAAGATGCAAGAAAAGACACCACATAAAACAATATATTCAAAATTTTAGGTCCAACTCTAAGAGGGAGTGATATAGTACCACAAGCCTTTTGAGACTCTTTATTGAAATTTTTAATGATGTCCCTAGTTACAATTAAATATTCCTCTTTCAATCCAAACTTCTGAAAGAAATGATGTGTACATATGTTAAGTGAAAAAACATTATCAATCATGACCCTTTTAAAGAGAGTATCTCTAGTAAAAGTAATAATATATAGAGATGAATCTTCTTGTATTTCTAATAAAGACATCATCATCTATAAATGTGAGATGAGGCATTCCAAGAGAACTTACAACCTTTGCTATATCACTAGGAGAAATATCTGGAGGTACTGGTTGTTGCTTCAAAACATTTACGATAGCTTCTTCATGGGCTTGAGAATTCTATAGAATTTCTAAGAGAGAAATATTTACTGACACACTCATCTCTTGTTGAGATCACTGAATTTTTTGACTTTGTACTAACTTATTTGGAGTGGTTGTTATCATTCCAACCATATTGTTATCGTATTGATGTGGCACATTATTAAAAGACACTTGGTTGGTTTATCTAGTTCTCTCCTAATTCTTTTGGTTTCTTAAAGACTGAAAACTATTGGTGTCAATACCACCAACATTAATTAAATCTTGACATGTTTCAATCTTTTACAAGAATTTATCTAGTGTCCTACTGTATGATATGAACAATGTTGAGTTGCCTTGTACCAATGAGTTGTAGTATCTAGATGTCTTATAGGAGGTATTTCAATTGTGTTAGCTTCTAATAATTGCTTCAAAACTGCTTCCATAGGTATATTAAGTCTGGTAAAATTTCTTTGAGGAGGTTTTTGAAGTACAATATTTTGTAGGTTATTGGTGACATTATTAACATGCCTACTATCACTATCACCTCTTGTATTTTTATTCTTATGTTGAGACTTAGTAGGATTTTATTATTTAGTCTTAAGATGACCTCCCCTAATGAGATCGTGTTCTGCTTTTCTTGCTAACTCAATTGCTTGATCAAGAGATGTGGCAATAGTAGTTTCTAGTGCATCAGATATTTGTTCTTGTAAATTACCAATGAATATATCAAGCATATATTTTTCAGACACAGGTTGTCTTAATCGTCCAACTAAACTTCTCCAACGAGCTAAGAATTCTGAAAAGCTTTCTTTTTTACTTTACTTTAAATCATATAGGTCTCTCATTGTCACTTCCTTTTCAATGCATGCACTAAATTGATGGACAAACATCTTTGCAGTCTTCTCAAAGCTCTTTAAAGAATAGTTGGGAAATCGATAATACCATTCTAATGCACTTCCAATAAGACTCTTTGGAAAATTTTTCAATAGAAGCATATAATCTTAAACAAGATCATGCTAAGCTATCCTAGATCCTCTTATATGCTCTATTGGATCTTTCGTCCCTTTATAGGTTGGTAAAATTGGCATAGGAAAATGCTTGGGATAAGGTCTAGTAGCAACAATAGGTTCCAATGGCTGACTACACGTTTTCTTGTAACTGTATGTAAACCTTGAAGGTTGAATCATATCCATCCTTGAAACCAACTAATTCACTATATTTGCCAAATTCTACATTTTTGGATTATGTGTGTTCTCGATATTCCCTTAACTTAGGTTGTACATGATAAGGTTATTTTATATGTGGTGCCTTGTGAGAATGGAAGATTTACTTGTGGTGGAATAGAGGCAATAGTGTTGACATTAGAATATGGAGAAAATTAAAAATAATTTTGGATGCCATTACTAGTTGGAGGAATAGGCGGATTCCATCCAATGCTGGTGGTCACAGTAGTGGCATAAGTAGGTTTATAGGTTCGATTACCATGATTCGAAGGTTCACTCAAAGGATTTTTGTGAAGTGGATCATCCTTTTCAAGTAATGCTTCTTCCTATAAGGCTATATTTGATGCATGTTTATGATGTTCATAGAAATTCCATACATGATCAAAAGATTTAAAGATGAGGTTCCCATTTCGATATCGAATAGGATCAAGATGATTATCAACCTCTTCTTATAGGTTATGATTTTATCTATCAATTTGATAACTCTTATGAAAAATCTCATCAAACCTGTTGAGTGGTATTTTCACCCAATTGTGAAAATACACTCTCCAATAGGATTTGGGTTCCAAATCCCCTCTTGCAAAGAAATTAAATAAATAATTTCTCCAAGGTCTCCGCTATATTAGCATTTGCATATATGTATTAGTAATCTCAAATAAAAGATATTCAATTTAAATGCTTGGAACACCTTAGTGATTGCAAGTAACTGTTAACAAGGGGCACTATGGTTTATTTCACCATGAAACTTTAGTGATTGTTCATTGAACCTGGATAAAGCAAATGTGATTTGGACCATGCTGTAACTTCAAAGTGGAAATTGATGAAATGCCATAAATAGTGGAACTATTTTTTTGTATTTTTGACATTTTTAACTTTTTATTTTAATGTCTGCAAATTAAAACAAAATAACAGTTTCTAAAAAAAATGCAAAAAAATGAAAATAAAATGCAGAAAACAAACTGAAAATAAAAATGCACTCAGTATGATGCTATCCTGTTTGGGAAAAATCGAAGATGTGAGGTTTCCATGCATGCAACCTAACCTATTGGACCTGCAAAACATGCACAATCCCCATAGACTAAGTGTTGGTTCCTAGGATACAAAATAAAATTCAGATTTCAAATATTTGCCTAATGTAACCCACGAAGTGGCATCTACATTATCTATAAATCTGAAATCGGAAAAAAAAAATGAAAGAATAAACATTAAATCCATAGCATGCATAGAATATCTCCTTCTTTCTTGCCCACAAGATGCAAATTTTTGAATACTTCTGCATTAAAAATATGTCATGTTACAATAGCAGAATCTCTGGTTTTTCCAAACCAGTATGTGGAAGAGAAACAGCTCAAATAGCAAGCCCAAAATAGCCTATCAACTTCAACTCTGCAACCCCATTCGCAGTGGTTTCTGACCCTTGTATCTATCCTTGGATTTTTCTTGTAAACCCTCTGGCACTGCTCTCTGTTTTTCCCTGTGATGCTTCGCTTCATCTCCCAGATCGCCTCGTTTCACCTTCCCCGCATTTTCGTTGCTTTTGACTTTATGCTCGACATCAAGACGCTTGATCTTCTTTGTGAACTATAACACTTCTGCAGCCCTTACACCTGTACACCACGTGTTTCACATTTCTCTACATGTTCCATAATGGCCCCTTGTAAATTGCGACCAAAAATAGCATGTCGCGATATCGCGACGTTTTTTTGCATGCAGCTTTGCTCTTCTACCTGTATCATGAAAATGAGACATGTCGCGATATCACGACACTTTTCTACCAACAACCTTGTCCGCATTCATGCACCACAAAAATAATACATGTCATGAAATTGCGATAATTTTTTGCCCGCAACCTTGTCTACCTTCATGCACAACAAAAATAAGACATGTCGCGAAATCGCGACAATTTTTTGTCAATGGGCCGCGCAAATGCAACCTGTCGCAAAATCATGATGTTTTTTCTCTTTCGGGCAGTGAGGGTGCAACCTATCATGAAATCGTGATGTTTTTCTCTTTCGAGCCGCGAGGGTGCAACCTGTCACGAAATCGTAATGTTTTTTTCTTTCGGGCCGCGAGGACGCGACGTGTCGTGAAATTGCGACACCTTTTCATTTCGTACCATCTCGCTGTTTCCTATCACAAAATTGTGACACCCTTTCATTCTGTACGCATTGGCTACTTTTTGTCATGAAATCATGACACTTTTTTGTTTGGGCTATCTCGCTACTTTCTGTCACGAAATCACGACACTTTTCTCTTTTGCACCATCTTGTTACTTTCTATCGTGAAATCGTGACACTTTTCATCTTCGCCCTTCATCTCATCTTCAGGTCATGAAATGGTGACATGTCATGATATCATGACAAATTTTCATTCCATACACTTTGGCTGCTTTTTATCGTGAAATCATGACACTTTTCTATTTTAGGCTCTGCAGATGCAACCTGTCGCGAAATCGTGACACTTTTTCATTCCGTACCACTTTGCTTATCTGAGCCGCGAAAACATGACATGTCGCGATATCGTGACATTTTCCACTTTGTATTTCTCTCTCTTCTATGACCCGTGATTTCACAACACGTCGTGATATCGTGACATTTTCTCTTCATGATGCATTCTGTTGCTCTTAACCACGAAAATGTGACATGTGAAATCGTGATAATTTTCATTTTGCTGCATTTTGTTACTTTTGGCCGTGAAAACGTGACATGTCGTGAAATTGTGACAATTTTCCTTTCCACTGCATTTCGCTTGTCTGAGCCTCGAAAACGTGACCTATCGTGATATCGCGACAACTTTTCTTTTCTGGCCTCGATGGAGAAACATGTCACGATATCGCAACACTTTTTCATTTTCTGCCACGATGGAGCAACATGTCGCGATATCGTGACATTTTTTCATTTTTTGCTATTTTCCTTTGATATTTTGCATCTGGACCACTGCAGTTTTCTTTGAAAGCATGCAAAAAAGTTGGATCCCCAATTTTGGGGTGTGTTGTGGATCAGCCACAACAAATGGCGACTCTGCTGTCAAATGCTCTTGAGCATTTTGGTGAGAACCCAACCTGAAATATACAAGCTTAGATACAGGCATCAGCACATAAAGATAAACAAATACCAATAGATCAAAAATATATGAAACATCAAAATCATTAAGTATCAGCTCTATGTGTGCAATGTGTTTTCATTCCCTATCGCTTGAACTTGATCAACATTCCATTGTCAGTTTCACTTATGATTTGTATGCAAGGCTATGAATGATTTGTGCAGGATTTGATGTATGATGAACATGCTAGAGATATAACAACCTGCTTTGCAAAAGGCTCAAACCTTCTAATGTCATGGACAAACATATTAAAGATGTCAAACCCTTTTAGGATCAAATATATGTATACTGAATTAATTTACTAGATCCCAAAGTTGGTTATGAGTCACTACTATATTGAACCCATGTGCAAGTGAAAGTGAAATTAGAGTTTTGGGGAATTGGATTCCCAACCTAAAAGAGATGGGAATTTAACCCTATCCTTACTATTTTGATTTGAAGTTCATTACCTCATCTTGAACAAAATGATTTAACCTGTTATGGATGAAATGGTCAGGCTAGTCTATCCTTTTGAGCAGTCAGTGGTCTTGCTTTTAGACAAGACATGCTGCCATGCATGGGCATACTTAACCCCATAATCCATGATTTGGCTTCATTCATTCTCTTCTCTCTTTTTTTTTTCTTGGACCTTTGGGATGACTACCCATCCTTGCTAGGGACATGTAGTACGATCCCTCCAATCCAATATTAATATGAAATGGAAAACATTAATTTTATTTTATTTCTTGGACCTTGGGGATGACTACCCATCCTTTGCAGAGGACATGTAGTACGATCCTTCCAATCCAATATTGATATGAAATGGGAAAAATTAGTTTTACTTTTATTGCGTGGACCTTTGGGATGACTACCCATCCTTTGCAGAGGACATGTAGTATGATCCTTCCAATCCAAGCTTTATGATGAAATGGGAAAAATGGAAGCTTTTGGGAATCATATTCTCAACCTAAGTGAGATGAGAATTATGCCCTATCCTTACTACTCCATGTAGGTCAAATCAGAGCTTTGGGGAGTTGGATCCTCAACCTAAATTCGATGAGGATTTAACCCTATCCTTACTACTCTGGTTTTAGGATTTAAGCATTATGGGAGTGGTCAAAACCATTGTTTTAAGGATCATGTTGCATAATAAGAAAGACATGAAATATTCTTTTTGCCTCACCTTTTCTTCCAAGCATGGTTTTGATCATTTTTCTCAAGATTCCTTTTAATGTGTATAGAATGTGCTTGGTTCAAGATAGCTCTGGCATCAGTTCCCAACCTTAGGATTTTTTTATGTTTTATGTTATAGAATAACCCTAAGAGGATTCGACACCTTCTCAATGATTGCACATGAAATGAAAATGTAACTTGAGATGACATGTATATGCAATGTGGAATGTTACATGAGATGTGAATGCACTGCTTCTTTTGGAATATATCATCTACTTTACCATAATGTGCAAAACTGACAACTTCATGCATCACAAGATTCAAACGATATTATTTAAATGTTTGTGTTACTTGTGGAGCTTTCTACAACACAATTCCAATGTTTCATATTTCCCTGATCTAAAGCATAAATTAACATCTCAAAAACAACTTTTTCATCATTTTTTTTTAGACAAACCAAACATGTCAAATAAACACACAACTTTAAATCATGATTAAACTAACAATCCCAAAAATGAAACTTGAAAAACACAAACCCAAAACCAAAACCAAAATCTATATACAAATGTACAATATGGTACAAGATGAAGCAAAGCTTGGACTATCACTTTCTTGGATCCCAAACATGATTAGAACATTTCAACAAAAATATAACGTGATATGCATGCCAAATGTTGTGGGAATCCAACAAAAACAAGACTATACCAAACAATGCAACCCACTTCAACTTTCCTCTCTCACCCCACCAATTAAATTTAATTCCATTAGTATTCTCATAGGTGAGATTCAAATTTTCAAATTGATTAGACAATGATTGATTTTCAATTTTATCATGTCTATTCTTTAAAATGTAAATTTCATAATTCCCTCCTTGATTTAGAATTAGGCTATCTTTTTCAAATATGCAATTTTGTAAGTAGGAGCCTATTTCTACAAATTTCAAAGCCAAATAATTTTCCAAATTTGTAGGCCAATCAAATTTGTGCAACAATTTACAATCATCTAGGATATTTACTAAATCAGGATCATTAAAAGTTTTTATCCTAGATTCAATTAGTAATTGTTGATGAATTTGATTTAACAGTTCAAGTGCATCAACTTCTTTTTCATTCATTAAAACAATGTTATCAAAGGTGTGATTAGAAATCATACCCTGTTTTTCATTCACCTTTAACGACATTTCATCATAAACATCAATCAAATTCAAAACATGGTCATGCAAATTTTCACCCAAATTTTGGATGCTTGAACATAAAAGGTTAGATTCTACCTTTTGAACATTTTTATTTACCGAAATTTGATGGGGATTTGTAACTCCCTCTTTTACCTCATGGTCTTCATATTCTTCATTGATTACTTGTTCATCAAACATACCAAAATTGGGCACCCAATTGAAAACATGCCCATCCTTTTCAACCCTCAAATGTTTTTGGTCAAAGTGTATGTCAAGTAATCTGTTTTGATGATCACTTATTCGAGTTGCTTCCAATTGATCAATATCTTTGTCATTTGGTTCTAATTCTTTGTTCACTATCCATGGTGTCTCTTCATTTGAATCCTCAAAATCATCATGCAAACTTGCATCCGCACCTTCAATGAATTTATATTCAACATGATCGAATTTTGTCACCTTTTCAAATCTTGTGAATGTGAGATCTTCAACATCCTGCATATCAAGTGAAATATGAGTTTCATCTACAAGGGTGTGAGAAAAGAATGCATTATCATATCTCCCCCAACCATTATAGAAATTATCTTCCAAATTTGTGGGATGAAACTCCATGGTATTTGTGACATGATCTTTTGATTCATTCATAAATTCTTTTCTTTCTTTGTCCTTGGCAATAGGATCATTATCTTCCAAAATTTGATGAGATTTGAAACACTCTTCCAAACATCCTCAAATTGTACAGGAGTTGTAATATCTTCCTTTGAGTAGGCGATTATGTTGTCCTGTATATCAATTGGCACACAAGTTTCATTAGTAGTTTTGGAATGAGTGAAGTCTTCCCACTTCTTCCAAGCATCATAATAATCATCTTTCAAAATAAAGTGGTGACGTTCAACTACTTCTTCAACATCTTCCAATTCATCAACATGTTTCTCATCAAATTCATCTTCACCTTCCTTAGATGTTTCAATTATTTTCAAAAGTGGGTCGTTTCTTGAATTCAAATTTGTAAGGCCATCATAATCCAAATTAGTAACCCATGATTCAATTTTATCATAATTTGGAGGGTGAAGAATTTCTTGATTTTTAATTTTACACATCTCATCAATAGTATCTTCCAAGAACAAGTGGTGAAACTCTATCATGTCTTCAAATTCATTTATTGGTTTTCTCCCAATTTCACTTTCAACCACTTCATTCAATTCTATGGTGGGTTCCATTCTATCACATATATCAAACATTGTTGAATTTAGAACCCCTTCATCCGAATAATCATGTATCTCTATGAATTAGATCACTTCTGCATAATCTTCACTAGTAGATGTTGGTTTAGCACTTTGCACCTCCCCGTGGACTACATCTAAGGTGGTTGTAAGATTTGGATGTTCAAATTCATCCCCTTGATCATTTACCTTAGATATCATTGGAGTGGAGGGTGCTATATTTGATGGTTGGTGTATGTTGGCATCAAAAGAACAATTTCTCATGTGAACATGTTGTGCCTTTTCTTCTTCCAGACCTTGTCATTCCATCTCTTCTAAGATCTCATGGATTTTCTCTAGAGACAAGCTACCCATTTTTTCCTCAATGAGTGAATCAAGTGTGGGGCGTATGGCTCCTAGGTATACTTCCATGGCTTCCTCTTCTAATGTGTTAAAATTTTCCCACATTTGGGAGTGCAACTCATGAAATCTTCCATTGAATTGACTCAAGGATTCATTAGGCTCCTTACATATGGAGGTAAACTGATTTTTCAAGATTTCTAAGTCAACCTGATTACCAAAATGATAAAGATAGGTTGCTTCTAGTTGTATCCAAGAAGTCCTAACCTCCATGGGTAGTTGGTTGTACCAAAATAATGGTTTATCATCCAAAATGTATGCAAATAACTTACAAGCTACCTCCTCATAGAACACCTAGAATTGACATAATGTATTCTTGTAGACATGCAGTTTTTGCAAGTATCCTAGTGGCACCTCTTGATTAAAACATTGTAGAAACTCTAATAACAGTTTAGGAATTTGATAGGGTACCACAGGTATAGGCAAACCCTTATAATGATCCTCCATTATTAATACCATTCTTTCTCTTAGAGACATCATTTCAGCTCTTAGGGATACAATTTTCTCCTCAAATGTTGCCATTAGTGAACTCAGAACCAAATCTATTGAATATTCAACCTGTAATTTATAACAAATCAAGTTAAAATCATCCAAGAGATGTATTCATTACAACAAAATGAAAATTAATTGCATGAGACCAAAATTTTCAAAGTTAAATCAAATCACATTATTTCTATATGAACAATCAGAAAAGTGTTAGAATAATATACAGCATACCTGAATTGCTTAAAATAGAATATGGTAAACCAATTCAGGTCGTCCTTTAAACAATTTGCTGAGTGTTAGAGGACTAAAGCATACAAACATTTAAATTTAAATCACACTAAAACAAACATGTTCAGGCCCTCCTTCTAGCGCCAATCTGTTGAGTGGTATTTTCACCCAATTGTGAAAATACACTCTCCAATAGGATTTGGGTTCCAAATCCCCTCTTGCAAAGAAATTAAATAAATAATTTCTCCAAGGTCTCCGCTATATTAGAATTTTCATATATGTATTAGTAATCTCAAATAAAATATATTCAACTTAAATTCTTGGAACACCTTAGTGATTGCAAGTAACTGTTAACAAGGGGCACTGTGGTTTATTTCACCATGAAACTTTAGTGATTGTTCATTGAACCCGGATAAAGCAAATGTGATTTGGACCATGCTGTAACTTCAAAGTGGAAATTGATGAAATGCCATAAATGGTGGAACTATTTTTTTTGTATTTTTGACATTTTTAACTTTTTATTTTAATGTCTGCAAATTAAAACAAAATAACAGTTTCTGAAAGAAAATGCAAAAAAATGAAAATAAAATGTAGAAAACAAACTGAAAATAATCTGAAAATAAAAATGCACTCAGTATGATGCTATCCTGTTTGGGAAAAATCAAAGATGTGAGGTTTCCATGCATGCAACCTAACCTATTGGACCTACAAAACATGCACAATCCCCATAGACTAAGTGTTGGTTCCTAGGATACGAAATAAAATTCAGATTTCAAATATTTGCCTAATGTAACCCACGAAGTGGCATCTACATTATCTATAAATCTGAAATCTAAAAAAAAAATGAAAGAATAAACATTAAATCCATAGCATGCATAGAAGATCTCCTTCTTTCTTGCCCACAAGATGCAAATTTCTGAATACTTCTGCATTAAAAATATGTCATGTTACAATAGCAGAATCTCTAGTTTTTCTAAACCAGTATGTGGAAGAGAAACAACTCAAATAGCAGGTCCAGAATAGCCTATCAACTTCAGCTCTGCAACCCTGTTCGCAGTGGTTTCTGACCCCTGTATCTGTCCTCGACTTTTGCTTTTAAACCCTTTGGCACTGCTCTCTGTTTTGCCCTGTGATGCTTCGCTTCATCTCCTAGATCGCCTTGTTTCACCTTCCCCGCATTTTCGTTGCTTTTGACTTTATGCTCGACATCGAGACGCTTGATCTTCTCTATGAACTGTAACGCTTCTGCAGCCCTTACACCTGTACTCCACATGTTCCACATTTCTTTGCATGTTCCATAACGGCCCCCTGTAAATCGTGACCAAAAATAGCATGTCGCGATATCGCGACATTTTTTTGCATGCAGCTTTGCTCTTCTACCTGTATCGTGAAAATGAGACATGTCGCGATATCGTGACACTTTTCTACCAACAGCCTTGTCCACCTTCATGCACCATGAAAATAAGACATATCACAAAATCGTGACAATTTTTTGCCCGCAACCTTGTCTGCCTTCATGCACAGCGAAAATAAGACATGTCACGAAATCACGACAATTTTCTATCAACGGGCCGCACAAATGCAACCTGTCATGAAATCACGATGCTTTTCTCTTTCGGGCCGTGAGGGTGCAACCTGTCATGAAATCATGACATTTTTCTCTTTCGGGATGCGAGGGTGCAACCTGTCACGAAATCATGATGTTTTTCTCTTTTGGGCCGCGAGGATGCGACATGTTGTGAAATCATGACACCTTTGGATTCCATACCATCTCGCCGTTTCCTATTGCAAAATTGCAACACCCTTTCATTTCGTACGCATTGGATGCTTTCTATCATGAAATCATGACACTTTTTCGTTTGGGCTGTCTTGTTGCTTTCTATCGTGAAATCGCGATGCTTTTCTCTTTTGCACCATCTTGCTACTTTCTGTCGTGAAATCGTGACACTTTTCATCTTCGCCCTTCATATTGTATTCAGGTCATGAAATGGCGACATGTCGCGATATCGTGACAACTTTTCATTTCGTACACTTTGGTTGCTTTCTATCATGAAATCACGATGCTTTTCTATTTCGGGCTGTGCAGATGCAATCTGTCGCGAAATCGTGACACTTTTTCATTTCGTACCACTTTGCTTGTCTGACCTGTGAAAACGTGACATGTCGTGATATCGTGACATTTTCCACTTTGTCTTTCTCTCTCTCTTATGACCCGCGATTTCACAACACGTTGCAATATCGTGACATTTTCTCTTCATGATGCATTCTGCTGCTCTTAACCGCAAAAAAATGACATGTCACGAAATCGCAACAATTTTCATTTTGCTGCATTTTGTTACTTTTGGCCACGAAAACGCGACATGTCATGAAATCATGACAATTTTCCTTTCCACTGCATTTCACTTGTCTGAGCCATGAAAACGTGACCTGTCATGATATCGCGACAACTTTTCTTTTCTGGCCTTGAGGGAGCAACATGTTGCGATATCGTGACAACTTTTCATTTTTTGCCGCGATGGAGCAACATGTCACAATATCATGACAACTTTTCATTTTCTGCCACGATGGAGCAACATGTCGCGATATCGCGACACCTTTTCATTTTCTGTCGCGATGGAGCAACATGTCGCGATATCGCGACACCTTTTCATTTTCTGTCGCGATGGAGCAACATGTCGCGATATCGTGACACATTTTCATTTTCTATTGTGATGGAGCAACATGTCGCGATATCACGACATTTTTTTAAATTTTTTGCCACGATGGAGCAACATGTCGCGATATCATGACACTTTTTCATTTTTTGCCGTGATGGAGCAACATGTCGCGATATCGTGACACTTTTTCATTTTTTGCTATTTTCCTTTGATCTTTTGCATTTGGGCCACTGCAGTTTTCTTTGAAAGCATGCAAAAAAAGTGGGTCCCCAATTTTGGGGTGTGTTGTGGATCAGCCATAACAAAACCTAAGGAGTCTTTACCCTTCCCCAATATCAGAAGACATTGAGGAAAAGGAACAAAAATACCTACTTTGGGTTCACCAAATATGTAGAGGGGCAAAACTACCCTACCATGTACAATTCCCAAAAAGTTTGGATCCATGAAAGATAGAAAGCCCTATGGGGTGAGCCACGGGGGTATGTTGTTCTCTACACTCGATGTTAGGGGGAAGGGTTCACCGAGAATGGTTTTAGGACTCGCTCCAAGTCCTCAGGATTTTAGGATAGTTTGATGTATTCAGTTTCAATAAATAACCTAAGTTTGGCATTTCTAGATCTATGTTATGAAAGATAAAGGACAATGCAAAAAAAAAGAAGTAAGAATACAAGAGCTAACCTAAAATGATTCTTCATTTGAATGCTTTCTAATCTAGGGTTTTATCCAAAAATCCTTTAAATCAAGGGCACAAGATAAATGCATAATATTAACCCTAGATGCACACTATATTCTTTTCACTTTTAGATGCCTAAGAATTAATATTCAGATAAGATCTTCAAGCAATAAAATAATTAGAGCACTTATCTTGACTAGTGGTTGATCTAGATTTTTTTACCTCTTGTCCTATGATTTCAAAAATATATTTTTCTACAAGATAACTTATGAAACACTTGAAAATGAGATTAGAATTAGGGGACCTACTTAGGCCACTGTACAACAATGCTTGGTGGTGCAATAGTCAATCCCCCTAGGTCCTTTTAGATGACCCTTGAAAATAAAAGTGAATATTGACCTTTGGAGAGTTAATCATAAAACAAGAATACAACAACAAAGAAATAGAAAACAAATTATGCTATCATGCCCTATATGCAATTTATAAAATACTCATGCAATCAAAATATGATAGATGCCACTAGTTTGATCCTAGGAAAAATCATACCTTGTAGATAGCAAATGCGATAGTGCTACAGGCGAATTCATGCTCTGTTAGAACAGGGTGCGATCTTGCTTTTGTGAGTGAAACCCCTAAATTAGGGTTAGTGGAATCGTGCCTTACTGGGATAGGGCACGATTTCTCTTTAGAGACATGAAAAACAAAATATAAATACATAATGTAAATAAATGAAGAAAATAAAGTATGCAGAACCTGATGGATGGCGTAGAAGCAGGCATAAGAGATTGAGATATACAAACGGGCACTCTCTTTCCTTCCAGAAAAAAATATGAATCCAAAAACCACACAGTAATCCAAATCAATGCAGTAGAATATCAAATACAAAATTTGCACTTCGGGGTTAACTTGTAGAAGAATTAGGAAGCAGAGTAAAAGTAAAAATGTGAGCACAAGTCAATCATAAGAATTTTGAGCTTAATCATGTATCCCAAAAATTGTTTGTTCTATTGCTACAAAAGAGTGAGATTGACCCTTCCTTTTATAGATGAAATTCAAGGTGAAAGGGTTAGGAAATCAAACACAACCTGATGTAAAACACACTAGAAGGGTTTAAACCCAGGTTTTAATAATTAAAACCCTAAAATAGCAAAATTGTGCCCGTGCCAATGGGGTGCGATATCACTTCTGCAAAGTCTTGCCCCATCATAACCAGGTGTGATTTCACTAAAAGGCTAAATAAAGGTAGGGGAGGGGGAAAATATGTTTACCCTTGTCTAAGGCAAGGGTTAGGGACCTCTTAGGGACTCTAAGGAATATTACCCACTAAAAGTGGGTCAAATTTTCATGTCTACATAAATCTAGTATATCGTCAAACAAAATAAAAAATAGATGAAATATTCTTCCTTTAAGGAATATTCTCTAGAATATTCCAATATTTTTCTTTTCTTTTAAAAATATAAATCTTTTCTTTTCACTTGTAATTTAAACAAAGGAGAGTGTAGTAATTTTAATATCTTTGATTGCTTTCCCACTTTCAATGTGGGATTATTTATTTTCTAGATGTCCACGTGCTAAAATATTTGACTACTTTAAATAGTCCAATTAATTAATTCTTCATAGTGTCTAAATAGGTAGTCCATATTTAGGACATGATGTCCAATGGGATAAAAAAAAATTCATTGGCAAATAAATTTTTGTTTGCTTTGTCTAGTGATCTCTTGTTGGAGCAAGAATACTTCACTGGTTTTTAATACTTTTGTAGGCCTATAGAGCATTAAAATTTGTGTGTGCTTCTTTACCCCCTGGTATCCCATTTTAATTGATTATGATGCTTCTTGTTTTAGGAAATAACATCCAACATGATGAGGAATAAATTTATAAACAATAGATTAGGGCATAGTCTTATTTTTGCATAATAAGTATTTTATGCATATTTGTAAAATGTGAGATATTGTTGCTCATGTTGGATTTAGTCTTTTAGACTTAGTTTCCCAATATCTTCTAGAGGGATATTGGTAGTTGGATTGATAATAGACAATCCTTGAAATAAGCATCTGGGTAAAGGCATATATTCCAAATTTAAAAATTTTTGCTATTTGGAAGGGAATACGATTGTAAATGATGCCTATTTAAACACTTCATCTCAATGCAAATTTAGCTTCAATTTGATCCACATCAGTGGTATTAGAGCATTAGGATTGTAGAGTCTATGGGTCATTTCCAACCTTATGTAACTAGTATTGGTTTTGGGTAGCTTTCGATCAATATTTGCAATATTGATCCTAATTATACATTTTCTTTCATATGCATATCTAAAGCTCATTATTGTAGATAGTTGTTTGTATTTGTGTATCTAGGTTCCCTTTAACTAAAATTAGGATCTACTATTAGGAGAGAAAGAAATGAGGGTAAGACCTTATATTTAGAGTTCCCTCTACCACTATAGAATCATTCACAGAAGGAACAAATTTTGATGATAATCCTCATGTGCAATCTTCCTATGCTTGTTCTGATAGCAAGGATAAGGAGACCTCCAATTATTATATGGAAAAGGAGATCAAAATGGTATTAGTTTGTTCTCTTGTGGATCAAGATCTTCTTACTGGTCATGTGCCAAATAGTTATTGCTACTATTTACTACCTTTTTACTAACAAATCTTGTTGTTCTTTAACAGAACTTGTTATCTATTTTGTCTTGCTTTTGGCTCTATTGTTCTTTTAAAAAAATTGCTTTATTTTATTTATAAAAAATACAAAAAAATAGATTTTTGCTTTATTATTAAAAAAAAAGCAACAAAAAATTGTCATAATTGAAGGCAAAACACTAAAGTCACCTCCTCGATGACTTTCATGTTGCCCAAAGTGACGTTAGCATGGGATCGACCCCTATGCCTACTCAATTTCATAAACACCAATGCAGTCCTAATCACCATGCTTTCCCAACATCAATATGTTGACACGAGATATCCTACATCTTCCTAATATCACGTATGTCGCACAAGATAGGCCTACAATTTCCTGACATTATAGATGTTAGCATAGACAGATAATAGTCGATGATAAGATGTCATTAGCTCAATAGAAGATAATAGATATAATAGCCTACCTTTTTATTCTGGCACCAAGCTTAAAGAAGAAACAATTCCCTACTACAATTTAAAACTTCATGACTAAGACATCTTTTTTGGCCTTCATGCAAAGATTTTAGATTAAGGATTTTCTACCTCAATACTAATTGGCTAGCATAAATATAGAACTCAAACTCTCATTAGCTATATTCGATGCATGTAGGCCTACCACTTGATAAAATTCATTTTATAATCATGCAAGTTTTGGGAGTAGTCAAACAAAAGTTAAAATTCTTTTATCCCACATGTAGTTGGTGGGATATGAAGTTGCACATTAAAATGTGTGTTGCAGGTAAGAGGAATTACCAGCACACACTAGTTGGTGGTTGACCCTACGCTGCTACCTAGGTTGACTTTGGTTGTTTTTTTATCATCATGACAAGTGGCACCTTACTAACTTGTCATTCATGGATAATCGCTTATTGATTGACCCATCAGTGCTTCACAAAAGGAGCCCAATTTTTTTATTTTGCAAAGGGGGTTAATTTTTACTTTTTAAAAAGGGGGATTATTTTAAAAAATTTATTAATTAAGTATATTTTTATTAATTAATCGAATGTTTTTGTGCCTTTAAATTTTATCTTTCAAAGCATTGTAAAATTGCATAATTTTTTTTGTTTTTACAATTACTTGGGAAAAAAGCACACAAATTTTATAAATTCTTTAGGCATCAATTATACCTTTTTGTATTAGTCCTATTGGCTTACACATGGTCACAAATGGTTTTTGATTTAATGGAGCAAGTGAATTATTTAGTGGCAGTAGTTAATATTTTGGCCCATAAGTGAATGGTATAGTAGCCCCAAGTAGTCCTAGATAATTCAAAGTCAACAACCTTCATGCACAAGCAAAATGCAAGGTCAAGATTTATGATGGTTCCCATGATTGTGAGGTCCTAAATAGTTGGATTCTTGACATGGACAATTGTTTTACCTACAAAAAAAAATCCAAAAGATGAGCGAGTTCCATTTGCCAAATTAAATTTTTTTGATGTAGCCAAATTTTTGATAACGGACCACCAATAAAATCATAATCCCATAAACAATTGGGATGATTTGGTGAAAGCATTGAAGGATACTTTTTATCCTTCAAATTATTGTGAAGATCTTATCTACAAATGGATTCATTTAAGGCAAGGATACAACATGATTGTCCAACAATACATTTTCTAGCTCAACAAGTTGAGGATCTTAACTACCATAGAGGACTTATCTAAAGGATTAATCATAAAATTCAAGAGTGGTATTGTAAATACCCTCCCTAGCTGACTTTATGGCACAAGAAAACAATGTATTAATCTATGATGTGGTGATACCTAGTTTGAAAAATGGAACCAACTATATGATGTTTAGTTGATTTATAAGGGCATGTTATCACTAGCATATTGCCAAGTGTGCAATATCAGGTACACTTGTAGGTGGAATAGGTAGATTCACCAACCAAAAACGAGGGTAGAAAGGATTAGGAGAAATGATGATTAAGGTACTTAGAGGTAACATGGATAGATACCTTCATATAGGCATGCATTGATGGAAGGGATAATCATTGATGGTCTATCACCTTAAGATTTAGTTAATAGCCTAGTAGCTATCGTAAAATCTCTTGCTAAGATGGGTGATCGGGTTGATGGAATGATTCTCTCTTTGTTGTTGTACACATTTGTTTTATCTATATTGCATCATGGATTGAGTAGATTAATTTTGGGTTTTCTATATGAGAACAACTGCAAGATGTATATAAATGCATAAGGTAAACTGTCATGTTGAAGCGCAAGTAAAGCATCATCCTTATGAAAGAAAACAAATTAAATGCATATGCTGAATGAAGATTCCTCTAAATTAATTAATGAAGTTTAAATAAATAATTTTTGGCTCATTTGAGATCATTAGTAAACTTATTTGTAATTAATAAATGAGTTTGCAACTAAATTAATTAGAGGTGTGCTTTTTAATGATAATAGAGGATTCATCAAAAGACTTTAATTAATTGAATTGAATGAAAGAGAATTCATTTTTTTTTTTAAATGATTATATATAATAATTTATATCATTTATTTAAAAATAAAAAACAATAAAGATATTGTGTAAGTAAAAGTAATATATTTAAATATTCATAAAAATGATATTTTAAAAAAATGGCCATTCTTCATCTTTTAAAAATAAAATGTAATCATCCCTTTCTTATGCAAAGAACCCTATGAAATAGACTACGAGGCTACTAATTTTCAAATGTGGAAAGTATAAGGGATAGGGGATGTTGCATTGAAGTACGGAGGTGGAAGACAAGGGCTCAAGGTTCGAGTGGACAGCGTATGAGCCACCTGGGCGGACAGGAATGTAAGAAAGAAGGTAAGGAAAAGAGAGATGAACAGAGGGAGGGAGAGAGCAAACGGACAGGGAGAGAACAAGAACGAAGAAATAGACATAGATGAGAGATAAAGATAATGCGAAGAACGCACCAAAGTCTAAGATGAGGGTAGATAGACATTGCCATATTTCCAATCTCTGTAGGAGTTAAGTTTGGTTTGCTTTAAATTTGGAACCCGGTTTTAATTTACATGGGATTGTTGTATATAAACGCTATGTGCTATGTTTTTTAAAGGATCTCATTTATGCTATGAAAGCACTATGTGCTATGTGTTTTGGAATCTCCCTTATGATGTGAAAGTGTTGTGCGCTATGTGTTTTGGAATCTCCCTTATGCTATGAAAGCGTTGTGCGCTATGTGGTTTGGAATATTCCTTATGCCATGTGAAAGCGTTGTGCGCTATGTGTTTGAGAGAACCTGCTTATGCTATGTGAGCACTGAGCGCTATGTGTGTGTTGTGAAACCACCATGTGAAGAGCGTTGGGTGCTAATAAAAGCCACCTTGTGGAAGTGCTATGTTTGTGTTGTGAAACCACCATGTGAACAACGTTGTATTTTAATAGGAATCACCCTATGTGTAGTGAAACCACCATGTGAAGAGCATTGTAATTTAATAGGAATCACCCTATGTGTGTTGTGAAACCACCATGTGAGGAGCATTGTGCTTAAAAAGGAATCATCCTATGTGTGTTGTGAAACCACCATGTGGAAGCACTGTGTTTTAACTAAAACCGCTCTATGGCTGTAGTTTAAGAGAAAAACCTCCCTTATGTCGGATGAGCGTTGTGTGTGAGCAATCACCATAGGTTGTGTTGTGCATTGTGCACTATGAATACAATGAGCACTTTAGTGAACTCTTAGGTGAGAGCTTAGTGAGTGCTTTGGTAGACCAGTGGGCGTTAGCAGTGAGTGTTGTGCATGTTTGAAGGCGTTGACTCTAGTTGCAAACCTTGCGTTAGGTAAGGTGTTGTGTAACTGTTCTAGTTAAAATAATAGAGCCTTTGTTTCATGTGAAATGTATTTAAGGGTTTTTAAAAGAACAGAGCCTTTGTTTCATGTGAAATGTATTTAAGGGTTTTTAAAAGAACAGAGCCTTTGTTTCATGTGAAATGTATTTAAGGGTTTTTAAAAGAACAAAGCCTTTGTTTCATGTGAAATGTATTTAAGGGTTTTTAAAAGAACAAAGCCTTTGTTTCATGTGAAATGTAGATAAGGGTTTTAATTAAAAGGAGCCTTGGATTTTATGAAATGTATTTAAGGTTTTAATTAAAATGAGCCTTTGATTTTATGAAATGTAGATAAGGGTTTTAATTAAAAGGAGCCTTGGATTTTATGAAATGTAGATAAGGTTTTTAATTAAAATGGGCCTTGGATTTTGTGAAATGTATTTAAGGTTTTAATTAAAAGGAGCCTTTGATTTTATGAAATGTAGAAAAGTTTTTAAATTAAAAGGAGCCTTTGATTTTATGAAATGTAGAGAAGGTTTTTAATTAAAAGGAGTTTCTAGTTTTATGAAATTTAGTTAAGGTTTTTAATTAAAAGGAACCTTTGATTTTGTGAAATGTATTTAAGGGTTTTAATTGAAGAAACCTTAGTGTCATATAAAATATAATGAAGGTTTTTAATTAAAAGGAACCTTTTTTTCATATAGGATTATTGAAGGCTTTTAATTAAAAAGGGACCTTGGATTTATATGAGATTTATTTAAGGCTTTAATTAAAAGGAACCTTTGATTTATATGAGATGTATTTAAGGTTTTAATTAAAATGAACCTTTGATTTTAATAAAATGTATTGAAGGTTTTTAATTTAAAAGAAAACCACTTTGATTAAGGTTGAATATCTTAGGAGTTTAAATTAAAGAGATGTGGATTTATTCGTGAATTCAAGTTATGGGGATTCAATTTAGGGAATGAATGAATTTTGGTTTTAAAGGTTAAACGTATGGGACTTTAATGATTTAAAAAGTAGTTGATTGACTGGAAATGGGGAATTAAAAAGGAATGTAGATTTATTATTTGAATTGAAGTTATGGGGCTTTGATTTAGGGAATGAAAATAAAAGGGATTGTTTTAAAGGTTAAGGGAATGAGACTTTAATTCTTTAAGACATAAATGAATTTGATTTAAGTTGGACCTTGATCTAAGAAGTACGTATTGGATGACTCTCTAAAGGAACTTGAGAGGTGAAATTAAAAGTCAGTATTATTTAATGATATCCATTATGCATTAGATGGTTAGAAACTTAAATGAATGTTTGTATAGTTGTAATTTGGAAAAGTAAATGAATAGATGCATTTAAAGGTATGCCTATCTTGAATCATGAGTATCCCGATCCCCTAATACCCTCAAATAACCAATGGGAAGCAAGGAGAAGCAAGGAGTTCCATGGAAACAAAACATAGGCATTTGTATCTAACGTTGTTGTACTTATGATAAAATAGACTAGACTTGTGGTGATATATCCTCGATGTAGATAATGTGATAATATTTAAAGTAAGAAAGACTTATCATGTGTGATCTAAGGAGATGAGTGTTCATTAATTTAGTGAAGGTACTTTTCATTTATTTCTATATTTGTTTATATTATGTGAGTGATTCTCTTTAGTGTTAAGCTTGCTTTATTTCCTTCATGATTGTTTTTTTGACTCATGTTGTTATAATAATTAGATGTATCATTGTTTTATTGCTTGATGATAAGAAATCTAAGAGTATATTTCTAGGGTGAACTCAGAGGTGACCTAAGGTAATTAAGGACCCCTTAGGGTGAACATACGTGACCTAAGGTAATTAAGAACCCCTTAAGGTGAACATAGGAGAACTAAGTAAATTGATACCCCCTTAGGGGGATAAAGGACTAAGTTGTGAAGAGATTACATCTGAATTAATATAGCTTGTCATGGAAATGAGATAGATAGCTTAACTTGCAATACTCGTAGCATACCTACACAGAAGGATTTGTGTATGGTATGGAGATGCATGTATACCTTCGATGGACTGAGGGTGATAGGTCTAACTCATCAAGAAAGATGTGACAGATGGGCTTATCTGCAGTGAAAAATTATATGCCTACACAAATGGACTTGTGATAGGGTACTTCCTGAGATATAACTTCCAGGAAAACTTAAGAGATTGAAACTAGGTAAATGTTAGTTGGATTAGGGATTCATGAAGGGTTCATATATCCCTCTCCTTAGTAAAAAAAAAAACTCTTTTTTTTTTTTTTGTATTTTCTATTTGTGTTATTTTTGGGTCATTACATTTGGTATCAGAGCTCTAGGTATGAGGGTATAGAGCTTTTGTGTGTGCTAAAATGAAACTAGATGTATCAAATGAAGGCTTGCTCAAGAAAAGGGGCTAAATATGGGATGATATTGAACACCCTAATTGTTAGAATCTAACAGGCATAAACCCCAAGGTAGAGTGGATGTTAGGATACTTTAGTATGGGCTATGGTATCAATGATACATCCTAGCGTGGGATATTACCCTAGTTAGGTTTTTAACATATATAGAAAGATAACTTTATATTATGGTTTGATTAGAGATACAACTTAAGATGGAACTGTAATCTAATATTATTTCTTGGATGGAATTAGGTTAATATGCCACCTAAGACCAAAAGAGGGAGACCTATACCTAGACAAACTCAGCAAAGTAATGTCAAAGAAGAAAACCAAGATGGGGAACCAACAAACCCCAATAGATTTTAGCGTATAACTATTATTACATTATTTAGTTAGAATATTGTTAGTGTTGTTAGGCCTAATTTATTTTGAGCTCTAGACTGTTTCTAGGATCTTATAACTATGGGCTAATTTAGTCCTAAGTTGTACTATTTATTCTATGTTTAATCAATGCAATTTACTGGTTAATATGACATGGTATCAAAGCCTGAGAGCTCATGTCCTAACTCTAGTTAGCTTATTCTTTCGGCTCGATCATAGCCTAAGAGCTCACATCCCATAGGATTTTGATAGTGATCTAAGTAGTTCCTGCCTGTTGGACTTGGAAAAACTACTAGAGGTGCATAGCCAATGGTAGGTCTAATGCTAACATCAAAATTCTAGGCGATGGATCAAATGGAATCTAACAATGGAATGAGAGATCGATCTAGGGGTAACACACCTATCTATGAGTAGGATACTATGATGACCTGACCTGTGAAGCCAGTCATCTTTGACGATGATTCCATTATTGGATCTAATAGTATTGACATGGACTACTAGTGTTGGATAGTCTTGACAATCTTGACGTGGACTATTGGACACCTAACTACGAATGGACTAGGGAGACAGACATTGGTGGACAACTGACTGTAGATCCGACTTGGTGGACATGTTGATCAAAAAATGGACAAGAGGACACCTGAAGCACGATAGACGGTCGGAGGACAATGCCACTTAGCATGATGTAGTAGAACAAAACTAACACATGACTCATGAATAGGTAGTTTTTCGGGTAGGATAGTCTACCCAAAGGTAGACATATATTAAGATATGTATAGATGTTTTTATTTTGTTATAGTTCTCCCCACCCCATGGATGTGGGATATCTATTTATTTTAAAAAAATGTGTAGTCCTTGGAGATCGTAGATGATGATTTGCAGGAGAGATCCCAATTGCAGCACACAGAAGATTTTGTTACAACCATTCACATATACTAATAAAACCTGTAGAAGCATAATTTTTTCTTTGGTTTGTGATTTAAATCACCCTGTCGAACCAGAGACGAAGTCAGGAGGCCTTGATTTTTTTTTAGCCACAGATAAGAATCGCACAGGAGAATATGTCTAGCACGAAGGAGCACCACCCCTTGGAGAAAGCAGCACCAAACCTGTAGTGGAAATTGTTATCGACAGACGATCTACCATGAAGAAATTTTGGAGAAATTTCATCTACTCTAGTTGCAACCAAAACCCACACACAACCATGGAGCTAACGACGATAGACAAATTTTTTTGGCAGAATCAGATGTTGGTTTATGGTGATAAAAAAATCACATATTGTTAGTGGACTATGATTTGGAACCGCCTTGCCAATTCATTCACTAGAAAGAAGCTGAGAAATCACTGTTGCAGACATTGAGATGGTGTTGAAGTTGTAGACACCTCATAAACACTTATTTTGAGACCATGGATCAGTAAATCTCTTCATCACTATTACAGGTGACATTCTAGTCACTAAGAAGATTTTATTTATAGCCAAAGGATACCCCTAGTGGAGCCACCTATGAAGCACAACCCGAGTGGCAACTTGTTCCCTCTATGTCAGTTGTTTGAAATGGAGGCATGTTGACAATTATCAAAGTCTCCTCACAAAAGCACAATGACGGGAGGAAATCTATACCACTCACAACAGAATCATCGATGTAGTAGTGGAAGGTCGTGGAAAAGAGTGTCACCTAGAGTGGCAGAGACACCCGATGTAAGGAGGAGCCACTGCAAAGAATTTGACACCACCACCGTGCCCAAAGAGGAGGTGTCGATGCCACATCAAGGGTGGTTGCTTCACTATTATATACAACAATTTCCTATTTTTAATCCACTGATCAGGGTAGCCCGAATGGTACTCTACTGGCTATAAGACGTTGAGGGCATACGGTCGCAGTTTCGACTCCTACCCCTTGTCAAATAAAAGTTTGTTTTTAATGTTTTTTTTATTTTTTAATATTACACAATTAAGTAATTAAATATTTTTTTTACATTCTTAATTATAATTTTTCTTTTAGAAAATTTAATTGAGAATTATTATATTTAATTACCTCACTTGTGTTTCATTAGATAATTATTAACATTTAAAAAAAAAAGGAAACTTATATACCTTTTATTTGAAGCAAACCAATTTTCATTGTTTTTGCATTAAAGGGGGCACATTTCCCAAATTGCTTGCTTTAGGCAACATTTAAGTGTACTAATGGGAAAACTGTCAAAAATTACCTAAAGGGGACAAATTTGTAATCCTTGGTACACACCATCGTCAACTTTTTTAGGCTTCATAAATAGCAATTTTTTTGTTTGAAGTCCTTATTGAAAAGGGGGGATTTTTTGGTGAATTTTTTGACATTTGCCTCAGAGGCAAGCTTTGTAAAAGCCTTTTTGAGGCTTCATAGTTGTATTTTTGCACTAAGAGGGGGGGATAAAATTTTTTTCTCTCCACCATATCCTATCTTGATATTCTCACAATGACACTGAGAGGGGGGGTGAATCAGTGTAGCAATTTAAATACAGATCTACAGCTCTTAAAAACTTAAGCAGAGAGAACTTAAAAAATAGATAAAGCAAATAAGCAAGAGAGCATTCCACAACACACGATTTAACGAGGTTCACCAGATTTGGCTACTCCTCAAAAATTAGACTGCTTGGACTCCCATCCAAATCCAGCCTTTGCAAAGCACCAACTTTACAAACAATTTATCTCACACCAACAGAAAGGAGCACCAACCCCCTAATGCCAAGCACCAACTTGGACTTTAGTTCTGAACAGATTTTATGACATAAAAATGCCTTCTCTCCAACAAGACCCTCACTGGTCTAATTCCTTTTTAACAAAAACTGCATATACTTACAGCTCTGCTATTCTCTCTTACAACTCTCTCTTCTGTATATTTTTCAGCATAATACTCTCTATACTTTTTCACAGTTCCTTTTTCCTTTTTATTCGACAAATCACAACACTCTTGCCACGTGCAGAGCTCAACCCTAACCCTAACTTCCTGCACACGAAAACATTCTTTCGGCTCTACTTACTGCACTGTTAATAGCCTTAAAAGCTTACTTACGTCTCTGACAGACTTATCTGCCCACTTTACGGCTCTAACAGCCTTTCCGGCGCTTTGTCAGTATATCCACTGTTCTGACAGATTTATCTTTTCATTTACGACTCTGACCGTCTTACCTGCCTTTTTACGGCTCTGACAATCTTACCTACGTATTTATAGTTCTGACAGCCGAACCTACTTATTTACAGCTCTGACAGCCGAACTGCCGCTCTGACAGCAGAACTACTCTGATAGCTTTTTGTCTTCTTCTCGGCATGCAAGCACGAAAACACATGTCACGAAATCGTGACACTTTTTGCCTTCGTACACTCTACTTGGCATGCACCCGCGAAAATGGAACATGTCACGAAATCGTGACACTTTTCGCTTCCTTACACTTCTCTTTGCATGCACCCATAAAAATGGAACATGTCACGAAATCGTGACACTTTTCGCTTCCTTGCACTTCTCTTTGCATGCACCCACGAAAATGGAACATGTCATGAAATCATGACACTTTCTCTTGCACTTCTTTTTGGCATGCACCAACGAAATGGAACATGTCATGAAATCATGACACTTTCGCTGCCTTGTACTTCTTTTCCACATGCACCAGAAATCGAAACATGTCATGAAATCATGACACTTTCGTTGCCTTGTACTTCTTTTCGGCATGCACCAGCGAAATTGGAACATGTCACGAAATCGTGACACTTTCACTGCCTTGCACTTCCTCCTTGACTTTGTCATGAAATCGTGACGCTTCCGCTTCCTTGCTCTTTCATTTTGCTTTTGTCGTGAAATCGTGACACTTCATCCTTCGGAGCCTTCCTCTCTGCTTATGTCGCGAAATCATGACATCTTTTCTCCTTGGCTCTTCTCTTCTCTTCAGGTCATGAAAATGTGACATGTCGTGATATCGTGACACTTTTTCTCTTGAGCTCTTCCTTATGCAATATGTCACGAAATCATGACACTTTTTATCTTGCCTTCTCTCTCCTGCAATATGTCACGAAATCGTGACACTTTTTCTCCTTAGCGCTTTCTCTTGACATCGGATCATGAAAACCCGACATGTCACGAAATCGTGACACTTTTTCTCCTTAGCGCTTTCTCTTTACATCTGATTATCGTGACACTTTTCTCCTTACCTTTTCATCGATCTGAAATACATGTCAGTGAAATCGTGACACTTTTTCTTCCTTAGCTCTTTCTCTCAAACATGTCACGAAATCGTGACAGTTTTCTTACTTGCCTTCTTTCCAAACATGTCACGAAAATCATGACATTTTTTCTCGCTTCTTTCCAAACATGTCGTGAAATCAGTGTTTTTCCTTCTCTCCAAACATGTCACGAAATCATGACAGTTTTCTTCTTGCCTTCTTTGCTTCCAACATGTCACGAAATCATGACAGTTTTTCTCGCATTTTCTCTCTCCTCCGATATGTCGTGAAATCATGACAGTTTTGCTATTTGGCTTCTTTTCCTCCTACATGTCACGAAATCGTGACAGTTTTCTTACTTGCCTTTTTCTTTGATCTTTTGAAACTGGGCCACTTCTGTCTTCTTGGAAATTCACTGTACATGCTCTGACTGACCTCTGAACTCCTGTCCACTACATCATCAATTGATCTATCTGTCTGTGTTGACAACAATGACAATACTATTTTTGCACCTTGCTCAACAATCTCCCCCTTTGGAATTGTTGGCAACACATGTGCAATTTCCTGTAATTCTTCTCCCCCTTTGACAATAATACCAAAGGGCTCTTCGTAGACTCCCCCGAGTCCATGCACAACATTCTCAAACACACAATATTATAGTTAGCAAACAATACAAACATGAGCAAACAAATATATATCAAAGGGCTGATAATCAAATATATAAATGCTCCCCCTAAGAATGTGTTCCCGAAAGCTAGTCAGTTCTTGGGTAGTGTGACCACTCCCAACTTACTGCGAAGATATTCAAAAACTTCCTTGGGCAACGGTTTAGTGAAGATATCCGCTACTTGCTCTGTAGTTGGAACAAAATCCAATTTAACCTCACCTTCTGCAACTTTATCCTTCAAAAAGTGATACCGGATTGCAATATGTTTGGTGCGAGAATGCATAACCGGATTCTTTGAAATGTTAATAGCACTGGTATTATCACATTTAACTAAAATTGGCTCTTTGAAGTTAATACCAAGATCTTTCAGGGTTTGTCTCATCCATAAAATCTGTGTACAACATGTTGTTGCAGCAATGTATTCTGCCTCGCTTATGGATAGAGAGACTGATTCTTGTTTCTTGTTGTGCCATGCTACCAACCTTGTCTCCAAGATAGAATGCACCACCACCGGTACTCTTTCTGTCATCTATACATCCTGCCCAATCTGCATCGAAATATGCAATAAGAGTGAAATCCTTACCTTTTGGGTACCATAACCCATACTCCATAGTACCCTTGAGGTACCTAAAGATCCTCTTCACAGCTGTCACATGAGTCTCTTTGGGACTAGCCAGAAATCTTGCTACCATGCATACTGCCTATAAGATATCTGGGTCTTGTAGTCGTTAAATACAATGAGGCTCCCAATCATAGATCTGTACATGGTTTGATCTACATCTGGAGATTTTTCATCCTTGCTCAACTTGCAACCTGGTTGTCATGGGAGTGCTAACAGGTTTACAATCCTCCATTGTGAACTTTTTCAGCATTTCTTTCACATATTTAACTTGAGAAATAAAAATGCCCTTTTCACTTTGGTTAACTTGCAGTCCGAGGAAATATGAAAGTTCACCAATCATAGACATTTCAAATTCTTTCTGCATTTTATTTGCTATGTCTCTACATGACTCATCATTGTTGCTGCCAAAAATTATATCATCAACATAAACAACAAGGACAATAAGTTGGCCATTGTCTATTTTGACATACAAGTTACTATCCACCATACCTTTCTTGAACCCTTGTTCAGTGAGATAGTTGTCTAGTCTTGCATACCATGCTCTGGGTGCCTGTTTCAAGCCATACAAAGCTTTCTTCAACTTGCAAACAAAGTTGGGATTATCACCGAGTTGAAAACCATCTGGCTGCTCAATATAAACTTCTTCTTCAAGATTTCCATTCAGAAATGCTGATTTCATGTCCATCTGATAAACTTTGAAATTCTTGTGGACTCGCTAAAGCCGAAACATTCTGATTGCCTCGAGTCTAGCCACTGGTGCAAAAGTTTCCTCAAAATCAATACCTTCAACTTGAGCATAGCCTTTACAGACCAATCTTGCTTTATTCCTTACAACCTGTCCGTCTTCATTCAATTTGTTTCTAAAAATCCATTTAGTACCGATTATGTTTTTATTTACAGGCCGTGGTACTAACTCCCAGGTTTTGTTTTTCTCAATCTGATCTAGTTCTTCATTTATTGCCTTCATCCAACTTTCATCTGTGCTTGCTTCAGCAATATTTTTGGGCTCAATGCTGGATAATAGGGAGTAGTTACTTACTACTCTTCTTCTTGTCTTAACACCAACCGTGGGGTCCCCTATAATTTGTTCTCCGGGATGATTTTTCTGCCACTTCCTGTTTTAAATTTATTGTTTTCTTCTACTTCTGAATCAATACTTAAATCATCCGGGTCAATTTTTTGATTCTCTTCTGTTTCCTTTTCTTCATCTCCTTCAATAACTTCTTCATAAATAGGGTAGTTTTCTTCACAACTGACAACTTGTTTCCTATCTTCATCAAATTTAACATCGGCACTGTCTACAATTTTCTTTAGCCTTTTGTTGTAGCATTTGTAAGCTTTGCTTTTTGATGAATAGCCAACAAAAATACCTTCATCAGCTCTATCTTCAAATTTACCAAGATTATCTTCAGTTCTTTTGATGTAACACTTGCTGCCAAAGACTTTGAAGTATTTTGTTGTTGCCTTCTTGCCGAACCAAAGCTCATAAGGGGTTTTGCTTTCATGTGTCCTCAACATGCACCTATTTTGGATATAAACTGCAGTATGGACTGCCTCTTTCCAAAATCTGTCTGCAATTTTGCTTTCAGTCAACATTGTCCATGCCATTTCCTGTATAGTTATGTTCTTTCTTTCTACAACACCATTCTGCTGAGGTGTCCTTGCTGCTAAAAACTATCTTCTGATCCCATATTTTTGATAGTATTCTGCAAACTCTTCTGAGATGAACTCTCCTCCTCTATCTGATCTTAAGCATTTGATCCTCTTTCCTGTTTCATTCTCAACTTGGTTTTTGAAGGTCTTGAACATTTCAAAAGCTTCAGATTTCTGCTTCAAAAAGAATATCCAGGTCATTCTGGAATAGTCATCTATGCACAACATAAAGTATTTGTCACCATTTATACTTTGTGTTCTCATGGGTCCACATAAATCAGTATGTATTAGTTCTAAAGGTTTGCTGGTAAAGTACTCCTTTGATTTAAATGTGGCTCTAGTTTGCTTCCCCTTTTGGCATGAAGCACAAATACTATTTAGAGGTTTGCCAATGGATGGTATATCTCTTACTGCCCTTTTTGAGCTTATTTTTACCAAATTGTCAAAGCTGATATGACCGAGCCTCTTGTGCCACAGCCAATTTTCATCTTCCTATCCAATTAAGCATGTTCCTTCTGAAGTCTCTGAGAGAGTATACAGGTTTCTAGAAGTCCTTGATCCAGTAGCAATCAACTTCCCACTGTTAGCTTTTCTCACTTCACAACCCTGCTTCTTAAAAATTACTTCATGACCTCTGTCATAGATTTGACTTACGCTGAGCAAGTTATGCTTCAGACCAATCACAAACAAGACTTCTTTTGAATTAATCTTTTCGTCACTGATCTTGACTGATCCTTTGCCAACTATCTTTGCTCCATCATTATTTCCAAATTTCACAGAACCACCTTCGTAATTCTGTAACTTCTCAAATTTTTGCTTGTCACCTGTCATGTGACTGGAGCATCCACTATCAAGTATCCAAGGTGCAGATTTGTTCTGTGCTTTAAAAGCAGTCTGAACAATCAAAGATTCCTTTTCTTTCTGAAGTTTCTCCTTTTCTTTCCATTCTGGTTTGATAGCAGATTTGGCTACTTGTTTTGCCTTTCCCCTTTCATTAGCATGTGCCTGTTTTTCAAGAAATTTCTTGTTTTGTTTCAACCCATTTGGTTGAGATTTTCTACCCTGATAATTATTTGCTGCAAAAGTGCTTCTACAGTTTCTTGCAATATGTCCAAAATTATGACAGTTATAACATTCAACTGCATAATCCATCAATGGAGAAAAAACATTTCTACTGGTGAAATTCCTTTGTGCTACATTATAACTGCAATCTGAAATCTTATGACCATAAGCATTGCATTTAAAACAATAACCAAAAAAGGAATGATTAAACCTGGGTGCAGGTCTTTGCCAGTTTGAAGTAGGAGCCATGAATCTTCTCCTTCTTGGATGTGTGACTTTTGTGAATCCATCTTTGTCAAGTACTCTTCTTGAGTCTGGCATTATTGCTTTCTTTGGCATGATTTGTTTTTTCTTGATCAACCCTGATCTTTTCTTCTTTCTTTATGGGTTCTACATTTAAGGCCTTTGAACCCTTTGATGATTCTCCTTCATCGAAGCCCAAACCAAATTTGATGCCGAAAGGCCTTTGGTTATTTAAAATTTTATCCAGCTTTACAGTACTTTCTTCAAACTTATGATAACAACTCAATTTCCTATTCATCTCCTCTAGCTGCATCCTTAACTTAACAATGTCTTCTTCTAGCTTGCTGCATTCATCTGTCTTTACGGTTAATTGTACTTCGAGAACTTTAGACATTTTCTTAAATTCGTCTATCTGTACTTTCAAGCTATTTATTATTTCATTGGCATCCTCAAGCTTTCTTGAAACCTTTTTATTCTTTTTCCTTTCTATGCTCAATTCTTTAAGTGCAGCAACTAACTCACCTTCCAAATAAACTTCAGCCTCATCCTCAGGTTTTTCATTACATTCTAGTTTTTCCTCTGTTATTCTTTCTTCAAATGCCATGAACAGAGCTTCACCTGCTTCTTCTTCGAAATCCTCACCGAGCGAGTCTTCAGAAGAGCTGACATTCTTGGATAAGAAACTTTTCTTCTTGAAGTTGCTTTTTTTGAAATGTGGTTTCTTCTTCCAGTCACTTCTTTCTTGGTGTGACCCTTCATCATTTTTGTTTTTCTCATTCATTGGACATTTAGTTGCAAAGTGCCCGACTCCTCCATAGTTGAAGCACTTAAATGGTAACTTACCTCTGTACTTTCCTTTTCCCTTTATTAGTTTCCTAACAAAGTTTGCTTCTATTTCATCTGAAGACTCTTCTTCTACAGATTCTTGATTAGCTTTTATATTTTTGTGTGCTTTAAAAGCAGCTTCTCTGTCTGAGGGCTTAGTTTGTCCTATTCTCATTTCATATGCAGTTAAAGAACCATGCATTTCATCCATGCTAAAAGAATTTAGATCTTTAGCTTCTTCTATAGCAAAAACTTTAGAATCAAATCTTTTGTGAAGAGTTCTTAGTACCTTTTTCATGATGACCGCATCTTCTATTTCCTCATCGAGTCCTCTAATTGCATTAATGATTCCATTGACTCTCAAGCATATAGGCCTCTATGTTCTCATCATCATTCATTTTTAATGCTTCGAACTGAGCTCGATGCGTTTGTAGCTTGGCTTCCTTGATCTTGTTGTCTCCTTCATGAATGCTCTGTAGTTTGTCCCACATGTCTTTTGCCATTTTACAGCTCATGATCCTTATCAGTTCACTGTCTACTAACCCACACATTATAGCATTCTTTGCTTTAGAGTTATTCTCAAACTTTTTCTTCTCAGTAGCAAGATCTGTTGGAGGAGTAGAGGATATTGTGTACCCACTGTCTACTCGACTCCCAAATGTCATAACCCAAAGCACATAGATAAGTCTGCATCCTGAGTCTCCAGAAAGAGTAATTAGTTCCATCGAACAAAGGAGCTTTGTTGGATGAAAATCCTTCACCACCGGCCATTGTGATTCTTCCAAGATCACCTTAGCTGATTAAGCTAGTTCAGGAACCTTGCTCTGATACCAATTGATATTCTCACAATGACACTGAGAGGGGGGGTGAATCAGTGTAGCAATTTAAATACAGATCTACAGCTCTTTAAAACTTAAGCAGAGAGAACTTAAAAAATAGATAAAGCAAATAAACAAGAGAGCATTCCACAACACATGATTTAACGAGGTTCACCAGATTTGGCTACTCCTCAAAAATTAGACTGCTTGGACTCCCATCCAAATCCAGCCTTTGCAAAGCACCAACTTTACAAACAATTTATCTAGCACCAACATAAAGGAGCACCAACCCCCTAATGCCCAAGCACCAACTTGGATTTCGAATAGATTTTATGACATAAAAATGCCTTCTCTACTACAAAGACCCTCACTAGTCTAATTCCTTTTAACAAGAACTATATTTACTTACAGCTCTGCTATTCTCTCTTACAACACTCTCTTCTGTATATTTTTTAGCATAATACTCTCTGTACTTTTTCACAGTTCCTTTTTCCTTTTTATTCGGAAAATCACAACACTCTTGCCACGTGCAGAGCTCAACCCTAACCCTAACTTCCTGCACATAAAAACATTCTTTCGGCTCTGCTTACTGCGTTGTTAATAGCCTTAAAAGCTTACTTACGTCTCTGACAGACTTATCTGCCCACTTTACGGCTCTGACAGCCTTTTCGACGCTTTGTCAGTATATCCGTTGTTCTGACAGATTTATCTTTTCATTTACGACTCTGACCGTCTTACCTGCTTATTTACGGCTCTGACAATCTTACCTACGTATTTACAGTTTTGATAGCTGAACCTGCTTATTTACAACTCTGACAATCGAACTGCCACTCTGACAGCAGAACTACTGCTCTGATACTTTTTGTCTTCTTCTCGGCATGCAAGCGCAAAAACACATGTCACAAAATCATGACACTTTTCGCCTTCGTACACTCTACTTGGCATGCACCTGCAAAAATGGAACATGTCATGAAATCGTGACACTTTTCACTTCCTTGCACTTCTCTTTGCATGCACCCGTGAAAATGGAACATGTCACAAAATCGTGACACTTTTCGCTTCTTGCACTTCTCTTTGCATGCACCCACAAAAATGGAACATGTCACGAAATCGTGACACTTTTGCTCCTTGCACTTCTTTTGCGATGCACCAGTGAAATCGAACATGTCACGAAATCGTGACACTTTCGTTGCCTTGTACTTCTTTTGCGGCATGCACCAAAAATCGAAACATGTCACGAAATCGTGACACTTTCTTTGCCTTGTACTTCTTTTCTTTATTGCAACTTTTGCCTTGCACTTCCTCCTTGACTTTGTCATGAAATCGTGACGCTTCGCTTCCTTGCTCTTTCATTTTGCTTCTGTGTGAAATCGTGACACTTCATCCTTCGGAGCCTTCCTCTCTCAAAATGACAATGTCACGAAATCGTGACATCTTTTCTCCTTGGCTCTTCTCTTCTCTTCAGGTCATAAAAATGCGACATGTCACGATATCGCGACACTTTTTCTCTCGAGCTCTTCCTTATGCAATATGTCATGAAATCGTGACACTTTTTATCTGGCCTTCTCTCTCCTGCAATATGTCACGAAATCGTGACACTTTTTCTCCTTAGCGCTTTCTCTTGACATCGGATCACGAAAACCCGACATGTCACGAAATCGTGACACTTTTTCTCCTTAGCGCTTTCTCTTGAACCTGTCACGAAATCGTGACACTTTTCTCCTTGGCACTTTCTCTTCATCGGATCAAATGTCATGAAATCATGACACTTTTCTTCGCCTTTCTCTCAAACATGTCGTGACAAATCATGACAGCTTTCTTGCTCGCCTTCTTTCCAAACATGTCACGAAATCGTCGACGTTTTCTTTCTTCTTTCCAACATGTCGATTTCTCTTCTCTCCAAACATGTCACGAAATCGTGACAGTTTTTCTTCTTGCCTTCTTTGCTTCCAACATGTCACGAAATCATGACAGTTTTTCTCGCATTTTCTCTCTCCTCCGATATGTCACGAAATCGTGACAGTTTTGCTATTTGGCTTCTTTTCCTCCTACATGTCACGAAATCGCGACAGTTTTCTTGTCGCGATATCGCGACAGTTTTCTTACTTGCCTTTTTCTTTGATCTTTTGAAACTGGGCCACTTTTGTCTTCTTGGAAATTTACTGTACATGCTCTGACTGACCTCTGAACTCCTGTCCACTGCATCATCAATTGATCTATCTGTCTGTGTTGACAACAATGACAATACTATTTTTGCACCTTGCTCAACACTATCTTGCACATAGGGGAGATATAATTTTGCAAAAACAAGGGAGGAAGACTTATAAGGTTGCATTTTTGAAAGTGACCGACACCTTAGTCAGATTATTTTTTTCAAAAATCATTGTAAAAGGTACATTTTTGGTAGAAACCGACACCTTAAAGGATGGGTAGATCAAAGAAGAAAACTATCCTAAAATTAACTAATGTTTCTAAATCAATTAAAGGTCCATACTTTTCCCCATTCATGGATGGGATATATTATCATGAAGATGGCACATTTCTCACACTACGAAATGGTGTAGATGCCATAATCAATGATTCTACATATTGTGAAGACATGCAAAAAAATGGTGTTCTAATCCCTATTGGCGCTATAATGGGCATATACATGTCATTTTTTGCTCTTGACATTGCTCAAAATAAAGTGAAAAGGGACATTAGTGAGGAAACAGAGGTAAAAACCCTAATGGTCGATGCTTGTAGTGACACAAGTGATCTTCAGCCTATGGTGGCGAATGCTTGTTGTAACACATGTGACCTTGAGCCCATGATGGCCAATGATTGTTGTGATACAAGTGACCTCCTACCTTCTATAGTAGATATCAGTTGTAGCATAGGTGATCTCATCACAGTAGTAGATTTTGCTTATGATACTAGTGACTTAAAAACTTAACCTCCTCAAAAAGAGCACCATAATATCATCAATAGCAACAAATACAATATTGTTAAAAGCATTGATGAAGATGATGAAATTGGGTGTTTTGAAAAACACACCAAAGGATTTGGATCTAAAATTATGAATAAAATGGGATTCAATGGTGAGAGATTAGGTAAACAAAAACAAGGCATTAAAACTCCTATAATGCTAAATATCAAGGTAAATCATGAAGGCCTTGGCTATTCTGGACAAGAAATTACCAGTAATTCCTTGTTTGTAAAACCTAAATATCCTACATCTCCTAAAAAACATTGTTGTAATCATTATGGAAATACATGACATGTTGTAGCTAAGTGTTAGAGATTACATCCTTGTGATTCATGTGGATGTACGAATCACTCTTCTTCTAGTTGATACAAAGTGAAAATGGCCAATAAGGTTCATATAGATTGTGGATGAATAGATATCACACAATGGACCATGATAAAAGAAATGTTGCATGGATTTTACCAAAAATGTAAAACCTATGGTAGACCCTAAGGTAAATCTAGTGACAGACCGAGTGGCAGTCCCAGAGACAGACCTAAAGACAGACCCAGAGACAAAGTTCTAGAGGTAGATCTACAGGCATATCTAAAGGCACTGATCTAGAGGCATATTCATCGATAGATCTAGAGATAGACCTAGAGGTACACTTAGATCCAGAGCTAGAGCCAGAGCCAAAGACAAAATCACGAGTCACCATTCTTTCATTTCTCTTCTTCTTCTTTACTGTATTGGGGCAGTTATATAATTTACCCATATATTGTTGTATGGGGGGGTTTTAGTGTAGCTAGTAGTTATTACATAACACAAATAATGTAATAAGGGGGGATTTTAGCGTATAGTTGTTATTACATTATTTAGTTAGAATATTGTTAGTGTTTTTGGGCCTAAGTTATTTCAGGATTTAGACTATTTCTAGGATCCTATAACTATGGGCTAATTTAGTCCTAAGTTGTATTATTTATTCTATGTTTAATCAATGAAATTTATTGGTTAATCTAATAATAGAGAGGTAGAGTATCTCACCGTACAGTCGCTACTATGTAGGATCAGATAAGACAATTGCTAGAAATGGATACAAATAAGAATTTACAAGTTTGTGGTTCAAAGATCGATCTAGAAAGTGGACTAGCTATAGAGCAAGTACAATCCAGAGCCTTAGAAGAAAAATAAATATATAGGTACATTAAAAATATTAGTATCTCTAATTTTTATGGAGAGGATGATGGTGATGCAGTGGAAGTATGGTTGAGAGAGGTGGAGGTTCACTTTACGGTTAAAGGCTACTCATCAGGAATCCAAACTTTGGGCTATGATTAATCTAGAAGGGGCTGATTTGGAGTGGTGGGAAACCCACTATGAGGAAACTAATATTGAACCCATTGATACTCCATGGGAATAATTTATAAACATATTTAAGAAGATATTCTTAACAGAGCACTTCTATACCTTAAAATATGAATAATTTGGTAGTCTCAGACAAGGAAACAGTATAGTAGAGGTGTACTATAAGAAACTTGTAAGGCTGTTTAAATATGTGCTTATTTATAATAAGAATATGTGGGTTCATAAGTTCATTCTTGTATTGGAATATAGGTTGAAGCATGATGTAGAAATGTAGGAACCTAAATCACTGTAAAAGTCATATGACCTAGCAAATAAAGCAGAGTCACACTTATGTTATAAGTATGACACCATACTTGAGCAAGATCGACAAGAGCTGAGGAAGAGGAATAGTAATGGGTTTGTAAAATGGAAGACTGAGCAAGAGTGAAAGGTCAAGAATCCCCAAAATCTTGAGAAGAAACCTTACAAGAATCAAAACAAGTTCAAGAAGAACTTTCATAAGAAGGATAACAAGCCTAATAGTACGAAACCTCAACCATAGAAGTTGCAAGCTCCAACTCCAATAGCTAAGAATTGGAATGAGAAATATAAAAAAAAAAGCAAGGAACCAAGGAAGGGTGCTACAATTATTGAGGATCTCATTACTATAATCAGTGTCCATATCAGGTGGGGACTAGCACAACTAATGCAAAAGGAAAGGAACCAAAACATTAGATCTATTCCACAATCGACAAGTAGAAGCTAGAGGGACATACCACCCCCTTACTTGTGAAAGGTAAGGTTTTCAATAATCAAGTAAATATTTTGATAGATATTGGAGCCACGGATAGTTTTATTTCATCTAGTCTAGCAAGGACTGTGTTGAAAAGGCCTAGATATTTGTCCCAAGGGTGGAAGGTTGAGTAACTCCCTTACATGCCTTTGATGTGATCCTAGGCATGGATTGGCTACATGCTCATAAAGCCTTAGTCAAATTCCAAGACCAATGGATTGAGTATTCAAAGGAAGGCATAAGAAGATTAAGAATTCATAGTAGTCAAGGGGTGTTTGAACCTCATATGTTGTCTGCTATGCAATTGAAAAAGACCCTAAAGAGGGGAGGGGTAGTGTATGTGGTATAAATTAATAAAGTGGAGGACCATGAGAAGGAGGAAATACTAAGACATCATCCAATTTTACAAGAATTTTAGGATGTATTTCCAAAGGACCTACTTGGATTACCTCCTGTATGATAATTTGACTTCACGATTGAACTTATGATAGGAGTCCTATTCATACATCCTCATATAGGATGAATCCTATTGAAATGCGAGAATTAAAGGTTCAATTGCAAGGATTGTTGAAGAAGGGTTTGATAAAACTAAGTGTGTTACCGAGTGCACCAGTTTTATTCGTGAAAAAGAAGGATGGTTCGCTGAGATTGTGTATTGATTACTAGATGCTAAATAAGGCTACAATTAAGAATAAATATCCGTTACATAGGATTTAATATTTATTTGATCAACTAAAATATGTCAAGGTGTTTACTAAGATTGATCTGAGGTCAGGGTATCACCAGTTAAGGATTCATGAGGAAGACACTCACAAAATGGTATTTAAGACTAGGTATGGGCATTATGAGTTTACGGTTCTACCCTTTTGACTAACTAATACTTGGACCAGTTTATCCTGGTATTCCTAGATGATATCCTTATATAATCTTGAGATAAATAGGAGCATGATAAACATCTTAGGATCATGTTGGAATTGTTGAGGGAGAATCAACTTTATGGAAATATGGCTAAGAGAGAATTTTGTCCCAGAGGTATGATAGCTTGGACATGTTATATCAACAAAAGGGATTTTTATGGATCCAGAGAATATTGAGGCTATTCTAAATTAGCCACCCCTACTAATGTGACTGAAGTATGAATTTTCATGGGGTTAACGGGCTATTATAGACATAAAGGACTACTCCAAGATTTTTGGACCCATAATAGACCTTCAAAAGAAGAGGAAAGAATTCAAGTGGATAGAAAAGTGTGAGGTTGCCTTCATACTACTAAAGCATAAGCTTACTACTGCATAGATACTAAAGGTTAGCTATCCTCAAAGAGACTTTTTAGTGTGCACTGATGCATCAATAGAGGGGTTGGGTGGGGTACTCTCACAAGAGGATTCAGTAGTGCCATATACTTCAAAGAAGCTAAAAAGACATGAAGTTAATTATGCTACTCATGATTTAGAGCTATCTGCAATGGTGCATGCTTTAAAGGTTTAGCACCACTACTTAGTGGGGAGACCCTTTGAATTGAAAATCGATCATCAAAGTTTGTGGTACATATTCACCCAACCAATACTCAATGCAAGATAGAGAAGATGGATAAAATTTCTCGTTGAGTACGATTTTGAGATTGAGTACATAAAGGGAAAAGAGAATAAGGTAGTGGATTCTTTGAATAGAAGGAAATATATAGCAACCATAACTAGAATTCACATGGACCTAATGGATTGAGTGAGGTAGGAGCAATCTCAGGATGAGTATTGCCAAGGAATTCAAGCCAAAATGGATAGAGATCCTAAAGGAAATGAGGAATTTAGTATGAAAGATGACTTTTTGTGTTATAAGGGAAGGGTCATCATACCAAAGTTGGGTAATTTGAGGAACTTGATAATGCAAGAAGCTTATAGATCTCCTTATTCTATTCATCTGGGAGGAGCCAAAATGCGAGAAAACATGAAAAGAACCTTATTTTGGGTAGGTATGAATAAGGACATCACGAATTTTGTTGCTCGATGTCTTGAATGTTAAAAAGTCAAGGCATAATGCTAGCATCCTACAAGAAAAATTCACCTACATGATATACCTATGCAAAAATTGCAGGTTATATCTATGTATTTTATCATGGATTTACCCAAAACATGGTACCAACATGATGTCATCTTTGTAGTGGTCAAAAAATTGACTAAATTTGCCCAGTTCATATTGGTAAATACCAAGGACGATGCTCAAGTAGTGGCTAGTAGATTCATCAAAGAAGTATTTGTTGGTTCGTCTTTCATACACACCCTGTGAAGAATGAGCTTAAAATACCGATAACACTTATACGGGATAAATCCCACTCACTTTAGGATCTTGGTGGTTATCCAAGGTGTGAGTTATAGATTTGGGTCGAATGTCTATTCACTCTTTTCCGCTTCTAGAATAGTTTCAAGTGGACTGTCTGTTACCTTACAATGGGCTCGACCTTTGTTTAATAATGTTTTAGTGGTTGTTACCTTTGTAGACTATCAGGTTTACAATGAGTTCTTTGATATAGCTCTCTATGTTTTAGCAGATTAAATAAAATACAAATTTGAAAGACAATAAAAATGAATCATTTAACAGTGGAACAGAGAGAGTAGGGTAGGGCAGAAAAGAGAAGTTTATCTAACTTAGCTGCAAAATCAAAACCACCAATTTCAGTTATACTATTTAGCTTCACAATAAAACCAATCAAAGAGGAAGGTGTCCAGCTTTCTAAGATCACCTTCTACTAAGAGCATAAGACAGAAATAACATAGATCTAAGAGAAAATCATAAACAAAAGGGAAGTCGGTGTCAACTGGTATCTATCACCAGTAGCTTAGCTCGCATAGTGAGGATAGAGCAATTAGAACAGACCTAAACCTTAAATCTCTAACTTTCCTTAGCATATAACAAACAGAATGAAGCTTAGTAGCATATTCAATCTTGATAACACAGATTCACAACCAAAATAAATAGAACTTTAGTGAGACGAAAATAGAAGAAGATGCACTTATCGAAATTCAAAAGAGATTAGGCTCCTGGCCACGCTATCACAGAAAAATGATTTCACACCAACCCCAGGTCCAGAACAAAGCGTTCAAACAAGATTTACAAGAAATTGTTCAAGTGTCTTTTATTCCAAGTTTTTGCATCCTTACTTTACATTCAAAATAAGTATATATAGACTCAGGACAAACCCTGATCTTTTCAAAATATCTTCTTCCAAATATCTAAATCCTATCATAAAAATCTCACCGCTGAAGCTTTAAAATATAAGGCATTTTTATATAGAGTTTTGATAAGCCCTAATTACTCTAAAAATCTTCACGTGGATCTTGCCATGAATGGAGAAGATAAGATTTGCTTTGATCCTTATCAAATGGACACCTGCATGTGAATGTATGTTCTTCTTTCGATAAGGTGTCAGAGCATCTCATTAATTCTTCTGCAAAACTTGGATGAGTCACTGAATTATGAGGCCTTCTATCTTCACACCGTTGTCTTTGTTTGGTTTGAGCCGAGATTCTCTGTCCACCATTACTTTTGCCATAAATTTTCTTGGCAACGTATCCACTGATAAATTCCTTGAAACCTATCTTTCGCGACCAGATCTGCAAAATCTGGATGAGTCACTGAATCGCCATAAATTTTTTGAGCAAATGAATCTACCGGTGAATTCCTTGAAGTCTGTCTTTCTCGCCATAACTTTCGCCATTATGCAACTGTCAGATCTGTTTTTGCAAAAAGAAACACAGAGGTTAGATTTTTAATGCTTTTCATTTTACTTAATTAATTGATTTGGACTATGTTGAAATGCTTCTACTTCCTTTTGGATAGGTGATGCCATGAAACCAAAGCATGTCACGAAATTGTGACATTTTCTTCAAGTTATTTCTTCCTTGCTTGTGCCATCGCGAAAATGGAACATGTCGCGATATTGTGACATTTCCTTCACTTCACCTCTTTTCAGCTTTCACCTTCCAAAAATGGAACACGTAGCGATATCGCGACATTTCCTTCAGCTCTCTTCTTTTGTCACTTCTTTGTCGCGAAATCGTGACATGTCGCAAAATCATGACATTTCCTCCACAGCCTATTTCAGTTCTCGCCATCGCAAAAATGGAACATGTCACGATATCGCAACATTTCCTTCACTTTGCCTCTTTTCAGCTTCTTTGTCATGAAATCGTGACATGTCGCGAAATCGTGACATGTTCCCCACTTTGCTTCTGCCTTAGCTTCCTTGTCACGAAACCGCGACATGTCGTGAAATCGCGATGTTTTATTCATTTAGCTTCTGCCTTGGCTTCTTTGTCACAAAATCACGATGTGTCATGAAATCACGACGTGTCATGAAATCGTGACATGTTCCCCACTTTGCTTTTGCCTTGGCTTCTTTATCGCAAAACTGCGACATGTCACGAAATCGTGACATGTCACGAAATCGTGACATGTCACGAAATCGCGACGTTTTCTCCACTTTGCTTCTGCCTTGGCTTCTTTGTCGTGAAACCGCGACATGTCACGAAATCATGACATTTTCCCCACTTTGTCTCTTTTCTCACTTCTTCCTTTCGAAAATGGAACATGTCACGATATCGCGACATTTCCTACCCTTCTTGCTTTTTTGGCTTTGCCCCTCCAAAAATGGAACATGTCGTGATATCGTGACATTTCCTACAAGCTTTTCTTCCTAGATTTTGCCTTCGTGAAAATGAGACATGTCCAAAAATGTAATATGTCACGAAATCGCGACGTTTTCAAAAATGGAACATGTCGCGATATCACGACGTTTCCTACACTTTGCTTCTGTCTTAGCTTCTTTGTCGCGAAATCGCGATGTTTCCCTCACTTTGCCTTTTTTCTCACTTCTTCCTTCCAAAAATGGAACATGTCATGATATCGCGACATTTCCTACCCTTCTTGCTTTTTTGGCTTTGCCCCTCCGAAAATGGAACATGTCGCGATATCGCGACATTTCCTACAAGCTTTTCTTCCTAGCTTTTGCCTTCGCAAAAATGAGACATGTCTGAAAATGGAACATGTCGCGATATCGCGACATTTCCTACAAGCTTTTCTTCCTAGATTTTGCCTTCGCAAAAATGAGACATGTCCAAAAATGGAACATGTCACGAAATCGCGACGTTTCCGAAAATGGAACATGTCGCGATATCGCGACGTTTCCTTCACTTTTTCTTTCACTTTGCAAATTCTCCAAAAATTGTAGGTTGATTCCAATGACTTTGTCCATCTGCATTTTGCATTTTTACATATTGGTGAAGGATCTTCCTTACTCAAAAATTATTTTAACATTTAAAAAGTGAATTTTAAATTGCTCGAGAATGATCAGCTTCACATGGTGTAGAAAAAATGATGAAAATTCAAAGTGCTCAGAATTTGATGAAACTTTACAAGTATCTATAAAAGCCCAAAGGGTATCCCAATTTGCAAACGAAACTTAAAAATTCATCATGGATTAAGAGAATATGCATTTAGAAATTTTCTAGGGCAGAAATGGAAACTGCTATTTCTAAATTGAAATCAATGCCATATGCAAGTAGACTTGGTCACTTTGATGTAGGCGAAGTTTGGAAAAGGATGCAAGCAAAATTTGGAATTAAAATCCGAAAAACATCAAGAGGGTCCCTGTGGAACAAATGAATATTAAACATTTTCAAAGGATGGAATTTCATTTTTTAGTGGGGGTGTGTTGCTTCTCAACAAATGGCGATATCTACGGGGAAAATAGTAGCACTATTTAGAATCCATAACTCTAGTTTCAAAACAATTTAGACTATGTACCATGCTTTACCACAAATATTTTCTAAAATAATTTAACTACTATATGTTAGCTGTTAAATTTACCCAAGGACATACTAGGTTGAATCACTCAAGGAAGATTTTGATGTGCGGTTATAAGCGTATAAAAAATTTCTTCAAGGAAGATAAGGGCTTCGACTGCTCACTGTGGATTGATCAGCTATTTAGATTGTGCAGGGGAAACCGAGTAGAGCTTTGTTTACTAGTTTAGCCTTTTACAACCTTGACAGAGTTACTCTTTAGATTTTCACGACCCTAATTCATCACTATGAGGTGGCATTTATAGCCTGGTGAACATGTTTGAGATGTATCCTTTTGGAACCTTGGCTATGTGCAAAAAATAATGTCGGTTTTATGTTGGCTTGCCCAACTTTCACCTTCTATCTCTTTTTTCTTTTGAAAGATACTGATAGTTGGAATGCCTTGCTCTCTTTCTCTTTTTTTTTTTATATATTCATCGAGCAATTGATCGACTAACTGTTTCAACCCGGGTACCAATAGCTTTCTTGGATACTTTGATGTAATTCTATGAATCGAATTCCCCTCTCCTGACCAACTTTTCTTGGATTCCTTGGGAGTTCTTCAGCCAAACAGCATAGTAGTTTCTTTATAATCAAAATAATTGTGGCAAGCAAGCTACCAAATTCAATTATCTTTCTATTGTTGTTCTAAATAACAAGTAGTTCCACTTTTTAGCTCTAGCAGACTATCTCTTAAATGTTAAATAAAAGGAAACAAAAATGAAAACACACTAGGCCAATTTTAAATGTTGATTTGTGTTTTCTTTGTTTAGGCAAAAGCTCAAACAAACGGGATTAAAAGAAACTAAAGAGGAGAGAGAAAGGCCACCAGTTAAAGACAAAATTGCACAAACCTTAAAATATAACACACAGTACTTCAAACTTTAAAAATAAAACAAAATAAAAACACACTACTTCACACTTTATTTACAATATATACATATGCACAAAGTCCCTTCAATCACTCAAAAAATGTAGCAGATGGAACAGCAGAGAAATAATGCTTCATATGTTGACCATTGACAGGAAGGTTCAAAAAATTAACCTCCAGGTCTTGTAGATGAAACACATTGTTACCTAAGATTTCGACAATCTAGTATGGCCCTATCCATAGAGGTTGCAACTTGGTGTGTTTACCTTTCTTTTCATGGGCTTTGTCCCATAGAAGCACCAGGTCTGCAAGTCTGAAGGATTTTACTCTGGCTCTTTTATCAAACCAACGCTTGACTATCTCTTGGTGTCGACTAAAATGCTCCAGGGCTTGAAGTCATTCATCCTGTAGATTAATTAAGTCTACTACACGAGCTTCTGCATCTGCATGATCATCAAAATAATCCATAGCAAATTGATAAGTAGGCAATTTTAAAGATATAGAAATGATGGGCTAGGTACCATACAACAAAGCAAATGGGGAAGTCTTAAGGGCTTCTTTATGTCAGATCCTGTCAGCCCAAAGTGCATACTTTAATAGTGAGTGCCATTGTCTGGGTTTGTCTACAGCTGACTTCTTGATGGCATTCATCAAATTCTTATATGTGGACTTAGCTAGCCCATTGCCTTGGGGATAATAGTTGGATGAAAATTTTATAACTATCCCCCTCTGGTATGCCCATTATGCAAATTTGAATGACTGCAAAGCTGGTCCGTTGTCGCACACCAAGTTCAAAGGAACTCCAAGCTTGGTTATGATGTTTGACTCTAAAAATCAGATCACCTCATGGGTTGTACTCCTCATGGTGGCTGCTGCTTCAACCCATATTGTACAATAGTCAGTGGCTGTTAAAACATACTTGTGTCCTACTGATGAATTTGGGTTTATTACACCCACAAAGTCAAGTCCCCATTGCATAAAAGGTTTTTCTATTATAACAGGTTGTAATGGTAGAGCTCGATTAACCTGCTTGGATGCAAAAATCTGACACTGTTGGCAAGTTCTCACATGCTGATGTCCATATTTAAACAACGTAGGCCAGTAATAGCCTGCTCTCAATATCTTATGTGTAGTAGCCAAACCTGAGGAATGCCCTACTCCTAAATTTTCATGAAAACTAGACATCACCTCGTTTACTTCATTCTGAGAAATGCATCTTAAGAATATGCCAGCATAGTTTTCTCTATACAAGTTGCCTCCTCTAAGTAGAAAATGAGCAGATTTCAGCTTTAGTGCTCTTATTTGAGTTCTATTTAGGTGAGGTGGACAAATTCCAAACCTCAGCAGATGAATGACATCTCCATACCAATCATCCTCCCTAGAATCTAGCTGATTAATCTCTGTCTCTAGAGGTATTTCAGCAATATGTCGGGACAAACCAAGTCCTCTGATTAATTTTGCAGGCCAGATTTCTAAGTCATATTCCTGCAGTCTCATGGCCCAATTACCTCTTAACTCACCCAATTCATCTTGGCTTAATAAATATTTGACAACTGGATCAGGAACTATAGCATGGACTTTGCTCCTCAATATGTAATGCCTGAATAGCTTGACTGCTCTTACCAAGGCATAGGCTTGCTTATCCAAGCGAGATTATTTTAGCTCAGCACCCTTTAAGTTGGTACTTTTGAAAGCAATCGGGTGCTCCCCCATTTACCTTAATTGGGTTAAAATCGCTGCAAGTGTGTGTTTAGAAGAAAAAGAGTACAAATAAAAATCTGCAATGAAATCTGGGCTCACCAGTACTGGAGCTTGCTTGATTGCAGATTTGATCTCTTGGAACACTGCTTTGGCTTCTGTTGTCCAGGAAATCTTAGCAGTTTCCTTCAACATGTTATTTAGCGGCTTGACTATTTATGCAAAACCAGAGATGAATTTTTTGACAAAATTAATTTTCCCAAAAAATGATCTTAACTCTTTCTTCGAGTTAGGAAAAGGTATCCCTGATATGGCTTCAACTCTCTCAGGATCCATGGAAATGCCATCTTTGGTGATTAAATGCCCAAGGATTTTTCCTTCAGTTACACAAAAAACACATTTCTTTGGGTTTAGAGAAATACCAAACTCTCTGCATTTGTTGAATATGGATTCCAAGTGCTTTACATGGTCAAACCAGGATTTAGAGAAAATTTTCAAGTCATCCATGTAGACAACGATGCACTTACCCATAAGGCCTTTGAAGGCATGATCCATTGCACGTTGAAAGGTAGCTCTAGCATTTATTAATCCAAATGGTATTCTCTTGTAAGCAAAGGTTCCCCACTTAGTCGTGAAGGCAGTTTTCATCCTGTCTTCCCTTTCAACCAGTATCTGGTTGTACCCCAAAAATCTATCTAAGAAAGACACCATTTCTAAACCATTCACAATTTTTAGAACATCATCCATGGAAGGTAAAGGATAATTATCCTTTTGAGAAGCCTTGTTCAAGTTTCTAAAATCTACACATAAGCGGATTTCCCCATTCTTTTTTTTGATTGGTACTAATTTGGCTACCCAAGTAGAATGTCTAATGGGAAAAATAATGGCAGCACTCAATAATTTCTCCACCTCCTTTCTGATGAGTGGTTCCAAAAAAGTGTTGACATGCCCATGTTTCTATCGAAAGGGTTTGCAAAATTCCTTTAAAGGTATTATATGGGTGTAAAATTTTGGATCAAAAACCTTTAGGTCTTTATAAGACCAGGCCATAACATCTTTGGACCTGTGAAGGAATTCAATCATATTCTTTTTAATTTTAGGGTCACAAGCTTTGGCTAACTTAAGGTGTCTGGGATCTTCCTCAGTTCCAACATTTAGTTTCTCAGTCTCACTGCCTGCTATATCAGTAGAATTTCCAAAGCTCCCTCTTTGTTTAATTTGGTCAACATCAAACAGTCGCTCAAGTTATACCATTCCTTTGGGAATCCTATTGTCTTTCAACCTCATTATCCCTTTTTCATCATCAAACTGTTCCAAAATAGTATCCTTTTGACCATCATCAATTATAGCATTTTCAAATGCATTGGTATTCTGTAAAAAGTCTATAATTTGCTGGTCATCAGAAAATACTTGAAAATTGTCTACATTATCTAGAACTGAAGGACAAGGGATTAATTTGTTTAAAAAAAAATTCCATCTGAACTCCTACAATGGCTTCAGATTTGCGGCTGATGAAGCTAAGACATCTACAAGTGAATTCTCTTCTCTTGAAATGTGAGTCAGATTAAAAGCATCAAAATCCTTTATGAGATCCCACGCTCGGTGTTTATATCTTTTTAGGTAAGATGCCTTGCATTGAAATTTACCTCTAACCTGATTAGCCACCAACTCTGAATCTATGAAAACATGGATATTTTTTACCTCTTTATCTAAAGCAAATTTTAATCCCAGCACTAATGCTTCATATTCTGCCAAATTATTTGTGCAAGGAAACTGCAAGCGATAAGACATAAAATAAGTCTGATCTTTAGGTCCTTTAAGAACTGCCCTTGTACCAAAACCTTGCTTAGATTTAGCTCCATCGATATGAAGCATCCAAACTTCATTATCATGATCAGGATGAGCTTCAATAGGTTTCCCTTTTTGTGTAGTTGTCAGATTATAAACCCCGATATCTACATCTGCAATATTAACAGTCTCATTCTTGGCATTATACTCAGTAATCACGTGTTTATACCTAGGTTCCCTTTCGATCCTTAACTGATTTGCAACACCCTTCCAAGGTAACCACATATGTGAGAAATCAGTCACCAAGTACCCATTCAGAGACTTTGACCAATATTTGCTTAGAAGCATTTCGTATCCCACTAGAATATCTACCACCTGAGTATCGATTTTGTGTTGTGCTCTTGGTTCATATGCTAGCTGGATGTGTATATTCTGAAGTTCACCCACCACCTTAACCTCAGTTTTATCCAGTTGGATGACTCTTCTCTTGGATTTCATAAGGGTTAAACCCAACTATTGGTATATGGCTAGAGGCATGACATTGGCTGAAGCACCAGAATCTACCAGACAATTATGTAGATTCTTCCCAAATATACAGATAGTTAGCAGGAAAGGCGAAACTTCTATCCTTTCTTTATACATGGCTAAGTTTGCATTTGAAATTTTCTTCCCCTTTTCTAGAGGTTTGGCATTAGGCTCAGAATATGTCTTGATCAAATTATCTCTTTGTTCAGTAATCTGGGCTAACTCATGAAGAGTGATGTTAGCCTTGATCTTCTTCATATCTTCCACTATATTGTACCCCTTATTGAGTGGAACAAAAAATCCACTTGGTACTCTTGGATCTCCTCCCTTGGGTGGAGGTGGGTTATTAGTTGGGGATGGATCTGAAGGAATATTATGGGAGTTGTCCGGAGGTGTGGATGTAGTATTAGGCTCCAGATTTTTGTTTCGAATATTATAGTTGTCCCTTCTATATTGTTGAAACGCTTGGACTTCATCCATAGGCATCTCCACAACATTCTCTGATTCATCTAGAAAAGTGAAATAATCCAACACCATAGCTGCACTATGTTTGGATGAACCTAGACTATTAGTATTTCTTTGGTTTTCAGGAAAAACCAACTCACCAGATAAAGCTTCAAAGGCATTGCAGAACTCCAAACAATCTAATTCCCCATGCTGCGATGTTCCATGTATCCTACACCAGTTGGGCAAATCTAAGTCACAAATATTCACTTCATGCCCCTTGCCTTTATAATCCTTATTGGGCTCATACAATGGTCTATTGAATCTATTATGTTGATAAGGAAATCTATTTGAGTTGTCTCCAGTGGACACTTGCCTTTTGAAACTTAAAAAGTCATTTTCCAACTTCTATACCATCTTTGAGACTTCTGCAACTCTTGTTTTATCAGAGTATTTTTCTGTATTCTGTATTTTTTCAGTATGTGTTACAGCTAATGGATTTCCATTCAATGGAGTTTGACATGATGGCAACATTATTTGATGTGGAATAGGATTCAATACCGGGGTATTTTGTGTAACAAAGGGAGTTAGAGGAGCATTCAAAGGTTGAGGTCCTAATTGTCTTTCAAGAACCAAAGCTTCTCTATATGCCTCTGTTAGATTACTAATATTAGCATCCATTTTTAGGAAACTAGAAGTCACTAGATCTAGGGAATTCTTGAAAATTTCCAAGGCTAGATCTGCAGTCGGCACGTAATGACCCGTCAATCTACCATAAGCCTTTTGAAACCTGACATTGAAAGATCTGACGGTCTCATTAATTCCTCTTTTAATGCTAGAGAACTTTTGATATAACACACTGGGGTCAATCACTTCCCCAAATTTTGATACAAAAACTTTCGCTAGGTCATTCCAACTTGTAATAGAATCATTAGTAATATTTAAAAACCAGTCATATGCTCCCTCATAGAGAGTAAATGGGAATAACCTACAAGCCACATCTTCATGCTGCACATTTAACAACTTCAAAGCATTTTTATATGCCACTAGATGTTCCTCTGCTGTACTAATTCCATCATGCTTGTAAGTCGAAAGATACTTCTTAGGATTTCTGGGCAGATCATGCATTGCACCAGGAATATTCAAAGCAGTGGAACCCAACCAGTTTGCCATTACTACCTGATTAACTATGATATTTTGAGTTGCATTTGGAGGAACTACAAGGGGTGACAACACTATGTTAGACAAAGACTTGGCCTTTCTGAGGCTGCTTCTCCTTGGGGTCTCTAATTCAGGCACAAGGAGCTCTCCAGCTCTGGAGTGGGACCTGGTTACTCTGTAAGTAGAATCCAGATTTTCACAAACAACTTACAATCTTTAACAAATACTGAATGAAGGTTCAGTAGGCCCTCCTTCTAGCGCTAATTTTAAATGTTGGTTCGTCTTTCATACACACCCTATGAAGAATGAGCATAAAATACCGATAACACTTATCAAAGTGAGGGAAACGTCACAATTTCGTGACATGTCACGATTTTGTGACATGTCATGGTTTCGCGACAAAGAAGTCAATGCAGAAGCAAAGTGTAGGAAACGTCGTGATATCACGAGATGTTCCATTTTTGGAAACATCACGATTTCATGACATATTCCATTTTTGGACATGTCTCATTTTTGCGAAGGCAAAAGCTAGGAAGAAAATCTTGTAGGAAATGTCGCGATATCGCAACATGTTCCATTTCGGAGGGGCAAAGCCAAAAAAGCAAGAAGGGTAGGAAATTTCGTGATATCGCGACATGTTCCATTTTCGAAAGGAAGAAGTGAGAAAAGAGACTAAGTGAGGAAAACATCATGATTTTGCGACATGTCGTGGTTTCGCGACAAAGAAGACAAGGCAGAAGCTAAGTGAAGAAAACATCATGATTTCGTGACATGTCATAGTTTCGTGACAAAGAAGCCAAGGCAGAAGCAAAGTGGGGAACACATCGCGATTTCGTGACATGTCACGATTTTACGATATGTCATGGTTTCGCGACAAAGAAGCCAAGGCAGAAGCTAAGTGAAGAAAACGTCACAATTTTGTGACATGTCATGATTTCGCAACATGGCACGATTTCGCGACAAGGAAGCTAAGGTAGAAGCAAAGTGGGGAACACGTCGCAATTTCGTGACATGTCGTAATTTCGTGACATGTCGCGATTTCACGACAAAGAAGCTAAAAAGAGGCAAAGTGAAGGAAATGTCACGATATCGCGACATGTTCCATTTTCGCAATGGCGAGAGCTGAAAGAGGCTAAGTGGAGGAAATGTCACGATTTTGCGACATGTCACGATTTCATGACAAAGAAGTGACAAAAGAAGAGAGCTAAAGGAAATGTCGCGATATCGCTACATGTTCCATTTTTGGAAGGCAAAATCTGAAAAGAGGCGAAGTGAAGGAAATGTCGCGATATCACGACATGTTCCATTTTTGCAATGGCACAAGCAAGGAAGAAATAACTTGAAGAAAAGGTCATGATTTCATGACATGCTTTGGTTTCATGGCATCACCTATCCAAAAGGAAGTAGAAGAATTTCAACACAGTCCAAATCAATTAATTAAGTAAAATGAAAAGCATTAAAAATCTAACCTTTGTGTTTCTTTTTGCAGAAACAGATCCGACAGTTGCATAATGGCGAAAGTGATGGAGAGAAAGACAGACTTCAAGGAATTCACTAGTAGATTCATTTGCTCAAAAAATTTATGGCGAGTCAGTGACTCATCCAGATTTTGTAGATCTAGCCATGAAAGACAGGTTTCAAGGAATTTATCGATGGATACGTTGTCGAGAAAATTTATGGCAAAAGTAATGGTGGACAGAGAATCTCAGCTCGAACCAAACAAAGACAGCGGTGCGAAGATAGAAGGCCTCATAAGTCAGTGACTCATCCGAGTTTTGCAGAAGAATTAATGAAATGATCTGACACCTTATCGAAAGAAGAACATACATTCGCATGCAGGTGTCCATTTGATAAGGATCAAACCAAATCTTATCTTCTCCATTCATGGCAAGATCCACGTGAAGATTTTCAGAGTAATTAGGGCTTATCAAAACTCTATATAAAAATGCCTTATATTGTAAAGCTTCAGTGGTGAGATTTTTATGATAAGATTTAGATATTTGGAAGAAGATATTTTGAAAAGATCAGGGTCTGTCCTAAGTCTATATATACTTCTTTTGAATGTAAAGTAAGGATGCGAAAACTTGGAATAAAAGACACTTGAACAATTTCTTGCAAATCTTGTTTGAATGCTTTGTTTTGGACCTGGGGTTGGTGTGAAATCATTTTTCTGTGATAGCATAGCCAGGAGCCTAATCTCTTTCGGATTTCGATAAGTGCATCTTCTTTTGTTTTTGTCTCACTAAAGTTCTATTTATTTTGGTTGTGAATCTGTGTTATCAGGATTGAGTATGCTGCTAAGCTTCATTCTGTTTGTTATATGCTAAGGAAAGTTAGAGATTTAAGGTTCAGGTCTGTTCTAATTGCTCTATCCTCACTGTGCGAGCTAAGTTGTTGGTGATAGATACCAGTTGACACCAACTTTCCTTTTTTTTATGATTTTCTCTCAGATCTATGTTATTTCCGTCTTATGCTCTTAGTAGAAGGTGATCTTAGAAAGTTGGACACCTTCCTCTTTGATTGGTTTTATTGGTGGTTCTGATTTTGCAGCTAAGTTAAATAAACTTCTCTTTTTTGCCATACCCTACTCTCTCTGTTCCACTGTTAAATGATTCATTTTTATTTTCTTTCAAATTTGTATTTTATTTAATCTGCTAAAACATAGAGAGCTATATCAAAGAACTCATTGTAAACCTGATAGTCTACAAAGATAACAACCGCTAAAACATTATTGAATGAAGGTCGAGCCCATTGTAAGGTAACAGACAGTCCACTTGAAACTATTTTAGAAGCAGAAAAGAGTGAATAGACATTCGACCCAACTCTGTAACTCACACCTTGGATAACCAACAAGATCCTAAAGTGAGTGGGATTTATCCCGTATAAGTGTTATCGGTATTTTATGTTCATTCTTCATAGGGTATGTATGAAAGACGAACCAATAGTATTCTTATTGCATGGGTTTCCTGAGGTAATGTCTCATATAAAGACTCCAAATTCACTTCTAAATTTTGGAAATCCCTTCATAGTGCAGTTGGTATGAAATTGAATATGGGTTCAACATACCACCCTAAAACTGATGGTCAAATAGAGCGAGTAAACCAAGTTTTGGAAGACATGCTTCGCATGTACTTCATGGATCACAAATCTCAATGGGAAGATTGCCTACCTTTGGTAGAGTTTGCCTACAATAATGGACATCACTCCTCACTAGGAATGGCACCTTTTGATGCCTTGTATGGGTGAAAGTTTAGAACACCATTATCTTGGGACAACCTATAGGATCGAGTTGAGATTGGACCAAAAATGGTCAAGGTAATGGAAGAGCAGCTAAAATAGATTAGGCAAAGGCTTAAGGAAGTTACGGATAGACATAAGAGTTATGCAGATCTAAAAAGGACTCCAAGAGAGTATTCTATTGGAGATAAGGTGTTATTAAGGTTTAAGACAAAGAAAAGTGCTATCAAATCCATGAAGTTGGATCCACGTTTTGTGGGACCCTTTGAGATCACAGAAAATATTAGTTTGGTGGCATACCGACTTGCATTACCACCTAATATGTCCAAAATCCATGACACCTTCCACATATCCGTGCTTATAAAATATGTTGCTAACCCTGAACATGTGTGGGATGTTTCTAATTGTTATATGGTAAATTCGAAGGCCATTAAAGTCCTATCGGTGAGGATTCTTAAGTTTCATTCTAAATATATACAAAATAGGACTCTCGAATAGTGTAAGGTCCAATAGGACCAGTTCTCTAAGAAGAATTTCACTTGGGAGAAAGTGGAGGTTATGCAAAAATATTTTCCCTTTTTGTTTGAAGCTGTATGATGTAATAGTTTTATTTTATGTAATAAAAAAAACAAAAGTTAAACTAGAAACACCGAGGATGATGTTTAATCCTAGTGGGAGAGGATGTCATGACCCTCCCTAGCTGACTTTATGGTACAATAAAACAATGTATTAACCTATGATGTGGTGATACCTCGTTTGAAAAATGGAATCAACTATATGATGTTTAGTTTATTTATAAGGGTATGTTATCACTAACATATTGCCAAGTGTGCCGGATCAGGTACACTTGTAGGTGGAACAAGTAGAGTCACCCACCAGAAACGAGGGTAGCAAAGATCAGGGGAAATGATGATTAAGGTACTCGAAGGTAACATGGATAGATACCTTCATATAGGCATGCATTGATGGAAGGGATAATCATCGATGGCCGATCACCTTGAGCTTTATTTAATAGCCTAGTAGCTATCATAAAATCTTTGGCTAAGATGGGTGATCGGGTTGATGGAATGATTCCCTCTTTGTTGTTGTACAAATTTGTTTTCTCTGTATTGCATCATGGCTTGAGTAGATTAATGTTGGGTTTTATGTATGAGAACAACTGCAAGATGTATATAAATGCATAAAGTAAATTTTCATGTTGAATCATAAGTAAAGCATCATCCTTATGAAAGAAAATAAATTAAATGCATATGTTGAATGAAGATTCCTCTAAATTAATTAATGAAGTTTAAATAAATAATGTTTGGATCATTTGAGCTCATTAGTAAACTTCTTTGTAATTAATAAATTATTTTGCAACTAAATTAATTAGAGGTGTGCATTTTAATGATAATAGAGGATTCATTAAAAAACTTTAATTAATTGAATTGAATGAAAGAGAATTCATTTTTTTAAAAAGACTATATATAATAACATATATCATTTATTTAAAAATAAAAAACAATAAATATATTGTGAAGTAAAAGTAATATATTTAAATATTGATAAATATCATAAGAATGATATTTAAAAAAAAGGACCATTCTTCGTCTTTTAAAAATAAAATGTAATCATCCCTTTCCTATGAAACGAACCCTATGAAATAGCCTACAAGGCTACTAATTTCTAAATGTGGAAAATATGGGGAGAACACACAAGGGATAGGGTACACTGCATTGAAGAGCGGAGGTGGAAGACAAGGGCTCGGGGTTCGAGTGGATGGCGGATGAGCCACCTGGGTGGACAAGGTAAGGAAAAGAGAGATGGACAGAGGGAGGGGGAGAGCATACAGATGGGGAGAGATCAAGAACAGAGATGCAGACGCAAATGAGGGATAGAGATAATGGGAAGAACACACCAGAGGCTGAGGAAGGCTGCTAGATATCACCATCTTTCCAATCTCCATATGAGTTAAGGTTGGGTTGCTTTAAATATAGAAATCAATTTTAATTTTCATGGGATTGTTGCATATAAGCGCTATGCGCTATGTTTTTGAAAAGGATCTCTCTTATGTTGTGAAAGTGTTGTGTGTTATGTGTTTTGGAATCTCTCTTATGTTGTGAAAGTGTTGTGCACTATGTGTTTTGGAATCTCCCTTATGCTATGAAAGCGTTGTGTGCTATGTGGTTTGTAATCTTCCTTATAATGTGTGAAAGCATTGTGCACTATGTGTTTGAGAGAACCTCCTTATGCTATGTGAGCATTGATCGCTATGTGTGTTATGAAACCACCATGTGAATAGAACTGGGTGCTAACAAAAGCCACCTTGTGGAAGCGCTATGTGTGTGTTGTGAAACCACCATGTGAAGAGTGTTGTATTTTAATAGGAATCACCTTGTGTGTGTTGTGAAACCACCATGTGAAGAGCGTTGTATTTTAATAGGAATCACCCTATGTGTGTTGTGAAACCACCATGTGAGGAGTGCTATGTTTAAATAGGAATCACCCTGTGTTTGTTGTGAAACCACCATGTGGAAGCACTATGTTTTAACTAAAACTGCTCTATGGTTGCAGTTTAAGAGAAAAACCTCCCTTATATCGAGCGAGCATTGTGTGTGAGCAATCACCATAGGTTATGTTGTGCACTATGCACTATGACATGCAATGAGCACTTTAGTGAACTCTTTGGTGAGAGCTTAGTGAGTGCTTCAACAGACCAGTGGGCATTAGCAGTGAGTGTTGTGCATGTTTGAAGGTGTTGACACTAGTTGCAAACCCTGTGTTAGGTAAGGTGTTGTGTAACTATTCTAGTTAAAAGAATAGAGTCTTTGTTTCATGTGAAATGTATTTAAGGGTTTTTAAAATAACAGAGCCTTTGTTTCATGTGAAATGTATTTAAGGGTTTTAAAAGAAGAGAATCTTTGTTTCATGTGAAATGTATTTAAGATTTTTAAAAGAACAGAGCCTTTGTTTCATGTGAAATGCATTTAATGGTTTTTAAAAGAACGGTGCATTTGTTTCATGTGAAATTTATTTAAGGGTTTTTAAAAGAACAGAGCCTTCATTTCATGTGAAATGTAGATAAGGGTTTTAATTAGAAGGAGAATTTTATTTTATGAAATGTATTTAAGGTTTTAATTAAAAGGAGCCTTTGATTTTATGAAATGTAGATAAGGGTTTTAATTAAAATGAGCCTTGGATTTTATGAAATGTAGATAAGGTTTTTAATTAAAAGGGGCCTTGGATTTTGTGAAATGTATTTAAGGTTTTAATTAAAAGGAGCCTTTGATTTTATGAAATGTAGAAAAGGTTTTTAATTAAAAGGAGCCTTTGATTTTATGAAATGTAGAGAAGGTTTTTAATTAAAAAGAGCCTTTGGTTTTATGAAATTTAGTTAAGGTTTTTAATTAAAAGGAACCTTTGTTTCATATAGGATTATTGAAGGCTTTTAATTAAAAAGGGACCTTGGATTTATATGATATTTATTTAAGGTTTTAATTAAAAGGAACCTAGGTTAGAGGTGTAGACCAATTGGTTCATCCAAACCCCATAAGGGGGGTGGAGTTCCAAGGTTCAAATCTCGGACCTCACCGAACTGAAGGTTTAAAATTATTGTGGCATGGCGGTTATAGGGGTAGACTATGCGAAGATCTGTATGGCAGCTTCCGAGACGGACATTGTAGAATACTATGGCAGCCATAAAAGCTGGATAGCCTACCCGGATTCATGGCGGCTACTGATTCCACCATGTTAAAAAAAAAAAAAATTAAAAGGAACATTTGATTTATATGAGATGTATTTAAGGTTTTAATTAAAAGGAACCTTTGATTTATAATATATTTATGTAAGGTTTTCAATTAGGAAATAACCTTTGATTTTAATGAAATGTATTGAAGGTTTTTAATTTAAAAGAAAACCCCTTTCATTAAGGTTGAATATCTTAGGAGTTTAAATTAAAGAGATGTGGAATTATTCGTGAATTGAAGTTATGGGGCTTCAATTTAGGGAATGAATGAATTATGGTTTTAAAGGTTAAAGGTATGGGACTTTAAGGCTTTAAAAAGTAGTTGATTGACTCTGGAAATGGGAAATTAAAAAGGAATGTAGATTTATTCTTTGAATTGAAGTTATGGAGCTTTGATTTAGGGAATGAAAAGAAAAGGGATTGTTTTAAAGGTTAAGGGAATGAGAATTTAATGCTTTAAGATGTGAATGAATTTGATTTAATTTGGATCTTGATCTAAAAATTACGTATTGGATGACTCTCTAAAGGAACTTGAGAGGTGAAAATAAAAGTAAGGGTTCTTTTATGATATCCATTATGTATTAGATGGTTAGAAACTTAAATGAATGTTTGTATAGTTGAAATTTGGAAAAGTAAATAAATAGATGTATTTAAAGGCATGCCTATCTTGAACCATGAGTATCCTGATCCTCTACTACCCTCAAAGAACCAATGGGAACCAAGGAGAAGCAAGGAGTTCCATGGAAACAAAACATAGATATTTGTATTTTTTTTTTATTTTTTTTTAAGAAAAATACCCCTTGCGAAGCCACCTTGGTCTGAGAGACCATGAACATGGGGTTCTACACCGTAAAAGTCACCCGGGGATTGCACCCGACCCTGCCCGCACCAACATTATCAATTGGATTTTAGATACCCAATTCAGCTTTTTGGTAGGGTGGAGATTTGAACCTAGGACCTCCCTTGGAGGATTGCCCTCTCCTCTCCAACTCACCTACAACACCTGGGTTAACTAATTTATAGTGGAAAACACCCCTTTCAAGGTGCCACTTTCAACAGTTTGGGCATAGGAGAAATGGAGCCTTGTCGGCCTCTACCAGCACATAGGACATTCCTAACTATACCATATATCTGTAGGATGGAGACAATGGGAATGGAACCTGGGTCGGCCTCTTCCAGCACCTGGGGCATTTACCATTGCATCACAACAAGCAGATATAAATATTTGTATCTAACATTGTTGTACTTATTATCAAATAGACTAGACTTGTGGAGAGACATCCCTGATGCAAATAATGTAATAATATTTAAAGTAAGTGTTGAAAATTTTATCACATTGCATAGAGGGGTAGTAAAATCAAAATTTTTGTAAAGTATTTCTTTTAATTTCATGAATTTGTTCCCTTGTTTTTTTTAGAAACAACATTTTCAAGCATTGCAGCAATTTTGGATTTCATCGCCATCCCCCTTGTACATAGAATGAAGATGAAAGAGCTTCGCTACTGAGCAGGCTAAAGAAAAAGCTTCACAAGAAAAGGGAGATAGCTTCACTGAAAGAAAGAAGTCAGGGATGAAAAGAGCTTCGCACCCAAAGCATTTCAAGCATCTACTTCAGGGAAAAAATTTGTGAAGTAGCATTCGAGCAGCCCAAAAGAACAACTTCGTCGAAGAAGGAAATTCTAGGTCACGGTCCGAGTTTACTAAGGCAAGAAAACTACTTCGGACCCGAAGCATTTCAAACAGGTGCTTCGGGCGAAAATCTTGCAAAGCAAAAGTTGAAAGAGAGCAAACATTGGAAAATACTTCACCAAAAAATTGTCGAAGCACCCACTTCGGGCTTCCCCACCAGCAAACCATTTCTACTTTGCCAAAAATTTTCATGAATCATCTGCTTCAGCTAGCTTTCGTATGAAGCACTTTCACCCAAAGCAGTAGCAGTCATAAAGAATGAGACATTTTTCGAAGGCAAGAATGTGCTTCGGTCGAAATGCTCCTGAACCACAGTTTCGAGGGAGGATTGCGGTGAAGCATTTTGAAGACTCACCAGCGAAGCATCCAATTCGGATGGAGAACCTCGACGAAGTAGTTTTGGCACGTCTCTCCAGCAAAGCAGCGAGAAATGAAGAGCACCACCTTGAGGAGGAATACCTGCTTCGACACTCGGCACCCCCAAAGCTGTCTTGCGAAGCTCCACCATGCGAAGTGTAAACTAAGAAGGAAGATCTACTTCGGCTCAAGTCCATTGCGAAGTGGAGTTGTGAACAAAAATCTAGAAAAGTGCTCCAAGGGCACACACTCCAAGTTAGGTATTTTTTTGAGGCAATCAAGTGCCTCATAAATGCATTTTTACGTGCCTGATAAAACCGTTGCTCATTTTTGGCAATTGGAAATGAGGTATCAGTTCCTAAAGGAGAGCCCAACGAGCATGGTGGCCACTTGAGCACTGCATCTAGATGCTAAGGATGTTCAGGTGGCTCATTAATGCATGTTCCCCAGTTGACCTGGTCGCAGCTACTAGTTTTTGTAAAGGATTTGAGAGCTCAATCACGAGAGCCACGAAGAGCCGACTTCTCAGGTTTTGAGGATGTACTCCTCCATTTTGTGCATTGATGGCTTAGAGGGTCGGGTCCTCTATAAAAACCTAGGCATTGTAATGAAAAAGAGGGGGAAATTTTTGCTAAGAAAGCTGTTGTAACTTGAATCCCTACGATTAATACTAAGGAACTTTGAGCATAATTTCTCTCTTGTATGTTGCCTTCTGTGTTTATTTCTTTTATCTCTTTCTTCATTTGCATACTATAATTCTACATTCTGGATTTAGGTATGCGATTGATATGGAACCCCTAAAATTTTCTCGAAGGATACATAGGAGAGGAAAACGTTGTATTAGTTTTCTTGTATGCTGCCTGTGGATCGTGTTTCTATCATATTCACTTTGTCCTAATCGCCATAACTCGAAAATCTAAATTTTGACAAATGGGAGGGTAATCCTAGAACTCATCCAGAGGATACATAGGAAGGTTAATACTGTGTTCTTTTGTTTTATTCTTGGTGTTTCTTGCTACTGTTTCAAGCTATTGGCCAGTGATCGTGCTTCTTGTTCTTTCCCACTTTAAAATATCACATCTCTTACCTTACTCCCTTTTATTTCTTTCTTGTACCCTTACTATTTTATCTCTTTCCTGCACCCTTATCTTAAACACCGAAGTAGTTTAGTATAGGATCCAACCTTTCTCCGGAGATTGGCACGAGGGGCATCTCTTCCCTTCGGCCTTTCAATGTTGGTCCAGGTCTAGGGAGCATACACTTTCCCAAATCCTTTCTTGGGTAGATTTTATGACCAACAGTTTTTGGCATGCTCAGTGGGACACGATTAGTCTCACCTTGTGAGTGGTAGTGAGAGTCGATGCTCGTTCCATTGCCAAAATACTCTTGGCATCTGACAACTCTGTTCAGCCCAAAAATCTTTAAGTCATAGAGACCGGTACCTAAGTCTGTGCCTTCATGCAAACAAGATGGAGAGTTAGGAATAGAGGAGAGGAAACCGAGTTTTTTAAGCTTGATATTGATGCCTTCAGGGAACATTCTAGGTTGGTCACCCCTGAGCCACTATTGCATGGAACATCCTCGCAAGAGGCTGCTGTTGACGAACAAGGATTAAATTTGGATAGTACAGTGGCTAGCTTTCCTCCTAATCCTCCCAACTCACCGAAGCATCCTAGTGCCTCCATTTGCATTAATAATCCTATTAGCAACGAAGGAGGAGCTTTGGGAATTCCTATTCCTCAAAATCCAATCGTAAATATGGCGCAGCAGCAACAACAACAACAATAATAGTAACAATAGTAGCAACCACCGCCCAGACTGTTCCCAGCATGGAATTCTTTAGGACCGCTAAATTTAGTGGGACAAGGGTAAGTTCCACCTGGTGCTATGAAGAAGATCCCAATGTTTGATGGAACTGGGAAGACTACTCTAGAGCATATCCAAGACATAGTTTCTCTAGCGGTGATTCATGACATCATAGAGGAGCGAGTTATGGTAAAGCTTCTGGTTCTATCTCTTAGAGGGAATCTCCTCTACTGGTATAGATATTTACCACCTGGTACGATAACGCGATGGGACCAGTTAGCCAGACATTTGATGCGAAGCTTCAATGAGTCTACCGATCCATCTTCTCTTCTACATCAGTTCACAACAATCTAGAGACATCAACAAGAAGATATCACTTATTTCAATGTTAGGTTCTCTCAAACCTAGCAAAGGATACCAGTTGGACTTTTACCAACTGATGAAGCTACAACATACTATTTCCTTCATGCTTTCAACCCTAATATCAGTGTCATAGTAAGGTATTCGAACATTAATACCTTCCCTGAGTTATATGAGTTAGCCTAGAGAGCGGAGATGGATCTGATAGTTATGGGCAAGCTTCCCCAAAGGATGTCGATGCCCATACTTCTTGATTTACCTTAATCTCAGTATGTGAGTGTAGCCACTTCATAGATCTCTGCAACCCTTGCATACCCGATCTCATCTTGGAACCCGAATCCCATTGTATCACAGATCGCCACTCCACAAATCCATTTTCCTATGTTCCTGGTTTCACAGCCCACTGCCTCTTCGGCAGTCTCTGTATTTCTAGCACCACCTCAGAACCCTACCTTACCTCCAATACCAACAATGGCTCCATTGCCACCCATTCCTAAAATCGATGATATGCAAGCCAAAATACTACAAGAAGTTCAGTCTCTGAACTCCACAGTGCATACTTTGTCTAATGACATGACCATTATAAAGAAAAAGCAAGTGCAATAAGATTTTCTACCAAGAATATCTTATCCTACACTTGCACTTACTAAAGATCAAGTGGTCTAGCAAGGGAGAGCGTCGGTGAGAAATTTCGTGATTGATGAAGCTCCGAGCACTTCTGATTACATACATTGGTGCTCCATGTGTAATGATCCTCACGAAGAGAATACCTGCATGATGCACCAAAATTATGTGCAAATGCTGGTGAGCAGTAGTCATGGCGGTCAAGTCAACATCATCAAGAAATTGGATTAGAACCTGGTAATTGGTGAAGAAGAACAAGTTGCAGTCCTTACCAGAGGAGGGAAAAGGTCAATAGAGGTAGCTATTGAACAAATGGCTCCTTTAAAGGTGCATGCTCACCATTAGAAAGGACAACAACCTTCTCAGGTCCCAAACTAATATCCTCAACCCGCACCAGCCAAGGAAAAATCCCAATAGGCCCCTGCAAATCCACCTCAGGTGGAAACTAAAGAACAAGCTAGAGAGAAGCTCAAGCTTCCTTCACTGACCAAGAGGCAAAGGGTCGAAGCTATGGAGTAGTATCGCACCAGGTATGAGATAAAAAGAGAACCTAAGGTGCACAACTCCCTAGCTTACAATATAGTAGACAAGTTGAAGAATATTCTAGCCAAGATCAGTCTATATGACGCACTATAGTTGCCCGGTCAAGTGGACTTGCTGCAAAAATCATTGAAGATAACTAAGGCAAAAAAGTCAGCATCGCTTGCCCTAGTGCAGACCCTGTCCACCTCCATTACAGGGAAGAATTGGCCACCTTCGTTCTACCTGTCTCTACAGATGTAAGGGTATATTGTACACAACTATATGATAGACTCTAGGGCCGCGATGACAGTCATGCCTAAAGCAGTGTGCGAAGAGATAGAGATGGAATATACGTGAAGCAGTCACGGCATGCTCTAGTTGGATGGTACTCCCATGAAGACTGTAGGAGTGATTAAGGATATTCCTATTCGACTACACAAGATGCCTCAGATCACGGTTATACAAGAGGTGGTGGTCGTCGACTTGGAGCCATATTTTAGTATGTGCTTATCGAGAGAGTTTACGACAAAGCTGGGAGGATATCTATCCATGGATTACTCACACTTGGAGATTTCATTCAAAGGGAAGAAGGTAAAGATCTACAATGAGAAACCTTCTACCTTCCTTGTATAGAAAATTTCCAAAGAAGAGAGCAGCGATCCTATGTAGGCGATAGTGGAAGAAATAGAGCAAGTGGACTTGATCGAGGAGTCCCTCGCATAGTTAAGTTGTGAAGATGAGTTTTCATTGGCAGAATTTAATGCCATGATAGAAATCGAGATGGGATGTTATGTCATCACAAAGCCTAAGAAACACATCAAGTCAGAAGATAATGTCTTTGCCCAAGGCAAATTATGGAAGTTATTCTTTGATGGTGCTCGATGCAAAAATGGCACCGGGGTAGGGATTCTTTTAGTATCACCTTCTGGAGAGCAGAAGGAATATTGTTACTGGTTGGTGTGAAGTTCCACAAACAATGCATCAGAATATGAAGCATTATGCCTAGGACTCAATAAAGCAAAAAATTTAGGCATAAAGCATCTCCAAATATTTGGAGACTCAAAATTGGTATGCAATCAAGTCACAAACAGGTGCACCTCAAAGAAGCACTATCTCATGTCATACCATAACAGGGTATGGGACTTGTTTGACCAGTTCGACTCTCTCAATCTACAATCTATTCCATGAGAAAAGAATTGACATGCTGATGTTCTGGCATCCATCATAGCCAAGTACTCTCCAGCAGAAGACATGGTGGATAAGCCTAAAGCTGTGAGGATGATTTACAGGCCCTCTGTCCCAGACAGAGATCTGCATTGGCAAGTTTTTGACAGTGATGAGCAGATTGTAAATTTTATGATTCAAGAAGTAGCCACGGTTGAGAGAAGAAGCCTAGATGATGAGGAATATGATGGGATAGTTCAATTGAAGAATAATCATGTACCTAAGGGATTAATTACTCTTGAGAGCCTCTTTTATTAGAATGATCGAGTAGTTTCTCATAGGATCAAGGTCAATGCAAAGCAGTATCAAGATTTGGAACTTGAACCTAGAAAAGCTATAAAGGTTGGAACAGATTGCACTTTGAAGGAGCTAGAACAGATCCGATCTTTGTGCAAAAGGTATCCAGACATTATGGCATGGTCTTATCAAGACCTAAAAGGATATGATCAGCAACTAATCCAACATACAATTGAATTGCAGGAGGGGATCAAATCCTTCCGAAAAAAGCAAAGGCCTGTGAATCCAAAGATCGAGGTCTTGATGAAAGCTGAGCTCCTAAAGATGCTTGAAGCAAAGATAATTTATCCCATTAAGCATTCCTCTTGGGTGGTGAATCTAGTCCCTGTTAGAAATAAGAATGGAGATATACGACTATGCATGGACTTTCACAACCTGAACTAGGCTTCTCTCAAAGATAACTACTGTTAGGATCCTCAATCCTAAAATTATTAGTTAGCATTAGTTGATGAGGCCTGGATAAGCCTCATTTATAGCATGTTTTAAATAGTTAAAACTACCTAAAACTCTTATGAATTATCTTATATGCTAGTTAAGTTGATTTAATATGTTGTGTATTAACTGTTTGCATGATTGAAGTGTTAAGGACATTATATTCTGATTTTTAATAGTTCTTGTATAGTTTTATGTTATCTTGTCATGCTTAGGTTGACAACAGCACTTCATTAGTCTTATTTTGATGATCATTAAGCATTAGTTTCTCTAAATTCAGCAAATAGTACAAAGACTTATTATTGTGCAATAGAAAACTGGTTTTTCCATATAAATTCCAGCCAGCTGCCAATGAATGGCAAGGCATGGAATTCACATCCAAGGAAGAATGAATACTATTGCAATCTGATCCTGAGGGCTAATCCACCTGAGAAATGTAGCAAAAATAATTTGGATTCAACACAATTTTTCATTCTAAATATATTCAAAATGAACACAGTGTCTTCGGAATGAACACAGTGTCTTTGAAATGAACACAATGTCTTTGGAATGAACACAATTTCTTCGGAATGAGAATAGAAAACACTTTTTGACTTGTTGAATGACTTTTGGTGGTGGAAAAGGGGATAATAAGGTTGAGAAAGTTATGGGAAAATATCTCCCATCTAAATTTTTCATCTTTTCCGTCCAAAGCCACCATTTATGGAAAAGATCAAATTGATCCTCTTCTAGGATAAACCCAAGAAATTATGCAGGATATTAGGAACATCATATTTTCTATTTGTAATTAGATTTTAGGCATCTATAAAAGATAGCTCCCATCCATGTTGAGCTATTAGATAGATTAGATAGAGGATATAGAAAATAAATAGGGTGATAATAGAATAGTGATTTCAGACATAGGAACAGATTTCAGCAGAATTGTAATTATGTTTCTGAAGCAATAAAAGTGTAGTTTCATTCCATTTATTTTGTTATGTTTGAGTGTGAGTAAGACTTAAATAAGAATTCAAAACTTCTTCTAAGAAAGGAGGCTGGCCACTTCTAGGATTAGGAGGAGGACTGACAGATAGGTTTTATTCTGATTTTGTTGTAGCAGAATAAGTTGTGAACTTGTCATTTTCATTCTTTTGCATAGCTAACATTCCTAGTTGTTTAATTCTTGTTCATAATGTTTTTGTGATATGATTAGTGGTAGATATGGTTATTATTTTCATTCCCAACAACTTTCCAATTCACTGCAAATTTCCATTTCCAACAATTTACAAGTTTTCTGTAATTTCCCTGCATTCTTGTTTTTGCTATCAAAACCCTGCATAGAAGATTGACGACCTTCTGTTACAGAGCATTGACAGGATCTAGTTTTTATGCTTCATTTCAATTATTGCAAGATTAAATAGACTTTCAATTCTGCAACTATAACTAGAGTTTCAATTTTGCAATTTAATTAGATTTCATTCTTGCAACTATAACTAGGGTTTCATTTTTGCAATTAGCAATTAGTTTTCATTCTTGCAAATAGATTAAAGTTTAATTTATGCAATTTAGGGGTAGAAGTGACACAAAACCCCCACACAATCAATTCCACCAATAAGACCTGCTGCTTCCAAATGAATTAAACTACAACCCTGCTTGAACTTTCTCTCGTAAATAGCCTTGGACACCACCCTAGATTGACAAATTCATTGAGAATTAATGATGTGCTTAATGACAGCCCATCATTTTGGCATCGTTGTCGGGGAACATGGTGTTGTTAGAAGGTGAAAAGCAGTCCAATAATTATTAAATATGCTAAGTTGTGAATTTTAGAGTAAAATATGAATGTAATGACTAGTATAAGTAATTGTTATTGGTAAATTGTATTTCAGTCCATTTAGGAAATAAGCAAGAAACCACAAGAAGAAAAATTTCACAAGAGGTTGAAATTATGTCAAAAATGTCTAATTTTTTTTATTTCCAAAAATGTTGGAATTTTCAAAGAATCCCAATCATCCACTTCCAACACTATAAGATCCTTTGAGAAATCATTACAAGGAGGAAAATTAAGTAGTTCAACACAATTTTCTCTTGACAAATCCATACGATCAGGAAAATTTGATAAGATTTATAATTGTTTTTTGGAATCTACAATGGAAGGCTCACAAGAGAATCAAGGTAGAGCCAACAATGTGCTCCACCCTAGTGCAACTAGTGCACCTGCCAAAACTTTTCAAAATCCCATCCAATTAGATCTTAATCAAAATGCTCCCATGAAGGTCATTTCACTTGCAGTATTACCAAATTTCAAGGGAATTACATTCGAATATCCTGATATGTTTTTGTTTGAGTTTAAAATTGTATGTCAAGCTCATGATTACACTAATGACAATCAAAAGCTCAAACTATTTCCTTTCACTCTTAAAGAGTTAGCTCTACGATGGTTTATCACCTTAGCACCCGACTCAATTAGAACTTGGGATGAGATGGAAAACATATTCTTGGAGAGATACCAAGAATATTGTCAAGTCAAGAATCAAAATGATGAAATTCTTACAATGAAACAAGAGGAAAATGAAATCTTAGAAGATTATATAGATAGCTTTTGTTTTGTTCATAAGAGGTGTGGAAGTGTTGAACCTGAAATTTGCAAAGTCGTATTCTTAAGGGGACTACAAGATGAATCTAGGGATGCATTGGATATCTTGGGAAGAGGAGATACAAATGCACTTAAATTTTAGGAAATTATTAAACTCGTAAAAATTACTCTCATTCAAGGCATAGAAAACACGGAATTGGTAATGAAAAACATGATTTGAAAGAATGCATGAAAGAGGCTGATATTTTAGTACATGATAGAACATTAGATGAAAAAAATGAATCTATTGAATCTTCAGCCATCTATTGTTCAGAATGTAAAAAGCAACACTCTCTTCATGATTTTCCTTTGAACAAAATATTTATACCTGCTACATGTAGCATTTATCAATTAGGACACCCCACAAATCAGTGTAGTTTATTGCCATAACTTACAAGTGTATTTGAAAAACAATCTCAACCTATAAAAAAAATCAATTTTGTAGGACAAGGACAAGGGAATAATTTTCATAAATTTCCATATCGGAATGCTTCTCAATTTCTTGCACATTGGGGAAATAATCCTTGGTATATGCCATGGTCTACTTCAGGTCCACTTCAACAATGTTGGAGTCAACCACCATGGGCATACTCCCAAGCATGGTATCAACATGGATGGATGCAACAACAATGGAATCAACAACATCCACCATGGTTGTAGCCAAAATTATAGGGATATCAATGGGTACAACATCAAAATCTATACAAAGGGCAGCAACATTGTCAAAAACAAAAATCAAATTTGTTGCCTAATTATATCCATAATTTCTATCGTGGACAACAACAACAAAAATTAAAACAACCTCTATTTTCAACTCAACCTATGGTCAGTCCAAATCATGTTAAATAGGTAACCCCTGTCTCTATGGTTGAATCAAAAAATACAGCCCTAATAAATGTTAGTGACTGTGTTAAAACTCAGTTGTGTTCAGGTGAACCATCGCTTGAACCTATTCCACTTATCAGTGTAGAAAGTGAAGTTAAAAAGAATGAACATGAAAACAAATCCACACTAAAACAACATCAAGAAGAACAAGATACCTCATCAAATAAAGTATCATATTTTGAACAGTCTAAGATATCAAAAATAACATCTTCACAATCATATTTGATAAAGGAATTAGAACATTTAAATGTTACAATCCCTTTACCTCAAGTTGTACCAATCATTAATAGGATTGTTCAAGAAATGTGTTTTAGAAAACCAAGAAAAAAAAAGTATATCCTAAAACCATACAAAAAGGTGTAAAATTAGTTAACTTGCTTTCAGGTAAACTTATTACACCTAAGTATGATTGTACAGAAAGCCCATAGTTTCTTAGAACACATAAGGAAAATGAAAAAAATACTTTAGTTTTGGCCTCCATTGTTGTAAATAAAAATGTAGAAGAGTTGGATTCCTCCAAAAAGTTTGTTTTTGCTAAAAATGTTCAAAAATCATATTTTAAAGATGAACTAATTATTGTTCAGCAATTACTACAGATTGATGAAAAACATAATTTTGAAAATTTATCACCCATTCCAATACAAAACCATTTTCTTTATTTACCACATGGATGTCATTATTGTTTCTCATATTTTCATTATCATTTATCAAAGTTAATTCTTTCAAGAATTGTTTTTGGTAAACATATACAAAATTTTCATTCTTTTCCACCATATCATTACTCTCTTACTTTATTAATGCATCATTCTCCAAGAACCAATTCAAATCATCCTGGTACAAAACAAACTGAAATATAGCCAAAATGACCTTTGAACAACAATAGTTGGTTGACTAAAAACCAAGGAGAAAATTTGTTTGATATATTGGTGCAACATCCTAATGCTTTACTAACATTTTATGCATCTTTAGCAGTTGGCATTGAGTTGTTGCAGGTACAAAAAAAAAAAATTTGCAGTTGAATGCATTTGATGAAATTTGGTTGGAAGCACTTCACTAAAGAGAGTTCACTCAATAAAAATGGAAAATGTGGCATGATGATCACATTAAGAGCAGCAAAGATGAACCAGGGGAGTTTGAGAATGAAGTTGTTCAACTTTCTTTAGTTGATGATTTAAGGAGGATATTAGTGGTGAATGGACATCTTTTACGAGTTGTACCATAAACCACTAACAAAGGTGGAATTTGCTCGGTTTTTCACACAGTTACATTTGATAGAAGAGGCTTCTTCTTCTGATGAAGATTCCAAATGATCATATCTTTGAATCTTAAAAGAAAAATAAAAAGAAAAATAAATAGAAAAATAAAAAAAGATGAATAAATTTTGGCTGTGAATTTCTTCATGGGCATGATTTCAGGGAAGTCATGAATTCCTTCACAGGCACAATCAGAATCAAAAAGACAAAAAGAAAAAAAAAAAAGAAAAAAAAAAGAGAAAAATGAATAGCTTAGTAGTGAAAACCTTTTTTTAAGGCGCTACTGAGTTGGTATGCATGAAAACCAGTTTTTTGGCATGCATAACCTTGAAATTTTTGAGTCACCATTGTACAAATTCACCAACTGCACTTGTTTTTGAAGTGTTGTAGGAAGCCTTAGCAGAATATCAACAGAAGCAGTCATATTTCAAAACTTGCATTAACTTGTTTTAACCAGGTATATATGTTTCTTGCACTTTTCTCATTGTAAATATTTGATATATAGTATATGACAATTAACCATTAGTATAAAAGTGTTCATAAGAGTTGGCATAAACAAAACATGCTTGGAGAAAGAGAAAAATGTTGGTTTCTGCTATGTCTTCAGAATGACTGATGTATCTTCAATAACCATGGTATCTTTAGAATGAAGCCTTTGTCTTCGGAATGAAGGTTTGTCTTTGGAATGAAGCCTTTGTATTCGAAATGAAGGTTTGTCTTCGAAATGAAGGTTTGTATTTGGAATGAAGGTTTGTCTTCAAAATGAAGGTGTGTCTTCGAAATGAAGGTTTATATTCGGAACGAGGTTATCTTCGGATTAAATACCCAGATTAGTCTTCGAAATAAAACATAATCTTCGGAATGAATATTTAACAGTATTTTTCCATGTGGCATCCAAGGATGGAGAAAAAGACATAGTCAGTAGAATTTTTTACTCCATGTGATCATTGATACATGTCAGCTGGCTTGCAGTTAGATTCATATCATATTTTGCACCCATCGAGGAAGTACGAGAATCACAGGGAAAATAACCAACAAACATGCCACTACCATTCATTGCTAATAACCACTCATGTGGGAAAATTTGCATGCAGAATGGACGAGCTAAAAATAGTAAAGAAAATTTGATGGCAAGGATGTCCAATGATTGATGGCCAGGTGTTTAGAGCACAAAATAAGGAAGTGTGCCATATTTTCTTTTCGAAGACATATTTGCTAATGATTACAAAGAAAAGTAAAAATAAATTAAAAAGTTATTTCTGAAGAAGAACAAGAGCAAACCTTGTAATTCTATAGAAACCATAAATCAGTAACCTAGAGGATGACTGTAGTAGCAGAAGAGAGCAGTCTTATCAACATCAAAACAGAGAAATGAAGTGAAAAATGAAAAAGGACCAGCCTACAAGAACCCTGGAATAACGTAACCACATGGGTTACTAGATTTTTCAACCTGTGAAGGGTAGTATGTAATTTTGTCAGGGCATCATTTCAAAATTTTAAACCACCTTAGGCATGGTAGGCAACAACCTAAATTTAGAGTGAATTTTCTAGCATACCTGCACCGAGAACTATAGAGCATGGCAAAACATTATCAAGAGGAAAAAAAGGAGCCCTCATCATCATGGTCTTATTAAACTGGTGTGCCAACATCATTTTAGGGGAAACCCTAGAAGCTTTAATAGGTTTTATTCTACCCTGACTAATGTAGTTTTTGAAGAAGAAGATGAAGGAGAAGAGGATACAGATGTTGCTATAAAAAAATATGCTACTGAGGAAGAATAAAAGGCTAAAAAAAATGCTATTGCAGAGAAGGAAACACACCAAGCAAAAGCAACAAAGAATTTTTCTCTAGAACCATCAACCTCATAGACTAAGAAGAGAAGGGCTAAAACTGACAGCAAAAAAAATAAAATATAAGAGGGTTCATTTTTCTAAAGATGTTATTTATCTGTCAGAATAGGAGAGTGAATTTCCCAGTGAAGAGCTTGAAGCTATCCCTACAGCCCCTGTTACCACAAGAAAATAGGGCAAGAGAAAATATACATTAAGGACTAGGAGGTCTGCAAGACTCCAAAAAAAAGAGATAAAAGAACAAATGATTGAAGAGAAGACCAGACAGGATAGCCCTGATGTCATAGAAGTGCAACAAGCCACTGATAATTTGGATGTAATCATAGATAATTTCATGGAACCTCCTATACAGGAGTAGGGGCCTGAAGTAGAGGATAAGATCATTGTTGAGCAACAAACTATAGTTGATTTGTCAGTATTAGGTTCTGAGTCAAACAAAGAAGAGGAGGTGGACATAAGAAAACAACTGAGAGAAGCCAAGAGTGTTATAAAAATACAAATGAGATGGATTGAGGAAAGAAAAGATGTTATTGAAAAACATGAAAAGAAAATTAGAGAATTATAGCAAAAAGTGGAGAAACTAAAAAGTAGGTTGTCACAAGTTGACGAACAATCAACTACATCAGATAAAGAGGAGGATTTGGTTTAGTTACTACTTGGATTATCTAGGGAAGATGAATACACAGGTGCTCATTCTGAAGTAGTGACCCTCCACTTTGAAGTAGTACCCTTTCATTCTAAGGCATTGCCTTCTCAATCCATAGAAATAACTTTATGCAACATCATTGGGTAGGTCTCAGATTTAGGCCTCCAACCATCATTACTCTGGTTCCATCCTATTTTGAAGAGGATTCCCAACCAGATGATTAGTTTGAAGAATGACTCATAAACCTTCATGAGAAATTACACAGGCACTAAATTGTTCTATGAAACATGGAATATGAGTATGGACATTTGTGACTCCATAGCCCACTACAATGCATGAGGGCATGCATTAATATAAGTTGGGGGGAATGATGAGGCCTAGATAAGCCTCATTTATAGCATGTTTTAAATAGTTAAAACTGCCTAAAACTCTTGTGAATTATCTTATATGCTAGTTAAGTTTATTTAATATGTTGTGTATTAACTGTTTGCATGATTGAATGTTAAGGACATTATATTCTGATTTTTAATAGTTCTTGTAGAGTTTTATGTTATCTTGTGATGTTTAGGTTGATAACAGCACTTCACTAGTCTTATTTTGATGATCATTAAGCATTAGTTTCTCTAAATTCAATAAATAGTACAAAGACTTATTACTGTGCAGCAAAAAACTGGTTTTTCCATATAAATTCTAGCCAGCTACCAATGAATGGCAAGGCATGGAATTCACATCCAAGGAAGAATGAAGACTATTGAAATATGATCCTGAGGGCTAATCCACCTAAGAAATGCAGCCAAAACCATTTGGAGTCAACACAGTTTGTCATTCTAAAGATCTTCGAAATGAACACAGTGTCTTCAAAATGAACACAGTGTCTCCGAAATGAACACAATGTCTTCGAAATGAACACAGTTTCTTCGAAATGAGAATAGAAAGCACTTTTTGAATTATTGAATGAATTTTGGCAGTGGAAAATGGGATAATAATGTTGAGAAAGTTAAGGGAAAATATCTCCCATCTAACTTTGTCGTCCTTGCTGTCCAAAGCCACCATTTATGGAAAAGATCAAATTGATCCTCTTCTAGGATAAACCCAGGAATTCTGCAGGATATCAGGAACAATATATTTTCTATTTGTAATTAGATTTTAGGAATCTATAAAAGATAGCTCCCATCCATGTTGAGATATTAGATATATTAGATAGAGGAGATAGAAAATAAATAGGGAGATAATAGAATAGTGATTTCAGACCTATAACAGATTTCAGCAAAATCGTAATTATGTTTCTGAAGCAATAAAAGTGTAGTTTCATTCCATCTATTTTGTTATTTCTGAGTGTGAGTAAGACTTAAAGAAGAATTCAAACCTTATTCTAAGAAAGGAGGTTGGCCACTTCCAGGCCTAGGAGAAGGACTGACAGACAAGTGTCATTCTAATTTTGCTGCAGCAGAATAAGTTGTGAACTTGTCATTTTCATTCTTTTGCACAGATAACATTCCTAGTTGTTTAATTATTGTTCATAACATTTTTGTGATATGATTAGTGGTAGATCTGGTTATTATTTTCATTCCCAAAAACTTTCCAATTCATTGCAAATTTCTATTTCTAGCAATTTACAAGTTTTCTGTAATTTCCCTGCATTCTTGTTTTTGCTGTCAAACCCTACACAGAAGATTGATGACCTTCTGTTACAGAGCATTGATAGGATCTAGTTTTTATGCTTCATTTCAATTATTGCAAGATTAAATAGACTTTCAATTCTACAATTATAACTAGAGTTTCAATTCTGCAACTATAACTAGAGTTTCAATTCTGCAATTTAATTAGATTTCATTCTTGCAACTATAACTAGGGTTTCATTTTTGCAATTAGCAATTAGTTTTCATTATTGCAAATAGATTAAAGTTCAATTTATGAAATTTAGGGGTATAAGTGACACAAAACCCCCACACAATCAATTCCACCAATAAGACCTACTGCTTCCAAATGAATTGAACTACAACCTTGCTTGAACTTTCTCTCGTAAATAGCCTTGGACACCACCCTAGATTGACAAATTCATTGAGAATCAATGATGTGCTTAATGACAGCCCATCATTAGTTAGTATTATTAATCATTTAATTATTATATTATTAACTTATAAAGTGAACCATCACAACCATTCATAATGTGAACCATCACGTCTCTTCATACGTGAACCATCATGTCTCTTCACCAACGTAGCTTTAGGGTAGATATATATATTAGGTTGGCCATCCATATAAAATCATCCAAGAAGTAGAATAATAATCATAGATTATAAGGAGGGAGCCCCCTATAGTGGCAAAGCGATTACAAGGGAGCCCCATTTGAGTGGCCTACGATTACATTTACATTAATTTGTTAATAATTTTATAGTAAGACCTTGGGGTCTTACCATTTGGTATCAGAGCCATGTGGGATCCAACCATGTGGTATTTGGTCAAAGATCTTCATAAAATCACTTTTGTGCATGAGTATCAAACTTAGTTTGAGGATATCACCAAACACAACACAAGATTGGATGAATCAATTCTCATCAATGGCTTCATTAGGGTATTAAAAGAGGAAATTAGAATGGAGGTGACAAGGTTCAATCCCTATACCATGATGCAGATCTATGGATTGGCAAAATTAGTCGAAGATAAAATCAATGCACAACAATGATTAGGGAAACCACTTATGGAAAAATTATCGACCACTTACTTCGCTCCCAAACCTATGCATAATGGAAGGGCACAAAGCACTTACACAACCCCCAAATATAACCAAACTTTACGAATTAAACATCTTAGCTTTGAGGAGATGAAGGAACGATGACCAAAAGGACTCTGTGATAATTATGATGAAAAATTTGGACCCCACCATAAATGTTCTACACTAACATTGTATTTATTGAAGGAATTTGATCCCTATCTCTCCATAGATCAAGCAGATGAGGTAGTTGTGTCCAAAGCGACTAGTGCACCTACTCACCACAATGAATAAAATGAGTTCGATGTGCAAGAAGTGATTGATGTACCAAGAAAGGATGAGGTAGACATACCCAAAGTGATCAATGCTAGCCAAACATGCACTCTACAATACCTACACATACCTTCCTCACCAATAGTGAGTTCTTACCATATGACCAAACCTATTTGGAACCAACGTAGAGTGACTACACACTCCTTCTCCGTTGGCTCTACCAAGGAACCAAAAAAGGATATGAAATTATTACCATCACTTTTGATGCATCATTATGAAGTATTTGAGGAACCCCAAGGGTTGCCCTCCCATCGTCATCATGATTTTCCTAAGGAAAATTCTACTATTGTTCTTGGCAACCCCTCGTTAATGCTTCATCCTTCTTGATATCCCTACCTATGAAAGGATGCCATTAAAAGAGTCCAAGAACTTACACAAATCCTTCTTGGAAAACAAAGGATAAAGCTTCTCACTTTGAGCTTTGAGGACAAAGCTCTTTTTAAGGAGGGTGGCATGTTAGGATCCTCAATCCTAACATTATTAGTTAGTATTAGTTAGTATTATTAATCATTTAATTATTATATTATTAACTTATAAAGTGAACCATCACAACCATTCATAACGTGAACCATCACGTCTCTTCATACGTGAACCATCATGTCTCTTCACCAACGTAGCTTTAGGGTAGATATATATTAGGTTGGCCATACATATCAAATAATCCAAGAAGTAGAATAATAAGCATAGATTCTAAGGAGAGATCCCCCTATAGTGGCAAAGCGATTACAAGGGAGCCCCCTTTGAGTGGCCTGCGATTACATTTACATTAATTTGTTAATAATTTTATAGTAAGACCTTGGGGTCTTACCATATTCTCCCACAGATAGATCATATATTGCACTCAGTGGCTGGGGCTCAATGCTTCTCCCTACTAGACGGCTTCTCAGGGTATAATCAGATCTGGGTTAGGGACGAGGACCAAAATAAAACCGCATTCACGACAAAGTGGAGAACATTTTCTTACCAACGAATGCCATTCGGCATTTCGAATGCGAGGGCTACTTTTCAGAGAGCCATGGATTTAGATTTTGGTGACCTCTTGAATAAGGTTATTGTTATCTATTTGGATGACATGACCATCTTCTCCTGAAGAAGGGAGGATCATCCTTTTCATCTACAATAGGTATTCAAAAAATACTGAGAGTTTGGCATTTCAATCAATCCAAAGAAGTCCATATTCACGGTTAGCGAAGGGAAGTTATTGGGACATGTGATATCATAGAAGGGTCTCATTGTAGATCTTGATAGAGCTGAGGCTCTCTTGAAGCTCCCACTCCTAGTGAACAAGAAAGGACTTCAATCCTTTTTTGGCCAGATCAACTTTGTGAGGAAGTTTGTTCCAGATTTCGTCCAAGTCATCAAATCGATGTCCAAAATTTTGAAGAATGGCACCGAATTCATCTGGACAAAGGAGAAAAAAGAAGCATTTGAAGAGATCAAGGCCTGAATTGCTCAGGTGCCAGTCCTGACCAACCCTGACTACAATCGAGATTTCATCCTATATGCCATAGGAGAACCTGAGAGCTATGCTGCAGTCCTAACACAAAAGGGGGAAGATGGCGAAGAGCACCCCATCGCATTTCTAATCCAAGTGATAAACCCCCATGAAGAAAAATACAATTTCATATAAGGCAAGTGCATGCAGTAATGAAGTCTCTTAGGAAGTTCAAGCAATTTATTTCCCAAAGTCGGGTTACAGTCTTTGTCATTCACTCGGATGTGCGCAACTTCATTATCCAAGGAGAATTGGGAAGCAATAGAGCTGGTTGGGTCAGCAAGATACAAGAGTTCAACATCGAGATCAGACCCACTAAATTAGTTCCTGGTCACGCATTGTGTCAATAACTGGTGAAGAGCATAGAGGCCGAAGTGACAGCTCTTCAGTGGGATGACTCGGCAACAGAAGGATGTTTTGCAAACCAGGAAGAGAACGATAGGGATTGGGTCGGTGAGATAGTTGAATACTTCAACACCGGTAGATGTCCTTCACATCTAAATGCTTCATAGCGGAGGCATTTTAGGATGCGATCCCTCTGATACATGCTACACCCCAAAGGCATATTTTTCAATAACATTGATGGCATTCTCCTTAGGTGCATAAAGGAAGATGATAAGAAGAGAGTCCTGGGAGAATTTTATTCAGGGTTTTATGGAGGTCACTTCACAGGAAGAGCAACGACATTGAAGATAATCAAAGCTGGTTATTATTGGCCTACACTCTTCATCGATGCCTTTGTGGTCTATCACCGATGTGAGCAATCTTAGAAGTTCACCGATCGAAGTAGAAGCGCTCCTATGCCTTTTTGACTGATACGAGTAGAAACTCCCTTTCAACAATGGGGGTTGGATTTCATAGGGGTTATATCGCCTAACTCCTCCATCGGGCATAAGTTCATCCTAACTGCGATCGACTACTTCACCAGATGGGCCGAAGTGGTTCCCACGAAGCATGCTGATCAGGAAACCGTCATTGCATTCCTTGAAGGATTGATCACCCGATTAGGCATCCCAGAAGCAATCATTATGGACAATGGTCTCAGGATTTCAGGTGCCAAAACCAACAAATTCCTCTACCAATATGGAATATATCATAAAGTATCCTCCAATTACTATCCACAGGGCAACAAATTGGCAGAATCTACCAAAAAAACTCTATTAAGGGTGCTAAGAAAGCTCATAGAGATGAAAAAAAGAACTTGGCACCTTCTTCTAGATCAGGCCTTATGTGCCAATCGAATTTCTGTCAAGAAGTTAATAAATACATCACCTTATTCCCTAGTGTATGGCAAGGAGGCCATCTTACCTACTCACGTAGAGATCCCTATGTTGCAGCTGATGGACAATGAAGAGGAAGTTGATCCTATGGAAAATAGACTAGCTCAGCTTCTACAGCTAGAGGAATACCGTGAGAAGGCTTACCAGAGCTTCGCTAAACATGCCCAGATCATCCGAGACTGGTTTAAGAAGAAGTCCTCTGACCGTGCTTTCAAAGTGGGAGAACTAGTATGGAAGTGGGATTCTTGGAAGGCTAAGCTTAGGAATCATGATAAAGTGGATGCTTTCTGGGACAGACCGTTCGAAATCGTGAAGGTAAACTCGGCCAATTATTTCATCCTCAAGGATACAGATGACCATGTATTGCCAATTTTTGTCAATGGTCTTCATTTGAAGAATTTTCATCACTGAAGATGTAGCAAAAAAAAAAAAGGATGTTCAAATTTTACTTTTATATATAGTTTTCCATTCCTGTATATATACCTTGCTTCAAGATCTCCGAGAGGTTAAGTGTCATAGTGACAAACTCCAGCTTCGCCAGGCCTAGCTGGAATCTCCTTCAGGAGGTTTTGGTGCGATGCAACTGATGCAAGATGCTTCGCAGCGAAGTACTTTGGATTCCAAAAGGTCTTCGGAGAACCAAAGGAGTTATAAAAAAAAAATGAAGGCATAAGAAATGCTTCACAAAACAAGTATGAGCAAAGCAGTTTTCAAAGAAAATGAGCTTCAGGGGGGGCAGCCTTCTGTGAAGCAAAGTAGTGACGCAGCGAGGGAGAACTACTTCGGGCCCAAAGCATAGAAAATTTATGCACACCGGAGGTTCTCCGCAAAGCAGTTTTAGCATTGGTTTCACTTTTCCAACCCAATGGCACGCGAGATAAGAATCATTTAAAATGTGTCTTGGGGGATGTGCCAATGGCAACCTAGGGGAATGTTCGGGGCAAATGATTTTAATGCCAAGGTGACGGAGCACATATCGATAAAATTTTGTCATGAGAAAAGTTCATGCTCGGGTATGAAGTGGCAGAAGGTTAAGTTCCCAATGCAAGGGAAATCATCGAACCACGTGGGCCCACGTACCATGTCGTCACAAATCCAATCAAAAGGCACGACAACCTTCCCTATTTGAGTGTAAATTTAATTATGGCAGGTTCCATAAATTAAGGTAGTTGCCTTTTAATGCTATAAAATGTAAGGTTCAATGGTAAGAGGGGTGTTCGCCAACTGCTAATGTAAGATTAAGAGCCCTGCTATCACTCTGTAATCCTTTCGCCCTTTACATCAAAGTTCTTCATGTCGAAGCTCTCTACATAAATGAGTCTGCCATCGCCCATATTCACAATGGGAAATAAAAACTCTAAGGATAAGGGGAAGGAGCCTACGCTAGCAGCCCTGAAGAGGAGCAAAGAAGAGAAAAAACATATACCTAAGAAGATCAATATCAACCCTCGCCCAGAAAAGCATCTGGTGGAAGAAGGAGAGGACTCCAAAGAGGAACAACTTGAAGAACCACCAATTGATGGGTGGGAAAAAATTTGGGACACTGAACTCTCAAAGAGTGTGGCCGAGCTCCGATGCACTATCAAGTTTATGACAAGCAGACTTTCCCTGGAGAACAAGAGGGCTGCCGCATACTATTCTCAAATTTACTGGTATCTAACCCCGCCCACTCACCATTGTCTCAAATTAATCTGTGCCATTGCGTAGAACTACCAACCCTCCTCCAGGTAGGTGTTGGACGTCATGGGCCATAAGTTGTTTTTGATTTTAAAAGAAGATGTGCAAGCAGCATTCGTGCCACAGTAGGGGCCGCCCAAGGGCTATTCTGTTCGCAATGTCATCCTAAGCGAACAAATAGAGAGATTCACTACTTCTACCTATATTTTGAAATTCCTACGAGAGAACCTCAATAATGGGCTCCCTTTAAGAAATCTGCCCTAGATGCCCCTCCCCCTGATAGATTTCAAGAGCGCTAACATCTTCTCCATCATTGTATGGGTGGCGGGCCTATCGATTGATGCTTCAGTGCACCCCTGGAAGGTGTATTTGGTTGAATGCATTTCGAGAGGGGAATTCTACACCCCTGATGCTTCAAGGCCAAACACCAACCTAGTCTTCTTCTATTGGGTAGAATGGGTGGCCCGAATCTTGCACACATGGCTCACTAGCATGAAGAATTTTGGGACAGGCCAGTACTTTGCACCCCATTCTTTCCTTGTTTGGTTGTTTTTCTACCATGTACATAAGCAATTATCCCACATTACCATTTATTCGAGTGGCAAGGATGAATATCCTCTACCTGTGTAATAGTGGACTCCCCTCCTATTGAGGGCAGAGTCTTATTATTCTTTTAATCAACAATTCTTGGGACCTACTATGCATTTGTTGAAGGGTTCATGCCCTCGGGTGCCCCTCAATTTGAGAGACAGAGTGGTAATGGAGAAGAGGGGAGACATCTTTTAATTGACACAAGGACTTGTGATTTGCCTATTTGGCTTCATAGGGAAGCCCTTCTTGCTGCTTGTCTACCCCTTCGAGTACCAATTCACATTAGAGGTTGCTCGAAAGAGCAACACAACGAATGTTGTCCACGGCCACGATTGAAAATGGGTGCACACGTGCGACTTCCCATTCAAAATGGGGGTAATTGAAGTGTTTGCCCTAAAGCAACACATTTTCCTAAAGGAGAAGCTTTCCAGCTTGGGTCTGCTCCAGATTCCTCAGATGTGGCTATATGATCCCTTGGGAGTGATGAGGGACCACCTCTGATTCAAGAATTTTCATGTCTGCCCCCACCTAGAAACTGTGGAGAAAAGAAATAATCCCAATGAGAAGGATCTAGAGTGGTATTTAGAAAGGATGAAGACCTTGCCTCCCTGGCATGAGTTCTACCCCATGGAAGTTGAGTTTGATCCTATTTAGCATCCTTTCCTGACCCAAGACTCCACTTTTTGGAGGAAGATGAAGGATGATCTAAGGGAGGAATTAAAATATTGGGGCATGGAACAACTAAAAGAATGGTGGAAAATAAGAGTTCATCAACAAAAGATGAAATCATATGGAATCTTGGAGTCAGATAAGGACTTTGTAGTTGTTTATGAAGCCAATGATGGGACTTGGAAGCCCACCTCCTTCACTGACTTCATTCCCATAAGTGCTCTAGGTTTGGGTGAAAGCCCAAGGAAATATGATGATGCTTCAGAAATAGAAGAAGAGGAGGAGGCAAAATCTACACCTGACACAAGTACCATGGGGTCAGCACAATCATCAAAAAAGAATAAAAGAAAGAGGCAGGAACAAGCTCAAGTACCTCTGACCCACCCGAAGCGGCCCCGCACGAAGCTCCCAAGTGTCTCTGTCGGACAACCTGTGATCGGCCTAGCTGAAACGAATATCAAAGGGACGACATCACCAAGAGTAGAACCTACCCCAGACATGGACGTCATCGATGTGGAGGAACTCCTTCAACAAGGAGGGGTCCCCGAAGAAGAAGTAGTAGAGGTCGCAAGTACCAAAGTTTAGAAGGAGCAAGAGTCGGTCACCCAAGAAGTCACTACTGCTGCTCTGCCAGGTGGGCACAAAGGTACACACTCTCCATACTTTGCCCTAGTTTCTTAAGAAATGTCCACCATGGTCCTAGCCATGAGTTTCCAGTAGTCTCCCTCCTCCCCGCAAGGTCCATAACCCTCTCGCGTGTTGCCCCTCACCACCTCGAGTCTGCCCCATGATTCTGTTAGCCCCACTCCAATCAAGTCATTTGGTCGATACAAATATGTTGATACTACTTTGCCTATCCATGACACCATCCCCTTGGTTCTTAGCCAGGGTGAAGATAGTACCCCAACATCGAACCCCCTCCCTTGTTCCCCTGTTGCACACAACATCATTCCTTTCACAAAATCTCCTGTCACACCCATCGACGAACCTACTGGTGAGGCATCCCTCGTTCATTCCTTATATTTGTTCACCCCTTTGGCTGGAGATCTAGCCTCATTTGAGTTAGAGTTGTCCATGTTGGAAGAATTCCCTCTAGACAATAAGTTGCTCCAGGCCTAGCAAAATACTAAAAATATGTTGAAGGAGACGCAAAAAAAGAGAGGGCGCTCTCTGGCCGAAGTAGAAAAATGCACCATTTTTGACCTGAAGGGTGGAAAGCTACATAAGGTGAAGAAGGTCCCTAAGGTACAGAAACATCTGGACAAGATGACTCTGCCAGACTATGATTATTAGGAGAAGACCAAGGACCTAGAGCACATAAATGTAGATAATGAATCTGCATCCATGCATGTCAGAATTGAAACTTTTCGAGCGCATGCAAACATCACCAATTAGAATAGATTTGAGGTTGAGAGCACCAACATCAAGTTGGAAGAAGAGCTAGCCAAGATCCACTCCAAGCTGGAGGACTCAAAAAAGTAGTGTGAGCAGATGAAGAAGGAAGTAGTTACCCTGAAACAACAAGTGAGACAACTGCAAAGTGCAACTAAAACTTAGAGCCAGATACAGGACGAAGCTGATCTGAAGGCCAAAGAATTTGAAAGAAAAATCATGGAGATGCAGCTGCAATTGTACAAGAAATAAAGTCTAGAGCTGTTTGATAGGGGCTGAATAAAATAAATTCGCTCACATTTGCTCAAGAACTTCAGATCTAGTGCCCTATCAATTTTAACATACATCACTGAAGCCCAATATGTCGCTGCTCAAGAAGGGCCTGTAGTAGAAGAGATCATCCAAAAAATTAGAAGGCAACTCAAATTAGCTTTTGAGGTCCAAAGCATCAAATATCAGGACCTGCAAGTCACCGTGATGAGTCAAACCACCAAAGACTGGTCTACAGCTCAAGCCACGGTCTGCACTTTCTTCTCCAAGGTGAGGAAGGCACATAAGGTGAAGGACCTCCTAGATATATTTGAACACAAGTAGCATACATCACTGGGGTATTTCCAAGACCTCTCTTCATTAGGTTTCCCGAGTTTCACAAATGAGGATGGGAACCTGTTGACCAAGGAAGAGCTCAAGCCAGCTTGGCTACATTTTGAGAGCGATGTCTCAGAGATAGACGGCTTGGAAGAGCCGATTATAGAAGGAAAAGTCACAGATTTCATTCTGAGACACTACAAGATCATGGCTTGCTTCAATGATCTAAGCATAAGAGCAAAGCATGCTGACATAAGGCAAATAGATCGGTTCCATGTTCTGGTAAAAGCGCTACAAGACCGAGAGCCTTTCTCGAAAGTTGCCTGAGCTCACATTCACTGAACCATGGAATGCATCCGCGATCACCTTCTCCCATCGTTGCAACAAGAAGCCTCGCCAGAAGAGGAAGAAGAAGAAGGAGAGGTAGAAGAAGAAGAAGAAGTCGTGGAAGTGCCCTCGAAAGGAGAAAAGGGAGAAGGTTATGGAGGTGACTCTAGCCCAATGGATAAAAGTTGAGGGTTCTTCCACCGATACGAGCTCGTTGCCCCGCGAGTCACCAAGAATGTTGACAATTTTATCACATTGCATAGAGGGGTAGTAAAATCAAAATTTTTGTAAAGTATTTCTTTTAGTTTCATGAATTTTTTCCCTTGTTTTTTTTAGAAACAATATTTTCAAGCATTGCAGCAATTTTGGCTTTCATCGCCATCTCCCTTGTACATAGAATGAAGATGAAAGAGCTTCGCTACTAAGAAGGTTAAATAAAAAGCTTCACAAGAAAAGGGAGATAGCTTCGCTGAAAGAAAGAAGTCAGGGATGAAAAGAGCTTCGCACCCGAAGAATTTCAAGCATCTACTTCGGGCAAAAATTTTGTGAAGTGGCATTTGAGCAGCCCAAAAGAACAACATCGCTGAAGAAGGAAAGTCTAGGTCGTGGTTCAAGTTTACTAAGGCGAGAAAACTACTTCAGGGCCGAAGCATTTCAAGCAGTTGCTTTGGGCAAAAATCTTGCGAAGTAGAAGTTGAAAGAGCACAAACATTGGAAAGTACTTCGCCAAAAAACCGTCGAAGCACCCACTTTGGGCTTCCCCACCAGCGAACCATTTCTACTTCGCCAAAAATTATCGTGAAGCATCTACTTCGGCTAGCTTTCGTGCAAAGCACTTTCACCCAAAGCAGTAGCAGCCATAAAGAATGAGCCATTTTTTGAAGGCAAGAATGCTCTTCGATCGAAATGCTCCTAAACCACAGTTTCGAGGGAGGATTGTGATGAAGCATCCACTTTAGATGGAGAACCTCAGCAAAGCAGTTTAACATGTCTCTCCAATGAAGCAGCGAGAAATGAAGAGCCCCACCTTGAGGAGGAATACCTGCTTCGACACTCGACACCCCTAAAGTTGTCTTGCGAAGCTCCACCATGCGAAGTGTAAACTAAGAAGGAAGATATGCTTCATCTCAAGTCCATTGCGAAGCGGAGTTGCGAACAAAAATCTAGCGAAGCTCTCCAAGGGCACACACTCCAAGCCAGGTATTTTTTTGAGGCAATCAAGTGCTTCATAAATGCATTTTTACATGCCCAATAAAATCGTTGCTCATTTTTGGCAATTGGAAATGAGGTATCAGTTCCTAAAGGAGAGCCCGGTGAGCATGGCAGCCACTCGAGCACTGCACCCAGAGGCCAAGGATGTTTAGGTGGCTCATTAATACATGTTCCCTGGTTGACCCGATCACAGCTGCTAGTTTTGGTAAAGGATTTGAGAGCTCAGTCATGAGAGCCGCGAAGAGCCAAATTCCTAGGTTTCAAGGATGTACTCCTCCATTTTGTGCATTGATGGCTTAGAGGGTCGGGTCCTCTATAAAAACCTAGGCATTGTAATAAAAAATGGGGGGAACTTTCTGCTAAGAAAGCTGCTATAAATTGAATCCCTGCGATTAATACTAAGGAGCTTTGAGCATAATTTCTCTCCTGTATGCTGCCTTCTGTGTTTATTTCTTTTATCTCTTTCTTCATTTGCATATTGTAATTCTGCATTCTGGATTTAGGTATGCGATTGGGACGAAACCCCTAAAATTTTCCTGAATGATACATAGGAGAGGAAAACGATGTATTAGTTTTCTTGTATGCTGCATGTGGATCGTGTTTCTATCATATTCACTTTTTCCTAATCGCCATAACTCTATACTCTAAATTTCGATGAAAGAGGAGGGTAATCCTGGAACTCGCCCAGAGGATATATAGGAAGGTTAATACTGTGTTCTTTTGTTTTATTCTTGGTGTTTCTTGCTACTATTTCAAGCTATTGGCCAGCGATTGTGCTTCTCATTCTTTACCACTTTAAAATATCACATCTCTTCCCTTACTCCCTTTTATTTCTTTCCTGTACCCTTACTATTTTATCTCTTTCCTGCACCCTTATCTTAAACATCGAAGTATTTTAGTATAGAAGCTGGCATTTCTCTGAATATTGGGACGAGGGGCATATCTTCCCTTTGGCCTTTCAATTTTGGTCCAGGTCTAGGGCGCATACACTTTCCCAAATCATTTCCTGGGCAGATTTGATGACCAACAGTAAGAAATACTTATCATGTGTGATCTAATGAGATGAGTATTAATTTATTTAGTGAAGGTACTTTTCCTTTATTTCTGTATTTGGTTATATTATGTGAATGATTATCTTTAGTATTAAGCTTGCTTTATTTCCTCCATTATTGTTTGTTTGATTCAGGTTGTTATAATAATTAGATGTATCATTGTTTGAATGCTTCATGATAAGAAATCTAAGAGTAGATTTCTAGGGTGAACTCAGAGGTGACCTAAGGGAATTAAGGACACCTTAGGATGAACATAGGTGCCCTAAGGGAGTTAAGAACCCCTTAGGGTGAACATAGGATACCCAAGGGAATTGAGACCCCCTTAGGGAGATAAAGTACTAAGTTGTGAAGAGATTACATCTGAGTTAAGATAGCTCATTGTGGAGACGATATAGATAGCTTTACTCACAATACTCATAGTATACCTACACAAAAGGATTTATGTATGGTATGGAGATGCATGTATACCTTCAATGGACTAAGGGTGATAGGTCTAACTCATCAAGAATGATGTGACAGATGGGCTTATCTGTAGTGACACATTATACGCCTACATAGACAAACTTGTGATAGGGTACTTCATGAGATGTAACTTCTAGGAAAACTTAAGAGATTGAAACTAGGTAAATGTTAGTTGGGTTAGGGATTCATGAAGGGTTCATGTATCCCTCTCCTTAGTAAAAAAAAACTCTTTCATTTTTTTGTATTTTTTGTTTGTGTGATTTTTGGGTCGTTACAGGTATATAGGAAGCAAATTTTAGGGAGTTGAAATACATTCCCATTACCACCTTAAATGCATTGTACAGTCAAACACAATTTGTAAAGGAGAATCTTGTAGCTCAATCCAAAGGATCTTGATCCACATCATTCAAAGGAAATCTCAAGGCAATAAATAAACAACAAAAAAAGGTGAAAAATATTTCTTCTACTTCTACTTCTCCATTTTTATCTACATCTTCTTCTTCTTCATCCAAAAAACCTTCTTATTTTAAATCACCAATATTTTGTACTTTTTATAATAAGAAGGGATATATTTGGAATCAATGCTTCAAGTTGCAAAATATGAAGAAGAAATCCTTGGTTGCAAAGTCTCCAAATGAAGACCCAAAATATGGTCCCATTGAGACTATAGGGGAAGATAGACCATATAATGGGTTAAAGGGTAAATTGAACAATATTACCCTTATGAATCACAATTCTTCTCAATGTGGCCATGATAACTTGTTCATCACAAGGGCTAACCCAACTCATGATTACTCCATTGATTGTATAATCAATAATGGCTCATAGAAAAATCTAATTGTGAGATATGATGTCAAAAAATTGAAGTTGCCTACAAGCCTACATTCTTGTCCTTATTCTCTAGTATGAAAGGATAATGGGACCACATACAAAATCACACACACCTACACTATATAATTTTTCTTTGGTTCTAAATTTGTGGATAAAGTTGTGTGTGATGTCACTTCTATGGATTAATGTGGATTATTGGTTGGTAATCCCTATCAATATGATAGAAGGGATACATATAATTATTTCAAAAATACTTACACTTTTAACTTAGATGACAAGGCATTTCTAATCAAATATATGCAACACCACCAATTTGATAGTAATATGTCAACAAACATGGAAAGTAGTAAATCAAGCAAAGGAATCGACACTCATTTTCATAAGGCCAATGAATGAAGAGACACAAGCATTTATTATTAAAATAAAAGGTATACTTTACTTGATAAAATAAAGCAATAATATTTCAATATGCTTAAACAACCCACAAGGCTTCCTCCTAATTGCCATATCAATCATAGCATATAAATTATTCTTGTTGCACATCTTCCTAATGAACCAATATATTGATAATTTATCATTCAAATGGAAGAAATTAAAAGGAAAATCTAAGACTTGTTGTCTAAAGTATTTATTAATCCAAGTACTTCTCCTTGTGCATCACCAATTTTGCTTGTACTAAAAAAGGATGGTACTTGGAGGCTATGTATTAATTTCAAGGCACTAAATAAGATCACAATCAAGAATAGATATCCACTTCCAAGAATAGATGATATTTTGGATAAACTTCAAGGAGATAATTTTTTTCCAATATTGATATTAAAAGTAGGTATCATCAAGTCAGAATTTAGATTAAAGACACATGGAAGGCAATATTTAAGACCAATATGGGACATTTTGAGTGGCTTGTTATACCTTTTGGTATTAAAAATGCTCGCGTAAAATTCTTGAGGTTGATGAATTAAGTGTTCAAATATAGTATGGAAAATTTTGTGATCATTTACTTGGATGATATCTTTGTATATTTTCCTACTTGGTAGACTCACTTAGAGCATCTAGAATAGGTTTTGTAAACTCTTCAAAAGAATCAATTGTATGCCAACCTTCCTAAATATTATTTTACCCAATATTCCATCTCCTATCTTGGATTTTAAATAAATTATAAAGGCATTCAAGTGGACCCAACCAAGGTTGAATTCCTCCTCAATTGGTCTACTCATTCCACCATAAAAGAGTTAAGGAGTTTTCTTGGACATGCAAATTTCTATCGCAAGTTCATTGCAAGATATTCGACTATTGTAGCTTCCTTGCATCATTTAACCAAATTCAAAGTTTTGTTTCAATTAAAAAAGGAAAATTCTCATGGATTTTATGTATTGAAATATAAATTTTGTACAACACATGTCCTAGTATTTTTAAGATATATATAGACGCATCATAGTTTTCCCTTGGAGTTGTATTGAAGCAGAATGACCATCTAGTGGCCTATAATTCTAAAATATTTTTGGCTTCCAAAAAGAACTATTCCACTTATGATAAAGAGTTGTATGCTTTGGTGCAAGCTATCAAGTTTTTTATACATTGCCTTTTGGGTAAAGAAACTATTGTACATACTTATCATGTGCCCCTTAAGTTTATTCAAACTCAAAAAAAAATCAAAGAAGCTTATCACATGAAATGGGTATATTACTTACAATAGTTTCACTTGATGATCAAGTACAAGAAAGGGCAAAGCAACATAGTGGTCGATTTCTTGAGTCACCCTCCAAAATTTCAATCCTTGACAATTATGACTACTTGCCATATTGGTTTCCAAAATAGGCCAACCCAATATCATTTTGATGTTGATTTTTGGCAAAGTTTACCAACACCCTTTTCATCTTTCTTATTATAATCTAAGTTCTTTTCAAGATTTCTATATAAAGTATGGTTTTCTATACAAGTTGGATAAAATTTGTGTACCTTAAGGATAGTAGTTTTCTCTCTTCAAAGAGGTAAATTCTACACTCTATGATGGAAATTTTGGGAAATATAAGACTCTTCATGATCTGTAGTGGTTTTTCTATTAGCCTCATATACAGTGAGATGTTCTCAAATTATTGATACAATGTGTATTTTATAGTCACTCAAAGTTTTCTAACAGGAAATTGAGCCTCAATGTTCCATTACCCATTACTTCCCATCCTTAGGAAAGCATTTCCATGGACTTGCTAACTAGTTTTTTATGATTATCCAATTGCATGATTGTGTTTTTGTAGTTATGGATAGATTTAGTAATATGGATAAATTTGTTCTTTGTCACAAAACTAGTTCTACACCTAACTTAGCTTAGGTCTTCTTTGACACAATATGACACTCTTTTGATCTCCCTAGAAGCATTGTATCTGATACAGAATCATGATTTGTGGGACACTTTTGGTAATATTTATGGAATATTTTAGGAGTATCTCTTAACTTCTCCACTATTTATCATCCTCAGTCAAATAGGAAGACTAAAGTAGTTAACTGCATACTTATGTAAAATTTGAGGATCTATCACCACACTTCTATAACTAAGTGGGATTTGAGCCTCACTCATATAGAGTATGCCTACATCGAAGCAATACACACCTCCATAGAACACTATCATTTTAAAGTATATATTGGATTTTAGTCCATGGCTCCATATGATTTACCTTTATCCTTACCCTCTCCAACTACCATGCATATCCAAAAAAAAAAGATAAGGCTAACTCATTTATTTAACAATTCTAGAGCCTTCAATAAAATGTGGTTCATATTTTTTAGAATAGTCAACAACAAAAACAAAAGCAATAAATGGAAAAGCATCATATTCCTCATCCTTTTTAGGTTGGAGATAAAGTTTGGCTTTACTTGGATAAGTAACATTTAAAAAAAATGTACATAGTAAAATCAAATCAGTATGCAATGGGTCTTATACTATCCTCCAACATATTTTTGAGAATGCCTCCCACCTTGATTTTTTGGGTCATCTTGGTGTTCATGATGTCATCAATATGGATATTCTCAAGCCATATCATGATTCTATATTGGAGTCAACTCCTTCCATCAACCATCCTATTGATGTGGTACCAGATGTTCAACTTTTGCTTACCAAAAATTTAGTCTTTGATATGAAGACTCGACAAACTTGATAGGGGTCTACTACTTCATACTTTAGAGCCTATTGAGGTTAACTTCCACATTAGAATCATTGGATTTCTACTCATCAAATATCTCAAAATTTCTATTCTTTGCTAAAATCATTGGAGTTAAATGGTTCTATTGTTTGGAAGCATGATGGGGAATAATTTTAGAAACATTAAATAAGGGATTAGTATTTTAGATTAGGACTTTGTCTTATTTTTTCATAATAAGTATTTTGTGCATATTTGTAAAATGTGAGATATTGTTTCTCATGTTGGATTTATTATTTTAGACTATATTTTCCAATATATTCTAGAGGGATATTGGTAGTTAGATTGATAATAGATAATTCTTGAAATAAGTAGCTAGATAAAGGCATAGCTTCCAAGTTTGGAATTATGTTACTATTTGGAAGGAAATGTGGTTGTAAATTATGTCTATTTAAGCACTTCATCATAATGAAAATATTAACTTCATTTTTATCCACATCACAAAACCTTGGTTTTATGAATCATCATAGTCTAATGAGTCTAAAATAGGGTCCTACTTAAGAATTCATTTGCATTGTCTAATCTTCAATTGGATTCATATCATCGTGATTTTTCATGGGTGATTGATATTTGTTGCTTTCGTTAACTAGACTAGTCAACACCATTCTATGTAATACTTTTAACATTCAATTGATTGAGTTGTTTTTATTGAATTCTCTATTATCCAATAATCTTCAAGTGTTTGCTTAATTTTCTAATCTTCTTCGTGTGCTCATCTAAGATCCTTTTGAAAGTTTTTTTGTTGCTTTAAAGGAATCAATGGTATTTTCTAATGAAGAAATGATGTCTTTATTGCATTGTCTTAAGTTATTCCTGTCTTATTGATCAAGATACCAACTGAAAGGTCATATACAAAAAGTGTGGAAGGATCTCTAGATAATCTCTAGATAAAATCCTTGCTTTGGAGCAATAAACACTTGTTGGAAGAGAGTATGGATGACAAATGCAGTAAGGTATGTGTTTTCAAATTCTAGGAATAATTCATGGAATATAGGTGAGTGTGGATGGATCCATGATATGCATCTCAAAAAGTGATTTTTGATGCTTTTTGAATCACTCAAAATGGACAAACAAGGCCAATTTATGGCCAAATTAATGAACCATGAAGTCCCAAAATGTATGGGTTGACGTGTTCAAAATTTCTTATAGGGGCATATTTAAAAGGTCATAACTCCTTTGTTACTAGGGCAAATTGAATGAAAATAGTATCGTTAGAAATTTAGTTTTGAGGAGTGTATTTCTAGAGTAGTTTCATAGAAAATGGAGGTTAGCACAAAAAATTATGGTAGTAAAAAACAAGGGTTGTTCAAAATGATAGAAAATTGGTTGTAACTTCCAGAATTTAATGAGTGGGTTATAAATACCAACATTCATTTAAGAAAATGGATGGTTATAAATACCAACACTCATTTAAGAAAATAATGAGTGGGTTATAAATACCAACACTCTAATAAGATGAATGAGGTTGTAGCCACTAAATTTTGACACACCTCAAAATTCCCTTTTCCTAATAAAACATGTTAATCATCCTAACAATGTGAAATTTACTCTCAAGTACCCCTGCCTTGATATTTGTGCAAAACAATGAAAATTACTTTAATTTTCCCTCTTTTTGATAAATTTGGATGGTTCCTATGAAATTAGATCTGTTTGAAAAAAATATTTGATCCAAAATAATATAAATCACACGTGCATCTAATTTAGGTGCTCTATTGGGATTTTTAAACTAATATGGATGAATCTAGATTCTCGACAAATTCAAGCGATCCAAATTTTTCCAAATCGATCAAAAACAAAAAATGGCTTAACAACCTAGCCTATTCTCACCCACCTTCCTAATTCCTCAACCTACATAAAGCATTTAAAACCCTAGACCCCCATAAACAAACTAATGGTGATAATTTATAGGAAAGCTTGATTGAAGAAAGAAATTTAGAAGCTTTGTTGTAGGTTGCACAAAATATTTCAAACTTTTGATCACATTTATAGGATCTCACAAACATGGTAACACATATTGCATACTCAGATATGGTTTATATTTAGTTACAATTTGATTTATTCCATTACTTGTATAAATTTGTGAAGAACACAAGCTTTTACTGAGAGGGGGAGTGAATAGTATAAGACCACTTTTTTATTTTATTTCAAATCCATATTATGCAATGTATAGATAGAAATATCAATAGAAGTAACCAAAGCAATGCACAAATCACCACACACAATATAGACACCATAATTTACATGGTTCACCCAATGTGGGCTACTCCACGAAGAAAATATTTCACTAAAATTTTCTCAATCAATCTCTTGGAAATCCTTTCCCTATTACAATGTTTATGGACCTCTTCCCAAATGATACACCAATATCCTAAATCAATTTTGTGTATATCTATCCACTAGAGAACTCCTTCTCCTCTGCTCTAGCTGGTGATCCTCTTGAAGACTACTACCTCCATTACACTAGCTTGTGGATCTCTCTCCACTGAAGACTCTTGTCCCCACTCAAAAGACATGTCATCACTGTCTTGGCTGATGGATCTCTATCCATTAGAGACTATTGTCCTCACTGCTATGTCACCTCTAAAGCTCTATCTCAAATACACACTAAACATAGTCCTTTGATCTAGCACAAATATGCTCAATATCTATCTCTGGTCTGGCACAAATATATACTCAAATATGCACCAAACTCTATCCTCAAATCTACTCAACAAGTCCACATAGAACTTGCTTAAATCTTCTCAACATGTCCACACAAAACTTGCTCAAATCTGCTCAAAAAGTACACACAGAACTTGCTCAAATCTTCTCAACAAATCGACATAGAATTTTTCTAATATGTTCAAAAATTCCACATAGAACTTGCTAAAATTTGCTCAACAAGTCCACACAAAAATTGTTCAATCTACTCAACAAGTCCTCACAGAACTTGCTCAAATTTGCTCAACAAGTCCACACATAACTTGTCCAATATTATCAACAAGTCCACATAAAAATTGCTCAAATATGCTCAATAATTCCACACAGAACTTGTCCAATATGCTCAACAATTCCACAAGTCTCCTCAAAGACTTACCTCAAATCTACTCAATTAATTTCAATCACTCTCTTAGAAACATAAGGAGAATTGTTAGAGACTCAATATGCTTCAAATTTAACTCAATGCTCAATCACTTTCTCAACTCAATTTAGAATATAGAATAGTTTTTTTTATGGAACTTGAACAATCACTTCACACATCCACTTGACTAGGCTCAACCAATAAGCATGAGTTTGTCAAGATGTGTTTGTCTAGCAGTATCATCATCTATGAATTCCTACAATGAAATTCACAATGAGGGGATCTCAAGCTCAAGAGGAATAATTGATTTAGATCCATAGACCAATGAAAATGGTGTTTCCCTAGTAGGCATGTGGATGCTTGTTTGATAATCCCATAATGCCAAGGGGATTTGAGTATGCCAATCTCGATGATTTTCTTTGACTAGTTTCTTGAGAATAGCAATTAAGGTCTTGTTTGTAACCTCAACTTATCCATTTGCTTGTGAGTAGTAAGGAGTCGAGAAACTGAGTTGGATATTATATTTCTTGTAAAGTGCTCAAAAATTCTTGTTTTTAAAAGACTTACCATTTTTAGAGATGATTTTTTAAGGAATACCAAAATGATAGATTATATGGTGAAGTATAAACTCCACAATTAGAGGTCCTATCATACTGGTTAGAGGAATTACCTCAATACACTTTGTGAAGTGTTCAGTGGTTGTGATGATGAATGTATGTTGTCTTGAGGAAGGAGGTGATATGTTGCCAATCAAATCTAGACCCCATTGTGAAAAGCAACAAAGGCTTTGAATAGGCTATAAATATTGTGATGGTACATGAGTTAAATTAGCATACTATTGATATTGTTGATAATGCTTGATATAAGTGCAACAATCATGTGCCATTATGGTCCAATAGTAACCCATGTATAGAATACACTTTGCAATTTCCATTCCACTAAAATGACCACCACAAGTACCATCATGAGCTTCATTTATGGCTCTTTGTGCCTCTACAGACTTGAGACAATGAAGGAGGATTCCATCATAACCACGTCTATACAACACATCCCCCAAGAGAGTAAAACAAATTAACTTTTTCTTAAAAGTGCATTTAGTAGTTCATGATATATTTTATGGGAGTGTTTCAAAATTTTAGGAAGGCTATTATTTGGTTTGACCAAGACTCATATGGCTCCAAATGGATAAATCAAACATCTTTATCATTCTTAGATTCATCACATACGATTGTAGATTTAGAGATTATTGTGACAATGAGTGGTTGTACCTCTCCTATAGAGTTATTTAGAATCAATGATCCTAGAGAGGCTATCGCATCTACAAATATATTAGTCAAACGTGGCAAACTATCTATTTCATACCAATCAAATTTGATGAGCAATTTCATTGTTATTTTATGGTAAAGCTTTATGGCAGGTTCTTTACATTGGTATTCTCCATTTATTTGTTGTACAAGCTAAGAATCACCAAATCTATTGATATGCTTTATGCTCATAGTTATGGATGTTTGAATACCTAATATTAAGGCTTCATACTCTGCATTGTTGTTTATACATTTAGAATTCAAGTTTGAAAGATAGGGGAATAGGTACCCCCTATGGTGTATGAAACACGACTCTAGCACCTTGACCTTTTTTGCACTTAAAACTATCAAAGAATAGTGTGATATCAACATCTTCCTCCAGAATGACATATTCTTCTTATTCAGTGATAGTGAATACCAAATAATTTGGGAGCTCAATAATCAAGGGTTGATCACTAGGAAGTGGAGCTTCCATAAGCTGATCGACTATGACCTGATCTTTAATGGATTTTTGGCTGATGAACTTAAGATCAAATTCAGTGAGAAGCATTATACATTTTGTAGTGTGGGTGTTATTGTAAGTGCAATATATCATATAACATAGAGGATTTTTGTGAGCTATGACATATGTGTTGTGACTAAACATGTAATGTTTGATTTTATTAGTGGCAAAAACCACTGTTAAGCACAATTTTTCCATGTAAGCATATCTATTTTCATAGCTTATCAATATTCGACTAATGTAATAGAAAACTTTCTCTCAATTGTTCTTATTATTTTGTGCAAGCATTATCCCTAATGCAAATTCCATTGCTAAAATGTAAATATAAAAGGGAACCCTTGGACGAGGAGGAGTTAAGACTGGTGGAGAAGCCAGGTATTTCTTGATATTATCAAAATATTTTTGGCACTTATTTATCCATGAAAATTTCATCTCTTTTTGTAGCAGGTGATTGAATGTTCTACATTTGTTAGAATGTTGCACAATGAAATGACGGATCGATTGGATCTTTCCTTGTAAACTACACAATTCCTTCAAGTTTTTTGGGGGAGGCATCTCCATGATGGTCTTGACTTTTTTGGGTCCACCTCAATGCCTCTTTTGGAGATAATGAATCCTAATAGCTTGTTCGAAGTAACACCAAAGACACACTTTTTGGAGTTCAACCTTACATTATGCTCTAGAAGTCGATCAAAGGCTTTTTCCAAGACAACAATGTGCTCTTGTCAAGTTTTAGATTTTTCCAAGAGATCATCCACATAATATTCGATGATCTTATGCATGTAATCATAGAATATGTATGTCACGACACATTGATAAGTGGAATCTACATTTTTGAGGCCAAAGGGCATCACCTTATAACAAAAATTCCCCCAAGGTGTAGTGAATGATATTTTGTGTTGGTCGTTAGGATTGATTCAAGTCTGGTTGTATCCTAAAAAATTATCCATTAGGGAAAGCATTTCATGTCCAGTGCAAGTGTTGAAAATAGTATCAATGTTTGATAGAGGAAAGTCATCCTTAGGATACTCTTTGTTAAGGTCTCGAAAGTTAGTGTAAATGCATATTGCACCATTAGGCTTACAAATAGGTACCATGTTTGAAATCCACTTAGTATAATCAATGGGTACAATGAAACCCACATCTAAAAGCTTTTGAATCTCTTATTTGACCATGAGGGAAATAGTAGGATGCATCTTTCTCAATTTTTTTTTATTGACTTAGCATCATAGTGCAAGGTAAGATTGTGGACAACCAAGTTAGGGTCAAGGTAGGAATGTCTTTGTAGGACCATGCAAAAATGCCCTTCTTCTTCTTTAGGAGAGAAATTAAGTGCTCTTGTTCATCTACAAATAAAATTTTACCAAGTTTAACAATTTGAGGATTATATGTGTTTGAAAAGGTTCGCATCGATGGTATCTTCAATAGACATGTGAGAACCTTCCTCAAGCAGATGGGGTGTTGGGATTAGATGAATGTCATCTATGATGTTATCAAACTCTTTTAATTCAACCTCTTCTATGTCTTCCTAGAAAACCTTAGGATCTAAAGGCGAAGGTGAAGGTGAAGGTAGAGGTGACGGAGGAATGTAGTTGGCTGAAACCCTTAATAATTCCTTGAAAAGTATGAATTCACAAAAGGATGGAGGTGAGGAAATATGATCCATATAAATAAGGCTCATGTCAATTGGAATTGTTTTTATCAAATCATATGGATTATGGAGTGGGGTGAATAATTCAATTGTATTCATGTTTACTTAAATGGGAAAATGGTGGTTGGCAAGGTGGAGGATGAATAGATTCCATCTTCTAGAATTGATGTTAGAAATATGGGAACCTAAATAACAACGAGAAACACAAATAAATGCAACAGGAAAAAAGCCATCCCAAGTTGTGGTCCACCTCACCAATTCTAGTATTGGTGAATATGTGGTCCAAGATATTACTATCACACCACTTAACATCCAAACTTCTAAGGATTATGGTCACCCACGTGATCCACCCTTATCTATAGGAGTGATGTACAACATGGGTTCAATGCCCAATAGCATAAATTTTATGTATGGGGGGATTGATTCATTATCCAATCCATCTTCCCTAAATGAACCCAAACAACCAACACATGCCAACATCCAACACATGTTGGGTTTTCCATCCCAATACTTTCATCGAGTCAAATAGCAAGGATATGGCCTAAGATGACATGAACAGGGAATGCAAGAGTTCATTGATACTCCATATCAAAAAGTGTATGACTGTTCAAGTTTAGGCTATCACCCTCATTCTTTCATCTCTTCTTTTGAACAAACTTTTCAAAATATTCATTTGAATTCAAAAGAAGAAATCCATCACCCTGATGACTTTGAAGATGAAATCTATGAAGAATACGACATCATGTTGATAGCTTCTGATGAATCTAATGGGGGATCGGCGCCCATAATTCCATTCATCGAACAATATGAGTTTTACTTTAGAATGTTCCCCATACATTAGTCCATCTTTTGCTTGCTTCTTCTACAAGAGCACGTTGAACCACCCATCCCAAATGGATTAAAGGGGTGTTTTCCAAGTGTAGATGCCATGATTATGTAATATGTATCCCACTGTGGGACATCAAAATCAAGTTTGATTACCCCAAGTTTGGGGCGATTCCATGTTTTTGAAAAAAGTACCTTTTTGGCATCACTGATATGCAAAGTGATGAGAATGCAAAATATCATAAACCAATCATCCTAGGATCAAGTGATTTCTAGGAGGCCCCTCCTAGTGATTATGCATATTTTTTTAATGTTAAAGGGAATGATGTAGTATGAATTGTCTATTTTTCAAGCCCCACAAACAAGGCCATCAATGACAACTTTTTAGCAAATTAATCCGAGCATAGTCATACTAAAAAATGAGGGATAAAAGATGATTTTATTTCCAAAAAATGATATATTGAATGATGAAGATGGCCAAGTGTCCTTATGGTGATTTACCCATCTTACCAAATTGCATGGACAACCAATCACTGCAATTTCCAAGGAGATAGAATAGACCATTAGATACGAGGTTCACTTGAAATTGTATTTGAACTTGAAAAATATTTGATGCAAATGAGAATGTTGATGGATTGGATGATGTTGAAATGAATATGTGATGATGAATAATGTATGGATGATTGGATTGCATGATTTTATAAAATTTTGCATGGTTTTGTAGCATTTTTAGAGCAATTTTGGATGATTTTATGATTGTTGATTGCAAACAAAATTTAACCATACAAATCAATCCATGTTATCATAAATATGAATTAAATGATGAAGTGGATTATTATGCTAATGAATGTGGTTTTTTTGTAAAAATTTGGAACGTTTTGGTGCATTTTGAAGCTTGTAAGATGATTTCATGATTTTTGGTCACAAGCAAAAATTAAACACCCAAATCGGTTTTTGGTTTCACAAAATATGATATGATGATTAAATGAATGTATGGATGCAATTTGGAGTGATTCTATGGAGGTAAGTTATTTTTTTGGATCATTTTTATCTTTCTATAAGTTTTGATGCCAAACGTCGATTAGCATCCACAGCATGTGTAGACACCGACAAGATTTGCCACTCTATAGATGTTAGTCAGTATTTAAATTTGTTTGTGAATGCCCATGGGCATTTTAGCATGCCAAAAATAGCTATAAATAGTCTACATAGGTAAAATAAGATTCATTCTTGTGTTCACAAATTATGGAAGCTACATTTGAAGGAGTGATTGAGCGAAAAAGTGAGATGGAGTGAAGGAGTTTGGTGGGGTGGAATCTATGGCGATGGAGGATGTAAATACAAAAGCATGAGTGAAGGTGCATGCTATTGAGGTAAGTTCCCTTGGAAATCTTGTTTGGATATGTGCAATTTTTTTTAAGTATGCAAATGAATGTGACCTTAATGTGTTTGCATTGTGTATGTGTTGTCTACAGTTGAGGATCTTGGAGGCTCGACATTGGTTCTCGCCTCTCATTCCAGGGGTGAGAAAGATGCTACAGGATGAGCAATAGAAGTGGTTGGAGAATGTGGAGCTATATGGGGTAGCTCAAATTGATGTGGTGAGGAAAAATGAGGGGTATCTCTCTACCTTGGTAGAGATATGGGATCCATATAGGACTTTTCATCTTCCTATTGGTGAGGTGGCAGTGATACTTGAGGATGTACACTGCATCCTCAAAGTACTAGTGGAGGGGTTACATATCAAGGTTAGACATGATAAGGGGTATGAGATAAGATATATCTTTAGATATCAATGGTGGGATGTGAGTGTGCAGGGTGGAGGGATCAGGTACTTGATGATGTATACCGATAAAAATTTGGAGATATTGCCTACCTTGGTCATGTTCCTATTGGCCAACATAGTGGAACCGAACAACACTGGCTATTAGTTTTCTTGGAACATTATTAGGTTGTATATGATATGATCGATGAGACTAAAGTATATACATGGGCACCTACTTTACTGGCTCAAATGTACCAGGAGTTTTAGGAGGTGAGGAGGCAGGGGTGGAAGGGGCTAGGGTGTAGTATGCTACTACAGTGCTAGGATTAGGAGCACTTTAGTGTGGCTTATTCTTTGGGCCTGCCTACTGAGGCTTGAGATGAGGAGCAACCATATGCTTTGATATGGCAAGTGGCTAAGGAGGTGCAGTTAAGTCATCCTATCTAGACTAGCCATGAGTACAAGGATCTATGGGTAGGGTTGAAACTTGCTTAGGTGCATTAGAGACCATGGCAAGGTACTAATTGGATAGATTATGGGGAGCAACTATGGAGGATTTAGCAAGCGATATGGATGGTTGTAAGGCATAGGAATAAGGTGAAGATGATCCAATTTTCATGGGTTTTGAGGCAGTTTGGCCTACGATAGGAGGTTCCTGAGGCACCAATGTTGTATAAGAATCATCAAGATGAGATGGGTCTACCTTGTGCTGAGGCATGGAGGGTGATCTATGAGGATGATGAGGAGGTATATCTCCCTGATGTATATGATGTGAGGACTACTACTGAGTACGATGCATGGTTTACTACACAACCACCATGGGTACCAAGTCTAGTGGTGGATGAGGGTAGCGAGGAATATGATGAGGTAGAGTCCAAGATGAAGGAGGTAGAGGAGGCTCCCCAACGTTGCATATGTCTTCAATCTATAAATCAAGGGAGGTGAGCAAGGGATACAATAGAGAAATATTCAAATATTAGAGGTGATGGAGGTGGTTATGATGATGATGACATGGAGGTTCTAGAGAGACCTCCAAGTTATAGTGGGGAGGAGTGGACGAGGCTTGAGAAAATGGTGGTGTATCAAGATGCAGAGATAGTGGCTCAATATGTAGAGATATCTTGACTATGGGTGGATCTAAAGGCACTAAAAATTACAAGTGGAGGTGATGATAGGATCATGAGGCTCTATGAAGAGATAACATAGAGGGATCATCATCAGAGGTAGGATGTACTATGCCTTTGATCCCAATATGGATATATCCATTATTTGGAGGATCTATTGGTGCAACACAATATTGGGCTACCAGACCCTCTTCCTTCGTATCTGGGATTGTTAGGCATAGCGAGTCTAGGCATTGTAGCTCTAGGTCTAGGGATCCTTTAGGGTCAAAAGGTCCTCCTATAGGTGTTAGCTAGTGTTGAGATTCACTTTTTGCACATGAGCCTTGGTGCTCCATTGTATATAGCCTTCGGGAATTCATTTTACATGCGATATTTACATATATATACATGGCTTTTACTTTTGTGTGGATGTTTTTTTTTTAATGCATGTATATGTGTGATGCAATGATAATATGTATGAATGCAAATGAATTAATTCTCTAATGATCATTCATAGTTTAGATTTTTCTTGACCATGCATAGCATTGTTGTTTAATTAGAGGCACCAAAATGGTGGCATGTGAAATGGAAGACTCATGTAATGATATGAATATTGATATGGAAGACTAGTTGTTTTACAGAGACTCAAACATACTAGTGGTATCTGACAAACTCACTAAATTATATCTAATTTATCTAAGACTAAATGTGTGTGCATTGAATTCATTTATTAAATCATGAACATGGTAATGACTCGAGGCAATCAAGAACCAATGTGTTTGTAAGTGAGTTCATTAACCCATCTTGATTAAATTGAGATGCAACCTGATATGGAGAAGACCAAGAATCTAGCTTATCCATATGTGCGATCAGAGGTCTCTTCAAGAGAGATGTGTCACCATGCATAAGCATACTCCACTGCCAGCTAAGCATCTATAGCCTTGACGGAGATTAGATCCATTATCCAAGAATCTAATCTTTAAGCTTTGGGGATTCAGACTACCTAACCATCTGACTAGAAATGTATTTCTATCCTTACAACTTGAGAATATGTGGTGTGTGATGTGTAAAATATTTAGAGCTTTAGGGAATTAGATTCTCAACTGAAGCGTGATGAGAATTTTTCCCTATCCTTACTACTATTTATTTTATTTAGAAATGATTGTGATAGTGGTGAAAACCATTGTTTTTTATTTTTGGACTATGTGCATAATGGGACAAGCAAGGATTACCCTTTTCACATAGAGGTTCAACCCAATTATGGTATTATCTCTCTTTGACATAAGATGTTTTTAATGTGTGATTGTGTTTGGTTCAAGAGTGTTAGAGTCAATTCCAAGAGCTCAAGATTTTCTTAGTGAAAATGTGTCCTAGTCCTAAATAAAATTGACATGTATTGGAGGTTGCTAGAAACACTAGGAGTGGCTGAGTGATCAAAAACACCTAGGGATTATGGCAATGTGATTTGAAAATGATAATTTAACTTTATGAAATGGTGCAATGATATGGATGATGATCTAAAGGTGGCCCTGATTAAGTTAATCTAAACTAAATAAATGACCCCTAATATGGTGAATAAAAATGTGTGAAGGTGGTTGTGAATGTAATGTATGAAATGCAATTTGTGAAATTTAATGTGTGCAAAATGTAATGTGTGAAATGCAATTTATTTTTGTATATATATAAAATAATGGGTGGTTGTGATTGGAGGATACGAATGGATGACAAGTGGCTAGATTTTGGTGTCTACAATAATATTTGGAGATATATTTTGGGGGACTTATTGTTCACTTAAGATTTTCAACAATATTTCCCTATGAGCGGGTGACATTTTTAACAATTCTAGAAGAGAGGTTTTCATAGGTATCTCATCTAGTTGTCGATGAAGATCAAAGGTATGTAAGGTATTTTGAGAAGGTGTGAGAACCAGAGGTGACTTATTAGGAACATTGATTTTAATATTTCTTGGGATAACCAAAGGATATTTATCTGAGGATTGATTCTTTGCTTGTTTCCTAGTCACGATATAGGAAGGTTTTGACAAATGCATAGTGCCTACAAAGTTGGCCGAATTTTGATTGTGTTGGTATAGGATTTTGGAAGATCCATAAATTTTTATTGAAAGTTTTTATTTGATTGAACGTTAGTTTTCCTTATTCTATGAGGTCTTGTATAATGTTCTTCAAGGTTATGCATTTGTTGGTAGTGTATCCCTCTATACGGTGATATTCGTAATACTCATCTTGTTTATACCATTTTGGAAATTCTTTGGTTGTATCCCAAGGTTTAATAGTTGGAAGCCCCAACATTTTAGAATCAAGGAGAATTTCTAACATGACTACTTGACTTTATCTAGTGTTTTTGTATTGTCTCTTTGGTTTATCTTTCCTTTATATGACTAACTTTTGAGGATTATTTTGAGTTGTGTTTATGTTATTATTTTGATAGGAATTTGTTACACCATATTCTACATGTGTGTTTTTGTACTATCCTTTGCTAGAGGGTTTTTCCTCGTCTTTCTTATTATAGTTGAGTTGTCTTTGTCTCATGAGGATAACTTCTACTCTTTTAGCCATGTCAATAACTTCTTAAAAAGAGGTCAAGTTTATCATTTCTAGGGGGTATGATAGTTGTTCATGAAGGTTTCTTATGAAAATATGTAGGAGTTCTTTAGGAGGAGGAATATATTGAAGTCGTCTTGCTAAGCCTATCCATTTGGCTAAAACATATAAGAACCATTCGGTCTTAAATTGTTTAAGTTGGTAAAGGCCATCTATGGTAACCTTATATTCTATGTAGATTGAGATTTTCTTAACAAAGGTTTCCATAAGTTCCTTGAACTTCTTAATGGAAGGAAAAGGTATTTGGAAATACCATTCCAAGGCTAAACCACTAATGCTTTTTTTTTTTATTAGAAAAAAACCCCATGGAGCCGCCTTGGTCTGGGAGACCACAAACAGGGGGTTCTACACCATCAAATTCACCTGGGGGTCACACCCAACCCTGCTCACACCAACATTATCAATTGGATTTTGGATACCTAATTCAGCTTTTTGGTAGGATGGAGATTTGAACCTGAGACCTCCATTGGAGGATTGCCCTCTCCTCTCCAACTCACCTACAACACCTGGGTAAACCACTAATGATTTTAAGGAATAACCTAAGGATAAGGTTTTCATAATGAGTGATATCACTACAAGATATTTGAAATAACCTTATATGGTTAATGGGATCTTGCTTTCTATTGTACATTTAAAACTTGCGAGTTTCAAAAGTTTTTGCAAATGGGTAATTTATGATCATAGGATCTAATGGCTCATTATATAACTATTCAAAATAGTACTTTAAATTGGATGTCCCTTGAAGAGAGGCAATTTGATGCTCAAGTTCTTCAAACTTGGAGTCCCTCTTTTCAAGGTCTAGGATTTTAGTGTTGATATCCTAAAGGTCGTTGGATGGAGGATTAGGTGGGGTAGGTAATATAATGAAAGGTCGTGTAAGAGGTTGGGTGAAATATTGAGACATGAAAGGTAGACCCATGAGAGTTGAAGTGTTTTGATTAGATGACATGGTTGGAGGGGCTTGGTTAAGCCCCAAGTTATGAGTTAGAAAAGGATTTGTAGAATTGGTAGGTATTCTTTTATTAACAGGTGTTGAAAAGGGGTTACCCATAGTGGATGTCCCTATGGCTATATTTGGAGGAGTTGTAGAATCGATGGGTTGTATCATAGCCACATTGATACTAGCCTAGTTGTTTCAAGTTTCATTGATTTGATATATATTTGATTGATTATTGGAATATTTAGTACCATCATGAATTGTAGTTGATTATTTTTCAATTTGTTCTTTAATTTCATCCTTAATGACATCTAGAAAGATATATTTGTTTCTTCTAATGTACTCTCTAACATGGTCTATGGTTGAAAAGAATTTTTTTCAACTTTTTCTTGTTCCCTAATCACTTGTTGAAAAGAAATGCTAAAGTTTAGTCTCTATGATATTGTTCTAAAATATTTAAAAAGGGACCCATTCAAGTTTCATCACAATAAAAACATTTAAAAAAATAATGAAAATAAAATAATAAAAAAATAAAGAAAACAACATCTAAATTAATTAATTAATTAAATATAATATATATAATTCAAAATAGAACATTATACCACATTGCATAAATTAATTTTTGTTTTCTTTGTTGTAGGTTCCTAAAAATATATATTGGCTCGATTTTCAAGATCATGTCAACCTGCAAACACAGTGCTTGAGCACGATCAATGCAGGGCACCGTTTTCAAGGGGGGACACAATTTTCAAGATAGTAGCATATTTTTGAGGTGGACCCTCGACCCAACCAACCCATGGTTGCAGTGTCAAAGTGCATTCAATACAAAGGTATGGTTTCGATAGGTACACAAAGGCACAAATTCCAATGTGCCCCTAAAGGGCTTAGATAATTCATAAGGTATAGTGAGGGTTCGCATTGATATATCCCAAACTACATCATCCTTGAATGCATGTGGGAAAAAAATAGCAAAGAAAATAAGAAAATAGAACAAATCAACAGATAGACACAATTCGGGATGTTGTGCTACAAGTTATCTACCATAGTAGGATTGATGCTTTGGATATGGTTTCCATGTGATGGATAATAGACCTCTAAGCATATTCTTTTATCTTTTGTGTCTAAACACAAATACGTAGGTTCTTGTATATCGCTTTCAAGGTGCAGATGCATTCGTTCGATAGCCCTGTGTGGTTGCTAATGCAGATGGAATTCATTGGCTTTTATGAGGTCCATAGGTCACCAAGGTGGAGGCTACTTGCTGGAAACATTTTCACTCGCATGGAGGCTACTCGCTAGAAATTCCACCCACAATAAGAACAAAAAAAATTACTACATGAAGGTATTTTCAAGGGGATGTTATTATGTTTTATGTACTCATTCACCCTCTTTCTTGAGTGCAAGATCAATGGTAAACAAAATGGTATTGTGGACAGTGTTGTTATACCACGTTCACAACTTAGTTCTTCATTGCAAACAACATTGCAAGAATCAAACCAAGATGTACTCTAGTGGTGGATGAATCATGATAGTGTACATAGTGTAAGTTTTATATTAGATAAAAATAGGTCTACCAAAGATGTGAATGCAAAGAATTTGATGCGGAAGATTGTACTACATTTGTATGAGATAAACAGCTAGTGAGAGTATGATTTTTTATTTGGACTCGGGCTAGGACATCCATGTCATCCAAGATGTTAAACATGTTGTTTCTAAGTTCAATCACTCTGCTCTTGATGCATCCATCATAAAGCTCATTCAAATCAGACTATAGATGGAGAACACGTCAGGTGAAAGTAAAAAAAGAAAAAAAATTGCTTTCGCTGGTAATTGCCAAGGCCTTGGTAGCCAAAAAGGATATGCTAGTGGACTACATGGGCATAATTAGTGGTAGTGGCATGAGTTCTATTTATTTTTTCTTCCCATGTGTTGTCCATCCGAGGGATATGTGCACCATTTGGAAGCATGGGATGTCTGCCATTAGTAGGAGAAACCATTTTTTCTCTTCAAATTTTATACCTCCATTAACTTGGTTTGTTCCTTCAAAATCGTCGTAATCAAACAAAGAGAAGTTATTCCAAGGTAGTTACCCGAAGCCCATTCTTGCCTTACATGTACACCTATGCAAGTGATAGTTTTGATAGAATAAATAATAATCACTATCCGATCTGGAGTGATGATGACAAGAAACGTCAACTTTGAAAGAGCGAATACATCATCGAAATGAAATGTGTAGTCCCGGTATCACCATCGGAGGGCTATGCAAGGATCATTACTTCATTATATTTTAAAGGTATGGTATTCAGCTTCATATTTTAAATCATGTGTCATAGCAAATAGAGAAGATAATCACTTTTATTAGTCAGTATATTCGATCACATGGGCAATTTCATTGTCCAGTGTAACATTTGGGATATCTACATACTGCACCATAGACAAAAGCATTACCAAAAGAGTTTTAAAATAAATAGAAATAATTAAACATTGCGGTTACAAGTTGAGGCAAAGGAATAATATGAAGTGGAATGGTTTTCTCTTGAAGAAAATATGAAGCAAAATCAACTAAATATTTCCTATTAATATCCATTGAAACTCACAAAAAAGGTCAAAGACTTTGTGGAGCAAGTGCATGTTGGAAATTTGATTTGTAGAAGAACATCTCCTCCCTGGTTGTTGGACTATAGGAATTTCACCCATTGTAATCCATTGAAACAAGGTATTCTAAAGGAACATGAATTCAATATCTTTCATTTTGTAATATATTGGAATTTTTAATAAGTTATATGCATGCAAATGGTATACTTATTATTTTTTTAATATATTGTGTTATTCCCTTAGAATATTGCATCACATTAATTCTAGGTTGTGTGAATATTGGTTATCTTAACGATGATTTAAGTTCATAATATTTTTTTATGCGTTGAACTTTTTAAAAGTTATAGTGACTTGTTCTTTTTATTTTATTTTCTCAAACCCTAGCTTTTACATTTTTTTTAAATTTCATCAAATAAAAAATAAAAAACCCCCAAAAAAAAAATACGTCAACTTCAAGAATTCATATTCAATTTTTCATTTTATGTAAATTCATGTTTTTTAATAAAAATTTGAAGTTTTAAACTTTGCATAGTTTTTCCAAATAATCATTTAGTTTCATTTTATGTAAAATTGAAATTTCAATAAATTTCAAATTTTCATTAAAGTGAATAATTAATATGATATTTTAAAAAATTTATATTGCAAAGTTTAGATTTGATCATTTCATTCTCATGCAAATATTAACAATTGAAGATAAAATTTTATTAACAATCAAAGGTAAAATTTGATTAACAATCAAAGATAAAAAATTGATTAACAATTTGAGATAAAATCAATTAAAAATCAAAATTTCAAAGGTTAAAATCAAATGTTTATTACATTTCAAAGGTTGTTATTTCAAAGTAAATAGTTGATCAATAATTTCACATTTTCATAAATTCCATGAACAACAAAATCATTGTAAATCAAATCAACCCAAAACAGGCCCCTTGTTAACATGCATATGCAACACTGAGGTATCCAATTAACTTTTGGCATTTCACATTTTTCACTAAGCATTGTAAGCAGATAAACACATTAAACAAAACCTTGGGAAATCACAAATATTTCCTTGCAAGAGAGGGTATCTAGGTAGAATCTTGACTGTGAGTATATTCTTGTGATTGGACAAAAATATCACTCAACAGAATTGGCGCTAGAAGGAGGGCCTACTTGAAGGTAATTGATGTGATTTATGAAGTTTTTGGTTTTAATTTGTTCACATTTATTGTTGGAAATTTTCTAATTTATGATGTATTGATTCTAATATTTTACAAATTGAGAATATTCCTTATTGTTATAGTTAATTGATGCATTTGTAATGAACATGATGATTTATCGGTTAAACAGTTGAAAATAGAGATTCTTTTCACTTCAATATCATTAAATGCTTGTTGTTTGCATTATCAAATCTGGAACCAAAAATCATAATCGCAAGATCTAAGTCTTTTGAAGAGACTATTTTGCATAGCATTTCTCCCACAAAGAGGATCAGAAGGTCCAATAGTCAGTTGTTTTTTATTCCACCCAGTAGCAGTTCATCACTACCCATCATCCCATTTGTTCCCCCACTAGTAGTTCCAATGGTAGGAATTGCATCTTGGTTGGGTGCTCATAGAAATCCTTTAAACATTGTTGGAGCAATCCATGACATTCCCAAAAACATAGAAAGGTATTTACCTAAATATAAAAATTATGGAATTAGAATTGTTGAAGAGCATATTCAAGCTTACAAGGATACCTTAATTAGAATACAAGTAGAATATGAATATGTTTCTTGCAAAATATTTTCTCACTTTAGATGAATGGCATATGATTGGTACATTAGTTTACCTGCTAATTCCATTACGTCTTAGGATGAATTAGAAATAACTTTTGTGAATCAATTTAGGCTACCCATAGATTTTTTTGTAATCTATCATCAGTTTGCATCAGCCAAGAGAGAGCCTAATGAACCTTTGAGATTGTTCAATACTCATTTCCATAATTTGTATAGCAGGTTAGTTGCTCCTTATACTCTTTAGGAAGTTGCTACCATACAAATGTACTTTAGGGCATTGGACCCTTTAACATCTATGTTTATAAGGAGAGCTCCTCAAATCACTACACTTCCCATGGAATACAGTGAGGATTTGAATGTAGAACAATAGTTGATACCACAAGGTTTTAGGATAGGATAGTTGCCTTCCATAGGACAGCCAGGTGCTTATAATCAAGTGCCTATGATCAATCATGTTTTATCATAAAAAATGCTAATTTTGAATACCATGTCATTCAATAACTTTAATTTTCCATACAATCCACATATCACACCCACTTATCCCACCACTCCACTATATTTAGAAAATAAATTCACCACTCATAAAATGGTTGAAACAAATGCTCAAATCATACCTTCATTCTTCAATACAACACCCACTCCAAATGCATCAACATTTCATCAAAATAACATAGCCTTTCCACAGGTTTTCCAAAATTAAAGTTTGCTAGATTTTAAAATCCCACTGCCACTACAAGTAACACAACCAATCAAACTACTGTAGGATAAAATAATGAACCTAATTCTCAGGTAAACAATCTACATAGGGTTATCCAAAAACTCAGTAGTGACATGGTTCAAATGTAGAAACAATTGCCTCAAAATTCTCATCAAAATAGAAATTTTAGTTTTTAGAGAAAACAATGGAATACTCGTCCGAACAATGAAGGAGTACCTAATCCCATTGTTAATCAGAACAATGTTACCACTACTTCTAATCAAACCAACACTATTGTTAATCTTTCAAATTTGGCTTTAAACAATTGGTGTAGGGTACATTCCATGACACAACATAGTGAGAATGAGTACCCTTAATTCAAAATAGCTCTAGATATTCTACAAAAAGAGATGGATAACATGGAAATTATTTTAGATGAAGATCCTTCCCAATAGGCTAGTACTAGCAAAGGGAAAGAATCAATGCTAGTAGTTGAAACGTTTGAATCAACTAAAGAATATGAAGAAGGGTATGATGGGTCTATATAAGAGGAATTTCAAGCCTTCAAATAATTTTAAAAAGGAAATCATAATTACAAGCTTAGGAGTAATACTAAAGCTCCTTTTACTTCTTCTACTCCTCTAAATGACACCATCATTCCTCCTGATACATAGGCTAGTAACAATCCCATACCTCCATCTAAAGTTGATCTACAACAACTACCACATGATAAAATTACACATAATATTGTGGAGGATTTAAAGAAAACAAAAGTGAATATATCATTATTTAATGTTGCTAAGTTGATTAATCAACAAGAATATTTTATGCAGGCTTTTGGTAATAAAAGAAAAAATGAATCTCAAAAAGTCATGGATGTGCAATTTGCCTCACAAAGGGACAAAGAAGAAGCTCCTCCCTTTCTTTTGACCATAATAATTGTAGAAAGAAATCTGTACACTTGTCTTGTTGATGTTAGAGTTAATGTAATGTGCACTATGCCAGTTTGACACTTGTCAGTTTCATTGACAAGTGTCATGTTCATCATATAGGCTTGTGCCTATATATTGTAACAATTTTATCAATAAAATATATCCCATTAGTTTTCGCTACTAACAGTTGGTATTAGAGCAGGCTTTTCCTACCTTGTGAAACCCTTGATGGGGGATTTCCCTCATGGAAATCCTCCCTCCCCCTGACTTTTTTTTTTTTTTTTTTTCCTTATTTTTTAAAGTTTTTTTTACCGAGGGAGTATGCTCTCCATCATTTGATGGATCAGAAACCAGATGGTAAAAATATTAAAAATTGGGAGGATTTTAATTTTTTTAGTTTTCCGAGGTTCTTTGCAGATCCGTTTCATTAGGAGGTCACCTTATTTCGGGTGTTTCCTACGGCAGAAAGCACGTTTTGTCCATGATTTGGAGCTCTGAGGGCAGATCTGTGTTTTTTTTATTATCGAATCTCAGTGATTCTTCTGCGAAGCGCTCACTTTCGCAATGGAAGGAGCACTGCATTGAAAATGTGTTTGGCTGCAATATTACTGCCATCACATATTGAGACAGGCCGAACATATTATTTTCTAAATTTTTTGGTTCTTAATGCACCTAAATCATTGTGCTCCCCGTTGGCTTTGTAACCCTACAGACGATTTGAAAAAAAAAAAAACAGTGATTGCATATTGTTCTCTTCTTTACTGTGGATATATGACGGGATCTGTGCACCACAGCTCGCGTACACGGTGATGTGTAGGAAATATACAGATCAGTTGGCTGTCAAATATAGTTGAGAACAAAGCATTCTATGTTGGGCTGATAATCCAAAGAAAACCCAGCAAATTTAGCCGTGGAAATCCCAAATTCTGTTAATAAGACTCGTGGTTTCCAGGTTTTTTAATCCGAGCCCTCGGGGCAACAGCAGCCGTGTACCGTTGCTTCAAATTTGGGACTCGTTGCACGGAGAGAATGCTGCTCATCCGGCTTTTCGACGATTCTGGCATCGGAGGCGGCAGTTACGGGTCGTCGGAGGGTTCTTCTTCCGACGAGAGTTCAGTTCTAAAATGATATGCAAGCTGTGCGCCCGATGCTAGAATGGCGATCCGATGCTGGAGAAGATGGATGCCGAAGCCCTGGATGATATGATTTTTTTTCTCCTGTGATTCTGTGTAGTTGCTGCATTTTCGGCGACAATGGTGATTGTTATTTGAAATTGTGTTTACGCCCCGGCTATAGCGGAGAGCAGGAAACACATTACCGATTTCTGAAACTGAAGTTCGACGTCCACTTACAGTACAATCCATGGTGTGATTTCTGCCAGTAGATAAAAAGTTTTACACGCAGTTGTTTGACGAGCAGAAAATGCAAAGTGTTGCACCTCAGCTTTGGAGAAAGCTAATTTTTTGATTGGCGTGAAAAGGTATTTTTGCTCATGATGGTAGACACTGCTTCAGATGCTGGTTGACGGCCTGTTTATTTTAATGAAACCTGTGTTTTATCATATCCATGGAGCACCACTAAGAAATTGAACGCACATGATTCAAAAGTTGTTTTCGTTCATGGTTGCAGTCAGCGGTTTCTCTAGAGATCATGGGAAGTTTGGTGAAACCCGTTTTTTGTGTTGGCGCATTCCCGCCAATGTTTGTTGTTGGAGAAAGCGAACCTGTAGAATATTGGGAAGTTGCTGTTTGTCGCAAGATAGCCGTTTGGACGCGATGGAGCCCGAAGATCATATTATTTTTAAAATTATTTGTCTGATGTGCTTTCAAACTATGATTATGCTCTGCAATGACTGCATTCTGTGAAGAATGCTCCTGAGAAGACATCGATCGAGCCGTTATAAAAAATGACTTATTGAGACGCGGCGGGTCTCGATCTGTGGACGTGGAGCCGGGGAATTGGAGCTCGCAGGGTTCGATCTTGTAAACAATTAGCAGAGCATTCCAGCGAGGTTTTATTTTTGCAAATGGGTCCGTTAAGGAGGTCCAAAAATCCCGTGCATATGATAGCGGGATGGGTGAGAAGGCATTTCTGGCTGTAATCACTGGCATTGCGTCGCTAATTTTTTCTGAGATTTGTGGTCCACGATCACGACAATTTGTTCGTGGCAACAATAGCCCAGTGCGCAGTTTGACAGAGATACCAAAATGAACTTTTCACAGTGAAGTAGATCCTATTTTTTCTCTTGCTATATGGTTGACATATGTGAAAGTTTGATCTGGCTGTGCACCAAGCGGGAGATTGGTGGCGGACAACTGATTTGGTAGTTTAGATGTTGCGTGATTGACGCAGACTGATCTGGCAGTTTAGAACGACCACTCATGTAGAACGTGAAGATATGCAACGCCTCTTAGTCCACGTGGTGTCTAGATGCTGTGGTTTAATCCCAGACAGTCATCGGGAGTTATAAAACATGACCAAGCTAGCAAACGAAAGAGGAGTGGTTGCGTAGTCACATTGTGAACAAGCGGCGTATTTTCCTATGCTTTGATGAACTGATAGTATTTTTTACATGACAAAGAAGTGGTTGTGCTGTGGTTTTTTGATGATCGTGGCCACATCCGAGATTGAAATGCTAGACCCACAGTCGAGGCCACATCGTGACCCAGAAGCATTTCGTCATGCTATCCGCGGGGTGTTTTTTTTTTAAGATAGAGGGTACGGGGAGAATTTGCAGTGCAACACCGAAGTTGAAAGGAGTCAAGGTGAAGGAGTTCCATTTTGTTTTTCATTAAGAGCTATTTTGTTATCCTACGATGCAGCGCAACATCACTCCATCTGCGATCTGCCGAAGAACTTGTGTCAAATTTTCAAATTCTAAGTCTGCATTGCTGTTGTTCTCGAGAGCATGGTGATTCCATTCGCTTCCAGACTACTACCTGACATACGTGTTTAACTCCTTGATGCAGTCCATTTAATTTTTCATTTACTCACGTGTTTTTTGGGCAAAATCCCTACCAGCGATAGACAAATTCAGCTGAAGCCGATTTTTTCTTTTTTGGTACATCCATCTGCTTAGTTGCTCTTCTGTGGGGACACCGCAGAGGAGCAATACCACGTAGCTGTTACCGAGCCTGCATAATTTTCTTTCAAATGTTTTTTTTTAAAAATGCAATGTAATGGGGGAAGCATTTTATAAAGTATGGGGGCATGTCTTTATTAAAGTGGATGGGGTCACTTTATTTAATGGGGACTTGACATTATTCTAAGTGGACAGTATGGCCTCAGGCCACTTTTTTGTATTTTTCCACAAGAAGAGTGGAAGTGGAAGGGACACATGGTCCCTTTATTGCATTTTTCAGATAATGGCCCAAGTAGGTCCATGTAATTCCCCTCCGAGCGAAACTTGAGATGTCTATTTTTTTTATGCTGTCATTCAGCAATATTGTCTATTTGCTGCCTAGAGAGGCATGATGTTATTTTTCCACATGATGAAGGCCCCTTTGATGGTGGAATATAGGGGTATTTATAGTCGTTGGAAACGTTTTTCCGTGACGGACACAATGGTGGTGTCAAATTGTAATTTTGAGGCTGTTTCACTTCAGTTTTTTAGCCTCAAAGTTTTTTCTACCTTGGAGTGCACTTTCGGTTGTACCCGACACTCCCAAGGTAATTTTATATGTGATCATTGTACCTAGTGACCTTTTCTATACACTTGGTGAATGCAGCGGCTGGTTACCCATGCATTTCGGTGGGATGACATGGTCACCATAAGGACACTTATACTAGGGACTATAGACAAAGACACCCTAGACTCTATCCGAGGTTTTTCCGGATCTACTTCTGAAGACTACAGACGAAGACACTTCAGAAGATTCTCTTATTTTCTTCTTCTCTCCTCCTATTTGGATCTATGGCTCAATTTATTGTATTGAGTGCATTTTTGGCAGAGACCAACACTCTTATATGGCTCGTTATGCCAATTTGACACTTGTCAGTTTCATTGACAAGTGTCATGTTCATCATATAGGCTTATGCCTATATATTGTAACCATTTATCAATAAAATATATCCCATTAGTTTTCCCTACTAACAGTTGATTTAGGAGCATCTGATAATATCATGCCTCACATTATTTGTTAAAAATTGGGTTTGAAACCCATCCCTTCTAACAGAATAGTTATTCAATTGGATAAATCTAAAGTGTATGTGGTTGGAATGCTTAATAATATTCACATACATCTAGCCTCAGAACCTAGGATACAATAGTATATTGATATACATGTAGATATACCTGCTAAGTATGGAATGTTGTTGAGCAGAGATTGATATTGGAACTTAAATGGATATATGACCACTGATTTTTCACATGTGTGGCTACCATGGAAGGGTGTTGCTCATAAAATAAAAATTGAAAGAGAACCTAGACTCAAGGATTTGATTACTGAATATAATAAAAAAAATGAAATTCTTTACAATGAATCTGAGTTAGGTGTTTACACTTTGGATATAGGTGAATCTAAAAATAAAATACCATCTATTAATCCAATTAAGGATGAAAATCTTGTTTGGATGCTTAAATTTGATGGATCTAAATCCAAACAAGGTAGTGGAGCTAGTGTGGAATTGATTAGTCCTAAAGGTAAGTCGTCTTTGGTAGCTTATAGATTACAGTTTTCTTACACTTGTAATACTGTAAAATATGAGGCCTTAATATTCGGTTTGTAGTTAGCCTTAAAGAAAAATATTAAATGTTTGAAAGTGCTAGGAGATTCAGAATTGGTTGTTAAATAGGTGAAAGGCCAATACACATGTCATGATAAAAGGCTAATTCATTACAGAAATAGAGTTAGGGATTTGATTGATGAATTCTATGCTTTCAATATTTCATTGATATCTAGGAAGAACAATCGAATTGTTGATTCTTTAGCTGTCACAGTAGGTACTCTTAAGCCTATTGATAATAGGAGGCTAAAGAAGTTTTCAATTGAGTTGATACCCTATCCTTCTATACCTAACAATGTGAAAAATTTACAGGTATTTGAAAGTGACAGGCACATTTTTGATTTTGTAACTAATTCAGGTGTTTTTGAAAATCAGGTGATCGATGAGGATGAAAGATTGCAAGAAGATGAAAATGAAGATCATGAGGTAACAAAGAAAATCAATGTGATTCCTAAAGGTATAGTTTCTCTCAAAAAGCTTTTTGATATTGATTACAAAAGCAAAAGTTGTAATAAAACCTCACTCCCGTAGGATGCTTATAATTCTATTGATCTTGGGATTAGTAAAGACCCACATAATGTACTCATAGGAAAGGCTTGCACTCATCATGAACAAGAAGGAATAATTCAAGCTCTTAAATATTACGTTGATGTAATAGCATGGAGTTATGAGAATTTAAAGACTTATAATGAAAACATCATAACACATACTATTCCTTTAAATCCAGATTCAAAACCATTTAGACAAAAACAAAGACCAGTTAACCCATTGCTAGAGCCTCTTATACAAAAGGAGGTTAAGAAATTATTAGATGCTAATATTATCTTTCCAATCAGACACTCTACATGGGTAGCAAACATTGTACCAGTTAGGAAGAAAATAGGTGAAATCCATTTGTGTATTGATTTTAGGAATCTCAATAAGGCCTCACAAAAAGATAACTACCCCTTGCCTTCCATTGATCATATTTTGCAAATGGTGAATGGTTCTGAGATGATGTCTTTTCTTGATGGTTATTCTGGATATAACCAAATTCTTATTGACCCAAAATATAGAATGAAAACTACTTTTACCATGAAGTGGGGTACCTTTTCTTACAGAAGAATACCTTTTGGATTGCTTAACGCAGGTGCCACATTTCAGAGAGCCATGGACTATGCATTTAGAGATTTGATAGGTAAATGCATAGTTATTTATGTTGATGACATTCCTATTTTCTCAAAGAATAGATCTGACCACGTTAATGATTTGAGAAAAGTTCTTCAAAGGTGTAGAGAGCATGGCATTTCACTAAATCCCAAAAAGTGCATTTTTGGAGTAACTGAAGGTAAAATTTTAGGCCATGTCATCTCAAAATATGGAATTTCCATAGATCTTGAAAGAATCGAAGCCATCCAAAAAATCCCTTTTCTTGGTAGCAAAAAATAATTACGATCATTTTTTGGGAAAATCAACTTTGTCAAGAAATTCATTTCAGGATTTGCTGAAATAGTCAAACCATTAAATGATATGTTGAAAAAGGATGCTAACATTAATTGGACTGGTGAAGCTAAAGCAACTTTTCAGGATGTTAAAAATGCAATATCTTCTGCACCTGTGCTTGTGAGTCCTAATTACAAGAAACCTTTCTATATTTATTCATTTGCTTTTGAGCATTCTTTTTCTAGTGTATTAACTCAAAAGAACGAAGATAATTCAGAAAATCCTATTGCTTTCTTGAGTTCACCACTAAAATATGCACAATTGAAATACACTATTATGGATAAACAGGTATATGCTCTTTTCAAAATTGTGAAGAAGATTAGACATTACATTTTGCACAGTAGAATTTTTGCAATAGTACCTGACCCAGCTATCAAAACAATGTTGATGCAGAATAAACTAGGAGAAAGGAGAGGCAAATGGCTGGCTACTTTGCAGGAGTTTGATTTAGAGATCCATCCGATGAAGCTTGTTAGAGGACAAGGTTTGACAAAGTCTCTAGCTGAAATCGATCCTCAAATCGCGTGTCAGCAATACACTACATAAAGCATCACCACGGATGAATGGTATAATGACATTGTGTATTTTATTTTGAATGGTAAGTGCCCTGATCACTTTAATGCTACACAAAGAAGAGCACTTCGATTAAAAATCTCTAATTTTATGATTAAATTTGGTGTGTTATACAGAAGAAATCACGAAGGAATTTTCCTTAGATGTTTGAGTAAGGATGAGTCTATGCAAATACTTAAGGATTTTCATGGTAAGTATGGGACTAGGCATGGATCAACTAATGCCACAACACACCAAATTTTGAGATCTGGTTACTATTGGCCCCACATTTTCAAAGATGCCCATGCCCATGTTCATTCTTGCCATACATGTCAAATTACCACCAACAGAGAATGAAATGCCTCCATGCCTTTACAACTCGTATTTGAGGCTAGACCATTTGCACAATGGGGTTTAGATTTCGTAGGAGTTATAAACCCAAACTCTTCACCTGGCCACAAATACATTTTAATCACCACAAATTATTGTACCAGATGGACTGAAGCCATTCCCACTAAGAATTGTACTTCTGAAGTGGTTATTCAATTTTTAGGACACATTGTTACTAGATTTGGTATGCCATATTCTATTGTTTGTGACAATGGTTCTACTTTCACTTCACTTCAATTTGCAGAATGGGCTTACGAAAATAAGGTAAGCATAAATTTTTCTTCAAATTATTACCCACAAGGTAATGGTTTAGCAAAATCTACTAATAAAAACTTATTGTCCATAATTAAGAAATTATTGGAAATGAATCCTAGAGACTGGCATAACAAGTTGAAATATGCTTTATGGGTGGATAGAACTAGATAAAAAAGGGATCCATAGGCACTTCACCTTATCATTTAGTTTATGTTCAAGATCCTATTTAACCTGCTAACCTAAAATTGTAGACTCTTCAGTTTATGAAATATTATCTTGAAACTGATGATAAAACAAAGGTAAGATTTACTCACTTAATGAGTCTAGATGAAAAGAGGGAAGATGCCCTACAACATTTTAGTAAGCATCAAGGGGTTGTTAAAAGGTGGTTTGATAAGAGATCCAAGGTCAAAGCCTTTAGGATTGCTGATTTGGTTTTGTTGTGGGATAAGGCACACGAAAAGAAGGGTGATCATGATAAATTTGACAATCTTTGGTTAGGCCCCTACCAAATTTCCAAGATTCTTGGGGAAAATGCTTTTAGATTGCAGAATCTAAGTGGAGAGAACATTCCTTTACCTATCAATGGGTAATTTTTAAAGCACTATTTCCATCCCTGAGATAGAAAGCACATCCATCACTTGTATATATTCATCTCTTGTACATAGTTTTTGGTTTTGTAAGTTTTGCTTGTATGTAACTTTGTTATTTTGTTTTGTTTTCACTTGTACATAGTTTTGTGTGTGTACATACCATTTGGATGCAGTCATCACTTGTTTGTTTGTTTTGTTGTTTTCATTTTGAAATTTTGTTTTTTCCATTTTGTCTTTCAATAATACAGGTTCATGCCAAATTTTGTGTTTTGGTTTGTGTTCACATTTTGCTTCTTCACTTTCACAACATGTTTTGGTTTTGGTTTTCCAGATTGTGGTATAGTTGTGTAGTTGCGATAAAATTTTGTCACTTTGTTGGAAATGTTTCTTAGTCATGGAAGATGAATAGCTTGGTTGAGATGAAGTGAAACTGAAGTTGGTGAAATTAGATTATCTAGTAGTTATTCTTGAATTATGGATTAGAATAGTGGAGATTGAAGTAATACGACATTTTGCTGAAGCTTCACATGTAACACTACATTAAAAGGATATTTTTGACTCCTGAAGGATGAAATCATTCTGGTTTGTTGATTAGGAAAAAATTTTATAGACTCCATCTTAAGCCTTAGATGATCTCTAACCCAAGAGGTGCATATGATATTTGCAAAGCAATCAAATGCTTATATAAAAAAATATAAATCAATCAAATATCTTGGGTGGTTCAGATAATCTCTATCGGGGCTATAGATGCCTGGATGGTAGTAGAGCAAGGTCTAGAAGAGATCAAGGTCATCTCCACCGGAGCTATGGATGCTTGACTGGCAGTGGAGCAATGTAGAGGTAAATTTTTATGAGTAACATTTTTCATAGCCTAATTGCAAAACAGATGAGGAAATTCTGATGGATTCAAAAATAGAGAATGAATTCACAAAACACACACTAAGCTAAAGCAAATGAAGTGTTTACGTTCAATTGAAGTTATTTAACCCCATATTTCTTGGATGTTACTGGATGATTTATATTTTTCTAATATTTGGTTTTCTTGATTTCAGATTGGGTTCTTTATCCAAAATGCTCAGGAGCATTTTCCAGTAGAGTCACCATTTGTTGTTGCCATTGCACAACGTACCCCAATTTGGGGACCCACTTGAAATTTTGGTGTTGATGTTTGGTTTTTATTTTTAATGTTTTGTTGATTAGTCTTATTGTGCCCACTCAAATTTTACAAAGTAAATAAATGCTAAAGTTTAGTCTCTATGAGATTGTTCTAAAATATTTACTAATGGACCCATTCAAGTTTTACTACAATAAAAACATTTAAAAAAATAATCAAAATAAAATAATAAATAAATAAAGAAAATAAAAATAAATAAGTAAATAAAAAATATATAAATATATATATATATATATAAATCAAAATAGAACATTATGCAAAATTGCATAAATTAATTTGTGTTTTCTTTGTTGCAGGTTCCTAAAAAATATATTGGCCCAATTTTTGAGACCATGTCAACCTACGGACGTAGTGCTTGAGCGCGATCAACGTGGGGCACAGGTTTTGAAGGGCAACACTATTTCCAAGATAGTGGTACATTTTTTGAGGTAAACCCCCAACCCAACCAACCCATGAATGCAACATTAGAGCGCGGTCAACATAGAGGCACATATTTTGAGAGGCACATGGAGGCACAAATTCCAAGGTGCCCCAAAGGGCTTAGCTGAGTCATAAGGTATAGTGAGGTTTCGTGTTGATATATCCCCCATTGCATTGTCTTAGATCCATGTGGGACAAAAATGCAGCAAATAAAATAAGGAAATAAAAAAACGCAATAGACAGACACGATTTGAGATGTTGTGTTACAATTTATCTACCATAGTGGGATTGGTGCTTTGGATATGGTTTCCATGTGATGGAGAATAGACCTCTAAGCATATTCTTTTATTCTTTCCTGTTTGAAGATAAATACGTAGAATATTGTATATTGCTTTCAAGGCATAGATGCATTTGTTTGATAGCCCTATGTGGTTTTTGATGCAGACAACATTCATTGGCTTTTATAAGGACCACAATTCACCAAGGTGGAGGCTACTCATTGGAAATATTTTTACTGGCATGGAGGCTACTCGCTGGCAATTCCACCCACAACAAGAAAAAAAAATTATTTCACAAAGGTATTGTCAGGGGATGTTATTACGTTTTATGTACTCCTTCACCCTCTTTCTTGAGCACAGGATCAATGGTAAAAAAAGGATATTGTGGGTAATGTTGTTATACCATGTGCACAACTTAGTTCTTCATTGCAGATAACATTGCAAGAATCAAACCAAGATGTACCTCAGTGGTGGTTAAGTCATGATAGTGTACATAGTGCAAGTTTCATATTAGATAAAAAAGGTATGTCGAAGATATGAATGTGAAGAAGTTGATGTGAAATACTGTACTACATTTGTATGAGGTAAATGCCCAGTGAGAGTACGATTTTTTATTTGGGTTGAGATGTCCATATCATCCAAGATATTAAACGTGGTGTTTATAAGTTCAAACACTCTACTCTTGATGCATCCATCGCAAATTTTGTTCAAATCGAACTACAAAAGGAGACCACGTCAGGTGATAGTAAAAAAGAAAAAAAATTCACTTTCGTTGGTAATTACCAAGGACTCAATAGCCAAAAAGGATATGTTGGTGGACTACATGGGCATATTTAGTGGTAGTGGCATAAATTCTATTTCTTTGTTTTACCCATATGTTGTCCATCTGAGGGAGATGTGTGCCATTTGGAAACATGGGATGTTTGCCATTAGTAGGAGAAACCATTTATTCTCTTCAAATTTTATCCCTCCATTAACTTGGTCTGTTCCTTAAAAATTGCCGCAATCAAACGAAGATAAGTTATTCCAAGGTAGTTACCCGAATATCATTCTTGTCATACATGTAAAATTGTGCAAGCGATGGTTTCGACAGAAGCAATGATGATCATTGTCCAATATGGAGTGATGATGGTAAGAAACATCATCTCCATAGTATCCCATGGAAATGGCATTTATGAATACATCGTCGAAATAAAATTTATAGTCCTAGTATCACCTTTGAAGGTCTATGCAAAGATCATTACTTCATTATATTTTAAAGGTATAAGCCATCATGGACATGGTATTCAACTTCATGTTTTAAATCAAGTGTCGTAGCAAACAGAGAGGATAATCACTTTTATTAGTTAGTATATTTGATCACGTGGGAAATTTCATTGTATAGTGTAACATTTGGGATGTCTACATACTATGCCATAGACAAAAGCATTACCAAAAGAGTTTTAAAATAAATAGAAATAATTAAACATTGTAGTTACAAGTTGAGGCAAAGGAAGAAGATGAAGTGGAATGGTTTTCCATTGAAGAAAATATGAAATGAAGCAACTAAATATTTCCTATTAATATCCATTGAAACTCACGAAAAAAGGTTGGAGACTTTGTGGAGCAAGTGCATGTTGGAAATTTGATTTGTAGAAGAACATATCCTCCCTGGATGTTGTAATCTGTTGAAACAAGGTATTCTAAAGGAACATGAATTCAATATCTTTCATTTTGTAATATATTGGATTTTTTTAATAAGTTATATGCATGCGGATGGTATATATATATTTTTAATATATTACGTTATTCCCTTAGAATATTGCATCACATTAATTCTGGGTTGTGTGAAGACTAATCGGTTTAATGTTGATTTAGGTTCAAAATATTTGTTTATGCAGATTCGGGTTGAAATTTTAAAAGTTACAACAACTTGTTCTTTTTATTTTATTTTCTCAAATCCTAGTTTTTTACATTTTTTTAATTTCATCAAATAAAAAAATCAAAACCCCCAAAAAAAAAAATATGTCGACTTCAAAAATTAAAATTAAAATTTTTATTTTACGTAAATTCACATTTTTTAATGAAAATTTGAAGTTTTAAACTTTGCATAGTTTTTCCAAATAATCATTTAGTTTCATTTTATGTAAAATTGAAATTTCAATAAATTTCAATTCTTCATTAAAGTGAATAATTAATATGATATTTTAAAATTTTTATATTGCAAAGTTTAGATTCAATCATTTCATTCTCATGCAAATCTTAACAATTTAAGATAAAATTTGATTAACAATTGAAGATAAAACTTGATTAACAATCGAAGATAAAATTTGATTAACAATCAAACATAAAAATTTGATTAACAATTTGATTAAAAATTTCAGATAAAATCAATGAAAAATCAAATTTTCAAAGGCTAAAATAAAGTGTTTATTACATTTCAAAGGTTGTTATTTCAAAGTAAATAGTTGATCAATAATTTCACATTTTCATAAATTCCATGAACAACAAAATCATTGCAAATCAAATCAACCAAAACAGGCCCCTTGTTAACAAGCATATGCAACACTGAGGTATCCAACTAAATTTTGGTATTTCATATTTTCACTAAGCATTGTAAATAGATAAACACATTAAATAGAACCTTGGGGAAATCACAAATATTTCCTTGCAAGAGATGGTATCCGTACAGAATCTTTACTGTGAATATATTCTTGTGATTGGACAAAAATATCACTCAATAGACTTCTTACCTATATAGTTGTAAATATGAGAAATAATTTGAGCTTTGACCTAATATTCTTTGATTTTGACAAATTTTAATGTGTTTTGTAAAAGAATTTAAGACTAGATTAGGGTTCCTTGATTCTCCAAATTGAAATGTGATTTCAGACACAAAATAGTGATAGATAGAGAGCATAACACATGAAAATTCTAAAAAATAGAGTTTAGAGTGATGCCAAGTGGTTGGTTTATCTTTACCAATGTCTGACCAAAAATGACACGACTGCTAAAAATTCCATTGCAAATTTTGGTTATGATTGGTGAATTTGGTACCTACAAAAGAAGACCAAAAAAATTAGGTTTTCTATTTTGGGGGATCTATCTGAGTGCTAGGAAGGGTATTTTTCTATCTTTTCAACTGATCAAACCCCCATGAAAAAGTAAGTATGCTTAAATCCTTGGAGTGGAATTATGCTAACCAAAAATCCCAGTTGCATTTTTGGTTCTATATTCCAAAGAGCTAAAATTGCCAATTATAGTAGTATTTTTGGTTTGCAACAAGCCTGGGATAGTTTTGGGGTCAATTTTAGATTGATTTTTGGTCAATTTTACTATGAAAATGGAGTATGATATTTCTTGAGGGATGTACTAGGTTTATGGATTACAAATTCAAGGATTTGAGTTACAAAACCCTACAAATTTAAGCCAAAAATGAATATGTATGCAAAGAGAGTAGATAGTCCTAGAATGAGTAAAAATTTGATAAAATACAAGTGTAAGGAAGTGAAGGATGGATGTAGGGGTCTAATGACTAATTTAACTTCTAACCAAAGCAAATTAGCACTAAGTAACAAGAAACCAATGTAAATGCTAAGATATGAAGAAATGTTACCCAAAACTTCAAAATCTACAATAGTAAGAAAGAAAGGGAAGGAGAATGCAATGGGGGAATGATTGAGTGTTGCAAATGATGAGATAACAAGGAAATAATAACCTTGTATATTCAACACAATATCTTGAAAAAATGAGTGAGAACAATGATATATATGATTATAAATGAAAATAGCATATAATATATGAAGAAAGAAGTTGATAAAAGAGAATGAAGATCAAACCTATACCTACAAATGAAAGAAGCATGAAATTAAATGAACATGGAAGGAAGGATAAATGTTAGTATGTTGTCAATATGAATGATATGACTATAAATTAATCACAACAAGTATTCTAAGATAAAATATGGAGGACAAATGCAATACAACCTTGTAAAAGAGAAGGTTATGGTCAAAATATGGGCAACAAATGAAAGTGAACCCAAATGAACCTGAAAAGAGATATTAGAAATGAAATTAATATGATATTCTTGAGATAAATGCTGCAAAGACAATGTTAGATAGTTGCCAATAGAGAAAAACCCTAAAAAATGAATTAGAAGCATGAAATATGGAAACGTCAAGAAAAAACCAAAGTTAACAAGGCTACAATCCAAAGGATAAAATGCCAAATGAAGCAAAGATGAATAGAGAGGATGGAAAGACTAGGATACCTAGCACCTAAAAACAATACTTCCTTGCCTCCAAGATGATCTCCTTGCACCAAATTCCTCCTATTCTTGCTTGGCTTACCTCCAAAATGATTGTAAATGCTTGAAAAATGCTTGAAATTGCTTGAAAATGAAGAATGATAAAGAGGAAGAGCTAGAAGAAGGATGCTATAAGAATATTAGCATAATGTAATTATACTTAGAATATGTCTTACCTCAAGGGTTGCTTAAGTAGAGTTTGAAGGAATGATTAATGGGGGTTAAGAGGGAATATTAGTTAGGACTAATTTGAAATCTACAGGTTTGGTTCATTGCTAGAGTGTGTGAGGTCAGAGCAGGGAGTGGAAGGATGGAATCAGTGTACCCCTGGCTTGTGCTAAGATATTTTGATCATTTCCAAATTCACCATTTGTGACCAAATTTTCCAGTGGCAATTTTGGTTATGATTGGCATTTTTAGTTAAAGATAAAATCTAACTATTAGGGTTTGACTTTTGGAGGTTTATCAAATTCACCATTTGGCTTGCCAAATTTTCTACTAGTATTTTTGGTTGGGGTGGAAAGTTTAGTAGAGGTTGAAAAAGGTGCCCAAATTACTAGGTTTGGGTTGGATTGATGTTTTATGATGTTGGTGACTTGTTTGGTGTCTTTTGCTTTGTTGTATCAAAATTGGGTGTCTACATCATCTAACTATCCTCTTCCAAGCCCTACATGACAACTAAATAATTATTATTTTCATATATGATTATCCCTGGTAGGGCAATTGTGCCCTGTGGGGAGAGACACGATAATGCCATAACGAATATCATGGGGTTTGTCTCAATCAGGGGCCTCCAAGAGTTTTTACAAGGTTGGTTCCTTGTTATGATGTGATATTCTAGGTGCACTTGGACTCAAAAAAGGGAAAATGGGTGCAAGAGAAAAATAAAGCAACCCAAAAAAAATAAAAAATGGTGGTAATGTTCCAAGAGATCCACCAAGATCTTTCTACAAAAATATTCCTAAACGCTATGTGCCAATGGTGAACACTTCCTCTCCTTGACACAATGAAGCACATATGAGATTTACCAATTATATACAAGCATGAGAAGGCAGGTCCTATAGGAGAGCCAAACAAGTGACTAGTCCAAAAATAGACATAGGTCCCTCATACATACATACACTTAATAAAACCCAAAAAATAGGTAAAATATCACAAACAAATACATACACATAGAAACAAGTTAGAAGGAGGCCACAAATGGCTATACCAAAAATTTGACATAGGCTCCCATGTATGTGTATATGTATGTATATATATATATATATATATATATATATATATATATATATATATATATATATATATATATATATAATGCAAGCAATATTTTACAAATATTGTGCTAAAAGTGGGGGTTCAAAATTACCCACAAGTCGCTTAGGAGTCAACTATTTTTATAAAAAGAAATGAAGGGAAAGCCTACAAAAGAATACAATTGTAAACTTGCCAATCCTTTCTATAGTCTATGTCACTATTATTTATAGTTTATAGCAGGGGAAATTTCCCTCCAAAATCATCTGCAAATAAATTTGACAATCTCACCTACTTTTCCTAGGGATTTTGGTCATTGAATGAAGTACTCTTTGACCATAATAATTGTTAGGCCTGAGACTATCATTGCCATACTTTATCTTGAATTAGTGTTTAAAACATTTAATCAAGCTATGATCTTGTAGGTGGTCTTTGTCTCCTAAGTCATGGAAGCATTAACTCAGACCATCAACCTTTGGCACCTATGATTTGACTTAGGCATCAATGCTTGCTTGACTTTCTAGCATTTCTCTTGAATCTTGGGTCATCTTATAGTCTGGTCAAGAGTTTTTTTGCTAGCACTTCATCATAGATTGAAAAATATCCAAAATTGGGACTTATTTTGAAAGAAATACCTTTTAGTGCTATTTGATTATCAGTCAGGACTTTTACTAAATAAAATCTCACATAAGTCCTGATTATTGATATTTATCTCGCAATCTTCTTCTCCAAGCTAGACAAAACTTTGATCATCAACAATCAGGGTTTTACCTCAATCATGAGTGGGTATGAGGAATCACTACAATTACATCACCAAATCACTAAGAAGTTTCTAAAATATAAATTTGGCAACTTCTAGTTTTCACTCAACCATAATGATTCTAAATTCTTTTAAAATTAAAAGTAGTATCAAATATTTTTCACATGCCATGGTCGTGATTCAAATGTTTATAATATGGAAAGCTCCTACTTAATTACTTAGTGTGATATTTCTAGTTTCTAATAAAGTATATAGAAGATAAATCACTTCAACCTTCTACAAAAAACTTCAAGAAGGCTATAATTCCAACTTTAAGATAGGAAACTACTACTTAACATATATTAATTAATACCAATTCCCATTATTCAAGCCTCAGAACTTGCTTTTCCCATTTTTAAGACCCTTTTAATTGTAAATAGAAGTATAATATACATCAAATACTATAACTAAGTAATTAATTAGTGTTTTACTTGCTCATAGGTTGCTTATGATCATGATTGAAGGTTTCATAAAATTAAAAATTATCCATTTTTATATTTGAAAAGAGACTAGAAGATGAAAGGTCATTAGAGGATAAATTGAAGAAGAAAGATATGACTTATGATTTCCATGCCCTTTTTTAAACCCATTGCTATAAAAGCATAAATTGGAGATTTGTTAAGTTTTTTAACTATTGGAAAGGTAGGATCATTTGGTATTTTAAGGTTATATAAGCTTTTATGTGCTCTCCTTTTTTTCTCTAGAAGAGTTGTTCTAGCTCATGTTTATAAAACTACACTTTTTGAGGGTTTTCTTCCCATAAGAGAATTTTTTCCACATATGTTATTTTGTTCTTATAGATTTATTATAGTTTGTTTCTTTACCAATTTTTTTTTTTTTTCTACCTTGTTTCTAAGTAATTTTCTATTATATCTTTCATAGTTTTGATCCATTATGCAAAACATATTATATTGTTTCACTATTATTAGGTAAATATATATGTGAAAGATCCAATTTAGATTTCCCATAGATCATAAGATACCTAATCAAGTTTTGTTGAGGATTGCATAAATTCCATTAGATCTTTAAATTGTTGGTGTGCAAATAAGTTTGCAATTGTAGTGGTTGCAATTGTAGAAAAAGAAAAATTGTTAATCATGACAAATTATTTTTGGCTAATCTTGCGTGATCATTATTCAAGAGTACAAAAATTCTAATTATATATTGAATATTCAAATATTTTTTATCCTCTTGTAAAAACGAATATTGTTGCTATACTAAAGTTTTCTACTTTAGCACTAGAAAATATGACAATTAAATATTGCTAATTTGGGAACCAAAGGTAAGGATTGGTGAATTATTTACACATTGTTGGTTCATGTTACTTAGTTTAGTATTCAATCCATATTTTTTCCAGATTGAAGGACATACATGGGACTGATATTGGTTGTATTTTTACATTATATGAGGTATTCATTATTATACTTACATCACATTTTTATATTTAGTTTGCATTAAATATTTAACTTTTTTGTATCAAATTTCTTAAGTTGAGCAAATATAACTTTCTTTGGATGAGCTTTTGGGGGTCAAAATTCTCTCTTTGGTTTGGTTTGATTAGGATTTGTGGATGATCAAATCATAACCCATTTTCAAATTTAAAAATATATATATAAGATGAAAGGTTACTATAGGAGGAGTTGATGATGAAAGGCATGGATATTGATGTTTCATTCCCCACCTTTTATTTTCATTGTTAAAAAAACCATAAAATTGTGCTTTTTGACTCTATCCTCTTTATGAACAAATTATTTCTCATCTAGAGTGTGATCATAGCAGTTTAACTATTGTAAATTTGTCAACTTGTGGGGACATCAATCTCAATTTATAGATCCATCCTATACCTTATTCCATTGGGTATTAAATATTCAGAACTACATCGATAAAAAAGACAAGATTATAAAATTATGGGATATTTTTTTTTGCATTATATGATCTCAATTAAAAGGTAACATAGTTTATAGTGTTTTTCATTCTACATATAAAGGAATCTACACTTTGTTCAAAACCATGATCAAGATCTTCAAATCTTCATATTTTTCTATGCAAAGGTCCCTTTCTTTATCTATAGTTTGATTAACACTTTTTAAAAATACCTCCAAATTAGTAGTCATATTTGATTCTTTTGTTCTTGTTTTACCAAAATCCATTTTCCACTTATGCAACCATAGCCTTTTCTTCATTAATCATATTACCATAATGCTCACAACTGATAATTTCTCACTGATCTATGAGGAGTTTGGGTAATCCACTACTTACTAGATGAGATACCTCTTGTTTCATTACATATAGGGATGGATTTAGGGTATCATGGACTTAGATGTAGTCCTTCATATTGCTTTATTTTTTTGGGAAGTTCTTAAGTAGCATTTGTATTGCCTTCTTATTAATGATTACCAATTGCTAGAGTTGCTAACTTGTTAACTTATACACTTAATTCAATACTAGGGTTTGTTTTTCTTAAAGGTTTAACTTAAATTTTGAACAATTACTAGCTAAATTGGCCTTTTCAATTAGTACCTCTCATTATTTTAGGTACTTCAAATACCCCCTATGTTTTCCCTTCTATGTGTATCTAGTCCCAAAGATATTTGATCATATCTATAGTAGATACTTGGGTCTTAATTTTCATATTCTTCTATTTGCAACAAGGTAACAATCTTCTCATTTCTCTTCTTCTCAACCTCTTCAAATTTATTATTTAACTCCTCTATTTGGATCTAGATATTTAGCTTTTTTGTTCAAATTATTATTTTAACTACTCTTTTTCCTGCCTATCCTAAGCAAACTATTCTTGTAGAGTTTTCTTCCCTTCCTCTAGCTATATTTTAAGGTCCTTTTCCCCTTGTTTAGTTTTTATTCAATTTATTTTTCTTTTCTTGCATCTTCTAGATATTTGTTTAAATAAAAAATTTGGTCCTCTATATTTATAGCTTTATTATCTTCTAGGACCTTTGTTATATCTTGGACCTATTTTTATTACATTTTTGCCTCCTTGGTTGTACTTAGGTACTTGAGATCTATTGTCTAATTTATCTATTCATCCAATTATATCATTTTGAGAGGCGTAGCTTGACTTAAATCCAATGTTTATAGCCTTGTTAAAAATATAAGGATGTAGTACCTAGCTAACTAGGATCAAGAGGCAATACTTTTATAAATAAAAATTTCTTCCTTTTCTCCATCAACTATGTTTGGATATACATTGGAACTAAATAAGATGATGCATATCACCTATGGTAATCCAATCTATCTAATATTTTTTTGCACGTGTATTGCTACTTCATTCATGCTTCACTCCCTTGAATATTCTATGACTTACAATATAAATTCTATGAACAACTAAACAATAATTCCAAAGATACTAGTTTTGATCATAGTGTAGGAAGGCCTTATTGTCAATCCATACATTGTGGTTATTTACATACCTAAATAAGAAGTGTAGTCTCTCAATAAAGTGTTATATATAAGCAATGGAATCAAAACTACTATATCCCAATAATTAATATGAATACATGGCATGTGAGGCCATTATTGACATGATTTATGAGGATACAATAATATCGATGATGAAATAGTGGAGAATATTTTGGTTTGGTTCATTGTAGTGTGGAATGATAGTGGGATGGATATGGATGGACTAAAGAAGATAGAACTAGATTTGAATGGGATGGATGGTAATGATGATGATTATTGATAAATAGAATACAACACCAAATACTAGATGTATGGGTCCATAAACCCTATTATGGTTATGGTTACACTTGAGGCTTGTGATATGGACACAACAAAATAATTAAATAGAATCAAATAAGAGGAAGCAAAATAAGTGTAGAAAATAATTGAAGAGAAGCAGTGAAAACAAAATAATATATGAAAGGAAGTGAAGTGGATGAGATTTCAAGGGTGGTGGTAGAGGATACGAGGGCTTTTGAAATAACACCCTCTACCTTTGTTATTGTATTCATTGATAGAGTTTATTTTTATTGCTTCAAAACATCCCATGGTTTAGATATCTTATGTTTCAACTTGATCACCTTGACTTCCAACTTCCATTACTCTTTTTATATCCATTTATCCTTTAGTATCAGTAGAGATATATCCTTCTTCCATCTCTTCACATTTCCCTTGTTCACTCTGAAAATTTGAAGTACCAATGGGAGCATCTAGTTCTCTTTTCTTGCTAATGAAATATAGGAATATTCCATGTTTATCTAGTGAGCATTTTTCTCCATTACAACAATTATTGCTTCAATAATTACACGTACTTCTACCAATATTGTTATGGTTGTTGATAACTCTATAGGTGATAATTAATGAGTAGTAGTCTAGGAAGAATATTGAGTATGGTTTTTGAATCTTTTTCCTCTCTTCTAGATGATGGTTATCCTAAATTTTAAATTATTTTATATCAATTTTCCCATCATACTTTTTTCACCCTTAGTGCCTATCTCATATCTTATTTGTTGGTAAAGTAGTAACTTTTTAGGGATCCATTTATGGATGTTTTTCATTGACCAAATTATATGTTAATTTGGGTTTTCATTGAATTTATATTTCACCTTATTGCTCTTTTAGAAATAAAACCATGGAAATGGGTTATATTGGATCTTTATGACCTCTTGTTCCCATGCATGTGGTGCATTTAATTTTTCCTAGTCACTTCCTCATTCAGGTTTCTTTCTTTATCTATATTGAGTCTTTTTCCATTCATATGATGCATCTTGATCTCCCTCTATTATAAAATTTAAGAATTTTGCATCTCAATCATAATATCAATAGTATTATAATTCATATATCCCTACTCTTAACGTCTGCTCTATTTGATCTACACAACTTTTTTATGAGAGTAATCTGAGGTATGTTTCATGGATTGTATTGAAACTTGATTTTTTTAACCCCTTAAAATGATTTTGGTCAACATAATCAATCTAGTGTGTAAATTCAAAGACAATTATGGTCCATGCATGAGAATATCAAAGGGGTGTCCAAAATTTTCATATAATCTAATGCATGACCTTTGGCTACCTAGATTAAAATTATTCTTTTTATACACTAGTACCATTATCTTTTTCTTTTGTTATTAGCTGGCAACCTTGGCATATGTCCTTGAATATTTTTGGTGATGGGTATATAGGCATTTGTATAAAATTCATAGCTGGTCCTACCCTTAGTCCTATATGGTACTTCAATGCACTCAATAATTAGTAATGCTTCCCATGCAACCTAGTTTGATTTGGTTATAACATTGGAAACCAATGCTTCTTTGAATACAAAACAAGTCAAACCATGTACCATGTATAATTAAAAATTATCTTTCTCTCAATTTTTGTAGTTGATGGATCATTTAGTACATATTATAAGTGGTGTAATCTAATATCTTTAGATAGCTAGCACAATGTTACATCATGATTTGCTCTTTACACAAATCATTATCACTCTCTTCCTCCATTATGAAAGCTAATCTAGATAGTATGCATTATAAATTAAACTTGAACTTATCTATATTTAAGTGAACCTTAAAATTTTATGTATCTTATGACCTATTCATTTGTTACACCATAAAATCCAACTACTCCTCATCCTTTTTCTTATATAAGTCTAATAGCTTTTATGGCAAGCAGAAGATCAACTTAATGACTTATTCATCAATGAAAAACATATTCCTTATAGATTTAGGAGTTCCTTATAGGATTTGTATCCTAGGAAGTTCCATTAATGGTTTTTATCTCCAAAGTAATCTCTAAAATCATGTGTACTAGTTTGGGGCACTCTTAATCCTATGGCACCAAAAATTGTTCTAGTATTGATAACGAGATTTTATTGATGATCCATGAATCACTCTATTGTAAAAGGCATATTGACATTTTTCCTCCTTCCTTAGTCGTATTGGTAAATGCTTAATTTTAACCCTTGTAACTATATTATAATAATCTTAGTAAATATTCTTAAATTCCCTTTCCTTTTCATATCACTTTGGATCTTGTGGTCAAATGTGTTGTTTTGGTCTCCTAGAGATAGTTTCTACTAGACCCTATCCTATATGAACCTGTTACTCCTTGAGTTTCAAATACAAATAATATTGGTGCCTATGATTCTATCCTCTATAATGTTGTGCCTTTGGTTGACACACACTGGATGTTCATTTTCTGTCACTTCAAAATCTATATCAAACATCATTGGATACTCAAAAAATTCTCTGACTCCTCAAACTAATGATTTGTTGTTTTACAAGGGTGTTGGTATCAAAAATTTGTTAATTTCTTAACTTATAATTTTTTCCCTTACTTTGATTTTAGTGAATTAATTTTTACAAAAGATTCAAGATTCCCATTTGACTTTCATTAAGCAAAATTTAACTTTGGTATTATCTTGTTCTCATTGGTGAATCACTACTTAGAGGAAAATTATGTCTCATTTTCTTTATAACTCAAGGATTTTTTATCAAATGGCCTCTTGCATTTTAGTGAATCAATGTTAACTCAAGATATTAAGTCACTATTTTAGATTGTAGGTCACTACCCTAATAATCTAGTGAATTAATGAGTCTTCCTCTTAGAGTTTCTTCTAGTTCCATAAGTGGACATGGGTGATTCATAGGATTTAAGTAGGATTGAATTTTCCATGGGATGATAATTCAATGGATGTGGCATCTATTTTTGACTTGTCTTCTCATTGAATTCCCAAGTCCAAAATTTTGGATTTGACTTTAACGTGACCTTCATCTCCTCTTGTTTTACATCATTTCTTTTTAGAAAACTTTTTCAAAATTTTCACACCATCGTACAATTCTCTTTGACTCAATGGAAATTTATTCCTTGTAATTTTTGGCTCTATCAATGAATTTACAAGGTTTATGATGCCCACTAGGTGGCTTTGTGCAAGAAAGGGAATTCTAGTTGATAATTTATCATTTAACTATTTGCTTATTTAGGCACATTTGAGACTTTTATCTTATATTTACTGGTGATATTTGGCATCATTAATGTCATCCCATGTAAACGTATGATAAGGGAAGCACCACATTTTCTAAATGCCTAAATAATTACTCTTGTATATGGTTCTTCCCCTAGTTGATTACTTGTTGGGCTCTTTTGGTATACATGTAAGGTTACTCTCCAGGTACATATTGAATAGGTGGGTCAACCTTCCCACATGGACCTCTATTAATATTTAGGGCATAACTACTTTAGGGCCTCCTCCTCAATATTCATCTTCAAAAAACTACTATGAATTATCCTTGATATCATTCTAACATTAGACCTTGGTAGAGGTTTTCTTCCTCTATTGATTATAAAATTATTGAATTATTTGGTAACATTGATTATGATGTCGATATAAATGTCATTTCCTTTAAAATATCGAGTTGTAGATATATATAGTGGATAACTACTTCATATACTTGTCTCTCCTTGAGCAAATTGTCTATTATTGACATGAACATGACCCTAAGATTTTTGCAAATAATTTTTTTGTTAAATTCGTTGACTCTTTGGCAAATCATTGCATTACACTCAATGACATCACCAATATATTATCATGATTTTGGTCTTGGTGTGGCCCCTTTATTTATTGATAATCAATGAATTGATACTTTATTTGTGAATCATTAGATTAAAAATCAAGAAATTGTCAAATTCTCCCATCATCAAATTGCTATAAAATGAATTTGGCAAATCATTATTTGACTTTTCCAAATTCAAAGAATTTTTAAAAATTTGTTCAACCCATCCATCTTGGAATAATATTGATTTATTTCTAAGAAGAAATAAATAAGATAATGTGAGTAACCCAATGCATATCTATTCATATTTCACCTAGTTAAAATGAAGGATTCTATTTTCTCTTTTATTTTTATCAATTTTTTTTGTCTTTTTCATTTTTACAATTTTTGTTCTTTTTCTTCATTTTTTAATTTTTTTTAAGTAGAAAGGAAATAGAAAAATAAGAAAATAGAAAAACAAAAATATATACAATTTTTCATTCATATTTACAATTCATGGTTGTTTCCAAGACTAATCAAATATTCTTTAGGTGTTGTTTATTCGCTAAAATTGGTAGTTGGTAGTTCAAAGACATAACACCTCTTACTTGGGTAATTGATATGTAATATTTCAAATGGAATTAAATTTTATATGCTTACTTAGTTTAGTCTGATCTTCCTCCCAATTCAACATTATATCATATACCTTAAAATTGACTTACAACTTTTTTGTTGAACCATCATTGATGCCTAAATATCTTGAATTCTTTTAATGATTTTCTTCCAAGAATAATAGGTCATCTAGCATTTCTTACTTCATTGTATTGTTAGTATCTCCAAGCTCCAAATGTTTTGTCATTTGGAGTAATGGGAGCACCAAATTGATTGGAAACACTACCTTCACAAACACAAGTTTATTTATTGAATTTCTTATAAATTCCTTCAGAGTTACCCTATCTATCCATAATTTTTCTTAAATTGTGTATTTTAATACCTATATGATTATGAAATTATTCTTTTTTAGAATCAAAACCATGTTCATGTTAGTTGATTCAGCTTGACCATTTCCCTAGGATAATAACTTAAATAATTTATGAGAATCTAAAATGGAAGCTAACATTTTTATTAAATAAAATGCTTAAATAAGCATATACAACAAGCTAATTTGGGATGAGAAGATAAGTTAGCTAACTAAAGCTAACAACTTAGCTAGTTCTAAGCTAATAGATCCAAATTCCTTACAATATTTTCTGTCGACACTTCCATTTGTCAACTTACAATCTTAAATAGCTTTTTGGAGATTATTTTCTAACTTTAGACTTTAGGAAATATAAAACAAATAAAATTTAACTAAGCCTTAGGAATTTAGAAAATAATCCTATGCCTATCCTTATCATTCCTCGCCACCATAGAAGCATTGGACTCCAATGCTTTTACAAGAAAGTGGGAGAGAAGATGTACAAGTACCCAAAATACAATCCTCAAACTTGATTAAGAAGAGAAGAGAAACACTGCTCAAGAGAGCATACAATAGCCCAAGGGGATCACAACAACTCCTACAAAGGGATTTTCAAAGGAAAAAAATTCTCAAAAGGGTCTTGTAAGAAGCCCTAATGGGATCACCACAACTACTACCAAGGGAGTTCAAAAAAGCAAATAATGCTTAAAAGGGCCTTTGTAGGAATTTTCTTCAATCTTCTCGAGAAAAATATTGTGGGTTCCTCAAAACTGTAGTAGTTTCATTCTAAGGAAGATTTGCAACATATAGAGGAAAAAAGGCATAATTCATTATGATCCAATACAAGGCAATGATAAGGATATAAAATGGAATCTAGCATTTTTATTAAATAAAATGCTTAAAAAAGCATATACAACAAGATAGTTTGCGATAAGAAGATAAGTTAGCTAACTAAAGCTAACAACTTAGCTAGGACTAAGCTAACAGATCCAAATTGCTAACAATCTTTCCTATCGATTATTTTTGCCAACGTTTCCATTTTTTGACATCTTCATTTGCCAACTTACAATCTTGAATAGCTTTCTAGAGAATATTTTCTAACTTTAGACTTTAGGAAATATAAAATAAATAAAATTTAATCAATCCTTAGGAACTTAGAAAATAATCCTATGCATATCCTTATCAATAATCCTTCAAAAAAATACCATATTCCAATGAAAAGTGAGTCAAATTTAAACCTATTGACACCTTTATATTATATATAATATATACTAAGGGCACAACAAATATGGTAACATTGCCTTTTAACAATTGAATCACAACCTCCTCATTAGAAGTCCTAACTAGAACAACTTCTACGTAGCTAATGAAATAACCTATTATTGCCAAAATCCTACCTTGACCAACACTTGATAGTAGGGTGATCTTACCAATAAAGTCTAACCCCTAGTACTTAAATAGTTTCTAGAAATTATTGGTTGTAATGGTATTGGTATTTTATTTCCTTTAAACAAACAACATCACACTATATGACCCATTAGAAGTATCTAGAATAATATCTGGAAAATAATAACCAACCTGTAGAATTTTGTGTGTTATCATGTATGTTGAATATTAACCATTTTCATCATGGTATTCTCATAGTAAGTCATTCGCTTTTCTTATTTGAAACATCTTAGAAATAAATGATCACACTTTTCAAAATAGAGCACCATATCCATCAATGTATAGTTGGTAGTCTTTTGCTTAAATTAATTTTTCTAAATTGACATAAGACCTTATAGAGCAATATTATTTTACATATATTTATTGATTTCATGCATCCATCCTTATTAACCTAGGTCAATGACTTGTTACTTTGGTTATTCTTGTTTCATTTATGAATCCAACTTAATTTTTTGTGTACAATCTAGATAAATTTTCACATAATGCCGTCTTTACACTAGATTGGTTGGCTTGATCTCTATGTCAAACTCTTGAATTTTGGTTATCCAACCTACTAATTTCTCAAACACTCACCTTGCAAGATAAAAACTAATGTCTAAAGGTACAAAAAACACTATATGAGATAATATCAAAATAATTATTCAATGAAGTTCTATCTCTTCTTATAGTTTGCATAGACTAGCTCATGAAGGCTATCATATGCTCCTCTACTTTTTAATTTTTCTAAGTGATTACTATGATAATATTAACATCTATTCCAAACACATAGAGCTTGAAATAACTACTAAAATTTGGATTAACCTATACTATTGCTCTAGAGATTAAGTCTTTGTTTTTTGAAGAGCATGTTTGCCTGGTTTTGTCTAAGTGAAAGCGACATATTTTTAACCTTCATTATTGATTGTACCATCTAGGTAAAATTAGTGCTAAAATTGCTTACAAATTTAATATAATTCATGAATGATTGGATCCCTTTATTTGAAGAGGGAAATGATAATTCCTCAGTATCATTGATGCAATTGAAGTTAATTGCAAGTCCATATTTAGAAACTATATGTATTAGCAATTTTTCCTCCTACATAAAAAATATTAATTTCTTCATATCCAATGAGATTTCATAATTTCTATATTGTTCAAAGACAACAAAAAGGTGTTCCATGTGTTTTCCTATATTTTGATAATACAGTCAAATTGTCTAAATATGTCAATATTATTTTACTAACCAAGCTAACAAACGTTAGATATATTGTTCATTGAAAAGTTGCACCTGCATTAGAAAGTCCAAATTTCATCCTTTAATATATAGATATACACCATTTAGTGGTGAAATTTATTTTATGTTGATCTTCATCTCTAACCAAAATTTGATTGTATCCAAATAATTTATCAAGCAATGATAATATTTTAGACTTTGTCATAGTTTGTAGTATTTGATCCATCACAAGAAATGAGTCATGATATTTTTTTAAAGCGAAAAACCCCTTGCGAGGCCGCCTTGGTCTGAGAGACCACGACCAGGGGGTTCTACACCGTCAAATTCACCCAGGAGTCGTGCCCAACCCTTCCCGCACCAACATTATCAATTGGATTTTGGGTACCCAATTCAACTTTTTGGTAGGATGGAGATTCGAACTTGGGACCTCCCTTGGAGGATTGCCCTCTCCTCTCCAACTCACCTATAACACCTGGGTATGGTTAATGATATATTAATGAATCTCTATTTAAATTTAAAATTCAATGCATAATCAAACATCTTTATTTTCTTTTGGATCGATACTAAGTTTGAAACCTAGGTTGAGTACTTAATTGGAAAAATGATTTTTGCTTGTATTAAGAAGTTCTTTTCTCATTACTACTTCAATGTTTGGGTTGACAATTCATCATTTTTTCCTAAAATTCCTATCTTCCAACACCAAGTCATATTCCAATATGTGGTGGTTAAGATTCACTTGCAGCCACGGTTGACTTTGTATTATGTTCTTTGTATATGCACTTTGGGCCCTTTTACACCTTGTATATGTGTATATTTTATTATTTGACCTAAATATCAATTCCTTAATGTTGAGCTAAAGGTCTCTTATAATTGGGTATAAATACCCCCTCATATCAACCATTTTATTTTGGTTGGTGTATTCTATTTTCCTTTACTTATATATTTTGGTGTCCATGGGTTCCCTTTTATAACATGTGTTACCTCTATATGAGTTATTCATGTATATCTAGGTAATATGTTAATTCTATTTGTTTCTAGAAAGCATTGTAAAATATAGCATGGTATTGAAGCAAGTGTGAGTATCCTTTACTCAATTACTTGCTTTTGATATTATAGTATCTCCTAATGGTAACATTGTTTGAAGCAACTAGAAGTATTTTTATGTGCCATTGACGATTTGTAAAGAGGTTTTTATGTTAAAAACCCTAGGAGGAATTGGATCATAAAGATCACACTAGTTCTAGTAAACTTAAGGATAAATATTCACCAATAGGTTCCTAATTCCTCTCTTGCTAGTCAATTCAATCTCTTGTTTTTATTTTCTAACTAAATTGATGCCTTAGTTTTATAAGGCTCCCTAAAAACCTCATTTATCTTTATGTTGGCAATTTTGGGTACCTTGGGTACATTGCCTTTGCTCAAGTATAGAAGTTGTCATTGATGTCAAGAAGCTTTTGAAGGATTATGATTTAATGTCAAAGAATTTGTTTTGTTGAAGGTTCTGAGCATGATCAGTGAGTTTCCAAGAAGTTCTTAGTAGCCCATTTGCAAAAGATCAAGAAAAAGACAAGTAAGAAAAAGTATCCAGCTGATCTGGAAAATGTCGCATTTTCGCGACATGTTTGAGGAGAGAGAAAGTTTTGGAAAAAGTGTCACGATTTCGCGACATGTTTGAGGAGAGAGAAAGTTTTGGCAAAACTGTCACGATTTCGCGACATGTTGGAAGAGAGAGAAGAAGCTGGCAAAACTGTCGCGATTTCGCGACATGTTGGCAGAGAAAGAGAGCAAGGTGGAAAGTGTCACGATTTCGTGACATGTCGCATTTTCGCGACTCGAAAAGTGCAGGAAGGCAAAGAAGGAAAAGTGTCACGATTTCGTGACATAATGCAAGGAAGGTTGTACGGATGAAAAAGTGTCACGATTTCGTGACATGATGCTAAAGAGAGAGTTCGCAAAGAGAACTGTCGTGATTTCGTGACATGTTGCAAAAAGACGAAGTGAGGACTGTCACGATTTCGTGACATGCTGAAAAGCTCGAAGTGAGAACTGTCATGATTTCGTGACATGCAACAAAGGGAAGAGTCTGAAATGAGAAGCGTCATGATTTCGCGATAGGCTACAAAGAAGTTGTACGGATGCAAAAAGTGTCACGATTTCGTGACAGGTTGAAGAGAAAGCTTGCGAATGCAGAAAGTGTCACGATTTCACGACAGGTTGAGATGGCAGCTTTCAGTTGGAGAAAGTGTCACGATTTCATGATAGAAATAGTTAGCAAGTCTTCAACAGAAGAAGCGTCATGATTTCATGATGAATTCAAGAAGGAAGAGCTCGAAGGTGAAAGCGTCACGATTTCATGACATGTTCTAGTTTCATGGGTGTAAGGCAGAGAGAAGCTCAAGGCAGCGAAAGTGTCACGATTTCGTGACATGTTTCGTTTTCGCTAGTGCAAGCCTAGAAGAAGGCCATGAAGACTAGAAGTGTCACGATTTCATGACAGGAGTGAAGATGACGTCGAAAGATAGAAGTGTCACGATATCACGACAAGAACTTAGTCAAGGCAGACAAAAGCAAAAGTGTCATGATATCGTGACAATAGCCAAACGAAAGTGTACGGTTGCAAAAATGTCATGATATCGTGACATGTTGTGGTTTCACAGGAGAAGCTACTGAACCATAGAGGCGGTTGAAGTCGACAGAGTTAAATTTGGGCCGACGAAGATTAGGGTTTGCAGTCGACGGAGTTAGGGTTTGCATTTGCATAACAACCGACTAAGACCAAGGTTTAGATCTTGATTATGTTAGTATAAAAGGAGGGTTGTTTGAAGAGATTTGGCATCGATCGAAGTGTGCGTTCGAAGTGCGATATTCGTAGATAGAGTGCGGGGGAGAAGTTCGATCGTCGAGAAGTAGAGTGTGCGAAGACTGTGTTGCTGTGATTGCGTAGAGGTGCATAAGTTGATGTTCGATCGAGTGCTGCTGTGTTTGCGCAGTCAGTGCAAAAGTTGGTTTCGACCAAGTGCGGCTGTAACAAAATAGAAAGAGATTTGAGGACAGACTTGTGCCAGACCAAAGGACTGTGTTTGGTGCAGACCAGAGAAAGAGGAAGAGGATAGACTTGTGCCAGATCGAAGGACTGTGTTTGGTGCAGATCAGAGAAAAGATAAGAGGACATTTGTGCTAGACCGAAGGACTGTGTTTAGTGCATATTCGAGGACCAGCTTTGAGGTGATAGAGTTGAGGACAGAGGTCTCCAGCCAGAGTAGGGAAGACAGGTGTCTTCTGTGGATAGAGTTCCACTTGCTAAGGGCAGCAGAGGTAGAGGTCTTCTAGAGGATCACCAGCTAGAGCAGAGTTAGGGGATTGGTGTCTCCTTTGGGTTGGTACCCATAAACATTGTAATCGGGAAAGGTTTTCCTAGATTTGGTTGATAAAATTTTAGTGAAAATTTTATCCGTGGAGTAGCCCACCTTGGGTGAACCACGTAAATTGTTGTGTCTCTATTGTGGATGGTGTTTTTTGCATTGCTTTGATTTCTGCTTGATACTGCTTTCTATACACTGCATAATATTGTATTAAAAGTTAAGTTGAAGGAAAAAGTAAAAAGTGGTCTTATACTGTTCACCCCCCTCTCAGTATAAGCTTGTGTTCTTCAATTGGTATCAGAGCGGGTCTCTCCAGAAAAAGCCTAACAGCTTGGAGAAGGATCTATCAGAAGAACATACAGATTCAGAAAAGGATGAAGAGGTTAAGTTCGATCTCAAAAGTGAATTCTTCTGGGCTTTAAGAAAATTTTAGGGAAGAGAGTTCTGTTCTCAAGCATCATGATAGGAAGAAGAGACAACAAGATCAATCTTCATCCTGAAGAACGATGGATTCCAGTTGGTCACAAGAAGAACAATCATCCAAGGCATCAAAACAGGTTACATAATACTTTCCATGGCTACTGTTTTTCTTGCAAGAAATTTGGTCACAAAGCTATGCATTGCAATAAATCCGTGAATAGCCATAGTAAGGAAAATGTTAACTCTTTTGCACCTCTTATGGATAAAAATGTCATGTGTTACAAGTGCAAGAATTTTGGGCATATAGCAAGGATGTGCAGTTTGGATAGATCTAGCATTGAGTTCACTAAAAAGAGAAATGAGATCAAATCTAAGTCAATGATAGTTCAAACTGCTTTTCATGCTCAAGACAAAGTAGAGAAATGGTATCTTGATAGTGGTTGCTCAAAACATATGACTGGTGAAAAGGAAAAGTTTTTGGTCTTAAAAAACACAAACAAAGGAACAGTTAGTTTTGGAGATAATAGGTCAGCTAAAATCTGTGGTAAAGGGACTCTTAGTTTGGATGGGAAATCCAAAACAGAAAATGTGCTTTATGTAGAAGGCCTAAGACATAATCTTCTAAGTGTGAGTCAACTTTGTGATCAAGGACACATAGTATCTTTCTTTTCAGATAGATGTGAGATACGTAAAGAAAAAAATGGAAAACTCATTGCTAGTGCTACAAGGACTCCAAACAATCTTTACATGCTAAGTGAGATAAAAAGGGAAAAGTGTTTTCTAACTCAAGAAGATGAGAGTTGGTTATGGCATAAAATATTGGGGCATTTGAGCTTTGATAATCTTGTCAATATTAGTAACAAGGAAGCAGTTAGAGACTTGCCCAAAATAAAAAGGCCCCATAACACCATTTGCGGTCCTTGTCAACATGGAAAATAGACCCAGAACCAGTTTTAAATCAAAAGGGTATACTTCTTCAAAACCATTAGATCTTATTCATACTGATTTATGTGGCCCCACCGAACTCGGAGCATTCAGGGAGAAAGCTACTTCATGTTGTTTATAGATGATTATTCTAGAATGACTTGGGTTACTTTTCTCAAAGAAAAATCTGAAGCTTTTGAAAAATTTAAAGCTTTCAAAGAAATGATTGAAAATGAGACTGACAAGAGAATCAAATGCTTAAGATCGGACGAGAGGAGGAGAGTTCACTTCTAATGAATTTGTGGAATACTGTGAGCAACAAGGAATCAAAAGAGAATATTCAGCAACAAGAACTCCTCAACAAAATGGAGTAGTTGAAAGAAAAAATAGAACTATTGAAAATATGGCTAGAGCTATGTTAAATGAGTCAAAACTTTCAGATGGTTTCTGGAAAGAGGCAGTCAGTACAACAGTCTACATTATCACCAGGGCCCAACTTAGAGTCAATCATCATAAAACTCCTTATGAGTTGTGGAAAGGAAGACCAGCTACAATAAAACATTTCAAAGTGTTTGGGAGTAAGTGCTTCATCAGAAGGGAAGATCAGAATTTGGGTAAGTTTGATCCTAGGTGTGATGAGGGAATTTTTCTTGGTTATTCCAGCAGAAGCAAGGCTTACAGATGCTTCAACAAAAGAACGCATACAGTCGTAGAGAGCATAAATGTAACAGTTGATGAAAAGACAGGGATAAGAGAACCTGTCAAGGAAATCAGTGATGAAATTTGTCAAGAAGAATTCAGAGAGGTTTCAGATGAAGAAGAGGAAAGACAACAACTGCTTCCCAAAACTCCTTCACGATATGTTCAGAAACATCATCCCAAAGATTTGATCATTGGTGATCCAAACAGTAGGCAAACTAGAAGAAGAGTCATTCCTTCACACGATTCTACAAATGTTTCATTATTATCTCAGATTGAGCCAAAAGATTTCAGTGAAGCATGTGCAGATAAATTTTGGGTAAAAGCAATGGATGAAGAGCTAAATCAAATAGAGAAAAGTGAAACTTGGGATTTGGTTCCAAGACCTAAGGACAAGAATGTCATTGGCACAAAATGGATATTCAGAAATAAACTCAATGAGGATGGAAAGATTGTCAGAAACAAAGCTAGGTTGGTTTGCAAAGGTTATGCTCAAGTAGAAGGTGTTGATTTCGAAGAGACGTTCGCTCCTGTTGCTCGTCTCGAAGCTATCAGAATGTTTTTGGCCCTTTCAAGCTTCAAAGCATTCAAGGTGTATCAAATGGATGTAAAGTCAGCTTTTTTAAATGGAGTGTTGGATGAAGAAGTCTACATAGAACAGCCAGAAGGCGTGTCTCTCTCAGATCAATCAGACTATGTGTGTAAACTGAAAAAGGCCTTGTATGGGTTAAAGCAAGCACCTAGGGCTTGGTACTCAAGACTTGATAGGTACCTTCATGAGCAAGGCTTCAGGAAAGGTGTGGCAGATAGCAATTTGTATATTAAGGATGAAGGTGATGATATGCTGATTGTAGTTGTCTATGTTGATGATATCATTTTTGGGGGAAATAATACTCAGATGTGCAAAGATTTTGCTAACACCATGCAGAAGGAATTTGAGATGTCTATGATTGGAGAGTTGTCATTCTTTTTAGGTCTTCGGATTGCTCAATCAAAAGATGGTATATTTCTCTCTCAAGGAAAGTATATCAAATAAATGTTAAAAAAAATTCGGGATGATGGACAGCAAACCCGTATGTACTCCAATGACTACAGGGTGCAAGATGAGTAAAGATGATGAATCTCCAGCGATAGATCAGAGGTTGTACAGATCAATGATTGGCAGTTTATTATATGTTACAGCTACCAGACTAGATATCATGCAGGTTGTTGGGTTAGTAGCCAGATTTCAGGCAGCTCCTAAAGATTCTCATGTTATAGCAGTTAAAAGGATATTCAGATATCTGAAGGGCACTATGGACTTTGGGCTTTGGTATCCCAAAGGTGATGATTTCACTCTCACAGCCTATACAGATGCAGATTGGGCAGGCAGTAATGATGACAGGAAAAGCACCAGTGGTGGAGCATTCTTTCTGGGAAAGAGTTTGGTTTCTTGGCTAAGTAAGAAACAACCTTCAGTTTCCTTATCTACGGCAGAGGCTGAATACATAGCAGCAGTGGCTGGGTGTACACAAGTTTTATGGATGAAAACCACCTTGGAGGATTTCAAAGTCAAGCATGAACAACCCATCTCCATATTTTGTGATAATACAAGTGCCATAAGTATTTCCAAAAATCCGGTAATGCACTCAAGGACAAAGCATATTTCCATCAAGTATCACTTTCTAAGGGAGAAAGTGCAAGACAAGCAGTTCAAGGTAGAATATGTGTCTACTAAAGAGCAGATTGCAGATATCTTCACAAAACCTCTTCCAAGAGATACGTTTGAGTATCTAAGGGAGAAATTGGGAGTTGTACTCCCACCCCAGAATTAATCACCTCATCGAGAGGTGGGGGAGGGACTAAGCTAAGAGGCTCATTCTTAGTCCCGAGCCCCAAAGGTGACCCTTTGCCATTGATGACAAAGGGGGAGAGATATGAGTAAGGGGGAGAGCTTCAATGTGAAGAGGAAAGCTTCAAGTCGGGGGAGCAAAACTTCAAAAGGAGATTCTCAAGTTGTTGGCACAGTTGGTTTCAGTTTTGGCTCTTAAGACGTGTTTTTAGTAAAGGGTTGCCATCAATGACAAAGGGGGAGATTGTTGGCAATTTTGGGTACCTTGAGTACTTTGCCTTTGCTCAAGTAAATAAGTTGTCATTGATGTCAAGAAGCTTTTGAAAGAATTTGATTTGATGTAAAAATAATGTGTTTTGTTGAAGGTTCGAGCTTGACAGAGTTTCAAGAAGAAAGTAGCCAGTTGGAAAAATCAAGAAAAAAGTAAGAAGAGTATCGCGGAAACATGTCGCATTTTGCGACATGTTGAGGAGAGAGAAAGTTTTTGAAAAGTGTCACGATTTCGTGACATGTTTGAGGAGAGAGAAAGTTTGAAAATGTCACGATTTCGTGACATGTTGGAAGAGAGAGAAGAAGTTGGAAAAACTGTCATGATTTCGCGACATGTTGGCAGAGAAGGAGAGCAAGATGGAAAGTGTCACGATTTCGTGACATGTCGCATTTTTGTGACTCGAAAAGTGTAGGAAGGCAAAGAAGGAAAAGTGTCACGATTTCGTGACATATTGCAAGGAAAGTTGTACGGACGAAAAGTGTCATGATTTCGTGACATGATGCGAAGAGAGAGTAAGTTGAATGTCATGATTTTGTGACATGTTAAAAGACTAAGTGAGGACTGTCATGATTTTGTGACATGTTGAAAAGCTTGAAGTGAGAACTGTCATGATTTCGTGACATGCAACAAAGGGAAGAGTCTGAAATGAGAAGCGTCACGATTTCGTGACAGGCTACAAAGAAGTTGTACGGATGCAGAAAGTGTCACGATTTCGTGACAGGTTGAAGAGAAAGCTTGCGAATGTAGAAAGTGTCACGATTTTGCGATAGGTTGAGATGGCAGCATTCAGTTGGAGAAAGTGTCACGATTTCATGACAGAAATAGTTAGCAAGTCTTCAATAGAAGAAGCGTCATGATTTCATGATGAATTCAAGAAGGAAGAGCTCGAAGGCGAAAGCGTCACGATTTCGTGACATGTTCCAGTTTGGGTGTAAGGTAGAGAGAAGCTCAAGGAGCGAAAGTGTCACGATTTCGTGACATGTTCATTTGCTAGTGCAAGCCTAGAAGAAGGCCATGAAGACTAAAGTGTCACGATTTCATGACAAGAGTGAAGATGACGTCAGTAAAAGCAGAAGTGTCATGATTTCGTGACAAGAATGTAGTCAAGGTAGACAAAAGCAAAAGTGTCACGATATCGTGACAATAGCCAAACGAAAGTGTACGGTTGCAAAAATGTCATGATATCATGACATGTTGTGGTTTCGTGATAGAAGCTACTGAACCATAGAGGCGGTTGAAGCCGACAGAGTTAAATTTGGGCCGACGAAGATTAGGGTTTTGCAGTCAATGTAGTTAGGGTTTGCATTTGCATAACAATCGACTAAGACCAAGGTTTAGATCTTGATTATGTTAGTATAAAAGGAGGGTTGTTTGAAGAGATTTTGTATCGATCGAAGTGTGCGTTCGAAGTGTGATATTCGTAGATAGAGTGCGGGGGAGAAGTTCGATCGTCGAGAAGTAGAGTGTGTGAAGACTGTGCTGCTGTGATTGCATAGAGGTGCATAAGTTGATGTTCGATCGAGTGTTGCTGTGTTTGCACGATCAGTGCAAAAGTTGGTTTCGACCAAGTGCGGCTGTAATAGAACAGAAAGAGATTTGAGGACAGACTTGTGCCAGACCGAAGGACTGTGTTTGGTGTAGACCAGAGAAAGAGGAAGAGGACAGACTTGTGCCAGATCGAAGGACTATGTTTGGTGCAGATCAGAGAAAAAGATAGAGGACATTTGTGCTAGACCGAAGGACTGTGTTTAGTGCATATTCGAGGACCAGCTTTGAGGTGATAGAGTTGAGGACAGAGGTCTCCAGCCAGAGCAGGGAAGACAGGTGTCTTCTGTGGATAGAGTTCCACTTGCTAAGGGCAGCAGAGGCAGAGGTCTTCTAGAGGATCACCAGCCAGAGTAGAGTTAGGGGATTGGTGTCTCCTTTGGGTTGGTACCCATAAACATTGTAATCGGGAAAGGTTTTCCCAGATTTGGTTGATAAAATTTTAGTGAAAATTTTATCCGTGGAGTAGCCCACCTTGGGTGAACCACGTAAATTGTTGTGTCTCTATTGTGGATGGTGTTTTCTGTATTGCTTTGATTTCTGCTTGATACTGCTTTCTATACACTGCATAATATTGTATTAAAAGTTAAGTTGAAGGAAAAAGTAAAAAGTGGTCTTATACTGTTCACCCCCCCTCTCAGTATAAGCTTGTGTTCTTCACTTTATGGATTGTAAATAAAAATATTTCCTTATCTCTTATAACATCTTATATCTAGTAGTAGCATAGATGAAAGAAGAGTCTACATGACTATTAAAAAGGTAAACAAGAAGCTAAAAAAATTGGATAGCCCTATATGTCAGTGAAGTCATGAGCATATTTTTGTGTATGACAAGGACCTCTAAGCCTCTTGATAAAGTTGCTAAAAGGGTTCAATAATTTTTTTTGCATGGGCATGGTAAGATGGCTTGATTGGTTACGTTTGATAAAAGGTTATATGGGGTAAACCATAAAATATATATAAATAAACTATCAATATTTTATGATTCTTTGTGATATATTTTTTTTAAGTGAATTTTATTACTAAAGAATAATAATATATTGATCACAAAAAAAAATGGGTGGTATGGAAGCACAACCCAAAATATCAACTTGACAGTCCACCCAAAGCCTTAAATAGGGCCCTAGGACTTACATAAAAATTTTTGAACTTAAACCAACCGCAACAAGATGGGAATCTTTAAACCCCAAAAAAAGCAAGATCAAAAAATAGGGGAGGATCCTTGTCATATGGGTTACCCCACGGAGTTTGATTCTAATGATTAGGCAATAAGGTAGGACTCTAGCCATTGAACAAGGGGTATTTACCTAGTGATCAAGCAAAGTCTATAAGTACTCTACCTTAAAAGCCACCTGATTAGCTTGGGCCTGAGTTTATAACACCATATTAGAGCAAATTATAGCTTTTACATAAAGTAGAGAAGCATGTGGAAACATTCAAATTAAAAAATATAGCATTATTACAGTCTTTCCAAATGTGAAATAGAATCTCTTATCTAAAAAAATACCATATTTGGTCAATGCTTGTAGGCATACCATTCCTATCCCTAAGAAGAACCATATTTCAAGAAAAATGTTTGGATCTAAATGTATGGAAGAAGTCATGAATCCAAGTCCATGCTACTTGGTCTTAGGGGCAAAACTAGAATAAATGCTTAATGGAATCTCGACACTTGAAAAGGGGCATTTTGGGGTTTCTCACCCCAAGTGAACCAGTCATTCTCCAATTGGAAATACTTGATAGAGAAAACAACAAGAGAAGTGAGACAATTTGGGCTCCAAAGTTGCATCCCAAATAGAGGAAAATTTGTGTTGTCAGCCCTTTTTAGAGTATTGAAAGTGCTAATAAGCATTGAGCATGGGTGCCATGGGCATATGAGAGGAGAGCCAGTAATACCCATTTCTAGGTTTGGAATCTCTGAAAGGAGTGTCTAGATACCACTTCCAATATTTCCACTGAAGGCACATACTTTTGATCCTAATTTTGTGTAGCATATTATATGGAACCACTTCTTGGATTTCTTGGAAGATCTCCTTGTTCTGCTCTTGGAGATTGAACTAGGATTTGGCTTTAGACCAAGAAAGCCATTTTTTGGTGTGGTTAGAGAAAAGGGCAGAAATAACCTTTACCCCTCTATGGAAAAAATATAGCACCTCAACCCAAGGAATTTTGGCTAAAGGTTGGTCTTGGTGCATGATAAAAATAGACCACCAAATTGAATGAATATTTACAGATAGCACAATATGCATCCCATTGCCACTCCACTAAATCCAGTGTTTGACAATTTTCCAAGCCTTCTAGATGCTTTTAGTAACAAAGGTACCCTGAATCTGAACAAGCATTTTCATGACCAGAAGTGAGGGCAACCCAAGATTTTTTCTAGATTTTTCTCTTGTATAAGACACCTAAGGATATGCAATTTCAAAGTAAAATTTTCCAACTTCATTTTCCTGCACAACCTTAATGATCCATTTAGCACAAAGAGATATCCCTTGCCTTTGGGTATCAAGAAGACCCAAGCCTCCAGATTTTCTTAGTAGGCAACAAAACTCCTAGGTCACTTTGTGGAAGTAATATTTTAGGGGGTCTTAGTTCTAGTTCAATACTTTTCTATTTTTCCTCTAGGTATCTATTTTACTACATTAAAAAATCACTTTCTTTCCATCCTTTTTTGTAAAAAAAAATTAATTTTAAACAAGATATTATAAAGAATATTCTAGTTTATGACATGCATGTACAACTAAGCATAGGGGACAAATGTAACATGTGTTTGCATCATCCAATGCATGGTCACATGAAAGTGTAAATGAGAAGTGGGCACTTAAAGAAATAGGGAACCTCACCCTTTACATCATAGTGGTGACACTTTTGGTTTGTGTATGCACCCAATCCAAGGAGGATAGAGGAGCCTCCGCTAAGGCTTGGGATCCTAGAGGCCCAAGGTTTGAATATTAATAGCCCAAACCTTTTGATAAGGATGATGACATCATTACCCTAGTTGATAATATCAATAACTTTGAATTGGAATGATGTGATGACTTGGTGCATCTTGATGATGTGACAACTAATGATGATGTCACTCCCTTTTTAATGTACATGCTTACATGGCACTATTGCCACATTTTGCATGGGGTGCCATATTTTCAAAATTTGTAAGTATGCTGCTCTCCCTTCCCTCCTCCTTTCCCTTTCTCCATTGTCCCCTTTCTCCCCTTCTAGCAACTTCATTTCCCCTCTTCTTTCCCCATTGTACTTTCTTTGGTCAGATTCCTAAAATCGAGCAAACATCCCCTAAAAATTTCTAAGTCTAAGAGCGCAACCCGACTTCGCAGTGAAGTCGGGGTGTGCCCTTAAGTTCGAGCGCACTTGGGAATGCGAAGTGCAGAAGATGACCGAAAAGAAGCAAAATTTTGCTAAGTATAAGGGCGCAACCCGACTTCGCAGCGAATTCAGGATGCGCTCTCTTTCCTGTGTGCACTTGGGGAGCAGTGTATCCAAAAAATTAGCTAAGTGCTAGAGTGCAACCCGAATTCGTAGTGAAGTCGGGCTACGCCCTGATTTATGTGCGCAGTCTAAACAATGACCAAATTGACTAAGTGCTAGAGTATGCAACCCGACTTCACAGGGAATTCGGGTTGCGCCCTCTGACTTATGCGCACTTGGGCAAGATCTTTCAAACAACCCAAAAATAGTCTAAGGCACAGAGGCCTCCCCAACTGTGTTGTTCCTCACTTGCGTTGTCCCATTGCGCTCTAACTCCAGGTGAAGTAGGACATAAAAGAGAGACTGCCTTTCAAGGAAGATGCATCCCTCACCATAATTTGACAAGTGTCCAGCCTCAGGATCCGAATCGAGATGTGATAGGAAAAAGTCCAAGCGTGGTCTAAATTATCTACCGTAGCTACCCTCATTTAATCTGATGCAAAGTTCCATCTACTGCAGCTACCCGCATTCATGCTGACTCGAAGTTTCATCAATCGCACTACCATGTAGCTGCCAATTTTTTAGGTGGATCTTGTTGCAAGTACAGTCCCTGTCTGCAGGAGTCAACATCAGTAGCTCTTTTGCTACTTCTGTCAGCTATTGTCGGGTCTAGGATTTTTTGCCCAAGATTGTAATCGGGGGGAATTATGCTATAAATAGCCGCACCACATCATTGTAAAAGGTGGAAGGGGGATATCCTGCTAGGGAACCATTGTAGCCATACGTTTGCTTCTAAATGCAAGATACACTTGGCTCTATTTGCTATTATCATTCTTTATGCTGCCTTTACTTAGCATTTCTGCCTCATGTTGCTTATTTTATTGCTTACTGTTATTCTGTTATCTGGATACCAGTATTTGATGATTAAGTATTCCTAGAATGCATAGATAAGAGGATACATAGGATGTATGACAGTTGTAGTTTTTGTAGTGTATTCTGTATTTAATTATTGTTAGTAGTGGTGATTGATCATTGTTGTGCTGCTTATCTTCCCCACCCAACTCAAATCATATTTGTATTTCTTTCTGCATTTTTAATTCCTTTCCTGCACTCTGAGCTTAAACACTTGAGAAAACCCATAGGAATTCGGCCTTCTCCGAAGATTGGCATGGAAGACATCCCTTCCTTCTGAAATTTCAATCTAGTGGGTGAATCTAGGGTGCATTTCACTAAATCCTTTCCTAGTGGTAGATTCGTAACCAACAGTTTCTCTGGCATGCTCGGTGGGACCCGAAATTTTCCCACCCAAAATAGAATCGAAGCATCGATGTTTTCTTCATTACTGTTAAAATTAGAACACCTAACGACTCTACAAGTACCTGAATATTCTCTGAGTCTGTGAGACCTATCCAAGCACCTTCATGCATACAAGAAGGTGGAGAGCAAGGAATTTGGGAAACCAGCCTGATCTTTACGAAATTGACATCAACACTTTAGGAGAGCACATCAGGCTGGCTGACTACCAAGCTCACATAGACGAATCCAAAATCGAAATCGAAGAGGCCAAAATTGAAGAGCAACCTACATCTTCAGACGACATCGATATCGAGTACACAACCAGAGGGGAAGAAGAAATGGCAGCTCAGCAGAATGATGACGATCTCTTCCTGATAGTTGACTCCATGGGGCTCTTGGCCCTAGTCGGACAAGAGGCTATACCCCCTGTTGCCCTAAAGGCCATTCCTACTTATGATGGCTATGACAAAACGACGTATGAACACATCCAAGATATTCTGGCCTTGGCTGCAATACACTCTATTACTGATGAGAGTGTCAAGACCCGTCTACTAGCTCTTTCCCTAAGGGGGAAGCTTCTCTATTGGTGGAGATCCTTGCCAGAAGGATCTATCATGGGATGGCCTTAGCTGGCAGGCAGGCTTGTAAAAGGATGCAACGAGTCTGTCGATCCCTCTTTGTTGTTGCATTAGTTCCAAAGCATCCAACGACACCCACAAGAGGAGGTATCCGACTTCAACATAAGGTTTGTGAGGTCTTGGAAAAGAGTACCTCACAAACTACGACCTTCAGTAGGTCAGGTTGCACACTACTACCTGAGGTCTTTCAACTCAGATATTTGCCTACTTTTGAAGATAGCCCGAGTCGACTCCTTCCCTGCCCTATACGAAGCTTCCCATCAAGAAAAAATAGATATAATCTCCATAGGCAAACTTTCGCATAGAGTGCATCCCCTTATTTATCCTAATTTCCTTCAGTCCCAGTACCCATCGGCCTCTGGTGTGATGCCTTCATCTTCAATTCAGCACCCCCAATAGCCATGGAATCCAGCACCAATCATAAACCCCTACAGCCCTCCTCAAATCCATTATCCAAACCTGCCACCTCTGCCTCTATAGTATCCTACACTCCCTACTCCCCCTCAGTACGTGGCATATTTTGCACCCCCGCCATTAGCTGCATTACCTCTGCCAGCTCAGTTGGCACCTATAGACAATGATATTCAAAATAAAATCCTCCAAGAGGTATGGGCTCTGGCCTCTGGGTATCATACCATGTCTAATGACATGATGATAATGAAAAAGAAGCAAACCCAAATGGAGTTCCTTCCAAAGATATCGTATCCTCCTCTGGCGCTAACAAAAGATCAAGCTGCACAAGCTTAAAGGCACCCCCCTGCAAGGAATGCTACCATTGAAGATCAACCTGGCACTTCTGACCAGGTCAACTGGTGCTCCACGTGCAATGATCCACACTCAGAAGAAGGGTGCACACTGCATCAACATTACCTCCAGACCCTGGTAGGTAGTGCCATAGAAGAAGAATTATACATGATCCTAGGTGATGAAGGCAACTTTGTCATCCCAGAAGAATATCCTACGTTGCTCCTGACCAAGGAAAGCAGAAAGCTCGTTGAAGTTGTCATGGCCCAAGAAAATCCATTAAAGGTATACTCCAGAAGAGAAAAGGCGCAACCTGCTGGGCTACCACCTGAAAAGTCACTATGGACTCATGCAGCCAAATAAATTTTTCTTGCACCCAAGTCTCCTGCGATGAAAGCTCCCGTAGCTCAGTCTCCGACCGAAACAAAAGAATAAGCTCAGGAGAAGTTGAGATATCCGTCGCTGACAAAGAGAGAGAGTCGAAGCTACACAGAAATACCGAACTAAGTATGAGCCTACGAAAGAAATGGAGGGATCTAGCACTTCAAGCTACAACATAGTTGACGAGCTAAAGAGGACCCCCGCAAAGATAAGTATGTACGAGGCTCTTCTACTCCCCAGGAAAGTTGATCTGCTACAGGAATATTTGAAGAACATAAAATACGGGAAGCCGACGCAGCCTGCTGTGTTGGCTCAACCCTTGACAGTCTTCGCCATCGAAAAAAATAGGCCACCTCCTTTCTATCTGTCATTATGGATGGAAGGCTATATAGTGCACAACTGCATGGTGGATTCTGGTGCCTCCATGATTTTTATACCGAGATATTTCTATGACGAGATCGGTATGGAATATACAAGGAGCAACCAAAGTGTGATGCACCTAGATGGCACCCCTATCAAGACAATTGGTGTCATCAAGGATATCCTGATCCAGCTACACAAATCCCTCGACATAGTGGTCATATAGGAAGTCATTGTGGTTGACTTGGAACCCTACTTCGACATGTTCCTCTCTAGGGAGTTCACTGCAAAGCTGGGTGGGTATCTATCTCTGGATTACTCACATATGGAAGTGCCCTTCAAAGGAAGGATACTGAAGATACCCGAAGAAGAGTCACAGAACTGCATGGTTCAGCTGACAACTGAGGAACTGGTGGTGGTGGACATGATAGAACAAGCCCTGGACCTGTTACAAGTGGAGGATGAATTCTCCTTGCTAGACTTCAACATCATGATCGAGATTGAGCAAGGCTACTACTCCGTTACTCAGCTTGAGAGACTTGACCAGTCAACAAAGAAAGAGGTAGGACCTACACCAGAAAAGCTATGGCAGCTCTTCTTTGATGGTTCCTGATGCAAAAATGGCACCGGTGTAGGGGTAATCTTGGTTTCCCCATTCGATATCCATAAGGACTATACCTATAGGCTGGATTGGAGCTGTACTAACAACGCGACAGAGTATGAAGCCCTATGCTTGGGTTTGAGAAAAGTAGAGAGACTGGGGATAAAACATTTGTAGATCTTTGGTGACTCAGAGCTGGTGTGCAACTAGATTACAAATAAGTGTGCCTCCAAGAAGCATTATCTCAAGGTGTATCGTAACCGTGTCTAGGACCTGATGGAGTCATTCGACTCATTGAATGTCAAAGCCATATCACGTGAGAAGAACAAACACACTAAAATTCTAGCATCTGTTGGAGCCAGGTACGTTTCGATTGATGACACTATCCAGAAGTCGAATCCAGTCTGTACTATCTACAGGCCTTCTATGCCTGATAAAGACACCCACTGGTAGGTGTTTGATTGTGACGAGGATATCATCACTTTTTTTATTACCAAAGCATGTACAATCAAAGGTAGAGACCCTGATGACGAGCAGTACAAGGGGTTGATACAGTTGAAAAACAATCATGTCCCAAAAGGACTGATTACCTTAGAGAGTCTCTTTGACCAGAATTATAGAGCAATATCACACAGAATCAAAGTAGACCCCAAGCAGTACATAGACCTAGAGCTAGAACCTGGAAAAACAATCAAGGTTGGGACGGACTGCACTAAATAGGAACTCGAGCAGATTAGATCATTATGCAGAGAGTTCCCATATATCATAGCCTGGTGCTACCAGGACTTGAAGGGGTATGACAGACAGATGATCCAACATACCATAGAGCTAGAAGATAATGCAAAATCTTTCTGATAGAAGCAAAGGGCAGTAAACCTGAAGATTGAAGCCATGATGAAAGCTGAGCTCTTGAAGATGCTGGAAGCCAAAATCATCTACCCCATAAAGCATTCATATTGGGTCACAAATTTGGTTCTCGTGAGGAAGAAGAATGGAGACATCCGTTTCTGCATGGATTTTAGAAATCTTAATCAAGCCTCATTGAAGGACCATTACCCGCTTCCCAAAATTGATCAGATCCTCCACATAGTTGCTGGAGCGTAGAGGTTCTCTCTCTTGGACAGATTCTCTGGATACAACCAGATATGGGTAAAGGATGAAGATCAGCACAAGACAACATTCACCACCAAATGGGGAACATTCGCATATCAACGCATGCCCTTCGGCCTATCTAACACCGATGCTACATTTTAGAGAGCCATGGACTTGGCCTTTCGAGAGCTGCTCAACAAGGTCATTGTCATCTACTTGGATGACATGACTGTATTTTCTCACAGGAGAGAGGACCATGCTTCCCACCTGCGATAGATATTTGAGAGATGTCATGAATTCAGCATTTCCATGTCGTGAATTCAGCATTTCCATCAACCTGAAGAAGTCAGTCTTCACGGTAAAAGAGGGTAAGCTATTGAGACATGTCATTTCTAAGAAATGCCTTGCAGTGGATCTCGACAGAGTAGAAGCTCTCCTACGTTTGCCCATCCTAGTCGACAAGAAAGGGTTACAATCATTCTTTGGCTAGATCAACTTCGTGAGGAAGTTTATACCAGACTTCGCATAGGTTATTAAGCCCATGGATGAACTATTAAAGAAATATGCCAAATTCTTGTGGACTGATGAAAGAAAGCAGGCCTTCAAGGAGATCAAGGCTAGAATAGCGCAAGCTCCGATGTTGATTAACCCAAACTATTCCAAGGATTTCATCTTGTACGTGATGGGAGAACCTGAGAGTTATGCCGCAGTCCTAACTCAAAAGGGAGACGATGGCGAAGAACACCCCATAGCGTTCTTAAGCCAGGTGATTCAGCCACATGAAGAGAAGTACAATTTTATTGAGCGATAGGTTCACGCAGTCATGAAATCCCTCAAAAAGTTCAAGCACTTTGTCTCCCAGAGTCGGATAACTGTCTTCATGATACATCCGAACGTTAGGAATTTCATCATACAAGGGGAGCCTAGTCACAAGAGGGTAGGATGGATTGACAAAATACAAGAATTTGACATTGAGGTACGGCCAACAAAACTGATCAAAGGTCGAGCCTTATGCCAAGAGCTGGCCCGAAGTGCTGCAGCTAAGATCTTTGCCTGCAAGTGGGAAGATCTGATAGAACAAACCAACCTAGCCAACTCATTATCATAGGAAAGTGATTGGATAAATAACCTGGTGTAGTATTTTAGCATCGGGAGATGTCCATATCACCTCAATGCCTCACAAAGGAGGTTTAGGCTAAACGCCTTGAGATGCGCACTTCACCTCGAGGGGCTTTATTTAAAAAACATTGATGACATCCTGTTGCGATGTGTTAGAGAGACAAACAAACCTAGGGTCCTCAGAGAATTCCACTCTGGGATGCCTGGGGGACACCATTATGGAAGGCCTACGACCTTAAAAATCATCAAAGCTGGGTACTATTGGCCCACTCTCTTCACAGACGCTCATGCGGTCTGTGTCAAATGTGATAAATGCCAGAGGTTCGCTGGCAGGAACAAAAAAGCACCCTTGTCCCTCCAGCCAATTCAAGCTGAGACTCTATTTCAACAATGGGGTCTAGACTTCATCGGGGTCATCACGCCTAACTCTGCAGCGGGACACAAGTTTATCCTTACATCCATCGATTATTTCACTAGGTGGGCAAAGGTGATCCCCACTAAGAATGTGGACCAGGAAACGGTCATTGGATTCCTCGAGAGCCTCATTACCCATTTTGGGGTCCCGAAGGCAATAGTGATAGACAATGGTCCGGGGTTCGCAAGCGCTGTACTCATAGAGTACACCAGCAAAAATGACATCTATCATAAGATGTCATCAAACTACTACCTGTAGGGGAACAACCTGGCTGAGTCCACCAACAAGAATCTACTAAATATTGTTAAAAGGATAGTAGAGAGAAACAAGAGGACATGGCACCTACTCCTAAATCGGGCGTTGTGGGCGGATCGCATATCATTCAAGAAGTCTATCAAGACATCCCCCTACATGCTCGTGTACGACAAGGAGGAAATTCTACCTACCCACATAGAGATACCCGCACTCTGGATGCTAGATGAAGAAAAATGCAATGGGGATCTAGTGGACGCCAGACTCTGCCAACTACTGCGGTTAGAGGAAGAAAGAGAAAAGGCATACCAGGCCTTTACTAAACATGTTGAAGCAACCCAAGGTTGGTTTGTGAAAGGCACCACCACCCAAGTTTTCAAAATCGGGGACCTAGTGTTGAAGTGGGACTCACTAAAAGCAAATTCGGGCAACCATGGTAAATTTTATGCCCTCTGGGAAGGTTCTTATCAAATTGCTTGGGTGAATCAATTTAATGCATTCGTGCTTCGGGACATGGAGGGACAACTTCTCCCCATTCCTGTCAACGAGTTCCACCTGAAGATTTACCATCACTGAAGGCACCCAAGGGGTCCTTGTACATATTTCTTTTCTGCATTTTATTTTGTCACACAATGTAAATATTTATTTCAACATTCAGATTTTAGTTTTCAAGAGCCTAAGTGAAGCCTAGAGCAAACCCTGACTTCACAGCAAAGTCGGGCATCACTCCTTGGATAGTGCAACATCGAGATTTTGAGAGAAGGCAATTGACAAAAAAGCCAAAATTTGACTAAGTTTTGGGTGTGCAATCCGACTTTGCAGTGAAGTCGGACTACGCACCGTCTTGGGAGTGTAGTCGGGGAGCGCAAAGTAAAAATCAGCTAAGTGTCGAAGTCAGACTGCACAAATTTTTTGTTCAAAGTCAAACTGTGCAATAAAATCTGGGCAAAGTCAGAGTGCGCACGTTTTCTGGAAAAAGTCAGACTGTGCAATAAATTCTGGGTGAAGTCGGAGTGCGCATGTTTTTCGAGTGAAGTTCGAGTGCGCCCTCAATTTTGGGTGCACCTTGAATGACTTACCGTGGGAAACAAGGGTCATAATGATAAAATATTTCTAAGTGTGGGCCCAGGAAGCGTAGTGTGGCATAGTGCAAAGTTGGGTTGCGTCCCTCCTTAAAACCCTGGGCCAAAAGTTATCCCTCGAAGCGTGTGCCCAGGCGGTGGCTGTGACATCATTAGAAGCACAAGGTCCAAATTTTTTTTAAAAATAATGATTGCATGTCTTTCAAAGCAAATGTCATTAAAAGAGCAGGTGCATTAGGACCAACCGCAACCAGGGTACACTTTCCAAAGAAAAACCCATGCATGACCGCCAAAAAATTATAACGCTTCCACCTACTTCAGGTAAATCACCTTAACCCCCTTCCTTATGCCATTAATGCTATATTCCTTGCCTATAAAAGGGGCCCTGGCATACTCAGAACATCCAAATTGTCAAGCTGACTTTGAGCTGCAAGGCGTAGAATTGAAGAATCAGTAGCCAGAATCCTCGTCTCTACCAATTCGAGCAGAAAAGAGAGAATGGACAAGGAGAAAGCACCAATGTCGGCATAATCCAGTGACGCAGAACGTGAAGCTGAAGAACGGACAGAATCCAGCGCTCATGAGAGCGAAGCGTCATGAGATAAAATAAGGAGAACCAGGTCGAAGAGAAGCCAAGGGTAAGCTCCACTGCCACCCATCAATTGCCTGGTCGGGTATAGAGATGGCAAGTACTCTATCAGCCTCACCAAGTTGCGGCCAAATATTGCAAAGTGGGCTGATAAAGTTTCACCCTCGCACCATGTCGAGGCTGCATACAAATCAAACCTGTACTGGTTCTTGTGCCCTCCTATCCACCAATTCCTGGAGTTGGTTGAATCCATTGTGGCATACTACAAACCAGCTGCCTGGCAAGTCTACAACAACAAAGGAAGGGTGTTATTCACCCTCTTCAGGGAGAGTGTCTAGCCAAATTTCACCCTAGGGCTCTAGTATGACCCCAACGCAATTGTCAGAAGGATTAACTTGGACGAACAGGCGGGCAGATTCGCCCAGACCAAAAGGATGAGAGAGTTCCTCAACTCAGAGCTGAAAACTCTGCTTCCAGTTGAACAATGGCCAACAGGCCCTATACCCTTGGACAGGTTCGAAAATAAGTACATATATATCATCCTGGCATGGGTACTCGTCTGTGATTCCAATAGAGTGGTACGCCCGTACCAGCTGGTGCTAGAAGAATTCATCTTGCATGGGAAGTTTTATGACTCCATGACACAAAGAAGTGGGAGGCACCCTATTTTCTTTGATTGGGCATAATGGGTGGCGTGCACCATACATTCAAACCTGGTCAGATTACAGCAGAAGCAGATAATAGAATTTTGGCTCTGCTCATTCCTCACATGGTTGTGCCTGTACCACATGCACTATCAGATTAAAGTGTTTGACTTGAAGAAGGTGAATTAAAAGGGGTACGAATGGACTGAAGCCCTGTACAGGAAAGGGTCATACTACGAGTTCAACTTCAAATTTCTAGGTATGACCCTGGCGCTGTTCAATGACGAGGGATCTCGCCTGCCAGTGGCCAAGATGAACTATCTGAGGAAGTATAAGTGTGGGGATACCTTTCAGTTGACATAGGGCATTGTAGTCAGAATCTACAGATTCAAGGGGAAGTCATTCTTGCTGCCCTATTTCTGCACTAACCATCAGTTCGATATGGAGATATCACGCCAGATGGACTATGTCAAGGAAGAATTTGGCCAGGGAAAGAAGAGAGGTCATATTTTTTAGTATTCTATTACCTGGTCAAATATCCAAGTGCACAAGATTTGGTAGCATGTCTACCTCGAATAAGAACTCATCATCATGGGCCTGATACAGCTACCTCAGCACTGGAAGTATGACCCGATTGGGGTCAAGGGAAAGTTTGTGCATATCTGCCCTCGAGCAGAGATCATGCAAGAAAGGTGCAATATAACAGGCGCAGACCTGGAATGGCACATTGAGCGGATGCAATCATGGCCGCCATGGCATGATTTTTACTGCGAAAAAGTGGCGTATGATCCGGAGCACAACTCAGACCACTGGTTAGACTCAACGGGCTTCAAGAAATTCCTCTCCAAGGTGGAACCCATCAACTGGAAAAAGGACAAAATCATTGAATGCTATAAAATGAGGTGCTGCACGCAACACGATAAGTCTAATCGAAAGACGTTCACATTTTGGGATCTCACCCGCCAGTGGCCAGTGGCCTCCAGCTCCTGAAGCGTTACCTCAAAGGGTACAAGAGCCATAAAAGTCAACTCCTAAGGTGGCCCCCCCAAAGGAAAAGGCGCCAGAGGAGCCAACCAATGGAACGACCGTAGTAAGCATTCTCTCGTCAAAACCCAGGTACAAGTTTACCATGGTAACATTGTTGTCTGCCGCCCCAGCCTCCTTTGCCCCCTTCGAACCAGTTGCAGCTCTAGAAGAAAAGAAGAGGAAGAGGAGAGAAAATGCCAAGCGACCTAAGGAGTCTATGCAGTAAATGACCGTAGTGAAAAGGATTGAAAATCCAACTAACTTCATATTATTTACAAACTCATTATATAGGCTCTAATGGCCCAAAATACATAACCAAACCCATCAAATCATGGATTTGATCCAATATGCTTAACCATAAGCTACAAAAGTGCAAAGGAGAATGCACGTAACTTCTAAGTTAAGAGGAAAGGAATAATGCTAACTATAAGATCCATTTTAGCTATCTTGAAGTACACACTTCCTACTTTGAGTTCACACTTACTAACTAACACTCTAAATGACAACTAGAAGATAACTAGTGCCCACAAGTGCATGTGAGAAGGAGACTCACTTACAATTATTAATTTGCAAGAAATAAACTATGCAAACCTAGCTAGGAACTACTAGAGGGGTCATATGAGTGATCAAACATCAATCCTCATCATGCCTCCCCACAATAGAAGCATTGGCCTCCAATGCTTTCAGAAGAGTAGGAAAGTCACGGGACATCTGATGAAAAGAAATCCAACGAGCCTGATGCGACAGCTATCCTCGTCGAGCCACAAGATATGAGGTGGTAGACCCCTGGTGAGTCTGTCGAGTCTTTGTGTCATAGATCTGATCGAAATCCAATGGTAACTAAGAATCAGGAACCACATCCACAGGATGACTGATAGCTGGTGTGGTCTCCAATGTAGAGTCAAAGTACAACTTCAAAAGATCTACATTGACGACGTCATGAATTCCCAAGTGTGTGGGAAGATCAAGGTAGAAAGCATTCTCGAACACCTATTGAAGAATAGTATAAGGCCCATAGCGAATCGGTTTGATTTTACTATGAGTCTTATCAGTAAAACGTCGCTTGTCAAGATGCAACCAAACTTTGTCACCAACTTGAAATGGATGAGGAATTCGATGTCGATCCATGGCCTTTTTTTGTTGCTGTTGTGTCTTTTGCAAAATCTCAATCACCTTTGATTGAAGATTGTGCAAGTGCTGAATAAATGAGTGTGCCTTTTCTTGCTCCTTCTGAAGATGTGAAGTGACAGGAGAAGGCAAAGACAAAGGTAACTCATAAGGTGCCAAGGGCTGAAATCCCATACAAACCTCAAAAGGTGAGTGACATGTAGAAGAATGTAGGGCCCTATTGTAGGCATGTTCAATATGAGTGAGACTCAAGTCCCACTTTGTTGGTGAAGCGTGATGATAGATTCATAAACTTTGCACAAGGGTACGGTTTACCACTTCAGTCTGCCCATCGAACTGCGGATGATAGGCGGTGGAAAAGTTAAGGGAAACTCCCAAAATTTTCCACAAAGAATGCCAAAAGTGACCCACAAAGTGTGAATCACGATCCGATATAATGTTGGTAGGTAGACCAAAGGAACGCCAAATGCTGTCAAAGAACAATTGGGCTAAGTCTGCTATAGAACTTGTCTTGCGGCATGGAATAAACTTAGCCATCTTACTAAATCTATCAACCACCACGAACACACAATCATGTTGTCGCACTTGTCATGGGAAAACCACTAACCAAATCCATGGAAATGCTTTCCCAAGGATGGGAAGGAATGGGCAAAGGCATGCCTAAGCCAAAATTCCTGTTAGCTGGTTTTGAGCGACAACAAACTGCACACTTTTTGAGAAATCTCAACACATCCCTCTGCATTTTAGGCCAGTAGAAAAATCTTTGCAAGTGATGAAGTGTTTTGTGCTTCCCAAAGTGACCACCATAAAGTGTAGAATGAGCTTCCTTAAGAAGTGACACTCTAGGCTCACAAGGAACACAAACCTTGTCCAATTTGTAAAGAAGTCCTTCTTTGATGTAGAAATCTTGGAAAGGACGCAAATTGGAAGAAGAAGGCTTACTCACTTGCTCAAATATTTTCCCAAAATTAGGATCCCGTGAATACTGATTAGGCCAAGTCTGAAATCCCAAGTGTGAAGTGGACATAATTGTTAAGGCAAGAGCGGCAGGAGGCCTACTCAAACAATCAGCAAGAGTATTACTCTTCCCCTTTTTGTACTTGATCACCAAGTGAAATTGTTGGAGGTAAGAGGCCCACTTCATATGTCTTGATTCTTCAATTTTACTTTGAGATTGTAAAAACTTGAGAGGCATATGATCAGTGTGTACTATTGTATATTTTCCCAAAATATAATGTCTCCAGTTCTTGATAGCTTGAACTAATGCATACAACTCCTTGTCATATGTAGAATAGTTCAACTTAGAAGCAGAAAAAGTTTTTGAATGATAAGCATCTGGATGACCATTCTGTTTGAGCACAGCTCCTAAGGCAACTTTAGAGGCATCCGTTTCAATCTCAAAAGGTTGAGAGAGGTCAAGTAAAGTTAACATAGGTGTTGTACAAAGTTTCTTTTTGAGTTTCTCAAAGGCAATCTCTTGGATTTTCTCCCAATGAAATGGAACTTTAGACTTAGTGAGATAATGCAATGGAGTTGCAAGGGTGGAATATTGAGGAATGAACTTGCGATAAAAATTTGCAAGTCCTAGGAAACTCCTTAACTCGAGTGAGAGTTGAAGGAGGGGACCACTTAAGTAAAACATCAACTTTGGTGGGATCTACCTGAATTCCACTTTCACTAATCACATAACCAAGGTAAGAAACTGAAGTATTGCCAAAAGAACACTTGGAAGAATTGGCATATAATTGATTCTTCGCAAGAAGATCAAGTGTATGATGGATATGCCTAAGGTGTTCCTCCCAAGTCTTTGAGAATATCAATATATCATCAAGATATATTATTACAAATTTTTCAAGTACATCACGAAATACATCATTCATCAACCTCATGAAGGTTGCAGGAGCATTAGTAAGACCGAAGGGCATGACCAACCATTCAAAGAGGCCCATCTTCATCTTAAAAGTTGTCTTCCATGTATCCTCAGATTGGATACGCACTTGATGATATCCACTTTTGAGATCTATTTTTGAAAAGAACTTAGCTCCTTGGAGTTGATCTAATAAATCATCAATGCGTGGTAGTGGATATCTATTCTTTATAGAAATTATGTTCAAAGCACGAAAATCAATGCACAATCTCCAAGTGCCATATTTTTTAAGAACCAATAAAATAGGTGAGGCACAAGCATAAGTACTTTCCTTAATGAAACCCTTAGACAACAAATCTTCTATTTGCCTTTTTATTTCTTCATTTTGCAAAATAGATTGTCTATACATGGGAGCATTAGGTAGTGAAGAACCAGGAATGATTTCAATGTTGTGATTAATTGTGCGAATTGGAGGAAGAGACTTTGGCTCCTGAAATATGTGTGAGTAATTTTGCAATATTTTATCCATTGAAGAGTGTTGCTTTGGAATGGATGTGGATGTAGGAGTGTTTTGAGAGCGAATGAAAATTAGAGCAACATCACCACCTTTTTTAATTACTCTTTTTGTTTGCTTGGAATTTAGAATGATGTTAGGAGTGTTGGTGCTTTTAATGAGAAAGACCTGACCATATTTTTGAAGTGTGTAGGTTCTTTTGAAAGCATCATAAACAGACTCTCCTATCATACTTGAAAAGGTTGTCCAAGCAAAATCCCACAACAATCCATAGGAGTCACATCACAAGTGACTTGATCTATGAAATGTGGGCCAAGTGCAAATTTTAATGTGCAAGTGTGAGTGATTTCTGAGCCCCTTCCACTATCCTTCCAACCCAAAGAATAAGGTTGAGGATGAGGCTCCATAGGTAACTTCAATCACTCGACAATGGACCTCGCAATTAGATTTTTCTATGAGCCATTATCCACTATACAATCTGTTGCAAAATTATGGAGCAAATGAGCTCGAGTGATGAACAAAGCATCACGAGCGCCCCCTGATGAACTTACATTTACCAAGGTAACCTCATTGAGTTTACCTCGTAATTTTGTGTATACTCTACTTTCTCCTACTGACTCAAGGGGACCTTTGGAAGCATCCTCCTCTTGAGTAGTGATGACTAAACTCTTCTTTTTAAGCTTAAAACAATCAGCTTTTTCATGACCTTTCTTCTTACAATAGTTACAAAAATTTTTAGAAGAAGAAGAAGAAGAAGGTTTGGAAGAAGAAGAAGAAGTAGAAGTGGAAGGGGAAGGAGAAGAAGGATATGGAGAAGAAGAATTCTTCTTTTGAGCAAAGTTCTTCTTTGGTGAGAAAGAACTATTCCCTTTTGATGAGTTCGCAACCACTTGAGTAGCAGGTGCACGGAATGCCTACGAATGCGCCTTAAACTTGTCCTCCACAAGTTGCGCCTGGTTGAAAACTGAATCCAATGTGTCCATAGAAACAAACATAATTTCCCTGTACAAATGTTCCAACAAACCACTTTGAAATTTGAGAATCAAAGCTTTAATATCTTCCTCCACATTCAAAAGTATCCTGTACCTGTTGAATTGAAAGATATATTCCTACACAGTCATATTAGTACTTTGTCGAAATCGAAACCATTTAATGACCAATTCCTTAGAATAATTGGAAGGATAAAAATTGGTCTTAAGACAGTCTACAAGCTCATCCCATGAAGTGAGTTCATCATGACCTCTTTTTCTTTCAACAAGTACTTTAGCTAAACCAGAAAGTTTGAGTTTAGCATATGGAACCATATCCTCATCTGAAAGTTGAGTGTAAGAAAAAAAAGAACTCATGTCAAGAATACAACTATTCAAGACTTCAAGGTTTCGGGATCCATCATAAAGTGGCACTTCACAACGAACTCTCGAAGCGAGAATCATTAGCGAAGTTGAAGCATTGTGGACGAAATGTCATTTACCTTCATTGCAAGGTTACCAAGAACTTCTGCCATGGTAGTATCATTAGCTTTATCTGCTAAAGCATTTACAACATGTGCAAGTTCTGCCACTTGGGCAGCCAAGTCAGAAGCCATGTGAGACCGGGTATAAGCCAGGAGTAAAAGGGAAAAGCACTAAAAAAATCAAGGAAAAATTGAAGGTTCCTTGTTACAATGGTGTGCCCTGAATTGAATAATACTCCTAAGGCTCAAAATTTAAAAATTTAAACTAACCTAAGGTTTACAATTTATATTTTATTAATTTAAAAATAACTTAATTAAAAATTAAATTGTAATTAATCAAATATTAATTAATTTAATTAAGTTATTAAAAATTAAATTAATAAAAAAATAAAAAATGACATGCATAACCTTAGAATAGAAATTTTTTTAAAAAATTACAATTTACCCTCGGTAAGACCGAAACTTCACTTGTTGTGCATGACTTTCTGAACTTCATTGGCACGTTTCTCGAGGTGGCCAATCGTGCTTCTCCATGCAAAAAATTTTGTGCCTGGGCTGCATGCAGGCTGCAGTCTGCCGGTTGTTGGCAGCGGACGCGGTGTGGCGCATCGACGTCCGCACCTACAATTCATGCAGGCAGACGGACTGTCCTACCGACCTGTAAGCTGTGGCCCGACTGACAAAGCCGAGCAGGCTTGTCAGCCGTGGTAGGCCTGACAGTGTCGTCAGGCCTTTTAGCCGCGATAGGGCTGATAAATCCCTGCAAGCTTGTCAGTCGCGGCAGGCCTAACAGATCTCATCAGGCCTTTCAGCCGCGACAAGGCTGATAGAGCTGCCGGGCTGTCAGCCGCAGCGGCCTGATAGTCCGTTATAGGCCTGTCATCCGCGGTAGGCCTGACAGATCTCTGTAGGCCTGTCAGTCGCGACAGGACTGATAGAGCCGCAGGGTCTGTCAGTCGCAGCGTAACACAGCCGACCTCTTATCAGCTGTGTTGGACGTTGGCCGACGCCCGTCGGCATCCGACAGGCAAGGTCTGTCGGCCGACGGACGTCCGGTGGCCGACGTCGGCAGGCGGCGACGTTGACTCAGCTGAGTCGCCTGCACAGATTAGCCCTCGACTCCTGCTGAGATGGGGCCGAGGGACTAAAAAAAATTCAATTTTTTTTTTTTACAATGAATAATTAATTAATATATAAAGAAGAATATATATTAATTAAAATTTAAGTTTTCTAATAAAAACTATGAAATTTTTAAAAATTAACCAGGTGGGTTAATTTAAAAACATAGAAAACTTGAACTGTTACAAATAGTAGCAATTTTTGAAGACTAATTACCTTCAAATTTCTTAAAAAAAAAAATTGCTAATTTCTCTTGCATATCACCAAGAGTCCTTTAGTAGCTCTCCTTCCAAGATCCAGTCGACACACAACCAACGTTTGAAAGGCAACCAGATCTAAGTCGACACACGACCTAGTTTGATGATGCTCGATCTTCAAGACTCCAAAATGGCAGGAACATCAGGAACAAAAGGCTCCCTAATTCGCATTTCACCGTAGGAGAAATCCAAACCTGCCAAAGGATTTTTGTAAGACAGAAATCGGGGTAAACTTCTCCTATACTTCTTGAGCATACGGAGAAAGTTGGAACAAGGATTTTGACGCCTAAGGAACTTCCTTCTGTGAATGGTTTTCAAGCTCCCCTTGAGCTTGAACCGAGTCTTCAATGAGAACAAGTTTCTCATAAGAAAACTAACTCCTTTCCTCTCACCTCACAAGCCCTAGTGCAAACTTGAACTAGGCTCTGATACCAATGAAAAGGATTGAAAATCCAACTAACTTCATATTATTTACAAACTCATTATATAGGCTCTAATGGCCCAAAATACATAACCAAACCCATCAAATCATGGATTTGATCCAATATGCTTAACCATAAGCTACAAAAGTGCAAAGGAGAATGCACGTAACTTCTAAGTTAAGAGGAAAGGAATAATGCTAACTATAAGATCCATTTTAGCTATCTTGAAGTACACACTTCCTACTTTGAGTTCACACTTACTAACACTCTAAATGACAACTAGAAGATAACTAGTGCCCACAAGTGCATGTGAGAAGGAGAATCACTTACAATTATTAATTTGCAAGAAATAAACTATGCAAACCTAGCTAGGAACTACTAGAGGGGTCATATGAGTGATCAAACATCAATCCTCATCACGCAGCAGGGGCGGGGATAGCTGCGTCAAAAATTATTTCATTGGATAGCCATGAGAAAGAAGCAGAAGCTTGGGCCACAAACGTCCTTCAATCAGCGGCTCAGGTGGAGCCTGCAGGTACATCCTCTTCCCTAGTTCCCCATATCCCAATCGGCCCTGCCGTAACATCGTCCCCCACTATATCAGGGCAAGCCCTAGTTGCATCCTCTTTGTCTCAAACCACCCAACCCTCCCACAGTCCCCATTCCTTTGATCAGTTTTCCCAGGACCCAAATGCTTTCTAGACCCTCAATCAAACCCTCTGACATCGTCACGCCGCTCACCTCCCTTGTTCAAAACCCTGCCTACACCTTCCACTCAGCCGCTCACTTACCCTAGGACCCGGTCGCACTTAAAAGTGACCATGCCTTCTGGAATATCTCTTACTTCACTGTTTGTAGGAAGAATGTCGCAGCAAGACTTTGTCTCGACGTATCCGATGCTGGCGGACCTTGTCTTCATGGGATAACAACTGCATATCACAAATGATCAGCCTCTGGCAGCAAAGGCCGTAGGGTGTTCCGCCTCTTTCCTCCAGGGCGTCAAATGGAGAAGAGTCGAGGAGATAGCTGCCCCGATGAAGTGCACCAAGTTTGACTTGGATAGGAGAGTGCTACGAACTGAGAAGTTGATCCTGAAAGTTAAGAAGCCTCTCCGAGAAATGACCGAGGCATACTATGAACACCAAGTCAAGGAGAAGATCTTTGATGATATAAATGAGGAATACAAAATCAACAGTATTCATCGTAGAACTCATAATCTCCTTGTCAAGTGACTCAAAAATCAGGAGATGCTATTTTGGCTACAAAATGACTCTAGGCGGCTGGAGGAAGATTTGGCTAGGGCCACTGCGCAGCTAGAGTCTGCCCAGCAGGAAATCGATGACTTGAAAGCACAGCTCGCCGCCGCTCAACAGGAGGCTACAACGCAAAGAGAGACGGCTGAACAGCTGTCAGAGGAGAAGAAGGCAGCGTTGGAGCATGTCTCCCAGCTGCAGGATTCATTAAGGCAGGCCTAATCTTAGCTCGAGGAGAAAGCATCCTGGACGACGGCATTTTCGAAGAATAAGATCAAGGAGATGCGGGCTGGTTTGCTGTAGGGTTGTAGAGCTAACGTCATCAGGTCCATATCCGTCCTGGATTTCACATCCAGGATCCAAAAAGTATCTGCCCAAGGAAAGCCTATGGTAGAGGAGGTCGAACACCAAGCGAAGCAGTGGCTAGACTTGGCAATAAAAATTGAGGAATTCGTGCGCAAAGGCCTCCGATTTCCCCCAATGTCCTGAATTTCCTTAGAGTGGGCAGATGCAAGGGTAACCTTGCACAATTATTTTGAAAAAATAGAGAAAACAAGAGCCACCAGGAAAATGTTGGATGCATTAGACCACGAAATGAACATTTGCCTGGCCCCCTTCAACGCTCTTTCTGAGCTCAGTTGCTCGAGATTCATCAAGGATAGGGAGTTTCTTCCCCTTGAACAGGTGAAGCTGAATTGGCTGTCTTTGAGGCAGACACGTAAAAAATTGATAGCTGGGCCAAGCCCGTCTAGGAAGCTCAGGTCACCCAGATGGTGTCGAGATATTGCAAGATCAACACCTCCCTTCAGGAGTTGGGAGAGAGATACAACACCATCGACGTGCATGCGGTTGCAGCATTCAAAGTAGCGCTGAGAGATGTTAATGACTTAGGGCCATTTCAGGCAGTAGCCTGGGACCAAGCCAGGGCCGCATACAATCATCTCTATGAGTGAGAGTAGCCGGCTGAGCAATAAGGTGATAGTGGTGACCATTCAGATTCAAAAAGAGGAGGAGAAACATAAGAGGCAACTATCGAAAGTGAATCCAAAGAGGAGCAGTAGCCCAAGAAGAAGTCGTCAGAGCAACGAAATGCAGGGGAAGGGAGTTCCTCTATGCCCAAAGGATGAAGGCCTGGTTCTTTGCATCAAGGCGAGCTCGACACCTTGTGAGCCGCCAGGAATGTTGCCATATTTTGCATGGGGTGCCATGTTTTCAAATTTTGTAAGTATGCTGCTCTCCCTTACCTCCTCCTCCTTTCCCTTTCTCCATTGTCCCCTTTCTCCCCTTCTAGCAGCTTCATTTCCCCTCTTCTTTCCCTTTTGTACTTTATCTAGTCAGATTCCTAAAATCGAGCAAACATCCCCTAAAAATTTCTAAGTCTAAGAGTGCAACCCGACTTCGCAGCGAAGTCGAGGTGTGCCCTTAAGTTCGAGCGCACTCGGGAATGCGAAGTGCGAAAGATGACTGAAAAGAAGAAAATTTTGGCTAAGTATAGGGGCGTAACCCGACTTCGCAGCGAAGTTGGGGTGCGCTCTCTTTCCTGTGCACACTTGGGGAGCAGTGTATCCAAAAAATTAGCTAAGTGCCAGAGCGCAACCTGACTTCACAGCGAAGTCGAGCTGCGCCCTAATTCTTGTGCGCAGTCTAAACAACGACCAAATTGACTAAGTTTTGGAGTGCGCAACCTGACTTCATAGCGAAGTCAGGCTGCGCCCTCTGAATTGTGCGCACTCAGGCAAGATCTTTCAAACAACCCAAAAATAGTCTAAGGCACGGAGGCCTCCCCAACTGCGTTGTTCCCCACTTGCGCTGTCCCATTGCGCTCTAACTCTAGGCGAAGTAGGACATAAAAGAGAGACTGCCTTTCAAGGTAGATGCGTCCCTCACCAAAATTTGACAAGTGTCCAGCCTCGAGATCTGAGCCGAGATGTGACGAGAAAAAGGACAAGCGTGGGCAAAATTATCTACCACAGCTACCCTCATTTAAGCTGACGTAAAGTTCCATCTATTGCAACTACCTGCATTCATGCTGACTCGAAGTTTCATCAACCACACTACCACGTAGCTGCCAATTTTTTAGGTGGACCTTGCTGCAAGTACAGTCCCTGTCTACAGGAGTCAACATCAGCAACTCTTTTGCCGCTTCTATCAGCTTTTGTCAGCTATTGTTGGGTCTGGGATTTTGTGCCCAAGATTGTAATCGGGGGGAATTGCGCTATAAAAAGCCGCACCACATAATTGTAAAAGGTGGAAGGGGGATATCCTGCTAGGGAACCATTGTAGCTATACGTTTGCTTCTGAATGCAAGATACACTTGGCTCTATTTGCTATTATCATTCTTTATGCTGCCTTTACTTAGCATTTCTGCCTCATGTTTCTTATTTTATTGCTTACTGTTATTCTGCTATCTGGATACCGATATTTGATGATTAAGTATTCCTAGAATGCATAGATAAGAGGATACATAGGATGTATGACAGTTGTAGTTTATGTAGTGTATTATGTATTTAATTGTTGTTAGTAGTGGTGATTGATCATTGTCGTTCTGCTTATCTTCCCCACCCAACTCAAATCATATTTGTATTTCTTTTCGCATTTTTAACTCCTTTCCTGCACTCTGAGCTTAAACACTTGAGAAAACCCATAGGAAGCCAGTCTTCTTCGAATATTGGCATGAAAGACATCCCTTCCTTATGGCCTTTCAATCTGGTGGGCAAATCTAGGGCGCATTTTACTAAATCCTTTCCTAGTGGCAGATTCATAACCAGCAGGCACCCCATGATGATATGGTACTTTGTGATGATGTGGCATCCCCATGATGTTGTGGTAGCTAATAATGACATAATAGCTAGTGATGATATGTTGATTTCTAATGACATAGAATTTGATGATGTGGCATCCAATAGTGTGCCCCATGATGACATAGTAAGTGATTTCATAATCATTGACATGGAGGATATTGACATGGTAGTTGATGATATGGCACTTGATAGTGTACCCAACGACAATATGGTAAGTGATGTCATATTATTGATATGGAAGATGTTGATATAGCAAGGGTTGACATGCTAAGGGTATACATGGAAGGGAAAGAACCACATGGAAAGTATAAATATGAGCTTGACCAATCACAATTCATCAACTCATCAAACACATTGACTAAGTAGTCACACAACTAGTCACAGACTTGGACAAACATGAATTTTGGAGTGAATTAGAGAACCATAAGTGGTATAGTTTGGCTAATAGGTTTTAATGCAAATCATGATATGATAAGTGGCACAGTCTAGTTTGTTGATACACTTTCTAATGACCTGCACGATCAACACCTATTTGGTACCCCTTGCATAGAACAATGAGATTTTGTGGCTTCCTATTTGTTAGTACTCTATGAAGCTAGTACTTAGTTGGAACCCCCTCAAAAACTTATGCAATGACAAATGATGGCCTTCCATTCATAGTATGTATTTAAATAATTTTTTAGACTTTCAAAATTTTTAGAAGCATTTTATGTGATTCTAGGGCCAAAGTTCTAGGGATCATAACTTTTGTGTACATAAGCATTTTTTCAAGATGTCAAAATTATATTGTTTATCTAGTCATAACTACATGCAAGATTTTATATTTATGCAAGAAAGTTATGGATCACCATGTGCCTTTACTAATTTTCTCAAACTATGCTAGTTGTAAAATCAACATTGAAGCTTTGCTCCTAAGCAAGGGGTTGCTCAAATATGTGAATGAGAAGCCTCTAGAGCTTAATGAGTAAGCATGGTTTGCTCAAATATGTTGTACTAGACCCACTACTTGGCTTGATGGGTTTGGTTGGCCTAGTATAACTAATTAAATCATTAGGGCTTGTATTTTTGGAAAGCTTACTTTCTAACTTAGCCTAGGTTGTGGCTAATTAGTAATAGCCTAAAATTAAATTTAAGGTCTAATACAACTTGTAGTTGACTAGTACCAATTTGTGGATTAGATTTTATTTATAGATTATGACTGGTTTTTAAGGTAGGCATGCAGTTAGTTTGTAGTTAAAGCCATTGACTAATTGATGGACTATGATGTAGTGGATCTCAACAAAAATATTATGGATTATTAACATCTACTAGAGCTTGCATCATTTATAGCATGTTATAAATGATTTGTTATCATAGTATGTACAAATGGACTAACTAAGGTCCAAGTTTGACTAGCTTGAATTGTGGTTGGAAAGATATTTTCACCAAGTTGACCTATTTGGGTCGATAAAGGCAGAGAAATTGGTGATGAGGATGAAAATGTTCTAGATTTAGGTTGATTTTAGTTGGAGTTTCCATAGATTGTTTTCTTTTTGACAAAGTTAGGATTGGTTCACTAAATTCTCATATCAATATAGTAATAATTGGTTTCTTTCCCTTTGTATTTTTTATTCGATAAGCAATAAGTTCAACAAGTCAAATATCTTTGCATACTATTACATTTTTGGCCTGATATTAATAAGCATGGGTCTAATCCTAACTATACCTACATACATAAATTAGCTCAAAAAATGTTAAAAAATTACAACAAAAATGAAAAGTCACGAATTTAGGAATATTGTAGATCATAATCTCTCTTGTTATGAATTACACTTTTTTTACTTGTGCAAAATTTTGCTTTAGTTGGCAAAAATGATGAAGCAAAATTTTTCGAATAGATCACATTTTTTCCAAAATTGTGAATCATAATCCTAAGCAAAAATTTCTCTTTTTGAAGAGTGAATGGTGAATCACAAGTTTTAAAATAACAAAGTACAATTTTTGGACTTAGAACATTTGATGATATCCAAAATTGTTAAATCGTAATTTGTCAATTGGCAAATTGTAATTTTTATCAAAATGAGTATTTTTTGATGTTTCAAGTGTGAATCACAATTCAAAAACAGTAAATTGTCCTTTTTAACCTTGGGAAGGAGTTCATACATTTTTAGGAGATGCACACTCTATAAATTGGAAAATTACAAATTTATACTTGCAATTCTTTTTAAAATCAGATTGATCTCCTAGATGTACATTAACCAAAATCAGTCAAAATTTCAACATGAAAATTTTGATGTGATTAAGAATCATGGAAAATATAATATTGCAAGTTTTATTTGGATTGCTTAATCTCAAAGTATTATTGTTGGGGTTCATAATTAATTTATCATCCCACAAAGTACCCACAAATCCAACAACAAAGCACAAGCAAATCTAAAGTCATAGCAAATAGATCTAATGAAATAATTATGGTTTATGTATAAATTAGCATAATACATAAACCCTTTAATAGATATCATAATATTCTATATAAAATTATGTAGATCACAAAAATTTGGGGTAAAGGGACTATGCAAGGCCTTACTTCCATTATGCATGCTAGAAACTAGAAGTTGAATGCAAAACTATCTCGTTAGATTTGTGCCTATGATCTTGTTTCAACAATTAGGAGAGAAATTGTGTTCTCCCTAACCTATGGATTTGGGTTAGGTCTTCACTAATAATGTTAAAATAATCTAATCTAAATGCATAAAAGTAAATTCAAAATAGTAAGGTGCAAGAAATATAAAGTATATACAATAAAAGATAAATATGATTGTAACAATAGAAGGATTAGTGTATGATCAATTAGCACATCTAGAGAGAATTTAACAACATCAATGAGATGCAATAATGTAAATAATTTGTAATAGTAGAATAAAAGAATAATGGAAAGCAAAAGGACGGTGCCACAATCATTGTGCATCATAAATGAAAATTTTAGTACTACAATCATAAGCAGATGCCTTACATAGTCTTTTTATTACTAGAATAATGAACTCATAAATATAAAATGGAATTCACAAAATGTAGCTCTAACTTTCTCAAATGGCCAAAATATCCTTACAATGGAGCCTGTAGATTCTATTTATAGTAGATAATTTACCTAAGAGTTACCTAAGGTAAATACATTATATCTATAGTAAAATTTCTAGTTTAGGGGAATCATTAGAAAAATAATGTATTAAGTATCTACCCTTAGTGATATAATACACCTCTAAACCTTACATGCCTTCTTCTAGACATGCTTAGTAGCCCTCTAACCTCAAAGTGGCACCATTTGAAGATAAATGTCACTTTCTAGGTGTTTTCCTTATATTTTGTGTTGGTTTGTCCTATTATGAGACAAAAATTTTGTTTTCTCAATCTAAAAATTATGATTTTCTAATCTAAAAAAGGGCGATTCTTCATTTATAGGACAAAATGCACTTTCCATACTTAGCCAATTTTTCAAAATTTTGCTTTTGAACTGCGACTCTTGAGGATACAAAATCTAGTTTTCTTGTTCTTCATGGCTAATTCCTTGTGGGAGTTTGAAGGTAGTAGCAAGGCTACTATAGGTAGATCTACAAGTTCTTCCAGTTTTCAAATTCATGGTCTTAACAGAACCCAAAGGAGTTCTAAAAGATATGTACCAAATAACGAAAAAAATTATGTAAGGAAATTCAAGAAAGAAGAAGTGGCATTTGGTAAATTGGAAATAAATTTTACTAGTCAAATGATAGAGGAAGAAATTCTCTCCTTAGTAGTATGGCTTCAACAACTAAAACACATTGGAGATGGTGCATAAAGGATTATTCGTCTTGTGAGAAAATTTGAAAATTAAATATTTCAATCTAGAGGACCATTATCTCATCCCTAGGATGGATTTGGAGGGGAAGGTATCTCAAACATGGGAAAACATTAAGTTAGGAATTATTATTATAAAGGTTGGTTTTTTTTGTATTATCAATGTTGGAAACTAAACTTCCTTTTGGAAGGATGCTTGGGATCAAAATAGTTCTTTGAGTTTGGAGTTTCTTGAACTATATGATTTAAAAAGAAATTGTGTAGGGATGGCTGGATTAAATTTTTTATTATCAATGCTGCAATAGCCAAGGCATATTTAGGTTTGGCATTGGAAATATTTTGAGCAATGGTTAGGATAACAATTTCCTAAACAAATAGCTAGTTTTAAACAAATTTTATCTAATTGAAATATCTCCCAAGATAGAGACATTGGTTACCTTGGATAAGGTCTAAAATGTTCTGGAAGTTACTATGTGAGCGTGGGATATAAAATTCTCTTTAAGGGGTATGATCTAGGAGATTACAATAAAATAAATTGTAATAGGTTTGGCGGCCAAAGTGTTAGCCAAAGATAATTTTTTTTATTTGGTTAGCTTCTATGGATAAATTCTTTACTCAAGTAAACCTTAGAAAGCATGGATATGAAGGGCCTAACAAGTGTGAATTATGCTTAGCAAAGGAAGAATATGGAAAATACCTTTTTATAGCCAACTCTTTACTACTATTTGCAAATTATAGCAATATATGATGGAAGTTCCTTTCTAGCCATACCCGTGTTAAAGTTTTTTTATAATAAAAAATCACCATCATCAAGTTTGAAGGGTCTTAAACTTATGCAAGTGATTAGTCCAAGCATGATCTAGTGGAATGTTTGGCTATAGCAAAATCATCGCATCTTTGAAGGAATGGGTAGGATAATAAGTCAAGTGTGGGATAGAATAGTAGAAAGCCTAAAGGAAACCTATCAAGTGTAGCTATAAAATACATATGTAGGGTCTTGGTGGTAATTTGTTGTCCTCATTAAACTTGGAATTAGTGTTGTCCTACCCTCCCAATTATAGAATAATGGTGTTGATCCTTTCAATTTTAATTTTAGAAATCAAAGGAACAAGAATATTCAACGGAAGAGGCCTCTTTGAGACTTTGTAGTGCAGGTAAGAAACATGTTTGTATGAACCATAATGACAAAGTTATTTTTTTGTTTAGAAGTTTAGGAAGAGAAACCACTAATTTCACAAAGGTAATGATAATTTGTCAATCAATTATGGAGGCTAAAAGAAGGCAACTAACTACTATTAAAGTGGAACATGATTCTAAGATTTTAGTGGACCACTTTAAAAGGCAACCATCATCTGAGCCTAAACATTGATAATTGAAAGAATTTTTGAAATATATATAATTCTTTCTAGAAGGTTTTAATGTGGTGGAGTGGATCCATACAAGAAGGGAAGGAAATCATGTTATTGACTTCATTGTTAAATCAATATCTAATTAAGATGTTAGACTTGAAATTAAGTAGGAGAAGGATCTTCTTAATTGGATCTTAAAAGTTAAAATTTCAAATCTACTTCATAAATACCTCAAAGAAATTTGATAACAATTAAGCTTGAATCTCAAGACAAAGTTGCTTCCAACTTTATACAACGATTGATCTTTGAAAAGAAGAAAGAGTTACTTTGTAGGAAACAAACAACCCACTTTCAAGTCATTTTTAGTTGAAGAGGGGCAATGCCACTCTTCTTCTCTTGTTATGCAATAGGTCACATTTTTTATTTTGATTGGTTATAAATTTCTTTAGGAGGTTTTTAAAGTCTAGTTAATTTTTCTCTTTTAGTTTCTCAAAATTATCTTTCAAAGGTTTTGTTTGGTTTTGCATCCTTGATTTATTTAATTGGAACGTAATAATGACAGAAATTTTAAATATCATTTGGTTCTAGTTTATTATATGATTATATTGTGTTGAGTTTGTATAAGACACACACATTATATTTTTGTAATCTAATTTCACCCTAAGAATATATATATTTTTTTTCAAAAAAAAATCATATTTATTTAATTATATTTTTCTTAATCAAAATAAGCTTTTAACCGCAAGTCTTTAGTTCAATTGTTGGGACAGATAGTTGATGTAACTCACACTAAAGTTCAAATATTAGTGGCACCAAAAAGCTCAATGTGACTAAGTTGTAATAGGGAAAGGACAACCTTTTCAAAAACCTATTGAGTCAACAAGGTCCTCCTTAACGGACTTTGGTTGGCGGTAATGCGGATGAAGGATGGACTACCTTAGTCTCTTCGAATGACGGCTAACAGTGTGTCAGCGAGGAAGATAACTTCCGTCCCGTTCCTTGATCTTTGTTTACTGATTATGTCTTGGGATGTTTGTGTAATGATTGGAAGATAACTTTTGTCCCGTTCCTTGATCTTTGTTTACTGATTATGTCTTGGGATATTTGAGTAACGATTGTTCGCGACAACGTGTAGTAATGTTTTTTTGGACTCTATTTTTATTGGGGAGGTGTGATTTTCTCCACCTAAAGGTTTTTATAGTTTGTAGGGTGTGCTAATTTGGGAAGGTGTGATTTCCTCCACCTAAAGACTTTTATAGTTTGTAGGGTGTACTAATTCCACCCGCTTTTTTGTATGATTAATCTTAATTAATATAAAGTTTTTTCATTAATAAAAAATACTATAATTTTATTTTATATATATATTTTTTATTAAATTATTAAAATATATTTTAATAATTAAAATATATTTTTTACTAAAATCAAATAAAAGGAAAAGGAAAAAAACAATAACTTTGTGTAATAGAACAAACCCATTAAATTTCTAATAATTAAAAAAAAATCCTTCCACACAATTCATATAATCCAAAATTCATGAATAACAAAGCTAGCCTGAAACCTTCTATAAATATGTAATCCAAAATCCATCAGCAACAAGCTTAGCCAACCCTCGCAACAATAGAGTGCTTTTAAAATTCAACCTATTTTATTTATTTATTTTTTAAAAAAAGCTCTAAATCTAGGAATTTCCGTTGATAAAAATTTGAGAAGTAGAGGTCCGACATTTGAGACGTTGGAACAAGGGTGTAAAAAAAAAAACCACATCGAGGTACTACAGGTACGAGATATCTGAAATAATTTGTGTAACAAAAAATAAAAAGTTTACCAGACAAAACTAGCATCTCTTGTGCATGGCAGCACCTTTTGAACTTATCCGAGCAAAGAAACAACAATAATATGAAAGGACAACAAGAATGCAGAAAATGACAGTACAAATTGGTACAAAAGTAATCTCAAAAGCAGGTAAATATTGCTGAGGCTGAAGAGGATAAGTACAGGAAGAGTATGCTTTTGTAATGTTGGGGGATGATTGGAATCATTGGTGATGTATAAGTTAGTGGTGTCAGATATGTCATCCATAATGTAAAAATTTGTTGTCCATCAACAAGATTTTGAAAAGAACAATTCCCGATTGAATGTGGCCTTTAATATGGTACTATTCAATAGCAGACTGCAATGTGCTAACAAAACCTTTTGGCTCAGAATTTTATCAAATTTAGAGATAAACTTGGAGTTGTTTCTGGTCTGGTCATTAGAGGGGCAGTTGTTATTAATGACCATTGATTACCTTATATGTTAGTTACTAGTTAACAAATAATTGCAGTTAGCCCCGAAATTGTCCGAGAGATCATGGTATGTATTTAAACATGTTCAATAACACAACTGATGCACCACCTTCTTTACTTCATCTATTTCTTTGATGATACTTTTTATTAAACTTTTAAGGAATGTATACATTCCTTCGCAGTATCCATAATTTTATTCTTCTCTAACGTCCTTCATATAGACTAATTAAGAAATGCAGAGAATGAAAGTATGCAGAAAAACTAGAAAGATGTTAGGAACCTTCTCATTAAAATCAGCACATTCACAAAAATATTGCAATAAAACATAAATGCATGAAACATAAGATATTGCAATACGAAATATAAGTGCAGAAATGAAACAATCTCACAAAGTAACATAGGATCGCAGGCCACTTCGAGGGGGCAACCTCCTTCAATACTTTCATTCAATTATGCAAAAAGATACATTCATTCCTACCCCTCGCAGTTTTAAAGACTTCATCTCTCTACCTAACGCTCAAGGTTGGCTTACATGCAAAATGCCACCCGAGCTAGAATCTTCTACCAACAAAACAGTTACATTCTTGATAACAATTACATATAATGGCGCCACTTGTCTAGGCGCTTCTAATGCCACAAACTATTACAAAATATTATCATGGATGTCCCCCATGTTAAGCAAGGGTTATTACATCATAGTGTTAGGATGGGGTCCTAACATGCCCTTCCCCTTCGAAAAGCTTTGTCCTCAAAGTTGAAGATGAGGAAACTGTTGTTGAAGCTGTTGAAGTGGTTCCCACGTAGCATCTTCAGGTTGTAAGCCATGCCATTGGACAAGAACATCGGTGATGACACGCCGATGAAGGGTACGTGATCTACGGTCTAGAATGCATTCAGGTTCAAGAATGATGGAGCCTTCATCATCCAACTCTGGTAGTGTGGACTGCACCTGGACCTTGTTGCCGACAACCTGCTTGAGAGAAGATACATGGAAGACTAGATGAATTTTGGAAGTAGCCAGAAGGGCTAGTTTGTAGGCTGTCGACCCGATCCTTTGTAATACCTGATATGGACCATAATATTTTGCAGCAAGTTTCTGACAACCACGGAGCTAGAGAGAGGACTGTTTGTATGGCTGTAAGCAAAGAAAACCATGTCCCCGACTTCAAAGCTACGTTCAGTGCGGTGGTGATCAGCTTGTTGTTTCATACGGTTCTGAGCCAAGTCCAGATTGATCTTGAGTTGGCGAAGAATGGAATCACGTTGGCGGAGAGTGGAATCCACAGCTTGAACCTTGGAACTGCCTGGAATGTAAGAAGATGGTGTTGGTGGAGGTTGACCATAGACTGCTTCAAATGGGCTCACCTTAGTAGCAGTGTGATATGTTGTGTTATACCACCATTCGGCCAAAGGAAGCCACTTGGCCCATTGTGTAGGATGTTCAGAGGTGAAGCAACGAAGGTATGTTTCCAAGCATTTATTCACAATTTCAGTTTGGCCATCAGTTTGAGGATGATAGGCCGAACTCATCTTGAGCTGGGTTCCCTGCAACTTGAACAATTCCTGCCAAAAATGATTGGTGAAGGTAGGATCCCTATCAGAGACAATGGATTGAGGCATTCCATGGAGATGAAAGATGGAGTCTAGGAAGATTTGAGCAACAACGGAGGTGGTGTAAGGGTGGGATAGGGAACAAAAATGAGCATACTTCGTAAGACGATCCACTACCACTAGAATAACCGATTTTCCTCTAGATTTAGGTAACCCTTCAATGAAATCCATAGAGATATCTGTCCAAACTTGTTCAGGAATCGACAATGGTTGAAGGGTACCAGGGGAACACACATTTTCACCTTTCATAAGTTGGCAATGATCACATTCAGCCACAAAAGTATGAATATCCTTTTTCATTCCCTTCCAGAAAAAGGTATGCTTGGTCCTTGTATAGGTTTTGAGAAACCCTGAATGGCCAGTTGTTGGGGAAGCATGCATCTCTTGTAGGATGAGGTCCTTTATTTGTGAATGTTGGGGCACAACAAGACGGTCACGGTATCATAAATCTTGACCATCCCAAGTATAGCCAGGGCATGAATGAGGATCTGCTTGGATTTTATGGACTAAAATTTGCAAAGAGGAGTCCTTGATCAATTCTTCCAGGAGATGATGAATCCATTGCGGAAGAGGTGTGGATATAGCATGGAGCATTTCCTGTTCTTCATGGAGTCGGGACAAGGCATCCGCCACCACGTTCTCCTTACCCTTCTTATAGGTGATGTCATAGTCATAACCCAACAATTTAGAAACCCATTTTTGTTGTTCTGGGGTGGCCACCCTTTGTTCTAAGAAGTATTTGAGACTTTGATGATCAGTCTTGATGGAAAAATGTCTCCCAATGAGATATGGTCGCCAATGACTTACAACATGTAAAATGGCAAGCATTTCCTTCTCATAAGTAGACTTACCCAAATTCTTGCCTGAGAGTGCTCGACTCGTGAAGGCCAAAGGTCTACCTTCTTGCATTAAAACCACCCCAATGCCATTTCCAGATGCATCACTTTCAATGACAAAAGGTTTAGAGAAATCAGGCATTGCTAACATGGGAGTAGTGGTCATAGCATGCTTCAACTCTACAAAAGCCTTCTCTGTAGGTTTTGTCCACATAAAGGAATTCTTCCTCAGCATAGCTGTCAAGGGGGCTGCTATCTTTCCATAATTCTTCACAAATTTCTTGTAATATCCAGTGAGTCCCAAAAATCCATGAAGTCCCTTTATGGTACGAGGCTTAGGCCAATCTTGAACAACTTGAATCTTCTTGGGATCAACGTGAACTCCATCCTTAGTGACAATGTGACCCAAGTATTCAACCTCTTGTTGTCCAAAAGAATATTTGGACCGCTTTGCATAGAGCTGATTGGTAGACAAAAGTTGGAGTGCTTGATCCAAGTGTTGGAGATGCTCTTCCCATGAATGACTGTAAATCAATATATCATCAAAAAAGACTAAAATGAATTTGCGAAGGAAAGGTCGAAAAATGGAGTTCATCAAACTCTGGAAGGTAGAAGGTGCATTGGTTAATCCAAATGGCATAACCAGGAATTCATAATGCCCTTCATGAGTTCTGAAAGTCATTTTTGGAATGTCCTCATCTTTGATTCGAATTTGATGATACCCTGACCACAAATCCAACTTGGAAAAGTATTGAGCCCCATGCAACTCATCAAGTAATTCATCAATCACTGGAATAGGGAATTTATCTTTAATAGTGATCTTATTGAGGTCTCGATAATCCACACACAAGCGCCAAGTTCCATCCTTTTTCCGTACTAATAACATCGGAGAAGAATAGGGACTAACACTGGGATGGATAACCTTGACAACACGAAGCTCTTGAACTATTTTCTCAATTTCAGATTTTTGAGCATAAGGATACTTGTAGGGATGGACATTTGGGGGAAGACTACCAGGAAAAAGCTGAATTGCATGGTCATGAGAGCGATGAGGAGGTAGTCCCTTGGGTTCCTCAAAAACTTGAGCATATTTGTTCAATAAACCCTGCAATTGCATTGGATGGTCCCTTTCCCCTTCCTCGAAAGCATCGATAGCAAAAATTTGTGCCACCACTCCATGAGAGGACTTTTTTAACAACTTTTCCATCTTATGGGTAGAAATAAACTGAGCCGCACCAACTTTCATGCCACGTAAAGTATATTCGGTTCCCTCTTGACTAAACTTCATCCACAACTCAGAAAAATCCCATAAAATTGGACCTAACATCCGCAACCATTGTGCTCCCAAAACTATATCACACCCACCTAATGGTAGGGCAAACATGTCTGTCTTGAGATTATATTCCCCAATTTGGAGTTTGACATTACGACATTTTCCTTTGCATGGTAGGGTGCCTCCATTAGCAATCATGACTTCAAAGGAATTGCACGTAGTAATGTAACAATTTCCCTGTTTGGCCACACGTGGATCAATAAAGTTATGTGTACTACCAAAGTCAATAAGAATGATGACCCTTTGTCCTTTGAAGTATCCGATTACTTTCATCGTTTGGGGAGTTGATACTCCTGCTAAAGCATGCACTGAGATTTCCGGTTGGGATTCCTCTGGAACTTCGGTCTGTTCTGTGGTTTCTGCCTCTTGAGGATCCTCTTCTTCCTCTGAAGATTCTGTGGTTGGTGTCTCATCCATATCCAGCAGATACAATTTTTGCCGCACACACTTGTGCCCTGGGGAATACTTTTCATCACAATTATAGCATAGCCCTTGGGCCCTTCTGTTCTCCATCTCTTCGCGAGTCAATTTTTTGATGGTTGGAGATTTAGTGGTAGGACTTGTCGTAGGCTTGGACGAAAAAGGTGGCCGAGATTGAGGAAATTTAGAGGTGCATCCTTGAGCCTTGAATTTGTCTTCTACCAATCTAGCCAAATTTATTGCCTGTTGTAATGTTTGGGGCCTCAACATTTTAACCTCAGCCCTAATGTCATCCTTCAAACCGCTCACAAAACAACTTTGAAAGAAGTTGACATTTAAACCAGTGGTATGATTGGCCAGTTTTTCAAATTGAGTTTGATACTCTCGAACGGTTGAAGTTTGTCTAAGTTTAGAAAGAGCTCTTGTAAAATCTTCAAACTCACTAGGACCAAAGCGAGTGAGTAGATGTTGCTCAAATTCATGCCAAGAAAGATCAGGTTCGGCCTTCCTAAGCCATTGAAACCAATGTAGTGCATCTGATTCAAAATTGAAAGAGGCAATTGTCAAACGCATGTAGTGTGGGACATTATGAAGACTGAAATATTGTTCTACCTTACAGATCCACCCCTCAGGATCTTTTCCATCAAATTTTGGGAAGTCTAATTTAGGCAACTTAAATCCATTGTTATTTGGTACGTTCCGTTGGTGGTGACTCGTACCTGTATCTTGTTGATCCTGATGACCCAATCTATCATGTGAGAGGGAATCAATAGAGACACGATTGTCCAATTCTACCTTCATTTCCCTTTGTGTCCTAGTGACCAAATTCATAGACTCTTGGAAATTTTTTAGTTGTCTTTAACTCTTCTAAGTTGTTGCCTAATTGGGCCCCTAATTGTTTTCCCAAATGATCCACGTGCTTAGCAATTTGTGCCTCTAATTCTTGTTGCTTTTGTTGTTCTAGTACCTGAAGCCATGTTCTAAGAGTTATTGTTGGCATTTTTGCCACATTAAATTTTTTTACAAAATTTTATCTAAGTATGGAGCTTCAAAGCGGCAAAGAGCATGCAGAGGTGTTGGCATTTTCGCGGGCCCTAAACGGGGATGATAAAGTGGATGAATTGATATTTTGATGTCTCATTATTGCAGATCTTTTCGCAAGCTTTCCGGCGATATATTACAATAGGTGATCGGGTCGGCGGATCAAAAGTTATGGCCTTGGAAGCAAAGCCAGCAAAAGTCCACTTCGGGCTTGAAAAAATTCTAAGGCATGAGGGGCACTTCGCTCAGAATGCTGTCGAAGTTACCACTTCGGGCTTGAGCCTGGCGAAGCATCCACTTCGGCCCCAAATCTAGCGAACCTCCTCGTCCCGATGATGAAAAAAGTTTAAGGCAGCCAGGTCACTTCGCCCAGAAAATTGCCGAAGTTCCACTTCGGCCAATGCTTTCAGTGAACCGCCTCCAGGAAAGTGCCAGTTCGGGTTTGAGCCTGGCAAAGCATCCACTTCGGCCACAGTTTTAGCAAACTTCAAATTGATGAAAAAATATTTAAGGTAAGAGGGGCACTTCGCCCAGAATTTGGCCGAACTGCCACTTCGGGCCTCTACTTCACCAACGAAGCTCTAAGTCGGCCAAAAAACTTCACTTCGCCAGCGAAGCTCCATGTCGGCCCTGAAGTGCAATGTCAGCCACAATGTTCAACATCAGCCAAAATCCTCCACTTCGCCAGCGAAGCTCTAAGTCAGCCAGAAAACTCAACTTCGCCAGCGAAGCTCCATGTCGGCTCCGAACCTCATGTCGGCCGCGAACCTCACGTCGGCCAAGTCGGCCAAGTCGGCCAAAAATCTAGCGAATTGCCAGTTCAGGCTGATTTCTCAGCAAAGCTTCTTCAAAACTTTTTCTGACACCGGTGTTGTTTTCGAGGGGCACGCTTCCATAGAAGGAAAAGGTGGGTATAAATTTAAGGCACCCATCCCATCAAAATGGCGATGCTAAACACAAGGAAGCCTCCTCACGAATCATAGTCAGCGAACCTCCTCAGTGTCGACAACGGTGCTTCTCCCGAGAGGCACGCATTCTAAGACCGGGTATTTATCCAAGGCAGGTCTGCGGCTCATAAATGCGAATTTCCCCGCTTAATGCGGTCCTGTAACTAATTGTAGAAATTGGATGGGAGGGTTCAATTGTAAAAAGTAGGCGAGCATCATTACCGGATCCGCCCTAGCATCCTTGTAAATCGGGTTCATTAATGGCGCAGAGGGAAGGGTCCTCTATAAAAACCCGAGCATTGTAATGAAAAAGGGGGGGAACTTTTTCTAGAAAGCTGTTGTAACTTGATTTTTGCAATTAATATTAAGAACTTTGGGCTCCATTTCTCTTTTGTATGCTGCCTTCTATGATTATTTCTGCTATTCTGTTTCTTCATTTGCATACTGTAATTCTGCATCCTGGATTTAGGTGTGTGATTGGGGACAGAACCTTGGAATTCTCCTGGAGGATACATAGGGGAGAAAACACTGTGTTAGTTTCCTTGTATGTTGCCTGTGGTTAGTGTTTCTACTATATTCATGTATTTTCCCAACTGTTGTAATTCTGAACTCTGGATTTAGGCGTAGGAAGATAGGTGGATCCTGGAACTCTTCTAGAGGATACATAGGGAAGCTAGCATGGTGTTCATTTATGTTTTATTCTTCGTATTTATTGTTGCTACTTCAAGGTATTAGTTAGTAATCGTGTTGCTAGTTCTTCCCCTTTAAATCATCCATTTACGTTTCTTTCTGTACTTTTATCTTTTTCCTGCACCCTTACTCTTTTTATCTCTTTCCTGCACTCTTAGCTTAAAAACCCCCAGTAGTTTAGTACAGGAGCTGGCCTTCTTCGAAGATTGACATGGAGGGCATCTCTTCCCTCCGGCCTTTCAATGTTGGTCCAGGTCTAGGGCGCGTAGACATACAAAATCCTTTCCTGTGGCAGATTTGTGACCAACAATTATGACGTGTTGTTAATTCTTACTAAAAGTAAAAATTTGATTTCAGGGGTTACTATTTTTAGTAAGGAGCCCAAAACGTGGTTTGGGTGCTATATATCAAAATGATCAACTTGAAAAGACGATTGTAATGGACTAGGTCCCACGATGACGTTTTTTAGCACCCCCATAGAGACTATACCAAACTGATCAGCTCGACAAGACGATTGCAATTAGCTATATACCACAACACTGGTGTTGGACACCCTAGACTATTTTTTATTATTATTATCAAGGTTGCTAGTGTTGCCGGTTTTCCTCCTGGAGGCTTGGTTCAAAAAATAGGTTTTTGGCAGCCAACCTTTTATGATACTTTGTATTTTATGTTCTGACTACTAATCAAACCTGACACTGTGTTTTTATATGGTCTAACTTTGCTTTGACAACTAACACTGTCAACCAATCTTGACACTATTATGTCAATTGTCTGGTCTAACTTTGTCAAGGGCTATTCCCTATCTATTTTAAATTCTATCACAGGTAACTATTACTGACACTGACACTAACAACCTTGTATTGACTGATACTGATTGAATATCCCGATTGTTAATGACATTGACCACCCTGTTCCCACTGTTTTTGACTTTGGCGGTTTTTATCTTGACTGTTATGTTTTGCAATTTCTTTTGATTGTTTACATGCAGTAATTTTGAAATAGGGATGTTTTCTTCATATGCTCAATATTTGTGGTAGGGTTATGGTAACAAGTTCAATTTTCACAAAACATGATTTTTGTTGCAGGTATGACATTTAACACAACAGGGTATTCTAAGCCAAGGTGTATGTACCACCCATAGGCCCTCTATTATACCGTAGTGACAAACAATAGTGCTCGGACCAATATTTCAAGCCACTACTCAAAAAGGATTCCACACACACCCTTGAGCACACTACCTGCCTCTATCAATACAAGAGGGTGATCTTCCTGGATGCTGTGTTCGGTGTACTATGGATAATACACGGCCAAAAATATTCCTAAGGGCTAAAAATTTCTCCTAATCCGAGGGGATCTCCCGATATATCCGAAGATATGTTGGAGCTCAATTCCATAGACGGGTGTTGTCTGAGGCCTGGGTATTGGAGCCTAATCGCCCCTCACTTCACTACATGCTTTATGGGCAATCTAGCTTAGACAATAACAATAGCTCCTCCGTGATATTTTAAAACCCCTGGCATAGGATTTTTAACCTAATAAACTAATGTAGAAAACAAAAGGCTAGAATTATTCATTTTTTTAAATAAGGAAACTAGCAAAAAACAAAAACACAAAATCTTATACCTAATAGTCGGAATGGCAGAAACTATCATAGTCGCAACAGAACACGGCCCTAGAAAGTGCTCTGATACCACTTGTTAGGAACCTTCTCATTAAAATTAGCACAATCACAAAAATATTGCAATAAAACATAAATGCATGAAACATAAGATATTGCAATACAAAATATAAGTGCAAAAATGAAAAAATCTCACAAAGTAACACAAGATCACAGGCCACTTCGAGGGGGCAACCTCCTTCAATACTTTCATTCAACTATGCAAAAGATACATTCATTCTTGCTTCTCACAGTTTTAAAGACTTCATCTCTTTATTTAACGTTCAAGGTTGACTTACATGCAAAATGCCACCCGAGCTAGAATCTTTTACCAAAAAAATAGTTACATTCTTGATAACAGTTACATATAATGGCACCACTTGTCTAGGCACTTCTAATGCCACCAATTATTACAAAATATTATCATGGATGTCCCCCACTTTAGGCAAGGGTTATTACAACATAGTGTTAGGATGGGTTCCTAACAAAAGATAGTTAATGTTGATTGTATTTGGTACTACAATATAATGCATCTGTTCATATGGTTCAGTTACATAATGTAACAATATAACTAACCAAAAATGGTTTGTTTATTTGTGATTGTTATTTGCTCAATACTAGAATTATATATACTGAGATACAGAGGTTCTATATAAAATCTGTTACTACAAATAAAACATCCAATCATTAGTAGAGCACTATCACCCATGTATAATATCTTGATCATTAGTGATCAAGGCTTGAAATTGTATCAGAAGACACATACTGTAGTATCAAACACCTCGTCGCTTTCATTGCCTCTTTTCATTGTTTTTTGGCACCAGAGGTTGCTGAAGAGGAGGAGCTTTCTTTCCATGGTCCCTCTCAGCTTAAGCTACGGGTTAATGGCATCTCTTTTATATCATTGGCAGTCTCTTCTATATGCACACTTGATTCCCAGTTACCAAGATATGAAGGTCGAGAATGTGAAACACTGCATTCAATTTTTCCTTCTAGGATTCCAACAGCTTGTGACATGGAAGGTCGTAACACAGGAGTTGCATGGGTGCATAGAAGACCCACATTGATCATTCTTAAAACTTCTTCTTCAGAGTATCTTGAATTTTTGAGATTTACATCAACCAAATCTAGCAACCTGTTCTCCTCATACAGATGCAAAGTCTGCAATGCAATAACAAAAGAAAATTTTTGAGATTAGACATCCATGGTGTTTACGATTGTGCTATGTTTTCTAAGAATTATAAGGTATTATAATCTTAATTGTGAAAAATAAATTTTGATATAGTTACATCCCCTGACAATTATATAAAGTTTTTTCATATTTTACAATAATTGCTATCTGAATTAGTTTGTATTTTCCCATAATGTGATACTTATTTAAGACTTGTTAGTATTCTTTTGTATAATTCATTGCAGTAAAGATGAAAGGAAGAATGAAGGATCTTCTTCCATTGGCATAGCACAGGAATTACACCTGAAATGTACAGTTATGAATTTAACAACTCACATTTTGATAGACATATATTTAGAATCTCAGATACATGCTATAGTCTGTATTCCTCTTTCAAAATATGTCAAGGCAAAATTGATTTTTTGGTTTGTGCTGGTAAGGTTTAGGGCTGAAATGCTAGCCCACCCTTCAGCATGCCCTAGTTCAAGCTTGAATGCATAGAAATTACCTACAAGGGGAAAAGCACCTATTACCATAGGTAGGTAAACCCAGTGGCCTGGGGATTACATCCATCAGAGAAGTAACATGGAAGGAATCACCTCATACAAATTACCCAATATATGTTACAAAATTAGCCAGTTTTTTGTGTTGACTGAAGTAGTTCTACAAACCAGTGATTCTAGTTTAATTTTATTTGGTTGATCTTCAAGTTTGACAAAATTTGACCTTTTTGGATAGAATCTGTCTAACCCTGTTATAGAGGTCACAGCTATTAAATATGGAATTCCTTGAATGCAAGTTATCAATGCTTAATAAATTGGTCAACTTTTGAGACCTAAGTTGAAATCTTGCCAAGTAATAAATGTATAATTGTCAAGCTATTGTAATAACACTATGTGCTTGCCAAGTAATAAATGCATAATTGTCAAGCTATCGTAATACTACTATGTGGTCATGATGTAATACAGGTGGGGCCCATTTCAATCCCATATAGAAAAGAAAATCGTTGCCAACACTTACAGGAAAACATCTCAAATGTGATACTTATTTAAGACTAGTTAGTATTCTTTTTTATAATTCAATACAGTAAAGAGGAAAGGATGAAGCATCTTCTTCCATTGGCATCTTGTTTAGCTTTAGCTACTGCCTCCAACAACATGGAACAGGAATTACACCTGAAATGTACAGTTATCAATTAAACAACTCACATTTTGATAGACATATATTCAGAATCTCAGATACATGCTATAGTCTGTATTCCTCTCTAAAAAATGTCGAGGCAAAATTGATTTTTTTATTTGTGCTGGTAAGGTTTAGGGCTGAAATGCTAGCCCACAGTTCTCAGCATGCCCAAGTTCAAGCTTGAATGCACAGAAATTCTCCACAAGGGGAAATGCACCAGTTACCAGAGGCAGGTAAACCCAGTTGCCTGAGGACTCCACTAATCAGAGGAGTAACATGGAAGGAATCACCCCAGTGGTCTAACCTATACACATACAAATTACTTAATATTGTTAGGGTAGATTTTTCTTACCTTATTTGATTTGTCTATGCTAACAATATCTTTATTGTTAGCATATTAGTTGTTAGGCTTGTTAAGCTTATTAGGGGGATATTTATCTAAGTTGTTATGCGGCTATCTTTAGCCTTGCTCACATGTATATATTTCCATTTGATTATCAATTGAAAGCTTATCTTAGCCTAACATTGGTATCAGAGCAGGCGAAGGCGCAGGCGTATCTGGCGATCAAAAGGCGACTTCATTTTCGTTTCGCTACACACTTCCCGAGGCGTATCTCGCGGCTGTACTGGACTCCCTCGACACGATTTCCGAGACAGACACCGGACTGGACAGACTGACCCCTGGACCAGATTCGATCCGAGGTGGACAGCCTTTGACGCTGATGGCGGATTGGAATTCTAGACCAAACAGACCAAGCAGCTACCTGACACCTTCCTGAAGCTGACGGATCTGGCGGATCTTGACACCACCCAGGCAGAGATCTGGCACGTTTCTCGAGGACACCTGGACCACTGTCGACAGATCTGGCACAGTACCCGAGGAGCTGATGTGGCGCTCGAGGACACCTGGACCACTACCGACATATCTGGGACAATAGGCCTTGATGTGGTGGATGGCACAATTCCCTAGGACACGTGGTGGACAACAAGTGTTGACGTGGCTGCTGACATGTCGTGGACAGACACGTGGTAGACATCAAGTGCTAACGTGGACGAACATGTGGCGGACGACCAGTGCTGATGTCGACGGACACGTTGCGGACGACAAGTGCTAACGTGTGTTTGGCGCGGTTCTTGAGGTGACACGTGGCTCGTGCGAGGAACGCCCGACGACCCTCTAGACTACCCGCAGGTAGTCGAATTTCAAATGGAGTGTTTTCATTTTTATTTCCTCAATAACCTTCTTGTAGGGTGCATGTGGGATTAAAATCCCACAAAATTTTTTCCCCGCCATATCTAGAAGAAGCCTTCAAATAGGTCGTGAAGCCCCTTAGTTCCATCGGCTCCGACAACCGAGTTGGCTGTTCGTTGGGCGCTAAGGCACTGTGATCGTAGAGGTCAAGGGTTCAAACCCCACGCAGGCCAAAAACAATTTTTTGAAAGAAGGTACATATTTTTTGTTTATTTTACACTTCAATTTATTTTCAATTAAATTTTATTTAATAATTTTATATTTTAATAATTGATTTTTAAAATATTTTATTATTAATTTAGAATTTATTTGATTAAATTCTTTGATTTGCAATAAAAAAAAAGAGGCACTCAACCACGAAAAGACAAAATTTTTGCAAAATCCAAAATTCCATTGTGCATTTTTTTAAACAAGGAGAAACTCAAAATATTGCACATTCATCTCATCAAATTGAAGACAAACACTTTGCTATCAAAAACTTGTTTATTTTGCAAACACAAGGGGGGACAAAACTTGTATTCTTTTTGTAAAATTTCAACACAAGGGCAAAGTAGTGAATATCAATTTTGCAATTTCAAAATTTCTTACAAAAATTGTTGTAATAGGTGCATTTTCGATGGAATTCGACACCTAATTGACTTTGTATAAAAAGATGCAATTTTGGTGGAATCCGACACCTTCAAAAACATAAATTTGTGGGCAAACATTGATGTATGATGCATTTAATTTCCTATTTTTTGCATTAACACAATTGTTTTGTTACAGCAAATAAGACCCCAAATTTATACCCATTTTTGTGCAATTTATTGCACACACAGCGTTCAGTATTTACGGTACCTCTGACCCACACTTACAAGTAATGTTGTCGTGTTTTGGGCTACTGTATCTAACGCCTAATATAGCTGCAACAACGAAGTCTGAGCTATTGTTCTCTATAAATCGTCGAGGAGAAATAAGGAAGCCAAATTATTGTTTTGATATTCACTCCATCACATACCCAATTTACTCCTATTGCTTGGCTTAAACTCCTCAAACTGATCATCCTTTTTCAGAAGGGTTTTTAGGCAGGTGCCAACAATTTGAGTGAATCCCTTTCAGTATTGCTTAATTGCAGTATATAGAAAGGGGGACCATTTTGGTGATATAAGGAACCTTCACAATGGCCACTATAAACAAATATCTTTCAGATAATCAATTGCTTACAGGTTCCAATTATGCTCCGTGGAAAACCAAAATGAGAGTAATTCTATAGGTTGAAGATTTGTGGGACATTGTGACTGGCACTTCTAAACGTCCCACTACAACATTTACCACAAGATGAGTATGACAAAAAGGATAAAAGGGCCCTCATGCTCATCTTACTTGCTACTACCGATGAAGTACAACCTCACATTTGTGACAAGCAACATGGTAAATATGCTTGGGACACATTAACTACAATCTATGAAGGGAAGAATCAATCCACAATTCTTAACCTTCAATCACAGCTTCACAATCTCAGCATGAAGCATGGTGAAACCGTAGAATTGTTCCTTTGCAGAGTGGCAGAATTGAAGTCCAAATTGAATGCCTTGGGAGAAAAAGTTGAGGATAATCTCTTGACATCAGTCATTTTGAGAGCTTTACCAGATTCCTACAGAATGCTTATCACTTCCCTTCAAGTGTCAAACCGAAAAGTTACTTTTGAAGAGTCAGTAAATTTGCTCCAAACAAAGGAGGCAAATCAACTTCAAAGAGATGAAGTGTCAAACAATGCACTTTACTCTAACAAACAGGGATCAAAGAAACAAGGTAATTTTCAGAAGGGGGGATCTTCTTCCAAAGGTTCCAATCAGAAGCAACCTCAACAAGGGCAAAAGAGGTATTGCAAAATATGTGATATGGACAATCATGACACCAACAGGTGTTGGTTTAAGAATAAACAACCACAAGAAAAGGGTCATAAGAAGGGCAAGAACAAACCACAAAAGAAGAATAAGCAACCAAAGGGACATGTTGCTATTGAGGAATCAGATTCTGATTCTGAGAGAGCACACAAGGTGCTCATGACTCATACATATTCTAAGAAAAAAGATCCTGTGTGGTATATTGATTCAGGGGCTAGTAAACACATGACTGGTGATAAATAGTGGTTTGAGACATTTGAGGCTAAAGAAGACAAACCAGTTACCATAGCTGATGATAAGACCTACAAAGTCTAGGGTGAAGGAAATGTTTCAGTCACTCTTCCTGATGGAAAATGTCACATTGAGAAAGTCCTTTATGTTCCAGGATTGGCTAATAACTTGTTGTCAGTGCCTCAAATCTTGGATAAGAACATGGTGGTTGATTTCAGAGTTGAGAATGGAAAGAAGCGTTGCTTCATCACAAAGAAGGGCAAACATGTAGCAACTACTTCCTACAAGCATGACTTGTTTGCTTTAGATGCCCTTTCTACCCCTCATGTTGCCATGGCGGTAAGCACAAAAGAGGTCACTTCTCTTTGGCACAAAATATATGGACATCTAAGTTCAGGATATTTACTTGAATTGAGTAAATATGAAATGGTGACATCCACTTTGCCAGTTTGCTTGGATTGCTTAGTAGGGAAGCAACACCGAGTACCATTTGAGTTGAGTTCTTCACGAGCCAACAGACCATTGGAGTTGGTACACACCAATCTGTGCGGTCCTATGCCTAACAGTTATGTGGGGAAGAGGTAATTTTCAGTTGTTTGTTGATGACTACTCATGGAAGATGTGGGTTTTCTTTCTACAACTGAAGTCAGAGGCTTTTTTGTTTTTCCAGCAGTTCAAAAAACGTTTTGAGAAGGCATCAGAATGTTCCATTAAGACCCTCCGCTCAGATCGAGGGGTGGAATATACCTCCAATGAATTTTCCACATTTCTTACTACACATGGGATCAAGAGGCAGCTTATAGCAAAATGGAGTTGCTGAGAGGAAGAATCGTTCCATCATGGAAATTGTTCGTTGTATGCTCACAAGGGCACATCTTGAGCAACAGTATTGGGCAGAAGCTGTCACTACAGTAGTGTATCTCCTGAATAGAGCACACACAAAAGATCTTAAAGGAATGACCCCACAAGAAGCTTGGAGTGGTAGAAAAACCTCCATTTCTCATCTCAGGATATTTGGATGTAAGGCATTCATGCACATTCCAAAAGCAAAGAGAAAGAAGTTAGATGAAAAACCCCTGCAGTGTATTTTTCTTGGTTATGATGACAACTCCAAGGGATATCATTTAATAGATCCTAAAACTAAGAAAATTCACATAAGTCGAGATGTGGTATTTGATGAAGCTTCCACATTGAATAAACCAGATGACACATCTCCTGCTATATACCTAGATTTTGAGGAGCCTAAGAAAGAGTCTCCTCCACCTCAGAAGAAAATTCCAAAATGGTATACTAGCACAATGAGAGACTCAAAGTTGACTACACCTCCAGATCTTACTTCAGATAGGCCCCATACTCGCAGTATGACTCGTCAAGAGAGAACAGAAGCTGAAGTTGCACAAACTGTAGAACATTCAGAATCAAAAGATGGGGACGAAGAAGAAGATAAGGGTTTCATGACTTCAGTGGTGGAGCATGAACCTAATTCATGACTACTCACGGAAGATGTGGGTTTTCTTTCTACAACTGAAGTCAGAGGCTTTTTTGTTTTTCCAGCAGTTCAAAAAACGTTTTGAGAAGGCATCAGAATGTTCCATTAAGACCCTCCGCTCAGATCGAGGGGTGGAATATACCTCCAATGAATTTTCCACATTTCTTACTACACATGGGATCAAGAGGCAGCTTATAGCAAAATGGAGTTGCTGAGAGGAAGAATCGTTCCATCATGGAAATGGTTCGTTGTATGCTCACAGGGGCACATCTTGAGCAACAGTATTGGGCAGAAGCTGTCACTACAGTAGTGTATCTCCTGAATAGAGCACACACAAAAGATCTTAAAGGAATGACCCCACAAGAAGCTTGGAGTGGTAGAAAAACCTCCATTTCTCATCTCAGCATATTTGGATGTAAGGCATTCATGCACATTCCAAAAGCAAAGAGAAAGAAGTTAGATGAAAAACCCCTGCAGTGTATTTTTCTTGGTTATGATGACAACTCCAAGGGATATCGTTTAATAGATCCTAAAACTAAGAAAATTCACATAAGTCGAGATGTGGTATTTGATGAAGCTTCCACATTGAATAAACCAGATGACACATCTCCTGCTATATACCTAGATTTTGAGGAGCCTAAGAAAGAGTCTCCTCCACCTCAGAAGAAAATTCCAAAATGGTATACTAGCACAATGAGAGACTCAAAGTTGACTACCCCTCCAGATCTTACTTCAGATAGGCCCCATACTCGCAGTATGACTCGTCAAGAGAGAACATAAGCTGAAGTTGCACAAACTGTAGAACATTCAGAATCAAAAGATGGGGACGAAGAAGAAGATAAGGGTTTCATGACTTCAGTGGTGGAGCATGAACCTAATTCATGACTACTCACGGAAGATGTGGGTTTTCTTTCTACAACTGAAGTCAGAGGCTTTTTTGTTTTTCCAGCAGTTCAAAAAACGTTTTGAGAAGGCATCAGAATGTTCCATTAAGACCCTCCGCTCAGATCGAGGGGTGGAATATACCTCCAATGAATTTTCCACATTTCTTACTACACATGGGATCAAGAGGCAGCTTATAGCAAAATGGAGTTGCTGAGAGGAAGAATCGTTCCATCATGGAAATGGTTCGTTGTATGCTCACGAGGGCACATCTTGAGCAACGGTATTGGGCAGAAGCTGTCACTACGGTAGTGTATCTCCTGAATAGAGCACACATAAAAGCTCTTAAATTAATGACCCCACAAGAAGCTTGGAGTGGTAGAAAATCCTCCAATTCTCATCTCCGGATATTTGGATGTAAGGCATTCATGCACATTCCAAAAGCAAAGAGAAAGAAGTTAGATGAAAAACCCCTGCAGTGTATTTTTCTTGGTTATGATGACAACTCCAAGGGATATCGTTTAATAGATCCTAAAACTAAGAAAATTCACATAAGTCGAGATGTGGTATTTGATGAAGCTTCCACATTGAATAAACCAGATGACACATCTCCTGCTATACACCTAGATTTTGAGGAGCCTAAGAAAGAGTCTCCTCCACCTCGGAAAGAAAATTCCAAAATGGTATACTAGCACAATGAGAGACTCAAAGTTGACTACACCTCCAGATCTTACTTCAGATAGGCCCCATATTCGCAGTATGACTCGTCAAGAGAGAACAGAAGCTGAAGTTGCACAAACTGTAGAACATTCAGAAGCAAAAGATGGGGACGAAGAAGAAGATAAGGGTTTCATGACTTCAGTGGTGGAGCATGAACCTGTTGTCACATTTTTGCACGGGGTGCAATGTCTTCAATGTTGTTTTGTAACAGTGCTGCTCTTCTTTTCCTCCTTCCGTTTTTCTCCCTTCTCTCCCTTTCCTTTTCTTTCCCATTCTCTTTCTCTCCCCCCTTTTTCCTTGGAGTTCCCCAGTTGATTTTCCAGCTTTCCAGCAGGTCTATCTGAAATTGGCTAAGTTTTGGTGCGAAGTTCGCACTTCGCCCAGTTTTGGTGCGAAGTGCGCACTTCGCCCAGTTTTGGTGCGAAGTTCGCACTTCGCCCAGTTTTGGTGCGAAGTGCGTACTTCGCCCCACCTCCTGGGCGCACCTTGCACTGGCAGACTGACAGGTCAATGCAGAAAAAAGGTAAAATGCCGGAGCAGGTCCATATGGCGGCAGACACCAGTGTTCGCCTGTGCGCAGTTCGACTTCTCAACGGAGCGGGAATGCGCCCTTGACAGGTGTACAGTAGGGGAACAAACCCGGAATTTGACCAAGGCTTGAAGGCCTTCCCCGACTGCATTGATTTTTGCACGCATCCCAAGGAGCCCCGATCCCAAGCAAAGATGGATAGACTGCCCTCTAAGGCAGGCATGTGTCACACAGCATAACCCATCATCAGACAAATGTCCAACTTCGGGATTTGAACCAAGACTGCCGACCAAAAGGGATAAGCATGGGCTGCCTGCACCGCCTGCGTTAATAGCCTCATTCAAAGCTGATCTGAGGTTTCACCTGCTCCAGCTACTAGCAAGCCTGCCGACTTGAAGAATTACCCAGCACTCCGCCACGTAGCTGTCCAGCTTCCAGGAAGACCATGCTGCGGGTACAGCCCAGTCCGACAAAAGGTCAGCATTTGCAGCTCTTTCGCCGCTTCTGTCAGCTCATGTTTGACTGGGACTCTGTGCCCATTAATGTAACGGGTGGGACTCGGGCTATAAAAGCCCATCTGAAATTCATTGTAAAGGGTGGAAGGGGAATGTTTGTTAGGGAACTACTGTGCTTCTTGTAACCATGCTTCGCTTATGAATACAATCGTATGCACGGTTCGCTTCTACTATCTTTATTCTTTTATTCTGTCTTTCATTATATGCCTTAGGCCCACCTGTGTCTCTGCTCGTTAATTCACTTTGGCATTTGGCGATCGGGTTCCTCTAGCATTGCTTGCTTAAAGCACCTTCCGTACTTCATTATTTAAAGCATTCATTATAAATTTGGTAGCAGTTCCATCGGTTGTGTGTGACGTTGCTGGCCCGTATCCGGTGATTGATGCGATCCCCTGCTTGTTAGTTCCTTGTAGGGAATGTTTGCTAGGGAGCCATTGAGGCTGTGCGGTTAAACTCTCTACCTAACACATATACACGGCTCGACATCTCTAGGTTTACTTTCTACCCCAGTCGGTGTATGTATCCGGTGATTGATACGATCCCTGCTTGTTAGTTCCTTGTAGGGAATGTTTGCTAGGGAGCTATTGAAGCTGTGCATACGCTGCTGGTGTATCGGAAGTACGCCTAGGTTTTGCAATTCCTTGTCATGCTCTGTGTTTGTATGCAGTAAGTAGCGGTGATTGGTGTGTTCCCGTACTGTTAGTTCCCCCCCACCAACCTTTGGACATATTTGTATCTCTTTCTGTACATTTGTCTCTTTCCGTTCATTTATTTCTTTCCTGTTCCCTTTAGCTTAAATCAAGCCCCCCAAAAGGAGTCGGCCTTCTCCGGAGATTGGCTCGGAAGGCATCTCTTCCTTCCGGCCTTTCATGTTGGTGGGCGAATCTCGGCGCATTAACCAAAAATCCTTTCCTCATGGCAGATTCGTAACCAACAGTTTCTCTGGCACGCTCGGTGGGACGCTTGTCCCACGATTTAAAGAAAGAGTACCCATCCAGTTTCCACCTAGCGCAACAGTTCTTCTGACCCGCTCGGCGGAACACGGGTCCCACATCTGACGAGAGATTTTCCGATCAGTCTCCACCCGGCGGCGACGGTTCTCGAGCTCTTGGTGAGACAAGGGAGTTTCTCACCCCCGACAGAATCGAAGCACCGGTGTTCGCTTCATTGCTGTTCCAAATCTGAACACCTGACGACTCTGCACGAACAAATCCTCTGAGTCTAGAAGACCGGTCCGGTCACCTTCATGCACACGAGAAGGTGGCGAACAAGAAATCCGAGAAGCCCGCATGAGTTCTACGAACTAGACATCCACGCTCGAGGCGAGATACCCAGGCTGGCTGATCCGCGAGCTCATTTCGACGAAGCCGAGGCGAGATCCAAGAAGAGGCCGAAGGCGAGGTCGGAAGAGCCGAGTACGAAGTAGAAGAGGCCGAGGAAGAGGAAAATCCTGTATCCTCGGAAAGTACCGATACCGAGTACACAACCGACGGCGGAGAAGAAGAAGAAATGGCTGATCAACGGCACGAATGACGATGATCTCTTCCCGGCGGTGGACTCTCACGAGGCCTTTGGCCCTGCGATCGGTCAGCAAGTTGTGCCCCCTGCTGCTTTAAAGTCTATTCCCACATACGACGGCTACGGTAAGACGGCGTACGAGCACATCCAGGACATCCTTGCCCTGGCCGCACCGCATACCATCACCGATGAAAGTGTGAAGACCCGTCTGCTGGCCCTTTCCCCGAGGGGAAAGCTTCTCTCTTGGTGGAGATCGGCGCCGGAGGGATCCATCATCTGGGTGGCCCCATCTTGCCGGGAGGCTCGTAAAAGGATGCAACGAGTCCGCTGATCCTACCTCTCTCTTGCATCGGTTCCAAGCAATCCGGAGGCATCCTCAAGAGGAGGTGTCCGATTTTAACATTAGGTTTGCGAGATCCTGGAAACGGGTACCTCGCGAACTTCGGCCTTCGGCCGGCATGGCTGCTCACTACTATCCGAGGTCTTTCAACTCGGACATATGCCTCTTCGCTGAAGATCGCCCGAATTGACGAGTTCCCCCACTTGTACGAAGCTGCCCGACAAGTGAAGGCGACATTATCTCCATCGGCGGGCTTCCGTCCGAGTGCAAGAGCCGATTCATCCCGACTTTCCAAGATCACGGTATCCTTACGCTACGGTGGTGTGCCGTCTACTTCGAGGCAGCAGCCCCGGCCCGCGGTGGAATCCGGCGCCGGTCGTAACTCAATACGGCCCGCCTCGGTTGCATTACCCTCATCCGCCTCCTCCCGCTCCGCATTTTCCAGCGCTTCCTGCTCCCCGCGCGTGCGTCTTATTCTAACCCTCCTCCATTGGCCGCTTTGCCTCCACCGGCACGGTTGCCGCCTCCGACTAGCGAGATCCGAACACGATTCTACAAGAAGTGCGGGCTTTGGCCTCCGGATATCATGCCATGTCCAATGACATGACTGCTATGAAAAAGAAGCAGGCCCAAATGGACTTTGCTCCTAGAAGGCCGTATGCGCCGCCGGCACTGACAAAAGATAAAGCTCCCGCTAAACCTTCTCTAGCAAAGACCGCTGCTGTTCCAGCTAAGCCTCCAGCAAAGGCCCCAACTCCCGCTAAGCTTCCTGTACTTCAGCCCCCGAGCCGAAACCAAAGAACAAGCCCAGGAGAAGCTGAAGTACCCGTCTCTGACCAAGAGACGGCGAGTTGAGGCCACCCAACGATGCCGGACCAAGTATGAACCGGCTAAACCAGCAGAAGGAGCTAGTACCTCGGGCTACGGCATTGTAGACGAGTTAAAGAAGACTCCTGCCAGAATCAGCATGTACGATGCCCTTCTGCTTCCAGGCCAGGTAGATCTGCTGCAAGAATCACTGAAAAACATGAAGAACGGCAGCAGATGCAGCCTGCTGTCCTGGTTCAACCTTTGACGATCTCCGCCACTTGGGAAGAGCAGGACCGCCACCCTTTTATCCGTCTTTGCGGATGCAAGGGCACATAGTTCCTAGCTGCATGGTGGATTCGGGTGCTTCCTCGGCTGTGATGCCGAAGGCCGTCCGCGATGAGATCGGGATGGAATACACGCGGAGCAGCCAAGGTGTGTTGCAATTAGACGGCACCCCTGTCAAGACAGTTGGTGTCATAAAGGACATCCCTATCCGGCTGCACAAAGCTCTCGACATTGTGGTCATCCAAGAGGTCGTGATTGTTGACCTGGAGCCTTACTTCGGCATGTGTCTCTCTCGGGAGTTCATTGCGAAGTTGGGCGGGTACTCGTCTCTAGACTACTCGCACATGGAAGTGCCCTTCAAAGGAAGGAGGCTGAAAATTTTCAATGAGAAGCCTTCCCCTTTTCTAGTAGACAAGATACCCGGCGGAGAGATGGGTGCATGGTCCGGTTGTCGAGAAGAAGAGCGGTGACGATAGAGCCGGCCGAGCAAGCTCTCGAAGTGCTACGGCTAGAAGACGAGTTCTCGTTGCGGGATTTTAATGCCGTAATCGGGACGAGCGAGAGCTGTTATTCCATTAAGCGGCCCGAGGAGCTTGACGTGTCCGTTGCGAAGGAAGTAGGACCTGCACCCGAAGAGCTGTGGAAGCTTTTCTTTGACGGCGCCCGTTGCAAGAATGGCGCCGGTGCGGGGGTCCTCCTGGTTTCTCCAACCGGAGTCCAGAGGGACTATGCCTACGAGCTGGCACTGGAGCTGCACTAACAATTCGGCGGAATACGAAGCCACTGTGCTTGGGTGCGAAAGGCGGAAAGGCTAGGAATCAAGCATCTCCAAATTTTCGGAGATTCAGAGTTAGTGTGTCATCAAGTTACGAATAAATGCGCGTCTAAGCATCACTATCTTAGAGCGTACCGCAATCGGGTCTGGGACCTGATGGAATCGTTTGACTCATTGAACGTTAAGGCAATATCGCGTGAGAGAAACAAGCACGCGGATATTACGGCGTCTGTTGGAGCAGTGCGTTCGAGTGAAGACGTCGTCCGAAGCGAAGCCGGTCCGCACCATTTACGGGCCTTACGTGCACGATAGGGATACCTTACAGCGGGTATTCAGGTGTGACGAGGAGATCGTCACATTCCTGGTTAACGAAGTGTGTGTAATCGAAGGTAGAGACCACGATGACGAGCAATATGAGGGGTTGATACGATTCACGGAATAATCACGTCCCAAAAGGACTGATTACATTAGAAAGTCTCTTTGATCGAAATGACGAGCAATATCCCACGGGATCAAAGTAGACCCGAGGCGGTATGCTTGACACAGGAGCTCGAACATGGTAAAACCATCAAGGTCGGAGCAGGCTGCACGTCGGAGGAGGCGGGTGCGAGATTAGATCAGCTGTGCCGGGGAGTTCCCCGACATCGTGGCACTGGTGCTACGAAGATTTGAGGGGTATGACGGATCTGTCATCCGGCATACCATCGAGCTAGAGGATGGCGCCAAGCCGTTCCGACAAAAGCAAAGGGCCGTAAATCCAAAGGTTGAGGCCATGATGAAGACCGAGCTCTTGAAGATCTTTGGAGGCCAAGATCATCTACCCCATCAAACATTCATCCTGGGTCGCGAATACGGTGCCCGTGAGGAAAAAGAATGGCGACATACGTCTCCGTGTCGACTTCAGAAACCTAAATCGGGCTTCCCTCAGGGACCACTATCCGCTTCCCCAAATCGACCAAATTTTGCATATCGTTGTTGGAGCCCAGAGATTTTCACTTTTAGATGGATTTTCCGGCTACAACCAGATTTGGGTCAAAGACGAAGACCGGCATAAGACGGCGTTTACCACGAAGTGGGGACGTTCGCCTATCAGCGCATGCCGTTTGGCTTATCCAATGCTGGTGCCACGTTCCAAAGGGCCATGGACTTGGCCTTTCGAGAGCTGCTCAACAAGATCATTGTCATCTATCTTGATGACATGACTGTTTTCTCTCACCGACGAGAAGATCATGTTTCGCACTGCGGCGGATATTTGAAAGTTGTCGAGAATTCGGCATCTCTATAAACCCGAAGAAGACTGTCTTCGCGGTAAAGGAAGGAAAGTCTGTTGGGACATGTCATCTCCGAGGAAGGCCTCGCCATTGACCACGACGGAGCGAAGCCCTCGTTCGCTTGCCATCCCCACGATAAAAAGGGCTGCGGTCCTTCTTCGGTCGGATTAACTTCGTGCGGAAGTTCATTCCGGACTTCGCACGGGTGATCAAGCCTATGGCCGAGCTGTTGAAGAAAGATACACCTTACGAATGGGTGATGAGAGAGAGCAAGCTTTCGAGGAAATCAAGGCTCGAAGTGCGCAAGCTCCGGTGTTGACAAACCCGGACTACTCCAAGGACTTCATCCTGTATGCGGTGGGAGAACCCGAAAGTTACTGCTGCGAGTCCGACTCGGAAGGGAGGCGACGGTGAGGAGCGCCCCATTGCGTTCCTAAGCCAAGTGATTACGCCACACGAAGAGAAGTACAATTTTATAGAGCGGCGGGTCCATGCGGTCATGAAGTCCCTTCGAAAGTTCGGGCACTTTGTCTCCCGAAGTAAGACCACTTGTCTTTGTGATTCACCCCGATGTTCGCAGTTTCATCTTGCAAGGGGAACCGGGTCACAAGAGAGCGGGATGGATTGCCAAGATCCGGGAGTTTGACATCGAAGTACGGCCCACCAAGCTTATCGGAGGCCGAGCCTTGTGTCGGGGAATTGGCCCGAAGCGGCGTAGCCGGCATCTCCGCTGTAAGTGGGAGGACACGGCGACACGCGTCTACCTAGCCAACTCCTTATCGGAGGGAGTGATTGGACGGATGAGCTGGTGAGATACTTACGCACCGGAAGATGTCCCGATCACTGAACGCCTCACAACGAAGGAGATTTCGGTTAGGTGCATTAAGGTACACTCTTCGCCCCGAGGGGCTTTACTTCAAAAACATTGACGGCATCTTGTTGCGGTGCGTCATAAAATCTGACCAGCCTAGGATCCTCCGAGAGTTTCACTCCGGGATGCACGGGGGTCACCATTCTTCAAGGCCAACGGCCTAAAAAATAATAAGGGCTGGATACTATTGGCCCACTACGTTCGCGAGACGCGTATGCGGTCTGCGCCAAATGTGATCAATGCCGAGGTATGCTGGCCGAAGCCAGAAAAGCACCCCTGCCCCTTCAACCGATTCAAGCCGAAGCTCCGTTCCAGCAATGGGGTCTGGACTTCATTGGGGTGATTTCTCCTAACTCCTCCGCCGGCCACAAGTTTATTCTCACAGCTACTGACTATTTCACACGGTGGACGGAGGCGATCCCGACCAAGAACGCCGACCAAGAAACGGTCATCAGGTTCATTGAGAGCCTGATTACCCGCTTCGGGGTTCCAGAGTCGATTGTGACAGACAACGGTCCGGGATTTGTAGGCGCTGTACTCACGGAGTACACCAGCGGCCTTGGCATCTATCACAAGATGTCTTCTAATTACTACCCGCGAGGGAATGGCCTTGCCGAGTCTACTAACAAGAACCTCCCGAAAATTCTCCGGAGGACCATTGAAAAAAATAAGCGGACTTGGCACTTGCTCCTGAACCGGGCGCTATGGGCGGACAGAGTTGCGTTCAAGAAATCCCTCAAGACGTCCCCCTATGCGCTCGTCTATGGCAAGCAAGCTGTTATGCCATCACACATTGAAATCCCCGCCATGTGGATGATTGACGAAGACAGGAGCAGCGGAGACCCGGTAGACGACGGGTTGTGCCAACTCCTGCGGTTGGAAGAAGACGAGAGAAAGTGCATACCGGGCCTTCGCGGATCACATTGCAGCCACTAAAGGCTGGTTTGCCAAAGGCACCTGCTGCCGAGTTTTCGAAGTCGGGGACACAGTGCTGAAGTGGGACTCATACAAGGCAAAACCGGGTAATCACGGAAAATTTGACGCTCTGCGGGAGGGCCCTTATCGGATTGCCGGGTGAATCAGTTCAATGCCTACATACTTTCGGATATGGAGGGTCAGCTCCTCCCCATCCCCGTCAACGGGTTCCACTTGAAGCTTTATCGTTGTTGAAGGTGCCTGAGTGGCCCTTCCCTGTAAAAATTTTGCCTTGTGTTTTTATTTTTCCCCGCATGTATAGTTTCCAGTTTTAGCATTCAGTTTATTTTTCCTTCTTTGAGCTTAAATGCGGCATGGGAGAGAAAGACAGACTTCGCAACGAAGTGCAGTCGTTGCCCAGCGAGGAGGGCGAAGTTCGGCTATGCGAGAGAAAGAAAGGAGAAAAAAGAGCAAAAATCGACTAAGTGTTGACCGAAGTCCGACTTCGCGGCGAAGCTGACTTCGACCCGGCCGAATTGCGAAGTTTGTCGAGAAAAGCTGAAGCGGACTAAAGTCCGCATCTGCGCAACCCTTCGTGCGAAGTACGCCTTCGCGCAAAGTTTGTGCGAAGTGCGAACTCGCACCGAAGTCCGACTTCGGCCAGCGCCCGTGCGAAGTGCGCGCTGCGCTCAACGCTTGGGCGAAGTGCGAACTTCGCGCGAAGTTCGCACTTCGCATCAAGCTTCGGCCGAAGTCCGAACAAAGCGGCCAGCGCCCGTGCGAAGTCCATCTAAAGATGAAAGGCGGCAAAAACCCAGATCGCGCCCAAACCTTGGGCGCAGCTAAACGAGAGGTAGAACAGTTCAAGCACGCGCTTCGCGCGAAGTTCGTACTTCGCCCAGTTTTGGTGCGAAGTTCGTACTCGCCGAAGTCGGGCGAAGTCCGACTTCGCCGGCGAGGTCGGGCCGTGCCCAACCTGGGCGAAGCCCGGCTGCGCCTAGTTTTCCGGGCCAGTATTGGGACGCGGTTTAAAGAATAATAAAAAAAAAATTCAAAAACCCCAAGCTGGGCCCAAGGCGCGTTTGCACTTGTTTTAATGTGGGTTTCCGCACCGAAGGTTTTGTCTTGATCAGTGTGCCCAAGTGGTGGCAGCAACGTCAGCCATGGTGCAGTCCCCAACGCTGAGTTAATGATTGCGCGTTTTTCAAGCGAAACGCAACTAAAAAAGCAAGGCACGGCTGCCGGGCGCGTCTTTTCCTAAACGTTCTTCTGCGCGGCCACCAAGGGTTTTAACTCAGCCGACCTACCCCTCTGCGTTGCATTAATGGCGCTGTTTTTATCTAGAAAAGGGGGTGAGAATCATGCCAACATTCCAGATTGCAGAGATTATTCCTCGGACAGTGCTAATTATTCCTCCGATAGCGAAATTTGTTGCAGACAGCCTGAACCTGTCATTATTGCTGACTCGGAGAGATGGACAAGGGAAAAATGCATGTGTCGGCGCGATCCAGTGAAGCGACGAACCGGGGGATTTGCCGCGGCCGGGGAGTTTTCAAAGGCGATCCTCCGCCGGAGAAAAAGTCAAAGGCCCGGACGAAGAAGGTACGGCGTGGGCAATCCCCACCACCTCCGGTGAATTACACAGCGAGGATATGTGGACGGCTCGTTTTCCATGAGCCTAACTCAGGTGAGAGCGAATGTGGAGAGGCTGGGCGACAAGGTTTCGCCCTCCCATCATTTTGGAGCGGCGTACAAATCAAACCTCTTGATTCATGTGCCCTCCTGTCCACCAATGCCGGAGGTGATAGACTTAATTGTCGGACACTATAAACCGGCTTCCGGCAAATCTGCGGTTCCGTCGGCAAACCCTTGTTCGCCTTTGCGCGAGGAGACTGTGCAGCCAGCTTTCGCCCCAGGGCTGGAGTATGACTCCGGCACCATCCTCAAAAAAATCAATTTGGGCGAACAAGCGGGACGTTTCACGCACACCAAGCGAATGAGGGATTTCCTCAATTCAGAGGTGAGCGCCCCGCTTCCAGACGGACAATGGCCGGCGGCCCCATGCCTTTGGTAAAATTTCCGAGCAAGTATCTATATACCATCTTGGCATGGATCCTCGAGCTGCGACTCCGATGGTGGTGCACCCGTACCAGTGGCGGCGCGAGAATGCCTCTGTGTGGAGAATCTTACGAACCGGCGGCGCGGCGGAGCGGAAAACGCCCCATCTCTTTCGGTCGGCAGGCGGTGCAGCTTCGCCATTCATTCCAGTCTGCTGAAAATCCAGAAGCGCCAGTCAACCAATTTTCGTTTCAGTTCCGTTCTGGTCTGGCTTTGTTTGTACCATCTGCACCCCCAAATGCCGATCCTGAACCTGAAGAAGGTTAACGAGAAGGGAGAACCCCAGCCCGTCTATAACTGGACGGATGACTTATACCGGAAAGGGTCCTACTACAAGTTCAACTTCAACTTTCCGGGATTCGTCATGTCAGTCTTCACCGAAAGTGAAATCCCCCGTCCCACGAGAGAAATGACGAGTGCTTTGATAAATCAGAAGCTCGGGGACGTTTTCGGACGCGCGCGGGGATTGTGATCAGAATCTACGGATTCAAGGGCAAACCCTATTTGCTGCCCTATTGGTGCTCGAGCATACGGTCGGGATGGAAGTTGCCCGACAGATGGACTATGTGGAAGAAGAGTTTGGCCTAGGGAAGAAAAGAGGACAGATTTTTCAATACCCTCTTTCCTGGGCCAACGTTGAGATTATCGAGGTAGGACAACATGTCTACCTAGAGCAAGCGCTGTCCCGGATTGGCCTGGTTTTGCTGCCGCAGTGCTGGAAGTATGACCCTCATGGGATAAGGGGAAAGTTTGCACATTTGTGCCCCGGGACATAACCGAAGATAGATGCGACGTGGTCCATGTGGACCTTGACAGGGAGATTGAATTAATGGAAGCTTCTCCCCCTTGGCGGGATTTCTCTTTGCGAGGAGGTGACATATGACCCCAAGAGAAACCGGGACCATCACTTCTCATCTCCGGGGTTCAAAAAATTTATGTCCAAGATTGCGAGGCCTTAAGCTGGTCTAAAGAAAAGATTATTGAATCTTTGGAAAATGAGATGCCGCACGCGACACGATAAATCCACAAGGAGAAAACTGGCCGTAGATGACGACTTCTCGGTTCTCTATGACCGGCATCATGACGGTGGCGGCCGTTCGCATATCAAGGTTACGTTCCCAGAGGCCCCTTTGAGGATTATAAAAGTGGGTCTCCTCCCAAACGAGTTGTACACTTCGGCAGCTGCCGGCGCCGGCCCGACAAGTACCCGGGCCGATCCAATGCGGTTCGTGGCTCCTAAGGCGGCGCACGAAAAGGCGAAAAAAGTTAGCCGAGGCGGCGCCGAGGCACTTCCTCGAGCAAGAAAAGCGCCGGCACCGCCGGAAACGGACCGGTCGCGGCGGACCTTACGCAAGTCAAACCCCGGTACAAGTTTACCGTGGGAGCATCGGCGCCTGCTTGCACACTGCTCGTCTCCTTCCCCCGATCCGACGGTTGTTCCGAGAAGAAAAGAAGCGGAGGAGAGTTGAGAAAATCGGGCGACCCTAGCACGATAGTGCGGCGACCGGTCGCGAGCCGCGGCCGCGTCTGCCGCCCGCGAGAGGCGATTCCTTTGGGCAGTCCCAAGCCAGCCGCCGAGACAATAAGCGAAGACATTCACCCGGCATCGGCTCAGGCGGAGCCCGCAAGTACGTTTGCTGTCCCTGTCTCTCTAGTCTCACCCAGTTCTACTTCCACTCAGTCCCCCGCTCAATCTGGGCGAGCCATGACCACATCCTCCTCCCCGTCTCCGCGTCCTTCTAGCGGCCCCCACTCTTTCGACCAGTTTGCTCAGAACCCTAACGTCTCTCTTTCTCTGAGCACAACTCCAAACCCTTCGCCCGAGGTTAGTGCTGAGGCTGTCCGTTCACCATCACATCCTCCGCCTCAGCCGCTTCAAACCCTCACAGTGTCAGCCTCTCCCATTTCCATTTCCCGGTCGCCCCCACAAGCGGCCGATTCTTCCAAGGTGCTGTCCGGTTCCTCCCGATCCCATCCCCGCGGGAGAGACGTCTCGGCGGATCCCTAGGGCTGGGGGAACCAGATTTTATGGACGACCTCCGAACTCGGATGACTTGCCCACTGGCAGCAAGAGCCGTAGAGTATTCTGTCTCTTTCCGCCAAGACACGAAGCGGAGGAGACATGAAGAGATAGCCGCCCCGGCAAAACGCGCAAAGTATGATTTCGGAAGGAGAGTGATTACAACGGAGAAAATAATCCCAATAGTGAAGAAGCCTCTCCAGAAATGACTAAGGCGGACTACGTGCTCCGGACAAAGGAGAAAAGCTTTGACGACATTGATAAACAGTATGAGATTCGGACGATCATGCGCAAAGGCGACAATCTCTTTGTCAAGAGTGCGGAGGAGCGGGGAAGAACTTTCGCGTTGCGGGACAAAGTAAGGCAACTTGAAGAGGACCTATCTAGGTCCAACGAGCAGCTGGAAGCGGCGCGGCGAGAAGCAGAGATGAATTCAAAGCCCGGCTAGCCGCTTCTCGACAACGAGCCGCAACCGAAAGAAAGCGGCCTCGGAGCAGATTTCTCGGCTCCGGGAGTCTTTGAAGCGAGGCACGATCGCGGCTTGCAGAAAAAACATCTCAAGCAGCTGTCTTTTCAAAGACAAAAGTTAAGGAAATGAGGGCTGGTTTGTTGAGGGAATGCAAGCCCCATACCTTTAAGGCGATGGCGGTCCTGGACTTCGCATCCGGGATTCAAGAAGTTTACGCCGGGGAAAGCCTGTGGTAGAGGAGGCCGAGCGCCGAGGCAAAGCAATGGGCTGGACACGGCGATAAACCTTCGGGGAGCGCGAGCGCGACGGCGTCCTTTTCCCCCGTGTCCTCATTCGGCTGCGAGAATGGGCAGGTGCAAGGGTGACCTTGCACAAATATTTTAGAAAAGTTGAAGAGGTGAGAGTGGCCGGACGAATGCTTGACGCATTCGGACATGAAAAAGATATCATGTCGGCCCCCTTTCACGCTCTTTCGAGAACTTGGGTGTCCGGGTTTTGTTGAGAATGGCGAGCTCCTCACCCTAGATCGGGTAAAGAAGAATTGGCAGTCCTTTGAAGCGGATACGGCTGAAATTGATAGGCTGGACTGAGCCAATTCAAGACAGTCAGGTCACTCAGATGGTGTCCAGATATTCCAGGATCCGCTCCTATTTTCAGGAGTTAGAGAAAAGATACCTCACCATCGACCTGCACGCGGTCGCTGCTTTTCACGGAGCATTAGAAGACATAGCTGACCGCAAGCCATTCGAAGCGGAAGCCTGGCGCTCGGCCCAAGAGGCGTACACTCGCATGTGCGAGGCAGAAGCAGGAAATGGAGACCTTTCGGAAGGAGATGCGATGAGGCGGCGACAAAGATGAATACGAAGAACGGTTGCCGCAAGGAGAAGCGGTTAGAGCAGAAAAAGGCAGGGGAGGCAAGTTCCTCTGCACCCAAAGGATGAAGGCATGGATTCTTTGCGCCGAGGCGAGCTCGACACCCCGCGAGCCGCCAGAAATGTTGTCACATTTTGCACGGGGTGCAATGTCTTCAATGTTGTTTTGTAACAGTCTTTGCTCTTCTTTTCCTCCTTCCGTTTTTCTCCCTTCTCTCCCTTTCCTTTTCTTTCCCATTCTCTTTCTCTCCCCCCTTTTTCCTTGGAGTTCCCCGAGTTGATTTTCCGGCTTTCCGGCGGAGTCTATACGAAATTGGCTAAGTGCGGGTGCGAAGTTCGCACTTCGCCCGATTTTGGTGCGAAGTGCGCACTTCGCCCGATTTTGGTGCGAAGTGCGCACTTCGCCCGATTTTGGTGCGAAGTCCGTACTTCGCCCCACCTCTCGGGCGCACCTTGCACTGCGGTCGGCGGGTCAATGCGAGAAAAAAGGTAAAATGCCGGAGCGAGGTCCATATGGCGGCGGACACCGGTGTTCGCTCTGTGCGCGATTCGACTTCTCAACGGAGCGGGAATGCGCCCTTGACGGGTGTACGGTAGGGGAACAAACCCGGAATTTGACCAAGGCTTGAAGGCCTTCCCCGACTGCACCGATTTCTGCACGCATCCCAAGGAGCCCCGATCCCAAGCAAAGATGGATAGGCTGCCCTCTAAGGCGGGCATGTGTCCTACGACATAACCCATCATCGGACAAGTGTCCGGCTTCGGGATTTGAACCAAGGCTTGCCGACCAAAGGGATAAGCATGGGCTGCTGCACCGCTGCGTTAATAGCCTCATTCAAAGCTGATGCGAGGTTTCACTGCTCCGGCTACTAGCAAGCCTGCCGACTTGAAGAATTACCCGGCACTCCGCCACGTAGCTGTCCGGCTTCCGGGAAGACCATCTTTGCGGGTACAGCCCGATCCGACAAAAGGTCGGCATTTGCGGCTCTTTCGCCGCTTACGTCGGCTCATGTTTGGCGGGACTCTGTGCCCATTAATGTAACGGGTGGGACTCGGGCTATAAAAGCCCATCCGAAATTCATTGTAAAGGGTGGAAGGGGAATGTTTGTTATGGAACTACTGTGCTTACTTGTAACCGTGCTTACGCTTATGAATACAATCCGTATGCACAGTTACTGTTCTACTATCTTTATTCTTTTATCTTTGTCTTTCATTATATGCCTTAGGCCCACTTGTGTCGTTGCTCGTTAATTCACTTTGGCATTTGGCGATCAGGTTCCTCTAGCATTGCTTGCTTAAAGCACCTTCCGTACTTCATTATTTAAAGCATTCATTATAAATTTGGTAGCAGTTCCATCAGTTGTGTGTGACGTTGCTGGCCCGTATCTGGTGATTGATGCGATCCCCAGCTGTTAGTTCCTTGTAGGGAATGTTTGCTAGGGAGCCATTGAAGCTGTGCGGTTAAACTCTCTACCTAACACATATACACAGCTCCGACATCTCTAGGTTTACTTTCTACCCCTGTCGGTGTACGTATCCGGTGATTGATACGATCCCTATCTGTTAGTTCCTTGTAGGGAATGTTTGCTAGGGAGCTATTGAAGGTGTGCATACGGCTGCTGGTGTATCGGAAGTACGCCTAGGTTTTGCGGTTCCTTGTCATGCTCTGTGTTTGTATGCGGTAAGTAGCGGTGATTGGTGTGTTCCCGTCTTTGTTAGTTCCCCCCCACCAACCTTTGGACATATTTGTATCTCTTTCTGTACATTTGTCTCTTTCCGTTCATTTATTTCTTTCCTGTTCCCTTTAGCTTAAATCAAGCCCCCCCCAAAAGGAGCCGGCCTTCTCCGGAGATTGGCTCGGAAGGCATCTCTTCCTTCCGGCCTTTCATGTTGGTGGGCGAATCTGGGCGCATTAACCAAAAATCCTTTCCTCATGGCAGATTCGTAACCAACAGAACCTAATTCATGACTACTCACGGAAGATGTGGGTTTTCTTTCTACAACTGAAGTCAGAGGCTTTTTTGTTTTTCCAGCAGTTCAAAAAACGTTTTGAGAAGGCATCAGAATGTTCCATTAAGACCCTCCGCTCAGATCGAGGGGTGGAATATACCTCCAATGAATTTTCCACATTTCTTACTACACATGGGATCAAGAGGCAGCTTATAGCAAAATGGAGTTGCTTGAGAGGAAGAATCGTTCCATCATGGAAATGGTTCGTTGTATGCTCACGGGGGCACATCTTGAGCAACGAGTATTGGGTGGAAGTTGTCACTACGGTAGTGTATCTCCTGAATAGAGCACCCACAAAATATCTTAAAGGAATGACCCCACAAGAAGCTTGGAGTGGTAGAAAAACCTCCATTTCTCATCTCAAGATATTTGGATGTAAGGCATTCATGCACATTCCAAAAGCAAAGAGAAAGAAGTTAGATGAAAAACCCCTGCAGTGTATTTTTCTTGGTTATGATGACAACTCCAAGGAATATCGTTTAATAGATCCTAAAACTAAGAAAATTCACATAAGTCGAGATGTGGTATTTGATGAAGCTTCCACATTGAATAAACCAGATGACACATCTCCTGCTATATACCTAGATTTTGAGGAGCCTAAGAAAGAGTCTCCTCCACCTCAAAAGAAAATTCCAAAATGGTATACTAGCACAATGAGAGACTCAAAGTTGACTACACCTCCAGATCTTACTTCAGATAGGCCCCATACTCGCAGTATGACTCGTCAAGAGAGAACAGAAGCTGAAGTTGCACAAACTGTAGAACATTCAGAATCAAAAGATGGGGACGAAGAAGAAGATAAGGGTTTCATGACTTCAGTGGTGGAGCATGAACCTAATTCAGTACAAGATGAACTTAGTGTGCCTCAATGGAAGGCAACTATGGATGCAGAACATTTGTCTCTGCTCAAAAACAACAATTGGAAGCTAGTTGATCTGCCTCCTAGAAAGAAGCCCATTGGCTGCAAATGGGTATACAAAGTGAAGTACAAGGCAGATGGAACTATAGACAAGCATAAGGCCCGCCTTGTTGCAAAGGGCTATGCACAAAAAGAAGGCATAGACTATGAAGAGACATTTGCACCCACTGCTAGAATGACTACCATTTGTGTACTTTGTGCTATGGCAACCCAGTTCGGATGGAAGCTACATCAGATGGATGTGAAAAGTGCCTTCTTGAATGGTGATTTAAAGGAAGAAGTGTATATGACTTAGTCAGAAGGATTTGTGGTTGAAGGCCAAGAGCAAAAGGTTTGCAAATTGGTTAAATCCTTGTATGAGTTAAAACAAGTTCCATGAGATTGGTACATAAAAATTGACAATCACCAATTGCAGCATGGTTTCAAGAGAAGTCCTTCGGATGCCAATATCTATTTCAAGAAAATTGGTTTTGAAATAGTGATTCTAGTTCTCTATGTTGATGATCTGAACATCACTGACAGTTCAGAGAAATTGATAGGAGTGAAGGGTGACTTGAAAAGTCATTTGAGATGACAGATCTGGGACTTCTTCATTATTGTCTTGGCTTAGAAGTAGAACAAAAGAAGAATCACATTAGAGTGACTCAGATGAAATATGCCAAGACTTTGATTGAAAAAAATTGCAAGACTGATTGTAAGCCAAAATCAATTCCTATGGAAACAGGGCTACAATTGTCGCGATATGATAATTCTCCTCAAGTAGATGGAACTCTCTATCGCCAAGTTGATTGGAAGTCTCATATATCTGACAAATACCAGGCCAGATATCATTTTTTCTGTGAATTATCTTTCGAGGTTCATGCAGGAACCTCTTGCCACATTTTGTTAAGGGGTACAAATTCTGAAAAAATCCGAAAAATTGTTGCTGCCTCCCTCCTTCCTCCCTTTCCAGTTTTGCTCATGCAGTTTCCATATTTACAATTTTCTGTTTTCATGTTTTGTTTTCAAAGTACTCCAGCAGTTTCGGCAAGTTCGGTGAAAAGCCCAAAAATCTCTAAGTCTGGGCACTCCCATGGTCGCGATTCCGGGAGTTGCTCCCTCTTTCGGGCGATTTCCAGCTTCGCCTCACCCTTCAGCAATCGACGCCATTTCAAGTGGCAAGGTGAGCAAGAGAAAAATCATGAAAATATTCTAAGTGTTGAAGCCTGAGGGAATCCCGTCGTTGCCTTCATCGTTCAGTGAAGACCGTCATCGCCGTAGCCTCTAGCGAACCTCGGCAGGGAAACAGGTGCAAAATATTCTAAGTGTTGGCTTGGGAGCGACCGACGTCTGTCACTCATTCCTAGGAGCGATTCCCGTCGTCGCTCCCCTTTTTGAGCGACCGTGGGCAAAAGGCGGAATGAAGATAAAAGGAAAATATTCTAAGTGTAGAGCGACTCCCGTCGTCGCTCAAGATCACCAGCGACTCCCGTCGTCGCTCAGGTCTGCCTGCGATCACCGGCGCCGCCTGTTGTCGCCCATCATCGCCAAGCAAGATTCAAGCAAAGGCAGCGCTCAAGGATGACGCCGGTCGCTCCGTTTTGGAGCGATTTCGGGCGTCACTACCTTTTTTCAGCGATAGCGGGCAAGGAGGTTCGAAATTTGTCTAAGGCACCAAGGTAGCGACCGACGTCGGTCGCTCATTTTTCGAGCGACTCCCGTCGTCGCTGCCTTTTTTCAGCGACCGCCGTCGTCTCTCCCCCAAATCAGCGAATGTGAAAAAGAGAAACCAAGTGGCCAAAACTTCTAAGTCCAAGTGTCTCCCGGGTTCGCTCCATTCTGGAGTGACTCCCGAGGTCGCTATTTTCTGCAGGCGACTTTGGTCAAGCCCCCATACGTCAGCGAACCACAGATCGAGACCAGACTGTACATAGTTTCGGGATTCGGGCCTGACAAGATGAGATAGGTGTGCTGCAGAGGTACAGGGTAGGTGAACATCGAATGGCAAACTGTACCACACCTACCATATTGATCAGAATTGATTTCTCACCCACCAAACCTGTCCTAAGCTGTACCAGAATTCAGGTGGACCTTGCTGCAGGTACACTCGTAGCCGGCAGAGGTCTAATCCCAGCGCTTTTTGCAGGTCTTGGGTTCCGTGCATATTTGTAATTTGGGGGGAAATTCCTGCTATAAATAGCAGAAGAACTTCATTGTAAAAGGGGAGGGGACATATTGCTAGAAAGCTCTGCTGTAACCAGACATTTGCATCAATACAAAAGCATCCTTGGCTCTCTCATTTGTCTCTTTCTTTTATGCTGCCTTCTGCAAGTAATTCTGCTCCATGTTTTTTTTTTTTTTTTGATTGCTGTAATTTTGAATCTTGGATTAAAGCATTGGCATTTAATTGAATCTGAAATACTGAATGAAGGATACATAGGAAGGAGTAACGGTGATAGTTTATGTTACATGCTTTTGTTTTGATTGCTGTTGGTTTGGATATCAGCTAGTGATCGTGCTGCTTGTTCTTTCCCACCGGAAGCACATGATATTTACATCTCTTTCTACATTTTATTATTTCTTTCTTGTTCCCCTATTTACAAACCCCAAATAGATTAGTATAGGAGCCAACCTTCTCCGGAGATTGGCACGGAAGGCATTCCTTCCTTCCGGCCTTTCAATTTGCTGGGTGAATCTAGGGTGCAAAAGACCTAAAACCTTTCCTAGTGGCAAATTCGTAGCCAACAGTTTCTCTAGCACGCCCGGTGGGACCCGAGTGTCTCACCTCATAAGCAGTATTGAAGTAACGGTGTTCGCTTCAGTACTAACGAAATTTGAACACTTGGCGACTTTGTTGAACCTGAATACCCTCTGAGTCTCGAAGACTGGTCCAATATCAAAAGCTCCTTCATGCATACAAGATGGAGAGCTAGGAACGTAGGATAGGAAGTGCCTGAGTTTTATGAGCTTGACATTAATGCTGCGGGAGAGCACCCAAGGCTGATTGATCACCAAGGCCATCAAGATGAAGCTTTGGATCAGGAAACTGAAGCTGAAGATCAAGATACGACTTCAGAGAGCACTGATAACTACCACGATCCTGATCAGGACGATTAAGACGCGAATATGGCTCAGCCAAATCAGAACTAGCAGAATGCTCCGAACCTATTCCCAGCCTGGGATTCCAAGGGACCCCTCAACCTAGCTGGGCAAGATGTTGTTACAGCTGTTGTTTTGAAGGCCATTCCCACGTATGATGGAACTGGCAAGACGACCTATGAACATATTCAAGACATTGTGGCCTTGGCCGCGCTCCATGCCATCACCGATGAAAGTATCAAGACCCGGCTGTTGGCTCTCTCTCTGCGAGGGAAGCTCCTATACTGGTATAGATCCCTGCCGGATGGTGCTATTACAGGATGGGCTCAACTAGCCGGACAGCTAGTCAAAGGGTTCAATGAGTCCGCAGATCCGTCCTCGTTGCTGCACCAGTTTCAAACCATTCAACGACATCCGCAAGAGGAGGTATCAGACTTTAATGTAAGATTTGCGCGGTCCTGGAAAAGAGTGCCCATTGAGCTACGTCCCACCGTTGGACAAGCTGCCTACTACTACCTCAAAGCGTTTAACTCAGACATCAGTTTGGTCATCAAGTTTTCCTGCGTAATCACTTTCCCCGAGTTGTATGAGATAACCCAGAGGGCAGAGCTAGATATGATTGCCATAGGTAGACTCCCGCCCAAGATGCAACCACCAATTTACCCCGATTTCCCTCAATCACAATATGCTTCGACATCTGCTCAAATGCCTTCTTCGTCAATTGCATATCAAAATCCATCTTGGAACCCTGCTCCAATGGTTACTCCATTCTCTACCCCCTAGGTGCATTTCCCCACTCCTCCGGTGCCTCAGCTCCCATTTACCCCACAATATCCGTTACTCCCCGCTTCTCCACAATACCCGGCACTACCTCCAGCCCCGCCGTTGGCACCATTGCCTCCACCGGCCCAACCAACTCTGCCAAATGTTGATATTCAGACTAAGATACTGCAAGAGGTACAGTCTTTGGCCTCCGGCTACCGAACAATGTCCAACGACATGGCCATCATGAAAAAGAAGCAGGCACAGTAGGAATTTATTCCTAGGAGGCCCTATCCTCCTCCCGCTCTGACGAAAGACCAAGCGGCTCAGGCCAATAGGCCCCTAGCGAGGAATGCTGCTAACAAAGCTGAGCCGAGCACTTTGGATCGTGTGCACTGGTGCTCCACTTGCAATGACCCTCATGGAGAGGACAGCTGCATGCTTCATCAACATTATGTCCAAACCTTGGCAAGCAGCAACCCGGAGGAGCAAGTTAATATGATTCGGGAAGAGGAGCGCAAATTTGCGGTCTCAAAGGAGGACCCTGTTTCAATTCTAACCAAGGGTGGTAAGAAGCCCATTGAGGTGGGTGCAGCCTAGATGCAGCCTTTGAAGGTGTACACCATAAGGGAAAAGGTGCCTCTTCGGCATGTGCCTCTCGAGGGAATTCCCTGCCAAACTGGGCGGCTATCTGTCGCTCGACTACTCTCATATGGAGGTTCCCTTCAAAGGGAGGAAAGTGAAGATCTACAATGAAAAACCCTCCACCTTTCTTGTTGGGAAAATGCCAGAGGAAGAGCAGCAAGATGAGTCAGTTCACCTAATGACTGAGGAGCTAGGAGAAGTAGACCTGGTAGAAGAGGTCATAGAGCAGCTACAAGTGGAGGACGAGTTCTCCCTGCTTGACTTCAATGCCATGATTGAATCAAATATTGGCTGCTACTCCATCACCCAGCCCGAGAAGCCGAAGGAGACAGCGAAAGAAGATATAGGCCCTGCCCCAAACGAGCTGTGGAAGCTATATTTTGGCGGTGCCCGATGCAAGAATGGTGTCGGAGCAGGGGTCCTCCTAGTTTCACCTTCAGGAGAACAAAAAGGTTATTGCTACAGGCTGGCCTGGAGTTGCACGAACAACACTGCCGAATATGAATCCTTGTGCTTAGGCTTGAAGAAAGCGGAGAGACTGGGTATCAAGCAGCTGCAAATATTTGGAGATTCAGAGCTGGTGTGCAAGAAGATAACTAATAAATGCTCCTCCAAGAAGCACTATCTCAAGGCGTACCGCAACCATGTCTGGGACTTAATGGAGTCATTTGATTCCTTGAATTTCAAAGCCATATCCGACGAGAAAAATAAGCATGCAGATATCTAGGCGTCTATTGGAGCCAAGTACGTCCCGGTTGATGACACTATCCAGAAGCCGAAGCCGGTTCGCACCATTTATAGGCCTTCTATGCCTGATAAGGACACCCACTAGCAGGTGTTCGATTGCGACGAGGATATCGTGAATTTTTTAATTCATGAAGCTAGCACCATTGAAGGTAGAGACCCTGATGACGAGCAGTATGAGGGGTTGATACAGTTAAAGAATAATCATGTCCCAAAAGGACTGATTACCCTAGAGAGCCTTTGCATATCTCACCGGATCAATGGAGACTCCAAGCAGTACAGAGACCTGGAGATAGAGCTCGAAAAGGTAATCAAAGTCGGAATAGACTGCACTCCAGAGGAACTGGAGCAGATTCGGGCCCTATGCAAGGAGTACCCAGACATTGTTGCTTGGTGGTACCAAGACTTAAAGGGGTACGACAGAGAAATCATCCAGCACACCATAGAGCTGGAAGGTGTGAAACCCTGCAGACAAAGGCAAAGACCGGTCAATCCGAAGATCGAAGTTCTGATGAGAGCAGAACTCTTGAAGATGCTGGAGGCAAAAATCATTTACCCTATCAAGCATTCTTCTTGGGTCGCAAATCTGGTTCCTGTCAAGGAGAAGAATGGAGACATTCGCCTCTGCATGGATTTCCGCAATCTGAACCAGGCCTCGCTAAAAGACCACTATCCGCTCCCACAAATTGATCAAATTCTTCATGTGGTCACGGGAGCTCAGCGGTTCTCTCTTCTAGATGGCTTCTCTGGCTACAACCAGATCTGGGTGAAGGATGAAGACCAACATAAGACGGCGTTCACCACCAAATGGGGGACGTTCGCCTATCAGCGCATGCCCTTTGGTCTGTCCAATGCAGGGGCTACGTTCCAGAGAGCTATGGACCTGGCATTCCGTGAGCTGCTCAACAAAATCATCGTCATCTACTTGGATGACATGACTGTGTTTTCGCACAAAAGAGAAGAACACACCTCCCATCTGTGGCAAGTGTTTGAAAGATGTCGTGAATTCGGCATATCCATCAATCCCAAGAAGTCAGTCTTCGCTGTGAAGGAAGGGAAGCTATTAGGCTATGTCATTTTCGAGAGAGGCCTTGCAGTTGATCCTGACAGAGCAGAGGCTCTTCTCCGATTGCCGATCCCAATTAACAAGAAGGGGCTGCAGTCCTTCTTTGGCCAGATTAACTTCGTGAGGAAGTTTGTGCCTGACTTCGCTCAGGTCATTAAGCCTATGGCTGAACTATTAAAGAAGAATGTCGAGTTTTTCTGGACGGAAGAAAGAAAGCAGGCCTTTGAAGAGATTAAGGCCAGGATTGCTCAGGTACCTGTGCTGATAAAACCTGACTATTCTAAGGATTTCATCTTGTACGCCGTGGGGGAGCCTGAAAGCTATGCTGCAGTCCTGACGCAGAAAGGGGATGATGGCGAGGAGCGACCAATTGCCTTTTTGAGTCAAGTAATCCAGCCGCATGAAGAGAGGTATAACTTCATTGAGCGACAGGTGCATGCAGTCATGAGGTCCTTAAAGAAGTTCAAGCACTTCGTCTCCTAGAGCAGAACCACGGTGTTTTTTGTCCATCCAGATGTCAGAAGCTTCATCATCCAAGGAGAGCTGGGCAACAAAAGAGCCGGTTGGATTGCCAAGATTCAGGAATTTGACATAGAAGTTCGGCCCACCAAGCTAATCAAAGGTCGGGAACTGTGCCAAGAACTAGCAAGGAGTGTTGCTGCAGAGGTAGCCACCTGTCAATGGGATGACCCAGTCCTAGAGGGCAATTTTGCCAATTCTTCAGCAGAGGACAGTGACTGGACTGACGAAATCATCTGGTATTTTAGCACCGGGATGCTCCCAGACCACCTTAATGCAAGTCAGAGAAGGAGATTCAGGCTCCGAGCTCTAAAGTATGTACTCCGCCCCGAGGGGCTGTATTTCAAGAACTTGGATGGCATCCTCTTGCGATGCGTCAAAGAATCCGATAAGCGGAAGGTCCTAGGCGAATTCCATTCTGGAATGTCTGGAGGACATCTTTCAGGAAGGCCTACGGCCTTGAAAATTATTCGAGCGGGCTACTATTGGCCCACCCTCTTCGCAGATGCATATGCAGTCTGCCAGAAATGTGAAAAATGTCAGAGGTTCGCTGGCAGAAACAAGAATGCGCCAATGCCACTCCAGCCAATCCAGGCTGAGGCTCCGTTCCAGCAATGGGGCCTCGATTTCATTGGGACCATCTCACCTAATTCCTCGGTTGGGCATAAGTTCATCTTGATTGCCACGGATTACTTCACCCGATGGGCGGAGGCGATGCCCACCAAGCATGCCGACCAGGAGACGGTCATCGCCTTCCTTGAAAGCCTGATCACCCGCTTTGGGATCCCAGAGGCTATTGTGACTGATAACGGTCCTGGGTTTGCGGGGATGTACTCACAGAATTTACCAACAAATATGGGATTTATCACAAGATGTCCTCCAATTACTACCCACAGGGAAACGGCCTAGCCGAGTCTACAAACAAGAATCTGATGAAGATTATCAAGAAGACTCTAGAAAGAAACAAGAGGTCCTGGCACCTGCACCTGGACCGAGCGCTATGGGCGGATTGCATATCCTTCAAGAAATCTATCAAAACATCGCCCTACGCGCTAGTCTACGGGAAGGAGGCCGTTTTGCCCACCCATATCGAAATGCCCGCACTTTGGCTGCTAGATGATGACAAGGGCAACCTGGATCCCCTTGATGCCAGGTTAGCACAATTGTTGCAGCTTGAGGAAGAGAGGGAAAAAGCTTATGAAGCTTTTTTGAAGCATACATATGCCACCCGTAGCTGGTTCGCTAAGGGCACTACAGCCAGAGTCTTCGAGATCGGGGATTTGGTGCTGAAATGGAATGTATGGAAGGCGAAGCCGGGGAACCATGACAAATTCGACGCCTTCTGGGAAGGCCCCTTTCAGGTTGCCCGGGTGAACCAGTTCAATTCCTTCGTGCTGAGGGACATGGAGGGCCAGATCCTCCCAATACCAGTAAATGGCTTTCATCTGAAAGCCTATCATCATTGAGAAGTTCCAGAGGTTTCTCCCGTGTACATATTTTATTTTTTGCAATTTAAGTTTCAGTTTATCTTTCTGAATGTAAATATTGCTTTCAGTAGAAGTAGTTTCCTGCTTTAATCCAGGCGTCCTGCCCTCGGGCCGGACATTTTGTTTCATAAAAAAGAGCCAAGTGTCTTGTGTAGAAGAAGGATCAGGTAGAAAAGCAGGGTTGTCGAGTTTCTGAGGCTGAAGAAGTCATGGAGGGTCGAAAAAATTGGAAAATTTCACTAAGTGCCTATGCAGGCAAAGTGCTGAGGTTCGCCCAATTCAGCAAGCGACGCCGGTCGTCGCTCACATTTTTCAGCGAACCTCAACCATGGCTCAAGCAGCTGGACCGGTTACAAAGAGAGATAAAATTTGTCTAACTCCCTAGGCGCCCATCGTCGCTCATTTCTTCAGCGACTCCGAGGATCTCCCACAAATTTCAGCGATCTTCAGCGCCAAAGAAAAAGTAAAAATTTGCTAAGGCATGGGGCCCGCACTCGCAAGTCGCTCCAAATCCAGGCGACGCCGGTCGTCGCCCTCAAAAAGTGGCGATCTTGGAAAACGCCAAAGTCAAGCCAAGGGGGAGGGAAGACAGCAATCGCTCAAAGAACCACACAAAGATGGCCATCGCTCATTTTGTTCGGCGATTCCGAGAATCGCAGGCTGTGTGGCGCGATGCGCAAAATGCTAAAAGTTTCTAAGTGCCAAAGGGCTGCTCGTGGTCGCTCATTTTTTGAGCGACGCCGGGAGTCGCTCACTTTTTTGAGCGACCGCCGTCAAGGTCCGGAGATCGCAAGAAAAAAATATATAAGTATGGGCCGACGCGAGTCGCTCCAATTTCCTAGCGACGACCGTCGTCGCTCCCTTTTCAAGCGAACTTCGGCGGGCCGAATGTTAAAGGAGGCTAAAAAATTGCAAAATATTTTCTAAGTGTCATCGCCCTCTGTTGCTTATTTCTCTCGCGACTCCCGCAGTCGCTCATTTTTTCAAGCGACGTTGGTCATCGCTCACATTTCGAGCGAACCTCGGCGAGGCGAGGACTTTAAGGAGCATTGCAAGTTTAAAATTTTTCTAAGTCCCCAAGGACGTCGGTCGCTCGCCAAGACGCAAGTTGCTCCAAATCGCTCACTTTTTCAGCGATTCCAGGAATCGCTCCTAGTTTCGAGCGACCGTCGTCCCCGGCGCAGTTTTCAAAATTAACGGTCCTCGTGGCGCGTGCCTAGGTGGCGACAGGTGACGTCATCAAGGCGCACGTTTTGAAAAAAGAGAATGTCTGCGCGGTTTCCAAGACAGATTTCATTAAAGACAAGGACGAACATTGGGCCAATCAACGACAAGTTGCGTTCCCCAAAGGAGATTTTACGCACGGCCCACGAAAAATAACGGCGCCCCTCACCCACTTCGCGCACCCAAGCTTTAATTCCAGCGCTCGCCATTAATGCCAGCTTTTCACCTATCTCCATAAAAGGGGCTCAGTCGCTCATTTTACCATCATTGTTAAATTAGACGAATTTCGAGCTGCGCCAGAAAGATAAAAGAGATAAAATTCCGAATTTTACTAGCTTGCATCAGTAATTTCGAATTCCTTTCGCCGCCATGGGTAAGAAGTCGAGCGCAGATAAGGGTAAAGCCCCCGAGCAGGCAGCTTCGAGCACGCCTGAGAGTGAATTGCAGAAGGAGAAGAAGGGCAAAGGAAAAGCGAAGAGTGCAGCTAAAAAGGTTCCCCCTCCGCCGCCTGTAGATCACCTGGGAGAATACAGGGATGGCGACTACTCGCACAATATTACGCAGCTACGGCGCACTGTGGAAGAATGGTGGAAGAAGGTGCCCACCGCGCACCCATTCGCAGCGTTGTATCACTCGCACTTGTTCTGGTTCCTGTGCCCGCCAGTACACCATTGCCCGGAGCTGGTCGAAGTCGCTAGATATTACAAGCCCAGCACCAAATTTAGGACCACTAGGGAACAATGTTGTTCTCTCTCTACAAGGAAACGGTGCAGATGGCCTTCGCGCCAGGGCATTCGCCGGACCGCAATTACACCGTCAGAAGAGTAAACCTGGGCGAACAAACAGGCAGGTGCGTAGACAACCAGAAGATGAGGAAATTCCTCGACTCCCAGCTGCATCAAACACTGCCGCCCAAACATTGGCCGACGCAGCCGATACCGCAGGAGAATTTTAAGAGCCAGTCCATCTACGCTATGCTGGCCTGGGTTCTAGGTTGCGGCATTGACGCGGTGGTGCACCCGTACCAGATTTCCATCGCCGAGTGTATCCTGCACGGAGAATTTTATGACCCCATCACCATGAGGCCGGAGACGAAACCAGTCTTCTTTGACTGGGCAGATTGCGTGGTGAACGGAATCCATTCGGGCCTTGTGGAGCTAAAGGAGGGAAGGAGCCAGTCCTTCAGATATTGTTCGTTCCTGGCGTGGCTGTTCCTGTTCCGCATGCATGATAAAATGAATACAATTCCGGTCCAGGGCAGGGACAAAGATGGCGTGCAGCTTCCGGTTTACGAGTGGACCAGGATCTTGTATAGGAGGGAATCGCATTACGAGTTCAACTTGAAATTCTTGGGCCCAGCCCTGGCACTCCTCTACGGCACATGTGCGTGCGCTCCCCAAGACATGAAAAATCATATTATACGGGGAGAAATAGGCGACACTTTTAAGCTGACGCAGGGGTTTATCATCAGGGTGTTCGGGTTCAAAGGCAAACCTTTCCTTCTGCCGTATTTCTGCACTGAATATCAGTTTGCCCTAGAGGCAGCACGGCAGATGGACTACGTAGACCAGGAGTATGGTCAAGGGAGAAGAAAGGGCCACATATTTGAGTACCCGATCATTTGGGGCGACATTGAGGTCCACACAGCAGGGCAAATCGAATATTTGGCGGCAACCCTCCCGAGTTTCGGCCTGGTGGAGCTTCCCCAGCGCTGGAAATATGATCCGCTGGATGTGATAAAGAAATCCACAGAGCTGAAGAATTTACACTCCTGCCCGCGCCAAGAAGAGATCATGGCGGAGAGGAATAATCCGACGAAAGGCGACCTTGAGTGGCACGTTGAAGAAATGCAGTCGCTCCCACCGTGGCACGATTTCTACTGCATTGAGGCGGAGTATGATCCTGTGCGGAATGATGATCACAAAACAAGCTCCACGGGCTACAAGAAAATGCTGCCGAAAGTGAAAGCGCTGGGCTGGAACGACGACAAGATAGCGCAGTGGTGGATAACAAGGGCCCACACGAAGAAAGAAAAGTCAGAGAAGCTACTAGCCAATGACCATGAGTTCTCTGACCTCTATGACAACAACATTGACACGTGGCAGCCCCTGGTTTTCCGTGACATCGTGCCCCGAGGCATCCGTCGCAAATATAAAGGGCGGGCACCATCCCAACAGTCACTTGCGCAAGGGGGTTCGAGCAGTGAAGTACAAAGGAGCCAGGGAGTGGGACCCATGGTGCATTCGACTCCTGAGAAGTCGCAGCAATCTGAAAAAGCGCAGGGATCTGAGCAGGTGGCCAAAGCAGCAGAGGAAAGCTTGGAGCCTTTGAGGTCAAAGATAAGATTGAGGTTTAAAACACCCATTGCCCTAGCCTCGGCTGCACCAGAAAAGGCGATCGCGCCTAAAAAAGAAAAGAGGAAGAAATCTGAGAGGTCAAAAGAGAAAAGGGCCAAGTCCAGGAAGGAGGCGGCGCAACAGGCGGCGGCGACTCCGCAGAGGGAGGTTGCCAGCAAGGAGGTCATAACTGTCGAGGAGAACACTCCGGAAGGAGAGACGGACGCGTGGTTAACCCAGGTCATCAAAACGCCAGCTCAAGCGGAGCTCGCAGGTACGTTTTCTCTCCCTTCACAGAAATCTGCTGAAACTTTCCCTGTCGCAGCCCCTTCTTCCTCCTCAGCTGAACCCATCGCTGCCGCATCATCTCAGTCCCCTATCACACAACCCCAGCCCACTGCCTCTGCCCTGCCAGGCCTGCAGACATTCAGCCAGTTTGCCTTAGACCCTAACGCTTTCCAAACCCTAGGCCATTCACAGTCGGCCGCCGCTGCTGAGGAAGTCCCTTGTTCCCCTCGTCCCTTGTCTCCCGCGGCCACAGTCCCTGAAAACCCGTCTCCGCCTCCTCAAGAACCTCCCACTGCTTCCCAAGCCCAGTCGCCCTCAAAAGCGACTGAACCTTCAGGCGCCGCCCCCATTTCTCTGTTCGCTACTGAGAAGATGCCTCAGCAAAACTTGCCTCTGGCATACCCTATGTACGGAGAACTGGAGCTTATAGAGCGACAGCTGCAGACATCAGCCGACCAGCCTATGGCAGCCCAAGCGGCTCAAAGCTCTCTCAGATTTTTCCAGGGAGTCAGGAAGAGGAGGGGCGAAGAGCTAGCTGTAGTGGAGAAGCGCGCCAGGTTCGACCTGGACAAGAGGGTGATCTACAAAGAAGAGGGTCCCTGTTGGTTACGAATCTGCCACTTAGGAAAGGATTTTAGTCTTTTGCGCCCTAGATTCGCCTAACAGATTGAAAGGTCGGAAGGAAGGAATGCCTTCCGTGCCAATCTCCGGAGGAGGCCGGCTTCCTATACAAATCTAGTTTGGGGGTTTAGATAAGAGTGTTGGAAAGAGATAAATGTGCACAAAGAAATGAAAATATCATTTGTTTCGGGTGGGGAAGAACAAGCAACACGATTACAAATTTGCTCCCAAACCAACAACAATCAAAACAAAGCATGTAACAGAAATTGCAGCTGTTATTCTATCCTATGTATCCTTCTGATTAGTATTCCAGATCCAAATAATCACCAATGCTCAAATCCAGAATTCAGAATTCAAACAGACAGAAATATAAATGGACATGAAGCAGAAATACTAGCAGAAGGCAGCATACAAGACAGAGACAAGAAGCAGAGCCAAGGATGCTTTGTATTAAATAGAAGGTGATCCGTCACAGTAGAGTTCTCTAGCAATATGTTCCCCCCCTTTTTACAATGAATTAAACTGCCTTTTATAGCAGGAATTTCCCCCCAAAATACAATTATGCACGGACCCCAAGGACCGGCAAAAGCTACAAAAAGTTGCCTGGATGAGACCCCTGTCGGTTGTACTTGTACTTGAGATATGGTCGTTTTGAAAACTGTACATCCTCGGACAGGTCTGTTGGGCAGGAAATCCAAGTTCGGTTGAATGCGGTAGTTTGTTCTTCAATTCTCATCTAACCTGTACCTTGGCAGCACACAATCTGTCACTTCTTGACAGGCATGAATCTTGAAAGTTGTGCAACTTGCTGACTGGATGGGGGGGGCGGCAACGGTCGATGGAGGAAAGCAGCGACGACAGGCGACGCTCAAGAATTGAGCGACGACAGGCGACGCTCAAGAATTGAGCGACGACGTGCGGCGCTCAATTTATGCCTTAGTCAAATTTCAGACTTTTGCTCGCTGTCGCTGAAAAATGATAGCGACGCCTGGCGTCGCCCGAAATCGGAGCAACAGCGGGAGGCGCAGGCAATTTGGAGCAACGGCGGGAGGCTCCAGACTTAGACAAATTTTCATCACTTTTCTCTTTCCCCGACGGTCGCTGAAAAGATGGCGCGCCGACGGGCGGCACACCCTTCCAAACACTTAGACAAAATTTTGCACTTTTCAACTCTGTTGGGTTTCGCTTGATAAGGGGCACGACTACGGGCGGCGCTCCAAAATGGATCGACACCGGGAGTCGCTCCCTTTACAACACTTAGTCAAAATCTTCATTACACCTTCAGCTGACTTTCGCTCAAAAAACGAGCGCCGGTGGGCATCGCTCCAAAAAGGGAGCGACAGCGGGAGGGCTCAGACTTAGCCAATTTTTTGCATTTTGAAAGGGGAAAGAATGAAAACAGAAAAATGATTGATACCAAACATGGAACTTCATGAGGAAAATTGAAAGAGAGCAAAGAGGGAGACAGCAGCAATTTCTTTAAATTTTTCAGAAATTTTACCCCTTTACAAAATGTGACAACATTCCTGGTGGCTCGCGGGGTATCGAGCTTGCCTCGATGCAAGGACCCATGCCTTCATCCTTTGGGCACAGAGTCATCTCCGGTCCCTGCTTCCTTCTTGCTGCTGCTGCTGCTTTTGCTGAATTCCTTTCTGAACCTCTTCTTCGTTGTCTTCTTCAGATTTTCTCCCTGAATCTTCCTCAGCGATCTCTTCTTCAGTGCCCCCTTGCTCTGACTCATCCTCGGATGGCTCTTCTTCTTCTTCTTCTGGGTCGTGCTCCGAGTTAAGGCCTGTAGAATCGAGGCGGCCTTGGATTATGTCAAATGAAACCTGGACCTGATCCCAGGCTCTCTGAGAAGAGCTCCATACTGCGAATGTTGCTCACCAAATACTCGAGGGTATCAATTCTGAGCACATCAATCTGTTCAGCCTTCTGGCTCAGGTCTAACAGGCAGGAGCGAATCATGCAAAACCTGGAGGTGAGCGACGTCACCTGTGCTTCTTGAATTGGGTCCTCCCACCCATCGATGTCCGAAGTGTCCTCGCCAAAGGCGTCCCATGCTGGCCTCAATTCTTCCTTTGTGAGGGGGTTGCCATTGCTATCTGTGAAGCTCGGGAATCCGAGCGAGGTAAGAGTCAGGAAGATGTCCAGGCAAATATCTTTCTCCTTATCCAACATATCTAGCAATGCTCGCGCCCTCTGAATCTTCTTGAATCTTTCAAAGAATGTATGCAAGGTCGCCCTTGCAGTTGCCCAGTCACAGGCAACAAAATCTGTAGGGGAAATTTGGAGGTTCCGGCGCTCAAGGGCCCCAGCCTTGACAGCCAGATCGAGCCAGCGGTTTGCTTCTCGCTCTGCCTCCTCCACCACGGGCTTACCCCGGGTAGATACTTCTTTACTCCGGATGGTGAATGCAAGGACTAAAAGTGATTTAATGGCTCGGGGCCTGAAATTTTTCAACAGCTGAGTGCAGATTTCCTTGATGCGGTCCTTGGAGAATGTCTCCACATGAACCCTTTCCTAAAGTTGTTTTTGAACTTGTTGAAGTTGACCCTGGAGTGCAACTATCTGAGCCTGTGCCTCATCCTTCTCCTTGGCCAGTTGGCTGCGACAGCCTTGTGATCTGTTGCTTCTTTATGTGAGGCCGCGAGTTGCTCTTTTAATTTTTGGGTCTCATTTTCGGCAACCTCCAACTACGCACGCAGCTTTGCCAAGTCTTCCTCTAGATATCTCTTTGCGTTCTCGATCTCATAGAGGTGCTGCTTCGTCTCTTGCTACTTGACTAACAGCGTATCAGCCCTCCGCCGGATTCCGCCTATCTCATATTCCTCGACGATGTCATCAAAGCTCTTATCCTTGCTCTGGTAATCATAATCGTCGTCAGTCATGTCCTTGATAGGCTTTTTGACCTTAGGGACCCTTTTCTCCGTATGAATTATCCTCTTATCCAGGTCGAACCTGGTGCGCTTCTCCTTGACGGCGATCTCTTCTCCCCTTCTCTTCCTAACTCCCTGAAGGAAAGTGAGAGAGCTCTAGGATGCCTTGGCCGCCAAGGGCTGATCATCTGCGGCCTGTAGATGCCTCTCCCCCAACTCCAGTCCTTCGCACATGGGGTACACCAAAGATAGGTCTTGCTGCGGAATTTTCTGGGCGAAAAGGGAAGTGGGGCCCGTGCTAAGAAATTCAGCCGCTTTCAAGGGTGACTGGGCTTGGGAAATGGCGGGCGGCTCCTGAGGGGGCGGAGAAGGATTTTCAAGGTATGTAGCTGCTGGAGACATAGGGTGAGGAGATGGAGGGGTGTTTTCAACAGCGCTGACCAAATGCGAAAGACCTAGGGTTTGAATGGCGTTGGGATCTTGGGCAAAATGGCCAAACGTTTGCGGGGAAGCAGGAGGCTGAGTGATGGGTGACTGAGAGGAATCGGTGGCAGCGGGTTCGGTAGATAGAGAGGAAGGTGCGGCGGGTAAAACCTCAGGAGACTTGTGAGAGGGGAGGAGACGTACCTGCGTGCCCGGAATGGGCTGGCGTCCTGATAACTTGTGTCGCCCAAGTTTCTGCCTCCTCTGGGTTCTCCTCGGGAACAGTTGCGGCCTCCTGGGCAGCTACCCTTTTCTATGGAGTCAGCCCGGTCTGCGGCACAGTCTCTTTTGCAGGCGTCGATCGCTTCTTCTTTGTTGTCTCAGACCTTTTCCTCTTCTTTTCTTTAGGCGCGGCCGCTTTTTCTTGTGCAGTGGCCGCAGCTGAGGCTGGGGCGGTTGATGCAGCATCGAAAACCGTAAACCTGAACTTCGGATTTGCCTTTGATGGTTTCGAGCTCTCCATTGCCCTTTGAGTGGACTTTTCGGGTTCTTGTTTGGCTTGCTGCGACTTCTCAGGAGTTGAGTGCAACATGGGGCCTACTCCTTGGCTGCTTTGTACTCCAACGCTAGAAGTCTCCTGCACTTTTGATTTTTGTTGAGGTGGGGTCCCCTTTTTATGCTTGGGACGAACACCTCGGGGCATTATGTCCTTGAAGACAAGTGGCTTCCACGTGGCAACGTATTTATCATACAGGTTATAAAAATCATGGTCATTGGCCAATAGCTTTTCTGACTTGTCTTTTCCTATGTGAAACCTCATGATCCAACCCTATGCTATTTTTTCATCCTTCCAGCCCAGTAGTTTTACCTTTGATAGAAATTTTTTGAAGCCCGCGGAGTCCATACTGTGGTTAGTATTATTCTTGGGATCATACTCCACCTCCATGCAATAGAACTCGTGCCACGGCGAGAGTGATTGCATTCTTTCAATATGCCATTCCAGCGCTCTCCCGGTCGGGTTGTCCCTTTCTTCCATTATCTCTGGTTGCGGGCAGGAGTGCACAAATTTCTGTACCGCCCCAATTGGATCGTACTTCCATCACTGAGGAAGTTCCACCAAGCCAAAACTCAGGAGAGTGGCTGCCAGATACTGGTGTTGGCCGCACACATCGACCTTGACGTTGCCCCAGGTGAGCGGATAATTGAAAATGCGGCCTTTTCTTCGCCCCGAGCCATATTCTTTTTCAACGTAGTCCATCTGTCGTGCCGCTTCCAAGGCGAACTGATATTCGGTGCAAAAGTACGGCAGAAGGAAAGGCTTGCCTGTAAATCCGAACACCCTAATGACGATGCCCTGTGTTAGCTTAAAAACGTCGCCAATTTCCCCTTCGACCAGATAGTTCCTCATGTCCAGCGGAGGGCACGTGGTTACGCCATTTATGAGGGCTAGGGCAGCGCCCAAGAATTTAAAATTAAATTGATAATGAGACTCCCTCCAGTACAAGATAGTGGTCCACTCATAGACCGGTAACTGGATGCCATTTTCGTCCCGCCTCTGGACTGGAACAGTGTTCATTTGGTGATACATATGGAACAGGAATAGCCATGCCAAAACAGTGTCTGAACTCCGTGGTTCTATTCTCCTTCAGGTCCGTGAGGTTTGAATGAATTGCATAGGTGACCCAACTGGCCCGGTCAAAGAAGACTGGTTTTACTCCTGTTTTTGGGGCGTTGGGGTAGTAGAATTCCCCATGCATGACGCATTCCGCGAGAGAAATTTGATACGGGTGCACCATTGCGTCAGTGCCGCAGCCCAAAACCCAGGCGAGCATGGAGTATATGTACTGGCTTTTAAAGTACTCCCGAGGTATCGGCTGCGTCGGCAGAGGTTGTTGCAGCTAGGAGTTGAGGAAATTCCTCATTTTTTGGCTATCAATGCAACGACCGTTCTATTCGCTTAAGCTGATATTTATGACGATGCATTCTTGGTCTGGCGGGTGCCCTGGCGCGAAGGCCATCTGCATGCCCTCCTTGTAGAGGGAAAATAACACCTTTCCTCGCAGACGCGAACCTGCCGGGTGCTGGGTTTGTAGTGTTTAGAAATAGCTTCGACCAGCTTTGGATAGTGGTGAACTGGTGGGCACTGTTGGTTACGAATCTGCCATGAGGAAAGGATTTGGTATAATGCGCCCCAGATTCGCCCACCAGATTGAAAGGCCGGAAGGAAGGAATGCCTTCCGTGCCAATCTCCGGAGAAGGCCGGCTTCCTATGGGTTTTTTAGTGTTTTAGCTGAGAGTACGGGAAAGAAATAAAAGTGCGAAAAGAGATTGAAATAGGATTGGTGTTGGGTGGGGGGGATGAGCAGCACGACAACGATCAATCACCACTACTAACAGCAATCCAAAAACAGAACACACAATAGAAACTACCTCTGTCATATATCCTATGTATCCTCTATCTATGCATTCCAGGAATACTTAATCACCAAATACCGGAATCCAGAATTCAGAATAACAGTAAGCAATGAAATAAGAAACATGAGGCAGAAATGACAAGTACAGGCAGCATAAAAGAACAACAACAGCAAGATAGAGCCAAGTGTGTGTCTTGTATTCAGAGGCAAACGTATAGCTACAATGGTTCCCTAGCAGGATATCCCCCTTCCACCCTTTTACAATGAAATGTTGTGGCTATTTATAGCCCAAGTTCCCCCCATTACAATTACGGGCACAAAGTCCCAGACCGGACAATAGCTGACAAAAGCGGCAGAAGAGCTGCTGATGCTGACTCTCGTCGGCGAGGACTGTATTTGCGGCAAGGTCTCCCCGAAAGATGTACGGCTACGTGGCGGTGCGTCGGGTGAAACTTCTAGTCAACGGGAATGCGGGTAGCTGTGGTAGATGGAACTTTGCATCAGCTTAAATGGAGGCAGTTGGCGTAGGTAATGCGGTCCATGCTTGTCCTTTTTCCCGTCACATCTCGGCTCGAATCCCGAGGCTGGACACTTGTCGAATTCTGATGAGTGACACATGTCTGCCTTGAAAGGCAGTTTGTCCAACTTCGCCCGGGATCAGAGCGCCATCGGGTAGCGCAGGTGGGGAACAGCGCAGTTGGGGAGGCCTCCGTGCCTTAGCCAATTTCTGGGCTGCTTGATGGATCTTGCCCAACTGCGCACCGGTCAGAGGGCGCAGCCCGACTTCGCTGCGAAGTCGGGTTGCGCACCGGCACTTGGTTGTTTCGGCCGCTGTTCGGACTGCGCACAAAAAGGGGAGCGCACCCCGACTTCGCTGCGAAGTCGGGTTGCGCTCCAGCACTTAGCTGAATTTTGCAATCACTGCTTCCCAAGTGCGCACAGGAAGAAGAGCGCACCCCGACTTCGCTGCGAAGTCGGGTTGCGCTCCGACACTTAGCCAAATTCTGCTCCGTTTCAGCCTGCTTTCGCACTTCGCATTCCCTAGTGCGCTCCAACTTGAGGGCGCACCCCGACTTCGCTGCGAAGTCGGGTTGCGCCCTGACACTTAGAATTTTTCAGGGAATACTTGCTCTGTTTTGGGAATTTGACTAGGGGAGGTACAAGGGAAAAAGGGAGGAATGAAACTGAAGGAAAGGGAGAAAGGGAAAAATGGAGAAAGGGAAAAGGAGGAGGGAAGGAAGAGCAGCATACTTACAAAATTTGAAAACATGGCACCCCGTGCAAAATGTGGCAACATTCCTGGCGGCTCGCGGGGTGTCGAGCTCGCCTCGACGCAAAGAACCAGGCCTTCATCCTTTGGGCGCAGAGGAACTCCCTTCCCCTGCCTTCCGCTGCTCTGACGGCTTCTTCCCGGGCAACTGTTCTTCTTCAGGTTCACTTTCGGCAGTTGCCTCTTCTGTTTCTCCTCCTGAACCTGAATGGTCTTCGTTGTCGGCCTCCCGCTCGCGGATGCGATCGTATGCAGCCTTGGCTTGGTCCCAGACTGCTGCTTGGAAGGGCCCTAGGTCGCTGACCTCTTTCAACGCTGCACTAAATGCAGCAACCGCATGCAGGTCGATGGTGTCGTATCTTTCTCCCAACTCTTTTAGGGAGGTGTTGATTTTGCAGTACCTTGACACCATCTGGGTGACCTGAGCTTCCTGGATTGGCTCCGCCCAGCTATCAATTTCTGCTGTGTCTGCCTCGAAGGACAGCCAATTCAGCTTCACCTGCTCAAGGGTCAGAAACTCGCCATCCTTGACGAAGCTCGGGCACCCGTGTTCAGACAGAGTGTTGAAGGGGGCCAGGCAAATGCTCATTTCGTGGTCTAATGAGTCCAGCATCTTCTTGGCGGCCCTTATTTTCTCTGTTTTATCAAAATAAATGTGCAAGGTTACCCTTGCATCTGCCCACTCTGAGGCAAGTCGGGACATTGGGGGAAATCGGAGGCCTTTGCGCTCATACTCCTCAAGTTTCATAGCCAAGTCTAGCCATTGCCTCGCTTGGTGTTCGGCCTCCTCTACCACAGGCTTTCCCTGGGCAGATACTTCTTGGATCCTGGATGCGAAATCCAGGACCGATATAGATCTGACAACGTTGGGCCTGCATCCCTGCAGCAGACCAGCCCGCATCTCCTTGACCTTATTCTTTGAAAAGGCCGCCGTCTGTGATGTTTTCTCCTCTAGCTGCGACTGAGCCTGTTTCAATGAATCCTGGAGCTGAGAGACCTGCTCCAGTGCTGCCCTTTTCTCCTCTGACAGCTGTTCGGCTGTCTGTTTTTGCGCTGCGGCCTCCTGCTGAGAGGCGGCCAGCTGGGCTTTCAGTTCATCGATCTCCTGCTGTGCAGACCCCAGCTGCGCGGTGGCCCTAGCCAGATCTTCCTCCAGCTGTCTTGAAGTATTCTGCAGCTGAAACAGCGCCTCCTGATTCTCAAGTCGCTTGACAAGGAGATTATGTGTTCTACGACGAATACCGTTGATTTCGTATTCCTCGTTGATGTCATCAAAGCTCTTCTCCTTGACTTGATGCTCATAGTCTGCCTCGGTCATTTCCCGGAGAGGCTTCTTCACCTTTGGGATCAACTTCTCAGTTGTCAGCACTCTCCTGTCCAAGTCGTACTTGGTGCGCTTTACCGGGGCAGCTATTTCCTCGGCTCTCCTCCGTTTGACACCCTGGAGGAAAGAGGCGGAACATCCTGCGGCCTTTGCTGCCAAAGGCTGATCGTCTGCGATCTGCATGAAGTCGCCCATGAAGTCTAGGTCTTCCAGCATCGGGCCTTGCTGCGGCATCTTCCCTGCAAACAGCGAAGCAGGAGGTATTCCAGAAGGAGTGGCCGCTTTTAAGGGCGACCGGGTCCTAGGGGAAGCGAGCGGCTGAGTGGACGGCGTTGGCGGGGTTTTGAACAGGTGAGGTGAGCGGCGCGGCGATGTATGTGTAGCTTCGACACTGGCCGCGGGCGAGGGTTCCAGGGTTTGGCTGAGGGACTGGAAGGCGTTAGGGTCCTGGGCGAACTGGTCGAAGGAATGGGGGCTGTGGGATGTTTGGACAGTCTGGGAAGATGGGGATGCAACTACGGCTTGCCCTGATGTAATGGGGGATGGCGTTATGGCAGGGCCGACTGGGACTTGGGGAAGCGGAGAAGTGGACGTACCTGCGGGCTCCGCCTGAGCCGTTGTTTGGAGGACGTCTGCAGCCCAAGTGTCTGCTTCTGCTTCAGGGCTGTCTAGTGAGACGATTTCTGGCGCGGCTGTCCCTGTCTGCGCTGCGGCCGGCTGCTGTACAGATTCCTTAGGCCGCTTGGCCTTTTCACTCCTCTTCCTCTTCTTTTCTTTGGTGCTGTAGCTGGTTCAAAGGACGGAGAGGATGTTGGGGCTGCAGGCAGCGATGTCCCCACGGTAAACTTGTACCTGGGTCTAACTGGGAGGATGCCTGCCGCGGCCGGTCTGATAGCTGGCTGTTCTGGCGCTTTTTCCGCTTGGGGGGCCACCTCAGGAGTTGACCTCTCTGACCCTTGCGCCCTTTCGGGTAATGCTTCAGGAGCTGGAGGCTGCATTGGGCCCACTTGACTGCTCGTCGGCGTTGCGCTGGAAGTCGCGGAAGTAGGCAATTGTTGGGACGAGGACCTCCTTGTATACCTTTTCCTAGCGCCTCGGGGAACGCAATCTCGAAATGCGAAAGGCCGCCACGTGTCAGCGTATTGATCATATAGGGCCGAAAACTCATCATCAACGGCCAGCGTTTTTCGGTTGGATTTATCGTGCTGCGTGCGGCATCTCATCTTCCAGCATTCAATGATTTTGTCCTTTTGCCAGTTGAGGGGCGCCACCTTGGCGAGGAATTTCTTGAAGCCCGCAGATTCCAACCGGTGATCCGGGTTTCGCTCTGGATCGTACGCCACCTCTTCGCAGTAAAAATCATGCCATGGAGGCCATGATTGCATCTGCTCAATGTGCCATTCAAGGTCTGCACCTGTTCTGTTGCCCCTTTCCTGCATGATCTCTGCTCGCGGGCAGATATGTGCAAATTTACCCCTGACCCCAATTGGGTCATACTTCCAGCGCTGAGGAAGCATTATCAGACCCATGTCGATGAGTTCTCGCTCGAGGTAGACGTGCTGTCCAATCTCGTGCACTCGGATGTTCGCCCAGCAAATTGGATACTGAAAAATATGGCCTTTCTTTTTGCCCTGGCCGAACTCTTCTTCGACATAGTCCATCTGACGCGCAATCTCCATCCCGAACTGGTGGTCAGTGCAGAAGTAGGGCAGCAGGAACGGCTTCCCCTTGAATCCGTAGATTCTGACCACGACGCCCTGCGTCAGCCGGAAGGTGTCCCCGTACTTGTGCTTCCTCAGATAGCTTGTCATGACCTCTGGCGGGCGGGATGCCTCACCATTGAACAGCCCCAGGACCATGCACAGAAATTTAAAATTAAACTCATAGAATGACCCTTTTCTGTACAGGATCTCGGTCCATTCGTACACGGGCAGCGGCTCTCCTTTTTCATTTACCTTCTTCAAGTTAGGAACTCTGATCCGGTAGTGCATGTGGTACAGGCACAGCCATGTGAGGAAGGAGCAAAACCGGAATTCCGTTGTCTGCTTCTGCTGCAGCCTGACTAGGTTTGAATGAATGGCGTACGCCCGCCAGTCTGCCCAGTCGAAGAAAATGGGGCGCTTCCCACTCTTTTGCGTCGTGGAGTCGTAAAACTCCCCATGCAGGATACATTCTGCCAGCGCCAGTTGGTACGGGCGTACCACTTTGTCAGAATCGCAGCCGAGTACCCATGCCAGGATGATGTATATGTATTTGTTCTCGAACCTGTCCAGGGGTATGGGGCCTGTCGGCCACTGTCCGGCTGCCAGCGGAGTCTTCAGCTCCGAGTCGAGGAATTCTCTCATCCTCTTTGTCTGCGTGAATCTGCCCGTCTGTTCATCCAGATTAATCCTTCTGACAATCGCGTCGGGGTCGTATTGAAGCCCCGGGGCGAAAGCTGGCTGGACGCTCTCTCTGAAGAGTGTGAACAGCACTCTTCCCTTGTTGTCGCAGACTTGCCGGGCAGCTGGTTTGTAATATGCCACGATTGATTCGACCAGCTCCGGGCATTGGTGGACAGGAGGGCACAAGAACCAGTACAGGTTCGATTTGTAGGCAGCCCCGACATGGTGTGAGGGCGAAACCTTGTCAGCCCACTTCGCAATATTCGGCCGCAGCTTGGTGAGGCTGATAGAAAATTCGCCATCTTTGTACCCGGCCAGGTGATTGACGGGCGGCGGCGGAATTTGCCCTCGACTTCTCTTTGTCCGGGTTTTCCTTTTCTGCTCTTGCGGCGCTTCGCTCTCATGAGCGCTTGATTCCGTCTGTTCCTCAGCTTCGCGCCCTTCGTCGCTGGATTGCGCCTGCACTGGCGCTTTCCCCTTGTCCATTTTCTCTGTTCGAAGTGGCAGAGACGGAAATTCTGGCTTCTGATTTCTCAGTTCTGCGCTTTGCAGTCTCGGAGTCAGCTCGACAATCTGAATTTTCTGAGTATGCCAGGGCCCTTTTTCTAGGCAAGGATTGCAGCATTAATGGCGCGAGGGAGGGAGTTAAGGTGGTTAACTTGAAGTTGGTGGAAGCGTTATGATACTTTGGCGGCTGTGCATGGGTTTAACCTTGAAAAGCGTACCCTAGTTGCAGTTGGTCCTAATGCGCCTTGCTTTCTTAATGACATCGTTTTTGAAAGTCGCGCAATCATTAAAACTTCTTCGGACTTCGTGCCTTTGATGACGTCATAGCCGCCGCCTGGGCACACCTTTTGAGGGAGAATTTTTGGCCCAGGACCCAACTTCGCACTGTGCCGTACTGTGCCATCTGGGCCCACACTTAGAAAGATTTTACCATTTTTCCTTGCTTCCCGCGACAGGTCACCCAAGGTGCGCCCGAAAATGAGGGCGCACTCGGACTTCGCCCGAAAAACGGGCGCACTCCGACTTCGGCCAGATTTGCTTGCGCAGTCGGACTTCGCCCGAAAAACGGGCGCAATCCGACTTCGTTTACACTTAGCCGCTTTTAGCTCTACTCTTCCCCACTGCGCTCCCAAGACGGTGCGCACCCTGACTTCGTTGCGAAGTCGGGGTTCGCACCCAGCACTTAGTCAGATTTTTGCCCTTTTTGTCAGCTCTCTTCTCTCAAGCCCCCGATGTCGCACTGTTTCGGGAGCGATGCCCGACTCCGCTGCAAAGTCGGGGTTTGCTGTAAGTTTTTCTTGGGCTCTTGAAAACTAACAACTGAAATGCTGAAATAAATATATACAAGCTGATAAACTAAAATGCGAGAAAAGAAATATGTACAAGGAAGGACCCATTGGGTGCCTTCAGTGGTGATAAATTTTGAGGTGGAACCCGTTGACGGGAATGGGGAGAAGCTGTCCCTCCATGTCCCGGAGCACGAATGCATTAAATTGGTTCACCCGAGCAATCTGATAGGGACCCTCCCAGAGGGCGTCAAATTTGCCGTGATTGCCCGGCTTTGCCTTCAGTGAGTCCCACTTCAGCACCAGGTCCCCGATTTTGAAAACTCGGGCGGTGGTGCCTTTTGCAAACCAGCCTTGGGTCGCTTCAGCGTGTTTAGTGAAGGCCTGGTATGCTTTTTCTCTTTCTTCTTCTAACTGCAGCAGCTGGCACAGTCTGGCGTCCACTGGATCCCCGCTGACTCTCTCTTCATCCAACATCCAGAGTGCGGGAATTTCTATGTGGGTTGGCAGGACTGCCTCCTTGCCATACACGAGCGCGTAGGGGGATGTCTTGATAGACTTCTTGTATGATATTCTATCCGCCCACAGCGCCCGATTCAGGAGTAGGTGCCAAGTCCTCTTGTTCTTCTCTACTGTCCTCTTGACAATTTTCAGTAGATTCTTGTTGGTGGACTCGGCCAGGCCGTTCCCCTGCGGGTAGTAGTTAGAAGACATCTTGTGATAGATGCCGTACTTGCTGGTGTACTCCGTGAGTACAGCGCCTGCGAACCCCGGACCGTTGTCCGTCACTATTGACTCTGGGACCCCGAAACGGGTGATGAGGCTCTCGAGGAACCCAATGACCGTTTCTTGGTCCGCATTCTTCGTGGGGATCGCCTCTGCCCACCTAGTGAAGTAATCGGTGGCGGTAAGAATAAACTTGTGCCCCAGCTGCAGAGTTAGGCGTAATGACCCCGATGAAGTCCAGACCCCATTGCTTGAAACGGAGTCTCGGCCTGAATTGGTTGGAGGGGCAGGGGTGCTTTTACGTTTCTGCCGGCAAATCTACGGCATTTATCACATTTTACACAGACCGCATGTGCGTTCGTGAAGAGAGTGGGCCAATAGTACCCAGCTACGATGATTTTCAAGGCCGTAGGCCTTCCAGAATGGTGTCCTCCAGGCATCCCGGAGTGAAATTCTCCAAGGACCCTGGGTTGGTCGGTTTTCTTGACGCACCGCAACAGGATGCCGTCAATGTTCTTGAAGTAAAGCCCCTCGGGGCGAAGAGTGTATCTCAAGGCATTTAGCCGAAACCTCCTTCTTTGTGAGGCATTGAAGTGATCTGGACATCTCCCGGTGCAGAAATACCTCACCAGGTCATCTGTCTAGTCACTTTCCTCTGATAAGGAGTTGGCTAGGTTGGTGGTTGTTGTCGGATCTTCCCACTTACGGGCGGATATCTCGGCTGCAGCGCTTCGGGCCAGCTCCTGGCACAAGGCTCGGCCTCTGATCAGCTTTGTTGGCCGTACCTCGATGTCGAACTCCTGGATTTTGGCAATCCATCCTGCTCTCTTGTGACCCGGCTCCCCTTGTATGATGAAGTTCCGGACGTCCGGGTGTATCACGAAGACAGTTGTCCGGCTCTGGGAGACGAAGTGCCTGAACTTTCGGAGAGACTTCATGACTGCGTGAACCTGCCGCTCAATAAAATTGTACTTTTCCTCGTGCGGCTGAATCACCTGGCTTAAGAACGCTATGGGGCGCTCTTCGCCATCGTCTCCCTTTTGAGTCAGGACTGCGGCGTAACTCTCGGGTTCTCCCACCGCGTACAGGATGAAGTCCTTGGAATAATCCGGGTTTATCAACACCGGAGCTTGTGCAATTCTGGCCTTGATCTCCTCGAAGGCCTGCCTCCTCTCGTCAGTCCACAGGAATTCGGCATTCTTTTTCAGCAGTTCGGCCATGGGTTTGATCACTTGTGCGAAGTCCGGTATGAACTTCCTTACGAAGTTGATCTGGCCGAAGAAGGACTGTAGCCCCTTCTTGTCGACTGGGGCGGGCAAGCGGAGGAGGGCTTCGGCTCTGTCAGGATCCACTGCAAGGCCTTTCTCGGAGATGACATGTCCCAACAGCTTACCTTCTCTTACCGCGAAGACTGATTTCTTCGGGTTAATGGAAATGCCGAATTCACGACATCTCTCAAATATCTACGCGAGGTGGGAAGCATGGTCCTCTCTTCCGTGAGAGAATACAGTCATGTCATCCAAGTAGATGACAATGATCTTGTTAAGCGACTCTCGGAAGGCCAGGTCCATGGCTCTTTGGAATGTGGCGCCAGCATTGGACAAGCCGAAGGGCATGCGCTGATAGGCGAACGTTCCCCATTTGGTGGTGAACGTTGTCTTATGCTGGTCCTCATATTTGACCCATATCTGGTTGTACCTAGAAAATCCGTCTAGGAGGGAGAATCTCTGCGCTCCGGCAACTATGTGGAGGATCTGATCGATTTGGGGAAGCGGGTAATGGTCCTTTAGTGAGGCCTGATTTAGATTTCTGAAATCTACGCAGAGACGAATGTCTCCGTTTTTCTTCCTCACGGGAACCAGATTCGCAACCCAGGATGAATGCTTGATGGGGTAGATTATCTTGGCTTCCAGCATTTTCAGGAGCTCGGCTTTCATCATGGCTTCAATCTTCGGGTTTACAGACCCTCGTTCTGCCGGAATGGTTTCGCACCATCTTCTAGCTCAATGGTATGTTGGATTATCTGTCTGTCATACCCCTTCAAGTCCTGGTAGCACCAGGCTACTATATCGGGGAACTCTCCGCACAATGATCTGATCTGTTCGAGTTCCTCTTCGGTGCAGTCCGTTCCGACCTTGATTGTCTTTCCAGGTTCAAGCTCCAGGTCGACGTACTGCTTGGGGTCTACTTTGATCCTGTGTGATATCGCTCTGTCATTCTGATCAAAGAGACTTTCTAGTGTAATCAGTCCTTTCGGGACATGATTATTCTTTAACTGTATCAACCCCTCATATTGCTCGTCATCAGGGTCTCTACCTTCGATTGTACATGCTTCGGTAACCAAAAAAGTGACGATCTCCTCGTCACAGTCAAACACCTGCCAGTGGGTGTCTTTATCAGGCACAGAAGGCCTGTAGATGGTACGAACCGGCTTCGGCTTTCGGACAGTGTCATCAGCCGGAACGTACCTGGCTCCAACGAGACGCGGAGAATGTCGGCGTGCTTGTTTTTCTCACGTGATATGGCTTTGACATTCAATGAGTCGAATGACTCCATCGGGTCCCAGACCCGATTACGGTACGCCTTGAGGTAGTGCTTCTTGGAGGCGCACTTGTTCGTAATCTGGTTGCACACCAGCTCTGAGTCGCCAAAGATCTGCAGATGCTTTATCCCCAATCTCTCCGCTTTTCTCAAACCCAAGCACAGGGCTTCGTACTCTGCCGCGTTGTTGGTACAGCTCCAAGCCAGCCTGTAGGTGTAGTCCTTCTGGATCCCGGTCGGGGAAACCAAGAGTACGCTTGCACCGGCGCCATTTTTGCATCGGGCGCCATCAAAGAAGAGCTGCCATAGCTTTTCTGGTGCAGGTCCTACTTCTTTCTTGGCTGACTGGTCAAGCCTCTCAGGCTGAATGACGGTGTAGCAGCCTTGCTCAGTCTCGATCATGGCGTTGAAATCCAGCAAGGAGAACTCATCCTCCACTTGCAACAGCTCAAGAGCTTGCTCTGTCATGTCTACCACCACCAGTTCTTCCTCTGTCAGCTGAACCATGCAGTCCTGCGACTCTTCTCCGGGTATCTTCTCCACTAGAAATGTGGAAGGCTTCTCGTTGTAGATCTTCAGTCTCCTTCCTTTGAAGGGCACTTCCATATGCGAGTAATCCAGAGACGAGATACCCACCCAGCTTCGCGATGAACTCCCTGGAGAGACACATGCCGAAGTAGGGTTCCAAGTCGACAACCACGACTTCTTGAATGACCACTATGTCAAGAGCTTTGTGCAACCGGATCGGGATATCTTTAATGACACCGACTGTCTTGACAGGGGTGCCGTCTAGTTGCAGCACACCTTGGCTGCTCCTTGTATATTCCATCCCGATTTCGTCGCAGACGGCTCTTGGCATAACAGTCGTGGAGGCACCAGAATCCACCATACAGTTGTGTACGATATACCCTTGCATCCGTAATGACAGATAGAAGGGAGGTGGTCTGTTCTTCCCAGTGGCGGAGACTGTCAGGGGTTGAACCAGAACAACAGGTTGTATCTGCTTGCCATATTTCATGCTCTTCAAAGACTCCTGCAACAGATCAACTTGCCCTGGGAGCAGAAGAGCGTCATACATGCTTATCCTTGCGGGAGTCCTCTTTAGCTCATCCACTATGCTGTAGCTTTGAAGTGCTAGCTCCCTCCGTTTCTTTCGCAGGCTCATACTTGGTCCGGTATTGCTGCGTGGCCTCGACTCTCTGTCTCTTTGTCAGAGACGGGTATCTCAGCTTCTCCTGAGCTTGTTCTTTGGTCTCAGCTGGAGGCTGAGCTGCGGGAGCTTTTGCTGCGGGAGGCTTGGCTGCAGGCAATTTTTCCTTGGCCGTGTGAGGCCACAGCCTCTTGTCAGGTGGCAGCCCAGCAGGTTGCGCCTTTTCTCTCCTGGCGTATACCTTCAATGGCTTTGCAGCAGCTTCAACAGGCTTTCTGTCTTCTTTGGCAGGGGGCAACGCCAGATCTTCCTCTGGGACGGCAAAGTTGCCTTCATCGTCCAGGATCATGTAAAGTTCTTCATCTTCTATGGCGCTGCCCGCCAGAGTCTGGAGGTAATGCTGGTGTAGTGTGCAATCTTCTTCTGAATGCGGGTCGTTGCACGTGGAGCACCAGTTAACCTGGTCAGAAGTGCCAGGTTGGTCCTCGATGGCAGCATTTCTTGCAGGGGGGCGCCTCTGAACTTGCCGTTCTGCGGCTTGATCCTTTGTCAGTGCCGGAGGAGGGTATGGCCTCCTTGGAACAGATTCCATCTGGGCCTGCTTCTTCTTCAGTATAGTCATGTCATTTGACATGGTATGATACCCAGAGGCCAGAGCCCGTACCTCTTGGAGGATTTTGTTCTGAATATCATTGTCTGGAGGCGGCAACTGAGTTGGCGGAGGTAATGCAGCCAATGGAGGAGGTGCGAGAATCTGCGCATGCTGGGGGGAGCTGGGAGTGTTGGATAATGCGGAGGAGGAGGCGGCGGGTTAGGATAATGAATTTGTGGCGAGCCGTAGGGATTTACGACCGGCGCCGGATTCCATTGCTGCTGGGGTTGCTGTCCTGAAGATGACGGCATCACACCAGAGGCCGATGGGTACTGGGATTGAGGAAAGTCAGGGTAAATGGGTGGTTGTACCCTATGCGGGAGTCTGCCTATGGAGATTATGTCCATTTCAGCTTGTTGGGCAGCTTCGTACAGGGCAGGGAATGAGTCGACTCGGGCTATCTTCAGCAGCAGGCAGATGTCTGAGTTGAAAGACCTCAGGTAGTAGTGCGCAGCCTGACCCGCTGAAGGTCGCAGTTCGCGAGGTACTCGTTTCCAAGACCTCGCAAACCGTATGTTGAAGTCCGACACCTCCTCTTGGGGGTGTCGCTGGATGCTTTGGAACTGATGCAACAAAGAAGAGGGATCAACAGACTCGTTGCATCCTTTTACGAGCCTGCCAGCCAGCTGGCGCCACCCCGTGATAGATCCCTCTGGCAGAGATCTCCACCAGTAGAGAAGCTTTCCCCTTAGGGAAAGGGCCAGTAGACGGGTCTTGACACTCTCGTCTGTAATGGAATGTAGCGCAGCCAGGGCCAGAATGTCCTGGATGTGTTCGTACGCCGTCTTGCCGTAGCCATCGTAGGTAGGGATGGACTTTAAGGCAGCGGGGGGCACAGCTTGCTGTCCGACTAGGGCCAAGGGCCCCGTGGAGTCTACCGCCGGGAAGAGATCATCATCATTCTGCTGAGCAGCCATTTCTTCTTCTCCTCCGGTAGTGTACTCGGTATCGGTACCGTCCGAGGATGTAGATTGCTCTTCAGCCTCGGCCTCTTCGATTTCGGTCTCAGGTTCTTCTATGCGAGCTTGGTGGTCAGCCAGCCTGACGCGCTCTCCTGGAGCGGCAATGTCGATTTCGTAAAGATCAGGCTGGTTTCCCGGATTCCTTGCTCTCCACCTTCTCGTTTGCATGAAGGCGTTCGGACCGGTCTTCACGGACTCAGAGAATATTCAGGTACTTGCAGAGTCGCCAGGTGTTCTGATTTTAACAGCAATGAAGCGAACACCAGTGCTTCGATTCTGTTTTGGGGTGGGAAACTTCCATGTCCCACCGGGCGTGCCAGAGAAACTGTTGGTTACGAATCTGCCATGAGGAAAGGATTTGGTTAAATGCGCCCCAGATTCGCCCACCAGATTGAAAGGCCGGAAGGAAGGAATGCCTTCCGTGCCAATCTCCGGAGAAGGCCGGCTTCCTATGGGTTTTTTAGTGTTTTAGCTGAGAGTACGGGAAAGAAATAAAAGTGCGAAAAGAGATTGAAATAGGATTGGTGTTGGGTGGGGGGGATGAGCAGCACGACAACGATCAATCACCACTACTAACAGCAATCCAAAACAGAACACACAATAGAAACTACCGCTGTCATATATCCTATGTATCCTCTATCTATGCATTCCAGGAATACTTAATCACCAAATACCGGAATCCAGAATTCAGAATAACAGTAAGCAATGAAATAAGAAACATGAGGCAAAAATGACAAGTACAGGCAGCATAAAAGAACAACAACAGCAAGATAGAGCCAAGTATGTGTCTTGTATTCAGAGGCAACCTGCCCTGATTATTTTTAAGGCCGTAGGCCTTCCTGAGAAATGCCCTCTCGACATTCCAGAGTGGAACTCGGCTAGGACTTTCTGTTTATCCGATTCTTTGACGCATCGCAATAGGATGCCGTCTATGTTTACATACTTCAAGGCATTAAGCCTGAACCTCCTTCTTTGTGAGGCATTGAGTCGATCCGGACACCTCCCTGTGCTGAAGTACCACATTATATCATCGGTCCAGTCGCTCTCCTCTGATAAGGAGTTGGCGAAATTACTTTCCATCACGGGATATTCCCACTGACAAGCAGACACTTCTGCGGCAGCACTTCTGGCTAGCTCTTAGCATAGGGCCCGACCTCGGATTAGCTTGGTGGGTCGCACATCTATGTCGAATTCTTGGATTTTGGTGATCCCTCTTGTGACCTAGTTCACCCTGAATGATAAAACTTCTGACATCGAGGTGTATCACAAAAACTGTAACCCGACTCTGAGATACAAAGTGCTTAAACTTCCTCAGGGATCTCATGACTGCATGCACTTGTCGCTCAATGAAATTGTATCTTTCCTTGTGTGGCTGGATTACTTGGCTCAAGAAGGCTATCGGAAGCTCCTCGTCGTCGTCTCCCTTTTGTGTCAGGACTGCAGCATAACTTTCAGGCTTGCCTACTGCATACAGGATGAAATCTTTTGAATAGTCTCGGTTTATCAGTACGGGTGCCTGAGCTATCCTTGCCTTGATCTCTTCAAAGGCCTGCTTCCTCTCTTCTGTCCAGAGGAATTCAGCATCCTTCTTCAGTAGTTCGGCCATGGGCTGTATGACTTGGGCGAAATCGGGCACGAACTTCCTTACGAAGTTAATCTGACCAAAGAAGGATTGCAGCTCTTTCTTATTGGTTGGGGCCGACAAACGGAGAAGAGCCTCCACTCTATCAGGATCAACTGCAAGGCCGTTTTTTGAAATTACATGGCCCTGTTGCCACATTTTGCACGGGGTGCCATGTTTTCGTTTTTTGTAAGTATGCTGCTCTCCCTTCCCTCCTCCTCCTTTCCCTTTCTCCACTATCCCCTTTCTCCCCTTCTGTCAGTTTCATTTCCCCTTTTTTCCCCTTGTACTTTCTTCGGTCAAATTCCCAAAACAGAGCAAAAGGTCCCTGAAAATTTCTAAGTCTAAGAGCGCAACCCGACTTCGCAGCGAAGTCGGGGTGCGCCCAAGTTCGAGCGCACTCGGGAATGCGAAGTGCGGAAGAGGACCGAAAAAGACTGAAATTTGGCTAAGTATAGGAGCGCAACCCGACTTCGCAGCGAAGTCGGGGTGCGCTCTCTTTCCTGTGCGCACCTGGGAAGCAACGGATCCCGAAAATCGGTTAAGTGCCAGAGCGCAACCCGACTTCGCAGCAAAGTCGGGCTGCGCCCTCATTCCTGTGCGCAGTCTGAACAACAAGCAAAACTGGCTAAGTGTGGAGTGCGCAACCCGACTTCGCAGCGAAGTCGGGCTGCGCCCTCTAACTCATGCGCACTTGGGCAGGATGTTTCAAGCAACCCAAGCAGCGAAGTCGGGCTGCGCCCTCTAACTCATGCGCACTTGGGCAGGATGTTTCAAGCAACCCAAAAACTGTCTAAGGCACAGAGGCCTCCCCAAATGCGCTGTTCCCCACTTGCGCTGTCTCATTGCGCTCTGATCCCGGGCGAAGTCGGACATAAAAGAGAGACTGCCTTTCAAGGCAGATGCGTCCCTCATCAGAATTTGACAAGTGTCCAGCCTCGGGATTCGAGCCGAAGATGTGACAGGAAAAGGATAGGCGTGGGCCAAATTATCTACCGTAGCTACCCTCATTTAAGCTGACTCAAAGTTCCATCTACCGCAGCTACCCGCATTCAAGTTGACTCAAAGTTTCATCAACTGCACTGCCACGTAGCTGCCGAGTTTTCGAGGTGGACCTTGCTTGCAAGTACGGTCCTCGTTCGTAGAAGTCAACATCAGCAGCTCTTTTGCCGCTTTTGTCAGCTATTGTCGGGTCTGGGATTCTGTGCCCAGAGTTGTAATCGGGGGGAAACTGCGCTATAAATAGCTGCACCACATCATTGTAAAGGGGTGGAAGGGGGATATCCTGCTAGGGAACCATTGTAGTTGTATGTTTGCTTTTGAATATAAGATACACTTGGCTCTATTGACTGTTCTAGTTCTTTATGCTGCCTTTACTTAGCATTTCTGCCTCATGTTGCTTATGTTATTGCTTACTGTTATTCTGCTATCTGGATATCGGTATTTGATGATTAAGTATTCCTGGAATGCATAGTTAGAGGATACATAGGATGAATAACATCAGTAGTTTCTGTAATGTATTATGTATTTAATTGCTGTTAATAGTGGTGATTGATAGTTGTCGTGCTGCTTATCCTCCCCACCCAACGCAAATCACATTTGTATTTCTTTCCGCATTTTTAATTTCTTTCCTGCACTCTGAGCTTAAAACCATCTAAGAAAACACATAGGAAGCCGGCCTACTCCGGAGATTGGCACGGAAGGCATTTCTTCCTTCCGGCATTTCAATCTGCTAGGCGAATCTAGGGCGCATTTCACTAAATCCTATCCTAGTGGCAGATTTGTAACCAACAGGCCCAACAGCTTCCCTTCCCTCACAGCGAAGACTGACTTTTTCGGGTTGATTGATATACCAAATTCTTGGCATCTTTCAAACACTTGCCGCAGGTGGGAGGTGTGCTCTTCTCTCTTGTGGGAAAACACGGTCATGTCATCCAACTAAATGACAATGATTTTATTTAACAACTCCTGAAATGCGAGGTCCATGGCCCTCTGGAATGTGGCCCCAGCGTTGGTTAAGCCGAATGGCATGCGCTGATAGGTGAACGTCCCCCATTTGGTGGTGAACGTCGTCTTGTGTTGGTCCTCGTCTTTCACCCATATTTGTTTGTAGCCAAAAAATCCGTCAAGGAGAGAGAACCGTTGGGCTCCTGCGACCACATGAAGAAATTGGTCTATCTGTGGGAGCGGGTAGTGGTCCTTAAGCGAAGCCTGGTTCAAATTTCGAAAATCCACACAGAGGCGGATGTCTGCGTTCTTCTTTCTCGCAGGAACCAGATTTGCGACCCAAGAAGAATGCTTGATAGGATATATGATCTTGGCTTCTAGCATCTTCAGAAGTTCCGCTTTCATCATAGCCTCGATCCTTGGGTTAACCGCGCTCTGCTCCTGCCTAAAGGGTTTCACACCTTCCTCCAGCTCTATGGTGTGCTGGATAATCTCTCTGTCGTACCCCTTCAAGTCCTGGTAGCACCAGGCGACAATGTCTGGGTACTGCTTGTACAGGGCCCGAGTCTGGTCTAGCTCCTCAGGAGTGCAGTCTGTGCCAACTTTAATCACTTTACCGGGTTCAAGCTCCAGGTCCATGTATTGTTTGGCATCTACCTTGATTCGGTGCGAGATGGCCCTGTCATTCTGGTCAAATAGGCTCTCCAAGGTAATCAGTCCTTTTGGGACATGATTATTTTTCAACTGTATTAACCCCTCATATTGCTCGTCATCAGGGTCTCTACCTTCGATTGTGCTAGCTTCGTGAATCAGAAAATTGACGATGTCTTTGTCGTAGTCGAACACCTGCCAGTGGGTGTCCTTATCAGGCACAGAAGGCCTGTAGATGGTACGAACCAGCTTCGGCTTATGGACAGTGTCATCATCTAGGACGTACCTGGCTCCAATGGACGCCAAGATGTCTGCATGTCTATTCATATCCCGGGGAATGGATTTGATATTCAAAGATTCAAATGATTCCAGAAGGTCCTAGACCCGATTACGTTAAGATAGTGCTTCTTTGCAGTGCACTTGTCTGTAATTTGCTTGCACACTAACTCGGAATCTCCAAAGATCTGCAGTTGCTTAATTCCCAGTCTCTCTGCCTTCTTCAACCCTAAACATAGGGCTTCATACTCAGCCGCATTATTGTTGCCACTCCACGCCAGCCTGTAGCAGTAATCCTTTTGCTCTCCCGATGGTGAGACTAGGACCCCTGCCCCTGCACCGTTCTTGCATCTGGCGCCGTCGAAGTACAATTTTCACAATTCATTCGGGGCAAGACCTATGTCTTCTTTTACTGTCTCCTTCGGCTTCTCGGGCTGAGTGATGGAGTAACAGCGTATGTCTGATTCGATCATGGCGTTGAAGTCTTGCAGGGAGAACTCATCCTCCGTTTGCAGTTGCTCTATGGCTTCCTCCACCAAGTTCACCTCTTTGTCAAATTCAGTGACCAAATGGACAGCATAATCTTGCAATCCCTCCCCTGGTATCTTTTCAACTAGGAAAGTTGAGGGTTTTCCATTGTAAATCTTGACTTTACTCCCTTTGAAGGGGATTTCCATGTGAGAGTAGTCCATTGAGAGATAACCACCCAGCTTGGCGGTAAATTCTCTAGAGAGGCACATGCCGAAGTAGGAATCTAGGTCAACAACCACGACTTCTTGAATGACCACAACTTCAGGTGCCTTGTGCAACCGGATAGGAATGTCTTTGATGACACCAACTGTCTTCACAGGAGTGCCATCTAGCTGCAAGACACCTTGACTACTTCTCGTGTACTCCATGCCGATTTCTTCATAGACTACCCTTGGCATGATAGTGGTTGATGCGTCGGAATCAATAATGCAGTTATGCACTATGTGTTCCTCCATCTGTAGCGACAAGTAAAATGGCGGTGATCTGTTTTTCCCCGTAATTGAAGTTGTCAGGGGTTGAGCTAGCACGGGCTGTGGTGGCTTTCCTCCTGTTGAGGTCTTCAGAGACTCATGTAACAAATCTACTTGTCCAGGGAGCTGCAGAGCATCGTACATGCTGATCTTCGTTAGGGTCTTCTTAAGCTCATCAACTATGTTGTAAGCTGAAGTACTGGTCACTTCCATTTCTTTTGCCGGCTCGTACTTGGTACGGTACTGCTGCGTGGCCTCGACCCTCTGTTGCTTTGTCAATGACGGGTACTTGAGCTTTTCTTGATCCTGCTCCTTGGTTTCCGCTGGAGGTTGAACCTCTGGGGCCTTTGTGAGTGGCACCTTCTCTTTCGTTGGTGGACGCAAAGGAGCTTTGTCAAGAACTTTCGCAGCAGGTGGCGCCTTTTCTTGCCTAGTATACACTTTCAAAGGCTGCATCTGGGCTGCCTCTACCGCTATTGGCTTCTTTCCGTCCTTGGTCAGGATAGAGACTGTAGAAAGGGATTTTACATATTCCCAATAGTTCCCTTTCCACGTAATAAATTACAGATCTGCAAGCATTGTAGTATAGTAATGATAATGCACAGAAAATCCTGCAACAGCATTAATAACAGCAGTAATGGCAGAAAATACAGCAATGACAGATAACAGTAAATACAACAGTTTATATTAATAATGGCATGTATGATACAGTATTACAGTTTCAGCCTTGTAGTACAGCCTGTAAACCCTAGGCTGATTATCTTCCATGGCTGCACACAACAATGGACTGCATCAATCCTCTTGCATTGCTCTCCTTACTGCCTGCACATCCTTCCTGGGTGAACAACCGTGCCTGAACCCTTCAATCCATGAACATCCCCTGAATGAATGAGGGGGGGGTTTATTTATACACCCACCAAGTAGTTATGTTTCCAACCACCTTGCAACTACCCTCAAATTACATTTCATGTGCATTTGATTTGCATTACATTTCATTTCCACTATATGACAAAATACCCTATGGCTTATAATTTAGCCGACATATTTGACTTAACATGACTTTTCATGACTTTATTATGACGTACAATATTAAATTGCACTTTACAATATTAAAATATATATATGCATGCGCATTTCGTCAAACACTTTGCGTGCATTTACAATATAACACATAATATCAAAATTGGTTAAGCAATTAAGGATATCTCAATATGCCTATCTACAGAGACCGGGTCTTCCTCGGAGACCGCAAAGTTACTCCCTTCTTCGCGAAGCATATTGACTTCTTCATCCGGCGGGATGCTGCCCTCAAGGGTTTGAATGTAATGTTGATGCAGCATACAGGTAGCCTCCCCATGAGGGTCATTGCACGTGGAACACCAGTGCACATTGTTTGGAGTGCTCGGTTGCGTGTTGTTGGGAGAATTTCTCGCAGGAGGCCTTTGGGCCACTTGGTCTCTCGTCAGTGCGGGAGGAGGATAGGACCTCCTCGGAACAAATTCTTGTTGGGCCTGCTTCTTCTTCATGACGGCCATATCATTGGACAACGTCCGGTAGCCAGAAGAAAGAGACCATACTTCTTGCAGAATCTTATTCTCTATATCCATATCTGGTTGTGCATGTTGGGCTGGCGGAGGCAACAATGCTAACGGGGGTGGCGCAGGCAACGCCGAGTACTGTGGGGAAGCGGAAAGTGCTGGATATTGAGGGGCAGGCGGGAGTTAAGGTGCCGGTGGATTAGGAAAATGCACTTGAGTAGGGTATTGAGACATGGATGGTGCAGGATTCCATGGTGGATGGGGATATGCATTGGATGAGGAAGGCGCCCCAGCGGACGCCGGTGGATATTGCGACTATGGGAAATCTGGGTAAATCGGTGGCTGCACCTTATGCGGAATTCTACCTATGGCAATCATGTCCAGCTCTGCTCTCTGGGCTGCCTCATACAACTCAGGAAAAGTATTTACACGAGCCAACTTGATGACCAAACATATGTTTGAGTTGAACGCCCAGACGTAGTAGTGAGCAGCTTGTCCTTCGGAAGGGTGTAACTCAAGGGGCACTCTTTTCCATGATCTCGCAAATCTCACGTTGAAATCTGAGATCTCCTCTTGTGGATGTCGTTGGATGGTGTGGAACTGGTGCAGCAGTGAGGATGGATCTGCAGACTCGTTGAAGCCTTTAACTAGCCGTCCGGCCAGTTGAGCCCATCCCGTGATAGTGTTCTTCGGCAAAGATCTATACTAGTACAAAAGCTTCCCTCGCAGAGAGAGCCAACAACCGAGTCTTGACACTTTCATTGGTGATGGCGTGGAGCGCAGCCAAGGCCAGGATATCTTGTATATGTTCATAGGTCGTCTTCCCAGTTCCATCATACATGGGAATAGCCTTCAATGCAGCAGGTGGAACAGCATCTTGACCAGCAAGGTTGAGGGGTCCAGTAGAGTCAACTGTCGGGAACAGCTCAGGAGCATTTGGCAGGGGATTTGCCATATTTGCGTCTTGATCGAGCTGATCAATATCGTGGTAATCTTTCGTGCTCTCGGAAGCTGTCTCCTCAGTCTCAGTTGTATGCTCAAAAGCTTTGTGTTGATGGGCTTGATAATCAATCAGCCTCGGGTGCTCTCCAGCAGCGTTGATGTCGAGCTCGTAAAACTCAGGATCTTGTCCCGCATTCCTAACTCTCCATCGTCTTGTATGCATGAAGGAGCTCTAGATATTGGACCAGTCTTGAAGACTCAAAGATTGTTCAGGTTCAGCAAAGTCGCCAGGTGTTCAGATTTGACAGCAATGAAGCGAACACCGATGCTTCGATTCTGTTTTGGGGTGAAACACTCAGGTCCCACCGGATGTGCCAGAGAAACTGTTGGTTACGAATCTTCCACTTAGGAAAGGATTTTAGTCTTTTGCGCCCTAGATTTGCCCAGTAGATTGAAAGGTCGGAAGGAAGGAATGCCTTCCGTGCCAATCTCCGGAGGAAGCCGACTTCCTATACTAATCTAGTTTGGGGGTTTAGATAACAGTGTTGGAAAGAGATAAATGTGCAGAAAGAAATGAAAATATCATTTGTTTCAGGTGGGGAAGAACAAGCAGCACGATTACAAATTTGCACCCAAACCAACAACAATCAAAACAAAGCATGTAACAGAAATTGCAGCTGTTATTCTATCCTATGTATCCTTCTGATTAGTATTCTAGATCCAAATAATCACCAATGCTCAAATCTAGAATTCAGAATTCAGACAGACAGAAATATAAATGGACATGAAGCAGAAATACTAGCAGAAGGCAGCATACAAGACAGAGACAAGAAGCAGAGCCAAGGATGCTTTGTATTAAATAGAAGGTGATCTGTCACAGCAGAGTTCTCTAGCAATATGTTCCCCCACTTTTTACAATGAATTAAACTGCCTTTTATAGCAGGAATTTCCCCTCAAAATACAATTATGCATGGACCCCAAGGACCGGCAAAAGCTGCAAAAAGTTGCCTGGATGAGACCCCTGTCGGCTGTACTTGTACTTGAGATATGGTCATTCTGAAAACTGTACATCCTCAGACAGGTTTGTTGGGCGGGAAAGCCAGGTTTAGTTGAATGTAGTAGTTTGTTCTTCAATTCTCATCTAACCTGTACCTTGGCAACACACAATCTGTCACTTCTTGACAGGCATGAATCTTGAAAGTTGTGCAGCTTGCTGACTGGATGGGGGGCGGCAGCGGTCACTGGAAAAAAGCAACGACGACGGGCGGCGCTCAATTCATGCCTTAGTCAAATTTCAGACTTCTGCTCGCTGTCGCTGAAAAATGATAGCGACACCCGGCGTCGCCCGAAATCGGGGCGACAACGGGAGGCGCAGGCAATTTGGAGCGATGACGGGAGGCTCCAGACTTAGACAATTTTTCATCACTTTTCTCTTTCGCCGACGGTCGCTCAAAAAATGGCGTGACGACGGGCGGCGCGCCCTTTCAAACACTTAGACGAAATTTTGCATTTTTCAAATCTGCCGGGTTTCGCTTGATAAGGGGGTGCGACGACGGGCGGCGCTCCAAAATGGAGCGACGCGGGGAGTCGCTCCCTTTACAAAACTTAGTCAAAATCTGCATTACACCTTCAGCTGACTTTCGCTCAAAAAACGAGCGCCGGCGGGCATCGCTCCAAAAAGGGAGCGACAACGGGAGGGCTCAAACTTAGCCAATTTTTTGCATTTTTTCAAAATGAAACATTTGAGGGGAAAGAATGAAAACAGAAAAATGAATGATACCAAACATGGAACTTCATGAGGAAAACTGAAAGAGAGCAAAGAGGGAGACAGCAGCAATTTCTTTAAATTTTTCAAAAATTTTACCCCTTTACAAAATGTGACAACAGTCCCTAAAGTGAAAAAGCCTATCAAAGACATGGCTCCCGACGACTATGAGCACCACCGCAGCAACAAGAGCCTGGACGACGTCGTCGTGGAGAACGAGATAGGAGGGATCCATCTGAGGGCTGACACGTTGTTTGTAAAGCACCAGGAGATGAAACAACACCTCTACCAGGTGAGGACGAAAAGGCGCAGCTGGAGGAGGATTTGGCAAAATTGCGAGCACAGCTGGAAAGCGCCCAAGAAGAATCCGAGAAACTGAAGGAACGAATAGCAGCCCTAGAGAAGGAAGTGACAGATTAGAAGGAAGCTGCGGAACAATGGGCCAAGGAAAAGGAAGGAGCTCAGGCACAGGTTGTAGAATTACAAGGGCAGCTCCAGGAAACTCAGAGGCAGCTAGAGGAGAAAGCGTCACTGGCCACTGCCTTTTAAAAGGACAAAGTTAAAGATATGAGAACTAGTCTGCTGAAGGGTTTCAAGACCCAAGTTTCCAGAGTGCACTCAGTTCTTGCCTTCATCTCCAGGGTGCAAGAAGTATATGCCCAGGAAAAGCCTGCGGTAGAGGAGGCCGAGCGCCAAGCTCAGCAGTGGCTCGACTTGGCGGTTAAAATTGAAAAATGCGAACGCCAAGGCCTCCGATTTCCCCCCATGTCACAGATCGCCTTATACTGGGCTGCTTCAAGGGCAACCTTGCATTTATATTTGGAAAAAACAAGAAGAATCAGGAAGGCCAGGAAGATGCTGGACGCATTGGAGAAGGAAAAGAGCATTTGCCTGATTCCCTTCCAAAGCCTTGATTCACTCGGGTTTCCAACCTTCCTTAAATATGGAGACTGTTTGCCCAGGGAAGAGTTGATGCCTAACTGGGAGGCCTTCGAGGTGGACACATCGGAGATAGAAAACAGGGCGGATCCAGTTCTGGAGGAGCAGGTTACACAGTTGGTGTCTAGATTCTGCAAAATCAGCACCTGCCTCCATGAATTGGGAGAAAGATTCAACATGATCGACATGCTCCAGGTTGAGGCGTTCAAACTTATGCTGAAAGATATCAACGACCTGGAACCTGTTGTCACATTTTGCACGGGGTGCAATGTCTTCAATATTGTTTTGTAACAGTGTTGCTCTTCTTTTCCTCCTTCCGTTTTTCTCCCTTCTCTCCCTTTCCTTTTCTTTCCCATTCTCTTTCTCTCCCCCCCTTTTTTTCCTTGGAGTTCCCCAGTTGATTTTCCAGCTTTCCAGCAGGTCTATCTGAAATTGGCTAAGTCTTGGTGCGAAGTTCGCACTTCGCCCAGTTTTGGTGCGAAGTGCGTACTTCGCCCGATTTTGGTGCGAAGTGCGTACTTCGCCCAGTTTTGGTGCGAAGTCCGACTCCGCCCCACTTTCAGGCGCACCTTGCACCGGCGGATCGCGAGTCAATGCAGAAAAAGGGCAAAATGTCGGAGCGAGTCCATATGGCGGCAGACACCAGTGTTAGCCTGTGCGCAGTTTGACTTCTCAATAGAGCCAGAATGCGCCCTTGACAGGTGTACAGTAGGGGAACAAACCCGGAATTTGACCAAGGCTTGAAGGCCCTCCCCGACTGCACTGATTTCTGCACGCATCCCAAGGAGCCCCGATCCCAAGAAAAGATGGATAGACTGCCCTCTAAGGCAGGCATGTGTCACAGCATAACCCATCATCAGACAAGTGTCCGACTCGGGATTTGAACCAAGACTGCCGACCAAAAGGGATAAGCATGGGCTGCTTGCACCGCCTGCGTTAATAGCCTCATTCAAAGCTGATCTGAGGTTTCACCTGCTCCAGCTACTAGCAAGCCTGCCGACTTGAAGATTTACCCAGCACTCCGCCACGTAGCTGTCCAGCTTCCAGGAAGACCATGCTGCGGGTACAGCCCAGTCCGACAAAAGGTCAGCATTTGCAGCTCTTTCGCCGCTTCTGTCAGCTCATGTTTGATCGGGACTCCGTGCCCATTAATGTAACGGGTGGGACTCGGGCTATAAAAGCCCATCTGAAATTCATTGTAAAGGGTGGAAGGGGAATGTTTGTTAGGGAACTACTGTGCTTACTGTAACCGTGCTTCCGCTTATGAATACAATCTGTATGCCTGGTTCTGTTCTACTGTCTTTATTCTTTTATGCTTGTCTTTCATTATATGCCTTAGGCCCACTCGTGTCGTCGCTCGTTAATTCACTTTGGCATTTGGCGATCAGGTTCCTCTAGCATTGCTTGCTTAAAGCACCTTCTGTACTTCATTATTTAAAGCATTCATTATAAATTTGGTAGCAGTTCCATCAGTTATGTGTGACGTTGCTGGCTCGTATCTGGTGATTGATGCGATCCCTCGTCGTTAGTTCCTTGTAGGGAATGTTTGCTAGGGAGCCATTGAAGCCGTGCGGTTAAACTCTCTACCTAACACATATACCTGGCTCTGACATCTCTAGGTTTACTTTCTACCCTTGTCAGTGTACGTATCTGGTGATTGATACGATCCCCTGTCGTTAGTTCCTTGTAGGGAATGTTTGCTAGGGAGCTATTGAAGTTGTGCATACGCTGCTGGTGTATCGGAAGTACGCCTAGGTTTTGCAGTTCCTTGTCATGCTCTGTGTTTGTATGCAGTAAGTAGCGGTGATTGGTGTGTTCCCGTACTGTTAGTTCCCCCCCACCAACCTTTGGACATATTTGTATCTCTTTCTGTACATTTGTCTCTTTCCGTTCCTTTATTTCTTTCCTGTTCCCTTTTAGCTTAAATCAAGCCCCCCAAAAGGAGCCGGCCTTCTCCGGAGATTGGCTCGGAAGGCATCTCTTCCTTCCGGCATTTCATCTTCGGTGGGCGAATGCGGGCGCATTAACCAAAAATCCTTTCCTCATGGCAGATTCGTAACTAACGGTTTCTCAGCACGCCGGTGGGACGCTTGTCCCACGTTTTAAAGAAAGAGTACCCGTCCAGTTTCCACCTAGCGCAACAGTTCTTCTGACCCGCTCGGCGGAACACGGGTCCCACATCTGACGAGAGATTTTCCGATCAGTCTCCACCTGGCGCTGACAGTTCCTGAGCTCTTGGTGAGACAAGGAAGTTTCTCACCCCCGACAGAATTGAAGCACCGGTGTTCGCTTCATTGTTGTTCCAAATCTGAACACCTGGCGACTCTGCACGAACAAATCCTCTGAGTCTAGAAGACCGGTCCGGTCACCTTCATGCACACTAGAAGGTGGCGAACAAGAAATCCGAGAAGCCTGCCTGAGTTCTACGAACTAGACATCCACGCTCGAGGCAAGATACCCAGGCTGGCTGATCCGCGAGCTCGTTTCGACGAAGCCGAGGCTGAGATCCAAGAAGAGGCCGAAGCTGAGGTCGGAAGAGCCGAGTACGAAGTGGAAGAGGCCGAGGAAGAGGAAAATCCTGTATCCTCGGAAAGTACCGATACCGAGTACACAACCGACGGCGGAGAAGAAGAAGAAATGGCTGATCAACAGCCGAATGACGATGATCTCTTCCCGGCGGTGGACTCTACAGGGCCTTTGGCCCTGATCGGTCAGCAAGCTGTGCCCCCTGTTGCTTTAAAGTCTATTCCCACATACGACGGCTACGGTAAGACGGCGTACGAGCACATCCGGGACATCCTTGCCCCGGCCGCACTGCATACCATCACCGATGAAAGTGTGAAGACCCGTCTGCTGGCCCTTTCCCCGAGGGGAAAGCTTCTCTACTGGTGGAGATCGCTGCCAGAGGGATCCATCACTGGGTGGCCCCAGCTTGCCGGGAGGCTCGTAAAAGGATGCAACGAGTCTGCTGATCCTACCTCTCTCTCGCATCAGTTCCAAGCAATCCAGAGGCATCCTCAAGAGGAGGTGTCCGATTTTAACATTAGGTTTGCGAGATCTTGGAAACGGGTACCTCGCGAACTTCGGCCTTCAACCGGCATGGCTGCTCACTACTATTTGAGGTCTTTCAACTCAGACATATGCCTGCTGCTGAAGATCGCCCGAATTGACGAGTTCCCCGCACTGTACGAAGCTGCCCGACAGGCTGAAGGCGACATTATCTCCATCGGCGAGGCTTCCGTCCGAGTGCGAGGAGCCGATTCATCCCGACTTTCCAAGATCGCAGTATCCTTACGCCCCGGTGGTGTGCCGTCTACTTCGGGCAGCGGCCCCGGCCCGCAATGGAATCCGGCGCCGGTCGTAACTCAATACGGCCCGCCTCAGTTGCATTACCCTCATCCGCCTCCTCCCGCTCCGCATTTTCCAACGCTTCCTGCTCCCCCGCAGTATACGTCTTATTCTAACCCTCCTCCATTGGCCGCTTTGCCTCCACCGGCACAGTTGCCGCCTCCCGACTGACCAGCATCCAGAACACGATTCTACAAGAAGTGCGGGCTTTGGCCTCCGGATATCATGCCATGTCCAATGACATGACAGCTATGAAAAAGAAGCAGGCCCAAATGGACTTTGCTCCTAGAAGGCCGTATGCGCCACCGGCGCTGACAAAAGATAAAGCCCCAGAAAACCAACCGCAAAGGCGTCCGCCTCCGAGAAATGCTGCTATAGATGACCCACCTGGTCCTCCTGACCAGGTCAACTGGTGCACTACGTGCAATGACCCGCATTCGGAGGAAGACTGCACTTTGCACCGAGCACTACATCCGGACCTTGGCCGGCAGCACTATAGAAGATGATGAGCTGCATACATGATCTTGGACGGCGAGGCCAATTTTGCCCTGCCAGAAGAGAACCCGGTGACGCCCGCCAAGGAAGAAAAGAAAGGCTGCAGACGCGGCTAAACCTTTGCGGTATATGCGAGAAGAGAAAAACCGCAGCCCAATGGGCTGCCACCGTACTAGCGGGTGTGGCCTTACACGGCCCAGGAGAAGGCATCCAAAGATAAAGCTCCCGCTAAACCTTCTCTAGCAAAGGCCGCTGCTGTTCCGGCTAAGCCTCCAGACAAAGGCCCCAACTCCCGCTAAGCTTCTGTACTTCAGCCCCCGACCGAAACCAAAGAACAAGCCCGGGAGAAGCTGAAGTACCCGTCTCGACCAAGAGACGGCGAGTTGAGGCCACCCAACGATGACCGGACCAAGTATGAACCGGCTAAACCAGCGAGAAGGAGCTAGTACCTCGGGCTACGGCATTGTAGACGAGTTAAAGAAGACTCTGCGCGAATCAGCATGTACGATGCCCTTGCGCTTCCGAGGCGAGTGGATCTGCTGCAAGAATCCCTGAAGAACATGAAGAACGGCAAGCGAGATGCGACTGCTGTCTCCGGTTCAACCTTTGACAGTCTCCTGCCACTTGGGAAGAACAGGACCGCCACCCTTTTATCTCGTCTTTGCGGATGCAAGGGCACATAGTTCACAAGCGCATGGTGGATTCTGGTGCTTCCTCGATTGTGATGCCGAAGGCCGTCTGCGATGAGATCGGGATGGAATACACACGGAGCAGCCAAGGTGTGCTGCAATTAGACGGCACCCCTGTCAAGACAGATGGTGTCATAAAGGACATCCCTCTCCGGCTGCACAAAGCTCTCGACATTGTGGTCATCCAAGAGGTCGTGATTGTTGACCTGGAGCCTTACTTCGGCATGTGTCTCTCTCGGGAGTTCACTGCGAAGTTGGGCGAGTACTGTCTCTAGACTACTCGCACATGGAAGTGCCCTTCAAAGGAAGGAGACTGAAAATTTTCAATGAGAAGCCTTCCCCTTTTCTAGTAGACAAGATACCCGGCGGAGAGATGGGCTGCATGGTCCAGTTGTCAGAAGAAGAACTGGTGATAGTAGAACTGACCGAGCAAGCTCTCGAAGTGCTACAGCTAGAAGACGAGTTCTCGTTGCGGGATTTTAATGCCGTAATCGGGACGAGACAGGGCTGTTATTCCATTAAGCGGCCCGAGGAGCTTGACGTGTCCGTTGCGAAGGAAGTAGGACCTGCACCCGAAGAGGCTGTGGAAGCTTTTCTTTGACGGCGCCCGTTGCAAGAATGGCGCCGGTGCAAGGGTCCTCCTGGTTTCTCCAACCGGAGTCCGGAGGGACTATGCCTACGGGCTGGCTCGGAGCTGTACTAACAATTCGGCGGAATACGAAGCCCTGTGCTTGGGTCTGCGAAAGGCGGAAAGGCTAGGAATCAAGCATCTCCAAATTTTCGGAGATTCGAGTTAGTGTGTCATCAAGTTACGAATAAATGCGCGTCTAAGCATCACTATCTTAGAGCGTACCGCAATCGGGTCCGGGACTGATGGAATCGTTTGACTCATTGAACGTTAAGGCAATATCGCGTGAGAGAAACAAGCACGCGGATATTCACGCGTCCGTTGGAGCCAGTACGTTCCGGTGAAGACGTCGTCCGAAACCGAAGCCGGTCCGCACCATTTACGGGCCTTACGTGCACGATAGGGATACCTTCGGCGGGTATTCAGTTGTGACGAGGAGATCGTCACATTCTCGGTTAACGAAGTGTGTGTAATCGAAGGTAGAGACCTTGATGACGAGCAATATGAGGGGTTGATACGATTCTGAGAATAATCACGTCCCAAAAGGACCGATTACATTAGAAAGTCTCTGTGATCGAAATGACAGAGCAATATCCCACAGGATCAAAGTAGACCCGAGGTAGTATGCTGACCTGGAACTCGAACCGGGTAAAACCATCAAGGTCAGAGCAGACTGCACGTCGGAGGAGCTGGTGCAGATTAGATCACTGTGCCGGGAGTTCCTCGACATCGTGGCTCGGTGCTACGAGGATTTGAGGGGTATGACAGATCTGTCATCCAGCATACCATCGAGCTAGAGGATGGCGCCAAGCCGTTCCGACAAAAGCAAAGGGCCGTAAATCCAAAGGTTGAGGCTATGATGAAGACCGAGCTCTTGAAGATGCTGGAGGCCAAGATCATCTACCCCATCAAACATTCATCCTAGGTCGCGAATCTGGTGCCCGTGAGGAAAAAGAATGGCGACATATGTCTCTGTGTCGACTTCAGAAACCTAAATCGAGGCTTCCCTCAGGGACCACTATCCGCTTCCCCAAATTGACCAAATTTTGCATATCGTTCTTTGGAGCCCGGAGATTTTCACTTTTAGATGGATTTTCCGGCTACAACCCGATTTGGGTCAAAGACGAAGACCAGCATAAGACGGCGTTTACCACGAAGTGGGGGACGTTCGCCTATCAGCGCATGCCGTTTGGCTTATCCAATGCTGGTGCCACGTTCCAAAGGGCCATGGACCTGGCCTTCCGAGAGCTGCTCAACAAGATTATTGTCATCTATCTTGATGACATGACTGTTTTCTCTCACCGACGAGAAGATCATGTTTCGCAACTGCGGCAGATATTTGAAAGTTGTCGAGAATTCGGCATCTCTATAAACCCGAAGAAGTCTGTCTTCGCGGTAAAGGAAGGAAAGCTGCTTGGGACATGTCATCTCCGAGGAAGGCCTCGCCATTGACCACTGACGGAGCGGAAGCCCTCGTTCGCTCTGACCCCATTGCTTGATAAAAAGGGCTGCAGTCCTTCTCGGTCGGATTAACTTCGTGCGGAAGTTCATTCCGGACTTCGCACGAGTGATCAAGCCTATGGCCGAAGCTGTTGAAGAAAGATACACCTTATGAATGGACTGATGAGAGAGAACAAGCTTTCGAGGAAATCAAGGCTCGGATTGCGCAAGCTCCGGTGTTGACAAACCCGGACTACTCCAAGGACTTCATCCTGTATGCAGTGGGAGAACCCGAAAGTTACTGCTGCAGTCCGACTCGGAAGGGAGACGACGGTGAGGAGCGCCCCATTGCGTTCCTAAGTCAAGTGATTATGCCGCACGAAGAGAAGTACAATTTTATAGAGCGGCAGGTCCATGCGGTCATGAAGTCCCTTCGAAAGTTCAGGCACTTTGTCTCCCAGAGTAAGACCACTGTCTTTGTGATTCACCCCGATGTTCGCAGTTTCATCTTGCAAGGGGAGCCGGGTCACAAGAGAGCGGGATGGATTGCCAAGATCCAGGAGTTTGACATCGAAGTACGGCCCACCAAGCTTATCAGAGGCCGAGCCTTGTGTCAGGAATTGGCCCGAAGCGCTGTAGCCGGCATCTCCGCCTGTAAGTGGGAGGACACGGCGACACGCGTCTACCTAGCCAACTCCTTATCGGAGGGGAGTGATTGGACGGATGAGTCGGTGAGATACTTCTACACCGGAAGATGTCCCGATCACCTGAACGCCTCACAACGAAGGAGATTTCGGTTAGGTGCATTAAGGTACACTCTTCGCCCCGAGGGGCTTTACTTCAAAAATATTGACGACATCCCGTTGCGGTGCGTCATAAAATCTGACCAGCCTAGGATCCTCGGAGATTTTCATTCCGGGATGCCTGGGGGTCACCATTCTTCAAGGCCAACGGCCTTAAAAATAATAAGGGCTGGATACTATTGGCCCACTCTGTTCGCAGACGCGTATGCGGTCTGCACCAAATGTGATCAATGCCAGAGGTATGCTGGCCGAAACAGAAAAGCACCCCTGCCCCTTCAACCGATTCAAGCCGAAGCTCCGTTCCAGCAATGGGGTCTAGACTTCATTGGGGTGATTTCTCCTAACTCCTCCGCCGGCCACAAGTTTATTCTCACGACTATCGACTATTTCACACGGTGGACGGAGGCGATCCCAACCAAGAACGCCGACCAAGAAACGGTCATCAGGTTCATTGAGAGCCTGATTACCCGCCTCGGGGTTCCAGAGTCGATTGTGACAGACAACGGTCCGGGATTTGTAGGCGCTGTACTCACGGAGTACACCAGCGGCCTTGGCATCTATCACAAGATGTCTTCTAATTACTACCCGCAGGGGAATGGCCTTGCCGAGTCTACTAACAAGAACCTCCCGAAAATTCTTCGGAGGACCATTGAAAAGAATAAGCGGACTTGGCACTTGCTCCTGAACCGGGCGCTATGGGCGGACAGAGTTGCGTTCAAGAAATCCCTCAGGACGTCCCCCTATGCGCTCGTCTATGGCAAGCAAGTTGTTATGCCATCACACATTGAAATCCCCGCCCTGTGGATGATTGACGAAGACAGGAGCAGCAGAGACCCGGTAGACGACGAGGTTGTGCCAACTCTGCGAGTTGGAAGAAGACAGAGAAAGTGCATACCGGGCCTTCGCCGATCACATTGCAGCCACTAAAGGCTGGTTTGCCAAAGGCACCATCGCCGAGTTTTCGAAGTCGGGGACACAGTGCTGAAGTGGGACTCATACAAGGCAAAACCGGGTAATCACGGAAAATTTGACGCTCTCTGGGAGGGCCCTTATCAGATTGCCCGGGTGAATCAGTTCAATGCCTACATACTTTCGGATATGGAGGGTCGGCTCCTCCCCATCCCCGTCAACGGGTTCCACTTGAAGCTTTATCGTTGTTGAAGGCGCCGAGTGGCCCTTCCCTGTAAAAATTTTGCCTTGTGTTTTTATTTTTCCCCGCATGTATAGTTTCCGGTTTTAGCATTTAGTTTATTTTTCCTTCTTTGAGCTTAAATGCGGCATGGGAGAGAAAGACAGACTTCGCAGCGAAGTCTGTCGTTGCCCGCGAGGAGGGGCGAAGTTCGGCTATGCGAGAGAAAGAAAGAAAAAAGAGCAAAAAATCGACTAAGTGTTGACCGAAGTCCGACTTCGCAGCGAAGCTGACTTGACCAGCCAAATTGCGAAGTTTGTCCGAGAAAAGCTGAAGCAGACTAAAATCCGCACTGCGCAACCCTTCGTGCGAAGTACGCACTGCGCGCAAAGTTTGTGCGAAGTGCGAACTTCGCACCGAAGTCCGACTTCGGCCAAGCGCCCGTGCGAAGTGCGCGCTGCGCTCAACGCTTGGGCGAAGTGCGAACTTCGCGCGAAGTTCGCACTTCGCATCAAGCTTCGGCCGAAGTCCGAACAAAGCGGCCAGCGCCCGTGCGAAGTCCATCTAAAGATCAAAGGCGGCAAAGACCCAGATCGCGCCCAAACCTTGGGCGCAGCTAAAAAGAGTAGGTAGAACGGTTCAAGCACGCGCTTCGCTCGAAGTTCGAGCGAAGTCCGACTCGCCCGGCGAGGTCGGGCCGTGCCCAACTTCGGGCGAAGCCCGGCTGCGCCTAGTTTTCCGGGCCAGTATTGGGACGCGGTTTAAAGAATAATAAAAAAAAAAAAAAATTCAAAAACCCCAAGCTGGGCCCAAGGCGCGTTTGCACTTGTTTTAATGTGGGTTTCCGCACCGAAGGTTTTGTCTTGATCAGTGTGCCCAAGTGGTGGCAGCAACGTCAGCCATGGTGCAGTCCCCAACGCTCGAGTTAATGATTGCGCGTTTTTCAAGCGAAACGCAACTAAAAAAGCAAGGCACGGCTGCCGGGGTGCGTCTTTTCCTAAACGTTCTCCTGCGCGGCCACCAAGGGTTTTAACTCAGCCGACCTACCCCTCCTGCGTTGCATTAATGGCGCTGTTTTTATCTAGAAAAGGGGGTCAAAATCATGCCAACATTCCAGTTGCGAGAGATTATTCCTCGGACGGTGCTAATTATTCCTCTGATAGCAAAATTTGTTGCAGACGACTCGAACTTGTCATTATTGTCGACTCGGAGAGATGGACAAGGGAAAAATGCCGTGTCAACGCAGTCCCGGCGGAAGTAGCGAACCGGGGGATTTGCCGCGGCCGGGGAGTTTTCAAAGGCGATCCTCCGCCAGAGAAAAGTCAAAGGCCCGGACGAAGAAGGTACAGCGTGGGCAATCCCCACCACCTCCGGTGAATTACCTGGCAGGATATGTGGACGGCTCGTTTTCCATGAGCCTAACTCAGGTGAGAGCGAATGTGGAGAGCTGGGCTGACAAAGTTTCGCCCTCCCATCATTTTGGAGCGGCGTACAAATCAAATCTCTTCAGATTCATGTGCCCTCATGTCCACCAGTGCCCGGAGCTGATAGATTTAATTGTTAGACATTATAAACCAGCTTCCCGGCAAATCTGCAGTTCCGTTGGCAAACCCTTGTTCGCACTGCGCAGGGAGACTGTGCAGCCAGCTTTCGCCCCAGGGCTGGAGTATGACTCCGGCACCATCCTCAAAAAAATCAGTTTGGGCGAACAAGCGGGACGTTTCACGCACACCAAGCGAATGAGGGATTTCCTCAATTCAGAGCTGAGCGCCCCGCTTCCAGCCGGACAATGGCCGACCGGCCCCATGCCTTTGGTAAAATTTCAGAGCAAGTATCTATATACCATCTTGGCATGGATCCTCGGCTGCGACTCCGATGAGTGGTGCACCCGTACCAGTGGCGCGCGAGAATGCCTCTGTGTGGAGAATCTTACGAACCGGCGGCGCGGCGGAGCGGAAACGCCCCATCTCTTTCGGTCGGGCAGGCGGTCGGCTTACGCCATTCATTCCAATCTGCTGAAGATCCAGAAGCGCCAGTCAACCAATTTTCGTTTCAGTTCCATTCTGGTCTGGCTTTGTTTGTACCATCTGCACCCCCAAATGCCGATCCCGAACACGAAGAAGGTTAACGAGAAGGGAGAACCCCAGCCCGTCTATCACTGGACGGATGACTTATACCGGAAAGGGTCCTACTACAAGTTCAACTTCAACTTTCCGGGATTCGTCATGTCAGTCTTCACCGAAAGAGAAATCCCCCATCCCCGAGAGAAATGACGAGTGCTTTGATAAATCGGAAGCTCGGGGACGTTTCGAGCGACGCGAGGGGATTGTGATCAGAATCTCTGATTCAAGGGCAAACCGTATTTGCTGCCCTATTGGTGCTCAGAGCATCTGTTCGGGATGGAGGTTGCCCGACAGATGGACTATGTGGAAGAAGAGTTTGGCCTAGGGAAGAAAAGAGGACAGATTTTTCAATACCCTCTTTCCTGGGCCAACGTTGAGATTATTGAGGTAGGACAACATGTCTACCTAGAGCAAGCGCTGTCCCGGATTGGCTCTGGTTTTGCTGCCGCAGTGACTGGAAGTATGACCCTCATGGGATAAGGGGAAAGTTTGCACATTTGTGCCCCGGGACATAACCGAAGATAGATGCGACGTGGTCCATGTGGACCTTGGCTGGGAGATTGAATTAATGGAAGCTTCTCCCCCTTGGCGAGGATTTCTCTTGCGAGGAGGTGACATATGACCCCAAGAGAAACCCGGACCATCACTTCTCATCTCCGGGGTTCAAAAAATTTATGTCCAAGATTGCAGGCCTTAAGCTGGTCTAAAGAGAAGATTATTGAATCTTTGGAAAATGAGATGCCGCACGCAGCACGATAAATCCACAAGGAGAAACCTGGCCGTAGATGACGACTTCTCGGTTCTCTATGACCAGCATCATGACAGCTGGCGGCCGTTCGCATATCAAGGTTACGTTCCCCGAGGCCCCTTTGAGGATTATAAAAGTGGGTCTCCTCCCAAACAATTGTACACTTCGGCAACTGCCAGCGCCGGCCCAGCAAGTACCCAGGCCGATCCGATGCTGTTCGTGGCTCCTAAGGCGGCGCCTGAAAAGGCGAAAAAGTTAGTCAAGGCAGCGCCGAGGCACTTCCTCGAGGCAAGAAAAGCGCCGGCGCCGCCGGAAACGGACCGGTCGCGGCGGACCTTCACGCAAGTCAAACCCCGGTACAAGTTTACCGTGGGAACATCGGTGCCTGCTGCACCTGCTTCGTCTCCTTCCCCTGATCCGATAGTTGTTCCGAGAGAGAAGAAGCGGAGGAGAGTTGAGAAAATCGGGCGACCTGCACGATAGTGCAGCGACCGGTCGCAGAGCCGCGGCCGCGTCCTGCCGCCGCGAGAGGCAATTCCTTTGGGCGAGTCCCAAGCCGGCCCGCCGAGACAAGAAGCGAAGACATTCACCCGGCATCGGCTCAAGCGGAGCCCGCAGGTACGTTTGCTGTCCCTGTCTCTCTAGTCTCACCCGGTTCTACTTCCACTCAGTCCCCCGCTCAATCTGGGCGAGCCATGACCACATCCTCCTCCCCGTCTCCGCGTCCTTCTAGCGGCCCCCGCTCTTTCGACCAGTTTGCTCAGAACCCTAACGTCTCTCTTTCTTTGAGCACAACTCCAAACCCTTCGCCCGAGGTTAGTGCTGAGGCTGTCCGTTCACCATCACATCCTCCGCCTCAGCCGCTTCAAACCCTCACAGTGTCAGCCTCTCCCATTTCCATTTCCCGGTCGCCCCCACAAGCGACCGATTCTTCCAAGGTCTGTCCGGTTCCTCCTGATCCCATCCCCGCAGGAGAGACGTCTCAGCAGATCCCTAGGCTGGGGAACCAGATTTTATGGACGACCTCCAGAACTCAGATGACTTGCCCATGGCAACAAGAGCCGTAGAGTATTCTGTCTCTTTCCGCCAAGACACGAAGCGGAGGAGACATGAAGAGATAGCCGCCCCGGCAAAACGCGCAAAGTATGATTTCGGAAGGAGAGTGATTACAACGGAGAAAATAATCCCAATAGTGAAGAAGCCTCTCCGAGAAATGACTAAGGCGGACTACGTGCTCCAGACAAAGGAGAAAAGCTTTGACGACATTGATAAACAATATGAGATTCAGACGATCATGCGCAAAGCTGACAATCTCTTTGTCAAGAGTCTGGAGGAGCAGGAAGAACTTTTCGCGTTGCGGGACAAAGTAAGGCAACTTGAAGAGGACCTATCTAGGTCCATCGAGCAGTGGAAGCGGCGCGTCGAGAAGCAGAGATGAATTCAAAGCCCGGCTAGCCGCTTCTCGACAACGAGCCGCAACCGAAAGAAAGCGGCCTCGGAGCAGATTTCTCAGCTCCGGGAGTCTTTGAAGCGAGGCACGATCGCAGCTTGCGGAAAAAACATCTCAAGCGGCTGTCTTTTCAAAGACAAAAGTTAAGGAAATGAGGGCTGGTTTGCTGAGGGAATGCAAGCCCCATACCTTTAAGGCAATGGCGGTCCTGGACTTCGCATCCAGGATTCAAGAAGTTTCTGCCCAGGGAAATCCTGTGGTAGAGGAGGTCGAGCGCCAGGCAAAGCAATGGGACCTGGCGATAAACCTTCAGGAGCGCGAGCGCGACGGCGTCCTTTTTTCCCCCGTGTCCTCATTCGGCTGCAGAATGGGCGGGTGCAAGGGTGACCTTGCACAAATATTTTAGAAAAGTTGAAGAGGTGAGAGTGGCCGGACGAATGCTTGACGCATTCGGACATGAAAAAGATATCTGTCTGGCCCCCTTTCACGCTCTTTCAGAACTTGGGTGTCCGGGTTTTGTTGAGAATGGCGAGCTCCTCACCCTAGATCGGGTAAAGAAGAATTGGCAGTCCTTTGAAGCAGATACGGACTGAAATTGATCGGCTGGAGTGAGCCAATTCAAGACAGTCAGGTCACTCAGATGGTGTCCAGATATTCCAGGATCCGCTCCTATTTTCAGGAGTTAGAGAAAAGATACCTCACCATCGACCTGCACGCGGTCGCTGCTTTTCACGGAGCATTAGAAGACATAGCTGACCGCAAGCCATTCGAAGCGGAAGCCTGGCGCTCAGCCCAAGAGGCGTACACTCGCATGTGCGAGGCAGAAGCAGGAAATGGAGACCTTTCAGAAGGAGATACTGTGAGGGCAAGCGACAAAGATGAATCTGAAGAACAGTTGCCGCAAGGAGAACAGTTAGAGCAGCAAAAGGCAGGGGAGGCAAGTTCCTCTGCACCCAAAGGATGAAGGCATGGATTCTTTGCGCCGAGGCGAGCTCGACACCCCGCGAGCCGCCAGAAATGTTGTCACATTTTGCACGGGGTGCAATGTCTTCAATATTGTTTTGTAACAGTGCTGCTCTTCTTTTCCTCCTTCCGTTTTTCTCCCTTCTCTCCCTTTCCTTTTCTTTCCCATTCTCTTTCTCTCCCCCCTTTTTTTCCTTGGAGTTCCCCAGTTGATTTTCCAGCTTTCCAGCAGGTCTATCTGAAATTGGCTAAGTCTTGGTGCGAAGTTCGCACTTCGCCCAGTTTTGATGCGAAGTTCGCACTTCGCCCAGTTTTGGTGCGAAGTCCGACTCCGCCCCACTTTCTGGGCGCACCTTGCATCGCGGTCGGCGGGTCAATGCGAGAAAAAGGGCAAAATGTCGGAGCGAGGTCCATATGGCGACAGACACCAGTGTTCGCCTGTGCGCAGTTTGACTTCTCAACAGAGCCGGAATGCGCCCTTGACAGGTGTACAGTAGGGGAACAAACCCGGAATTTGACCAAGGCTTGAAGGCCCTCCCCGACTGCACTGATTTTTGCACGCATCCCAAGGAGCCCCGATCCCAAGCAAAGATGGATAGACTGCCCTCTAAGGCAGGCATGTGTCATACAGCATAACCCATCATCAGACAAGTGTCCGACTTCGGGATTTGAACCAAGGCTGCCGACCAAAAGGGATAAGCATGGGCTGCCTGCACCGCCTGCGTTAATAGCCTCATTCAAAGCTGATCTGAGGTTTCACCTGCTCCAGCTACTAGCAAGCCTGCCGACTTGAAGATTTACCCAGCACTCCGCCACGTAGCTGTCCAGCTTCTAGGAAGACCATGCTGCGGGTACAGCCCAGTCCGACAAAAGGTTAGCATTTGCAGCTCTTTCGCCGCTTCTGTCAGCTCATGTTTGACTGGGACTCTGTGCCCATTAATGTAACGGGTGGGACTCGGGCTATAAAAGCCCATCCGAAATTCATTGTAAAGGGTGGAAGGGGAATGTTTGTTAGGGAACTACTGTGCTTACTGTAACCGTGCTTCTGCTTATGAATACAATCTGTATGCCTGGTTCCATTCTCTTGTCTTTATTCTTTTATCTCTGTCTTTCATTATATGCCTTAGGCCCACACGTGTCGTTGCTCGTTAATTCACTTTGGCATTTGGCGATCGGGTTCCTCTAGCATTGCTTGCTTAAAGCACCTTCCGTACTTCATTATTTAAAGCATTCATTATAAATTTGGTAGCAGTTCCATCGGTTGTGTGTGACGTTGCTGGCCCGTATCCGGTGATTGATGCGATCCCTGCTGTTACTTCCTTGTAGGGAATGTTTGCTAGGGAGCCATTGAATCTGTGCGGTTAAACTCTCTACCTAACACATATACACAGCTCGACATCTCTAGGTTTACTTTCTACCCCCTGTCGGTGTACGTATCCGGTGATTGATACGATCCCCTTCTGTTAGTTCCTTGTAGGGAATGTTTGCTAGGGAGCTATTGAAGCTGTGCATACGCTGCTGGTGTATCGGAAGTACGCCTAGGTTTTGCAGTTCCTTGTCATGCTCTGTGTTTGTATGCAATAAGTAGCGGTGATTGGTGTGTTCCCGTACTGTTAGTTCCCCCCACCAACCTTTGGACATATTTGTATCTCTTTCTGTACATTTGTCTCTTTCCGTTCCTTTATTTCTTTCCTGTTCCCTTTTAGCTTAAATCAAGCCCCCCAAAAGGATCCGGCCTTCTCCGAAGATTGGCTCGGAAGGCATCTCTTCCTTCCGGCCTTTCATGCTGGTGGGCGAATCTGGGCGCATTAACCAAAAATCCTTTCCTCATGGCAGATTCGTAACCAACAGAACCCTTCCAGTAAGCGGCTTGGGCCCAGGCTCGGGTCGCTTATGAGCATGTCCGCGATCGCCTTGATCCCCTAGAGCAAGAAGAAGAAAGCAAGGAGCAGTCTGGTGAGGATTCAGAGGAAGGAGAGGAAGTTTCAGGAGGAGTCCGCCGAAGACAGCGCAGAGGAGGAGCAGCAGCAAGAGGTTGAGCAAGAGCAGCAGCAGTAGAAAGAAGCAGGGACCGAAGATGACTCTGCACCCAAAGGATGAAGGCATGGGTCCTTGCATCGAGGCGAGCTCGATACCCCGCGAGCCGCCAGGAATGTTGCCACATTTTGTTAAGGGGTACAAATTCTGAAAAAATCTGAAAAATTGCTGCTGCCTCCCTCCTTCCTCCCTTTCCAGTTTTCCTCATGTAGTTTCCATATTTCCAGTTTTCACTCTTCATGTTTTTTTTTCAAAGTATTCCAACAGTCTCGGCGAGTTCGGTGAAAAGCCCAAAAATCTCTAAGTCTGGGCACTCCCATGGTCACTCCATTTTGGAGCAATTCCGGGAGTCGCTCCCTCTTTCGGGCGATTCCCAGCTTTGCCTCACCCTTCAGCGACCGACGACATTTCAAGCGGCAAGGCGAGCGAGAGAAAAATCATGAAAATATTCTAAGTGTTGAAGCCTGAGCGACTCCCGTCGGAGCCTTCATCGTTTAGCGAAGACCGTCATCACCACAGCCTCTAGCGAACCTTGGCGGGGAAACAGGTGCAAAATATTCTGTGTTGGCTTGGGAGCGACCGACGTCTGTCGCTCATTCCCAAAAGCGATTCCCGTCGTCGCTCCCCTTTTTGAGTGACCGTGGGCAAAAGGCAGAATGAAAATGAAAGGAAAATACTGTAAGTGTAGAGCGACTCCCGTCGTCGCTCAAGATCGCCAGTGACTCCCGTCGTCGCTCAGGTCCGCCCGCATCGCCGGCGCCGCCTGTCGTCGCCCATCAGTGCCAAGCAATATTGAAGCAAAGGCAACGCTCAAGGATGACGCTGGTCGCTCCATTTCGGAGCGATTCCGGGCGTCGCTGCCTTTTTTCAGTGATAGCGAGCGAGGAGGCACGGAATTTGTATAAGCCACCAAGGTAGCAACCGACGTCGGTCGCTCATTTTTGGAGCGACTCCCGTCGTCGCTGCCTTTTTTCAGCGACCGCCGTCGTCTCTCCCCCAAATCAGCGAATGTGAAAAAGAGAAACCAAGTGGCCAAAATTTCTAAGTCCAGGTGTCTCCCGGGTTCGCTCCATTCTGGAGCGACTCCCGGGGTCGCTATTTTTTGCAGGCGACTTTGGTCAAGCCCCCATATGTCAGCGAACCACAGATCGAGACCAGACTGTACACAGTTTCGGGATTCGGGCCTGATAGGATGAGATAGGTGTGTTGTAGAGGTACAGGGTAGGTGAACATCGAATGGCAAACTATACCACACCTACCATATTGATCAGAATTGATTGTTCACTCATCAAACCCATCCTAAGTTGTACCAAAATTCAGGTGGACCTTGCTGCAGGTACACTCATAGCCACAGAGGTCTAATCCTAACGCTTTTTGCAGGTCTTGGGTTCCGTGCATATTTGTAATTTGGGGAGAAATTCCTGCTATAAATAGTAGAAGAACTTCATTGTAAAAAGGGGGGGACATTGTTTCAGGGTCCGAGGTGTAGACCAATTGGTTCATCCAAACCCCATAAGGGGGCGGAGGTCCAAGTTTCAAATCTCGGGCCTCGCTGGACTGAACGCTTGTCCCTTTCCTGGTGCTTTCAGCGGCGTAAAAGGTTTAAAATGATTGTGGCATGGTGGTTATAGGGGCGGACTGCGCGAAGATCTGTGTGGTGGCTTTTGGGGTGGACAACACAGAATACTGTGGCGGCCATAAAAGCTGGACAGCCTGCCCGGATTCGTGGCAGCTACCGATTCCACCATGTAAATTCAAAAAAAAAAAAAAAAAAAAAGGGGGGGACATATTGCTAGAAAGCTCTGCTGTAGCCAGACATTTGCATCAATACAAAAGCATCCTTGGCTCTCTCATTTGTCTCTTTCTTTTATGCTGCCTTCTGCAAGTATTTCTGCTCCATGTTCATTTATTTTTCTGATTGTTGTAATTCTGAATCTTGGATTAAAGCATTGGCATTTAATTGAATCTGAAATACTGAATGAAGGATACATAGGGAGGAGTAAAGGTGACAGATCCTGTTACATGCTTTTGTTTTGATTGTTGTTGGTTTGGATATCAGCTAGTGATCGTGCTGCTTGTTCTTTCCCACTAGAAGCACATGATATTTACATCTCTTTCTGCATTTTATTATTTCTTTCCTGTTCCCTTAACTACAAACCCCAAATAGATTAGTATAGGAGTCGGCCTTCTGCGGAGATTGGCACGGAAGGCATTCCTTCCTTCCGGCCTTTCAATCTGTTGGGCAAATCTAGGGCGCAAAACACCTAAAACCTTTCCTAGTGGCAGATTTGTAACCAACAGAACCTAAGGTTAGTCATTGGAAAGCAATGAAATGAGTTCTTCACTATGTCCGTGGTACTATAGAATATGGCCTGGAATATAGGAAGAATGATAAGTTCTTCTTGCAAGGATACACGGACTCCGATTATGCTAGATCTATTGATGACAAAAAATCAACTTGAGGGTACATTTTTCATCTTGGATCCGGTCTTGTCTCTTGGCACAGCAAGAAGCAACAAGTTGTTGCACAATCATCTACAAAGGCATAATATCGTGCAGCACGTGGAGCAATCTGCGAGTATATATGGTTATGTTGCATTCTTTCAAGTATGGGTCTTCCAAAGAAACTACCAATCCACTTGAATTGCGATAACCAAGGTGTTTTGAAACTTGTCAAGAATCCAGTGTTCCATGAACGCACCAAGCATATTGACACTCAATGTCACTTTATTCGAGATGAAGTTCCTGTTGCCACATTTTGCACGGGGTGCCATGTTTTCAAAATTTGTAAGTGTGCTGCTCTTCCTTCCCTCCTCCTCTTTCTTCCCTTTCTCCATCTTTCCCTTTCTCCCTTTCCTGCAGTTTCATTCCCCCCTTTTTCCCTTGTACTTCCCCCACCCAAGTTCCCAAAACTGAGCAAGTGTTCCCTGAAAAATTCTAAGTGTCAGGGCGCAACCCGACTTCGCAGCGAAGTCGGGGTGCGCCCTCAAGTCGGTGCGCACTAGGGAATGCGAAGTGCGAAAGCAGGCGATAGGTGAGCAGAATTTGACTAAGTGTGGGAGCGCAACCCGACTTCGCAGCGAAGTCGGGGTGCGCTCTTCTTCCTGTGCGCACTTGGGAAAGCAGTGTGCAGAAAATCAGCTAAGTGCTGGAGCGCAACCCGACTTCGCAGCGAAGTCGGGGTGCGCTCCCTTTTGGTGCGCAGTCCGAACAACGGCAAAATCAGCTAAGTACCGGTGCGCAACCCGACTTCGCAGCGAAGTCGGGGTGCGCCCTTTGACCGGTGCGCAGTTGGGCAAGATTCATCAAGCAAGCCAGAAATTGGCTAAGGCACGGAGGCCCTCCCCAACTGCGCTGTTTCCCACCTGCGCTACCCGACAGCGCTCTGATCCCGGGCGAAGTTGGATAAACTGCCTTTCAAGGCAGACATGTGTCACTCATCAGAATTCGACAAGTGTCCAGCCTCGGGATCCGAGCCGAGATGTGACGGGATAAAGGACAAGCATGGACAGCATTACCTACGCCAGCTGCCCCCATTTAAGCTGATGTAAAGTTCCATCTACCACAGCTACCCGCATTCCTGCTGACTAGAGGTTTGACCCGACACACTGCCACGTAGCTGTACAGCTTTCAGGGAGACCTTGCTGCAGGTACAGTCCTCGCCGACAGGAGTCAGCATCAGCAGCTCTTCTGCCGCTTTTGTCAGCTATTGTCCGGTCTGGGACTTTGTGCCCGTAATTGTAATCGGGGGAACTTGGGCTATAAATAGCCACATCATTTCATTGTAAAGGGGTGGAAGGGGAATATACTGCTAGGGAACCATTGTAGCTATACGTTTGCTTCTGAATACAAGACACATACTTGGCTCTGCTTACTGTCATCATTTTGTATGCTGCCTCTCCTTGTCATTTCTGCCTCATGTTTCTTATTTCATTGCTTATCATTGTACTCGAACTCGGACTCCGGTATTTGATGATTAAGTATTCCTGGGAATGCATAGATAGAGGATACATAGGATGCATGATAGCTGTAGTTTCTATTATGTGTTTTGTATAGGATTGTCGTTAGTAGTGGTGATTGATCGTTGTCGTGCCGCTTATTCCCCCCACCCAACTCCAATCACATTTGGATTCTCTTTCCGCAATTTATCTCTTTCCCTGCACTCTTAGCTTAAAACACTAAAAACCCACAGGAAGCCGGCCTTCTCCGGAGATTGGCACGGAAGGCATTCCTTCCTTCCGGCCTTTCAATCTGGTGGGCGAATCTAGGGCGCATTATACCAAATCCTTTCCTCATGGCAGATTCGTAACCAACAGTTTCTCTGGCACGCCCGGTGGGACATGGAAGTTTCCCACCCCAAGACAGAATCGAAGCACTGGTGTTCGCTTCATTGCTGTTAAAAAATCAAAGCACCTAGCGACTCTGCAAGTACCTGAATACTCTCTGAGTCCGTGAAGACCGGTCCGAACGCCTTCATGCAAACGAGAAGGTGGCGAGCAAGGAATCCGGGAAACCAACCTGACCTTTACGAAATCGACATTGCCGCTCCAGGAGAGCGCGTCAGGCTGGCTGATCACCAAGCTCGCATAGAAGAGCCTGAAACCGAAATCGAAGAGGCTGAGGGTGAAGAGCAATCTACATCCTCAGACGGTACCGATACCGAGTACACTACCGGAGGAGAAGAAGACATGGCTGCCCAGCAGAACGATGATGATCTCTTCCCGACGGTAGACTCTACGGGGCCCTTGGCCCTAGTCGGACAGCAAGTTGTGCCCCCCGCTGCCTTAAAGTCCATCCCTACATACGATGGCTACGGCAAGACGGCGTACGAACACATCCAGGACATTCTGGCCCTGGCTGCGCTACATTCCATCACTGACGAGGGTGTGAAGACCCGTCTGCTGGCCCTTTCCCTAAGGGGAAAGCTTCTCTACTGGTGGAGATCACTGCCATAGGGATCTATCACGGGGTGGCACCAGCTGGCCGACAAGCTCGTGAAAGGATGCAACGAGTCTGCTGATCCCTCTTCCTTGTTGCATCAGTTCCAAAGCATCCAACGACACCCCCAAGAGGAGGTGTCGGACTTCAACATACGGTTTGCGAGGTCTTGGAAACGAGTACCTCGCGAACTTCGACCTTCAGCAGGTCAGGTTGCGCACTACTACCTGAGGTCTTTCAACTCAGACATCTGCCTACTGCTGAAGATAGCCCGAATCGACTCATTCCCTGCCCTGTACGAGGCTGCCCAGCAAGCTGAAATGGATATCATCTCCATAGGCAGGCTCCCGCATAGGGTACAACCACCCATTTACCCTGACTTTCCTCAATCCCAGTACCCATCAGCTTCCGGTGTGATGCCGTCCACTTCAGGACAGCAACCCCAACAACAATGGAATCCGGCGCCGGTCGTAAACCCTTACGGCCCGCCACAAATTCATTATCCTAACCCGCCTCCTCCGCATTATCCAGCACTCCCAGCTCCCCCGCAGTATGCGCAGTATTCTACACCTCCTCCATTGGCCGCATTACCTCCGCCCCTAGCTTGCCGCCTCCGGACAATGATATTCATAACAAAATCCTCCAGGAGGTACGGGCTCTGGCCTCTGGATATCACACCATGTCCAACGACATGACTATATCGAAGAAGAAACAAGCCCAGATGGACCTTGTTCCAAGGAGGCCATATCCTCCTCCGGCACTGACAAAAGATCAAGCCGCAGAACGGCGAGATCAGAGGCGTCCTCCTGCAAGAAATGCCGCCATCGAGGACCAACTTGGCACTTCTGACCAAGTTAACCGGTGCACCACGTGCAACGACCCGCATTCAGAAGAAGACTGCACACTGCACCAAAGATTACCTCCAGACCTCGCGGCAGCCGCCATAGAGGACGAAGAACTTTACATGATCCTCGGACGATGAAGGCAACTTTGCCGTCCCAGAGGAAGATCTGGTGTTGCCCCCCGCCAAAGAAGACAGAAAGTCTGCTGAAGCTGCTGCAAAGCCCTTGAAGGTATACGCCAGAAGAGACAAGGCGCAACCTGCCGGGCTGCCACCTGACAAGAGGCTGTGGCCTTACACAGCCAAGGAAAAAGCTCCCGCAGCCAAGCCTCCCGCAGCAAAAGCAGCTCCTTCTCCAGCCAAAGCTCCCGCTGCTCAGCCTCCAGCTGAAACAAAAGAACAAGCTCAGGAGAAGCTGAGATACCCGTCTCTGACAAAGAGACAGAGAGTTGAGGCCACGCAGCAATACCGCACCAAGTATGAGCCTGCGAAAGAAGCGGAAGGAGCTAGCACTTCAGGCTACAGCATAGTGGATGAGCTGAAGAGGACCCCCGCAAGGATAAGCATGTATGATGCTCTCCTCCTCCCAGGGCAAGTTGATCTGCTGCAGGAATCTCTGAAGAGCATGAAGTATGGCAAGCAGATACAGCCTGTTGTTCTGGTTCAACCCCTGACAGTCTCCGCCACTGGGAAGAACAGACCACCTCCCTTCTATCCGTCATTACGGATGCAAGGGTACATAGTACACAACTGTATGGTGGATTCTGGTGCCTCCACGACTGTAATGCCGAGAGCCGTCTGCGACGAAATCGGGATGGAGTATACAAGGAGCAGCCAAGGTGTGTTGCAACTAGACGGCACCCCTGTCAAGACAATCGGTGTCATCAAAGACATCCCGATCCGGCTGCACAAAGCTCTCGACATAGTGGTCATTCAAGAAGTCGTGGTTGTCGACTTGGAACCCTACTTCGGCATGTGTCTCTCCAGGGAGTTCACTGCGAAGCTGGGAGGGTATCTGTCTCTGGATTACTCGCATATGGAAGTGCCCTTCAAAGGAAGGAGACTGAAGATCTACAACGAGAAGCCTTCCACATTTCTAGTGGAGAAGATACCCGGAGAAGAGTTGCAGGACTGCATGGTTCAGCTGACAGAGGAAGAACTGGTGGTGGTAGACATGACGGAGCAAGCTCGTGAGCTGCTGCAAACGGAGGATGAGTTCTCCTTGCTGGATTTCAACGCCATGATCGAGACTGAGCAAGGCTGCTACACCGTCATTCAGCCTGAGAGGCTTGACAAGTCATCCAAGAAAGAAGTAGGACCCGCACCAGAAAAGCTATGGCAGCTTTTCTTTGATGGCGCCCGATGCAAAAATGGCGCCGGTGCGGGCGTGCTCTTGGTTTCCCCGACCGGGATCCATAAGGACTACACCTACAGGCTGGCCTGGAGCTGTACCAACAACGCGGCGGAATACGAAGCCCTGTGCTTGGGTTTGAGAAAAGCGGAGAGACTAGGGATAAAACATCTGCAGATCTTTGGCGACTCAGAGCTGGTGTGCAACCAGATTACGAACAAGTGCGCCTCCAAGAAGCACTATCTCAAGGCGTACCGTAATCGGGTCTGGGACCTAATGGAGTCATTCGACTCATTGAATGTTAGAGCCATATCACGTGAGAAAAACAAGCACGCTGACATTCTGGCGTCTGTTGGAGCCAGGTACGTTCCGGCTGATGACACTGTCCAGAAGCCGAAGCCGGTCCGTACCATCTACAGGCCTTCTGTGCTCGATAAAGACACCCACCGGCGTGTGTTTGACTGTGACGAGGAGATCGTCACATTTTTGGTTACCGAAGCATGTTCAATCGAAGGTAGAGACCCCGATGACGAGCAATATGAGGGGTTGATACAGTAAAAAATAATCATGTCCCAAAAGGACTGATTACACTAGAAAGTCTCTTTGATCAGAATGACAGAGCAATATCACACAGGATCAAAGTAGACCCCAAGCAGTACGTCGACCTGGAGCTTGAACTTGGAAAGACAATTAAGGTCGGAACGGACTGCACCAAAGAGGAACTCGAGCAGATCAGATCATTATGCCGAGAGTTCCCCGATATAGTAGCCTGGTGCTACCAGGACTTGAAGGGGTATGACAGATAGATAATCCAACATACTATTGAGCTAGAAGATGGTGCAAAACCATTCCGACGAAGCAAAGGGCTGTAAATCCAAAGATCGAAGCCATGATGAAAGCCGAGCTCCTGAAGATGCCTGGAAGCCAAGATCATCTACCCCATCAAGCATTCATCCTGGGTTGCGAACTTGGTCCCCGTGAGGAAGAAGAACGGAGACATTCGTCTCTGTGTAGATTTCAGAAATCTTAACCAAGCCTCACTGAAAGACCATTATCCGCTTCCCCAGATCGATCAGATCCTCCATATAGTTGCTGGAGCGCAGAGATTCTCCCTCCTAGATGGCTTTTCTGGGTACAACCAGATCTGGGTCAAAGATGAGGACCAGCATAAGACAACGTTCACCACCAAATGGGGAACGTTCGCCTATCACCGCATGCCCTTCGGCTTATCCAATGTTGGCGCCACATTCCAGAGAGCCATGGACCTGGCCTTCCGAGAGCTGCTTAACAAGATCATTGTCATCTACTTGGATGACATGACTGTATTCTCTCACAGAAGAGAGGATCATGCTTCCCACCTGCGGCAGATATTTGAGAGATGTCGTGAATTCGGCATTTCCATAAACCCGAAGAAATCAGTCTTCGCGGTAAGAGAAGGTAAGCTGTTGGGACATGTCATCTCCGAGAAAGGCCTTGCAGTGGATCCTGATAGAGCCGAAGCCCTCCTCCGCTTGCCCGCCCCAGTCGACAAGAAGGGGCTACAGTCCTTCGGCCAGATCAACTTCGTAAGGAAGTTCATACCGGACTTCGCACAAGTGATCAAACCCATGGCCGAATTGCTGAAAAAGAATGCTGAATTCTTATGGACTGATGAGAGGAGGCAGGCCTTCGAGGAGATCAAGGCCCGAATTGCACAAGCTCCGATGTTGATAAACCCGGATTACTCCAAGGACTTCATCCTGTACGCGGTGGGAGAACCCGAGAGTTACGCCGCAGTCCTGACACAGAAGGGAGACGATGGCGAAGAGCGCCCCATAGCGTTCTTAAGCCAGGTGATTCAGCCGCACGAAGAGAAGTACAATTTTATTGAGCGGCAGGTTCACGCGGTCATGAAGTCTCTCCGAAAGTTCAAGCACTTCGTCTCCCGCAGCCGAACAACTGTCTTCGTGATACACCCGGACGTCCGAAACTTCATCATACAAGGGGAGCCGGGTCACAAGAGAGCAGGATGGATTGCCAAGATCCAGGAGTTCGACATCGAGGTGCGGCCAACAAAGCTTATCAGAGGCCGAGCCTTGTGCCAGGAGCTGGCCCGAAGCGCTGCAGCCGAGATATCTGCCCGTGAGTGGGAAGATCCGACAACAACTACCAACCTAGCCAACTCCTTATCAGAGGAGAGTGACTGGACAGATGACCTGGTGAGGTATTTCTGCACCGGGAGATGTCCAGACCACCTAAATGCCTCACAAAGAAGGAGGTTTCGGCTAGGTGCCTTGAAATACACTCTTCGCCCCGAGGGGCTTTACTTCAAGAACATTGACGGCATCCTGTTGCGGTGCGTCAAGAAAACCGACCAACCCAGGGTCCTCGGAGAATTTCACTCCGGGATGCCTGGGGGACACCATTCTGCAAGGCCTACGGCCTTGAAAATCATCGTAGCTGGGTACTATTGGCCCACTCTCTTCACATACGCACATGCGGTCTGTGTAAAATGTGATAAATGCCGCAGATTTGCCGGCAGAAACGTAAAAGCACCCCTGCCCCTCCAACCAATCCAAGCCGAGACTCCGTTTCAGCAATGGGGTCTGGACTTCATCGGTGTCATTACGCCGAACTCTATAGCAGGGCACAAGTTCATTCTTACCGCCACCGACTACTTTACGCGGTGGGCAGAGGCGATCCCCACCAAGAATGCGGACCAGAGACGGTCATCGGGTTCCTCGAGAGCCTCATTACCCGTTTCGGGGTCCCTAAGTCAATAGTGACGGACAATGGTCCGGGGTTCGCAGTGCGCCGTACTCACGGAGTACACCAAGCAAGTACGACATCTATCACAAAATGTCTTCTAACTACTATCCGCAGGGGAACGGCCTGGACGAGTCCACCAACAAGAATCTACTGAAAATCATCAAAAAGACAAGAGAGAAGAACAAGAGGACTTGGCACCTACTCCTGAATCGGGCACCATGGGCGGATAGAATATCATTCAAAAAGTCTATCAAGACATCCCCCTATGCGCTCGTATATGGCAAGGAGGCAGTCCTGCCAACCCACATAGAAATTCCCGCCCTCTGGATGTTGGATGAAGAGAGAGGCAACGGGGATCCAAGTGGACGCCGGATCGTGCCAGCTGCTGCAGTTAGAGGAAGACAGAGAGAAAGCATACCAGTGCCTTCACCAAACATGCTCGAAGCGACCCAAGGCTGGTTTGCAAAAGGCACCACCGCCCGAGTTTTCAAAATCGGGGACCTGGTGCCGAAGTGGGACTCACTGAAGGCAAAGCCGGGCAATCACGGCAAATTTGACGCCCTCTGGGAGGGTCCTTATCAGATTGCCCGGGTGAATCAGTTCAACGCATTCGTGCTCCGGGATATGGAGGGACAACTTCTCCCCATTCCCGTCAACGGGTTCCACCTCAAAGTTTATCACCACTGAAGGCACCCAATGGGTCCTTCCTTGTACAGCTTTTCCTTTCGTATTTTTAGTTTTCATAGTGTACATATTAAGCATTCAGTTTTTTAGTTTTCAAGAGCCCAAGTAGAACTTAAAGCAAACCCCGACTTTGCAGTGAAGTCGGGTATCGCTCCTTGGATTGTGCGAAGTTCGAAAGAAAGCAGCTGACAAAAGGGGCAAAAATTTGGCTAAGTCTGGGTGCGCAACCCGACTTCGCAGCGAAGTCGGGCTGCGCACCGTCTTGGGAGCGCAGTTGGGAAAGGCAAGGTAAAATATTAAAAATTTTTTTTGGGAAGCAAAAAATGGCTAAGTGTCAAATCAGACTGCGCAACTTTTGGGAGCGAAGTCTGACTGCGCAGTCAAACATGGGCGAAGTCGGAGTGCGCTCATTTTTCGGGCGAAGTCCGAGTGCGCCCTCAATTTTGGGCGCACCCTGGATGACCTATCACGGAAAACATGAAAAATTCTAAGTGTGGGCCCAGAGCGCAAGACGCACAAAGGCAGTTGTGCGAAGTTGGGAATACATGGGCCAGAAATTCTCCCTTGAAAGGTGTGCCCAGACGGCGGCGATGACGTCATCAAAAGCACGAAGTCCAAAGAATGTTTAATGATTGCACGACTTTCAAGAACGACGTCATTAAGAAAGCAAGGCGCATTTGGACCAACTGCAACTAGGGTGCGCTTTTCAAAATTAAACCCATGCACGGCCGCCAAAATATTATAACGCTTCCACCAACTTCGAGTTAACCACCTTAACTCCCTCCCTCGCGCCATTAATGCTGAAATCCTTGCCTAGAAAAAGGGCCCTGGCATACTCAGAAAATTCAGAGTGTCAAGCTGACTCCGAGACTGCAAAGCGCAGAACTGAGAAATCAGAAGCCGTAATTCTCTGTCGCTGCCAATTCTAACAGAGAAAATGGACAAGGGGAAAGCGCCCGTACAGGCGCAATCCAGTGACGAAGGGCGCGAAGCTGAGGAACAGACTGAATCGAGCGCTCATGAGAGCGAAGTGCCGCAGGAGCAGAAAAGGAGAACCCGGACGAAGAGAAGTCGAGGGCAAATTCCGCCGCCGCCCGTCAATCACCTGGCCGGGTACAAAGACGGCTCTTTCTCCATCAGCCTCACCAAACTGCGGCCGAATATTGCAAAGTGGGCAGACAAGGTTTCGCCTTCACACCATGTCGGGGCTGCGTATAAATCGAACCTGTACTGGTTCTTGTGCCCTCCTACCCACCAGTGCCCCGAGCTGATTGAAGCAATTGTAGAATATTACAAGCCAGCTGCCCGGCAAGTCTGCGACAACAAGGGAAGAGTGCTGTTCACACTCTTCAGGGAGAGCGTCCAGCCAGCGTTCGCCCCGGGGCTTCAGTACGAACCCGGCGCAATTGTCAGAAGGATTAATCTGGATGAACAAACGGGCAGATTCACGCAGACCAAGCGGATGAGAGAATTCCTCAACTCAGAGCTGAAGACTCCGCTGGCAGCCGGACAGTGGCCGACAGGCCCCATACCCCTGGACAGATTCGAGAACAAGTACATTTACATCATCCTAGCGTGGGTCCTCGGCTGCGATTCTGACAAAGTGGTACGCCCGTACCAGTTGGCGCTGGCAGAATGTATCCCGCATGGGGAGTTTTACGACTCCACAACGCAAAAGAGTGGGAAGCGCCCCATTTTCTTCGATCAGGCAGATCGGTCGGCGTACGCCATTCATTCTAACTTGGTCGATCAGCAGCAGGCGATCAACGGAATTCCGGTTTGCTCCTTCCTCACATGGTTGTGCCTGTACCACATGCACTACCGGATGAAAGTTCCTGACTTGAAAAGGGTAAATGAAAAAGGTGAGCCGCTGCCCGTGTACGAGTGGACCGAGATCCTGTACAGGAAAGGGTCATTCTATGAGTTTAATTTTAAATTTCTGTGCATGGTCATGGGGCTGTTCAATCGTAAGGCATCCCGCCCGCCCGAGGTCATGACAAGATATCTGAGGAAGCATGAGTACGGGGATACCTTCCGGCTGACGCAGGGCATCGTGGTCAGAATCTATGGATTCAAGGGGAAGTCGTTCCTGCTGCCCTACTTCTGCACTGACCACCGCTTCGGGATGGAGATTGCGCGACAGATGGACTATGTCGAAGAAGAGTTCGGCCAGGGCAAAAAGAGAGGCCATATCTTTCAGTATCCCATCACCTGGGCGAATACCCAAGTGTACGAGATCGGACAACACGTCTACCTCGAACGGGAACTCATCGACATGGGTCTAATAATGCTTTCGCAGCGCTGGAAGTACGACCCAATTGGGGTCGGGGTAAATTCACGCATATCTGCCCCCGAGCAGAGATTATGCAGGAAAGAGGCAACAAAATAGGCGCAGACCTGGAATGGCACATCGAGCAGATGCAATCATGGCCTCCATGGCATGATTTTTACTGCGAGGAGGTGGCATACGACCCAGAGCGGAACCCGGATCATCGGTTGGATTCTACGGGCTTCAAAATATTTCTCGCCAAGGTGGCACCCCTCAACTGGCAAAAGGACAAAGTCGTCGAATGCTGGAAGATGAGATGTCGCACGCAACACGACAAATCCAACCGGAAAACGCTGGCCGTTGATGATGAGTTTTCGGCGCTATATGATCAATACGCTGACACGTGGCGGCCTTTCGAATTTCGAAATTGCGTCCCTCGAGGCGCTAGGAAAAGGTATACAAGGAGGTCCCCTTCCTAGTAATTGCCTACTTCCGCAACTTCTAGCGCAACTCCGACAAGCAGTCAAGTGGGCCCGATGCAGCCTCCAGCTCCTGAAGCAGCACCCGAAAGGGCGCAAGGGTCAGAGAGGTCAACTCCCGAGGTGGCCCCTCAAGCAGAAAAGCGCTCGCACTACCAGCTAGCAGATCGGTCACGCGTGCATCCTTCCACCTAGACCTGTGTACAAGTTTACCGTGGGGACATCATCGCTCGCCGCCCCAACCTCATCTCCTTCCTTCGAACCAACCACAGCGCCTAGAAGAAAAGAAGAGGAAGAGAGGTGAAAAGGCCAAGCGGCCTAAAGAATCTGTGCAGCAGCCAGCCGCGGCGCAGACAGGGACAGCTGCGCCAGAAATTGTCTCGCTGGACAGCCCTGAAGCGGAAGCAGAAACTCGGGCTGCAAGCGCCCCTCAAACAGCGGCTCAGGCGGAGCCCGCAGGTACGTCCACTTCCCCGCTCCCCAAGTCCCGCCGGCCCCGCCATAACGCCGTCCCCCATTTCATCGTGGCAAGCCGTAGCCGCATCTTCTTCTTCCCGGATTGTCCAACCATCCAGCAGCCCCCATTCTTTCGACCAGTTCGCCCAAGACCCTAACGCCTTCCAGTCCCTGAGCCAAACCCTGGAACCCTCGCCCGCGGCCAGTGTCGAAGCTGCACATACATCGCCGCGCCACTCACCTCATCCGTTCAAAACCCCGCCAGCGCCACCCACTCAGCCGCCCGCTTCCCCTAGGACCCGGTCGCCCTTAAAAGCGGCCACTCCTTCTGGAATCCCTCCTACTTCGCTGTTTGCAGGGAAGATGCCGCAGCAAGATCCAGATGCTGGAAGACCTGGACTTCATGGGCGAACATCGCAGAGAGATGACCAACCTCTGGCAGCAAGAGCCGCAGGATGTTCCGCCTCCTTCCTCCAGGGCGTCAAACGGAGGAGAGCCGAGGAGATAGCTGCCCCGGTAAAGCGCACCAAGTACGACTTGGACAGGAGAGTGCTTACAACTGAGAAATTGATCCCAAAAGTGAAGAAGCCTCTCCGGGAAATGACCGAGGCGGACTATGAGCACCAAGTCAAGGAGAAGAGCTTCGATGACATAAACGAGGAGCAGGAAATCAACGGCATTCGCCGCAGAACCAATAATCTCCTTGTCAAGCGGCTTGAGACCCAGGAGGCGCTGTTTCAGCTGCAGAATAGCGCAAGACAGCTAGAAGAAGATCTGGCTAGGGCCACCGCGTAGCTGGGGTCTGCACAGCAAGAGATAGACGAACTGAAAGCCCAGCTGGCCGCCTCTCAGCAGGAGGCCGCAGCGCAGAAACAGACAGCCGAGCAGCTGTCAGAGAGAAAAGGGCAGCGCTGGAGCAGGTTTCTCAGCTCCAGGATTCGTTGAAACAGGCTCAGTCGCAGCTTGAAGAGAAAACATCACAAACGGCGGCCTTTTCAAAGAACAGAGTTAAGGAGATGCGGGCTGGCTCCGTCGGAGGTTGCAAGCCCAACGTTGTTAAATCCATATCGGTCCCAGATTTCGCGTCCAGGATCGAAGAAGTATCCGCCCAGTGGAAAGCCCCGTGGTAGAGGAGGCCGAACACCAAGCGAGGCAATGGCTAGACCCTGGCTATGAAACTTGAGGAGTATGAGCGCAAAGGCCTCCAATTTCCCCCGATGTCCCAACTTGCCTCAGAGTGGGCAGATGCAAGGGTAACCTTGCATATTTATTTTGATAAGACAGAGAAGATAAGAACTGCCAGGAAGATGCTGGACGCATTAGAACATGAAATGAGCATTTGCCTGGCCCCCTTTCACACTCTGTCCGAACACGGGTGCCCGAGCTACGTCAAGGATGGCGAGTTTCTGACCCTTGAGCAGGTAAAGCAGAATTGGCTGTCTTTCGAGGCAGACACAGCAGAAATTGATAGCTGGGCAGAACCAATCCAAGAAGCTCAGGTCACCCAGATGGTGTCAAAATATTGCAAAATCAACTCCTCCCTTAAGGAGTTGGGAAAAAGATACAACACCATCGACCTGCATGCAGTTGCTGCATTCCACGCAGCACTAAGAGAGGTCAGCGACCTAGGGCCCTTCCAAGCAACAGTCTGGGACCAAGCCAAGGCTGCATATGAACGCATCCGCGAGCGGGAGGCCGACAGCGAAGAACCTTCAGGTTCAGGAGGAGAAACAGAAGAGGCAACTGCCGAAAGTGAACCTGAAGAAGAACAGTTGCCCGGAAGGAAGCCGTCAGAGCAGCAGAAAGCAGGGGAAGGAAGTTCCTCTGCACCCAAAGGATGAAGGCCTGGTTCTTTGCGTCGAGGCGAGCTCGACACCCCGCGAGCCGCCAGGAATGTTGCCACATTTTGCACGGGGTGCCATGTTTTCAAAATTTGTAAGTGTGCTGCTCTTCCTTCCCTCCTCCTCTTTCCTCCCTTTCTCCATCTTTCCTTTTCCCCTTTTCCTGCAGCTTCATTCCTCCCTTTTTCCCTTGTACTTCCCCCACCAAGTTCCCAAAACCGAGCAAGTGTTCCCTGAAAAATTCTAAGTGTCAGACGCAACCCGACTTCGCAGCTGAAGTCGGGGTGCGCCCTCAAGTGGGAATGCGAAGTGCGAAGGAGCAAAGGTGATCAGAATTTGACTAAGTGTGGAGCGCAACCCGACTTCGCAACGAAGTCGAGGGTGCGCTCTTCTTCCTGTGCGCACTTGGGAAAGCAAAGGTGCAGAAAATCAGCTAAGTGCTGGGGCATAACCCGACTTCGCAGCGAAGTTGCGGTGCGCTCCCCTTTTGGTGCGCAGTCCGAACAATGGCAAAATCAGCTAAGTACCGGTGCGCAACCCGACTTCGCAGCGAAGTCGGGTGCGCCCTTTGACCGGTGCGCAGTTGGGCAAGATTCATCAAGCAAGCCAAAAATTGGCTAAGGCACGGAGGCCTCCCCAACTGCGCTGTTTCCCACCTGCGCTACCCGACAGCGCTCTGATCCCGGCGAAGTTGGACAAACTGCCTTTCAAGGCAGACATGTGTCACTCATCCGAATTCGACAAGTGTCCAGCCTCGGGATCCGAGCCGAGATGTGACGGGATAAAGGACAAGCATGGACAGCATTACCTACGCCAGCTGCCCCCATTTAAGCTGATGTAAAGTTCCATCTACCACAGCTACCCGCATTCCTGCTGACCAGAGGTTTGACCCGACACACTGCCACGTAGCTGTACAGCTTTCAGGGAGACCTTGCTGCAAGTACAGTCCTCGCCGACAGGAGTCAGCATCAGCAGCTCTTCCGCCGCTTTTGTCAGCTATTGTCTGGTCTGGGACTTTGTGCCCGTAATTGTAATCGGGGGAACTTGGGCTATAAATAGCCACATCATTTCATTGTAAAGGGGTGGAAGGGGAATATACTGCTAGGGAACCATTGTAGCTATACGTTTGCTTCTAAATACAAGACACATACTTGGCTCTGCTTACTGTCATCATTTTGTATGCTGCCTCTCCTTGTCATTTCTGCCTCATGTTTCTTATTTCATTGCTTACTGTTGTACTGAACTCTTGACTCCGGTATTTGATGATTAAGTATTCCTGGAATGCATAGATAGAGGATACATAGGATGCATGATAGCTGTAGTTTCATTATGTGTTTTGTATAGGACTGTTGTTAGTAGTGGTGATTGATCGTTGTCGTGCTGCTTATTCCCCCCACCCAACTCCAATCACATTTGGATTCTCTTTCCGCAATTTATCTCTTTCCCCGCACTCTTAGCTTAAAACACTAAAAACCCACAGGAGCCGGCCTTCTCCGGAGATTGGCACGGAAGGCATTCCTTCCTTCCGGCCTTTCAATCTGGTGGGCGAATCTGGGGCGCATTATACGAAATCCTTTCCTCATGGCAGATTCGTAACCAACAGTTCCCAAGCACAAGATTCAGCTCCAGTACATTCCCACCGATTAACAAGTTGCGGATATTTTCACTAAGGCACTTGCATGTGTCAAATTTGAGTTGTTTCGCAATTCTCTTTGTACATCAAATAATGTAATAAGGGGGGATGTTAGGGTAGATATTTTCTTACCTTATTTGATTTGTTTACACTAACAATATCTTTATTGTTAGCATATTAGTTGTTAGGCTTGTTAAGCTTATTAGGGGGATATTTATCTAAGTTGTTATGCGGCTATCTTTAGCCTTGCTCACATGTATATACTTCCATTTGATTATCAATTGAAAGCTAATCTTTGCCTTATGTTACAAAATCCACCATTTTTTTTTTCTGAAGTAGTTCTACAAACCAGTGATTCTAGTTTAATTTTATTCGGTTGATCTTCAAGTTTGACAAAATTTTGAACTTTTTGGATAGAATCTGTCTAACCCTGTTATAGAGGTCACAGCTATTAAATATGGCATTCCTTGAATGCAAGTTATCAATGCTTAATAAATTGGTCAAGTTTTAAGGATGAGACCGAAGTTGAAATCTTGCCAAGTAATAAATACATATTGTCAAGCTATTGTAATACCACTATGTGCTTGCCAAATAATAAATGCATAATTGTCAAACTATTGTAATATCTGGTCATGATGTAATATGGATGGAGCCCCCATTTTAATCCCATATTAAAAAAAATTGTTGTCAACACTTGCAGTTAAACATCCTAACGAAAATTAGGTTAAGTCATGTTTTCTGACAAGCATGAACACAGATTTTAAACGGATTACAGAAAAAAGTAGTTATATATTGTTACCCATTCCAGTAGATAAACCATCTCAGTCTGCAATGTCTTCTCTGTGTGTGCTCTGCCGCTTACGACTTCAAGCACTACCACTCCAAAACTGTACACATCTGCCTTCTCTGTGAGCTGGCCTTTTAAAGCATATTCGGGAGCCATATAACCACTGGAGGGCGAAAAAAGAAACAAAATTAGAGTTCCAAACTAGATGTACCATTTAATGTTATTTGTATAATGTGGTTTTTATAATGCCCATTGGCTTTACAGTTCAGTTTTCTTGATATAAGTCTTGAAAGTCTGTTATTTAGCTTGAAATTTTTTTCCCGTAAAAGCAGCAGAATGTGGAAAAGGCTTGTTGATCTTACATTGTTCCTGCAACCCTAGTGCTGACATGAGTTTTCTCCAAATCGAATAACTTGGCCAATCCAAAGTCTGATATTTTTGGATTCAAATGTTGATCTAGAAGGATGTTTGTCGCTTTGATATCACGATGTATGATTCGCAGTCTAGATTCTTCATGCAAATATGCCAGGCCACGAGCAACTCCAAGGCAAATTTTGTAGCGTTCAGACCAGTTGAGCTTAAGCCTGAACTCCTGAGGGCCTGTGATTTACATAACCAACTCTTTTGGTAAATACTTATTCAAAGTTTTCCAACCTGAGGGAAATTTGTGAATGTTTGATTACTAAATACACTGCTCAAGTGTAGTGCCAGCAAGCCGGCAGACCAGAAGATTAGAGTGCTGTCAATTTGGATGGTATCTTGGACACTTACATAATAAGTACATTCCTACATGGAAGAGTTCCCGTGTGTTCTTATGTTTGTTTGTGAGTCTTTATGATACATATAACAGATATAAGTTAGATTTTTCAAGACACGGAAAAAAAAATTAAAATTAAAATCCTATAAGATTTTATTATATTTTATAAATATATTTTGTAAGACTTTTTAGATGTATAAATTAACCTGCTAATAATTGACCTTTATAGTATTCATAAACTTAAAAATGTGTAAGAGTCTACTCAGATGTCTAGATTTTACCTGTTAATAGTTGGCCTTTATTGTATTCACAGACCTAAAAATAAAAATAACAGTCTAAGATCCTAAAAGCTCTAACTAAAGTTTTAATACTCTATTTCTAAATAATAAAGATTCCACCATGTTGAATGTGGTTTAACATACAAGTGAATTCAATATATAATCAACACAAATTGTGAGTGCTTATATAGACTTCAGGCCATCATGACAACGAAGTTGTAATTTGTTATTGAGGGAAAATTGAATCTATGATTTTTTCATTCTGCATAAGAATAAAGTAACTACAAGAAATTATGAATCTACCGAATAGAGCCCGAGCTAGACTATTGTTCTCCAAGTATTCGTAGACCAAAAGCAGTTGTTTTCCCTCTATGCAACAACCGTATAATTTCACAAGATTGGGATGCTGAACTGCAGATATTGTGCCCAATTCATTAAGGAACTCACGGCTGCCTTGTCTTGACTTAGAAAACATCTGCTTTACTGCCACCATTTTCCCATCTGGTAGTATACCCTGCAAAGACATTATGCATTCGATGTAAACATCATATACTATTTTGAACTCAATATTAGTAGTTGATGAAAACCATCTAGAATTAAGCTCATATCTGGTATTGCTATGTAGAGTAGCTGAATTCTAATATCAAAGTGTAGTTTGATATACCTTGAAAACTGCACCAAACCCCCCTTCTCCTATCTTGTTCTCAATGTGAAAGTTATTTGTAGCACTTCTTATGTCCTCTAGAGTGAATGTACCAGAAATTATATTCATATTTGCCAATTCTGTATATAGCAGCTTGACAAAAATATGTCAATGTGGTCATCAGCATCTCGTAGTCTTACACTAGAGTTTGAAATGTATCACATTAACATGTAAGTGTTGTATGAGAAGTAATTTGAATCGCAGAAACATTCTTTATTACCTCTACCAACATCAACTGCCAAGAAGCTGTTCTTGGTTCCATTTCGTTTTCTAATAAATATGAATGACAAGAACGCTGCCACGCCTAAAGAAATTGCTATCCCAGAAATGATGCCGATAATCAAAGTTCTATTATTGCTTTTAGTTTTTATTTTGAATTCTGTCCAAACAAATATATATAATGTTAGAAGTCAAAGCTCGAGGACCATTACTATAATACAAGCACCACCCAGATTTGATCTACATAACAACACAAATATTTAATCATAACAGAGAAAATGTAAAATTTATGAAAGGTATGGATAAAATGATTGGTCAAAGCTCAAAATTAAGATAACCATTTTGTGTACACAGCAGATTCTCCTAACTTGGAATCAAATAATTTCACTTTGTTTCAGAACATGAAATAATGCCATAGTATATAGAAAAATACTTCTTCAACAATCTTAGAACCCTTAAAAATAGCATTGGCTAAATCTGTATAGAAAACTGATCAATTCTACATATGAATACTTAGATTTATGAAACCAATATGAAAAGTAACCTTACCAGAACTGACTACAATAGCCGATACTAGAGGGCCATATATCCCCTCAAATGGTACATTATATGTTCCCTTTCCAGCCCATAAAAAGTGAATCTCCAAATAATTCTCGGTCACATTTACATTGAAAGTTTTTACTATTGGCTTATATCGGCCTCCAGCATCAACCTCAATGTTGAAATTTTGTAATTTTCTAGTTCCCTACATCAATTTCAAGAGCGTGAAAGATTTTGGAAGAAATACAGAAAAAAATGCACCTATCTGAAATACAGCATTGAAAAAGCAAGTATTGTTTTATATATTTTGCTATGGATAATAAATGGGTTTTCACAAGTTTAACAGCAAGCATCGTTAACAGAAAGCAAAGTATATATGTATATTGTAATGGACCTGAATATAGACATCGAAAATGCGTCTTCCAAGACTCTTGAAGGATTTATCATCAGGAAATTCTATCTCAGCAAAGTGGAGTTGTACTTTATATGGTCCATTGTGAAGGCATAATCCATAGTATCTCAAGGATGAAGCAGAACAGCGTGCTGTCATGTACAGTTCCCAATTTTTGTCTGTAGTGAATCGAGAGTGGTTCGTGTTCACGAGGAATTTTAAACGGTTTTGACTATCATAAAAATGCCCTGTGTTACTGACTGCCCAGTTCTTTTTCAGATAGAAATTTGAAGGGCTTAATGGATTCTGATCTCCCTCAAAAGATATAAAGTCAGAAGTATTCAAACTTTTGCCTCCACAATTAATGGCCAAAGAAGTATCTGCCAAGCAAAGGAAATATAGTTAGATCATAGTTCAAACACCTTTGACAGTTGTATTACAGGACAGGGCCATCAATATCCAGGGGACAAATGACGCTTCCTCTATCCATATCATTGAAATAGAAAAGATTGTGAATATTTAACATTATGCATGAGGTACATCACTTTACTTTTTGTTCCCTATATTACGACGGCCTTAGTGCAGCCTATCAGATCTAATACAGTTCTACGAAATGAACTCTGTATTTTAACATTTTTTGCTTAATGGATTTCTGCCAATGTTGTTTTAAAAAATTAATGATTTGGTACTCAGTAAAGTTGAATTTTCAATGAGACAACCATCTAGGGAGTGTTGTTGGGGCCATCTAGTAGCTGTTGACAAGTTTTGTCACATTGCTTCTGAAGGGGTAGTGAAATTTGATGATATTGATTTTCTTGATATAGTTTTCATTATTTTTGTTGATAGTAGTGTTACAGCAATTTTGGCTGTCATTTTTTGAATCCCCCTTGTAAATAACTGAATTTGAAAGAGCTTCGCCCATAGTATAGCAAGAAAAAGGAGCTTCGCAAACAGCAGACAGGAAAAACATAGGTGCAAGCCAAATTTTCTAAGGCACAGAAAGAGCTTCGCAAGCGAAGCTCCCACAAGACTAGCTTCGGGCCGAAGTTTTGCGAAGCATACAATGTAAAGTAAAACGCCAAAAAATTCCTAAGTGTGGAAAATTACTTCGCAGAAATGCTAGCGAAGCACCTGCTTCGGCCGTCCCTTTTGGCGAACCACCCCTCAGGAAAATCTACTTCGCTCAAAATCTTCCCGAAGCACCTGCTTCGAGCGACTCAAGTGCGAAGCTTCCCCCTCCGAAGGCTGGTTGTTCCTGAAAATATTCTAAGGCATGAAAAGAGCTTCGCAAGCGAAGCTTCTATGAGACTAGCTTCGGGCCCCGTTCTTGCGAAGCAGTAGAGCAGTGAAGGAGAAAATTACAAGTATGAAAACTGCTTCGCCGAAATCTCAGCGAAGCACCCGCTTCGGCCCCTTTTCTTGGCGAACTGTTTTTCCAGCAAGATCTTGCTTCGCCTGGAAATGCTGCGAAGCACCTGCTTCGGCCAATTGTCATGCGAAGCCCCCTCACTAGGAGCCTAGCTGCCTTGGAGAAGTCGGAGAAATATCCTAAGGAAAAATTCTACTTCGGCCGAAAACCCCCGAACGGCCATTTTGAAAAAGCTTCGCAACGAAGCATTCTGTTAGTCCATCAGCGAAGCATCCATTTGCGAAGCAATTTTCCCGGCGAAGCAATGAGAGATTGGGAGCCATGTTTTGAAAAAGTAGATCTGCTTCGGCACTAAGTCTTTGCGAAGCTGCTTTTGAAGGTCCTTTCGCGCGAAACACCCATGCAGAGAGGTCAGTCCCACTTCGGCTCACATCCGTCGCAAAGTAGGTCCCCGAACTGGAATTTGGCGAAGCTCTCCATGGCACACACACCAAGGCCGGGTATCTTTTCGAGGCAATCGAGTATTTCATAAATGCATTTTTACTTGCCCGAAAGACCCGGGACTCATTTTTGGCAATTGAAAAGGAGATATCAGTCATAGGAGGAGAACCCGACGGACCTAGCACCCACTCGAGCACCGCACCCGGAGATTCAAGACGAGTCAAGCGGCCCATTAATGCAGATTTCCCCAGCTAATGCGGCCGTAACTGCAAAATATAGAAACAAGTGCACACTTTCTGGGCACACCTTGTAACTGGCAGGCTGACAGAAGAATGATAAGTGCTAGGGCAAAGTCCATACGGCGGCAGATACCAGTTTTCACCTGTGCGCAGTCCGACTTCGCAGCGAAGTCGGAGTGCGCCCTTGACAGGTGCGCAGTAGGGAAACAAACTCGGAAATACACCTAAGGCATGAAGGCCTTCCCGACTGCGCTGTTTTCTGCCCGCGCAACCCGATGGCGCTCTGATCCCAGGCGAAGTTGGATAAACTGCCTTTCAAGGCAGACACGTGTCAAACAGCATCATCCATCATCTGACAAGTGTCCAGCTTCGGGATTTGAGCCAAGACGTGCCGAGCAAAAGGACGAGCATGGGCTACACTACCTGCGCCAGTGACCTCATTTAAAGCTGATCTAAGGTTCTACCTGCTCCAGCTACCCGCATTCCTGCCGAGAAGAAGTTCTGCCCATCACACTGCCACGTAGCTGTCCAGCTTCCAGGAAGACCATGTCCCGGGTACAGTCCGGTCCGACAAAGGTTAGCATTTGCAGCTCCTTCGCCGCTTTTGTCGCCTAGTGTTTGATCGGGACTTTGTGCCCATTAATGTAACGGGAGGGACTCGGGCTATAAAAACCCACCATGATTTCGTTGTAAAGGGTGGAAGGGGAATGTCTGTTAGGGAACCATTGTAACCGTGCTTCTGCTTATAAATATAAATTGTATGCCTGGTTCTGTTCTACTGCTTTTATTTCTTTATGCCTTATGCTTAACGCTTCCCTGTGTCACGGCTCGTTGATTCATTTCAGCATTTGGTGATCAGGCGCCTTTAGCATTGTTTGTGCCATGGCTTGTTAATTCATTTTAGCATTTGGTGGTCAAGCACTTTTGAACTTTATATAATAGATGTAGTAGCAGTTCCATCAGTTGTGTGTTACGTTGCTGTCCGTAGTGGTGATTGATGCGTTGTCGTGCTGTTAGTTCTCCTTGTAGGGAGAATGTTTGCTAGGGGACCATTGTAGCTGTGCGGTTAAATTCTCTGCATAACACATATACCTGGTTCTGACATCTCTTAGTTACTTTCTGTTTTGAGTTTCCGTACGTAGTGGTGATTGATGCATTGCCGTGCTGTTAGTTCTCCTTGTAGGGAGAATGTTTGCTAGGGGACCATTGTAGCTCTGCGTATATTGCTTAGTACAAAAAGTACACTTAGATTTTGCAGTTCTCAGTCATGCTTTGTATTTATGATGCAGTAAGTATTGGTGATTGCTGGTTGCCGTACTGTTAGTTCCCCCCACCAAACTCCAAGTACATTTGTAAATTCTTTCCGTTCCTTTATCTCTTTCCTGCACTCTTAGCTTAAACCACAAAACCCCCCTAAAGGAGCCGGCCTTCTCCGGAGATTGGCTCGGAAGGCATCTCTTCCTTCCGGCCTTTCATGCTGGTGGGCGAATCTGGGCGCGTTAACCCAAAATCCTTTCCTCATGGCAGATTCGTAACCAACAGTTTCTCTGGCACGCCCGGTGGGACCCGAGTCCCACATTTGAAGAGAGATTTTCTGATCAGTCTCCACCTGGCGCTGACAGTGGTTTCTGAGCACTTGGTGAGACAAGGAAGTTTCTCACCCCCAACAGAATTGAAGCACCGGTGTTCGCTTCATTGCTGTTCGAAATCTGAGCACTCGGCGACTCTGCACGAACAAATCCTCTGAGTCTGAAAGACCGGTCCCAGCACCTTCATGCAAACAAGGTGGCTAGCAAGGGATCCGAGAAGCCCGCCTGACTTTTACGAACTGGACATCAACGCTCGAGGCGAAATTCCCAGGCTGGCTGACCCGCAAGCTCGTGTCGACGAAGCCGAGGCTGAAATCCAAGAAGAAGCCGAAGCTGAAGTCGGCGGAGCTGAGTACGAAATAGAAGAGGCCGAGGAAGAAGAAGCATCTGCATCCTCGGAAAGTACCGACACTGAGTACACAACCGACGGCGGAGAAGAAGAAGAAATGGCTGCCCAGCAGCAAAATGATGATGATCTCTTCCCGGCGGTGGACTCTACAGGGCCCTTGGCCCTGGTCGGACAGCAAGCTGTGCCCCCTGCTGCTTTAAAGTCTATCCCGACCTACGACGGCTATAGCAAGACGGCGTACGAGCACATCCAGGACATCCTTGCCCTGGCCGCATTACATTCCATTACCGATGAGAGTTTGAAGACCCATCTGCTGGCCCTTTCCCTGAGGGGAAAGCTTCTCTATCGGTGGAGATCGCTGCCAGAGGGATCCATCACAGGGTGGCCCCAGCTTGCCATAAGGCTCGTGAAAGGATGCAACGAGTCTGCTGACCCTACTTCTTTGCTGCATCAGTTCCAAGCTATCCAGAGACATCCTCAAGAGGAGGTGTCTGATTTTAACATCAGGTTTGCGAGATCCTGGAAACGGGTACCTCGCGAACTTCGGCCTTCAGCCGGCATGGCTGCTCACTACTATCTGAGATCCTTCAACTCAGACATATGCCTGCTGCTGAAGATTGCCAGAATAGATGAGTTTCCTGCGCTGTACGAGGCTGCCCAGCAAGCTGAAGCTGATATTATTTCCATCGGCAGACTCCCGTCCAGGGTGCAGGAACCCATTCATCCCGACTTCCCTAGATCCCAGTATCCTCCTGCTTCTGGCGGTGCGCCGTCCACATCAGGGCAGCAACCCCAGCAGCAGTGGAATCCGGCGCCGGTCGTAACTCCTTACGGCCCGCCTCAATTGCATTATCCTCACCCGCCTCCTCCTGCTCCGCATTTTCCAGCACTTCCTGCTCCTCCGCGATACGCACCTTATTCTAACCCTCCTCCATTAGCCGCATTGCCTCCACCGGCACAGTTGCCGCCTCCTGACAGTAGTATTCAGAACACAATCCTCCAGGAGGTGCGGGCTTTGGCCTCGGGATATCATGCCATGTCCAATGACATGACCGCTCTGAAGAAGAAGCAGGCCCAGATGGACCTCACTCCTAGGAGGCCATATGTGCCCCCGACGCTGACAAAAGACAAGCCCCCGGAGCATCAGCCGTAGAGGCGTCCGCCTCCGAGAAATGCTGCTATAGAAGACCCGCCTGGTCCTTCCGACCAGGTTAACTGGTGCACTACGTGCAATGACCCGCATTCGGAGGAAGACTGCACTCTGCACCAGCACTACATCCAGACCTTGGCCGGCAGCGCCATAGAGGACGATGAACTGTACATGATCCTGGACGGCGAAGCCAACTTTGCCCTCCCAGAAGAGAATCTAGTGCCGCCCGCCAAGGAAGAAAAGAAAACCGCAGATGCTGCCAAGCCTTTGCAAGTTTACGCCAGAAGAGAAAAACCGCAGCCCGATGGGCTGCCACCGTACAAGCGGCTGTGGCTCTACACAGCCCAGGAGAAGGCATCCAAAGATAAAACTCCAGCCAAGCTTCCTCCGGCAAAGGCTGCCCCTGTTCCAGCCAAGCCTCCTATAGCAAAAGCCCCAGTTCCGGCTAAAGCTCCCGTACCTCAGCCTCCAGCTGAAACCAAAGAACAAGCCCAGGAGAAGCTGAAGTACCCGTCTCTGACCAAGAGACAGCGAGTTGAGGCTACCCAGCAGTACCGGACGAAGTATGAGCCGGCAAAACAAGCAGAAGGAGCTAGTACCTCGGGCTACAGCATTGTAGACGAGTTGAAAAGAACACCTGCTAGAATCAGCATGTATGATGCTCTTCTGCTCCCAGGCCAGGTGGATCTGCTGCAAGAATCACTGAAGAACATGAAGAGCGGCAAGCAGATACAGCCCGCTGTCCTGGTTCAACCCCTGACAGTCTCAGCCACTGGGAAGAACAGACCGCCTCCCTTTTATCTGTCTTTACGGATGCAAGGGCACATAGTTCATAACTGCATGGTGGATTCTGGTGCTTCCACGACTGTGATGCCGAAGGCCGTCCGCGATGAGATCGGGATGGAATACACACGGAGCAACCAAGGCGTGCCGCAATTAGACGGCACCCCGTCAAGACAAGTTGGTGTCATAAAGGACATCCCTATCCGGCTGCACAAGGCTCTCGACATCGTGGTCATCCAAGAAGTCGTGGTGGTTGACTTGGCTCCCTACTTCAGCATGTGTCTCTCTTGGGAGTTCACTGCGAAGTTGGGCGGGTACCTGTCTCTAGACTACTCACACATGGAAGTGCCTTTAAAAGGAAGGAGACTGAAAATTTTCAATGAGAAGCCTTCCACCTTCCTAGTAGAGAAGATACCCGGAGGAGAGTTGGACTGCATGGTCTAGTTGTCGGAGGAAGAGCTGGTGACAGTAGAGCTGACAGAGCAAGCCTTCGAAGTGCTACAGCTTGAAGATGAGTTCTCTTTGCGGGACTTCAATGCCGTAATTGAGACAGAGCAGGGCTGTTACTCCATCGTATAGCCCGACAGGCTTGACAAGTCAGCTGCAAAGGAAGTGGGACCTGCACCCGAGAAGCTGTGGAAGCTTTTCTTTGACGGCGCGCGATGCAAAAATGGCGCCGGTGCAGGGGTACTTCTGGTTTCTCCAACCGGAATCCAAAAGGACTATACCTACAGGTTGGCCTGGAGCTGCACTAACAACTCGGCGGAATACGAAGCCCTATGCTGGGGTTTGCGAAAGGCGGAGAGGCTGGGGATAAAACACCTATAGATCTTTGGAGATTCAGAGCTGGTGTGTCACCAGGTTACGAACAAGTGCGAATCCAAACAGCACTATCTTAGAGCGTACCGCAACCGGGTGTGGGACCTGATGGAGTCATTCGACTCGTTGAATGTCAAGGCGATATCGCGTGAGAAAAACAAACACGCTGACATTCTGGCGTCTGTTGGAGCCAGGTACGTTCCGGCTGATGACGTTGTCCAAAAACCGAAGCCGGTTCGCACTATTTACAGGCCTTCTGTGCCTGATAAGGACACCCATTGGCAGGTGTTCAGTTGTGACGAGGAGATCGTCACATTCCTGGTTAACGAAGTTTGTGTAATCGAAGGTAGAGACCCTGATGATGAGAAATATGAGGGGTTGATACAGTTAAGGAATAATCATGTCCCAAAAGGACTGATTACATTGGAGAGTCTGTTTGATCAGAATGACAGAGCAATATCTCACAGGATCAAAGTAGACCCGAAGCAGTATGCTGACCTGGAACTTGAACCTGGTAAAACTATCAAGGTCGGAACAGACTGCACGCTGGAGGAACTTGAGCAGATCAGATCACTGTGCCAAGAGTTCCCCGACATCGTGGCCTGGTGCTACGAGGATTTGAAGGGGTATGACAGAACTGTCATCCAAAGATACCATTGATCTAGAGGATGGCGCCAAGCCATTCCGACGAGGCGCAGGGCCGTGAATCCGAAGATTGAGGCCATGATGAAGGCCGAGCTCTTGAAGATGCTCGGAGGCCAAAATCATCTACCCCATCAAACATTCATCCCGGGTCGCGAATTTGGTGCCCGTGAGGAAAAAGAATGGCGACATTCGTCTCTCGTGTCGACTTCGAAACCTAAATCAGGCTTCCCTCAGGGACCACTATCCGCTTCCCCAAATCGACCAGATTCTACATATCGTTGCTGGAGCCCAGAGATTCTCACTGATAGATGGATTTTCCGGCTACAACCAGATTTGGATCAAAGAGGAGGACCAGCATAAGACGGCGTTCACCACCAAGTGGGGGACGTTCGCCTATCAGCGCATGCCGTTTGGCTTATCCAATGCTGGTGCCACATTCGAAAGGGCCATGGACCTGGCCTTCCGAGAGCTGCTCAATAAGATTATTGTTATCTACCTTGATGACATGACTGTTTTCTCTCACCAAAGAGGAGATCATGTTTCACACCTACGGCAAATATTTGAGAGGTGTCGAGAATTTGGCATTTCTATAAACCCGAAGAAGTCTGTCTTCGCGGTAAAAGAAGGAAAGCTGCTGGGACACGTCATCTCCGAGGAAGGCCTCGCCATTGACCCTGACAAAGCAGAAGCCCTCGTTCGCTTGCCAGCCCCCATCGATAAAAAAGGGCTGCAGTCCTTCTTTGGTCAGATTAACTTCGTGCGGAAGTTCATTCCGGACTTCGCACAGGTGATCAAGCCTATGGCCGAACTGCTGAAAAAAGATACAAATTACGAATGGACTGATGAGAGAGAGCAAGCCTTCGAGGAAATCAAGGCTCGAATTGCGCAAGCTCCGGTGTTGATAAACCCGGACTACTCCAAGGACTTCATCCTTTATGCAGTGGGAGAACCCGAAAGTTACGCTGCAGTCCTAACTCAGAAGGGAGACGATGGCGAGGAGCGCCCCATAGCGTTCCTAAGCCAAGTGATTCAGCCGCATGAGGAAAAGTACAACTTTATAGAGCGGCAGGTTCATGCTGTTATGAAATCCCTCCGAAAGTTCAGGCATTTTGTCTCCCAGAGCAAAACGACTGTCTTTGTGATTCACCCGGACGTTCGAAGCTTCATCTTACAAGGAGAACCGGGTCACAAGAGAGCGGGATGGATTGCAAAAATCCAGGAGTTCGATATCGAAGTGCGGCCCACCAAGCTTATCAGAGGCCGAGCCTTGTGTCAGGAATTGGCCCGAAGCGCTGTAGCCGGCATCTCCGCCTATAAGTGGGAGGACACAGCGACACGCATCTACCTAGCCAACTCCTTATCGGAGGGGAGTGATTGGACAGATGAACTGGTGAGATATTTTTGCACCGGAAGATGTCCCGATCACCTGAACGCCTCACAACGAAGGAGATTTCGGCTAGGTGCACTTAAGTACACTCTTCGCCCCGAGGGGCTTTACTTCAAAAACATCGACGGCATCCTGTTGCGGTGCGTCGAAAAATCAGACCAGCCTAGGGTCCTCGGAGATTTTCATTCCGGGATGCCTGGGGGTCATCATTCTTCAAGGCCAACGGCCTTAAAAATAATTAGAGCTGGGTACTATTGGCCCACTCTATTTACAGACGCTCATGCGGTCTGTTCTAAGTGTGATCAATGCCAGAGGTTTGCTGGCAGAAACAGAAAAGCACCCCTGCCCCTTCAACCGATTCAGGCCGAGACTCCGTTCCAGCAATGGGGTCTAGACTTCATCGGGGTGATTTCGCCTAGTTCCTCTGCTGGACACAAGTTTATTCTCACAGCCACCGATTATTTCACACGGTGGGCAGAGGCAATCCCGACCAAGAACGCAGACCAGGAAACGGTCATCGAGTTCATTGAGAGCCTGATTACCCGCTTCGGGGTTCCAGAGTCAATTGTGACAGACAATGGTCCGGGATTCGCAGGCGCTGTACTCACGGAGTACACTGGCAAACTTGGCATCTATCACAAGATGTCTTCTAATTACTACCCGCAGGGAATGGCCTTGCCGAGTCTACTAACAAGAACCTCCTGAAAATCATCCGGAGGACCATTGACAGAAACAAGCGGACTTGGCATTTACTCCTGAACCGGGCGCTATGGGCGGACAGAGTTGCATTCAAGAAATCCATCAGAACGTCCCCCTATGCGCTTGTCTATGGCAAAGAGGCTGTCATGCCATCCCACATTGAAATCCCTGCCCTATGGATGTTGGACGAAGACAGGAGCAGCGGAGACCCGGTGGACGACAGACTGTGCCAACTCCTGCAGTTGGAAGAAGACAGAGAAAAAGCATACCAGGCCTTCACTAGTCATATTGCAGCCACTCAAGGCTGGTTTGCAAAAGGCACCACTGCCCGAGTTTTTGAAATCGGGGACCTGGTGCTGAAGTGGGACTCATATAAGGCAAAGCCGGGCAATCACGGGAAGTTTGATGCCCTCTGGGAGGGCCCTTATCAGATTGCCCGGGTGAACCAGTTCAATGCCTATGTACTTCGGGATATGGAGGGTCAGCTCCTACCTATCCCTGTTAACGGGTTCCACTTAAAAATTTACCGCTGCTGAAGGTGCCCGAGTGGCCCTTCTTTGTAAAAATTTCCCTTATGCATTTTTGTTTTCCAGCATGTACAGTTTCCAGCTTTCAGTTTTTTTAATTTTGTTGAGCCTAACTGCGACATGGGAGAGAAAACAGACTTCGCAGCGAAGTCTGTTGTCGCCCCTCAGAAGGGGCGAAGTTCGGGCTGCTTGGGTGAAGAAAAAAAGAAAAAAAGCAAAAAAAAACGGCTAAGTGTTGGCCGCAGCCCGACTTCGCAGCGAAGTCGGGCTGCGCGCCAGCCAAAGAGCGAAGTGTGGAGAAGGGAAAACTGCAAGGCACGAAGAGAACGGACTGCGCTCAGTTTTGAGCGAAGTCCGACTTCGCGCGCGAAGTCCGACTTCGGCCGGCTTGCGCGCGAAGTACGAACTGCGCACAACCTCCGCGCGAAGTGCAAACTTCGCGCGAAGTTCGAACTTCGCCCGAACTTCGGGCGAAGTCCGAACGCGCTACATTTTCAAAGCGCAGTTCGTGCACCCGGTCCAAGGAGGCAGAAAAGTTCTAAGTGTTCACCCCTCTTCCGAAGTCTGCAAGGGACCGGACTGCGCTCAACCCTCGGGCACGGTAAGAAAAAAAAAAAAAGAGAAGAAAGTCTCAATGCAAGTCGCAGCTTACGCGCGAAGTGCAAACTTCGCGCGAAGTACGAACTTCGCCCGAATTTCGGGCGAAGTCGGATCGCGCCCAACTTTGGGCGAAGTCCAACTCGCGCCTTGTTTTTTGGGCCAGCTTGGACAGTTGTCTAAAAAATGAATAAAATATTCAAAAGGTTCCAAGCTGGGCCCAAGGCGCATTACGACCGTTTTAAGGTGGGTTTCCGCACCAAAGGTTTTTTCTTGAGCAGTGTGCCCAGATTGCGGCAGTAACGTCAGCCATGGCGCAGCGTTCAAGGTAAAGTTAATGATTGCACAGTCCTCAATGAAAAGTGCAATAAAAAGAGCATGGCACGGCAGCCGGGATACCTTTTTCCAAGCATTCTCCTACGCAGCCACCCAAGAAACATAACTCCAGCCAACCTACCCCCTCCTGCGCAGCATTAATGACGCTGTCATCATCTAGAAAAGGGGGTCAGACACATCCAGACATGCCAGACTGCGCAGATTATTCCTTGGACTGTGCAGATTATTCCCGTGACAGCGAAATCTGCTGCAGACGCCCTGAACTTGTAATTATTGTTGTTTCGGAGAGATGGACAAAGGAAAGATGCCAATGCCAACGCAATCCAGCGAAGGGTGCTAACCTGAGGATTTACCACGGCCAGGTGTTTTCAGAAGTGAAACACCGCCGGAGAAAAAGTCAAAGTCCCGGCCAAAGAAAGTACAGCGTGGGCAAGCCCCAGCACCTCCGGTAAATTACTTGGTGGGATACGTGGACGGCTCGTTTTCTATGAGCCTGACTAAGCTGCGGACAAATGTGGAGAGTTGGGCTGACAAGGTTTCGCCCTCTCACCATTTCGAAGCGGCGTACAAGTCCAACCTTTTCAGATTCTTGTGCCCTCCTATCCATCAATGCCCAGAGCTGGTAGACCTAATTGTCAGACACTGCAGACCAGTTACCCGGCAAATTTGCAGCTCCAGCGGTAAACCCTTGTTCGCGCTGCGCAGGGAGACTGTCCAGCCAGCTTTCGCCCCAGGGTTGGAGTATGACTCCAGCACAATTGTCAGAAAGATAAATCTGGGCGAGCAAGCGGGACGCTTCACGCATACCAAAAGGATGAGGGATTTCCTCAATTCAGAGCTGAACGCCCTGCTTGCAGCTGGACAGTGGCCAACCGGCCCCATGCCCTTGGCGAGGTTTCAGAACAAATATTTATACACCATTTTGGCATGGATCCTCGGCTGCGACTCTGATGAGCTGGTACAGCCGTACCAGCTAGCGCTGGCAGAATGTCTCCTGTGTGGAGAATCCTACGAACCAGCAGCGCAGAGAAGTGGAAAGCGCCCCATTTTTTTCGACTGGGCGGACTGGCTGGCATACGCCATCCACTCCAGCCTGGTCAAGCTCCGTAAGAAGCGATCCACCGAATTTCGGTTCAGTTCCGTTCTAGCTTGGCTTTGTCCGTATCATTTGCACTCCTGGATGCCGATCCCGAACCTGAAGAAGGTCAACGAGAAGGGAGAGCCATAGCCCGTCTATGATTGGACAGATGACCTATACCGGAAAGGGTCCTACTACAAGTTTAACTTCAACTTTCTGGGATTGGTCATGTCAGTCTTCAGCGAGGGCGAAATCCCTCGCCCCCCGCGAGAAATGACGAACTCTTTGCTGAGTCAGAAGCTCGGGGACGTTTTTAGACTGACGCAGGGGATTGTGGTCAGAATCTACGGATTCAAGGGCAAACCTCATTTGCTGCCCTACTGGTGCACGGAGCATCAGTTTGGGATGGAGGTTGCCCGGCAGATGGACTATGTTGAGGAGTTCGGCCTAGGAAAGAAAAGAGGCCAGATTTTTCAATATCCTCTTTCCTGGGCGAACGTTGAGATTTCTGAGGTAGGACAGCATGTCTACCTCGAGCAGGAGTTTTCCCGGATTGGCCTGGTTCTGTTGCCGCAGCCACTGGAAGTACGACCCGTACGGGATAAGGGGAAAGTTCACACATCTCTGCCCCCGGGCAGATATAATCGAGGATAGATGCGATGTGGTCCATGTGGACCTTGACTGGGAAATTGAATTGATGGAAGCTTCTCCTCCCTGGCAGGATTTTTACTGCGAGGAGGTAGCATATGACCCCAAGCGAAACCCGGACCACCAGTTCTCATCTCCAGGGTTTAAAAAATTCCTCTCCAAGATAGCAGGCCTTAACTGGCCAAAAGAAAAGATTATTGAATGCTGGAAGATGAGGTGCCGCACGCAGCACGACAAATCCACCAGGAGAAATATGGCCGTTGATGACGACTTTTCAGTTCTATATGACCAGCATAACGACAACTGGCGGCCGTTCGCATATCAAGGTTACGTTCCCCGAGGTCCCTTTGAGGGTTATACAGGAGGGTCTTCCTCCCAACAGTTGTACACTTCGGCAACTGCCAGCGCGGGCCTAGCAGACATCCAGGTGGACACAATGCAGCCCGTGGCTTCCAAGGCGGCGCCTGAAAAGGCGAAGAAATTAGTCAAGGCAACGCCCGAGGTGATTCCTCGAGGCACAAAAGACGCCGGCGCCGCCGAGAGCGGACCGGTTGCGACGGCACCTTCTGCAAGTCAAACCCCGGTACAAGTTTACCGTGGGAACATCAGCGCTCGCTGCACCTGCTTCATCTCCTTCCCCCGATCCGACCATTGTTCCAGAAGAGAAGAAAAGGAAGAGAGTTGAAAAAATCAGGCGACCTAGTCTGACAGTGCAGCAGCCAGTTGCAGAGCCGCAGCCGCGTTCAGCCACTCCAGAGAGTTTCTCTGGGCAGTCCCAAGCCAGCCGCCGGAACCAGAAGCGCAGACATCCATCCAGCATCGGCTCAGGCGGAGCCCGCAGGTACGTTTGCTGCCCCATTCTCTTTGGTCTCATCTAGTCCTACCCCTACTCCATCTCCCGCTCAATCCGAGCAAGTTATGGCCGCATCTTCCTCCCCATCTCCACACCCTTCTAGCAGCCCCCATTCTTTTGACCAGTTTGCTCAGAACCCCAACGTTTCCCTATCTCTGAGTCAAACCCCAAACCCTTCGCCTGAAGTTAGTGCTGAAGCCGTGCATTCACCGTTACATCCACCGCCTCAGCCGCTTCAAACCCTTTCAGCATCAGCCGCTCCCATCTCCACTTCCCGGTCGCCCCCAGAAGCGGCCGATCCTTCCAAAATCCGTCCGGTTCCTCCTGATCCCATTCCCGCAGGAGAGACGTCTCAGCAGAACCCTAGGCTGGGGGAACCAGACTTCATGGACGACCTCCAGAATACAGACGACTTGCCCCTGGCAACGAGAGCTGTAGAGTACTCTATCTCTTTCCTCCAAAACCTGAAGCGGAGGAGACCTGAAGAGATAGCCGCCCCGGTAAAGCGCACCAAGTATAATTTCGAGAGGAGAGTGCTTACAACAGAGAAGATAATCCCGAAAGTGAAGAAGTCTCTCCGAGAAATGACCAGGGCGGACTACGAGCTCCAGAAAAAGGAGAAGAGCTTTGACGACATCAACAAGCAATACGAGATTCAGGGAATCATTCGTAAAGCTGACAATCTCCTTGTCAAGAGTCTGGAGGAACAGGAAGAGCTTTTCGGGTTGCAGGATAAGACGAGACAGCTTGAAGAGGACCTGTCCAGGTCCACTGAGCAGCTGGAAGCGGCGCGACAAGAAATAGATGAACTTAAAGCCCAGTTGGCCGCTTCTCAGCAACAAGCCGCAACCGAAAAGCAGGCAGCCTTGGAGCACATTTCTCAGCTCCAGGAGTCTTTGAAACAGGCACAGTCGCAATCTGCAGAGAGAGAGCATCTCAAGCGACGGTCTTTTCGAAGAATAAAGTTAAGGAGATGCGGGCTGGTTTGCTGCGGGGATGCAAGCCCCACATGTATAAGGCGATGTCAGTTCTGGATTTCGCATCCAGAATTCAAGAAGTTTCGCCAGAGGGAAAGCCTGTGGTAGAGGAGGCCGAACGCCAGGCGAAGCAATGGCTGGACCTGGCGATAAATCTTCAGGAGCGCGAGCGCGATGGCCTCCAATTCTCCCCCATGTCCTCATTCGCTGCAGAATGGGCAGATGCAAGGGTAACCTTGCATAAATATTTTAAAAAAGTAGAAGAGGTGAGAGTTGCCAGACGAATGTTAGACGCATTCGAACATGAAAGAGACATTTGTATGGCTCCCTTTCACGCTCTTTCTGAACTAGGGTGCCCCGGCTTTGTTGAGAATGGTGAATTTCTCACCCTAGATCAGGTGAAAAAGAATTGGCAGTCCTTTGAGGCAGAAACAGCTGAAATTGATAGCTGGACTGAGCCAATTCAGGAAAGTCAGGTCACCCAGATGGTGTCTAAATGTTGCAAGATCAGCTCCTACTTCCAGGAGCTAGGAAAAAGATACCTCACCATCGACCTGCACGCGGTCGCTGCTTTCCACGCAGCATTAGAAGAAGTTGCTGACCGCCGGCCATTCGAAGCAGAAGCCTGGGGCCAAGCCCAGGCCGCATACAACCGCATCTGTGAAGCAGAAGCAAAAGCTGGAGAGCCTTCGGAAGGTGATTCTGAGGGGGCAACTGACAAAAGTGAATCTGAAGAACAGTTGCCGCGAGGAGAACAGCTAGAGCAGCAAAAGGCAGGGGAAGCAGGTTCCTCTGCACCCAATGGATGAAGGCATGGATTCTTTGCGCCGAGGCGAGCTCGACACCCCGCTAGCCGCCAGAAATGTTGCCACATTTTGCACGGGGTGCAATGTTTTCAATTTTGTAACAGTGTTGCTCTTCTTTTTCCCTCTTCCTCTCTTTTCCTTTCTTCTTCTCTCCCTTTCTCTTTCTTTCCTACATTCTCTTTCTTCCCCCCTTTCTTGGAGTCCCTCAGTTGAATTTCAGACTTGGCAGCAGTTACCTGAAAAATGGCTAAGTGTTGGTGCGAAGTGCGTACTTCGCCCAGTTTTGGTGCGAAGTCCGACTTCGCCCAGTTTTGGTGCGAAGTCCGACTTCGCCCAGTTTTGGTGCGAAGTTCGTACTTCGCCCAGTTTTGGTGCGAAGTCCGACTTCGCCCAGTTTTGGTGCGAAGTCCGACTTCGCCCCTCTTTCTGGGTGCACCTTGTAACTGGTAGGCTGGCAGGCTGACAAAAGAATGATAAGTGCTGGGGCAAAGTCCGTACGGCGGCAGATACCAGTTTTTCACCTGTGCAGCAGTCCGACTTCGCAGCGAAGTCGGAGTGCGCCCTTGACAGGTGCGCAGTAGGGAAACAAACTCGGAAATACACCTAAGGCATGAAGGCCTTCCCGACTGCGCTGTTTTCTGCCCGCGCAACCCGATGATGCTCTGATCCCAGGCGAAGTTGGATAAACTACCTTTCAAGGCAGACACGTGTCAAACAACATCATCCATCATTTGACAAGTGTCCAACTTCGGGATTTGAGCCAAGACGTGCCGAACAAAAGGACGAGCATGGGCTACACTACCTGTGCCAGTGACCTCATTTAAAGCTGATCTGAGGTTCTACCTGCTCCAGCTACCCGCATTCCTGCCGAGAAGAAGTTTTGCCCATCACACTGCCACGTAGCTGTCCAGCTTCCAAGAAGACCATGCTGCGGGTACAGTCCGGTCCGACAAAGGTTAGCATTTGCAGCTCCTTCGCCGCTTTTGTCAGCTAGTGTTTGACTGGGACTTTGTGCCCATTAATGTAACGGGAGGGACTCGGGCTATAAAAACCCACCATGATTTCGTTGTAAAGGGTGGAAGGGGAATGTCTGTTAGGGAACCATTGTAACCGTGCTTCTGCTTATAAATATAAATTGTATGCTTGGTTCTGTTCTACTGCTTTTATTTCCTTATGCCTTATGCTTAACGCTTCCCTGTATCACGGCTCGTTGATTCATTTCAGCATTTGGTGATCAGGCGCCTTTAGCATTGTTTGTGCCATGGTTTGTTAATTCATTTTAGCATTTGGTGGTCAAGCACTTTTGAACTTTATATAATAGATGTAGTAGCAGTTCCATCAGTTGTGTATTACGTTGCTGTCCGTAGTGGTGATTGATGCGTTGTCGTGCTGTTAGTTCTCCTTGTAGGGAGAATGTTTGCTAGGGGACCATTGTAGCTGTGCGGTTAAATTCTCTGCATAACACATATACCTAGTTCTGACATCTCTTAGTTACTTTCTGTTTTGAGTTTCCGTAAGTAGTGGTGATTGATGCATTGCCTTGCTGTTAGTTCTCCTTGTAGGGAGAATGTTTGCTAGGGGACCATTGTAGCTCTGCGTATATTGCTTAGTACAAAAAGTACACTTAGATTTTGCAGTTCTCAGTCATGCTTTGTATTTATGATGCAGTAAGTATTGGTGATTGCTGGTTGCCGTACTGTTAGTTCCCCCCCACCAAACTCCAAGTACATTTGTAAATTCTTTCCGTTCCTTTATCTCTTTCCTGCACTCTTAGCTTAAACCAAAACCCCCCAAAAGGAGCCGGCCTTCTCCGGAGATTGGCTCGGAAGGCATCTCTTCCTTCCGGCCTTTCATGCTGGTGGGCGAATCTGGGCGCGTTACCCCAAAATCCTTTCCTCATGGCAGATTCGTAACCAACAGTAATCGTGCTACTGGTTCTTTCCCTCTAAAAATTCATTGATATTCTTTCCCTTACTCCCTTTATTTCTTTCCTACACCTTTACTCTTTTTATCTCTTTCCTTCACTCTCATCTTTAAAAAACTCAGTAGTTTAGTAAAGAAGTCGGCCTTTCTCCGGAGATTGGCACGGAGGGCATCTCTTCCCTCCGGCATTTCAATGTTGGTCCAGGTCTAGGGCGCGTATAATTGCCAAAATCCTTTCCTGTGGCAGATTTGTGACCAACAATTTCTGGCACGCCCGGTGGGACCCGGTCAGTCTCACCTTGTGAGTGGTAGTGAGAGCCGATGCTTATCTCATTACCGAACAGACTCTAGCATTTGGCGACTCTGCTTAACCTAGAAATCTCAAAGTCGTTGAGACCGATACCAAAGTATTCGTGCCTTCATGCAAACAAGATATCGAGTTAGGAATAGTGGAGAAGGAACTGAGTTCTTTGAACTTGACATTGACGCTTTCGGAGAGCACCCTAGGCTGATAACACCCGAACAGCTGTTACGAAGAGCGCCTTCGCAAGAAGCTGTATTTGATGAAGAAGGCCTAACTTCCGACAGCACAACAACTAGTCTTCCTCCTAATTCCCCCGATCATCCAAGCACTTCCGCTTCAGTCAGTCACCCACAAGGGACTTCGGGAATCCCTATCTTTCCGACTCCAAGCGCAGGCATGGCACACCAGCAATAGCAGCAGCAGCAGCTGCCACCACAGCAACAACAGCCCAGGTTGTTCCCGGCATGGAACTCTTTCGGACCATTAAACCTGGCGGGACAAGGACAGGTTCCGCCTGCTGCGATGAAGAAGATTCCTACCTTTGATGGTACGGGGAAGACAGCTCTGGAACACATTCAAGACATAGTTTCTCTGGCAGCAATACACAACATCACCGAAGGAGTGATGGTTAAGCTTCTGGTTCTATCCCTTCGAGGAAAGCTCCTCTATTGGTATAGATCGCATCCGCCTGGCACCATAACAAGTTGGGACCAGTTAGCTGGACAACTAATAAGAGGTTCCAACGAGTCTGCTGACCCTTCCTCCCTATTGCATCAATTTATGACAATTCAGAGACACCCGCAGGAGGAAATTGCAGACTTCAATGTGAGGTTCGCTTGGACTTGGTAAAGAGTACCTACTGGACTTCGGCCAACCAGCGAGGCTGCAACATATTACTACCTTAGGGCCCTCAATCCAGATATCAGTGTGATGGTAAGGTATTCGAATGTGAATACTTTACCTAAGCTCTAAGAATTAGCCTAGAAAGATGAAGATGAAGACGAAGATGTAGTGACACATCAAGAGCCGCTTAAGGAGCCTGTTGAAGGTTCCGAAGTTGATGTCGGGAGGTCGTCGCAGCAGCAAGAAAAGGAGCATATGAGGAAAAGAAAAAGACCCGAACAAGTTCAATTGCCCCCTCCTCATCCGAAACGGCCTCGCACTGCGACCCTCCGAGTGCTTCCAATGAACAGTCTACAGCAAGCTCGGTGGAGATTGATGTTGAGAAAACAATGCTTCAAAAGACGGGGAAAAGTGTTGAGGTAGACGTCGTTAATGTGGAGGAATTCCTCCAAGATGAAGAAAACGTTGGTGAAAAAGCTGAAAATGTTGAGGATGTAGATGCTGGAAGTAGCGAACCGAACACGCAAGAATTTGCCGCTTCTGCTCTGCCAGTAGGGCACGCAGGTACGCATCCCTCTTTTTCTACTCTAGTTTCAAAAGTTGGGTCAACCGTGATCCCGACCGAAGGTCTCCTAGAGCCTTGTAAAAAATTTATTTGTCCAGTTGTACAGTCACCCCAACGTGAAGTTTCTTTTGCTGTAGCAGATGTGTCTCGCGATTCCGCTAGTCCCATAGGTGTTTCCACCCCATTTGAGTCGTCAGGCCGGGACGTGTCCATAGCCGCCACTTCACTCACCCATGCCACCATTCCGTTGGTACCTGGTCAGACCGAAGGCGATACTTCATCTCCAAACCCCAACTCCCACCCCACACCCACGCAAGCTATCGCTTCACTAGCCAAAACCCCTATCGATTCAGTCTTTGTACCTGCTTACCCCTTCGGCTGTCAACCCAGCCTTATTAGAAAATGAGTTAACCATGATCAAGGAGAGTCCTCTAGCGAAGAAGTTGATCCAAGCCCGCCAAAATACTGACAATATGCTCAAGGAGGCGAGGAGAAAGAGGGGGCGTTCATTGGCAAGACAAGAGAAGTGCGCAGTCATTGAACTAAAGAATGGGAAATTGCACAAGGTCAAGAAATTTCCCAAGCTTCAGAAACCCTTGGACGAAATGACCTCTGCAGATTATGAGTATCAAGAAAAGGTCAAGGATCTAGAACATATAGACATTGATAATGAATCAGAATCAATGCATGTGAGAATAGAGACCTTCCACGCACATGCCCAAATCGCCAACCAGCGCCGCTGTGAGGCGGAAGATGCCAATTTCAAGTTGGAGGAGGATCTAGCTAGGATACGCTCTCAACTGGAAGATGCTCTAAGGCAATGTCAGCAATTAAAGAATGATAGGGATGCCTTAAAACAGCAGATAGAACAATTACAAAGTAAAGTAGGAGATCATAGCAAGACCCAGGCTGAGGCTGAATTGAAGGCCAAGGAGTTTGAGGACCGGATCTTGCAGATGCAACTGCAGTTGTACGAAAAGGAGAGCTTGGAACTGTTCGACAGGAACAAAATTAAGGATATTCGCTCCCATTTGCTCAGGAATTTCAGATCTCGGGCCTCTAGTGCCCTCTCAATATTATCATATATTACAGAAGCCCAGAACGCTGCTTCTCAAAAGGGGCCAATAGTGGACGAAATCATCCAGGAGATTAGAAACCGGCTCAGCTTAGCCTTTGAAGTGCAGAGCATAAAGTACCAAGACTTGCAAGTCGTAGCTATGAGTCGGATAGCCCGAGATTGGTCCACCACACAGGCCACAGTCCGCGCCTTCTTCTCCAAGGTGAGAAAGGCACAGAAGGCGAAGCAACTTCTGGATATATTTGAACAGGAGCAGGGTACCTCTCTGGGGTATTTTCAAAATCTTTCAGAATTGGGTTTCCCGAGTTTCACTAACGATGACAGGAACCTTTTGACAAAAGAAGAATTGAAACCTGCCTGGCTCAGCTTTGAGAGCGATGTCTCTGAGATTGATCAGTGGAAAGAGCCAGTTACAGATTTTATTTTGAGATATTGTAGGATCATGGCGTGCTTAAATGATTTAAGCACTAGGGCCAAATCTCCTGACATTGGGCAGATTGACAGGTTCCATGTCCTGTTAAGGCATTGCAAGACCAAGAGCCTTTCCAGAAAGGCGCGTGGGCCCACATTCGCCGAACCATGGAGAGGATCCGTGACCGCCTTCCACCGCCGCCGTTGGAGCAGATACCTGGCGAAGGAGATGGGAAAAGATTAGAAGCAGTTGATGAGGTGCCCCCAGAATCAAAAAAACAGCGAGAAGGGTTTGGAGGTGACTCTGGCCCAATGGATGAAAGCTAAAGGGTCCTCACACCGAGGCGAGCTCGTTGCCCCGCGAGCCGCCAAGAATGTTGACAATTTTGTCACATTGCTTGGAGGGGTGGCAAAATTCAAAATTCTGTGATAATTTCTTGGTTTGTTTTCTTTCTTTTGGTTGTAAACAGCACTCTAGCAATTTTGGCTATCATTTTTGCCCCTTTTGTAAATAAACTATATGTATAGAAGCTTCGCCCATAGCTTTGCCAAGAGAAAACAGGAAAATGAAATGCATGCCCAAAATTTTTTAAGGCATGAAAGAGAGCTTCGCCAGCAAAGCCTCTAGGAGACTGTTGGTTACGAATCTGCCATGAGGAAAGGATTTTGGGTTAATGCGCCCAGATTCGCCCACCAGCATGAAAGGCCGGAAGGAAGAGATGCCTTCCGAGCCAATCTCCGGAGAAGGCCGGCTCCTTGGGGGGGGGTTCTGATTTAAGCTAAGAGTACAGGAAAGAGATAAATGTACAGAAAGGGACAAATGTACAGAAAGAAATTACAAATATGTCCAGATGTTGGTGGGGGGAACTAACAGTACGGGAACATACCAATTACCGCTACTTACTGCATTATAAACATAGAGCATGACAGGAACTGCAAAAACTATGTGTACTTCCGATACTCATGCAGTGCATGCACAGCTCCAATGATCCCCTAGCAAACATTCCCTACAAGGAACTAACAGCATGGCAATGCACCGGTTTACCAGATACGTACACTAACATGAGTAGAAAGCAGACTTAGAGATATCAGAACCAGGTATATGTGTTTATGTAGAGAATTTAACCGCACAGCTCCAATGGCTCCCCAACAGACATTCCCTACAAGGAACTAACAGTACGGGATCGCATCAATCACCAGATACGGACCAGCAACAAAACACATAACTGATAGAACAGCTACCACATCTATTCTATATATGCTTTAAATTAATGAAATACAGAGGGTGCTTTAAACAAGCAATGCTAGAGGGACCCGCTCACCAAATGCTGAAATGAATCAACAAGCCGTGACAGAGTTAGCCTAAGGCATATAATGAAAGACAAGCATAAAAGAATAAAGACAGCAGTAATGCAACCGGGCATACAGATTATATTCATAAGCAGAAGCACGGTTACAATAAGCACGATAGTTCCCTAACAGACATTCCCCTTTCCACCCTTTACAATGAATTCACGATGGGCTTTTATAGCCCGAGTCCCTCCCGTTACATTAATGGGCACAAGGTCCCAGTCAAACATAAGCTGACAAAAGCGGCGAAAGAGCTGCAAATGCTGACCTTTTGTCGGACCGGACTGTACCCGCAGCATGGTCCTCCTGGAAACTGGACAGCCACATGGCGGTGCGCTGGGCAGAACTTCAATCTGGCAATGATGCGGGTAGCTGGAGCAGGTAGAACCTCAGATCAGCTTTGAATGAGGCTACTGGCACAGCAGTGCAGCCCATGCTTGTCCTTTTGCTCGGCACGTTCCGGCTCTAATCCCGAAGCTGGACACTTGTCAGATGATGGATGATGCTGTTTGACACGTTGCCGCCTTGGAGGGCACCTTGCCCATCTTCGCTTGGGATCGGAGCACCTCGGATGCACAAGCCGAAATCAAGTGCTTCGGAGAAGGCCTTCCAGGCCTCGGACAACGATTCCGCTCGTGCGCATTCCGCTTCACACCGAAGTCGGAGTGCGCCTCTGACAGTGTGCAGTCGGGAACAAACCCGGAATTTGACCACGGCATGACGGCCTTCCCAGACCTGACTACGTTCTGCCCGCGCATCCCGAGGTGCTCCGATCCCAAGCGAAGATGGACAGACTGCCCTCCAAGGCGGCGAAGTGCGTACTTCGCACCAAAACTGGGCGAAGTGCGAACTTCGCACCCAGACTTAGCCATTTTTCAGGTGACTTGCTGGAAGTTGAAAAATTAACTGGGGGACTCCAAGAAAGGGGGGAAAGAAAGAGAATGCGGGAAAGAAAAGGAAAGGGAGAGAAGAAGGAAGGAAAATGGAGGAAGAGGGAAAAGAAGAGCAGCACTGTTACAACACTGAAGACATTGCACCCCGTGCAAAATGTGACAACATTTCTGGCGGCTCGCGGGGTGTCGAGCTCGCCTCGGCGCAAAGAATCCATGCCTTCATCCTTTGGGTGCAGAGGAACTTGCCTCCCCTGCCTTTTGCTGCTCTAGCCGTTCTCCTTGCGGCAACTGTTCTTCAGATTCATCTTTGTCAGTTGCCTCCTCAGAGTCGCCTTCCGAAAACTCTCCATCTCGTGCTTCTACCTCGCAGATGCGAGTGTATGCCTCCTTGGCTGGGCGCCAAGCTTCTGCTTCAAACGGCCGGCGGTCAGCTGCATCTTCTAATGCTGCGTGGAAAGCAGCGACCGCGTGCAGGTCGATGGTGAGGTATCTTTTTTCTAACTCCTGGAAGTAGGAGCTGATCTTGGAATATTTGACCACCATCTGAGTGACCTGACTGTCTTGAATTGGCTCAGTCCAGCTATCAATGTCAGCTGTATCTGCTTCGAAGGACTGCCAATTCTTTTTTACCCGATCTAGGGTGAGAAGCTCGCCATTTTCAACAAAACCTGGGCACCCAAGTTCTGAAAGAGCGTGAAAGGGGGCCAAACAAATGTCTCTTTCATGCGTGAATGCGTCTAGCATTCGTCTGGCCACTCTCACCTCTTCAACTTTTTTGAAATATTTGTGCAAGGTCACCCTTGCACCTGCCCATTCTGCAGCGAATGAGGACACGGGAGAAAAATGGAGGCCGTTGCGCTCGCGCTCCTGAAGATTTACCGCCAGGTCCAGCCATTGCTTCGCCTGGCGCTCGGCCTCCTCTACCACAGGCTTTCCCTGGGCAGAAACTTCTTGAATTCTGGATGCGAAATCCAGAACTGCCATCGCCTTGAAGGTGTGGGGCTTGCATTCCCGCAGCAAACCAGCCCGCATCTCCTTAACCTTTGTCTTTGAAAAGACCGTCGCTTGAGATGCTCTCTCTGCAAGTTGCGACTGCGCTTGCTTCAAAGACTCCTTGGAGCTGAGAAATCTGCTCCGAGGCTGCTTGCTTTTCGGTTGCGGCTTGTTGCTGAGAAGCGGCCAGCCGGGCTTTGAGTTCATCTGTTTCTCGCCGCGCCGCTTCCAGCTGCTCAGTGGACCTAGACAGGTCCTCTTCAAGCTGCCTTACTTTATCCTGCAACCCGAAAAGCTCTTCCCCGCTCCTCCGTACTTTTGACAAAGAGATCGTCGCCTTTGCGCATTATCGATCGAATCCGATCATCGCTTGTTAATGTCGTCAAAGCTTTTCTCCTTTGTCCGGAGCTCATAGTCCGCCCCCGGTCATTTCCCGGAGAGGTTTCTTTACTTTCGGGATTATTTTCTCTCGTTGTAATCACTCTCCTCCCGAAATCATATTTTGCGCGTTTTGTCGGGGCGGCTATCTCTTCATGTCTCCTCCGCTTCAAGTCCTGGAGGAAAGAGACAGAATACTCTACAGCCCTCGTTGCCAGAGGCAAGTCGTCTGTATTCTGGAGGTCGTCCATGAAATCTGGTTCCCCAGCCTAGGGTTCTGCTGAGACGTCTCTCCTGCGGGAATGGGATCAGGAGGAACCGGACAGACCTTGGAAGAATCGGCCGCTTGTGGGGGCGACCGGGAAATGGAGATGGGAATGGTTGACACTGCAAGGGTTTGAAGCGGCTGAGAAGGTGGATGTGACGGTGAACGGACGGTCTCAGCACTGACTTCAGGCGAAGGGTTTGGAGTTGTGCTCAGAGAAAGAGAGACGTTAGGGTTCTGAGCAAACTGATCGAAAGAATGGGGGCCGCTAGAAGGACGCGGAGACGGGGAGGGGGATGCGGCCATGACTTGCTCGGATTGAGCGGGAGACGGAGTGGGAGTAGGACTTGGTGAGACTAAAGAGACAGGGGCAGCAAACGTACCTGCGGGCTCCGCCTGAGCCGATGCCGGATGGATGTCTTCGCTTCTGGTCTCGGCGGCTGGCTTGGGACTGCCCAGAGGAACTGCCTCTGCGGCGGCAGGACGCGGCTGCGGCTCTGCAACTGGTTGCTGCACTATCAGGCTAGGTCGCCTGATTTTCTCAACTCTCCTCCGCTTCTTTTCTTCTGGAATAACGGTTGGATCAGGGGAAGGAGATGAAGCAGGTGCAGCAGGCGTTGAGGCTCCCACGGTGAACTTGTACCGGGGTTTGACTTGCAGAAGGTCTGCCGCAACCGGTCTGCTCTGTGGCGGCGCTGGCGCTTTTCGTGCCTGAGGGACTGCCTCGGGCGCTGCTTCGACTAACTCTTTCGCCTTCTGAGGCGCCGCCTTGGAAGCCACGGGCTGCATTGGATTTGCCTGGAAGTCTGCTGGGCCCACGCTGGTAGTTGCCGAAGTGTACAACTGTTTGGGAGGAGACCCTCCTTTATAATCTTCAAAGGGACCTCGGGGAACGTAACCTTGATATGCGAACGGCCGCCAGCTGTCATGATGCTGGTCATAGAGAACCGAAAAGTCGTCATCTACGGCCAGGTTTCTCCTTGTTGATTTGTCGTGCTGCGTGCGGCATCTCATCTTCCAACATTCAGTAATCTTTTCTTTAGACCAGTTAAGGCCTGCTATCTTGGATAGAAATTTTTTGAATCCTGGAGATGAGAAATGGTGGTCCGGGTTTCGCTTGGGGTCATATGTCACCTCCTCGCAGTAAAAATCCTGCCAGGGAGGAGAAGCTTCCATCAATTCTATTTCCCAGTCAAGATCCACATGAACCACATCGCATCTATCTTCGGTTATATCTGCCCGGGGGCAGAGATGCGCAAACTTTCCCCTTATTCCATACGGGTCATACTTCCAGCGCTGTGGCAACAAAACCAGGCCAAATCGGGAAAGCTCTTGCTCTAGGTAGACATGCTGTCCTACCTCAAAAATCTCAACATTTGCCCAGGAAAGAGGGTATTGAAAAATCTGTCCTCTCTTCTTTCCTAGGCCGAACTCCTCTTCAACATAGTCCATTTGTCGGGCAACCTCCATCCCGAACAGGTGCTCCGAGCACCAATAGGGCAGCAAATGGGGTTTGCCCTTGAATCCGTAGATTCTGACCACAATCCCTTGCGTCAGCCTGAAAACGTCCCCGAGCTTCTGATTTATCAAAGCGCTCGTCATTTCTCTCGGGGGACGGGGGATCTCGCTTTCGGTGAAGACTGACATGACGAATCCCAGAAAGTTGATGTTGAACTTGTAGTAGGACCCTTTCCGGTATAAGTCATCCGTCCAGTTATAGACGGGCTGTGGTTCTCCCCTCTCGTTGACCTTCTTCAGGTTCGAGGATCGGCATTTGGGGATGCAGATGGTACAAACAAAGCCAGGCTAGAACAAAACTGAAACGAAAGTCGGTGGACTGCTTCTTCTGAATCTTGAACAGGCTGGAATGAATGGCATATGCCAGCCAGTCTGCCCAGTCGAAGGAGATGGGACGCTTCCCACTTCTCTGTGCTGCTGGCTCGTAGGATTCTCCACATAGGAGACATTCTGCCAGCGCTAGCTGGTACGGCTGTACCAGCTCATCAGAATCGCAGCCAAGAATAGATGCCAAAATAGTGTACAAGTACTTGCTCTGAAACTGTGTCAAGGGCATGGGGCCAGTTGGCCATTGTCCAGCCGCAAGCGGGGCGTTCAGCTCTGAATTGAGGAAATCCCTCATCCGTTTGGTTGGCATGAAACGTCCCGCCTGCTCGCCCAAATTTATCTTTCTGAGAATGGCGTTGGAGTCATACTCCAACCCTGGGGCGAAAGCCGGCTGGACAGTCTCCCTGCGCAGTGCGAACAAGGGTTTACCGCTGGAGCTGCAAATTTGCCGGGTAACTGGTCTGTAGTGTCTGACAATTAGGTCTACCAGTTCCGGGCATTGGTGGACCGGAGGGCACAAGAATTTGAACAGATTGGATTTGTACGCCGCTCCGAAATGGTGGGAGGGCGAAACTTTGTCTGCCCAGCTCTCCACATTTGCCCGCAGCTTCGCCAGGCTCATCGAAAAGGAGCCGTCCTTGTATCCCGACAAATAATTCACCGGAGGTGGTGGGGCTTGCCCACGCTGTACTTTCTTCGTCCGGGACTTTGACCTTTTTTCTGGCGGGGTTTCACTCCTGAAAACGCCCGGCCGCGGTAACTCCTTTGGTTCGCCACTTTCGCTGGACTGCGCTGACACTGGCATCTTTCCTTTGTCCATCTCTCCGAATCAGCAATAATTGCAAGTTCAAGACGTCTGCAGCAGATTTCGCTGTCACAGGAATAATTTGCACTGTCCGAGGAATAATCTGCATAGTCTGGAATGTTTAAAAACATTTGACCCCCTTTTCTAGATAAAGACAGCGCCATAAATGTCGCGCAGGAGGGGGTAGGTCGGCTGAGTTAAGGTTCTTAGATGGCTGCGCAGGAGAATGTTTGGAAAAAGTGCGCTCCGGCAGACGTGCCAAGCCTCTTTTGTTGCACCTTCGTTGAGGAACGTGCAATCATTAATTCTGTCTCGAGCGCCGCACCATGGCTGACGTCGCCGCCACCAACCGGGCACACCGCTCAAGAAAGGACCATTGGTGCGGAAACCTATTTTGGAATGGTTGCAACGCGCCTTGGGCCCAGCTTGGGACCTTTTTTGAATATTTTATTCGTTTTTTAAACTTCACGCAAGCTGGCACGGATTACAAGGCGGGGTCGGACTTCGCCCAAAGTTGGGCGCGTCCCGACTTCGCCCGAATTTCGGGCGAAGTTCGAACTTCGCGCGAAGCGCGCGCTGCATTGTTCCTCCTTTTCTTCGCTGTGCTCAAGGGGTGAGCGCGTTCTGGTTTCCTTGCCACCTTTGGACTTTGGCCAGCACTTAAACTCTTTTCTGCTCTTTAGACTGAATTGGGCTGCGCAGCGCGTGCGTTGAGGCGGGTTCGGACTTCGCCCGAATTTGGGGCGAAGTGCGAACTTCGCGCGAAGTTCGCACTTCGCGCAAAAGTTGCGCGCAGTGCGTACTTCGCACGGAAAGAGTGCGCAGTGCGTACTTCGCACGGAAGCCGGCCGAAGTCGGACTTCGCGCGCGAAGTCAGTCTTCGCTCAAGGCTGAGCGGAGCTTGTCTTTTGTGTGCTTTAGCATTCTCCCTTGATCGGACTTCGCAATTTGGCTGGGCCGAAGTCCGACTTCGCCGCGAAGTCGGGCTTCGGCCAACACTTAGTCAATTTTTTCTTTTCTTTTCCCTGCATTCTTTGCTTATTTTCTTCCTTTGCACAGCCGAACTTCGCCCTTCCTGAGGGGCGACGACAGACTTCGCTGCGAAGTCTGTCTCTCTCTCCCATGCCACAGTTAAGCTCAAATAAGAATAAAAACAATTTAAAAGCTGAAAACTGGAAACTGTACATGCTGGGAAATAAAAAGCATAAGGAAAATTTTTTACAAGGAAGGGCCACTCGGGCGCCTTTAACAGCGGTAAAGTTTCAAGTGGAACCCGTTAACAGGGATAGGCAGGAGCTGACCCTCCATATCCCGCAGTATGTAGGCATTGAACTGGTTCACCCGGGCAATCTGATAAGGGCCCTCCCAGAGAGCATCAAACTTCCCGTGATTACCCGGCTTTGCTTTGTATGAGTCCCACTTCAGCACCAGGTCCCCGATTTCGAAAACTCGGGCAGTGGTGCCTTTGGCAAACCAGCCTTGAGTGGCTGCAATGTGATCCGCGAAGGCCTGGTATGCACTTTCTCTGTCTTCTTCCAACTGCAGGAGTTGGCACAGTCTGTCGTCCACCGGGTCTCCGCTGCTCCTGTCTTCGTCAATCATCCACAGGGCGGGGATCTCGATGTGTGATGGCATGACAGCCTCTTTGCCATAGACGAGCGCATAGGGGGACGTTCTGAGGGATTTCTTGAACGCAACTCTGTCCGCCCATAGCGCCCGGTTCAGGAGCAAGTGCCAAGTCCGCTTGTTTCTGTCAATGGTCCTCCGGATGATCTTCAGGAGGTTCTTGTTAGTAGACTCGGCAAGGCCATTCCCCTGCGGGTAGTAATTAGAAGACATCTTGTGATAGATGCCAAGTCTGCCGGTGTACTCCGTGAGTACAGCGCCTACAAATCCCGAAGCGGGTAATCAGGCTCTCAATGAACCTGATGACCGTTTCTTGGTCAGCGTTTTTGGTCGGGATCGCCTCTGTCCACCGCGTGAAATAGTCGGTAGCTGTAAGAATAAACTTATGGCCGGCAGAGGAGTTAGGAGAAATCACCCCAATAAAGTCTAAACCCCATTGCTGGAACGGAGTCTCGGCCTGAATCGGTTGAAGGGGCAGGGGTGCTTTTCTGTTTCGGCCAGCAAACCTTTGGCATTGATCACATTTAGCGCAGACCGCATGCGCGTCTGCAAACAGAGTGGGCCAATAGTACCCAGCCCTTATTATTTTTAAGGCCGTTGGCCTTGAAGAATGGTGACCCCCAGGCATCCCGGAATGAAATTCTCCGAGGACCCTAGGCTGGTCGGATTTTCTGACGCACCGCAACAGGATGCCGTCAATGTTTCTGAAGTAAAGCCCCTCGGGGCGAAGAGTGTACTTGAGTGCACCCAGCCGAAATCTCCTTCGTTGTGAGGCGTTCAGGTGATCGGGACATCTTCCGGTGCAGAAGAATCTCACCAGTTCATCTGTCCAATCACTCCCCTCCGATAAGGAGTCGGCTAGGTAGATGCGTGTCGCTGTGTCCTCCCACTTACAAGCGGAGATGCCGGCTACAGCGCTTCGGGCCAATTCCTGACACAAGGCTCGGCCTCTGATAAGCTTGGTGGGCCGCACTTCGATGTCGAACTCCTGGATCTTGGCAATCCATCCCGCTCTCTTGTGACCCGGTTCTCCTTGCAAAATGAAACTTCGAACATCCGGGTGAATCACAAAGACGGTTGTCTTGCTCTCGGGAGACAAAGTGCCTGAACTTTCGAAGGGACTTCATGACAGCATGAACTTGCCGCTCTATAAAATTGTACTTTTCTTCATGCGGCAAGATGACTTGGCTCAGGAACGCTATGGGGCGCTCAAGGTGTGTCTTTCTTGAGCAGTTCGGCCATAGGCTTGATCACCTGTGCGAAGTCCGGGATGAACTTCCGCACAAAGTTAATCTGACCGAAGAAGGACTGCAGCCCTTTTTGTCGATGGGGCCCGGCAAGCGAACGAGGGCTTCCGCTCCGTCGGGGTCAATGGCGAGGCCTTCCTCGGAGATGACATGTCCCAGCAGCTTTCCTTCCTTTACCGCGAAGACAGACTTCTTCGGGTTGATAGAAATGCCGAATTCTCGACAACTCTCAAATATCTGCCGTAGGTGCGAAACATGATCTTCTCGCTGGTGAGAGAAAACAGTCATGTCATCAAGGTAGATGACAATGATTTTATTGAGCAGCTCTCGGAAGGCCAAGTCCATGGCCCTTTGGAACGTGGCACCAACATTGGATAAGCCAAACGGCATGCGCTGATAGGCGAACGTCCCCCACTTCGTGGTAAACGCCGTCTTATGCTGGTCTTCGTCTTTGACCCAAATCTGGTTGTAGCCGGAAAATCCATCTAAAAGTGAAAATCTCTGGGCTCCAGCAACGATATGTAGGATCTGGTCGATTTGGGGAAGCGGATAGTGGTCCCGGAGGGAAGCCTGGTTAAGGTTTCTGAAGTCGACACAAGAGACGAATGTCGCCATTCTTTTTCCTCACGGGCACCAAATTCGCGACCCAGGATGAATGTTTGATGGGGTAGATGATCTTGGCCTCCAGCATCTTCAAGAGCTCGGTCTTCATCATGGCCTCAATCTTGGGATTCACGGCCCTTTGCTTCTGTCGGAATGGCTTGGCGCCATCCTCTAGCTCAATAGTATGCTGGATGACAGTTCTGTCATACCCCTTCAAATCCTCGTAGCACCAGGCCACGATGTCGGGGAACTCCTGGCACAGTGATCTGATCTGCTCCAGCTCCTCCGACGTGCAGTCTGTTCCGACCTTGATAGTTTTACCAGGTTCAAGTTCCAGGTCAGCATACTGCCTCGGGTCTACTTTGATCCTGTGGGATATTGCTCTGTCATTCTGATCAAAGAGACTCTCTAATGTAATCAGTCCTTTTGGGACGTGATTATTCCGTAACTGTATCAACCCCTCATATTGCTCGTCATCAGGGTCTCTACCTCCGATTACACACACTTCGTTAACCAGGAATGTGACGATTTCCTCGTCACAACTGAACACCTGCCAGTGGGTGTCCTTATCAGGCACAGAAGGCCTGTAGACAGTACGAACCGGCTTCGGTTTCTGGACAACGTCTTCACCGGAACGTACCTGGCTCCAACAGACGCCAGAATATCAGCGTGCTTGTTTTTCTCACGCGATATTGCTTTGATACTCAATGAGTCGAACGACTCCATCAGGTCCCATACCCGATTGCGGTACGCTCTGAGATAGTGCTGTCTGGATGCGCACTTGTCCATCACTTGGTGACACACCAGCTCCGAATCTCCGAAAATTTGGAGATGTTTGATTCCGAGCCTCTCCGCTTTTCGCAAACCCAAGCACAGGGCTTCGTATTCTGCCGAGTTATTAGTGCAGCTCCATGGCCAGCCTGTAGGCATAGTCCTTCTGGATTCCGGTTGGAGAAACCAGGAGTACCCCTGCACCGGCGCCATTCTTGCATCGCGCGCCGTCAAAGAAAAGCTTCCACAGCTCTCCGGGTGCAGGTCCTACTTCTTTTGCCACTGACACGTCAAGCTTCTCGGGCTGTTTAATGGAGTAGCAGCCCTGCTCTGTCCCGATTACGGCATTAAAGTCCCGCAACGAGAACTCATCTTCGAGTTGCAGCACTTCGAGGGCTTGCTCGGTCAGTTCCACTGTCACCAGTTCTTCCTCTGACAACTGGACCATGCAGTCCATCTCTCCTCCGGGTATCTTGTCTACTAGGAAGGGGGAAGGCTTCTCATTAAAAATTCTCAGTCTCCTTCCTTTGAAGGGCACTTCCATGTGCGAGTAGTCTAGAGACAGGTACCCGCCCAACTTCGCAGTGAACTCCCGAGAGAGACACATGCCGAAGTAAGGCTCCAGGTCGACAATCACGACCTCTTGGATGACTACGATGTCGAGGGCCTTGTGCAGCCGGATAGGGATGTCCTTTATGACACCAACTGTCTTGACAGGGGTGCCGTCTAATTGCAGCACGCCTTGGCTGCTACGTGTGTATTCCATCCCGATCTCATCGCAGACGGCCTTCGGCATCACGGTCGAGGAAGCACCAGAATCCACCATGCAGTTGTGAACTATGTGCCCTTGCATCCGTAATGACAGATAAAAGGGTGGCGGCCTGTTCTTCCCAGTGGCTGAGACTGTCAAAGGTTGAACCAGGACAGCAGGCTGCATCTGTTTGCCGCTCTTCATATTCTTCAGTGATTCTTGCAGCAGATCTACCTGGCCTGGGAGCAGAAGAGCATCGTACATGCTGATTCTTGCGGGAGTTCTCTTCAACTCGTCTACAATGTTGTAGCCCGAGGTACTAGCTCCTTCCGCTGGTTTTGCCGGCTCATACTTCGTCCGCATGCCGCCGGGTGGCCTCAACTCGCTGTCTCTTGGTCAGAGACGGGTACTTCAGCTTCTCCTTGGGCTTGTTCTTTGGTTTCAGCTGGAGGCTGAGGTACGGGAGCTTTAGCCGGAGTTGGGACCCTTGCTGGAGGTTTGGCCGGAACAATGGCAGCCTTTGCCGGAGAAGGCTTGGCGGGAGCTTTATCTTTGGACGCCTTTTCCTGGGCTGTGAAAGGCCACAGCCGCTTGTACGGTGGCAGCCCGCCGGGCTGCGGTTTTTCTCTTCTTGCGTAAACTTGCAAAGGCTTGGCCGCATCCGCAGCCTTCTTTTCTTCCTTGGCGGGCGGCACTAGATTCTCTTCCGGGAGGGCAAAGTTGGCCTCGCCGTCCAAGATCATGTACAGCTCGTCATCTTCTATAGCGCTGCCGGCCAATGTCTGGATGTAGTGCTGGTGCAAAGTGCACTCTTCCTCGGAATGCGGGTCATTGCACGTAGTGCACCGGCTTAACCCGGTCGGGTGGACCAGCGGATCTTCTATAGCAGACATTTCTCGGAGGCGGACGCCTCTGCGGCTGATGTTCCGGGGCTTTGTCTTTTGTCAGTGCGGGCGGCGCATAAGGCCTCCTAGGAGCAAGGTCCATCTGGGCCTGCTTCTTCTTCATAGCGGTCATGTCATTGGACATGGCATGGTATCCGGAGGCCAAAGCCCGCACTTCTTGTAGAATCGTGTTTTGGATGCTGCTGTCAGGTGGCGGCAATTGCGCCGGTGGAGGCAATGCGGCCAATGGAGGGGGATTAGAATAGGACGCGTATTGTGGGGGAGCAGGAAGTGCTGGAAAGTGGGGAGCGGGAGGTGGCGGATGAGGGTAATGCAACTGAGGCGGGCCGTAAGGAGTCACGACCGGCGCCGGATTCCACTGCTGCTGGGGTTGCTGCCCTGATGTGGACGGCAAACCACCAGAAGCAGAAGGATACTGGGATCTGGGGAAGTCGGGATGAATGGGTTCCTGCACTCTGGACGGAAGCCTCGCCGATGGAGATAATGTCGCCTTCGACTTGCTCGGGCCGCTTCGTACAAGCGCAGTGGAACTCATCAATCCGGGCGATCTTCAACGAAGAGGCATATGTCTGAGTTGAAAGACCTCAGATAGTAGTGAGCGGCCATGCCAGCTGAAGGCCGAAGTTCGCGAGGTACCCGTTTCCAGGATCTCGCAAACCTAATGTTAAAATCACACACCTCCTCTTGAGGATGTCTCTGGATAGCTTGGAACTGATGCAAGAGAGAAGTAGGGTCGGCAGACTCGTTGCATCCTTTTACGAGTCTCCCGGCAAGTCGGGGCCACCCCCGTGATGGATCCCTCCGGCGGCGATCTCCACCAAGAGGAGAAGCTTTCCCCTCAGGGAAAGGGCCAGCAGACGGGTCTTCACACTTTCATCGGTAATAGTATGCAGTGCGGCCAGGGCAAGGATGTCCTGGATGTGCTCGTACGCCGTCTTACCGTAGCCGTCGTATGTGGGAATAGACTTTAAAGCAGCAGGGGGAACAACTTGTTGTCCGACCAGGGCCAAGGGCCCCGTAGAGTCCACCGCCGGGAAGAGGTCATCGTCATTTGGCTGTTGGGCAGCCATTTCTTCTTCTTCTTCTTCTTCTCCCCCGTCGGTTGTGTACTCAGTGTCGGAACTTTCCGAGGATGCAGGATCTTCTTCTTCCTCGGCTTCTTCTATTTCGTACTCGGCTCCTCCGACTTCAGCTTCGGCTTCTTCTTGGATCTCAGCCTCGGCTTCGTCGAAACGAGCTCGCGGATCAGCCAGCCTGGGGATCTCGCCTCGAGCGTTGATGTCCAGTTCGTAGAACTCAGGCGGGCTTCTCGGATTTCTTGCTTGCCACCTTCTCGTGTGCATGAAGGTGACGGGACCGGTCTTCTAGACTCAGAGGATTTGTTCGTGCAGAGTCGCCAGGTGTTCAGATTTGGAACAGCAATGAAGCGAACACCGGTGCTTCAATTCCGTCGGGGGTGAGAAACTTCCTTGTCTCACCGAGAGCTCGAGAACTGTCAGCGCCGGTGGAGACTGATCAGAAAATCTCTCGTCAAATGTGGGACCCGTGTCCCGCCGAGCGTAGCAAGAAAACTGTTGCGCCAGGTGAAGACCAAACGGGTACCCTTTCTTTAAAACGTGGGACAAGTGTCCCACCGGGCGTGCCAGAGAAACTGTTGGTTACGAATCTGCCATGAGGAAAGGATTTTGGGTTAATGCGCCCAGATTCGCCCACCAGGATGAAAGGCCGGAAGGAAGAGATGCCTTCCGAGCCAATCTCCGGAGAAGGCCGGCTCCTTGGGGGGGGGTTTCTGATTTAAGCTAAGAGTACAGGAAAGAGATAAATGTACAGAAAGGGACAAATGTACAGAAAGAAATTACAAATATGTCCAGATGTTGGTGGGGGGAACTAACAGTACGGGAACACACTAATTACCGCTACTTACTGCATTATAAACATAGAGCATGACAGGAACTGCAAAAACTATGTGTACTTCCGATACTCATGCAGTGTATGCACAGCTCCAATGATCCCCTAGCAAACATTCCCTACAAGGAACTAACAGCATGGCAATGCACCGGTTTACCAGATACGTACACTAACATGAGTAGAAAGCAGACTTAGAGATATCAGATCCAGGTATATGTGTTTATGTAGAGAATTTAACCGCACAGCTCCAATGGCTCCCTAACAGACATTCCCTACAAGGAACTAACAGTACGGGATCGCATCAATCACCAGATACGGACCAGCAACAAAACACATAACTGATGGAACTGCTACCGCATCTATTCTATATATGCTTTAAATTAATGAAACACATAGGGTGCTTTAAACAAGCAATGCTAGAGGGACCCGCTCACCAAATGCTGAAATGAATCAACAAGCCGTGACAAAGTTAGCCTAAGGCATATAATGAAAGACAAGATAAAAGAATAAAGACAAGCAGTAATAGAACCAGGCATACAGATTATATTCATAAGCAGAAGCACGGTTACAATAAGCACAGTAGTTCCCTAACAGACATTCCCCTTTCCACCCTTTACAATGAATTCACGATGGGCTTTTATAGCCCGAGTCCCTCCCGTTACATTAATGGGCACAAGGTCCCGACCAAACATAAGCTGACAAAAGCGGCGAAAGAGCCGCAAATGCCGACCTTTTGTCGGACCGGACCGTACCCGCGAGCATGGTCCTCCCGGGAAGCCGGACAGCCACATGGCGGTGCGCTCGGGCGTAACTTCAATCCGGCAATGGATGCGGGTAGCTGGAGCAGATGAAACCTCAGATCAGCTTTAAATGAGGCTACGGGCACGGGCAGTGCAGCCCATGCTTGTCCTTTTGCTCGGCACGTTTCGGCTCTAATCCCGGCCGGACACTTGTCAGATGATGGATGATGCCGTTTGACACGTGTCTGCCTTGGAGGGCAGTCCGTCCATCTTCGCTTGGGATCGGAGCACCTCGGGATGCGCGGGCAGAACGTAGTGCGGTCGGGAAGGCCTTCATGCCTTGGTCAAATTCCGGGTTTGTTCCCTATCGCGCGACTCGTCAAGGGCGCACTCCGACTTCGGTGTGAAGTCGGAATGCGCACGAGCGAAATCGATGTCTGCCGCCGTACGGACTTGCTCCAGCACTTGATTTCTCTTTTGTCAGCCTGCCAGTCTGCCAGTTACAAGGTGCGCCCAGAAGAGGGGCGAAGTGCGAACTTCGCACCAAAACTGGGCGAAGTGCGAACTTCGCACCCAGACTTAGCCATTTTTCAGGTGACTTGCTGGAAGTTGAAAAATTAACTGGGGGACTCCAAGAAAGGGGGGAAAGAAAGAGAATGCGGGAAAGAAAAGGAAAGGGAGAGAAGAAGGAAGGAAAATGGAGGAAGAGGGAAAAGAAGAGCAGCACTGTTACAACATTGAAGACATTGCACCCCGTGCAAAATGTGACAACAGAGACTAGCTTCGGGCCTCGTTTTTGCGAAGCGGCAAAGCAGCAATAGAAAAAATTGCAAAGTATGAAAATTGCTTCGCCGAAATCTCAGCGAAGCACTCGCTTCGGCCCCTTTCCCTGGCGAACCGTTTTTCTAGTAAGATTTTGCTTCGTCTTGGAACGCTGCGAAGCACACGCTTCGGCCAATTTTCGTGCGAAGCTCCCTCACTAGGAGCCTAGTTGCCTTGAAGAAGTCGGAGAAATATTCTAAGGCAAGATTCTACTTCGGCCAAAAGACCCCCGAACGACCATTTTGAAAAAGCTTCGCAGCGAAGCACTCTTTCAGCCCATCAGCGAAGCATCCGTTTGCGAAGCAACCTTCAACCCGTTTTCCCGGCAAAGTGATGAGAGATTGGGAACCATGTTTTGAAGAGGCAAATCTGCTTCGGCGCTCAGTCTTTGCGAAGCTTTTTTTGAAGGCCCCTTCGCGCGAAGCACCCATGCAGAGAGGTCAGCCCCACTTCGGCTCACATCCGTTGCGAAGTAGGTCCCCGAACTGGAATTTAGCGAAGCTCTCCACGGCACACACACCAAGGCCGGGTATCTTTTCAAGGCAATCGAGTATTTCATAAATGCCTTTTTACTTGCCCGAAAGACCCGGGGCTCATTTTTGGCAATGGAAGAGGAAAAATCAGTCGCAGGGGGAGAACCCGATGGACCTAGCAGCCACTCGAGCACCGCACCTGAAGATTCAGGACGAGTCAGGCGGCTCATTAATGTAGATTTCCTTGGCTAATGCAGTCGTAAGTGCCAGATATAGAAACAGATGTGAGAGCTCGGTCACGGGAGGAGCGAAGGTAGATTTCTCAGGTTTTCGAGGGCGTACTCTCAGATTTTGTGCATTGATGGTTCAGAGGGTCGGGTCCTCTATAAAAACCCATGAATTGTAATGGAAAAAGGGGGGGAACTTTTGCTAGAAAGCTGCTGTAACTTGACTTTTGCAATCGATATTAAAGACTTTGGGCCCAATTTCTCTCTTGTATGCTGCCTTCTGTGATTATTTCTGTTATTCCATTTCTTCATTTGCATACTGTAATTCTGTATCCTGGATTTAGGTGTGTGATTGGGGATTGGACCCTGGAATTCTCCTGAAGGATACATAGGGGAGAAAATACTGCGTTAAATTCTTTGTATGCTGCCTGTGGTTAGTGGTTTCTCCTAAATTCATATATTTTCCTAATTGCTGTAATTCTGAAATCTGGATTTAGGCGTAGGAAAGTAGTTGAATCCTGGAACTCTTCCAGAGGATACATAGGGAAGTTAGCGTGGTGTTCATTTATGTTTTATTCTTTGTATTTATTGCTGCTACTTCAAGGTATTAGTTAGTAATCGTGCTGCCGGTTCTTCCCCTCATTAAATCAATCAACTGCATTTCTTCCCTAGCTCTTTTATTTCTTTCCTGTATCCTTACTCTTTTTATCTCTTTCCTGTACTCTCATCTGCAAAAAAGCAAGTAGTTTAGTAAAGGAGCCGGCCTTTCTCCGGAGATTGGCACGGAGGGCATCTCTTCCCTCAGGCCTTTCAATGTTGGTCTAGGTCTAGGGCTCGTATCCTTCCCAAAATCCTTTCCTGTGGCAGCAGCACACACCAAGGCCGGGTATCTTTTCGAGGCAATCGAGTATTTCATAAATGCATTTTTACTTGCCCGAAAGACCCGGGACTCATTTTTGGCAATTGAAAAGGAGATACCAGTCGTAGGAGGAGAACTCGACGGACCTAGCACCCACTCGAGCACCGCACCCAGAGATTCAGGACAAGTCAGGCGGCCCATTAATGCAGATTTCCCTGGCTAATGTGGCCATAACTGCAAAATATAGAAACAGATGTGAGAGCTCAGTCACGGGAGGAGCGAAGGCAGATTTCTCAAATTTTCGAGGGCGTACTTCTGTATTTTGTGCATTGATGGCTCAGAGGGCCGGGTCCTCTATAAAAACCCATGAATTGTAATGAAAAGGGGGGGAAGAACTTTTGCTAGAAAGCTGCTGTAACTTGATTTTTGCAATTAATATCAAGAACTTTGGGCCTCATTTCTCTCTTGTATGCTGCCTTCTGTGGTTATTTCTGCCATTCTGTCTTCATTTATGTACTGTAATTCTGAATCCTGGATTTAGGTGTGTGATTGGGACAGAACCCTGGAATTCTCCTGAAGGATACATAGGGGGGAAAAATGTCGTGTTAGTTTTCTTGTATGCTACCTGTGGATAGTGTTTCTGCTATATTCACCTATTTCTTAATTGCTGTAATTCTGAAATCTGGATTTCGGCGTAAGGGATTAGGAGGATCCTGGAACTCGTCCGGAGGATACATAGGAAAGCTAGTGCGGCGTTCATTTATGTTTTATTCTTTGTATTTATTGCTGCTACTTCAAGATATTAGCTAGTAATCGTGCTGCTGGTTCTTTCCCTCTGAAAATTCATTGATATTCTTTCCCTTACTCCCTTTATTTCTTTCCTGCACCTTTACTCTTTTTATCTCTTTCCTGCACTCTCATCTTTAAAAAAATCAGTAGTTTAGTAAAGGAGCCGGCCTTTCTCCGGAGATTGGCACGGAGGGCATCTCTTCCCTCCGGCCTTTCAATGTTGGTCCAGGTCTAGGGCACGTATAATTGCCAAAATCCTTTCCTGTGGCAGATTTGTGACCAACAGTACCAATAGAACATCTAAGCAACAATTTGAGTGCTGCAAGTGGATTGAGTAAAGGCCATCAAAATGTCGTTCATGGAAAAATTTCAGCTTAGACAGTTGTCCGTCATACTTGTGATGTGGCTAGTTGGATTAAGTAAAGCAAGCAATGTGAGATCAATGTTTTTCTAGCAGTAGGTTACAATGCAGGTAGTTGCAGAAGATGCATGGAGAAAGAAGCACAAAGAGCATGACAAGATATTCAAGTACCATGTTCAGTGCTTCTACCCCAATGTTTATTTGGCCTGTTGCCAAGCATCCCAACAAGTTTAGAGGAGGGAATAGATGTAGGCAGGCAATTTGACATGTCTACATAAACACATAAACATATGTGCATATATGTGCATGGATGCAGGTGCCATGTGTAGGTGATACATGTAAATAGGAAGAGTCGTAAGTGTTGTTGCGTGGTGTTTTTATGTGAATATATGACGATGTGTTGTAATAATGTAATGTAACTTATTTAGGAATTTATATTTTTGATGTATACGGGTAGTTTGGTGGTAGTTCCCTAGAGGTCCCATGATAGCTATAAGTACACATCTATGTTGGTGGAGAGGTATGTTAGAGAGTGTTTCGTAGAACTCTGATGTTGGTTGATGCTAGTCAAGGCAAGTCTGTGTATATTGTATGCTTGACCAGACCATGATGTATCGTAGAAAATTAGGTTGTAGCATACATGTTGTGTGTGCAATGTATCAATATGTATCTCTAAGTTATTCCCATTGTGTACCTTTGTTTATATGTTTATAATGGAATTATATTGTAGCGTGTTGTATTATGTGCCTACAGCTTTTATTGCAACTAGCTAGATTACTTTGAAAGATTGCAGGATCTATAATTGGTTAAGAGAAGATGGAATATTCCTTACCAATTCTCAAGTGTATAATTTTATATGGGATGATGGGTTCACATAGTGATGTTCAGATGACTCAGTACAATGTCCCCAACCATCAACATAATAATACAAAAAGGTTATTAATGTTAAATTTCTAATGGATCATAATCGTGGCTTTAAATAATTCATTTATTGTATGTACCTACGCAAGCCACAATAACAAAGAAATATTAACTATACTATATACAGACTTACGTAATGGAGCTCCTTTCTCACATATGAATCCTCTTTGAAGATAGGCGCCACCTTTGGATCTAAATCAAATTTCAAGGGAAATATGTCCATTTGAGTGACTCTTGAATAAGGAAAAATCATATTATTTTCATATAACATGACAAAATTCAACGGAGTCTCATTCTTCTATGAGCTATTAGTAAAGAAAATTCAATACAAAATTAAGAGTCAAATCAATGGGTACATTAGAAGCGTACCTTTCATTCACAAGATTCCTACTAAATGAGTTTTCTATCAAATTCCTGTAGATTTTAGGGGAGACAATATTTAATGAGAGAAGCTATCATAGCTGTCATTCACATTAGAAGCAAAGAGAAATTACAATGATGCTAAGATCATGAGCTGTACAGAAACATAGATTATAAAAGACAGCAATAATGGTTGTTTTATTTTTCCAACTCGAATAAAGAAAAGTCATTCTAGATATACAAAAGATGCTGAACCTGAGAACTGCAAGGTGTGGCTTTCAAAAAAAAAATTACATAAGTCCAAAAAGATCAATGATTTAATATACTTACAAATCTGCTTTACTTGTGGGCCATGAAGGAAACTGTCCTGAAAAGTTATTGTATGACAAGTCTCTGCAACAATACATTCAATATGAGCATTGTTGTATGGGAAGGAAAAAAGAAGCATATCTTAGATGTTAGCACATGTTTTTACTGCTGTGTGTTCTTACTTTTTCCAATTTTCATTTCACATATTAACTGAGTTCCACAAACAAACAAAAATGGAATTGCAAGCAAAACAATACACATCTTTAAATGCAAAAGGACTTAATCTAGTATCAATTATGTTTCAGATATTCTTTTCAAATGAAACACCAATGGAAGGTGGAATTAAATATTGCAATTTTCCAATGGAGGAGTTGAGGATAGTTGTCTGCACACTCCCTTAAAGGTACATGACAGTTTTGATCATTCACATGCCAAATGAAGTGGGTCACACTATCATTCCAAAGCCTTCTTGTAAGTAGGGAATGAGCATGGTCATGAATTTTGATATTTCTTATTATGTTTTGTTCTTAGAGTAAAGAAGAAACAAATGGCATCATCGATTGTGCCTGGATTAGTCATGTTCTATTTAGATAGGTAAAATTAAATATATGTTGTATGAGTTTTTGGAGAGTGAGTATGGTCATTGCCTTCATTACCCCTTCCCTTTATGATTATATGTATCTATGAAGACACCATATCAGGAGTGATCTCTTGGATTCTCCCTATTTTTGTTGTACTTGTTGGAGACCTGAAATATAAGACCCATGTCTTGCTACATTTATTAATTGTGTGCTCGTTTGTGTGTTCTTTGTTGTGTTGATCTTTCTTGCACTTATTTTCAGTAAAAAAACTTTTTGGATATTATATTTCTGCTATTATTGCCTGTTGGCATTTTTGCCACATTAATTTTTTTGATAAAATTTGGAGCTTCAAGGCGGCAAAGAGCATGCAGAGGTGTTAGATTTTCGCGGGCCCTAAACGGGGATGATAAAATTGATGAAATGAGCTTTGGATATTTTATCATTGCAGATTTTTTCGCAAGCTTTCCGGTGATATATTATAATAGGCGATCGGGTCAGCGGATCAAAAGTTATGGCCCCGAGAAGCAGCACCAGGAAGCTCAAATTCGGGACGAAAAATCAGCTTCGGCAGATCTGGGAAAAGGCCAAAAAATGACTAAGTGTTGAAAAGGGAGCGACCGAGAGCCAAAGCACAAAAAAGATAAAAATTTGACTAAGTGTCAGCTTGGGAGAGACGCCCGTCGTCGCTCCATTTTGGAGCGCCGCCCGTCGTCGCTCCCTTTTTCGGGCGACCGTGGGCGGAGGAAGAAGAGAAAATCATGAAAATATTCTAAGTCTAGAGCCTCCCGCCGTCGCTCAAAGTCGCTGCCGCCCAAAGTCGCAGCCACCCAAAGTCGCGCCGCCCAAAGTCGCCCACTCCGCCCGTCGTCGCTCCATTTTGGAGCGCCGCCCGTCGTCGCTCCCTTTTTCGGGCGACCGTGGGCGGAGGAAGAAGAGAAAATCATGAAAATATTCTAAGTCTGGAGCCTCCCGCCGTCGCTCAAAGTCGCGGCCACCAAAAGTTGCGCCGGCCAAAGTCGCGGCCGCCCAAAGTCGCGCCGCCCAAAGCCGCAACCGCCCAAAGTCACGCCGCCCAAAGCCGCACCTCCCAAAGTTGCCCACTCCGCCAGTCGTCACTCCATTTTGGAGCGTCACCCGTCGTCGCTCCATTTTTCTGGCGACCATGGGCGGAGGAAGAAGAGAAAATCATGAAAATATTCTTAGTCTGGAGCCTCCCGTCGTCGCCCAAAGTCACTGCCGCCCAAAGTCGCGCTGCCCAAAGTCGCTCCATCTGGGAGCGACTCTCGGAGGCTCTCTCTTCAACGAGCGACTTTGGTCAGTTCCCCTTTCATCAGTGGACTTCTGACTTGGGCCAAACACGCAGATTTCGAGATCAGTACCTGTCAGGAGGTGACAAATTGTGTGCTGCCAAGGTACAGGGTAGATGAGCATTGAAGAACAAACTGTACCCCATCTACCGCATTCAACCAGACCTGTTCGGGGATGTATAGTTTTCAGAGCGGCCATATCTCAAGTACAAGTACAGCCGACAGGGGTCTCATCCAGGCAACTTTTTACAGCTTTTGCCGGTCCTTGGGACCCGTGCATGGTTGTAATTTGGGGGGAAATTCCTGCTATAAAAGGCAGTTTATTTCATTGTAAAAGAGGGGGAACATATTGCTAGAGAACTCTTCTGTGATGGATCACCTTCTACTTAATTCAAAGCATCCTTGGCTCTGCTTCTTGTCTCTATATTTTATGCTGCCTTCTGCTAGTATTTCTGCGTCATGTCCATTTATATTTCTGTCTGTTTGAATTCTAAATTCTGGATTTGTGCATTGGTGATTATATGGATCTAGAATACAAAACAGAAGGATACATAGGGTAGAATAACAGCTGCAATTTCTGTTACATGCTTTATTTTGATTGTTGTTGGTTTGGATGTTAATTTGTAATCGTGCTGCTTGTTCTTCCCCACCTGAAACAAATGATATTTCCATTTATTTCAGCACGTTTATCCCTTTCCAACACTCTTATCTAAAAACCCCCAAAGCTAGATTAGTATAGGAGTCGGCCTTCTCCGGAGATTGGCACGGAAGGCATCCCTTCCTTCCGGCCTTTCAATCTGCTGGGCGAATAGGGCTCAAAAGATTAAAATCCTTTCCTAAGTGGCAGATTCGTAACCAACAGTTTCTCTGGCACGCCCGGTGGCACGAACAGTCTCCATATTTTAAGGAAGCCCGAGTTCGGTGAATCTCTGGCTTGCTTTCATCTGGCAAAATCACCTGGAGACTCTGACTGAGCTGAAGATCCAGATTTCTTGATCGTAGGTGCCTTTTAAAGCTGAAAGAAGACACCTCGGAGGAATCAAGGTTTGGTGAGCAGCCTTGACCTCACAAGCGGAGAAAAGAATGTTCACCTGGCGACTCCAACTCAGTGGCGAGAACCGTGATCTCTACAGACCACTGCTATACTGGTAAGACTATCCCAGCTGGGATGATCATGGCCCTTTGAATCTCCAAAGTTGGCACGAGATTCCCAAAAGTGCCCGAAAGACCCTGACAAAATACAATGGCACTAAGGGAATGGCCCAAGAGCACCTTGAAGATGTTGCTGCTCTAGCAAACTTCCATGGCATAACCTACAAAGATGTCATGATCAGACTTCTGATCTCGTCTCTGGAAGGAAGGGTGCTGCAATGGTACAGATTGCTCGGACGTAAGAGCATCTGCTCATGGGGCGACTTAGCGGGAGCGCTCATCAACACATTTGACGGCTCTCAGGATCCCTTCCAGCTCTTGATGCACGTCTCCACAATCACAAGAGCACCTTTGGAGGACATCACAGACTTCAATGCCCGATTCTAGAAGAGTTGGAAGAGAATTCCAGGGGACATCCGGCCGACACCCGCCCAGGCCCGCCTCTTCTATGTTCGGGCTTTCCACCCGGACATAAGCCTCCTCTTGCTGCTATCAGGTGAACAGAGATTCCCTCAAATCTTTGAGGAAGCAGTACGTGCGGAGCATCTTTTGCTCCTTTCAGGAAAGTGGCAGTGGGGAGAAACTCCATCACTTTCTTTGATAGTTGTTGCTCCAGCTCCTGTCTATCCTGCGCAGTATTCACCATGGCAAACCCCTCATACTGTGCAGAGACCTCGAATGCAGTCGTGTGGAGCTCAAGAGGCAGATCTCGTCCAAAGCCAACAGTGGGAGTATGCAAACACCACCCAAGCGATGAATAATATGGTTGCTTGCAGTTTCCATTGGGAGACGGGCCAAGAAGAGGAACAGGATCCAGTGGCAGAACCTGAGAGCAAAGAGGGCACACTTTTGCACCCTTTTTGTGTCCCAGAGCATATCATGCAAGTATCCAGCCAAAACTCAACAAGCATGCCTCATCAGGAGGCTGATCCTGAGAAGATCCTGGCAGAAAGCCTATCGCCGAAAAAGTCCTACTATCGCATCAAGGAGTTGGAGGAACCCGTGCTCGAGAGCCCGCAACCAGTGGACTCTCTAGAGTGGTGGGATTGGCTCCAACCATCACCGCAACCGGTACCCGAAGAGGGCTCTCGTGTGGCGAATCTCCTTGCCACATTGTTCATCAATTGTATGGGTACCGACATGAATGATAACCTGCCACGTTGCACCCTGTTCGCAACCTGGCAAACTTTGGGAGGCCAGCCGGACTTCAAGGATCGATTGAAGTACAATCAGATCTGGTCCGGACACTGCAAATTCACCGAATAGGCACCCAAAGCTAGGTTTATGGTGGCGGCATGCCAATCATGTCGCAAACTTTTGTGTAAATAATGTAAATAGGCCGGCTAGTATGTAAAGTTTCAGTTGTTTCAGTTTAGTTCGTGCTTTTTTGGGCGCCAAGGAAAGGAGGAAGAAGCAGAAGGGGAGGAGTTGGAGAAAGAGTTTGCCGCCGTCAGTGAGCACTCAGAGGAGGACAGCGAGGGTGACTCCGTTGCCCAATGGATAAAGGCCTGGGTCCTCACATTGAGGCGAGCTCAATGCCCCGCGAGCCGCCAAAAATGTTGGCATTTTTGCCACATTAAATTTTTTGATAAAATTTGGAGCTTCAAGGCGGCAAAGAGCATGCAGAGGTGTTAGGTTTTCGCGGGCCCTAAACGGGGATGATAAAATTGATGAAATGAGCTTTGGATATTTTATCATTGCAGATCTTTTCGCAAGCTTTTCGACGATATATTATAATAGGCGATCGGGTCAGCGGATCAAAAGTTATGGCCCCGGGAAGCAGCACCAGGAAGCTCAAATTCGGGACGAAAAATCAGCTTCGGCAGATCTGGGAAAAGGCCAAAAAATGACTAAGTGTTGAAAAGGGAGCGACCGAGAGCCAAAGCACAAAAAAGATAAAAAATTGACTAAGTGTCAGCTTGGGAGAGACGCTCGTCATCCCTCCATTTTGGAGCGCCGCCAGTTGTCGCTCCCTTTTTCGGGCGACCGTGGGCGGAGGAAGAAGAGAAAATCATGAAAATATTCTAAGTCTGGAGCCTCCCGCCGTCGCTCAAAGTCACGGCCACCAAAAGTCGTTTCCGCCCAAAGTCACGCCGCCCAAAGTCGCTGCTGCCCAAAGTCGCTGCCGCCCAAAGTCGCGCCGCCCAAAGTCGCCCACTCCGCCCGTCGTCGCTCCATTTTGGAGCGCTGCCCGTTGTCGCTCCCTTTTTTCGGGCGACCGTGGGCGGAGGAAGAAGAGAAAATTATGAAAATATTCTAAGTCTGGAGCCTCCCTCCGTCACTCAAAGTCACTGCCGCCCAAAGTCGCGCCGCCCAAAGTCGCTGTCGCCTAAAGTCCCGGCCGCCCAAAGTCGTGCCGCCCAAAGTCGCGCCTCCCGAAGTCGCCCACTCCGCTAGTCGTCGCTCCATTTTGGAGCGTCGCCCATTGTCGCTCCCTTTTTCGAGCGACCGTGGGTGGAGGAAGAAGAGAAAATCATGAAAATATTCAAAGTCTGGAGCCTCCCGCCGTCGCCCAAAGTCGCGTCGCTCAAAGTCGCGCCGCCAAAGTCGCTGCCTCCCAAGTTCGCTCCATCTGGGAGCGACTCTCGGAGGCTCTCTCTTCAGCGGGTGACTTTGGTCAGTACCCCCTTTCATCAGTGGACTTCTGACCTGGGCCAAACACGCAGATTTCGAGATCAGTGCCTGTCAAGAGGTGACAGATTGTGTACTGTCAAGGTACAGGGTAGATAAGCATTGAATAACAAACTGTACCCCATATACCGCATTCAACTAGACCTGTCCGGGGATGTATAGTTTTCAGAGCAGCCATATCACAAGTACAAGTACAACCGACAGGGGTCTCATCCAGACAACTTTTTACAGCTTTTTTCGGTCCTTGGAACCCGTGCATGATTGTAATTTGGGGGGAAATTCCTGCTATAAAAGGCAGTTTATTTCATTGTAAAAGGGGGGGAACATATTGCTAGAGAACTCTGCTGTGACGGATCACCTTCTACTTAATTCAAAGCATCCTTGGCTCTGCTTCTTGTCTCTGTCTTTTATGCTGCCTTCTGCTAGTATTTCTGCTTCATGTCCGTTTATATTTCTGTCTGTTTGAATTTTGAATTCTGGATTTGAGCATTGGTGATTATTTGGATCTGGAATACAAAACAGAAGGATACATAAGGTAGAATAACAGCTGCAATTTATGTTACATGCTTTGTTTTGATTGTTGTTGGTTTGGATGCTAATTTGTAATCGTGTTGCTTGTTCTTCCCCACCTGAAACAAATGATATTTCCATTTCTTTCTGCACATTTATCCCTTTCCAGCACTCTTATCTAAAAACCCCCAAAGCTAGATTAGTATAGGAGCCGGCCTTCTCCGGAGATTGGCATGGAAGGCATCCCTTCCTTTCGGCCTTTCAATCTGCTGGGCAAATCTAGGGCACAAAAGATTAAAATCCTTTCCTGAGTGGCAGATTCGTAACCAACATTGCCCATTTGAATTGGGTTAGTGTATTCAAAAAATTATGTTTCGAAATCCAATCGAGCAACTTATTTAAAGGAATAGGTGTCTATTGATGAGTCACTATAATGTGAAATCCACCAGAGGCTTACCCTCGACGGATACTTCTTTTACCCGGGCAATGAATGTGAGAACCAAAAGGGACTTAGAGGCCCGAGGTCTGAAGTTTTTCAACAGTCGGGTGCGGATTTCCTTGATGTGGTCCTTGGAGAATGTCTCCACCTGTACAACCCTCTCCTCCAACTGTTGTTGATCCTACTGAAGCTGGCCCTGAAGTTCAGTTATCTGGAGCTCGGCAGCCTCCTTCTGTTCTGTCGCCTCCTTTTTCAAGGCTACAACCTGTTGCTTTAGCTGCTAGCACTCCTTCTCAGAATTGTCCAACTGGGCCTGCATTCTTGCCATGCCCTCTTTTAGTTTGACCTTTTCATTTTCTAGATCGTAGTAGCGCTCCTTCAACTGGAAGTGCTTCAGGCGCAGCGTATCGGTTCCATAATGAAGAGCCAGCACCTCATTCTCGAAGCTGACCTCATTCAAGTCTTTGGTTTTGCTCCGATACTCATAATCTTCGGGGGTCATATCCTTCAAAGCCTTCTTAACTTTTGGAACCCTTTTTTCCTTGTACAGCAACATGTTGTTGAAGTCAAATCTGGAGCGCTTCCCCACTTCGACAATATCTTCACCCCTTCTCTTCATCGCGTTCTGCGCTCATCTGTTGGAGGTACGCTTAGCCTGAGTTGCCACAGGCTGGTTTTCCATTATTTGAATTAAATCTGTCTCTCCGAAGAGAGGCCTGGCCAAAGGCAAATCTTGATGTGACATGTATTCCTCCGCGAACAGGTAAGGGTAAATAGCAGTCTGATGCTCTTCTGCTCTCGAGGATGACTCAGTCTGAACAATGGAGGCAGACAGGTTTCAGGGTTTTCAGAAAATGTGCAGACTGTGGGCGAAAGATGTGGAGATTGCGGCGGATTTGGGGCAACGGCACCTGGTAGGGTTTCTTCTAGGGTTTGGGGAACGTTAGGCTCTATGGAGGAATGACCAAGTTGGGATTTTTCAGCGACGGAATGTTGGGCTTCCTCAATGAAAGGGTGAGATGCAGCAAGGGAAAGGGTGGCTGCTGCTCCGCCAACCAAGGGAATGGCAGCGGGGACGGGTTTAGCAGTAGAGGACTGAGGCGCCGCAGATACTGACTTAGAAGTTTGAAATAATAGAGAATGCGTACCTGCGAGCTCGCCTGAGCTGGTGTATCGAAGAGTTGGGTCATCCACTGGTCCACCGTTGACGGGGATGTATCTTCCTTTATGGTCGCGACCTCCGAGGCTTTGCTCTTATTTTGAGGTGGCGTCACCTCGGACCACGAGGCAGTCTCCTTCACGGGTGCAGCCCTTTGCCCTTTTGACTTTTCTGTTCTTCTCTTCTTTTTTAGAAGGGCCACCTCTTCTTCTTGGGCGTTGGGCGATGGGCTGACGGTTCTTTTCGGAGCTTTGGAGGTTTTTATCATCAGCTTGATCTGTTGTTTTTTTCTGGGGTGCCGGGGACACCTGCGTTGCTTGGGCTTGCGTTTCTTGGACCCCGTGCGGGGCTACCTCTTGTCTAGATGGCGTTGCTCTGGCTGGCTGTTTTTCAGAAGATTGCCGCATCCTGGGCTCTCCAGCCTGTCTTACTTGTACTCCACTACTGGACCCCTCACCACGTCATTGCAACTGTTTGGGTGAGGCCTGCTCCTTTTGTAAGCGTTGAGGGCCTGGAGGCACAATATGCCAAAACACGACAAGCTGCCACGTGACATGGTGTTTATCGTAGAGCATGGAGAATGTGTCATCATTGGCCAAGTCCTTTTCGGATTTGTCTTTTCTGGTATGAACGCGCATTATCCACCACTCCGATATCTTTCCGGGTTTCCACCCTCTGCCTTGCAGTCTAGATTACAATTTCTTGTACGTTTTTGTATCTGGCTTGTGCTCCTTGTTGTGGACAGGATCAAACTCGGCCTCTACGAAGTAGAAGTCGTGCCACGGAGGGAAGGACTGCATATTTTCAATCCTCCACTCCAAATCTCTCCCCGACGAGTTGTTGCGCTCGTCCATGATCTCCTTGCGGGGACAGACATGGAAGTCTTGTACACCTATAAATCCCCTCACTATGACGAGGGGATCGTACTTCCATCTCTGGGGCAGCTCGATCAAGCAGAAGCTCAACAACGTGGCAGTCAGGTACTGATGTTGTCCATTGATGCCGACCTCAATTCCTGCCCAGGTGATTGGATAATTGAACAAATGTCCATTTTTTCGCCCCTGGCCATACTTCTCATCGGCATAGTCCATCTGCCACGATGCCTCCAAGGCAAACTGGTACTCTGTGGTATAATACGGCAGCAAGAAGGGTTTGCCCGTGAACCCGAAAATCCTTATCACAAACCCCTGCATTAACCGGAAAGTGTTGCCAAAATCCTAGCTGTTTACTTGCTCTCTCATCGCACGCGGGACGCGCGGACAAGAACTATGGAGAAGGGCTAGAGTTGGGCCCAAGAAGGACAGATTGAACTTATATAAGATTCCTCCTTCAGCAGCACTTCGGTCCACTTGTATACGGGCAGTGGCGCACCATTCTTATCTTTGCGCTGAACTGGGAGTGACTTTATGTGGCTGCTCATGTGAAACAAGAATAACCACGCCAGGGACAAACAGTATTTGAAGCTTTCACTCGCCCCGCTTTTCAAGTCCTGCAGTTGTAAGTGAATCCCACGAGCCACGCAGTCTGCCCAGTCGAAGAAGACCGGGTTGGTTTTGTTAGTCATAGCCTTGGGGTCATAGAATTCCCCTCGCAGGATGCATTCGGCAATAGCGATTTGGTAGGGAAAGACCATCGCGTCCGTGCCCAAGCCTAGAACCCAAGCCAACATGGTATAGATACTAGAGCTCTTGAAATCGCTCAGAGGCCTAGGCTGCTTTGGCCATTGCCGGGGTGGAAGGGGCTCATGGAGCTGAGAATCGACAAACCTCTGCATATTCAGATAATCTGTGCATCTGTTCGTCTGTTCGCCGAGATTGATATTTCTGATAGTGTAGTCCTTATTCAACAATACACTTGGCGCGAAGGCCGCCCTCACAGTCTCTGGGTAGAGCGAGAACAAGACAGTGCCCTCATGGTCGCAAACCTGCCTGGTGTTCGGTTTGTAATACTCAAAAACTGCTGCCACAAGTTCAGGGCAATGATGCACCTGCGGGCATAAGAACCAGTATAATTGAGAGTGATAAGTCGCGGCATAGGGATGCGAAGGAGAAAATTTCTCTCGCCAGTTTTCAATTGTTTGCCGCAGTTGACTAGTACCCTGTGAGTAAATCCCATCTCTGAGCTTTATCCAATAATCAACGGCAGGAAGGGGAACTGGCTTCGACAGCACTGTCCGGGGTTTCTTTTCCTTTTCAGTTCCAAACGCTTGAGCTTTTCCCTTATCCTTTCTCTCTCTCTTTTGTCCACTCTCTGGTGTGCTTGAAGCCGCTCGGCCTGCTGCTGCACCCTTTTGCCCACTTTCTCTCTTTCCCATGGCGAAGGCGAATTTTAATTAAATTGCTGCTTGGCTGCAAGAAACTTCTGAATTTAACTTAGTGCAGCCTAGAGCACGTCGGAGGTCAACTGGTGAAGCGCTTCTGAGAGGTTGTGCTTTTATAGCAGCAAAATTGGGACGGGCTTTTAATGGAGGGCACTTGAATTTAATACCAAGCGCATGAAGTTGGTAGACGTTGATTTTGTCCTTGGGTGGCCATGCATGAAATATTCCTTGGAGGCGCCAATATTTAAAGTTCTACCTCTTGGAGCACGTCCCTCTTGTACAATCATTCTTGGAATTGTTGGCATTTTTGCCACATTATTTTTTGATAAACATTGGCCTAAGTATGGAGCTTTAAAGCGGCAAAGCACATGTGGAGGTGTTAGGTTTTCATGGGCCATAAACGGGGGCGATAAAATGGATGAAATAAGCTTTGGATATTTTATCATTGCAGATCTTTTCGCTAGCTTTCCGATGATATATTATAATAGGCGATCGGGTCAGCGGATCAAAAGTTATGGCCCCGAGAAGCAGGACTAGGAAGCTCAATTTCGGGCCAGAAAATATTCTAAGTGTCGGGCCCTGCCCAATTGCGCTCATCCGCCCGACTGCACTCATAATTTATGCACAACAAGGCGAAAAGACAGGAAAATGCTGCTAAAATATTCTAAGTGTCGGGCCCCGCCCGACTGCGCTCATCAATTTATGCGCAACAGGGCGGAAAGACAGGAAAATGCTGCTAAAATATTCTAAGTGTCGGGCCCCGCCCGACTGCGCTCATCCGCCCGACTACGCTCATCAATTTGTGCACAACAGGGCGGAAAGACAGGAAAATGCTGCTGAAATATTCTAAGTGTTGGGCGGGATAAAAATACAAAGGCTGAGCTTCTAAGCTCGGTTCTTCCCCCCTCCATCAGATGCTGACAGGTGTCCGGTCTTGGGATCAGAGTCAAGATGTGACAGAAGGTGTGCCACCAGGGTACAAGGCGGATGAGCGTGAACTGACAGATTGTACCGCATCTGCCCCCATTCAAACTGACTCAACTTCCCACCTACCGGATTTCCACGGAGCTGCCACGTTTTCAGGTGGACCTTGCTGCAAGTACATTCCTTGCCCGCATAGGTCAAACATCAGCCGCTTTTGTCAGCTTTTGCAGCTTTTGTCAGGTCTGGGATTCTGTGCCCAAAATGTAATCGGGGGGGAAAATTGCGCTATAAATAGCAGCCTCATTTCATTGTACAAAGGTGGAGGGGGGACATATTGCTAGAGGACTCTGTTGTGACGGGACACCTTCTAATTAATTCAAAGCATCCTTGGCTCTGCTTCTTGTCTCTGTCTTTTATGATGCCTTCTGCTAAGTATTTCTGCTTCATGTCCATTTATATTTCTGTCTGTCTGAATTCTGAATTTTGGATTTGGGCATTGGTGATTATTTGGATCTGGAATACTAAACAGAAGGATACATAGGGTAGAATAACAGCTGCAGTTTCTGTTACATTCTTTGTTTTAATTTTTGTTGGTTCGGATGCAAATTTGCGATCGTGTTGCTTGTTCTCCCCCCACCCGAAACGCATGATATTTACATCTCTTTCCTGTTCCCTTATCTTTTTCATTCTCTTTCCAGTTCCCTTTACCTTTTTTTAATCTCTTTCCTACACCCTTATCTAAAACCCACAAGTAGGTTAGGAAAGGATCCGGCCTTCTCCGGAGATCGGCACGGGGGCATCCCTTCCTCCCGGCCTTTCAATGTTGGTCTGCGGGTCTAGGGTGCATTGACACACCAAGTCCTTCCCAAGTGGCGGATCCGTGGCCAACAATTTCTGGCACGCCCGGTGGGATGAACAGTCTCCATATTTTAAGGAAGCCCGAGTTGGTGAATCTCTGGCTTGCCTTCATCTGGCAAAATCACCTGGCAACTCTGACTGAGCTGAAGATCCAGATTTCTTGATCGCAGGCGCATTTTTTAAGCTAATAGAAGACACCCCGGAGGAATCAAGGTTTGGTGAGCAGCCTTGACCTCACAAGCGGAGAAATGAATGTTCACCTACAGTCTCCATATTTTAAGGAAGCCCGAGTTGGGTGAATCTCTGGCTTGCCATCATTTGGCAAAATCACCTGGCGACTTTGACTGAGCTGAAATAAGGAAGCCCGAGTTGGGTGAATCTCTGGCTTGCCTTCATCACGCAAAATCACCATGGCAAATCCCTCATACTATGCAAAGCCCTAGAATGTAGCTGTGTGGAGCTCGAGAGACAGATCTCGTCCAATGTCACCAGTGGGAATACAAACACCGCCCAAATGATGAATAATATGGTTTCTTGCAGTTTCCATCGGGAGACGGGCCAAGAGGAGGAACAAAATCCAGTGGCATATTCTGAACACAAAGAGGGCACATTTTTGCACCCTTTTGTGTCCCAGGGCATAGCACGCAAGCATTCAGCCAAAGCCCAATAAGCATGCCTCACCAGGAGGCTGATCCTGAGGAGACCTCGGCAAAAGACCTATCGCCGGAAAGCTCCTACTATCGCATCAAGGAGTTGGAGGAACTCATGCTCGAGAGCCCACAGGTGGTGGACTCTCTAGAGTGGTGGTATTGGCTCCAACCATCACCGCAACGGGTACTCGAAGAGGGCTCCGGTGTGGCAAATCTCCTTGCCACATTGTTCATCAATTGTATGGGTACCGGCATGAATGATAACCTGCCACGTTGAACCATGTTCGCGACCTGGCAAACTTTGGGTGGCCAGCCGGACTTCAAAGATCAACTGAAGTACAATCAGATCTGGTCCGAACACTGCAGGTTGATCGGATAGGCAGCCAAAGCTAGATTTGTGTTGGCAGCATGCCAATCATGCCGCAAACTTTTGTGTAAATAATATAAATAAGCCGGCTAGCATGTAAAGTTTTAGTTGTTTTCTTAGTTTAGTTTGTGCAGTGTTCTTTTTTAGTGTTCCAAGAGGACCATGGGTGCCAAGGGTTTGAGAAAGAGGTTGCTGCTGGCAGTGAATATCAAGAGGACAGCGAGTATGACTCCGTTGCCCAATGGATAAAGGCCTGGGTCCTCACATTGAGGCGAGCTCAATGCCCCGCGAGCCGCCAGGAATGTTGGCATTTTTGCCACATTATTTTTTGATAAACTTTGGCCTAAGTGTGGAGCTTTAAAGCGGCAAAGCGCATGCAGAGGTGTTAGGTTTTCGCGGGCCATAAACGGGGGCGATAAAATAGATGAAATAAGCTTTGGATATTTTATCATTGCAGATCTTTTCGCTAGCTTTCCAACGATATATTATAATAGGTGATCGGGTCAACGGATCAAAAGTTATGGCCCCGGGAAGCAGGACCAGGAAGCTCAATTTCGGGCCAGAAAATATTCCAAGTGTTGGGCCCCGCCCGACTGCGCTCATCAATTTGTGCACAACAGGGCGAAAAGACAGGAAAATGCTGCTAAAATATTCTAAGTGTCGGGCCCCGCCCGACTGCGCTCATCAATTTGTGCGCAACAGGGCGGAAAGACAGGAAAATGCTGCTAAAATATTCTAAGTGTCGGGCCCCGCCCGACTGCGCTCATCCGCCCGACTGCGCTCATCAATTTGTGCGCAATAGGGCGGAAAGACAGGAAAATGCTGCTGAAATATTCTAAGTGTTGGGCGGGATAAAAATACAAAGGCTGAGCTTCTAAGCTCGGTTCTTCCCCCCTCCATCAAATGCTGACAGGTGTCCGGTCTTGGGATCAGAGTCAAGATGTGATAGAAGGTGTGCCACCAGGGTACAAGGCAGATGAGCGTGAACTGATAGATTGTACCTGTTGGCAATTTTGCCACATTAAGTCTTTTGATAATTTTTGGCCTAAGTATGGAGCTTTCAAGCGGCAAAGAGCATGCTGAGGTGTTCGGGTTTTCGCGGGCCATAAACGGGGGCGATAAAATGGACAAAATGAGCTTTGGATATATTATCATTGCAAATCTTCTCGCCAACTTTCCGACGATATATTATAATAGGCGATCGGGTTAGCGGATCAAAAGTTATGGCCCCGAGAAGCAGAACCAGGAAACCCAGTTTTTTGTGCGAAGTCCGACTGCGCCCAGTTTTTGGTGCGAAGTCCGACTGCGCCCAGTTTTTGTGCGAAGTCCGACTGCGCCCTTCTTCCTGAGCACACTTGGAAACAGTCTGGCAGAGAAATTGACTAAGTGTTGGAGCGCAACCCGACTTCGCAGCGAAGTCGGACTGCGCTCCCTTGTCCGTGCGTAGTCCGAACAGCGGTGAGAATCAGCAAGTGCCGGTGCGCAGCCCGACTTCGCAGTGAAGTCGGACTGCGCCCTTTGACCGGTGCGCAGCAGGGAAATAGTCCAACCCGACTGCGCTGTTTTTCACCTGCGCAACCCGTTAGCGCTCCTATCCTGGGCGAAGTTGGATAGACTGCCTTTCAAGGCAGACACGTGTCAAGCGTCAGCATCCGACAAGTGTCCAACTTCGGGATTTGAGCCGGGACATGACCGAGGAAAGGACAAGCATGGGCTGCACTATTTATGCCAACTGCCCCATCAAAGGCTGATGTGAGTTTCCACCTGCCTCAGCTACCCGCATTCCTGCCGATGTAAAGTTCTACCCAACGCGCTGCCACGTATCTATACAGTCTTCAGGGAGACCATGTCGCGGTGCACCCAGCCCGACAGAAGTCAGCATCAACAGTTCCGTGGCTGCTTTTGTCAGCTAATGTTTGACTGGGACTTTGTGCCCATAAATGTAATCGGGGGGTTCTCGGGCTATAAATACCCACCACATTTTCATTGTAAGGTGGTGGAAGGGGAATGTCTGTTAGGGAACCATTGTAGCTGTGCTTCTGCTTCTTAATATAAAGTATATACCTGGCTCTGTTCTACTACTTTTATTTTTTATGCTGCCTCTCTTTTGTCATATTTCTTGTGTCATTGCTCGCTGTTGTGCTGAACTCTGAACTCCAGCATTTGATGGCCAAGTACTCCTGGACTTCATAGATCAGAGGATACATAGAATAAATTAGGTAGCAGTTCCTTCAGTATGTGTGTTATGTTTATGTTGTTGTCCGTAGTGGTGATTGATGCGTTGCCGTACTGTTAGTTCCTGTTGGTTACGAGTCTGCCATGAGGAAAGGATTTTGTGTTAACGCGCCTAGATTCGCCCACCAGCTTGAAAGGCCTGAAGGAATGAATGCCTTCCGTGCCAATCTCCGGAGAAGACCGGCTTCCTGTGGGGTTTTATGGTTTAAGATGAGAGTGCAGGAAAGAGATAAAAATGCGAAAAGAATTTACAGATGTGATTGGAGTTGGGTGGGGGGAACTAACAGTACAACAACACATCAATCACCACTACTTACTGCATCATAAATACAAAGCATAACCAGAAACTGCAAAATCTAAGTATACTTTTTATATAAAGAAGTGTACGCACAGCTACAATGGCTCCCTAACAGACATTCCCTACAAGGAACTAACAGTACGGCAGCGCATCAATCACCACTACGGACAGTAACATAAATACAAAAAGTAACCAAGAAATGTCAGATCCAAGTATGTGTGTTATGCAGAGAATTTGTACGCACAGCTACAATGGTCCCCTAACAGACATTCCCTCCAAGGAACTAACAGTACGGCAACGCATCAATCACCACTACGGACAGCAACATAAACAGAACACACAAACTGAAGGAACTGCTACCTAATTTATTCTATGTATCCTCTGATCTATGAAGTCTAGGAGTACTTGGCCATCAAATGCTGAAGCGAATCAACAAGCCATGACACAAGAAATATGACAAAAGAGAGGCAGCATACAAAATAAATGCAGTAGAACAGAGCCCAGTATATACTTTATATTAAGAAGCAGAAGCACAGCTACAATGGTTCCCTAACAGACATTCCCCTTCCACCACTTACAATGGAAATGTGGTGGGTATTTATAGCCCGAGTCCCTCCCGTTACATTAATGGGCACAAAGTCCCAGTCAAACATTAGCTGACAAAAGCAGTCGCGGAACTGCTGATGCTGACCTTTGTCGAGCAGGACTGTACCTGCATCATGGTCTCCCTGGAGGCTGAACAGCTACGTGGCAGCACGTTAGGTAGAACTTCTCATCGGCAGGAATGCGGGTAGCTGAAGCAGGTAGAACCTCCAATCAGCTTTAAATGAGGCAGCTGGCATAAGTAGTGCGGCCCATGCTTGTCCTTTTGCTCGGCACATCTTGGCTCAGATCCCAAAGCTGGACACTTGTCGGATGATGCTGTTTGACACGTGCTTGCCTTGAAAGGCAGTTTATCCAACTTCGCCCAGGATCTGAGCGCCATCGGGTTGCGCAGGCAAAAAACAGCGCAGTCGGGAAGGCCTTCATGCCTTGGGTGCATTTCTGAGTTTATTTCCCTACTGCGCACCTGTCAAAGGGTGCACTCTGACTTCAATGCGAAGTCGGGTTGCGCACAGGTGAAAGCTGATTTCTGCCGCCGTACGGACTTCGCCCTGGAAAGGGGCCGCAGTCCGACTTCGCTGCGAAGTCGGACTTCGCCCCAGCACTTAGTCATTTTTCCTGCCAGACTGCTACAAGGTGCGCCCAGAAAGCACTCCGACTTCGCTGCGAAGTCGGGTTGTGCCCAGAACACTTGTTCTTCTGGCTGATTCTGTCACACTGCTCTGTCACACTGCGCACTTTGCACTCCTGCTGCGCTCCAACTGGAGGGCGCACTCCGACTTCGCTGCGAAGTCGGACTGCGCCCTGGCACTTAGCCATTTTTTAGGGCAACTGCTGTCAAATTTGAGATCTGACTAAGGGGCTCAAAAGAAAGAGGGAAGAATGAGAATGTAGGGAAGAGAGAGAAAGGGAGAGAAGAGGAAAGGGGAAGAGAGGAAGAGGGGAAAGGAAGAGCAACTCTCTTACAAAAACTGAAAACATTGCACCCCGTGCAAAATGTGGCAACAGTTCCTTGGAGGGAATGTCTGTTAGGGGACCATTGTAGCTGTGCGTACACTTCTCTGCATAACACATATACTTGGATCTGACATTTCTTGGTTACGTTTTGTATTTATGTTGCTGTCCGTAGTGGTGATTGATGCGTTGCCGTACTGTTAGTTCCTTGGAGGGAATGTCTGTTAGGGGACCATTGTAGCTGTGCGTACACTTCTTTATATAAAAAGTATACTTAGATTTGGCAGTTTCTGGTTATGCTTTGTATTTATGTTGCAGTAAGTAGTGGTGATTGATGTGTTGTCGTCATCGTTAGTTCCCCCCACCCAACTCCAATCACCTTTGTAAATTCTTTCCGCATTTTTATCTCTTTCCTGCACTCTCATCCTAAACCATAAAACCCCCACAGGAAGCCGGCCTTCTCCGGAGATTGGCACGGAAGGCATTCCTTCCTTCCGGCCTTTCAATGTTGGTCCACGGGTCTAGGGCGCATTGACACACCAAGTCCTTCCCAGGTGGCGGATTCGTGGCCAACAGTACCGCATCTACCCCCATTCAAACTGACTCAACTCCCACCTACCAGATTTCCAAGGAGCTGCCACGTTTTTAGGTGGACCTTACTGCAAGTACATTCCTTACCCACATAGGTCAAACATCAGCCGCTTTTGTCAGCTTTTGTCAGGTCTGGGATTTTGTGCCCAAAATGTAATCGGGGGGGGGGGATTGCGCTATAAATAGCAGCCTCATTTCATTGTACAAGGGTGGAGGGGGGACATATTGCTAGAGGACTCTGCTGTGACGGACCACCTTCTAATTAATTCAAAGCATCCTTGGATCTGCTTCTTGTCTCTGTCTTTTATGATGCCTTCTGCTAAGTATTTATGCTTCATGTCCATTTATATTTTTGTCTGTTTGAATTCTGAATTCTGGATTTGGGCATTGGTGATTATTTGGATCTGGAATACTAAACAGAAGGATACATAGGGTGGAATAACGGCTGCAATTTATGTTACATGCTTTGTTTTAATTGTTGTTGGTTCGGATGCAAATTTGCGATCATGCTGCTTGTTCTCCCCCCACCCGAAACGCATGATATTTACATCTCTTTCCTGTTCCCTAATCTTTTTCAATCTCTTTCCAGTTCCCTTTACGTTTTTTTAATCTCTTTCCTGCACCCTTATCTAAAACCCCCAAGTAGGTTAGGAAAGGAGCTGACCTTCTCCGAATATTGGCACGGGGGGCATCTCTTCCTCCCGGCCTTTCAATGTTGGTCTGCGGGTCTAGGGCGCATTGACACACCAAGTCCTTCCCAGGTGGCGGATCATGGCCAACAGGAATCGGTGGAAATCTTCCTTCCTTTATGACGCACGCTTTTAAAAACGGACGTTAGGCCCCCTTGGCACACTTTTCTAAGTCGCTGAGTGGAAAGGAATGAGGCCCGCTATAATTTGGTGTGTTTTCTCGAAATCGCTCACAGGCGCGGGCTGCTTTAGCCAGCGACGACGGTCTTTACTTCTTGGAACAACCACTTTCTTTCTATCCATGCTCGATTTCGCTCGCCGACTGGGGTGCGCTTGGGAGAAGACGCATTGGGCGCGCGACGACGGGTGTACTCACACTTAGAAAGTTTTTCAACTTTTTCAAACTGCTCATTTCCCTTGGCGGCGCTTGTGAGAAAATCCTCTCTGTCACCGAAAAATAAGAGCGACGCCCATTTTTTTTAGAAAAGCGAGCGACGGAGGGCGCCAGCACTTGGAGAATTTGGGGCGCCCCTTTCCCAGGTTCGCTGAAAATGTGAGAGCGCTCCCGGGATCGCTCAAAAAATGGGCGATTTCGGGAATGAGCGTCTTTGGCGAGCGACGGAGAATCTCATCCTTAGAAAGTTCTGCTTGTTTTACTCGCGCCCCCTCCTTCATAATTTGATCGCCGTGGCCGAAAATGATGAGCGATTCCATGAATTGCTCGAAATTTGAGCGATCTTGGGGTCTTTCGAACACTTAGGCAAATTGGTCACCCCATTGCTTGCTTGAAATCACCGAAAACTTCGTAGCGCTCCCGGGACCGCTCAAAAAATGGCGATCTTGGGAAGCTTTACTTAGCCATTTGCATTGTGTTCTCCTTATTTCGGCCCTCGCTTGAAAGGGACTCTTGTTGTCGTCGGAAAAGCAAAGCAATCTCCGGATTTGCCAAATAAGCGAGCGACGGCAGGCAAGCTTTGTCTTTTGCTTAGTTCTCCAGGACTTTCTCTTGCAAGGGGAATAGCTTCTGCATTCACTTGGAATAAAAGGTTTTCCAGACCCACGGTTCTGGTGAACAACTTGGCTCAACAGCCTAAAATTAAATCAACTGAAAATCATATTTACATTTAAGCAAGGAAATAAATTTAAAAACAGCAGAAAAGAAAATATGTACAAAGGGAACCTCTTGGTGTTTCTCAGTGACGATAGGCTTTCAGATGAAAGTCGTTAACAAGTATGGGGAGGATATGACCCTCCATGTCTCTCAGGACAAATGAATTGAATTGGTTGACCCTGGCAACCTGGAAGTGGCCTTCCCAGAAGGCATCAAACTTATCGTGATTTCCTGTCTTTTTCTTCCAGGAATCCCATTTCAGTACTAGGTCTCCAATCTTGAAGACCCTGGTAGCAGCCCCTTTTGCGAACCATTTCCGTGTGGTGCCAGCATGCTTCATAAAAGCCTCATGGGCTTTTTCTCTCTACTCTTCAAAATGCAACAACTGGGCTAGTCTGGCATCAAGGGGATCCAGGTTGTCTTTTTCATCATCGAGCAACCAGAGTGCGGGCATTTCAATATGGGTAGACAGAACAGCCTCCTTCCTGTAAACCAGTGCGTATGGGGATGTCTTGATGGACTTCTTGATGGAAATGCGGTCTTCCCACAGACCCTGATCTAGGTACAAGTGCCAGGACCTCTTATTCCTCTCCAAAGTCTTCTTTATAATATTCATCAGGTTCTTATTCGTAGACTCGGCGAGGTCGTTCCCCTACGGGTAGTAGTTGGATGAAGCCTTATGATAAATACTGTACTTGCAGGTGAACTCGGTCAGTTTGGCTCCTGTGAACCCCGGACCATTATCTGTCACAATCGCCTCTGGGATTCCGAAGCGAGTTATCAAACTTTCCAAGAAGGAGATAACTCTCTCTTGGTCAACGTGCTTCGTGGGTATAGCTTCTACCCAACGGGTGAAGTAATCTGTGGTAGTCAAGATAAACTTGTGCCCTACAAAGGATTCTGGTGAGATCTTTCCGAAAAAGTCTAAGCCCCACTGCTGGAAGGGAACCTCCACTTGAATTGGTTGTAAAGGCATTGGAGCGTTCTTGTTCCGACCAACGAACCTCTGGCATTTCTTGCACTTTTAGCAGACTTCTTGCGCATCTGCGAAGATGGTGGGCCAATAATAGCCCGCCTTGATCATTTTTAAGGCCGTAGGCCTTCCTGAAAGGTGTCCTCCCGACATTCCAAAATGGAACTCATCAAGGACTTTTTGTTTTTCAATTCTCTTAACACAGCGTAAGAGAACACCATCAATATTTTTATAAAACAGCCCCTCAGGGCGCAGAACATACTTCAACGCGTTAAGCCGAAACCTTCTTCTTTGTGAGGCAGTGATCTGTTCTGGACATCTCCCTGTGTTGAAGTACCACAGTATATCATCTGTCCAGTCACTCTCCTCTGATAAGGAGTTGGCAAGGTTACTTTCCATCACGGGATCTTCCCACTAACAAGCAGACACTTTGGCGGCCGCACTTCTGGCTAATTCCTGGCATAGAGCTCGACCTCGGATTAACTTGGTTGGTCGCATCTCTATGTCGAATTCTAGGATTTTAGCAATCCATCCAACCCTTTTGTGACCTGGTTCCCCCTGAATAATAAAACTTCTGACGTCGGGGTGTATCACAAAAACTGTAATCCGGCTTTGAGAGACGAAGTGCTTAAACTTCTTCAAGGATCTCATGACCGCATGCACTTGTCGCTCAATGAAATTATACCTTTCCTCGTGCGGCTGGATTACTTGGCTTAAGAAGGCTATTGGCCGCTCTTCGCCGTCATCTCCCTTCTGAGTCAAGACTGCAACATAGCTCTCAGGTTCTCCGACTGCATAAAGGATGAAATCCTTAGAGTAGTCCGGGTTTATCAATACAGGCGCCTAAGCTATCCTGGCCTTAATCTCTTCAAAGGCCTCCTTTCTTTCTTCAATACAAACAAAATCAGCATCTTTTTTCAATAACTCGGCCATAGGTTTGATGACTTGAGTGAAATCAGGCACGAACTTCCTCACGAAGCTGATCTGACCGAAGAAGGATTGGAGTCCTTTCTTGTCTACTAGAATGGAGAGTTTCAGGAGAGCTTATGCTCTATCAGGATCGACTGCTAGGCCTCTTTCGCTAATTACATGACCTAGCAGCTTTCCCTCCTTGACGGCGAAGACTGTATTGGGATTGATGGGAATACCGAACTCGCGACATCTTTCAAATACTTGTTCCAAAAGAGAGGCGTGTTCTTCCCTCTTGTGGGAAAACACGGTCATGTCATCTAAATAAATGACAATGATCTTATTCAGCAGCTCCCGAAATGCAAGGTCCATGGCCCTCTAAAATGTGGCCCCAACGTTGGATAAGTCGAATGGCATGCGCTGATAGGCGAACGTTCCCCATTTCGTGGTGAACGCCGTCTTGTGCTGGTCCTCGTCTCTAACCCAGATTTGGTTATAGCCAAAAAATCCATCTAGGAGAGAGAACCTATGAGCTCCTACGACCACATGAAGAATTTGGTCGATCTGCGGGAGCGAATAGTGATCCTTGAGGGAGGCCTTATTCAAATTTCGGAAGTCAACACAGAGGCGTATATCCCCATTCTTCTTTCTAACTGGGACCAGATTTGGGACCCAAGAAGAATGCTTGATAGGATATATGATCTTGGCTTCTAGCATTTTCAGGAGCTCTGCTTTCATCATAGCCTCGATCTTCGGGTTAACCGCTCTTTGTTTCTATCTAAAGGGCTTAACCCCTTCTTCTAGTTCTATGGTGTGCTATATGATTTCTCTTTCATAACCCTTAAGGTCCTGATAACACCAAGCTACAATATCTGGATACCTTCTGCACAAGGCCCGGATCTGTTCCAGTTCTTCTAGGGTGCAGTCTATTCTGACCTTGATCACCTTTCCTGGTTCTAATTCCAGATCCCTGTAATGCTTGGCATCAACCTTGATCCTATGAGATATAGCTATGTCGTTTTGATCAAACAGGCTTTCAAGGGTAATGAGTCCCTTAGGGACGTGGTTATTTTTTAACTATATCAACCCCTCATACCACTCGTCATCAAAGTCTCTACCTTAGATTGAACTTGCTTCGTGTATCAAGAAATTGACGATGTCTTCGTCACAATCGAACACCTGCCAGTGGGCGTCCTTATCAGGCACAAAAGGCTTGTAGATGGTATGAACCGGCTTCGGCTTCTGCATAGTATCATCAACCGAAACATACCTGGCTCCAACAGACGCCAAGATATCAGCATGCTTATTCTTTTCCCGGGAGATAGCTTTGACATTCAAGGAGTCGAATGACTCCATCAGGTCCCAGACACGGTTGCGATACGCCTTGAGGTAATGCTTCTTGGAGGTGCATTTATTTGTTATCTGATTGCACACCAGCTCTGAGTCTCCAAAGATCTGCAGCTGTTTGATTCCCAACCTCTCCGCCTTTTTCAAGCCTAAGCATAAGGCTTCATATTCGGCCGCGTTATTCGTGCAACTCCAGGCCAGCCTATAGGTGTAATCCTTTTGTATTCCCAATGGTGAGACTAGAAGGACCCCTACCCCGGCGCCGTTATTGCATCAGGCGCCGTCAAAGTAAAGCTTCCACAGCTCATTTCGGGCAGGGCCTATTTCTTTTTTCACGGTCTCCTTGGGCTTTTTCGGCTGGATAATAGAGTAGCAACCTATGTTTGATTCAATCATGGCATTAAAATCAAGCAGGGATAATTCATCCTCTACTTGTAGCTGCTCTATGGCCTCTTCCACTAGATCCACTTCTGCCAACTCCTCGGTCATCAGATGGACCGTTCATTCTGCTGCCCTTCTTCAGGTATCTGCTCGACTAGGAAAGTGGATGGTTTGTCATTGTATATTTTCACTTTCCTCCCTTTGAAAGGGACTTCCATGTGGGAGTAGTCCAGCGACAAATATCTGCCGAACTTGGCGATAAACTCCCTCGAGAGACATGCCGAAGTAGGGCTCCAGGTCGATGACCAGAACCTCTTGGATCACCACGATCTCGAGCGCTTTGTGTAACTGGATAGGGATGTCTTTGATGACACCCACCGTTTTCACAGGAGTGTCGTCTAGCTGCAAAACGCCTTGACTGCTCCGTGTATACTCCATGTCGATTTCTTCACATACGGCCCTTGGCATAACAGTGGTTGAGGCGCCGGAGTCGATCATGCAGTTGTGTACCACATGCCCTTCCATCCGCAGAGACAGGTAGAAAGGCGGCGGTCTGTTCTTTCCGGTGATTGAAGTTGTCAGAGGCTGAGCCAACACAGGTTGTGGCAGCTTTCCTCCTTTAACGGTCTTTAGCGACTCTTGCAATAGGTCCACCTGACCAGGGAGCTGAAGAGCATCATACATGCTAATCTTCGTCGGAGTTTTCTTGAGCTCGTCAACAATGTTGTAGGCCGAAGAAGATGGGCCCTCCGTTTCTTTCGTTGGCTCGTACCTGGTGCGGTACTGCTGTGTTGCCTCAACTCTCTGCCGCTTTGTCAGCGACGAATACTTGAGCTTTTCTCGAGCTTGCTCTTTGGTTTCGATCGGCGGTTGAATCACTGGAGCTTTGGCTGGTGGCGCCTTTTCTTTAGCAGGCGAAGGCACAGGCGCTTTATCAAGAGCTTCTGCAGCAGGCTGCATTTTTTCTCTTCTGGCATACACCTTTAATGGCTTCATCTGGGCCGCATCGACTTCGATTGGCCTTTTTCCCTCCTTGGTCAGAATTGACACCGGATCCTCCTCTGAGACCGCAAAGTTGCGCTCCTCTTCCCGAATCATGTTTACTTGCTCCTCCGGGTTGCTGCTTGCAAGAGTTTGGACATAATGTTGATGCAGCATGTAGGTAGCTTCACCGTGAGGGGCATTGCATGTAGAGCACCATTGCACATTGTCTGGAGTGCTTGGTCCTGCATGGTTGACAGCATTTCTAGTCGGAGGCCTATTGGCCTGAGCTTGATCTTTTGTAAGCGTCGGAGGAGGATATGGCCGCCTAGGAATAAATTCCTGTTGGGCCTGCTTTTCTTCATCACCGCCATGTCGTTAGACAGTGTCTGGCAAACGGAAGTGAGCGACTCTACTTGTTGCAGGATTTTGGACTGCACATCGACGACATGTACCGGCTGGGCCGGCGGCGGTAATAGAGCTAATGGAGGTGCTGGAGGCAATGCCGGGTATTGTGGAGGAGCGGGAAGTGCTGGATATTGCGGTGCAGATGGAAGCTGAGGTGGTGGTGGTGTAGGGAAATGCACTTGAGGAGGGAATTGAGACACAGCTGGCGCGGGATTCCATGGTGGATGGGGATATGAAGAAGACGTTTGAGCAGATGCTGGTGGATATTGCGATTGAGGGAAATCTGGGTATATTGGCGGCTGCATTTTGTGCGGGAGTCTACCTATGGCAATCATATCTAGCTCTGCCCTCTGGGCTACCTCGTACAAATCGGGGAAAGTATTAATGCGGGCTAACTTCATGACCAAACAAATGTCTGAGCTAAACGCTCTGAGGTAGTAATGGGCAGCTTGTCCATCGGAAGGACGTAGTTCAGGGGGCACTCTTTTCCAGGAGCGTGCAAACCTTACATTGAAGTCCGATATCTCCTCTTGCGGATGCCGTTGAATGGTCTGGAATTGGTGCAGCAATGAGGATGGATCTGCAGACTCGTTGAATCCTTTGACTAGTCGTCCGGCCAGTTGAGCCCATCCCGTAATAACACCTTCCGGCAAGGATCTATACCAGTATAAGAGCTTCCCTCGCAGAGAAAGAGCCAAGAGCCGGGTCTTGACACTTTCATTAGTGATGGCATGAAGCGCAGCTAAGGCCAGGATGTCTTGGATATGTTCATATGCCGTCTTCCCAGTTCCATCATACGTGGGAATAGCTTTTAAAGCAACAGTTGGGACATCTTGTCCAACTAGGTCGAGGGGTCCAGTGGAATCAACAGCTGGAAATAGCTCGGGAGCATTTGGCTGAGGATTCGCCATGTCAACGTCTTGATCGTCTTGATCAAGATCGTGGTAGTTGTCAGTGCTTTCTGAAGCTGTCTCCTCAGTTTCAGTCGTATGCTCGAAAGCTTCGTCTTGAGGGGCTTGATAGTCAATCAGCCTCGGGTGCTCTCCAGCAGCGTTGATGTCAAGCTCGTAAAACTCAGGCACCTATTGTCCTATGTTCCTAGCTCTCCATCTTGTATGCATGAAGAAGCTTTTGATATTGAACCAGTCTTTGAGACGCAGAGAGTATTCAGGTTCAACAGAGGCGCCAGGTGTTCTCCTTTGACAGCACTGAAGCGAACACCAATGCTTCAATACTGCTTATGGGGTGTGACACTTTCGAGTCCCACCGAGTGTGCCAGAGAAACTGTTGGTTACGAATCTGCCACTAGGAAAGGATTTTAATCTTTTATGCCCTAGATTCGCCCAACAGATTGAAAGGCTAGAAGGAAGGAATGCCTTCCGCGCCAATCTCCGGAGGAGGCCGGCTCCTATACTAATCTACTTGGTTTTTTATATAAGAGTGCTGGAAAGAGATAAAAATGCTGAAAGAAATTAAATCTCATGTGTTTCAGGTGGGGAAGAACAAGCAGCACGATCACAAATTAGCATCCAAACCAACAACAATCAAAACAAAGCATGTAATAGAAACTGCTATTGCAATTCTATCCTATGTATCCTTCATTCAATATTCCAGGTCTACTTAATTGCCAATGCTGTGATCCAGGATTCAGAATGACAGCAATCAGAAAAATAAATGACACGTAGAAATACTTGCAGAAGGCAACATAAAAGTAAGAGACAAATAGCAGAGCCAAGGATACTTTGTATTAAAAGAAGTGTTCTGTCACAGCAGAGCTCTCTAGCAATATGTTCCCCCCCCTCGATTACAATGAATTGAACTGCTATTTATAGCAGAATTTTTCCCCATTACATTGACATTTCCCCCCCAAAACTGGCGGGGCAATCGAAACTTGACCCCTGTCAGATGGCAGAGTATCTTCTGGAATTCTACCTCTTTGCGTTTACAGGTGCTTTGAAAGGGCGTAGTAGTTGAAACCTTGTATCTCATTGATGCAGCTGGTACGGCTTGCCCTTTGCAGGCTCTCTAGGGACCTGACATGGTCATGTTGATGGGATGGGGGTAGGGATTTGCACTTACGTGCCATGGATATGCTTTAAAAGCTTACCTACCTCGTACTTTGAAATTATGCTCATTTTTTACCTTGGGAGGTGCTCTCTGAATTAGCAGTTCTGAAAACTGGGGGGAATCCAGGCTTTAAAAACTCTCTACTGATCACTGTCGGGGTTCGCTGCAAAATGAAAAGATGCTCAGAATCGCTGAATAGCGACGACGATCTCGGGAGTTGGGGCTGGGAGCGACCTCGGGCGCAAGCTGGCAAGCGCTCAAAAATTGAGTGATCTTGAGAAATCCTGGTGGGCGACAGCGACCTCGGGCGGGCTCCATGCTGCAAATCAAAGGTGGGCGGCGACAGCGATCTTGGGCACGGGTTGTTTCTTCCTTTCGTCGCGCGCTAAAAAGCGCTGCCGCGACGGTCGTCGCTGGTCGATGACGGTCGTCGCTCAAAAATGTTAAGTGTTGAAGGTTGCGAAGAAACCAGACTGCGCTCAATCCTTGAGCGCGGCAAGGAAAAGAAGAAGGAACGGTTCAAACGCGCACTTCGCGCGAAGTTCGAACTTCGCCCGAAATTCGGGCAAAGTCGGACCGCGCCCAACTTTGGGCGAAGTCCGGCTGCGCCTCGTTTTCTGGGCCAGTTTGGGGCAACGTTTTAAAAAGTGAATAAAAAATTCAAAAAAGTTCTAAGCTGGGCCCAAGGCGCATTTGTAACCGTTCTAAAGTGGGTTTCCGCACCAAAGATCCTTTCTTGAGCAGTGTGCCCAGATGGTGGCAGCGACGTCAGCCATGGTGCAATGTCCAAAGTAGAATTAATGATTGCACGTTCCTCAACGAAAGTGCAAGCAAAAGAACATGGCACGTCTGCCGGAGTGCACTTTTTCCAAACATTCTCCTGCGCAGCCATCTAAGAACCTTAACTCAGCCGACCTACCCCCTCCTGCGCGGCATTAATGGCGCTGTCTTTATCTAGAAAAGGAGGTCAGATGTTTTCAAACATTCCAGATTGCACAGATTATTCCTCGGACGGTGCTAATTATTCCTGTGACAGCGAAAGCTGCTGTAGACGCTCTGAACCTGTAATTATTGCTGATTCGGAGAGATGGACAAAGGAAAGATGCCGGTGTCAGCACAGTCCAGCGAAAGTGGCGAACCAAAGGATTTACCACGGCCGGGCGTTTTCAGAAGTGAAACCCCGCCAGAAAGAAAGTCAAAGTCCCGGACGAAAAAAGTACAGCGTGGGCAAGCCCCACCACCTCCGTTAAATTACTTGTCGGGATACAAGGACGGCTCTTTTTCTATGAGCCTGACGAAGCTGCGGGCAAATGTGGAGTTGGGCTGACAAAGTTTCGCCCTCCCACCATTTCGGGGCGGCGTACAAATCCAATATTTTCAGATTCTTGTGCCCTCCTGTCCACCAATGCCCGAAACTGGTAGACCTAATTGTCAGACACTACAGACCAGTTACCCGGCAAATTTGCAGCTCCAGCGGTAAACCCTTGTTCACGCTGCGCAGGGAGACTGTCCAGCCAGCTTTCGCCCCAGGGTTGGAGTATGACTCCAACACCATTCTCAGAAAGATAAATTTGGGCGAGCAGACGGGACGTTTCACGCAAACAAAACGGATGAGGGATTTCCTCAATTCAGAGCTGAACGCCCCGCTTGCAGCTGGACAGTGGCCAACCGGCCCCATGCCCTTGACACAATTCCAGAACAAGTACTTGTACATCATTTTGGCATCTATTCTTGGCTGCGACTCTGATGAGCTGGTACAGCCGTACCAGCTAGCGCTGGCAGAATGTCTCCTATGTGGAGAGTCCTACGAACCGGCAGCACAGAGAAGTGGGAAGCGTCCCATCTCTTTCGACTGGGCAGACTGGCTGGCTTACGCCATTCATTCCAGCCTGGTGAAAATCCAGAAGAGGCAGTCTACCGATTTTCGTTTCAGTTCTGTTCTAGCCTGGCTTTGTTTGTACCATTTGCACTCCCTGATGCCGATCCTGAACCTGAAGAAGGTCAACGAGAAGGGAGAACCACAGCCCGTCTATAGCTAGACGGATGACTTATACCGGAAAAGGTCCTACTACAAGTTCAACATCAACTTTCTAGGATTCGTCATGTCAGTCTTCAGTGAAAGCGAAATTCCACGCCCCCCGAGAGAAATGATGAGCGCTCTGCTAAATCAGAAGCTCGGGGACGTTTTCAGACTGACGCAAGGAATTGTGGTCAGAATCTACGGATTCAAGGGCAAACCCCATTTGCTGCCCTACTGGTGCTCGGAGCATCTGTTCGGGATGGAGGTTGCCCGAAAAATGGACTATGTTGAAGAGGAGTTCGGCCTAGGAAAGAAGAGAGGACAGATTTTTCAATACCCTCTTTCCTGGGCAAACGTTGAGATTTTTGAGGTAATACAGCATGTCTACCTTGAGCAGGAATTTTCCCGGATTGGCCTGGTTCTGTTGCCGCAGCGTTGGAAGTATGACCCATATGGGATAAGGGGAAAGTTCACACATCTCTGCCCCCGGGCAGATATAACCGAAGATAAGTGCGATGTGGTCCATGTGGACCTTGACTGGGAAATTGAATTGATGGAAGCTTCTCCTCCCTGGCAGGATTTTTACTGCGAGGAGGTGACATATGACCCCAAGCGAAACCCGGACCACCAGTTCTCATCTCCAGGGTTCAAAAAATTTCTATCCAAGATAGCAGGCCTTAACTGGTCTAAAGAAAAGATTACTGAATGCTGGAAGATGAGATGCCGCACGCAGCACGACAAATCCACAAGGAGAAATCTGGCCGTAGATGACGACTTTTCGGTTCTCTATGACCAGCATCATGACAGCTGGCGGCCGTTCGCATATCAAGGTTACGTTCCCCGAGGCCCCTTTGAGGACTATAAAGGAGGGTCTCCTTCCCAACAGTTGTACACTTCGGCAACTGCCAGCGTGGGCCCAGCAGACATCCAGGCCGAACCAATGCAGCCCGTGGCTTCCAAAAGGCGCAGCGCCGCCACAGGGCAGACCGGTTGCGGCAGACCTTCTGCAAGTCAAACCCCGATACAAGTTTACCGTGGGAGCATCAGCCCCTGCTGCACCCGCTTCATCTCCTTCCCCTGATCCGACCGTTATTCCAGAAGAGAAGAAGCGGAAGAGAGTTGAGAAAATCAGGCGACCTAGCCTGATAGTGCAGCGACCGATTGCGAGCCGCGGCCCGCGTCCTGCCGCCGCAAAGACAGTTCCTCTGGGCAGTCCTAAGCCGCCCGCCGAAATCAGAAGCACAGACATCCATCCGGCATCGGCTCAGGCGGAGCCCGCAGGTACGTTTGCTGCCCCTGTCTCTTTGGTCTCATCCAGTCCTACTCCCACTTCGTCTCCCGCTCAATCTGAGCAAGTCATGACCGCATCCTCCTCCCCGTCTCCGCGCCCTTCTAGCGGCCCCCATTCTTTTGATCAGTTTGCTCAGAACCCTAACGTTTCCCTATCTCTGAGCACAACCCCAAATCCTTCGCCCGAAGTTAGCGCTGAGGCCGCCCATTCACCGTCACATCCACCGTCTCAGCCGCTTCAAACCCTCGCAGTATCAGCCGCTCCCATCTCCATTTCCCGATCGCCCCCGCAAGCGGCCGATTCTTCCAAGGTCAGTCCGGTTCCTCCTGATCCCATCCCCGCAGGAGAGACGTCTCAGCAGAACCCTAGGCTGGGGGAACCAGACTTCATGGACGACCTCCAGAATACAGACGACTTGCCCTTGGCAACGAGAGCTGTAGAGTATTCTGTCTCTTTCCTCCAGAACCTGAAACGAAGGAGACCTGAAGAGATAGCCGCCCGGTAAAACGCCCCAAGTACGATTTCGGGAGGAGAGTGCTTACAACGGAGAAGATAATCCCAAAAGTGACGAAGCCTCTCCGGGAAATGACCAGGGCGGACTACGAGCTCCAGACAAAGGAGAAGAGCTTTGACGACATCAACAAGCAATATGAGATTCAGTCCATCATGCGCAAAGCTGATAATCTCTTTGTCAAGAGTCTGGAGGAGCAGGAAGAGCTTTTCGGGTTGCAGGATAAAACAAGGCAGCTTGAAGAGGACCTGTCTAGGTCCACTGAACAACTGGAAGCGGCGCGGCAAGAAATAGATGAACTCAAAGCCCAGCTGGCCGCTTCTCAGCAACGAGCCGCAACCGAAAAGCAAGCAGCCTCGGAGCAGATTTCTCAGCTCCAAGAGTCTTTGAAGCAGGCGCAGTCGCAACTTGCAGAGAGAGCATCTCAAGCGACGGTCTTTTCGAAGACAAAGGTTAAGGAGATGAGGGCTGGTTTGCTGCGGGAATGCAAGCCCCACACCTATAAGGCGATGGCAGTTCTGGATTTCGCATCCAGAATTCAAGAAGTTTCTGCCCAAGGAAAGCCTGTGGTAGAGGAGGCCGAGCGTCAGGCGAAGCAATGGCTGGACCTGGTGGTAAATCTTCAGGAGCGCGAGCGCAACGGCCTCCAATTTTCTCCCGTGTCCTCATTCGCTGCAGAATGGGCAGGTGCAAGGGTGACCTTGCACAAATATTTCAAAAAAGTTGAAGAGGTGAGAGTGGCCAGACGAATGCTAGACGCATTCGTACATGAAAGAGATATCTGTCTGGCTCCCTTTCGCGCTCTTTCAGAACTAGGGTGCCCAGGTTTTGTTGAGAATGGCGAGCTTCTCACCCTAGATCAGGTGAAAAGGAATTGGCAGTCCTTCGAAGCAGATACAGCTGACATTGATAGCTGGACTGAGCCAATCCAAGACAATCAGGTCACTCAGATGGTGTCCAAATATTGCAAGATCAGCTCCTACTTCCAGGAGTTAGAAAAAAGATACCTCACCATCGACCTGCACGCGGTCGCTGCTTTCCACGCAGCATTAGAAGATGTAGCTGACCGCCGGCCATTTGAGGCAGAAGCCTGGCGCCAAGCCCAGGCGGCATACACTCGCATCTGCGAGGCAGAAGCAAGAGATGGAGAGCTTTCGGAAGGTGATTCTGAGGGGGCAACTGACAAAGATGAATCTGAAGAACAGTTGCCGCGAGGAGAACAGCTAGAGCAGACAAAAGGCAGGGGAGGCAAGTTCCTCTGCACCCAAAGGATGAAGGCATGGATTCTTTGCGCCGAGGCGAGCTCGACACCCCGCGAGCCGCCAGAAATGTTGTCACATTTTGCACGGGGTGCAATGTTTTCAAGTTTGTAACAATGCTGCTCTTCTTCTCCCCTCTTCCTCTATTTTCCTTCCTTCTTCTCTCCTTTCCTTTTCTTTCCCGCATTCTCTTTCTTTCCCCCCTTTCTCGGAGTCCCCCAGTTGGTTTTTTAACTTTCCAGCAAGTTACCTGAAAAATGGCTAAGTGTTGGTGCGAAGTTCGCACTTCGCCCAGTTTTGGTGCGAAGTTCGCACTTCACCCAATCTGGGTGCGAAGTTCGTACTTCGCCCAGTTTTGGTGCACTTCGCCCAGTCTGGGTGCGAAGTTCGCACTTCGCCCAGTTTTGGTGCGAAGTCTGACTTCGCCCCACTTTCTGGGCGCACCTTGCAATCGGCGACCGGGCAGTCGACGGAAGAAAGATCAAGTGCTGGAGAAAGTCCGTACGGCGGCAGACACCAGTTTTTGCCTGTGCGTAGTCCGACTTCGCAGCGAAGTCGGAGTGCGCCCTTGACAGGTGCGCCGTAGGGGAACAAACCCAGAATTTGACCAAGGCATGAAGGCCTTCCCGACTGCACTGTATTCTGCCCGCGCAACCCAAGACGCTCTGATCCCAAGCGAAGTTGGATAACCTGCCTTTCAAGGCAGACACGTGTCAAACAGCATCATCCATCATCTGACAAGTGTCCAGCTTCGGGATTAGAGCCGAAACGTGCCGAGCAAAAGGACAAGCATGGGCTGCACTGCCTGCGCCAGTAGCCTCATTTAAAGCTGATCTGAGGTTTTACCTGCTCCAGCTACCCGCATCACTGCCAGAGAGAAGTTCTGCCCAACACACCGCCATGTAGCTGTCCAGCTTCCAGGAAGACCATGCTGCGGGTACAGTCCGGTCCGACAAAAGGTCAGCATTTGCAGCTCTTTCGCCGCTTTTGTCAGCTTATGTTTGACTGGGACTTTGTGCCCATTAATGTAACGGGAGGGACTCGGGCTATAAAAGCCCACCATGAATTCATTGTAAAGGGTGGATGGGGAATGTCTGTTAGGGAACCAATGTAACCGTGCTTCTGCTTATAAATATAATTTGTATGCCTGGTTCTGTTCTGCTGCTTCTGTTTTTTATGCTGCCTTTCTTTATATTCATGCCTTAGGCTAACCTGTGTCACGGCTCGTTGATTCATTTCAGCATTTGGTGATCAGGTGCCTCTAGCATTGCTTGTTTAAAGCACCCTCTGTACTTCATGAATTAAAAGGATACATAGAATAGATGTGGTAGCAGTTTCATAAGTTGTGTGTTACGTTGCTGGTCCGTATCTGGTGATTGATGCGCTGTCGTACTGTTAGTTCCTTGTAGGGAATGTCTGTTAGGGAGCCATTGAAGTTGTGCGGTTAAATTCTCTACACGACACATATACCTGGCTCTGATATCTCTATGATTGCTTTCTACTCATGTTAGTGTCCGTAGGTGGTGATTGATGCGTTGCCGTACTGTTAGTTCCTTGTAGGGAATGTCTGTTAGGGGACCATTGTAGCCGTGCGTACACTGCTTAAGTATCGGAAGTATACATTAGATTTTGCAGTTCTCAGTCGTGCTTTATATTTGTAATGCAGTAAGTATTGGTGATTGCTGGTTGCCGTACTGTTAGTTCCCCCCACCAACCTCCACGTATATTTGTAAATTCCTTTCTGTTCATTTATCTCTTTCCTGCACTCTTAGCTTAAATCAGAAAACCCCCAAAAGGAGCCGGCCTTCTCCGGAGATTGGCTCGGAAGGCATCTCTTCCTTCCGGCCTTTCATGCTGGTGGGCGAATCTGGGCGCATTAACCCAAAATCCTTTCCTCATGGCAGATTCGTAACCAACACTACCAAGAATCGCCCGAAAGCGACGGCGATCGTGGGCGTGGGCCAACACTCAGCAATTTTTTTAGATTTTCTTTCAAACATTGCATCCAAATCTGAAGATTGCTCTGGAAACTGGAAACTAAACAAACTGAAAACAGAACATAACAATCTGGAAAATGAACTGAGTAAGGAGGGAGGCAATGACCTGATCGAAATTTTCAAAATTCTTTTACCCCTAGCAAAATATGGCAACAGTGACTACCATACAATTGTTGCCATACAATAGGATTGACTGCCAAAGTGTTGCAATATCATAGACAGAATACCATCTTGTATTGTGTCGTACGAGACTGTACCATACCGTCTCAAGACAATGACATCTTATGACTGTGAGGACAATCTTATGACTGCAGTCTTGATTGGTTCCTGAATTTGTTATTCCACCATTCCATTGTTGGGAATATCATCACTCATGCGACAATAACTAATCTACTTCTTCAGCTAAGGCAGATTAGAACTAGCACCTACACCAAACCAAATCTGGAAGCTGAAAAGAGAAATCCCTTCTCATCCATTTGTTGAACTTTGGTTTTGCAAATGCAAATCGCATAGATAATTCTGCCATTCAACAATATGATGTAATAAATAGCATGTAATATGTTATGAGGTACTTTTATTGTTTTATGTACGGAGGTGGTTAGGTGGTTAAATGGGTAAGGCAGTTGCCAACCACCTACTATTACTCGTTATACCTAGATGTATGCCCATCTACCTTGCTTGAGGTGTGTGGTCCATATGAGCACACCATAGTCACGATAGTAGTTGGTTATCAAATGATAATAGAGGAACACTCATCATTTATGTTGTATGCTTGACCAAACCAAAATGCATTGTAGATTATTGGAATCTGAAGATATGCATGTTTCATACTTACATGTATCTATGGATTCTTTCCATTGTTTTGTCTTTATTAAATAATGGAATTATATTGCAATGTGTAATATGGTACATCTCCTTTGCATGATTGTAATATTCCCACAAACTACAGTTTAGTCTCTACATACTTTGCTCCCTATAAAATAAAAGGCCTCCTTATAGATAAGGATCTCCTTTGTCTTGAGGCGACCACATGCACTTCATGCCTAGAAATGAATTTTTTCATTGGGAAAAACTCATTCTCTACTCATAACAGCTTTGTAGCTTAATCTTTGTAATTTGTTTTGTTTGACCCTCTTGCCTTGCTGTGACAGTGCACTAGAGAAGTTCAACCATCTACAGTTAGTGTACCAACATCATTTGTTGATGATAATGGTAGAAGACTCTTCATGAGATTCTTTATTGTCATGAAATATATTCTTAAAGGCATGTCTATTTTCATACGTAGTGTTAGATATTGCACATTGTAAATCCTCACCACTTGAGCAAACTCATATCCATTTAAATGTATAATTGGATTTTTCCTCTTTCCTTATCTAGGAACTGTAAGTTAGTTTTAACATAAATATATGACAAAGTCATGTTGCAGAAAGATGTGATCTCTTGCCAAACAACTTAGCTACGTTTTAGACTAGAAAAACAAAATGACATGAACTATAGTTAATGAATGTAATGTCCCCTTTCTAAGCAGTTAATTATATTGAGGAGGTTAGCCTACTCACGGGCTTCCGTAGGCTAATATTTTGTGTTAGGGAGCTCATTGGGGTTGGACAGGTGTACTCTGTGCGTTACAAGCTTTCTTTTGCCAGTTTTCGAGGCCGTTTTGGGTATGCAAGCTCATGCTTACTATTTTTAGTAAGTACGTTTTCGGGCACCGACTTGGTCAGTGGACAGGGTGTGATGTTTATCTTGATTGGGAAGTCCGTTTCTTCACTCAGTCGGTAATTCTTACCTCATTGGCAAATATTATTTAATTTTTGGTGTTATTTCCCTAAGTTAAATTAAATATTTAACTTATAACATCAAATTAAATAATAAAGTAAAAGGACCCAAACATAAAATATTTGATAAAGTGACTTTATTATTGGATGCAAAAGTGGACGTCCCACCTTGGGAAAAGAGATTAAAAGAATAAAAGAGTTTTGGGCTCATTTTTGAGGAGGAGGGGACTTGATATTTTCTTCTGTGGAGAAATACTTGCAGCAGCTTGCATGCAGGGGTTTCAAGCTTTGTGAGGACGGAAACCTTCACAAAGGACATTGTCTTCGGGTGTGGGAGATCATCCCTGGACAATCTGTTGGCAGTCTCATTCAGAGGGTGCACTTGAACTTTAACGGAGAAGAGATTTTCTGAGTTTAATGGAGGATGGCAGAGCTGAATAGAGTTATTGGAGGGTTCATCACACTTTCATTGCTGTTGTCACTTCTAGAAGTCAGCTACACCATTTCTAGGGGGTACTGTTGTCACATTTTTGCACGGGGTGCAATGTCTTCAATGTTGTTTTGTAACAGTGCTGCTCTTCTTTTCCTCCTTCCGTTTTTCTCGCTTCTCTCCCTTTCCTTTTCTTTCCCATTCTCTTTCTCTCCCCCCTTTTTCCATGGAGTTCCCCAGTTGATTTTCCAGCTTTCCAGCAGGTCTATCTGAAATTGGCTAAGTCTGGGTGCGAAGTTCGCACTTCGCCCAGTTTTGGTGCGAAGTTCGCACTTCGCCCAGTTTTGGTGCGAAGTGCGCACTTCGCCCAGTTTTGGTGCGAAGTGCGTACTTCGCCCCACCTCCTGGGCGCACCTTGCACTGGCAGACTGACAGGTCAATGCAGAAAAAAGGTAAAATGCCGGAGCGAGTCCATATGGCGGCAGACACCGGTGTTCGCCCGTGCGCAGCTTCGACTTCTCAACGGAGCGGGAATGCGCCCTTGACAAGTGTACAGTAGGGGAACAAACCCGGAATTTGACCAAGGCTTGAAGGCCTTCCCCGACTGCACTGATTTTTGCACGCATCCCAAGGAGCCCCGATCCCAAGCAAAGATGGATAGAATGCCCTCTAAGGCAGGCATGTGTCACACGGCATAACCCATCATCAGACAAGTGTCCAGCTTCGGGATTTGAACCAAGACTGCCGACCAAAAGGGATAAGCATGGGCTGCCTGCACCGCCTGCGTTAATAGCCACATTCAAAGCTGATCTGAGGTTTCACCCGCTCCGCCTACTAGCAACCCCGCCGACTTGAAGAATTACCCAAGCACTCCGCCACGTAGCTGTCCAAATTCCGAGAAGACCATGCTGCGGGTACAGTCCAGTCCGACAAAAGTTCAGCATTTGCAGCTCTTTCGCCGCTTTCGTCAGCTCATGTTTGACTGGGACTCTGTGCCCATTAATGTAACAAGTGGGACTCGGGCTATAAAAGCCCATCTGAAATTCATTGTAAAGGGTGGAAGGGGAATGTTTGTTAGGGAACTACTGTGCTTACTGTAACTGTACTTCTGCTTATAAATACAATCTGTATGCCTGGTTCTGTTCTACTATCTTTATTCTTTTATGCTGTCTTTCATTATATGCCTTAGGCCCACCCGTGTCGCTGCTCGTTAATTCACTTTGGCATTTGGCGATCAGGTTCCTCTAGCATTGCTTGCTTAAAGCACCTTCTGTACTTCATCATTTAAAGCATTCATTATAAATTTGGTAGCAGTTCCATCGGTTGTGTGTGACGTTGCTGGCCCGTATCCGGTGATTGATGCGATCCCTCGTCGTTAGTTCCTTGTAGGGAATGTTTGCTAGGGAGCCATTGAAGCCGTGCGGTTAAACTCTCTACCTAACACATATACCGGCTCTGGCATCTCTAGGTTTACTTTCTACCCCCGTCGGTGTATGTATCTCGGTGATTGATACGATCCCCCGCTCGTTAGTTCTTTGTAGGGAATGTTTGCTAGGGAGCTATTGAAGTCGTGCATACGCTCGCCGGTGTATCGGAAGTACGCCTAGGTTTTGCAATTCCTTGTCATGCTCTGTGTTTGTATGCAGTAAGTAGCGGTGATTGGTGTGTTCCCGTACTGTTAGTTCCCCCCCACCAACCTTTGGACATATTTGTATCTCTTTCTGTACATTTGTCTCTTTCTGTTCCTTTATTTCTTTCCTGTTCCCTTTAGCTTAAATCCCCCCCCCAAAAAGGAGCCGGCCTTCTCCGGAGATTGGCTCGGAAGGCATCTCTTCCTTCCGGCCTTTCATGCTGGTGGGCGAATCTGGGCGCATTAACCAAAAATCCTTTTCTCATGGCAGATTCGTAACCAACAGTTTCTGCGCACGCCCGGTGGGACGCTTGTCCCACGATTTAAAGAAAGAGTGCCCATCCAGTTTCCACCTAGCGCAACAGTTTCTCTGCCACGCTCGGCGGAACACGGGTCCCACATCTGACGAGAGATTTTCTGATCAGTCTTCACCCGGCGCTGACAGTTCCTGAGCTCTTGGTGAGACAAGGAAGTTTCTCACCCCCGACAGAATCGAAGCACCGGTGTTCGCTTCATTGCTGTTCCAAATCTGAACACCTGGCGACTCTGCACGAACAAATCCTCTGAGTCTAGAAGACCGGTCCGGTCACCTTCATGCACACGAGAAGGTGGCGAACAAGAAATCCGAGAAGCCCGCCTGAGTTCTACGAACTAGACATCCACGCTCGAGGCGAGATACCCAGGCTGGCTGATCCGCGAGCTCATTTCGACGAAGCCGAGGCTGAGATCCAAGAAGAGGCCGAAGCTGAGGTCGGAAGAGCCGAGTACGAAGTAGAAGAGGCCGAGGAAGAGGAAAATCTTGTATCCTCGGAAAGTACCGATATCGAGTACACAACCGACGGCGGAGAAGAAGAAGAAATGGCTGATCAACAGCCGAATGACGATGATCTCTTCCCGGCGGTGGACTCTCACGAGGCCTTTGGCCCCGATCGGTCGGCAAGCCGTGCCCCCTGCTCGCTTTAAAGTCTATTCCCACATACGACGGCTACGGTAAGACGGCGTACGAGCACATCCAGGACATCCTTGCCCTGGCCGCACCGCATACCATCACCGATGAAAGTGTGAAGACCCGTCTGCGGCCCTTTCCCCGAGGGGAAAGCTTCTCTCCCGGTGGAGATCGGCCGCGAGAGGGATCCATCACCGGCTGGCCCCGGCTTGCCGGGAGGCTCGTAAAAGGATGCAACGAGTCCGCTGATCCTACCTCTCTATCGCATCGGTTCCAAGCAATCCGGAGGCATCCTCAAGAGGAGGTGTCTGATTTTAACATTAGGTTTGCGAGATCCTGGAAACGGGTACCTCGCGAACTTCGGCCTTCAACCGGCATGGCTGCTCACTACTATCTGAGGTCCTTCAACTCAGACATATGCCTGCTGCTGAAGATTGCCCGAATTGACGAGTTCCCTGCACTGTACGAAGCTGCCCAGCAAGCTGAAGCTGACATTATCTCCATCGGCAGGCTTCCGTCCAGAGTGCAGGAGCCGATTCATCCCGACTTTCCAAGATCGCAGTATCCTCCTGCTTCTGGTGGTGTGCCGTCTACTTCAGGGCAGCAGCCCCAGCCGCAGTGGAATCCGGCGCCGGTCGTAACTCAATACGGCCCGCCTCAGTTGCATTACCCTCATCCGCCTCCTCCCGCTCCGCATTTTCCAGCGCTTCCTGCTCCCCCGTAGTATGCGTCTTATTCTAACCCTCCTCCATTGGCCGCTTTGCCTCCACCGGCACAGTTGCCGCCTCCCGACAGCAGCATCCAGAACACGATTCTACAAGAAGTGCGGGCTTTGGCCTCCGGATATCATGCCATGTCGAATGACATGACAGCTATGAAAAAGAAGCAGGCCCAAATGGACTTTGCTCCTAGAAGGCCGTATGCGCCGCCGGCATTGACAAAAGATAAAGCCCCAGAAAACCAACCGCAGAGGCGTCCGCCTCCGAGAAATGCTGCTATAGATGACCCACCTGGTCCTCCTGACCAGGTCAACTGGTGCACTACTTGCAATGACCCGCATTCGGAGGAAGATTGCACTTTGCACCAGCGACTACATCCAGACCTTGGCCGGCAGCACTATAGAAGATGATGAGTTGTACATGATCTTGGACGGTGAGGCCAATTTTGCCCTGCCAGAAGAGAACCCAGTGACGCCCGCCAAGGAAGAAAAGAAAGCTGCGGACACGGCTAAACCTTTGCAGGTATACACGAGAAGAGAAAGACCGCAGCCCAATGGGCTGCCACCGTACAAGCGGCTGTGGCCTTACACAGGCCAGGAGAAGGCATCCAAAGATAAAGCTCCCGCTAAACCTTCTCCAGCAAAGACCGCTGCTGTTCCAGCTAAACCTCCAGCAAAAGCCCCAACTCCCGCTAAGCTCCCTGTACTTCAGCCCCCAGCCGAAACCAAAGAACAAGCCCAGGAGAAGCTGAGGTACCCGTCTCTGACCAAGAGACAGCGAGTTGAGGCCACCCAACAGTACCGGACCAAGTATGAACCAGCTAAACCAGCAGAAGGAGCTAGTACCTCGGGCTACAACATTGTAGACGAGTTAAAGAAGACTCCTGCCAGAATCAGCATGTACGATGCCCTTCTGCTTCCAGGCCAGGTAGATCTGCTGCAAGAATCACTAAAAAACATGAAGAACGGCAAGCAGATGCAGCCTGCTGTCCTGGTTCAACCTTTGACAGTCTCCACCACTGGGAAGAACAGACCGCCACCCTTTTATCTGTCTTTGCGGATGCAAGGGCACATAGTTCACAACTGCATGGTGGATTCTGGTGCTTCCTCGACTGTGATGCCGAAGGCCGTCTGCGATGAGATCGGGATGGAATACACACGGAGCAGCCAAGGTGTGCTGCAATTAGACGGCACCCCTGTCAAGACAGTTGGTGTCATAAAGGACATCCCTATCCGGCTGCACAAAGCTCTCGACATTGTGGTCATCCAAGAGGTCGTGATTGTTGACCTGGAGCCTTACTTCGGCATGTGTCTCTCTCGGGAGTTCACTGCGAAGTTGGGCGGGTACCTGTCTCTAGACTACTCGCACATGGAAGTGCCTTTCAAAGGAAGGAGACTGAAAATTTTCAATGAGAAGCCTTCTCCTTTTCTAGTAGACAAGATACCCGGCGGAGAGATGGACTGCATGGTCCAGTTGTCAGAAGAAGAACTGGTGACAGTAGAACTGACCGAGCAAGCTCTCGAAGTGCTACAGCTAGAAGACGAGTTCTCGTTGCGGGATTTTAATGCCGTAATCGGGACAGAGCAGGGCTGTTATTCCATTAAGCAGCCCGAGGAGCTTGACGTGTCCGTTGCGAAGGAGGTAGGACCTGCACCCGAAGAGCTGTGGAAGCTTTTCTTTGACGGCGCCCGTTGCAAGAATGGCGCCGGTGCAGGGGTCCTCCTGGTTTCTCCAACCGGAGTCCAGAGGGACTATGCCTACAAGCTGGCTCCGGAGCCGTACTAACAATTCGGCGGAATACGAAGCCCCGTGCTTAGGTCTCGCGAAAGGCGAAAAGGCTCGGAATCAAGCATCTCCAAATTTTCGGAGATTAGAGTTAGTGTGTCATCAAGTTACGAATAAATGCGCGTCTAAGCATCACTATCTTAGAGCGTACCGCAATCGGGTCTGGGACCTGATGGAATCGTTTGACTCATTGAACGTTAAGGCAATATCACGTGAGAGAAACAAGCACGCTGATATTCTGGCGTCTGTTGGAGCCAGGTACGTTCCGGCTGAAGACGTCGTCCAGAAACTGAAGCCGGTCCGCACCATTTACATTCCTTCTGTGCCTGATAGGGATACCTTTCAGCAGGTATTCAGCTGTGACGAGGAGATCGTCACATTCCTGGTTAACGAAGTGTGTGTAATCGAAGGTAGAGACCCTGATGACGAGCAATATGAGGGGTTGATACAGTTACGGAATAATCACGTCCCAAAAGGACTGATTACATTAGAAAGTCTCTTTGATCGGAATGACAGAGCCATATCCCACAGGATCAAAGTAGACCCGAGGCAGTATGCTGACCTGGAGCTCGAACCTGATAAAACCATCAAGGTCGGAACAGACTGCACGTCGGAGGAGCGGGTGCAGATTAGATCACTGTGCCAGGAGTTCCCCGACATCGTGGCCTGGTGCTACGAAGATTTGAGGGGGTATGACAGATCTGTCATCCAGCATACCATCGAGCTAGAGGATGGCGCCAAGCCGTTCCGACAAAAGCAAAGGGCCGTAAATCCAAAGGTTGAGGCCATGATGAAGACCGAGCTCTTGAAGATGCTGGAGGCCAAGATCATCTACCCCATCAAACATTCATCCTGGGTCGCGAATCCGGGTGCCCGTGAGGAAAAAGAATGGCGACATACGTCTCTGTGTCGACTTCAGAAACCTAAATCAGGTTTCCCTCCGGGACCACTATCCGCTTCCCCAAATCGACCAAATTTTGCATATCGTTGCTGGAGCCCAGAGATTTTCACTTTTAGATGGATTTTCCGGCTACAACCAGATTTGGGTTAAAGACGAAGACCAGCATAAGACGGCGTTTACCACCAAGTGGGGGACGTTCGCCTATCAGCGCATGCCGTTTGGTTTATCCAATGCTGGTGCCACGTTCCAAAGGGCCATGGACCTGGCCTTCCGAGAGCTGCTCAACAAGATTATTGTCATCTATCTTGATGACATGACTGTTTTCTCTCACCGACGAGAAGATCATGTTTCGCACCCGCGGCGGATATTTGAAAGTTGTCGAGAATTCGGCATCTCTATAAACCCGAAGAATTCTGTCTTCGCGGTAAAGGAAGGAAAGCTGTCGGGACATGTCATCTCCGAGGAAGGCCTCGCCATTGACCCTGACAGAGCACAAGCCCTCGTTCGCTTGCCAGCCCCCACTGATAAAAAAGGTCTGCAGTCCTTCTTCGGTCAGATTAACTTCGTGCGGAAGTTCATTCCGGACTTCGCACAGGTGATCAAGCCTATGGCCGAATTGTTGAAGAAAGATACACCTTACGAATGGACTGATGAGAGAGAGCAAGATTTCGAGGAAATCAAGGCTCGAATTGCGCAAGCTCCGGTGTTGACAAACCCGGACTACTCCAAGGACTTCATCCTGTATGCAGTGGGAGAACCCGAAAGTTACGCTGCAATCCCGACTCGGAGCGAGACGACGGTGAGGAGCGCCCCATTGCGTTCCTAAGCCAAGTGATTCTGCCACACGAAGAGAAGTACAATTTTATAGAGCGGCAGGTCCATGCGGTCATGAAGTCCCTTCGAAAGCTCAGGCACTTTGTCTCCCAAAGTAAGACCACTGTCTTTGTGATTCATCCCGATGTTCGCAGTTTCATCTTGCAAGGGGAACCGGGTCACAAGAGAGCGGGATGGATTGCCAAGATCCAGGAGTTTGACATCGAAGTACGGCCCACCAAGCTTATCAGAGGCCGAGCCTTGTGTCAGGAATTGGCCCGAAGCGCTGTAGCCGGCATCTCCGCCTGTAAGTGGGAGGACACAGCGACACGCGTCTACCTAACCAACTCCTTATCGGAGGGGAGTGATTGGACAGATGAACTGGTGAGATACTTCTGCACCGGAAGATGTCCCGATCACCTGAACGCCTCACAACGAAGGAGATTTCGGCTAGGTGCACTTAAGTACACTCTTCGCCCCGAGGGGCTTTACTTTAAAAACATTGACGGCATCCTGTTGCGGTGCGTCTTAAAATCTGACCAGCCTAGGGTCCTCGGAGAATTTCATTCTGGGATGCCTGGGGGTCACCATTCTTCAAGGCCAACGGCCTTAAAAATAATAAGGGCTGGATACTATTGGCCCACTCTGTTCGCAGACGCGTATGCGGTCTATGCCAAGTGTGATCAATGCCAGAGGTATGCCGGCGAAACGGAAAAGCACCCCCGCCCCCTTCAATCGATTCAAGCCGAAGCTCCGTTCCGAAGAATGGGGTCTGGACTTCATTGGGGTGATTTCTCCTAACTCCTCCGCCGGCCACAAGTTTATTCTCACAACTCATCGACTATTTCACACGGTGGACGGAGGCGATCCCGACCAAGAACGCCGACCAAGAAACGGTCATCGTGTTCATTGAGAGCCCGATTACCCGCTTCGGGGTTCCGAGTCGATTGTGACAGTACAACGGTCCGGGATTTGTAGGCGCCGTACTCACGGAGTACACCAGCGGCCTTGGCATCTATCACAAGATGTCTTCTAATTACTACCCGCAGGGGAATGGCCTTGCCGAGTCTACTAACAAGAACCTCCTGAAAATTCTCCGGAGGACCATTGAAAAAAATAAGCGGACTTGGCACTTGCTCCTGAACCGGGCGCTATGGGCGGACAGAGTTGCGTTCAAGAAATCCCTCAAGACGTCCCCCTACGCGCTCGTCTATGGCAAGCAAGCTGTTATGCCATCACACATTGAAATCCCCGCCCTGTGGATGATTGACGAAGACAGGAGCAATGGAGACCCGGTAGACGACAGGTTGTGCCAACTCCTGCAGTTGGAAGAAGACAGAGAAAGTGCATACCAGGCCTTCGCCGATCACATTGCAGCCACTAAAGGCTGGTTTGCCAAAGGCACCACTGCCCGAGTTTTCAAAGTCGGGGACCTGGTGCTGAAGTGGGACTCATACAAGGCAAAACCGGGTAATCATGGAAAATTTGATGCTCTCTGGGAGGGCCCTTATCAGATTGCCCGGGTGAATCAGTTCAATGCCTACATACTTTCGGATATGGAGGGTCAGCTCCTCCCCATCCCCGTCAACGGGTTCCACTTGAAGCTTTATCGCTGTTGAAGGCGCCCGAGTGGCCCTTCCCTGTAAAAATTTTGCCTTGTGTTTTTATTTTTCCCCGCATGTATAGTTTCCAGTTTTAGCATTCAGTTTATTTTTCCTTCTTTGAGCTTAAATGCGGCATGGGAGAGAAAGACAGACTTCGCAACGAAGTCTATCGTTGCCCCGCAGGAGGGGCGAAGTTCGGCTATGCAGAAAAAGAAAGGAGAAAAAAGAGCAGAAATCGACTAAGTGTTGACCGAAGTCCGACTTCGCAGCGACGCCGGACTTCGGCCCAGCCGAATTGCGAAGTTTGTCCCAGCAAGCTGAAGCAGACTAAAGTTCGCACTGCGCAACCCTTCGTGCGAAGTACGAACTTCGCGCAAAGTTTGTGCGAAGTACGAACTTCGCACCGAAGTCCGACTTCGGCCAGCGCCCGTGCGAAGTGCGCGCTGCGCTCAAAACTTGGGCGAAGTGCGAAGTTCGCACTTCGCCTCAAGTTTCGGCCGAAGTCCGAACAAAGCGGCCAGCGCCCGTGCGAAGTCCATCTAAAGAGAAAAAGGCAAAGACCCAGATCGCGCCCAAACCTTGGGCGCAGCTAAAAACAGAGGTAGAACAGTTCAAGCACGCGCTTCGCGCGAAGTTCGCACTTCGCCCAGTTTTGGTGCGAAGTTCGTACTTCGCCCGAAATTCGGGCGAAGTCCGACTTCGCCGGCGAGGTCGGGCCGTGCCCAACTTCGGGCGAAGTCCGGCTGCGCCTAGTTTTCCGGGCCAGTATTGGGACGCGGTTTAAAGAATAATAAAAAAAAAAAAAATTTCAAAAACCCCAAGCTGGGCCCAGGGCGCGTTTGCACTTGTTTTAATGTGGGTTTCCGCACCGAAGGTTTTGTCTTGATCAGCGTGCCCAAGTGGTGGCAGCAACGTCAACCATGGTGCAGTCCCCAACGCTGAGTTAATGATTGCACGTTTTTCAAGCGAAAACGCAACTAAAAAAGCAAGGGACGGCTGCCGGGGCGCGTCTTTTCCTAAACGTTCTCCTGCGCGGCCACCAAGGGTTTTAACTCAGCCGACCTACCCCTCCTGCGTTGCATTAATGACGCTGTTTTTATCTAGAAAAGGGGGTCAGAATCATGCCAACATTCCAGATTGCAGAGATTATTCCTCGGACAGTGCTAATTATTCTTCTGATAGCGAAATTTGTTGCAGACAGCCTGAACCTGTCATTATTGCTGACTCGGAGAGATGGACAAGGGAAAAATGCCTGTGTCAGCACAGTCCAGCGGAAGCAGCGAACCAGGGGATTTGCCGCGGCCAGGAGTTTTCAAAGGCGATCCTCCGCCAGAGAAAAAGTCAAAGGCCCGGACGAAGAAGGTACAGCGTGGGCAATCCCCACCACCTCCGGTGAATTACCTGGCAGGATATGTGGACGGCTCGTTTTCCATGAGCCTAACTCAGCTGAGAGCGAATGTGGAGAGCTGGGCTGACAAGGTTTCGCCCTCCCATCATTTTGGAGCGGCGTACAAATCAAACCTCTTCAGATTCATGTGCCCTCCTGTCCACCAATGCCCGGAGCTGATAGACTTAATTGTCAGACACTATAAACCAGCTTCCCGGCAAATCTGCAGTTCCAGCGGCAAACCCTTGTTCGCACTGCGCAGGGAGACTGTGCAGCCAGCTTTTGCCCCAGGGCTGGAGTACGACTCCAGCACCATCCTCAGAAAAATCAATTTGGGCGAACAAGCGGGACGTTTCACGCACACCAAGCGAATGAGGGATTTCCTCAATTCAGAGCTGAGCGCCCCGCTTCCAGCCGGACAATGGCCGACTGGCCCCATGCCTTTGGTAAAATTTCAGAGCAAGTATCTATATACCATCTTGGCATGGATCCTCGGCTGCGACTCCGATGAGCTGGTACACCCGTACCAGCTGGCGCTGGCAGAATGCCTCCTGTGTGGAGAATCTTACGAACCAGCGGCGCAGCGGAGCGGAAAACGCCCCATCTCTTTCGACTGGGCAGACTGGCTGGCTTACGCCATTCATTCCAGTCTGCTGAAGATCCAGAAGCGCCAGTCAACCAATTTTCGTTTCGGTTCGTTCGGTCCGCTCGCTTGTACCATCTCGCACCCCCAAATGCCGATCCCGAACCCGAAGAAGGTTAACGAGAAGGGAGAACCCCGACCCGTCTATAACCGGACGGATGACTTATACCGGAAAGGGTCCTACTACAAGTTCAACTTCAACTTTCCGGGGATTCATCATGTCGATCTTCACCGAAAGTGAAATCCCCCGTCCCCCGAGAGAAATGACGAGTGCTTTGATAAATCGAAGCTCGGGGACGTTTTTAGACCGACGCAGGGATTGTGATCGGAATCTACGGATTCAAGGGCAAACCCTATTTGCTGCCCTATTGGTGCTCAGAGCATCTGTTCGGGATGGAAGTTGCCCGACAGATGGACTATGTGGAAGAAGAGTTCGGCTCTAGGGAAGAAAAGAGGACAGATTTTTCAATATCCTCTTTCCCGGGCCAATGTTGAGATTATTGAGGTAGGACAACATGTCTACCTAGGGCAAGCGCTGTCCCGGATTGGCCTGGTTTTGCTGCCACAGCGCTGGAAGTATGACCCTCATGGGATAAGGGGAAAGTTTGCACATCCGTGCCCCCGGACATAACCGAAGATAGATGCGACGTGGTCCATGTGGACCTTGGACTCGGGAGACCGAATTAATGGAAGCTTCTCCCCCTTGGCAGGATTTCTACTGCGAGGAGGTGACATATGACCCCAAGAGAAACCGGGACCATCACTTCTCATCTCCAGGGTTCAAAAAATTTTTGTCCAAGATTGCAGGCCTTAACTGGTCTAAAGAAAAGATTATTGAATGCTGGAAAATGAGATGCCGCACACAAAGACGATAAATCCACAAGGAGAAACCTGGCCGCAGATGACGACTTCTCGGTTCTCTATGACTAGCATCATGACAGCTGGCGGCCGTTCGCATATCAAGGTTCGTTCCCCGAGGCCCCTTTGAGGATTATAAAAGTGGGTCTCCTCCCAAACGGTTGTACACTTCGGCAACTGCCAGCGCCGGCCCAGCAAGTACCCAGGCCGATCCAATGCAGTTCGTAGCTCCTAAGGCGGCGCCTGAAAAGGCGAAAAAGTTAGCCGAGGCAGCGCCAGAGGCACTTCCTCAGGCAAGAAAAGCACCAGCACCGCCAGAACGCAGACCGGTTGCGGCAGACCTTCTGCAAGTCAAACCCCGGTACAAGTTTACCGTGGGGGCATCAGCGCCTGCTGCACCTGCTTCGTCTCCTTCCCCTGATCCGACAGTTGTTCCAGAAGAAAAGAAGCGGAGGAGAGTTGAGAAAATCAGAGCGACCTAGCCTCGATAGTGCAGCGACCAGTCGCAGAGCCGCAGCCGCGTCCTGCCGCCGCAGAGGCAGTTCCTTTGGGCAGTCCCAAGCCAGCCGCCGAGACAATAAGAGAAGACATTCACCCGGCATCGGCTCAGGCGGAGCCCGCAGGTACGTTTGCTGTCCCTGTCTCTCTTGTCTCACCCAGTTCTACTTCTACTCAGTCCCCCGCTCAATCTGGGCGAGCCATGACCACATCCTCCTCCCCGTCTCCGCGCCCTTCTAGCGGTCCCCATTCTTTCGACCAGTTTGCTCAGAACCCTAACGTCTCTCTTTCTCTGAGCACAACTCCAAACCCTTCGCCCGAGGTCAGTGCCGAGGCTGTCCGTTCACCATCACATCCTCCGCCTCAGCCGCTTCAAACCCTCACAATCTCAGCCTCTCCCATTTCCGTTTCCCGGTCGCCCCCACAAGCGACCGATTCTTCCAAGGTCTGTCCGGTTCCTCCTGATCCCATCCCCGCAGGAGAGACGTCTCAGCAGATCCCTAGGCTGGGGGAACCAGATTTTATGGACGACCTCCAGAACTCAGATGACTTGCCCCTGGCAACGAGAGCCGTAGAGTATTCTGTCTCTTTCCGCCAAGACCTGAAGCGGAGGAGACATGAAGAGATAGCCACCCCCGCAAAACGCGCAAAGTATGATTTCGGAAGGAGAGTGATTACAACGGAGAAAATAATCCCAATAGTGAAGAAGCCTCTCCGAGAAATGACTAAGGCGGACTACGTGCTCCAGACAAAGGAGAAAAGTTTTGATGACATTGATAAACAGTATGAGATTCAGACGATCATGCGCAAAGCTGACAATCTCTTTGTCAAGAGTCTGGAGGAGCAGGAAGAACTTTTGCGTTGCAGGACAAAGTAAGGCAACTTGAAGAGGACCTATCTAGGTCCACTGAGCAGCTGGAAGCGGCGCGGCGAGAAACCGATGAATTCAAAGCCCAGCTAGCCGCTTCTCAGCAACAGGCCGCAACCGAAAAGAAAGCAGCCTCGGAGCAGATTTCTCAGCTCCAGGAGTCTTTGAAGCAGGCACAGTCGCAGCTTGCAGAAAAAACATCTCAAGCGGCTGTCTTTTCAAAGGCAAAAGTTAAGGAAATGAGGGCTGGTTTGCTGAGGGAATGCAAGCCCCATACCTTTAAGGCGATGGCAGTCCTGGACTTCGCATCCAGGATTCAAGAAGTTTCTGCCCAGGGAAAGCCTGTGGTAGAGGAGGCCGAGCGCCAGGCAAAGCAATGGCTGGACTCGGCGATAAACCTTCAGGAGCGCGAGCGCGACGGCGTCCTTTTTTCCCCCGTGTCCTCATTCGCTGCAGAATGGGCAGGTGCAAGGGTGACCTTGCACAAATATTTTAGAAAAGTTGAAGAGGTGAGAGTGGCAAGACGAATGCTTGATGCATTCGGGCATGAAAAAGATATCTGTCTGGCCCCCTTTCACGCTCTTACAGAACTTGGGTGTCCAGGTTTTGTTGAGAATGGCGAGCTCCTTACCCTAGATCGGGTAAAGAGGAATTGGCAGTCCTTTGAAGCAGATACAGCTGAAATTGATAGCTGGACAGAGCCAATTCAAGACAGTCAGGTCACTCAGATGGTGTCCAGATATTCCAGGATCCGCTCCTATTTTCAGGAGTTAGAGAAAAGATACCTCACCATCGACCTGCACGCGGTCGCTGCTTTTCACGGAGCATTAGAAGACATAGCTGACCGCAAGCCATTCGAAGCAGAAGCCTGGCGCTCAGCCCAGGAGGCGTACACTCGCATGTGCGAGGCAGAAGCAGGAAATGGAGACCTTTCAGAAGGAGATACTGATGAGGCGACTGACAAAGATGAATCTGAAGAACAGTTGCCGCAATGAGAACAGTTAGAGCAGAAAAGGCAGGGGAGGCAAGTTCCTCTGCACCCAAAGGATGAAGGCATGGATTCTTTGCGCCGAGGCGAGCTCGACACCCCGCGAGCCGCCAGAAATGTTGTCACATTTTTGCACGGGGTGCAATGTCTTCAATGTTGTTTTGTAACAATGCTGCTCTTCTTTTCCTCCTTCCGTTTTTCTCGCTTCTCTCCCTTTCCTTTTCTTTCCCATTCTCTTTCTCTCCCCCCTTTTTTCCATGGAGTTCCCCCGTTGATTTTCCAGCTTTCCAGAGGGTCTATCCGAAATTGGCTAAGTCCGGGTGCGAAGTTCGCACTTAGCCCGATTTTGGTGCGAAGTGCGCACTTCGCCCAGTTTTGGTGCGAAGTTCGCACTTCGCCCGCTTTTGGTGCGAAGTGCGCACTTCGCCCGCTTTGGTGCGAGTGCGTACTTCGCCCCACCTCCCGGGCGCACCTTGCACTAGCAGATCGACAGTCAATGCGAGAAAAAAGGTAAAATGCCGGAGCAGGTCCATATGGCGGCAGACACCAGTGTTCACCTGTGCGCAGTTCGACTTCTCAACGGAGCGGGAATGCGCCCTTGACAGGTGTACGATAGGGGAACAAACCCGGAATTTGACCAAGGCTTGAAGGCCTTCCCCGACTGCACTGATTTTTGCACGCATCCCAAGGAGCCCCGATCCCAAGCAAAGATGGATAGAATGCCTTCTAAGGCAGGCATGTGTCACACGGCATAACCCATCATCAGACAAGTGTCCAACTTCGGGATTTGAACCAAGACTGCCGACCAAAAGGGATAAGCATGGGCTGCCTGCACCGCCTGCGTTAATAGCCACATTCAAAGCTGATCTGAGGTTTCACCTGCTCCAGCTACTAGCAACCCTGCCGACTTGAAGAATTACCCAGCACTCCGCCACGTAGCTGTCCAAATTCCAGGAAGACCATGCTGCGGGTACAGCCCAGTCCGACAAAAGGTCAGCATTTGCAGCTCTTTCGCCGCTTCTGTCAGCTCATGTTTGACTGGACTCGTGCCCATTAATGTAACAAGTGGGACTCGGGCTATAAAAGCCCATCTGAAATTCATTGTAAAGGTGGAAGGGGAATGTTTGTTAGGGAACTACTGTGCTTCTCGTAACTGTACTTCTGCTTATAAATACAATCTGTATGCCTGGTTCTGTTCTACTATCTTTATTCTTTTATGTTGTCTTTCATTATATGCCTTAGGCCCACCTGTGTCGCTGCTCGTTAATTCACTTTGGCATTTGGCGATCAGGTTCCTCTAGCATTGCTTGCTTAAAGCACCTTCTGTACTTCATTATTTAAAGCATTCATTATAAATTTGGTAGCAGTTCCATCAGTTGTGTGTGACGTTGCTGGCCCGTATCTGGTGATTGATGCGATCCCCTGCTCGTTAGTTCCTTGTAGGGAATGTTTGCTAGGGAGCCATTGAAGCCGTGCGGTTAAACTCTCTACCTAACACATATACCTGGCTCTGGCATCTCTAGGTTTACTTTCTACCCCCCGTCGGTGTATGTATCCTGGTGATTGATACGATCCCTCGTCGTTAGTTCCTTGTAGGGAATGTTTGCTAGGGAGCTATTGAAGCCGTGCATACGCTGCTGGTGTATCGGAAGTACGCCTAGGTTTTGCAGTTCCTTGTCATGCTCTGTGTTTGTATGCAGTAAGTAGCGGTGATTGGTGTGTTCCCGTACTGTTAGTTCCCCCCCCACCAACCTTTGGACATATTTGTATCTCTTTCTGTACATTTGTCTCTTTCTGTTCCTTTATTTCTTTCCTGTTCCCTTTAGCTTAAATCCCCCCCCAAAAAGGAGCCGGCCTTCTCCGGAGATTGGCTCGGAAGGCATCTCTTCCTTCCGGCCTTTCATGCTGGTGGGCGAATCTGGGCGCATTAACCAAAAATCCTTTCCTCATGGCAGATTCGTAACCAACAGGTACCATACAGTTTGAAGGGGTTTAGTGAGGGTTTGAACTGGTAGCAGCATTTATACTCCTTCAGAATCTCCTTGCCTTCATTTTCATACTTGTTGCATATTCGTTTCCAGCAAAGAAGAGACTTGTTTAACTGGCCGTACCATTTTGTGCATGTTGAAATACCTTGTGGAGCCACGTGGGGGTCTAAAGGATGATTCACTGCCCTTTTGGAGGGGTTTTTGCATGAAAAGAGGTGGTTAGTGTGTGAGATTAATCTCTGGTTTGTTTTGGAGTGGAGAAGTTGATGGTTTAAAAGCTGTTCGCGTTTTGGTGAAGCCCAGTTTGACTGCAATAGACAACCAGATGACTGGAATTTCATTATTAACTAATGGGTATGTTTGAAAACATCATTTTTAGTGATTTGTAAATGAAGTACTATAAACCACTCATTAGTTGGGTTTAAATACAATATTTGGTGAAGTGGGTTTCAATTTATGGCATCATATTGCACTGTATTTCTGTGTTTTTATTCAATAGTGAAATTTTATTTAAATGTGTTAAGTGTTCATAAAAAACTAGCTCAAAATCAGAAAGCAGGAAAAAAAAAAATCCAGTTTTGGGGTGGGACATTAAAATGAATCTCATTCTAAAACACAATGATAGAACAATGAGGCCTTCTTCCATGTGCCAAACTAGGTGCATTTATGAGTTTGTTTAGTGAAGCTTGAAATAGTAAAAATTGCACTATCTTGGAGTTAATCTTTTCAACAGGGTTAAGGCAAATGTTGATCTGGTGTTATAATACTTGATTTCTGATTTCTTATTGACTCTTCATAGTTTTAATAATAAGGGTTCCTTTTAGGAATCATACAAGTAGATTTGGTAATTAACTTGCATCTCCATAACTAACTATAGTTGGTTCATTTTCAATTGATACCTTTTATATTTCTATATTGATGTTAAAATCGAATAACATTAAGGTTAATTTTCAGTACTTTTCATAGGTTTCCTCTTATTCCAATTAATAACATAACAATGAAACTAGAAGACCAAATGCAGACTTGTATTTTATTCACATAGTGCCAATCACTATGACAAGAAATGCAAGGCATGAAATTGAAGACAAACACCACACTCTAAACAAATTCAATGACTCTGTAATTCCATAAGAGTCTATGAACAATTGATGGTGATTATTTTAAGTTGTTAACTAGGAAACCACTATTAGCTTTCAAAGCATATTACATGTGTCAATTAATTTCTACTTTTGCTTATGAAGATATACACAAACATCTACACTCATGCTTGTAGTAAGATGTTTATTCCAAAAAAGAGAGATATTCTTACATGTACCGGACGTCCGAATCAAATGACCATAGTGGGTGCTCAAGATTTCCTATTAAACTGTTGTTTCCAAGGTACCTGAAATTCCCCAATATTGTCCACCATTACTTTGCCTTTGGTGTAAGTCTCTTTTTAACAATATCATAAGATCTAAAACTACTTGTTAATGAATGATTGGAATGAAAGGTATTCATATACACTGTAAATGCATACAGTTTGGGGAGAAGGGTGAGAAAGGCAGTGATGGGGAAAACACCATTCTGGTTCCTTGTTGTAAAAACAGTCCAAAAGGGAAAATGGAAGGGCTGAGTAAGCACTCGTTCATTGCAGATACATTGGAAATTATTGAAAGGCAAGACCAAGAAGAAAGTTAGCCCAAGGCTGGTGGAGAATGGAGTTGTTTATTTTTTCTTCTTTTATTAATTGGTTACATGGGATTGAAATGGGCCCCACCTAGATTACATCATGAACACATAGTAGTATTACAACAGCTTGGCAAATATGCATGTATGGGGCCTTGAAAGTCGAGGAATTTAACCAGTTGAGCTCATGCCATTTTTATGGTGGAGAACAGAATCTTAAACAAAGCTAAGGAATTAATTTATAGATGTTATCCCTAAATACATTATTGTTGAACACAGAAATCGGTAAGTGTGATTTGTGCCCATCACTAGAATTCAACAAATGAATGGGGAGGTTTTTACTCTCCCCATCCTCTAGATCTAGGGCCAGTTCCCTTTTGTCTTCAATCAAATGCTGAAAATAAATAAAGAAACTAACCTAAAACATGTAGAAAACAAATAAGCAAACTGACCTAGAAATGCATAAAATAAATATAATCTACTTTTGTTTGAGTTAAGGGTGGGAGAGAAAGAAAACGGAAAATACGGCCAAAGTCATATCTAGGTTTAAGTTTTGGTGCAAATGACTTCTATACCAACGACCATATAACCACAACATGTAAGATTCTTCAAATGACCTACAATAGCAGGCAAAGAGAAGGACTAACTGTTGCCACATTTTGCACGGGATGCCATGTCTTGAAAATTTTGTAAGGATGCTGCTTTGCCTTCCCTCTTTCTTCTTTCCCTTTCTTCTCCATGTCCCTTCTACTCTTCAGCCATCAGATTTCTTGTTCTTCATCTCCCATTTCATGTATTAAAGTGTTTTCAACAAGTGGGCAAATTTGCCCAAAAAATCTTCTAAGTGTTGGAATCCGCCCGACTGCGCAGCGCAGTCGGGCTGCGCTTGTCTACTTTTGCGCACCTGGGCAGTATTGTTAAGACTTTGCCCAAAAAATTGGCTAAGTCATGGAGCCGCCCGACTTCGCAGCGAAGTCGGGCGGCGCTCATAATCCGGTGCGCACCTGGGCGGCCTCATGGGAAAAGCAGCCAAAAATCAACTAAGTGTTAGGCCCGCCCAACATCGCAGCGAAGTCGGCCGGTGCCTTGAAGACGGTGCGCACTCGGACGACAATGTCGGGGCAGAAATTTTCTAAGTACTGAGCCGCCCGACTTCGCAGTGAAGTCGGGCTGCGCTCGTCAATTTGTGCGCACTCGGGCGGAAGGACAGGAAAATGCTCCTAAAATATTCTAAGTGTCGGACTCCGTCCGACTGCGCTGCCCCGTCCTACTGCGCTCCTGTTTTGCTGTGCCATTGGACGAGAAGGAAAGCGGTGTTCGGTTTCGGGATCTGAGTCAAGATGTGACAGAAGGAGTGCCACCAGGGTACAAGACAGATGAGCATGAACTAACAAATTGTGCCACATCTGCCCCCATTCAAACTGACTCGATTTCTCACCTCCCGGATTGCCACGTAGCTGGCATATTTTCAGGTGGACCTTGATGCAAGTACATTCCTTGCCCGCAGAGGTCAGACATCAGCCGCTTTTGCCGCTTTTGTCAGCTTTTGTCAAGTCTGGGATTCTGTGCCCAAATTGTAATCGGGGGGGAAAATTGCGCTATAAATAGCAGCCTCATTTCATTGTACAAGGGTGGAAGGGAGATATATTGCTAAGAGACTTCTGTAGCTGTGCACTTGCTTTTGAATGCAAAGTATATTTGGCTCTATTAACTGTCTTTATCTTGTATGCTGCCTTTATTGAGTATTTCCGCTTCATATTGCTTATATCTCTGATTACTGTTATTCTGCATATCTGGATATCGGTATTGGTGATTAAGTATATTTGGAATGCTGAAGTAAAGGATACATAGGATAAAATAGCATTAATAGTTTTTGTTACATACATTGTTTTGATTGTTGTTGGTTGTAGTGATTGGTTAGTGTTGCCATATTTTGCACGGGGTGCCATGTCTTCGAAGTTTTTGTAAGGATGTTGCTTTCCCTTCCCTCTTTCTTCTCTCCCTTTCTCCGCTATCCCCTATCTTTTCTGCCATCAGTTTCATTTTCTCCATTCCCCCCCCCATACTTCTGACTGTTTCTCTGAGAGGGCAAGGAGCCCAAAATTTTCTAAGTGTTGTTGTTCGCCCGACTGCGCAGCGCAGTCGGGGTGTGCTCGCCTATCTGTGTGCACCTGGGCAGGATTGTCAGAAGCGTGCCCAGAAATTCTCTAAGTGTGGAGCTGCCCAACTTCGCAGCGAAGTCGGGCTGCGCTCCTAGTTCCATGCGCACTTGGGAAGCCTACATGTGGAGCTGACCTCAGAAAATCGGCTAAATGTTGAGCCGCCCGACTTCGCAGCAAAGTCGGGCTGCGCTCTCAATTTTATGCGCACCTGGGCGACGTCAATGAGAAAGATCCAGAAAACGGCTAAGTGTTGGCGCCACCCGACTTCGCAGCGAAGTCGGGCGGCGCCCTCAAAGAGTTGCACAGCCGGGCGATTTGCCATAGTGACCTCAGAAAATCGGCTAAGTGTTGAGCCGCCCGACTTCACAGCGAAGTCGGGCTGCGCTCACTGACTTGTGCGCACTTGAGCAAAGGACGTTGAAAACTGCCCAAAAAAATTCTAAGGCACGAAGGCCTTCCCAACTGCGCTCCCTCCCAATTGCGCTGCTTCCACCCTGCGTTGCCTGGTTGTGCTCCAATTTTGGGCGAAGTCGGGCAGGAGAGAAAGTGTGAGCTTCAAAGGCAGATTTTTTCCCCCTTATCAGATCCCGACAGGTGTCCAGCCTCGAGATTCGAGTCAGTGATGCGACAGAAGGTGTGCGAGCGTGAACTGACTTATTGTACCGTAACTACCCTCATTCGAGCTGACTCAAAGTTTCATCTACCGCACTGCCACGTAGCTGCCAAGTTTTCAGGTGGACCTCACTGCAAGTACGTTCCATACCCGCAGAAATCAACATCAGCCGCTTTTTGCCACTTTTGTCAGCTTTGTCAACTATTGTCAGGTCTGGGATCCTATGCCCAAAGTTGTAATGGGGGGGAATTTGCGCTATAAATAGTTGCGCCATATCATTGTAAAGGGGTGGAAGGGGGATATATTGCTAGGGAACTGCTGTAGCTGTGCGTTTGCTTCTACATATGAAATATACTTGGCTCTATTGATTGTATTTATCTTGTATGCTGCCTTTACTGAGTATTTCTACCTCATGTTGCTTATGTTATTGCTTCCTGTTATTCTGCTTTTCTGGATATCGGTATTTGATAGTTAAGTATTCCTGGAATGCAAAAATGAAGGATACATAGGATGAATGGTGTTGATAGTTTCTGCAACATATTTTGTGTTTAATAGCTGTTAGTAGTGGTGATTGGCTATTACCGTGCTGCTTATCTTCCCCACCCGGAACAATCATATTTACATTTCTTTCTGCATCTCTAATTTCTTTCCTGCACTCTGAGCTTAAACCAAATTGAGAAAACATAGGAAGCCGGCCTCCTCCGAAGATTGGCGCGGAAGGCATTCCTTTCTTCCGGCCTTTCAATCTGTTGGGCGAATCTAAGGCGCATTACACTAAATCCTATCCTAGTGACAGATTCGTAACCAACAATTTTTCTGGCACGCCCGGTGGGACACTTCATTACACTAAATCCTATCAAGAACTGGTAGAGGTAGATATGGCAGAAGAGACCCTCGAGCTGTTACAAGTGGAGGATGAGTTCTCCTTACTAGACTTCAATGCCATGATTGAGACCGAACAAGGTTGCTACTCTGTCACCCAGCTTGAAAGACTTGATCAGTCTGCAAAGAAAGATGTTGGACCTGCCCCAGAAAATCTATGGAAGCCATACTTTGATGGCACCCGATGTAAGAATGGTGTCGGTGTAGGTGTACTTCTGGTTTCACCATTCGGAATTCAAAAGGACTACACTTATAGGCTGGCCTGGAGTTGCACTAACAATGCAGCGGAGTATGAAGCCTTGTGTTTGGGATTGAGAAAGGCAAACAGACTTGGGATAAAGCATTTGCAGATCTTTGGCGATTCAGAGTTGGTGTGCAACCAGATTACCAATAAGTGCGCCTCCAAGAAGCATTACCTCAAGGCGTACCGCAACCGTGTCTGGGATCTGATGGAGTCATTTGACTCTCTGAATGTCAAGGCCATATCTCGTGAAAAGAACAAGCATGCCGACATTCGGCGTCTATTGGAGCCGGTACGTCCCAGCTGATGACACCGTCCGAGCCGAAGCCGATTCAGTACCATTTACAGGCCTTCTATGCCCGACAAGAACACCCACGGCGGTGTGTTTGATCGTGACGAAGATATCGTCACCTTTTTGATAAATGAAGCTAGTACAATCGAAGGTAGAGACCCCGATGACGAGCAATATGAGGGGTTGATACAGATTAAAAAATAATCATGTCCCGAAAGGACTGATTACCCCTGGAAATCCTCTTTGATCGAACGATAGAGCCATATCCCACAGGATCAAAGTGGACCCCAAGCAATACATGGACCTGGAACTGGAACTCGGAAAGGTGATTAAGGTCGGGACGGATTGCACTGATGAGGAGTTAGAACAGATCCGATCTCTATGCGAAGAGTACACGGATATCGTGGCCTGGTGCTACCAAGACCTGAAGGGGTACGACAGAGAGATGATCCAGCATACTATAGAACTGGAAGATAATGCAAAGCCTTTCCAACAGAAGCAAAGGGCGGTGAACCCAAAGATTGAAGCCATGATGAAAGCTGAACTATTGAAGATGCTGGAGGCCAAAATCATCTACCCCATCAAGCACTCTTCTTGGGTCGCAAATCTGATCCCTGTGAGGAAAAAGAATGGAGACATCCGCCTCTACGTGGATTTCAGAAACCTCAATCAGGCTTCATCGAAGGACCATTATCCGCTCCCCCATATTGATCAAATCCTCCACGTAGTTGCTGGAGCTCAGAGATTCTCTCTCTTGGATGGTTTCTCCGGCTATAACCAAATATGGGTGAAAGACGAAGATCAGCACAAGACGGCGTTCACCACCAAATGCGGAACGTTTGCATATCAGCGCATGGACTTGGCATTCCGAGAGCTGCTCAACAAGATCATTGTCATATACTTGGATGACATAACTGTGTTTTCACATAAAAGAGAGGCCCATGCCTCCCACTTGCGGCAAGTATTTGAGAGATGTCGTGAATTCGGCATTTCCATCAACCCGAAGAAGTCAGTCTTGCTTGTGAAGGAAGGCAAGCTGCTAGGACACGATATTTCCGAGAAGGGCCTTGGGTCGATCCTGACAGAGCAGAAGCTCTTCTTCGCTTGTCCATCCTAGTTGACAAAAAGGGGCTACAATCATTTTTTGGCCAAATCAACTTCGTGAGGAAGTTTGTCCCAGACTTTGCACAAGTAATCAAGCCCAAGTCCGAGCTCCTAAAAAAGAATGCTGAATTCGTATGGACTGACGAAAGGAAACAAATCTTTGAAGAAATCAAGGCCAGAATTGCCCAAGCTCCAGTGTTAGTAAATCCAGACTACTCCAAGGATTTCATCCTGTACGCGGTGGGAGAGCCCGAAAGCTACGCTGCAGTCCTGACCCAGAAGGGAGATGACGGCGAGGAGCGCCCCATAGCATTCCTAAGCCAGGTGATTCAGCCGCACGAAGAAAGATACAATTTTATTGAGTGGCAAGTGCACGCAGTTATGAGATCCCTCAAAAAGTTCAAGCACTTTGTCTCCCAGAGTCGGATAACTGTCTTCGTGATACATCCGGACGTCAGAAATTTCATCATCCAAGGAGAGCCAGGTCACAAGAGGGCAGGATGGATAGCCAAGATACAACAGTTTGACATAGAGGTACGGCCAACGAAGCTAATCCAAGGCCGGGCTCTATGCCAAGAGTTGGCCCGGAGTGCTACAGCCGAAATCTCCATCTGCCAGTGGGAGGATCCAGTAACAGAGGCCAACCTTTCCAAATCCTTATCAGAGGAGGATGATTGGACAAATGATCTAGTGTGGTACTTCAACACAGGGAAATGTCCAGACCATCTTAACGCCTCACAGAGGAGGTTTAGGCTGAACGCCCTAAATTATGTACTGCGCCCCGAGGGGCTGTATTTTAGAAATATTGACGGCATCTTGTTGCGGTGCGTCAAGGAATCAGACAAGCCAAAGGTTCTCGGAGAGTTCCACTCTGGGATGCCCGGAGGACATCATTCGGGAAGGCCTACAGCCTTAAAGATTATCAGAGCCGGCTATTATTGGCCCACCCTCTTCACAGACGCACATGCAGTCTGTGTGAAATGCGAAAAATGCCAGAGGTTCGCCAGCAGAAATAGGAAGGCACCCTTGCCCCTCCAGCCAATTCAAGCCGAGACTCCGTTTCAGCAGTGGGGTCTGGACTTCATCGGGGCAATAACGCCCAACTCTTCTGCGGGACACAAGTTCATCCTAACCGCCACAGATTACTTTACCAGATGGGCTGAGGCATTGCCTACAAAGCACACTAACTAAGAGATAGTCATTGGGTTCCTTGAGAGCCTCATTACCCATTTCGGGGTTCCAGAGGCAATTGTTACAGATAACGGTCCAGGATTTGCAGGTGCGGTGCTCACTGAGTTTACCAGCAAGTATGGCATTTACCACAAAATGTCTTCGAATTACTATCCGCAAGGAAATGGCCTGGCAGAATCTACAAATAAGAACCTCTTGAAAATAATAAAGAAAATTGTGGAGAAGAATAAGAGGTCGTGGCACCTACTTCTGGACCGAGCGTTATGGGCGGATCGCATATCTTCCAAGAAATCCATCAAGACGTCTCCCTAGTTTTGGACCTTTGGGTGAGGATTATTTAAAAATTTGACTTTGTTTAACCTGTGCAAGATGTAGCACGATTTGTAGTGAAATTTGGGTTTTCAAGTGTGAAGTGCTCTTCAATTTTTATGATTGTTTAATTGCAAAATGATGTATAGTGCAATAATCAAAAAGAGAGCAACCCAAATTATTTATCACTATAGGTGTCGGATGCAACCGAAAATGCACCTAATGAAGCCAATTTTTGAAAAAGGTGTCGAGTACAATCGAGAATGCACCTTTATTATTCTATTAAATCCTCTCTTTGTCTTTACAATTTTGCAAAACATAGAAGCACAAATGTAACTTCTATCCCCCCTTAATGATTACAAATTTGAGAAAGCAAGCACTCCTTTCAAGACAAGTCGACACACGACCCGCGTTTGAAAGGCTTCCATACCAGTCGACACACAACTTGGTTTTTGTTTTCAACACTCAAAAATTGGTGGTGCATTAGGATCAAAAGGCTCACGAATCCTCATGGGACCATAGCTTCTGTCCAACCCCTTCCATGGATCAGTATAGATAAGTGAGTGAGGTATAGATCTACGATATTCATGAAGCATACGACGAAAATGTGATCGTGTTGTTTGCCTTCGTAATTTGTTTCTCTTTCTGATGGTTCTTTGTCTACGAAGAGCTTTCCTCACCCAAGAATTGATCTTCATGAAAACTTAGAGAATGATGAAAAATCAAGGAAATTTTGATGAAATTGTAAGCAACAAAATGTGTCTTTGGTTCTTGTCTCTTTATCTCCACATGCGGAGAAAACTAAAGAACAACAATGGTTTAGTTGCATAAGGATTTTGGCATTTGTATTATAAATTTAAATGCTATATATATAAAATTTTTAAAGCTTTTTAAAAGAAAATTTAACATAAAAGTTTAAATAAAAAACATCAATTTAATAGTTAAACAAAATTGATATAATTTATGAAAAACTAACATGAAAAATTCTAATTTAAAACACTAAAAAAAATAATTTTAAGCATAAAAATTTAAATAAAAATATTAATTTATGCCAAAAACTATGAAATTTTCATCAAAAAAAAAAAATATTAACTTGCTTATGGCGGGTTCGGGAGTCGATCCGTCGACCCCGGTTGGCCTAAGGCGTCCGCCTTGGCCAACTTACCAAGCCCGTGGCTTGGTTCTCAGGCTGCAAAGCCTGAGATTTAAAGAAGCCCGCGGGATTCTTTGGAAATAAGTGGGATAAATCCCACATGCATCCTGTAAAGGATGCAGAGCCCTTTAAAGGCCTCAACGAGCACTTATGCTCGTGATTGCCTTCGAGCAATCGAGTCCGGGCCTCCTTTTTCCGGCAGCCACGTGGTGCGGCAAGGAAGGTCCACGTGTCAGGTTGAGTCCCACGTTTCAGTCCAGTCCGTCCCGGTCAGATGCCAGGTGGCGCGTGGCCAGAGTGCCACATGTCGCCTAGCTGTTGGTCGAGTCATATCTGCACCGCCTCGGGGTGCGTGCAGGTCCACGTCAGCACCGCCTCGCCTCGAGGTGCATGCAGGTCTGCGAAGAACATGAGGGTGCTCTTGCCCTCGAAGCGTTCCTTGTTTTGGGATCCGTGCCGCGGGATCCGTGAGGGCGCTCTTGCCCTCTAGGCGTTCCCGCCACGGCCTCAGGATCCGTGCCCAAAAGGCCATGGGGAGTTTGAGGGCCGCCTGCCCTCGTACGCTCCCCTGGTGGGGACTGCGGGCCCACAGGTGGTCGCGATCCACGTGGGGATGGAAAAACAAATCCCCGCGGGTTGCGATTACGACCAGGGTCAAAACGGCCCTGCGTTGGGATCCGCGCCCTGCGTTGGGATCCGCGCCTTGCATCGAAATCTGGGCCCTGTGTCGGAATCTACGCCCTGCGGGATTAATAAATCCTAACAACAAATAAAATACCAAAATAAAATAATCAAAACCTAGCTTAGGAGTATTAAAAAACGGGCGTAGGAAATAATTAAGGGTCACCAAATTTGGTGTCGTATTTCCTCGCTCTGTCAAACTCCTCTCTCCAGCTCTGGTACCAATGTGACCAGGAGATAGGTAGGTTTAATCAAATTGATAATTGCATTAACATTAGCTTTAGGAATAAAGCATTCATTTAAATAGATTACAAAATAGAAAGAAAACTAATCTCTCTATATCCACGCTAACTGAACGCTAATGTAGGTAGAGTGTTAGGTTTAGAACTCTTACCTAGGATATTTAGGATTAACCATTAGATATTTAGGACAGTAAATATCTAATGGTAGAAAGTAAAAAGTAGAAAAGTAAATGTAATAATCTACCTATGTAGTATAATGCAATATACTACCTATTTTACCCTAACAACCGGGTGGCGTACGCCATACATTCAAACCTGGTTAGGATACAGCAGAAACAGACAACTGAATTCCGGCACTGCTCATTCCTCACATGGTTGTGCCTTTACCATACGCATTACCGAATAAGGGTGCCCGATCTTAAGAGGGTAGATGAGAAGGGCGCACCGCTGCCGGTATACGAGTGGATCGAGGTGCTGTATAGAAGGGGGTCTTATTATGATTTCAATTTCAAATTCTTGGGAATGACTCTGGCACTGTTCAACGGCAAGGCGTCTCGCCCTCCCCTGGCCATGATGAACTACCTTAGGAAATACAAATACGGGGATACTTTCCGGTTGACCCAGGGCATCGTTATCAGAATCTACGGATTCAAAGGGAAGTTGTTCTTGCTGCCCTATTTTTGCACTGAGCACCATTTCGGCATGGAGACAGCGCGGCAGATGGACTACGTCGAGGAGGAATTTGGCCAGGGAAAAAAGAAGGGCCATATTTTCAAATACCCTTTTACCTGAGCGAACATTCAAGTCCGTGAAATTGGGCAGCACATCTACCTGGAGCAGGCACTCCTCGACATAGGCCTGATACAACTACCGCAGCGTTGGAAATACGACCCAATTGGGGTCAGGGGAAAATTTGTACATGTTTGCCCTCGAGTAGAAATCATAGAAGAGAGATGCAACAACACAGGGGCAGACCTGGAGTGGCACATCGAGCGAATGCAGTCATGGCCACCATGGCACGACTTCTACTGTGTGGAAGTAGATTACGATCCAGAGCATAATCCAGATCACAGGCTAGACTCAGCCGGTTTCAGAAAGTTCCTCACGAATGTGGTGCCTCTCGGCTGGGAAAAGGACAAAATCATTGAATGCTGGAAGATGAGGTGTCGCACGCAACACGATAAATCCAACAAAAAGACATTGGCCATAGATGATTTTTCGGCCTTGTATGATAAATACGCCGGCAAATGGGAGCCATTGGCATTTCGAGATTGCGTTCCCCTAGGCGCCAGGAAGAGATATAAAAGGAAACCCCCACCACAGCATTTGTCCATTCGAAAGCCACCCAACAACAAGGCGCCAAAAAGCACTCAGGTGGGCCCAATGTTGCCTCCAGCTCCCGAAAAGTCGCCTCAAACGGAGAGGGAGCCAAAAGGGTCAACCGGCGAGGCAGCAGTAGCGGGCATCCCTCCGTCAAAGCCCAAGTACAAGTTTACCATGGGCGCCTCGTTACCCGCCGCACCAACCGCCTCTGCCTCCATCGAACAAACTGTCGCCCTAGGAGAAAAGAAAAGAAAAAGGGGCGAGAAGACCAAGATAAAGCGGTCGAAAAAGGAGACAGAGCAGCAGTAGATAGTAGCGGCCCCACGGGCAGGAGCGGTTGCACCCGAAATAATCTCTCTAGATAGTCCAGAGAAGGAAGTAGAGGTCTGGGCAACAGGCGTCATCCAAGCACCGGCTCAGGCCGAGCACGCAGGTACGTCCTCTTCCCCTATTTCACAAACCCCAGTTGGCCCTGCCATAACGCCTTCCCCCTCTGCATCAAAGCACGCCTTAGTCACATCATCCATATCACCTATCACCCAGTCCCTCCACGGTCCCCATTCCTTTGGACGTTTTGCCTAGGACCCTAACGTTTTCCAAACCCTGGGTCAAACCCTAAACCTCTCACCTGCGACCAGCGTTGAAGTTGTATCTACATCACCGCACCGCTCATCCACTGCATTCAAAATCCCATCTCCACCTCCTACGCAGCCACCCGTTTCCCCTAGGACCCGGTTGCCCTCAAAAGCGGCCTTATCTTCTGGAATATCTCCTGCTTCATTGTTTTCAGGAAGGATGCTGCAGTAGGATTTGGCCTCGACATACCCTATGCTGGCAGCGCTGGACCTAATGGGAGAACAACTGCAAGTTATGGATGACCAGCCTCTAGCCGCGAAGGCCGGAGGATGTTCTACCTCTTTCCTTCAAGGCGTAAAGAAAAGAAGAGCCAAGGAAATAGCCATCCCTGTGAAGCGTACCAAGTTTGACTTGGACAGGAGGGTGCTACGAACGGAGAAGCTAATCCCGAAAGTCAAAAAGCCTCTCCGGGAGATGACTGAGGCAGATTATGAGCACCGAACCAAGGAGAAGAGTTTCGACGATATAAGCAAGGAATATGAAATCAATGGTATTCATCGAAATACTGATAATCTCCTTGTTAAGCGGCTCGAGAATCAAGAGAAGTTGTTTTAGCTTCAAAACAATTCAAGACAGCTAGAAGAGGATCTGGCCAAGGCCACCACACAGCTGGAATCTGCTTAGAAAGAGATTAAAGATTTAAAAGATCACCTTACCGCGTCCCAGCAGGAGGCGGAAACATAAAGGAAGACAGCCGAACAGCTGTTAGAAGAGAAGAGGGCAGCACTGGAGCATGTTGCTCAGTTGCAAGATTTGCTGAAGCAAACTCAATCCCAGCTAAAGGAGAAAACGTCCCAGGTGGCTGCCTTTTCAAAGGGCAAGATCAAGGAGATGCGGGCTAGTTTGCTATAGGGCTGCAGGACTAATGTGGTCAGGTCCCTGTCCGTCCTGGATTTCGCATCCAGAATTCAAGAAGTATCAGCCAAGGGAAAGCCTGTGGTAGAGGAGGCTGAACGACAAGCGAGGCAGTGGCTGGAATTGGCAATAAAACTTGAGGAATTTGTGCGCAAGGGCCTCCGATTTCCTCCTATGTCCCGAATTGCCCTAGACTGGGCAGATGCGAGGGTAACCTTGCAAAATTACTTTCAAAAAACTGAGAAGATTAGGGCCGCCAGGAAGATGTTGGATGTACTGAACCATGAAATGAACATCTGCTCGGCCCCCTTCAACACTCTTTCCGCGCTCGGATTTCCGAGCTTTGTCAAGGATGGGGAATTTCTGCCCCTAGAGTAGGTAAAGCAAGACTGGCTGTTTTTTGAGGCAGACACATCAGAGATTGATGGCTGGACTGACCCAGTCCAAGAGGCACAGGTAACCCAAATGGTGTCAAGATTTTGCAAAATTAACACTTGCCTCCAGGAGCTGGGAGAGAGGTATGACACCATTGACGTGCACATGGTTGCGACGTTCAAAGCAGCGCTGAAGGATATCAGCGATTTAGAGCCCTTCCAGGCAACAGCTTAGGATCAGGCCAAGACCACATACGAGCACGTCCGCAAGCGGGAGCAGCATGCCGAACAAGAGGGCGATGGTGGTAATGAGCAGTCAGGCTCAGAAAGAGAAGAAGAGGATCGGAAGAAGAGACTGCTGAGAACGAGCCCGAAGAAGAATGGTTGCCCAGAAAGGGAGCTCAGCAGCAGCAACAGGAGCAGCAGGATGCAGGGAAAGGGAGTTCCTCTGCGCCCAAAGGATAAAGGCTTGGTTCGTTGCATCGAGGCGAGCTCGACACCCCTCGAGCGTCCAGGAATGTTGCCATATTTTGCACGAGGTGCCATGTCTTCAAAGTTTTTGTAAGGATGTTGCTTTCCCTTCCCTCTTTCTTCTCTCCCTTTTCCGCTATCCCCTATATTTTCTGCCATCAGTTTCATTTTCTCCATTTCCCCCCCCCCAATACTTCTAATTGTTTCTCTAAGAGGGCAAGGAGCCCAAAATTTTCTAAGTGTTGTTCACCCGACTGCGCAACGCAGTCGGGCTGCGCTCGCCTATCTGTGCGCACCTGGGCAGGATTGTCAGAAGCGTGCCCAGAAATTCTCTAAGTGTGGAGCCGCCCAACTTCGCAGCAAAGTCGGGCTGCACTCCTAGTTCCATGCGCACTTGGGAAGCCTACATGTGGAGCTGACCTCAGAAAATCGGCTAAGTGTTGAGCCGCCCGACTTCGCAGCGAAGTCGGGCTACGCTCCCAATTTTATGTGCACCTGGGCGATGTCAATGAGAAAGATCCATAAAATGGCTAAGTGTTGGTGCCACCCGACTTCGCAGCGAAGTTGGGCAGCGCCCTCAAAGAGTTGCGCAGCCGGGCGATTTGCCATAGTGACCTCAGAAAATCGGCTAAGTGTTGAGCCGCCCAACTTCGCAGCAAAGTCAGGCTGCGCTCACTGACTTGTGCGCACTCGAGCAAAGGACGTTGAAAATTGCCCAGAAAAATTCTAAGGCACGAAGGCCTTCCCAACTGCGCTCCCTCCCAACTGCGCTGCTTCCACCCTGCGCTGCCCGGTTGTGCTCCAATTTTGGGCGAAGTCGGGCAGGAGAGAAAGTGTGAGCTTCAAAAGCAGATTTTTTCCCCCTTATCAGATCCCGATAGGTGTCTGTTGTCACATTTTGCACGGGGTGCAATGTCTTCAATATTGTTTTGTAACAGTGCTGCTCTTCTTTTCCTCCTTCCGTTTTTCTCCCTTCTCTCCCTTTCCTTTTCTTTCCCATTCTCTTTCTCTCCCCCCTTTTTCCTTGGAGTTCGCAGCGAAAAAAATCGACTAAGTGTTGGCCGAAGCCCGACTTCGCAGCGAAGCCTGACTTCGGCCCAGCCGAATTGCGAAGTTTGTCCGAGAAAAGCTGAAGCAGACTAAAGTCCGCACTGCGCAACCCTTCGTGCGAAGTACGCACTGCGCGCAAAGTTTGTGCGAAGTGCGAACTTCGCACCGAAGTCCGACTTCGGCCAAGCGCCCGTGCGAAGTGCGCGCTGCGCTCAACGCTTGGGCGAAGTGCGAACTTCGCGCGAAGTTCGCACTTCGCATCAAGCTTCGGCCGAAGTCCGAACAAAGCGGCCAGCGCCCGTGCGAAGTCCATCTAAAGATCAAAGGCGGCAAAGACCCAGATCGCGCCCAAACCTTGGGCGCAGCTAAAAACAGAGGTAGAACAGTTCAAGCACGCGCTCGCGCTAAGTTCATACTTCGCCCGAAATTCGAGCGAAGTCCGACTTCGCCGGCGAGGTCGGGCCGTGCCCAACTTCGGGCGAAGCCCGGCTGCGCCTAGTTTTCCGGGCCAGTATTGGGACGCGGTTTAAAGAATAATAAAAAAAAAAAAATTCAAAAACCCCAAGCTGGGCCCAAGGCGCGTTTGCATTGTTTTAATGTGGGTTTCCGCACCGAAGGTTTTGTCTTGATCAGTGTGCCCAAGTGGTGGCAGCAACGTCAGCCATGGTGCAGTCCCCAACGCTGAGTTAATGATTGCGCGTTTTCAAGCAAAAACGCAACTAAAAAAGCAAGGCACGGCTGCCAGGGCGCGTCTTTTCCTAAACGTTCTCCGCGCGGCCACCAAGGGTTTTAACTCAGCCGACCTACCCCTCTCGCGTTGCATTAATGGCGCTGTTTTTATCTAGAAAAGGGGGTCGAATCATGCCAACATTCCGGATTGTAGAGATTATTCCTCGGACAAGGCTAATTATTCCTCCGATAGCGAAATTTGTTGCGGACGCACTCGAACTTGTCATTATTGCTGACTCGGAGAGATGGACAAGGGAAAAATGCCTGTGTCAGCGCAGTCCAGCGGAAGCAGCGAACCAGGGGATTTGCCGCGGCCAGGAGTTTTCAAAGGCGATCCTCCGCCAGAGAAAAAGTCAAAGGCCCGGACGAAGAAGGTACAGCGTGGGCAATCCCCACCACCTCCGGTGAATTACCTGGCAGGATATGTGGACGGCTCGTTTTCCATGAGCCTAACTCAGCTGAGAGCGAATGTGGAGAGATGGGCTGACAAAGTTTCGCCCTCCCATCATTTTGGAGTTGCGTACAAATCAAACCTCTTCAGATTCATGTGCCCTCCTGTCCACCAATGCCCGGAGCTGATAGACTTAATTGTCAGACACTATAAACCAGCTTCCCGGCAAATCTGCAGTTCCAGCGGCAAACCCTTGTTCGCACTGCGCAGGGAGACTGTGCAGCCAGCTTTCGCCCCAGGGCTGGAGTATGACTCCGACACCATCCTCAGAAAAATCAGTTTGAGCGAACAAGCGGGACGTTTCACGCACACCAAGCGAATGAGGGATTTCCTCAATTCAGAGCTGAGCGCCCCGCTTCCAGCCGGACAATGGCCGACTGGCCCCATGCCTTTGGTAAAATTTCAGAGCAAGTATCTATATACCATCTTGGCATGGATCCTCAGCCGCGACTCCGATGAGTCGGTGCACCCGTACTAACCGGCGCCGGCGAATGCCGCTCGTGTGGAGAATCTTACGAACCAGCGGCGCAGCGGAGCGGAAAATGCCCCATCTCTTTCGACTGGGCAGACTGGCTGGCTTACGCCATTCATTCCAGTCTGCTGAAAATTCAGAAGCGCCAGTCAACCAATTTCCGTTTCAGTTCCGTTCTGGTCTGGCTTTGTTTGTACCATCTGCACCCCCAAATGCCGATCCTCAACCTGAAGAAGGTTAACGAGAAGGGAGAACCCCAGCCCGTCTATAACTGGACGGATGACTTATACCGGAAAGGGTCCTACTACAAGTTCAACTTCAACTTTCTGGGATTCGTCATGTCAGTCTTCACCGAAAGTGAAATCCCCCGTTCCCCGAGAGAAATGACGAGTGCTTTGATAAATCAGAAGCTCGGGGACGTTTTTAGACTGACGCAGGGGATTGTGATCAGAATCTACGGATTCAAGGGCAAACCCTATTTGCTGCCCTATTGGTGCTCAAAGCATCTGTTCGGGATGGAGGTTGCCCGACAGATGGACTGTGTGGAAGAAGAGTTTGGCCTAGGGAAGAAAAGAGGACAGATTTTTCAATACCCTCTTTCCTGGGCCAACGTTGAGATTATTGAGGTAGGACAACATGTCTACCTAGAGCAAGCGCTGTCCCGGATTGGCTCTGGTTTTGATGCCGCAGTCACTGGAAGTATGACCCTCATGGGATAAGGGGAAAGTTTGCACATTTGTGCCCCCGGGACATAACCGAAGATAGATGCGACGTGGTCCATGTGGACCTTGACTGGGAGATTGAATTAATGGAAGCTTCTCCCCCTTGGCAGGATTTCTACTGCGAGGAGGTGACATATGACCCCAAGAGAAACCGGGACCATCACTTCTCATCTCCAGGGTTCAAAAAAATTTTGTCCAAGATTGCAGGCCTTAACTGGTCTAAAGAAAAGATTATTGAATGCTGGAAAATGAGATGCCGCACGCAGAGACGATAAATACACAAGGAGAAACCTGGCCGTAGATGACGACTTCTCGGTTCTCTATGACCAGCATCATGACAGATGGCGGCCGTTCGCATATCAAGGTTACGTTCCCCGAGGCCCCTTTGAGGATTATAAAAGTGGGTCTCCTCCCAAACAGTTGTACACTTCGGCAACTGCCAGCGCCGGCCCAGCAAGTACCCAGGCCGATCCAATGCAGTTCGTGGCTCCTAAGGCGGCGCCTGAAAAGGCGAAAAAGTTAGCCAAGGCAGCGCCCGAGGCACTTCCTCAGGCAAGAAAAGCGCCAGCCGCCGCAGAGCGGACCGGTCGCGGCAGACCTTCTGCAAGTCAAACCCCGGTACAAGTTTACCGTGGGAGCATCGCTGCCTGCTGCACCTGCTTCGTCTCCTTCCCCTGATCCGACAGTTGTTCCAGAAGAGAAGAAGCGGAGGAGAGTTGAGAAAATCAGGCGACCTAGCCTGATAGTGCAGCAGCCAGTCGCAGAGCCGCAGCCGCGTCCTGCCGCCGCAGAGGCAATTCCTTTGGGCAGTCCCAAGCCGCCCGCCGAGACAATAAGCGAAGACATTCACCCGGCATCGGCTCAGGCGGAGCCCGCAGGTACGTTTGCTTCCCCTGTCTCTCTAGTCTCACCCGGTTCTACTTCCACTCGGCTCCCCGCTCAATCCGGGCGAGCCATGACCACATCCTCCCCCCCGTCTCCGCGTCCTTCTAGCGGCCCCCACTCTTTCGACCCGCTTGCTCGAACCCTAACGTCTCTCTTTCTCCGAGCACAACTCCAAACCCTTCGCCCGAGGTTAGTGCCGAGGCTGTCCGTTCACCATCACATCCTCCGCCTCAGCCGCTTCAAACCCTCACAGTGTCAGCCTCTCCCATTTCCATTTCCCGGTCGCCCCCACAAGCGACCGATTCTTCCAAGGTCTGTCCGGTTCCTCCTGATCCCATCCCCGCAGGAGAGACGTCTCAGCAGATCCCTAGGCTGGGGGAACCAGATTTATGGACGACCTCCAGAACTCAGATGACTTGCCCCTGGCAACGAGAGCCGTAGAGTATTCTGTCTCTTTCCGCCAAGACCTGAAGCGGAGAAGACATGAAGAGATAGCCGCCCGGCAAAACGCGCAAAGTATGATTTCGGAAGGAGAGTGATTACAACGGAGAAAATAATCCCAATAGTGAAGAAGCCTCTCCGAGAAATGACTAAGGCGGACTACGTGCTCCGGACAAAGGAGAAAAGCTTTGACGACATTGATAAACGAGATGAGATTCGGACGATCATGCGCAAGTCGACAATCTCTTTGTCAAGAGTCTGGAGGAGCAGGAAGAACTTTTCGCGTTGCAGGACAAAGTAAGGCAACTTGAAGAGGACCTATCTAGGTCCACTGAGCAGCTGGAAGCGGCGCGGCGAGAAACAGATGAATTCAAAGCCCAGCTAGCCGCTTCTCAGCAACAGGCCGCAACCGAAAAGAAAGCAGCCTCGGAGCAGATTTCTCAGCTCCAGGAGTCTTTGAAGCAGGCACAGTCGCAGCTTGCAGAAAAAACATCTCAAGCGGCTGTCTTTTCAAAGACAAAAGTTAAGGAAATGAGGGCTGGTTTGTTGAGGGAATGCAAGCCCCATACCTTTAAGGCAATGGCGGTCCTGGACTTCGCATCCAGGATTCAAGAAGTTTCTGCCCAGGGAAAGCCTGTGGTAGAGGAGGCCGAGCGCCAGGCAAAGCAATGGTTGGACCTGGCGATACACCTTCAGGAGCGCGAGCGCGACGGCGTCCTTTTTTCCCCCGTGTCCTCATTCGCTGCAGAATGGGCAGGTGCAAGGGTGACCTTGCACAAATATTTCAGAAAAGTTGAAGAGGTGAGAGTGGCCAGACGAATGCTTGACGCATTCGGACATGAAAGAGATATCGGTCTGGCCCCCTTTCACGCTCTTTCAGAACTTGGGTGTCCAGGTTTTGTTGAAAATGGCGAGCTCCTCACCCTAGATCGGGTAAAGAAGAATTGGCAGTCCTTTGAAGCAGACATGACTGAAATTGATAGCTGGACCGAGCCAATTCAAGACAATCGAGTCACTCAGATGGTGTCCAGATATTCCAGGATCCGCTCCTATTTTCAGGAGTTAGAGAAAAGATACCTCACCATCGACCTGCACGCGGTCGTTGCTTTTCACGGAGCATTAGAAGACATAGCTGACCGCAAGCCATTCGAAGCGGAAGCCTGGCGCTCAGCCCAAGAGGCGTACACTCGCATGTGCGAGGCAGAAGCAGGAAATGGAGACCTTTCGGAAGGAGATACTGATGAGGCAACTGACAAAGATGAATCTGAAGAACAGTTGCCGCAAGGAGAACAGCTAGAGCAGCAAAAGGCAGGGGAGGCAAGTTCCTCTGCACCCAAAGGATGAAGGCATGGATTCTTTGCGCCGAGGCGAGCACGCCACCCCGCGAGCCGCCAGAAATGTTGTCACATTTTGCACGGGGTGCAATGTCTTCAATATTGTTTTGTAACAGTGCCGCTCTTCTTTTCCTCCTTCCGTTTTTCTCCCTTCTCTCCCTTTCCTTTTCTTTCCCATTCTCTTTCTCTCCCCCTTTTTTCCTTGGAGTTCCCCGCTTGATTTTCCAGCTTTCCAAGCAGGTCTATCTCGAAATTGGCTAAGTCCGGGTGCGAAGTTCGCACTTCGCCCGGGCTTTGGTGCTGCGAAGTGCGCACTTCGCCCGCTTTGGTGCGAGTGCGTACTTCGCCCGCTTTGGTGCGAAGTTCGTACTTCGCCCAGTTTTGGTGCGAAGTCCGACTCCGCCCCACTTTCTGGGCGCACCTTGCACTGGCAGACTGGCAGGTCAATGCAGAAAAAGGTTAAAACGCTGGAGCAGGTCCATATGGCGGCAGACACCAGTGTTCGCCTGTGCGCAGTTCGACTTCTCAACGGAGCCGGAATGCGCCCTTGACAGGTGTACAGTAGGGGAACAAACCCGGAATTGGACCAAGGCTTGAAGGCCTTCCTCGACTGCACTGATTTCTGCACGCATCCCAAGGAGCCCCGATCCCAAGCAAAGATGGATAGATCGCCCTCTAAGGCGGCATGTGTCACACAAAGATAACCCATCATCGGACAAGTGTCCAGCCTTCGAGATTTGAACCAAGACCGCCGACCAAAAGGGATAAGCATGGGCTTCCCGCACCGCTCGCGTTAATAGCCTCATTCAAAGCTGATCCGAGGTTTCACCTGCTCCAGCTACTAGCAAGCCTCGCCGACTTGAAGAATTACCCAAGACTCCGCCACGTAGCTGTCCGGCCTTCCAGGAAGACCATGTCGTGGGTACAGCCTCGATCCGACAAAAGGTCAGCATTTGCAGCCTCTTTCGCCGCTTCGTCAGCTCATGTTTGATCGGGACTCGTGCCCATTAATGTAACGGGTGGGACTCGGGCTATAAAAGCCCATCCGAAATTCATTGTAAAGAGTGGAAGGGGAATGTTTGTTAGGGAACTACCGTGCTTATTGTAACCGTGCTTCCGCTTATGAATACAATCTGTATGCCCGGTTCTCGTTTCTACCGTCTTTATTCTTTTATGCTGTCTTTCATTATATGCCTTAGGCCCACCCGTGTCGCTGCTCGTTAATTCACTTTGGCATTTGGCGATCAGGTTCCTCTAGCATTGCTTGCTTAAAGCACCTTCTGTACTTCATTATTTAAAGCATTCATTATAAATTTGGTAGCAGTTCCATCGCTTGTGTGTGACGTTGCTGGCCCGTATCCGGTGATTGATGCGATCCCTCGCTGTTAGTTCCTTGTAGGGAATGTTTGCTAGGGAGCCATTGAAGCCGTGCGGTTAAACTCTCTACCTAACACATATACCGGCTCGACATCTCTAGGTTTACTTTCTACCCCCGTCGGTGTACGTATCCGGTGATTGATACGATCCTCGCCGTTAGTTCCTTGTAGGGAATGTTTGCTAGGGAGCTATTGAAGCCGTGCATACGCTCGCTGGTGTATCGGAAGTACGCCTCGGTTTTGCAGTTCCTTGTCATGCTCCGTGATTGTATGCGGTAAGTAGCGGTGATTGGTGTGTTCCCGCATCGTTAGTTCCCCCCCACCAACCTTTGGACATATTTGTATCTCTTTCCGTACATTTGTCTCTTTCCGTTCCTTTATTTCTTTCCTGTTCCCTTTTAGCTTAAATCAAGCCCCCCAAAAGGAGCCGGCCTTCTTCGGAGATTGGCTCGGAAGGCATCTCTTCCTTCCGGCCTTTCATGCTGGTGGGCGAATCTGGGCGCATTATAGCAGAAAATCCTTTCCTCATGGCAGATTCGTAACCAACGGTGTCCAGCCTCGAGATTCGAGTCAGTGATGCGACAGAAGGTGTGCGAGCGTGAACTGACTTATTGTACCGTAACTACCCTCATTCGAGCTGACTCGAAGTTTCATCTACCGCACTGCCACGTAGCTGCCAAGTTTTCAGGTGGACCTCGCTGCAAGTACGTTCCATACCCGCAAATGTCAACATTAGCCGCTTTTTTCCGCTTTTGTCAGCTTTGTCAGCTATTGTCAGATCTGGGATCCTGTGCCCAAAGTTGTAATGGGGGGGAAATTTGCGCTATAAATAGCTGCGCCATATCATTGTAAAGGGGTGGAAGGGGGATATATTGCTAGGGAACTGCTGTAGCTGTGCGTTTGCTTCTGAATATGAAATATACTTGGCTCTATTGATTGTCTTTGTCTTGTATGCTGCCTTTACTGAGTATTTCTGCCTCATGTTGCTTATGTTATTGCTTACTGTTATTTTGCTTTTCTGGATATCGGTATTTGATAGTTAAGTATTCCTGGAATGCAAAAATGAAGGATACATAGGATGAATGGTGTTGATAGTTTCTGCAACATATTTTGTGTTTAATTGCTATTAGTAGTGGTGATTGGTTGTTACCGTGCTGCTTATCTTCCCCACCCGGAACAATCATATTTACATTTCTTTCTGCATCTCTAATTTCTTTCCTGCACTCTGAGCTTAAACCAAATTGAGAAAACATAGGAAATCGGCCTCCTCCGGAGATTGGCGCGGAAGGAATTCCTTCCTTCCAGCCTTTCAATCTGCTGGGCGAATCTAGGGCGCATTACACTAAATCCTATCCTAGTGGCAGATTTGTAACCAACAGTTAGTTCCTGTGTTGCTATCTTCCCCACCCAAAACAAGCATATTTATGTTTCTTTTTGTAATTTGTAATCTCTTTCCTTGCACTCTGAGCTAATACCCCAATTGAGAAAACATAGGACGCTGGCCTTCTCTAGAGATTGGCGCGGAAGGCATTACTTCGTTCCGGCCTTTCAATCTGCTGGGCGAATCTAGGGCGCAAATAGATTAAAATCTTATCCTAGTGGCAGATTCGTAACCAACACTAACAAGGGGAAAGGATGGTAAAGCCATTAATTTTACACATTCATCATGTGAAAGGTCAAAGACACAGTCGTGTGTAAATGCGACGCACAACTCTTTATTGATTTTGCAATCTCACCTGTTTACAATCTTTACTCCAAAGACTAGCTCTGGTATTGCTTCAAAGGCCAAAAGACCCTTATAATGAGCATTCAACTCTTATATAAACTTGAACCCATAGCCATGAAATGGACTACATACAATGCAACTCGATGATAATTATGAGGTGATTACATCATTCTTACCTTGTTGCTAAAAATAGACAAAAAAAACGAGGTGCTCAATGATTAGGATGCTTCGACAGTGGAGTGCTCTCGTGAGCGGGTCACTAGAGCACCCCGCTCTAGCGAGTAGGCCATTTTATGAGCGAGGCGCTCTGCAAGCAAGGCACTCTATAGTCTATAAGCATGTCACTTTTGGAGTGGGGAACTCTTCTAGTAGGTGTAGAAATGCAATTTGACATATTGAAACTCAATTCCATTTCTACTTATATAAATCTACAAATCTACAACAATTAGCAATAACAATACACAGGAAACCTCTAATAGCAATAGTAGATGATAAATAATATAAGCAGATTTTATATTAACAACAGTTGTATGACACTTGCATACAATCTGCAACCCTGTTCTGAATCTCCTTCATACCAGCCATACCTTGGGCCAACAATACCCATGACCTCTTACATCGGCTAATGACCATACAATGTAATCAACCTTACCATATGCTCACAACATGCTCATGAATGAATGAGGCAAGGGTCTTATACAACTAGAAAGTAGTTGCACCTCCAACTACCTGACACCTCATCATTTTCCCAAATTACATTTCACTTGCATTTACATTTCATTTCATAATTCACTTTATGACTTTGTCGTACATGCTAATATTTCACTTTATCATATATAATATTACATTACGACTTTAAAATTTTATACATACGCACATTTTTTCAAACACTTTGTATACAAACTACAAAATAATACCAAACAACCAAACGTATTCATTGTTTTCACATACATATCAATTTCCCTACCTACATCTATCCCCTCCTCGAAATTGGTCAGCATCCTCGACACTGAATGAACTAAACACTGGGGACAGAAGCACCAAACACATACTAAAATCTCTTGTCGCACTCTTTCCACTTGATCCTCTTCTATACATCTACAACAGACTTCACTTCAAACTGCTACTCACAACATCTTGTTTCTTGATTGCTCACTCCACACTCTGCAATCCCATAAACTTCATCAGCAGCATGATCAACATGACGAACATGACGAGAAATACCCATCGCCACCTGTGTTGGGGGTCAAGGGGTAGTGCCCCTTGCGGGGTCGAGAAGCAACGCCCTTCACTGTCTAAGCTGAATTTTTCTCCTCGTCTGCACTTTAGTATTCTTTGCTCGACCCACTTAACCAACTTGTCCTAGACTCCATTTTACTTCTCTTTGGCTCTAGACGACTGCACCTTAGCCTCGGACTGCCTTGTCTTAACCTCTGACGAACATCCCTCTCCATGTACAACACCTCGAAGGACAAGTCCTTGTATAACACCTGCCTATATGTCAGGCATGTGTACGACACCTATTTGAATGACAAGTCCTTGGATGACGTCATTTGTATAGCATCAAACATTGACCCTTGTACGACATCAGATGTCGGCATGACTTGTACAACATCTTCTTGTATGAAAGGTCTTTATACGACCCCTCTTTGGATGGCAGGCATTTGTACAACACCTGCTTGAATGATACTTCCTTGTACGATAGGTCTTTGTACAAAAACTTTACTTGTACGACATGCACTTGTACGACACTCTTTGTCAATACCACTTGTACGACAAGTTTCGTTAACAATGCTTGTCACCAATGTGTCATCACACCCAGACTTATACAACAATGTTTTGTCACACCCCAATTTGTACGATACTTTCTCAATCGGTAGTACCATGGACAACACTTCCTCATATGACACATTCCTAGATGGCAGATCCTCTGATGTATGATTGCAGTCTCCTACCATATTAACACCATCTGTACAATGATCTATCACATGGTCATCTTCCTGACTGTGCTTTGCCTTTTGACCTCCCTAATGACTGCATTCTACCACTTCGTCTTGCGCAACTTTAACTACTTGTGGGATTTTTGCCCCCTCAATTGAAATTAAGCTCACTTTCTCAATGCCAATAAAGCTCATCAAGTTCACCTCCACTGCTTCTTGGCAAGGGCTGTAACTTTTCTTCGATGCTCTAAATTTTGTATGCATTACTGGTTTATCTTGACTCACAACACTTTGGCAATCACATGCGAAGTGCCCCCACATTTGGCATTGTAAACATTGTACAATGGGTCTGCTATCAGTATCATATTGTATTATGCATTTTCTATTTCTCCGACTATTGCCATAGACCGCATCACTAGTGGCATCCCTCCTTACAATCTCCCTTTGTGCTGCATATAATTGTAGCGATGATCTTGCATTCTCTGAGTCACATGCATCATTGTTCTTCTTTTTGGAGTCACTTTATTCCTAACTTCTTGACTCCAACACTTGAACAAGGAACTACTCTCTTGCCAAAAATCATCACTCTCACTGTCTGAGTCATTCTCAATATTAGAATCACTTTCATCCTCTATATCAATATGACACCTGTTGCCACATTTTGCACGGGGTGCAATGTTTTCAATTTTTGTAAGAGAGCTGCTCTTCCCTTTCCCTCTTCCTCTCTTTCCCCTTCCTCTTCTCCCCCTTTCTCTCTCTTCCCTACATTCTCATTCTTCCCTCTTTCTCTTGAGCCCCTCAGTCAAATCTCAAAAATGACAGCAGTTGCCCTGAAAAATGGCTAAGTGTCAGGGCGCAATCCGACTTCGCAGCGAAGTCGGAGTGCGCCCTCCAGTTGGAGCGCAGCAGGAGTGCAAAGTGCGCAGTGCGACAGAATCAACCAGAAGAACAAGTGTTCTGGGCGCAACCCGACTTCGCAGCGAAGTCGGAGTGCGCCCTGCTTTCTGGGCGCACTTGGTAGCAGGCTGGCAGGAAAAATGACTAAGTGCTGGGGCGCAACCCGACTTCGCAGCGAAGTCGGAGTGCGCCCCCTTTCCAGGGCGAAGTCCGTACAGCGGTAGAAATCAGCTTTCACCTGTGCGCAACCCGACTTCGCAGCGAAGTCGGAGTGCGCCCTTTGACAGGTGCGCAGTAGGGGAATAAACTCAGAAAAGTACCCAAGGCATGAAAGGCCTTCCCAACTGCGCTGTTTTCTACCTGCGCAACCCGACAGCGCTCTGATCCTGGGCGAAGTTGGATAAACTGCCTTTCAAGGCAAGCACGTGTCAAGCAGCATCATCCGACAAGTGTCCAACTTTGGGATCTGAGCCAAGACGTGCCGAGCAAAAGGACAAGCATGGGATGCACTACTTATGCCAGCTGCCTCATTTAAAGCTGATTGGAGGTTCTACCTGCTTCAGCTACCCGCATTCCTGCCGATGAGAAGTTCTACCTAACGCGCTGCCACGTATCTGTACAGCCTTCAGGGAGACCATGCTGCAGGTACAGTCCTGCCCGACAAAGGTCAGCATCAGCAGCTCCATGGCCGCTTTTGTCAGCTAATGTTTGACTGGGACTTTGTGCCCATTAATGTAATCGGGAGGGACTCGGGCTATAAATACCCACCACGTTTTCATTGTAAGGTGGTGGAAGGGGAATGTCTGTTAGGGAACCATTGTAGCTGTGCTTCTGCTTCTTAATATAAAGTATATACCTGGCTCTGTTCTACTACTTTTATTTTGTATGCTGCCTCTCTTTGTCATATTTCTTGTGTCATTGCTCGCTGTTGTGCTGAACTCTGAACTCCAGCATTTGATGGCCAAGTACTCCTGGACTTCATAGATCAGAGGATACATAGGATAAATTAGGTAGCAGTTCCTGCAGTTGTGTGTTATGTTTATGTTGCTGTCCGTAGTGGTGATTGATGCATTGCCGTGCTGTTAGTTCTCCTTGTAGGGAGAATGTTTGCTAGGGGACCATTGTAGCTGTGCGTACACTTCTCTGCATAACACATATACTTGGATCTGACATTTCTTGGTTACGTTTTGTATTTATGTTGCTGTCCGTAGTGGTGATTGATGCATTGCCGTGCTGTTAGTTCTCCTTGTAGGGAGAATGTCTGCTAGGGGACCATTGTAGCTGTGCGTACACTTCTTTATATAAAAAGTATACTTAGATTTGGCAGTTTCTGGTTATGCTTTGTATTTATGTTGCAGTAAGTAGTGGTGATTGATGCGTTGCCGTACTGTTAGTTCCCCCCACCCAACTCCAATCACATTTGTAAATTCTTTCCGCATTTTTATCTCTTTCCCTGCACTCTCATCCTAAACCATAAAACCCCCACGAGAAGCCGGCCTTCTCCGGAGATTGGCACGGAAGGCATTCCTTCCTTCCGGCCTTTCAATCTGGTGGGCGAATCTGGGCGCGTTAACACAAAATCCTTTCCTCATGGCAGATTCGTAACCAACAGTTTCTCTGGCACGCCCGGTGGGACCTAGAGTCCCACATTTGAAAAATCTCAAGCTCGTCTTCACTCGGGCTGACAGTTCGTTCCGAACACCCGGTGGGACAAGGAAGTTTCCCACCCCCAAACAGAATCGAAGCACCGGTGTTCGCTTCATTGCTGTTCAAAATCAGAACACCTGGCGACTCTGCACGAACATATCCTCTGAGTCCGAAAGACCGGTCCTAGCACCTTCATGCAAACGAGAAGGTGGCGAGCAAGGGATCCGAGAAACCCGCCTGCCTTTTACGAACTAGACATCAACGCTCGAGGCGAAATTGTCGAGTCGGCTGATCAACAAGCTCGTGTCGACGAAGCCGAGGCTGAAATCCAAGAAGAAGCCGAAGCCGAGGTCGAAGGAGCCGAGAACGAAATAGAAGAGGCCGAGGAAGAAGAGGAATCTACATCCTCGGAAGGTACCGACACTGAGTATACAACCGACGGAGGAGAAGAAGAAGAAATGGCTGCCCAGCAACAGAATGATGATGATCTCTTCCCGGCGGTGGACTCTACGGGGCCCTTGGCCCTGGTCGGACAGCAAGCTGTGCCCCCTGCTGCCTTAAAGTCCATCCCTACATACGACGGCTACGGCAAGACGGCGTACGAGCACATCCAGGACATCCTTGCCCTGGCTGCATTGCACTCCATTACTGACGAAAGTGTGAAGACCCGTCTGCTGGCCCTTTCCCTAAGGGGAAAGCTTCTCTACTGGTGGAGATCGCTGCCAGAGGGATCTATCACAGGGTGGCCCCAGCTCGCCAGAAGGCTCGTGAAAGGATGCAACGAGTCTGCTGACCCCACTTCTTTGCTGCATCAGTTCCAAAGTATCCAGAGACACCCCCAAGAGGAGGTGTCTGACTTTAACATCAGGTTTGCGAGATCCTGGAAACGGGTACCTCGTGAACTTCGGCCTTCAGCGGCATGGCTGCTCACTACTACCTGAGATCCTTCAACTCAGACATATGCCTGCTGCTGAAGATTGCCAGAATAGACTCGTTTCCTGCTCTGTACGATGCTGCCCAGCAAGCTGAAGCGGATATCATTTCCATCGGCAGACTCCCGTCCAGGGTGCAGGAACCCATTCATCCCGACTTCCCCAGATCCCAATATCCGTCAGCTTCTGGTGGTGCGCCGTCCACATCAGGGCAGCAACCCCAGCAGCAATGGAATCCGGCGCCGGTCGTAACTCCTTACGGCCCGCCGCAAATGCATTATCCTCACCCGCCTCCTCCTCCGCATTTTCCAGCACTCCCTGCTCCCCCGCAGTACGCACCTTATTCCAATCCTCCTCCATTAGCCGCATTGCCTCCACCGGCACAATTGCCGCCTCCTGACAATAACATTCAGAATACAATCCTCCAGGAGGTACGGGCTTTGGCCTCAGGTTATCATGCCATGTCCAATGACATGACCGCTCTGAAGAAGAAGCAGGCCCAGATGGACCTCGCTCCTAGGAGGCCATATCCGCCCCCGGCGCTGACAAAAGACAGACCTCCAGAACAACAGCTGCAGAGGCGTCCGCCTCCGAGAAATGCTGCTATAGAAGACCAACCTGGTCCTTCTGACCAGGTTAACTGGTGCACTACGTGCAATGACCCGCATTCGGAGGATGACTGCACACTGCACCAGCACTACATCCAGACTTTGGCCGGCAGCGCCATAGAGGACGATGAACTCTACATGATCCTGGACGGCGAAGCCAACTTTGCCCTCCCAGAGGAGAATCTAGTGCCGCCCGCCAAGGAAGAAAAGAAAACTGCAGATGCTGCCAAGCCCTTGCAGGTGTATGCCAGAAGAGAAAAGGCGCAGCCCGGTGGGCTGCCACCATACAAGCGGCTGTGGCCCTACACAGCCCAGGAGAAGGCATCCAAAGACAAAGCTCCAGCCAAGCCTCCTCCGGTAAAGGCAGCCCCTATTCCAGCCAAGCCCCCCATAGCTAGGGCGGCTCCAGCTCTAGTTCCGGCTAAAGCTCCCGTACCTCAGCCTCCAGCTGAAACCAAAGAACAAGCACAGGAGAAGCTGAAGTACCCGTCTCTGACCAAGAGACAGAGAGTTGAGGCCACCCAGCAGTACCGGACAAAGTATGAGCCGGCAAAAGAAGCAGAAGGAGCTAGCACCTCGGGCTACAGCATAGTAGACGAGTTGAAAAGAACACCCGCTAGAATCAGCATGTACGATGCTCTTCTGCTCCCGAGGCCGGTGGATCTGCTGCAGGAATCTCTGAAAAACATGAAGAACGGCAAGCAGATACAACCCGCTGTCCTGGTTCAACCTCTGACAGTCTCAGCCACTGGGAAGAACAGACCGCCTCCCTTCTATCTGTCTTTACGGATGCAAGGGCACATAGTACACAACTGCATGGTGGACTCTGGCGCTTCCACGACTGTTATGCCGAAAGCCGTCTGCGACGAGATCGGGATGGAGTACACAAGGAGCAGCCAAGGCGTGCTGCAACTGGACGGCACCCCTGTCAAGACAGTTGGTGTCATAAAGGACATCCCTATTCGGCTGCATAAGGCTCTCGACATCGTGGTCATTCAAGAAGTCGTGGTTGTTGACTTGGCTCCCTACTTCGGCATGTGTCTCTCCCGGGAGTTCACTGCGAAGCTGGGCGGGTACCTGTCTCTAGACTACTCACACATGGAAGTGCCCTTCAAAGGAAGGAGACTGAAAATCTTCAATGAGAAGCCTTCCACCTTCCTAGTAGAGAAGATACCCGGAGAAGAGTCGCAAGACTGCATGGTCCAGCTGACGGAGGAAGAACTGGTGACGGTAGAGCTGACGGAGCAAGCCCTCGAAGTGCTACAGCTCGAAGATGAGTTCTCTTTGCGGGATTTCAATGCCGTAATTGAGACAGAGCAGGGCTGTTACACCGTTGTACAGCCCGAGAGGCTTGACAAGTCAGCTGAAAAGGAAGTGGGACCTGCACCTGAGAAGTTGTGGAAGCTTTTCTTTGACGGCGCGCGATGCAAAAATGGCGCCGGTGCAGGGGTGCTTCTGGTTTCTCCGACCGGGATCCAGAAGGACTATACCTACAAGTTGGCCTGGAGTTGCACTAACAACTCGGCGGAGTACGAAGCCCTGTGCTTGGGATTGCGAAAGGCAGAGAGGTTGGGGATTAAACACCTGCAGATCTTTGGAGATTCAGAGCTGGTGTGTCACCAGGTTACGAACAAGTGCGCCTCCAAAAAGCACTATCTCAAGGCATACCGCAACCGGGTGTGGGACCTGATGGAGTCGTTTGACTCGTTGAATGTCAAGGCGATATCACGCGAGAAAAACAAGCACGCTGACATTCTGGCGTCTGCTGGAGCCAGGTACGTTCCGGTTGACGACGTTGTCCAAAAACCGAAGCCGGTTCGCACTATTTACAGGCCTTTTGTGCCTGATAAGGACACCCACTGGCAGGTGTTCGATTGTGACGAGGAGATCGTCACATTTTTGGTAAATGAAGCATGTTCAATCGAGAGTAGAGACCCTGATGACGAGCAATATGAGGGGTTGATACAGTTGAAAAATAATCATGTCCCAAAAGGACTGATTACATTGGAGAGTCTATTTGATCAGAATGACAGAGCTATATCTCATAGGATCAAAGTAGACCCGAAGCAGTATGCCGACCTGGAACTCGAACCTGGTAAAACTATCAAGGTCGGGACAGACTGCACTTCGGAGGAACTTGAGCAGATCAGATCACTGTGCCGAGAGTTCCCCGACATCGTGGCCTGGTGCTACGAGGATTTGAAGGGGTATGACAGAGATGTAATCCAGCATACCATTGAGCTAGAGGATGGCGCCAAGCCATTCCGACAGAAGCAGAGGGCCGTAAATCCGAAAATTGAGGCCATGATGAAAGCCGAGCTCTTGAAGATGCTGGAGGCCAAAATCATCTACCCCATCAAACATTCATCCTGGGTTGCGAATTTGGTGCCTGTGAGGAAGAAGAATGGCGACATCCGTCTCTGTGTCGATTTCAGAAACTTGAATCAGGCCTCCCTCAAGGACCACTATCCGCTTCCCCAAATTGATCAAATTCTACACATCGTTGCTGGAGCCCAGAGATTCTCACTTCTAGATGGATTTTCCGGCTACAACCAGATTTGGGTCAGGGATGAGGACCAGCATAAAACGGCGTTCACCACCAAATGGGGGACGTTCGCCTATCAGCGCATGCCTTTCGGCTTATCCAATGCTGGTGCCACATTCCAAAGGGCCATGGACCTGGCCTTCCCAGAGCTGCTCAACAAGATCATTGTCATCTACCTTGATGACATGACTGTTTTCTCTCACCAAAGAGGGGATCATGTTTCCCACCTGCGGCAAATATTTGAGAGGTGTCGAGAATTCGGCATTTCTATAAACCCGAAGAAGTCTGTCTTCGCGGTAAAAGAGGGTAAGCTGCTGGGACATGTCATCTCCGAGAGAGGCCTCGCCATTGACCCTGACAGAGCAGAAGCCCTCCTTCGCTTGCCAGCCCCAATTGATAAAAAAGGGCTGCAGTCCTTCTTCGGCCAGATTAACTTCGTGCGGAAGTTCATCCCGGACTTCGCACAAGTGATCAAGCCTATGGCCGAACTGCTGAAAAAAGATACAACTTACGAATGGACTGATGAGAGAGAGCAAGCCTTCGAGGAAATCAAGGCTCGAATTGCGCAAGCTCCGGTGTTGATAAACCCGGACTACTCCAAGGACTTCATCCTCTACGCGGTGGGAGAACCGGAAAGTTACGCCGCAGTCCTAACACAGAAGGGAGACGATGGCGAGGAGCGCCCCATAGCGTTCTTGAGCCAAGTGATTCAGCCGCATGAAGAAAAGTACAACTTTATAGAGCGGCAAGTTCACGCGGTCATGAAATCCCTCCGAAAGTTCAGGCATTTTGTCTCCCAGAGCAAAACAACCGTCTTTGTGATTCACCCGGACGTTCGAAGCTTCATCATACAAGGAGAGCCGGGTCACAAGAGAGCAGGATGGATTGCAAAAATCCAGGAGTTCGACATCGAAGTGCGGCCCACCAAGCTTATCGAAGGCCGAGCCTTGTGTCAGGAGCTGGCCCGAAGCGCTGTAGCCGGCATCTCCGCCTGTAAGTGGGAGGACACAGCAACAAGCATCAACCTAGCCAACTCCTTATCGGAGGAGAGTGATTGGACAGATGAACTGGTGAGATATTTCTGCACCGGAAGATGTCCAGATCACCTGAACGCCTCACAACGAAGGAGATTTCGGCTAGGTGCACTCAAGTACACTCTTCGCCCCGAGGGGCTTTACTTCAAAAATATTGACGGCATCCTGTTGCGGTGCGTCATGAAATCAGACCAATCCAGGGTCCTCGGAGATTTTCATTCCGGGATGCCTGGAGGTCATCATTCTGCAAGGCCTACGGCCTTGAAAATAATTAGAGCCGGGTACTATTGGCCCACTCTATTTACAGACGCTCATGCGGTCTGTTCCAAGTGTGATCAATGCCAGAGGTTTGCTGGCAGAAACAGAAAAGCACCCCTGCCCCTTCAACCGATTCAGGCCGAGACTCCGTTCCAGCAATGGGGTCTAGACTTCATTGGGGTGATTTCGCCTAATTCCTCTGCTCGGACACAAGTTTATTCTTACAGCCACCGATTACTTCACACGGTGGGCAGAGGCGATCCCAACCAAAAACGCGGACCAAGAAACGGTCATCGGGTTCCTTGAAAGCCTGATTACCCGCTTCGGGGTTCCAGAGTCAATTGTAACGGACAATGGTCCGGGGTTCGCAGGCGCTGTACTCACGGAGTACACTGGCAAACTTGGCATTTATCACAAAATGTCTTCTAATTACTACCCGCAAGGGAATGGCCTTGCCGAGTCCACTAACAAGAACCTCCTGAAGATCATCAGGAAGGACCATTGAAAGGAACAAGCGGACTTGGCATTCACTCCTGAACCGGGCGCTGTGGGCGGACAGAGTTTCATTCAAGAAATCCATCAAAACGTCCCCTTATGCGCTCGTCTATGGTAAAGAGGCTGTCATGCCAGCCCACATCGAAATCCCTGCCCTATGGATGTTGGACGAAGACAGGAGCAGTGGAGACCCGGTGGATGACAGACTGTGCCAACTTCTGCAGTTGGAGGAAGACAGGGAAAAAGCATACCAGGCCTTCACCAAGCATGTTGAAGCCACTCAAGGCTGGTTTGCGAAAGGCACCACTGCCCGAGTTTTTGAAATCGGGGACCTGGTGCTGAAGTGGGACTCATTGAAGGCGAAGCCGGGCAACCACGGGAAGTTCGATGCCCTCTGGGAGGGCCCTTATCAGATTGCCCGGGTGAACCAGCTCAACGCTTACATACTTCGGGATATGGAGGGTCAGCTCCTACCTATCCCCGTTAACGGGTTCCACTTGAAAATCTACCGCTGTTGAAGGTGCCCAATCGGGCCCTTCCTTGTACAAATTTCCCTTTTTGCATTTTTAATTTTCAGTATGTACAGTTCCTGCTTTCAGTTTTTTCGTTTTAGAAGAGCCCAAGTCGGACAGAAGGAGAAAACACTGACTTCGCGGCGAAGTCAGGTATCGCCCCTGAGAAAGAGCGAAGTTCGTAGAAGGGACTGCCCAAGAGGAAAATCTGCTGGTGCGCAACACCGACTCTCGCAGGCGAAGGTCGGGCTGCGCACCATCCGAAGGGCGAGCTTGGAGAAGGAGCATTAAAAGGAGTTAAACAAGAAGTCGGACTGCGCCCAGTTTTCGGGCGAAGTCCGACTGCGCCCCATTTTCCGGGCGCAGCTTGGATGATTTTAAATAAAAGATTTAATACTCCCAAGTGTGGGCCCAGGGCGCGCAACGGCTGTGAAGGTTGGGTTTCCGAACCAAAAGGGTTTTTCCTTGAGCAGTGCGCCCAGATTGTGGCAGTGACGTCAGCCATGGCGCAGCAATCAAAGTGAAATTTAATGATTGCACAACCTTCAAGGAAAACGCAATCAAGGAGGCATGGCGCGGTAACCAGGGTACATCTTTCAAGACGTTCCCTGCACGGCCACCAAAAAACATAACGTCTTCACTAGCCGGCCGACCTACCTCCCCTCTCGCACCATTAATGACGCTGTCATTATCTAGAAAAGGAGGTCTGGCGCACCCAGACAAGCCGAATCGTGCAGATCATTCCTCCGTAACGGCGAAATCTTGTGCAGACATCCAAAAGTCATAATTATTGCTGTTTCGAAGGAATGGACAAAGGAAAGTTGCCAATGCCAGCGCAATCCAGCGAAGGGCGCGAACTGGGAGATTTACCGCAGTCAAGTACTTTTGAGGGTAAAACGCCGCAGGACCAAAAGTCAAAGGCCCGGACAAAGAAGGTACAGCGAGGACAAGCTCTACCACCACCCGTTAATCACTTATCCGGGTACAAAGACGGCTCGTTCTCTGTCAGTCTTACTAAACTGCGGCCAAGCATAGAAAGTTGGGCTGATAAGGTTTCACCCTCACACCATTTCGGAGCGGCGTACAAGTCGAACCTTTATCGGTTCTTGTGCCCTCCTGTCCATCAATGCCCGGAGCTGGTCGACCTAATTGTCAGACATTACAGACCAGCTACCCGGCAAGTTTGCAACTGCAGCGGAAAGCCCTTGTTCACACTTCGCAAAGAGACCGTCCAGCCGGCCTTCGCCCCAGGGTTGCAGTATGACTCCAGCACGATTGTTAGAAAGATAAATCTTGGCGAGCAAGCGGGGCGCTTTACGCAATCAAAAAGGATGAGGGATTTCCTCAACTCAGAGCTGAACGCCCCGCTCGCAGCTGGACAATGGCCAACCGGCCCCATACCCCTGGAAAGGTTTCAAAATAAATACATATACACCATCCTGGCGTGGGTCCTCGGCTGCGACTCTGACGAGCTGGTACGGCCGTACCAGCTAGCGCTGGCAGAATGTCTCCTATGCGGAGAATCTTATGAACCAGCAGCGCAGAAAAGTGGGAAGCGCCCTATCTTCTTCGACTGGGCGGACTGGCTTGCATACGCCATTCACTCCAGCCTGGTGAAGCTACAGAAAAAGCAGTCAACTGAATTTCGATTCAGTTCCTTCTTGGCTTGGCTATGTTTGTATCACTTGCACTCCCGTATGCCGATCCCTAACCTGAAGAAGGTAAATGAGAAGGGAGAGCCACAACCCGTCTATGAATGGACGGATGACCTATACCGGAAAGGGTCTTATTACAAGTTCAACTTCAACTTTCTGGGCTTGGTCATGTCAGTCTTCAACGATGGTGAGATCCCTCGCCCCCCGCAGGAAATGACAAACTATTTGTTGAATCACAAGCTCGGGGACGTTTTTAGACTGACGCAAGGGATCGTGGTTAGAATCTACGGATTCAAGGGCAAGCCTCATCTGCTGCCCTACTGGTGCACGGATCATCAGTTTGGGATGGAGGTTGCGCGGCAGATGGATTACGTTGAAGAGGAGTTCGGCCAGGGAAAGAAAAAGGGCCATATCTTTCAATATCCTCTTTCTTGGGCGAACGTCGAAATATCAGAGATAGGACAGCATGTCTATCTCGAGCGGGAGCTCTATGACATTGGCCTGATTCTGCTGCCGCAGCGCTGGAAGTACGACCCATACGGGATAAGGGGAAAGTTTGCACATATCTGCCCCCGGGCGGATATAATCGAAGACAGATGCGATGTGGTCCATGTTGACCTCGACTGGGAGATTGACTTGATGGAAGCATGGCCTCCGTGGCAGGAGTTTTACTGCGAGGAGGTAGCATATGACCCCGAGCGAAACCCGGACCACAAGTTCACTTCTCCGGGATTTAAGAAACTCATCACCAAGCTGGCAGGCCTTAACTGGCCAAAAGAAAAAGTTGTTGAATGCTGGAAGATGAGGTGCCGCACGCAGCACGATAAATCCGTCAGAAGGAATCTGGCCGTTGATGATGATTTTTCAGCTCTATATGACCAGCACATTGACAGCTGGCGGCCTTTCGCATTCCGAGATTACGTTCCCCGAGGTCCCTTCGAGGGTTATAAAAGGGGGTCTTCCTCCCAGCAGTTGTACACTTTTACAACTGCCAGTGCGGGCCCAGCAGATATCCAAGTGGACCCAATGCAGCCTGTTGCTTCCAAGGTGGTGCCCGAAAAGGCGCAAAAATCAGCCAAGTCAACGCCCGAGGTGGCTCCTCAGGCACAAAAGACGCCAGCGCCGCCAGCGAGCGGACCGGCCGCGGCAGGTCTTCTGCAAGTCAAACCCCGGTACAAGTTTACCGTGGGAACATCAGCGCCCGCTGCACCTACTTCATCTCCTTCTTCCGAACCAGCCATTGCTCCAGAAGAGAAAAAGAGGAAGAGAGTTGAGAGGGTCAGGCGACCTAGCCTGACGGTGCAGCAGTCAGTCGCAGAGCCGCAGCCGCGTCCAGCCGCTCCAGAGGTTGTTTCTCTGGATAGTCCTGAGCCAGCCGCCGGAACCAGAACCGCAGACATTCATCCAGCATCGGCTCAGGCGGAGCCCGCAGGTACGTCCGCTGCCCCGCTCCCTCAGATCTCATCTGGCCCTACTCCGACTCCATCTCCCGCTCAATCCGAGCAAGCCATGGCCGCATCTTCCTCCCCATCTCCACAGCCTTCTAGCGGCCACCATTCTTTCGACCAGTTTGCTCAGGACCCCAACGCCTTCCTATCCCTGAGTCAAACCCCAAACCCTTCACCCGTGGTTAGTGCTGAAGCTGCGCGTTCACCGCTGCATCCATCGCCTCAGCCGCTTGAAACCCTTCCAGCATCAACCGCTCCGCTCTCCGCTCCCCGGTCGCCCTCAAAAGCGGCCGCTCCTTCCGAAGTCCTTCCGGTTTCTCCTATTTCCCTGTTCGCAGGAGAGATGTCACAGCAGAACCCTAGGGTCGGGGGAACCGGACTTCATGGACGATCTCCAAAGCACGGACGATTTGCCTCTGGCAACAAGAGCCGTAGAATATCCTATCTCTTTTCTCCAAAACTTGAAGCGGAGGAGACCTGAGGAGATTGCCGCCCCGGTAAAGCGCACCAAGTTTGACTTCGAGAGGAGAGTGCTCACGACAGAAAAGATAACTCCAAAAGTGAAGAAGCCTCTCCGGGAAATGACCAGGGCGGACTACGAGCTTCAGAGAAAGGAGAAGAGCTTTGACGATATCCACCAGCAATACGAGATTCATGGAATCCATCGTAAAGCGGATAATCTCCTTGTCAAGCATCTGGAGGACCAGGAAGAGCTTTTCCGGTTGCAGGACAAAACAAGACAGCTTGAAGAGGACCTGTCTAGGTCCACTGAGCAGCTGGAATCGGCGCAGCGAGAAATAGATGAATTAAAAGCCCGGCTGGCCGCTTCTCAGCAAGAAGCCGCAACGGAAAAGCGAGCAGCCCTGGAGCAGATTTCTCAGCTCCAGGAGTCTTTGAAGCAGGCGCAGTCGCAATCTGCAGAGAAAGCATCTCAAGCGACGGTCTTTTCAAAGAGCAAAGTTAAGGAGATGCGGGCTGATCTGCTGCGGGGATGCAAGCCCCACATGTGTAAAGCCATGTCGGTCCTGGATTTCGCATCCAGGATCCAAGAAGTTTCTGCCCAGGGAAAGCCTGTGGTAGAGGAGGCCGAACGCCAAGCGAAGCAATGGCTGGACCTAGCGATAAAACTTCAAGAACACGAGCGCGATGGCCTCCAATTCTCCCCCATGTCCTCATTCGCTGCAGAATGGGCAGATGCAAGGGTAACCTTGCATAAATATTTTAAGAAAACAGAAGAGGTGAGAGTTGCCAGACGAATGTTGGATGCATTCGAACATGAAAGAGACATTTGTCTGGCTCCCCTTCACGCTCTCTCTGAACTAGGGTGCCCGAGCTATGTTGAGAATGGTGAGTTTCTCACCCATGAGCAGGTGAAAGAGAATTGGCTGTCCTTTGAGGCAGATACAGCTGAAATCGATAGCTGGACCGAGCCAATTCAAGAAAGTCAGGTCACCCAGATGGTGTCCAAGTGCTGCAAGATCAGCTCCTACTTCCAGGAGCTGGGAAAGAGATACCTCACCATCGACTTGCACGCGGTCGCTGCATTCCACGCAGCGTTAGAAGAAGTTGCTGACCGCCGACCCTTCGAAGCAGAAGCCTGGGGCCAAGCCCAGGCCGCATACAAGCGCATCTGCGAGGCAGAAGCCGACGCTGGAGAGCATTCGGAAGGCGAATCCGAGGAGGCAACTGCCGGAAGTGGATCTGAAGAACAGTTGCCGCGAGGGGAACGGCCAGAGCAGCAGAAGGCAGGGGAAGTAAGTTCCTCTGCACCCAATGGATGAAGGCATGGATTCTTTGCGCCGAGGCGAGCTCGACACCCCGCGAGCTGCCAGAAATGTTGCCACATTTTGCACGGGGTGCAATGTTTTCAATTTTTGTAAGAGAGCTGCTCTTCCCTTTCCCTCTTCCTCTCTTTCCCCTTCCTCTTCTCCCCCTTTCTCTCTCTTCCCTACATTCTCATTCTTCCCTCTTTCTCTTGAGCCCCTCAATCAAATCTCAAAAATGACAGCAGTTGCCCTGAAAAATGGCTAAGTGTCAGGGCGCAATCCGACTTCGCAGCGAAGTCGGAGTGCGCCCTCCAGTTGGAGCGCAGCAGGAGTGCAAAGTGCGCAGTGCGACAGAATCAACCAGAAGAACAAGTGTTCTGGGCGCAACCCGACTTCGCAGCGAAGTCGGAGTGCGCCCTGCTTTCTGGGCGCACTTGGTAGCAGGCTGGCAGGGAAAAATGACTAAGTGCTGGGGCGCAACCCGACTTCGCAGCGAAGTCGGAGTGCGCCCCTTTCCAGAGGGGGAAATCAGCGTTTCACTCGTGCGCAACCCGACTTCGCAGCGAAGTCGGAGTGCGCCCTTTGACAGGTGCGCAGTAGGGGAATAAACTCGTAAATGTTACCCAAGGCATGAAGGCCTTCCCAACTGCGCTGTTTTCTACCTGCGCAACCCGACAGCGCTCTGATCCTGGGCGAAGTTGGATAAACTGCCTTTCAAGGCAAGCACGTGTCAAGCAACATCATCCGACAAGTGTCCAACTTTGGGATCCGAGCCAAGACGTGCCGAGCACAAGGACAAGCATGGGATGCACTACTTATGCCAGCTGCCGCATTTAAAGCTGATTGGAGGTTCTACCTGCTTCAGCTACCCGCATTCCTGCCGATGAGAAGTTCTACCTAACGCGCTGCCACGTATCTGTACAGCCTTCAGGGAGACCATGCTGCAGGTACAGTCTTGCCCGACAAAGGTCAGCATCAGCGGCTCCATGGCCGCTTTTGTCAGCTAATGTTTGACTGGGACTTTGTGCCCATGAATGTAATCGGGAGGGACTCGGGCTATAAATACCCACCACATTTTCATTGTAAGGTGGTGGAAGGGGAATGTCTGTTAGGGAACCATTGTAGTCGTGCTTCTGCTTCTTAATATAAAGTATATACCTGGCTCTGTTCTACTACTTTTATTTTGTATGCTGCCTCTCTTTGTCATATTTCTTGTGTCATTGCTCGCTGTTGTGCTGAACTCCGAACTCCAGCATTTGATGGCCAAGTACTCCTGGACTTCATAGATCAGAGGATACATAGGATAAATTAGGTAGCAGTTCCTGCAGTTGTGTGTTATGTTTATGTTGCTGTCCGTAGTGGTGATTGATGCATTGCCGTGCTGTTAGTTCTCCTTGTAGGGAGAATGTTCGCTAGGGGACCATTGTAGCTGTGCGTACACTTCTCTGCATAACACATATACTTGGATCTGACATTTCTTGGTTACGTTTTGTATTTATGTTGCTGTCCGTAGTGGTGATTGATGCATTGCCGTCGTCGTTAGTTCTCCTTATAGGGAGAATGTCTGCTAGGGGACCATTGTAGTCGTGCGTACACTTCTTTATATAAAAAGTATACTTAGATTTGGCAGTTTCTGGTTATGCTTTGTATTTATGTTGCAGTAAGTAGTGGTGATTGATGCGTTGTCGTACTGTTAGTTCCCCCCACCCAACTCCAATCACATTTGTAAATTCTTTCCGCATTTTTATCTCTTTCCTGCACTCTCATCCTAAACCATAAAACCCCCACAGGAAGCCGGCCTTCTCCGGAGATTGGCACGGAAGGCATTCCTTCCTTCCGGCCTTTCAATCTGGTGGGCGAATCTGGGCGCGTTAACACAAAATCCTTTCCTCATGGCAGATTCCTAACCAACAACACCAATACCCAATTTAAGGCATATTCGAAAGCCAATTGGTATGATCTCGGAGCATCCATCCTGATATACATCCAATACGTAGGAAGTCTATCTATGAACCATCCCATCTTCAATGCATCTGATTGGTCCTCTTCCAAATGGTTAAACAACCCACTTAACTTTCAATTGCAGGAACGAACAGACTCATTCTCACCTTGTTTCATTCCATAAAATTCAGCAATTACCACATTGTCATTGTCGAACAACCGAAATTCTTTCAAAAATGCATCATGCAACTCTTTCCATGTCTAGTACTTGTCCTCTGGTAATTTCATGTACCAGTCCTTTGTGAATCCAAGAAATGTCACAATGAGATCACCATATACGATAAGACAAAAATGGCGATAAGATCATAAGTGCACGAAGCTCAGGAATAAGAGTTAAAGAATAAGGATAATCTCATCACCGAAAGAGATGAACAGTTAACTATCGCAGCCAGGACCGAGGCCAAGCTAAAGCAGAAAATGCAAAGGAGTGCTACTGAGCAGGATAAGGAGTTGATAATGAAACTTGCTAAGATGTAGAAGAAAGCTAATCACTATGGACTGCAGTTTCTTCATTTTAGTAAATATGCGAAGAGATTGAAGGATGAACAAGCAACTTTGCAACTCCAAATAACAAAGATGGGTGGAGCACTTGTTGTCGGATCTTAGCAAAAACAACCAAGTACAGAAGTATAAGAAGTCAAACCTCATTCCCATTGACATGAGTTGAATAAATAATACAATAAGCCTTAGAATAGCCCGAAGGTTACGGAGCTAACAAGGCACTAATTAGATAGTAGTTGTAACAATGTCAACATTGTTACAACAATACTAACGCTAGGCTAAATATGTAATAACCTACGCTAACATTCCCCCTTTATTACATTATTTTGCAATACATAGAGAGCTGCGAAACAATTCAAATTTGATACGTGCAAGTGCCTCCGTGAAAATTTCTGCAACTTGAGCATCGGTGGGAATGTACTGAAGCTGAATTCGGTGTCTTGGAACTTCGTCTCGAATGAAGTGACATTGTGTGTTAATGTGCTCGGTTTTCTCATGATGCATTGGATTCTTAACAAGGTTCAAAACACCCTGGTTGTCGCTGATAATTACCTTGTGGGGAGTAAGATCCCACAGTCTATACCCCTTCACTGTATCTCCACAGACGAGAAAAACATATTTCCTTAACTTTGGGTCAATTTTGGATCTATTTTATTTTGGCACGTGGGTAAATGCATCATAGCCAAAGGTACGCAAATGAGAATAATTAACTAGCTTACCACACCAAACCTCCTCTGGAATTTGTCCATCCAACGCAGCTGTAGGCGACCTGTTAATAAGGTAAGCAACTATAATAACTGTTCATTACGAATCTGCCACTAGGATAGGATTTAGTGTAATGCGCCCTAGATTCGCCCAACAGATTGAAAGGCTGGAAGGAAGGAATGCCTTCCGTGCCAATCTCCGGAGGAGGCCGACTTCCTATGTTTTCTCAATTTGGTTTAAGCTCAGAGTGCAGGAAAGAAATCAGAAATGCAGAAAGAAATATAAATGTGATTGTTCTGGGTGGGGAGGATAAGCAGCACAGCAACAACCAATCACCACTACTAACAACAATTAAACACAAGATATGTTGCAGAAACTACCAACGTCATTCATCCTATGTATCCTCTACTTTTGCATTCCAAGAATACTTAACTATTAAATACCGATATCCAGAAAGCAGAATAACAGTAAGCAATAACATAAGCAACATGAGGTAGAAATGTTCAGTAAAGGCGGCATCCAAGATAAAGACAATCAATAGAGCCAAGTATATTCTGTATTTAGAAGCAAACGCACAGCTACAACGGTTCCCTAGCAATATATCTTGTGTTTAATTGCTGTTAGTAGTGGTGATTGGTTGTTGTTGTGCTGCTTATCCTCCCCACCCAGAACAATCACATTTATATTTCTTTCTGCATTTCTGATTTCTTTCCTACACTCTGAGCTTAAACCAAATTGAGAAAACATAGGAAGCCGACCTCCTCCGGAGATTGGCACGGAAGGCATTCCTTCCTTTCGGCCTTTCAATCTGCTGGGCAAATCTAGGGCGCATTACACTAAATCCTATCCTAGTGGCAGATTCGTAACTAACAGTTTCTACGCACGCCCGGTGGGACACGGGAGTTTCCCACCCCAAAACAGAATCGAAGCATTGGTGTTCGCTTCATTGCTGTCAAATCAGAACACCTGGCGACTCTGCAAGTACCTGAATATTCTCTGAGTCCGTGAGACCGGTCCAACCTCAAAAGTGCCTTCATGCATACAAGAAGGTGGAGAGCAAGGAACCCAAGACAACAGCCTGATCTCTACAAATCAACATCAACACTCCTGGAGAGCGCGTAAGGCTGGCTGACTACCAAGCTCACCAAAACGAACTCGAAGCTGAAGCTGAGATTGAAGAAGCTGAGATCGAAGAAGCCGAAGTCGGAGAGGCCAAAATTGAAGAACATCCTACAACTTCGGACAACATTGATACCGATTAGATGACCGAAGAGGAAGAAGACATGGCTGCCCAACAAAATGATGACGACCTCTTCCCAACAGTTGATTCCACAGGGCCCTTGGCTCTAGTTGGACAAGAGGCTGTGCCCCCCGCTGCCTTGAAATCCATTCCTACTTACGATGGCTCTGGGAAAACAACATACGAGCACATCCAAGACATTCTGGCCTTGGCTGCGCTGCACTCTATCACGAGTGAGAGTGTTAAGACCCGTCTATTAGCCCTTTCTCTGAGAGGGAAGCTTCTCTACTGGTGGAGATCTTTGCCAGAAGGAGCTATCACGGGATGGCCCCAGTTAGCAGGCAGGCTAGTGAAGGGATGCAACGAGTCCGTTGATCCCTCTTCATTGCTGCATCAGTTTCAAAGTATTCAACGCCATCCGCAAGAGGAGATATCGGACTTCAACGTGAGGTTTGCAAGGTCCTAGAAGAGAGTACCTCGCGAGCTGTGACCTCCGGTGGGACAAGCTACGCACTATTACCTGAGGTCTTTCAATTCAGATATTTGCCTACTCCTCAAGATAGCCCGGGTCGACACTTTTCCTGCCCTATATGAAGCTGCCCAGCAAGCAGAATTAGACATAATTTCTATAGGCAGACTTCCTCATAGAATGCAGCCTCCCATTTACCCTGATTTCCCTCAGTCACAATACCCATCTGCGTCTGGTGTAATGCCATCCTCGTCAAATCAATACCCCCAGCAGCCATGGAATCCAGCGCCAGTTATAAACCCCTATGGTCAACCCCAGATCCATTATCCTAATCCGCCACCTCCACCTCCGCAATCCCCGCTCCCCCTCATTACACGGCGTATTCTGCACCTCCACCATTAGCTGCAATACCTCCTCCGACCCGGCCGGCGCCTACTGATAATGATATTCAAAATAAGATCCTTCAGGAGGTACGGGCTCTAGCCTCTGGTTACCGTACTATTTCCAATGATATGAAAATCATGAAGAAGAAGCAAGCCCAGATGGAGTTTCTTCCGAGGAGACCATATCCTCCCCCTGCGCTAACAAAAGATCAACCTGCGCAAGCTCAAAGGCCCCCGGCGAGGAATGCTACCAATGAAGTCCAACCAGGCACTTCTAACCAGGTTAACTGGCGCTCCACATGCAATGATCCACATGGAGAGGAGGGTTACATGCTGCATCGGCATTATATTCAAACCCTTGCGGGCAGCGCCATGGAGGACAAAGCATACATGATCCTTGATGATGAAGGTAACTTTGCAGTCCCAGAAGATCCTGTGTCACTCTTGACCAAGGAGGGCAAAAGGCTCGTTGAGGCCGCCATGGCCCAGACGAACCCGTTGAAAGTATACACCAGAAGGGAGAGGGCGCAGCCTGCTGTGCTACCACCTAACAAGTCACCTTTACCTCCTACAGCCAAAGAGAGATTCTCGACGCTCAAGGCTCCCGCGATAAAGGCTCCCGTAGCCCAACCTCTAGCCGAAACAAAAGAACAAGCTCAAGAGAAGTTGAGGTATCCATCACTAACGAAGAGACAGAGAGTCGAATCCACGCAGCAATACCAAACCAGGTATGAGCCAGCAAAAGAGATAGAGGGAGCCGGCACTTCAACCTACAATATAGTTGATGAGCTCAAAAAGACCCCGGCGAAGATAAGTATGTATGAGGCTCTTCTGCTCCCAGGGCAAGTAGACCTGTTGCAGGAATCCTTGAAGAGCGTGAAAGATGGAAAGCCGACGCAGCTCGCTGTGTTAGCTCAGCCCTTGACGAGATCTCGCTCATCGGGAAAAACAGGCCGCCACCTTTCTATCTGTCTTTGCGAATGGAGGGCCATATAGTACACAACTGCATGGTGGATTATGGTGCTTCCACTACTGTCATGCCGAGGGCTGTGTGCGAAGAGATTGGTATGGAATACACGAGGAGCAGCCAAGGTGTGCTGCAGCTAGACGGCACTCCTGTCAAGACAATTGGTGTCATCAAAGACATCCCGATCCGACTACATAAAGCCCTCGACATAGTGGTCATCCAAGAGGTTGTGGTGGTTGACTTGGAACCCTACTTCGACATGTGTCTCTCTAGGGAGTTTACTGCAAAGCTGGGTGGATATCTGTCGCTGGATTATTCACATATGGAAGTGCCCTTCAAAGGAAGGAGATTGAATATCTATAACGAAAAGCCTTCCACATTTCTGGTAGAGAAGATACCTGGGGAAGAGCAGCAGAGCGACATGGTTCATCTGACAACCGAAGAACTGGTAGAGGTGGATTTGGCAGAAGAGGCCCTCGAGCTGTTACAAGTGGAGGATGAGTTCTCCTTGTTAGACTTCAATGCCATGATTGAGACCGAGCAAGGTTGTTACTCCGTCACCCAGCCTGAAAGACTTGATCAGTCTGCAAAGAAAGATGTTGGACATGCCCCAAAAAAGCTATGGAAGCTGTACTTTGATGGCGCCCGATGCAAGAATGGCGCCAGTGTAAGTGTACTTCTGGTTTCCCCATCCGGGATCCAAAAAGACTACACTTACAGGCTGGCTTGGAGTTGCACTAACAATGCGGCGGAGTATGAAGTTTTGTGTTTGGGATTGAGAAAGGCGGAGAGACTGGGGATAAAGCATTTGCAGATCTTTGGCGACTCAGAGCTGGTGTCCAACCAGATTACGAATAAGTGCGCCTCCAAGAAGCATTACCTCAAGGCGTACCGCAACCGTGTCTGGGATCTCATGGAGTCATTCGACTCTTTGAATGTCAAAGCCATATCTCGTGAGAAGAATAAGCATGCTGACATTCTGGCGTCTGTTGGAGCTAGGTACGTCTCGGTTGATGACACTGTCCAGAAGCCGAAGCCGGTTTGTACCATTTACAAGTCTTCTGTGCCTGATAAAGACACCCACTGGCAGGTGTTCGACTGTAACGAAGATATCGTCACCTTTTTGATAAATGAAGCTAGTACAATCAAAGGTAGAGACCCTGATGACGAGCAATATGAGGGGTTGATACAGTTAAAAAATAATCATGTCCCAAAAGGACTGATTACCCTGGAAATCCTCTTTGATCAAAACTATAAAGCCATATCCCACAGGATCAAAGTGGAACCCAAGCAGTACATGGACCTGGAACTTGAACATGGAAAGGTGATTAAGGTCGGGACGGATTGCACTGATGAGGAGTTAGAACAGATCCGATCTCTATGCGAAGAGTACCTGGATATCGTGGCCTAGTGATACCAAGACCTGAAGGGGTACGACAGAGAGATGATCCAAAGATACTATAGAACTGGAAGATAATGCAAAGCCTTTCCGGCAGAAGCAAAGGGCGGTGAACCCAAAGATTGAAGCCATGATGAAAGTTGAACTCTTGAAAATGCTGGAGGCCAAAATCATCTACCCCATCAAGCACTCTTCTTAGGTCGCAAATCTGATCCCTGTGAGGAAAAAGAATGGAGACATCCGCCTCTGCGTGGATTTCAGAAACCTCAATCAGGCTTCACTGAAGGATCATTATCCGCTCCCCCAGATTGATCAAATCCTCCACGTAGTTGCTGGAGCTCAGAGATTCTCTCTCTTGGACGGTTTCTCCGGCTATAACCAAATATGGGTGAAAGACGAAGATCAGCACAAGACGGCGTTCACCACCAAATGGGGAACGTTTGCATATCAGCGCATGCCCTTCGGTCTTTCTAACGCCGGGGCTACATTTCAAAGGGCTATGGACTTGGCGTTCCGAGAGCTGCTCAACAAGATCATTGTCATCTACTTGAATGACATGACTGTGTTTTCACATAAAAGAGAGGCCCATGCGTCCCACTTGCGGCAAGTATTTGAGAGATGTCGTGAATTCGGCATTTCCATCAACCCGAAGAAGTTAGTCTTCGCTGTGAAGGAAGGCAAGCTGCTAGGACACGTTATTTCTGAGAAGGGCCTTGCAATCGATCCTGACAGAGCAAAAGCTCTTCTTCGCTTGTCCATCCCAGTTGACAAAAAGGGGCTACAATCATTTTTTGGCCAAATCAACTTCGTAAGGAAGTTTGTCCCAGACTTTGCACAAGTAATCAAGCCCAAGTCCGAGCTCCTAAAAAAGAATGTCGAATTCGTATGGACTGACAAAAGGAAACAAGCATTTGAAGAAATCAAGGCCAGAATTGCCCAAGCTCCAGTGTTAGTAAATCCAAACTTCTCCACGGATTTCATCCTGTACGCGGTGAGAGAGCCCGAAAGCTACGCCGCAGTCCTGACCCAAAAGAGAGATGACGGCGAGGAGTGCCCCATAGCATTCCTAAGCCAGGTGATTCAGCCGCAAGAAGAAAGATACAATTTTATTGAGCGGCAAGTGCACGCAGTCATGAGATCTCTCAGAAAGTTCAAGCACTTTGTCTCCCAGAGCCGGATAACTATCTTCGTGATACATCCGGATGTCAGAAATTTCATTATCCAAGGGGAGCCAAGTCACAAGAAGGCAGGATGGATAGCCAAAATACAAGAGTTTGACATAGAGGTACAGCCAACGAAGCTAATCCGAGGTCGGGCTCTATGCCAAGAATTGGCCCGAAGTGCTGCAGCGGAAATCTCTGCCCGCCAGTGGGAGGATCCAATGACGGAAATTAACCTTGCCAACTCCTTATCAGAGGAGAGTGATTGGACGAATGACCTGGTGTGGTATTTTAGCACAGGGAGATGTCCAGATCATCTCAACGCCTCACAAAGAAGGAGGTTTAGGCTGAATGCCTTGAAGTATGTACTGCGCCCCGAGGGGCTGTATTTTAGAAATATTGACGGCATCCTGTTGCGGTGCGTTAAGGAATCAGACAAGCCAAAGGTTCTCGGAGAGTTCCACTATGGGATGCTCGGAGGACATCATTCAGGAAGGCCTACAGCCTTGAAGATTATCAGAGTCGGCTATTATTGACCCACCCTCTTCACAGACACACATGCAGTCTGTGTAAAATGTGAAAAATGTCAGAGGTTCGCCGGCAGAAATAGGAAGGCACCCTTGCCCCTCCAGCCAATTCAATCCGAGACTCCGTTTCAGAAGTGGGGTCTGGACTTCGTCGGGACCATAACGCCCAACTCTTTGGCGGGACACAAATTTATCCTAACCGCCACAGATTACTTTACCCGATGGGCTGAGGCTTTGCCTACAAAACATGCTAACCAAGAAACGGTCATTAGGTTCCTTGAGAGCCTCATTACCCGTTTCGGGGTTCCAGAGGCAATTGTCACGGATAACGGTCCAGGATTTGCAGGTGCGATACTCACTAAGTTTACTGGCAGATATGGCATTTACCACAAGATGACTTCAAATTAATATCCGCAGGGAAACGGCCTGGCCGAATCCACCAATAAAAACCTCTTGAAAATCATAAAGAAAACTGTGGAGAAGAATAAGAGGTCGTGGCACCTACTTCTGGACCGGGCGTTATGGGCGGATCGCATATCTTTCAAAAAATCCATCAAGACGTTCCCCTACGCGCTTGTATACGGCAAGGAGGCAGTTCTACCTACCCACATGGAAATGCCCGCACTCTGGTTGTTAGAAGAAGATAAAGGCGACGGGGATCCAGTGAATGTCAGAATTTGTCAACTGTTGCAGTTAGAAGAGGAAAGGGAGAAGGCATATCAGGCCTTTACCAAACATGCCGAGGCAACTCAGAGCTGGTTTGCAAAAGGGACCACCACCCGAGTTTTCAAAATCGGGGACTTAGTGCTCAAGTGGGATTCACTCAAAGCGAAGCCGGGCAACCATGACAAATTTGATGCCTTCTAGGAAGGCCCCTATCAGATCGCTCGGGTAAACCAATTCAACGCGTTCGTGCTCAAGGACATGGAGGGACAGCTTCTCCCGATCCCTGTTAATGGCTTCCACCTGAAGGCCTATCATCACTGAAGGTTGCCAAGAGGTCCTTCCTTGTACATACTTTTCTTATTTATTTCCTGCAGTTCAGTTTATTTCAGAATGTAAATATTTCTTTCAGTTATTCAGTTTTCAGCTTTTGAATCCAAAGAGGGCTAAGTGTGAGAAAAGAAGCAAAACCTTGCACTGCTAACTCAAGCCTGACCATGGCGGAAAATCACCCGATTTCGCAGCGAAGTCGGGCGTCGCTCTTTGTATTGTGCGATGTCGGGAGCTTGGGAAGAGAAAAAGCAAACAAGAGAAACCCCAAATTTTTCTAAGTGTTGGGTGCGCAGCCCGACTTCGCAGCGAAGTCGGGTTGCACACCCTCTTGGGAGCACAGTCGGGAAGTAAAAAAAAAAAAAATCGCCTAAGTGTCGAAGCCCTACTGCGCATCATTTTCTGAGCGAAGTCGGACTACGCAAATTTTTCGAGCAAAGTCGGGTTGCGCTCTCAGTTTTGGGCGCACTTCAAATGACCCGTCAGGGAGAGCAAGGGGCATGACGAAATTTTTTCTAAGTGTGGGTCCCCGAGGGCGCACTGTGCATAGCGCGAAGTTGGACCGCGTTCCTTCTTGGGCCCTTGGCCAGAGTCTTCCTCGAAGCGTGTGCCCAAATGGCGGCGGTGACGTCATTAGAAGAACGAGGTTCAAATATTTTAAGGAATGATTGCTCGGATTTCAAAGAATATGTCATTAAGAAGTGAGCGCATTGGGGCCAACCGCGTACGAGGTGCGCCTTCCAACAAAAAATCCCATGCGCGGCCGGCGAGGAATAACGGCGCTTTTTACCTACCTTGGGCAAATCACTTTAAATCCCTCCTCGCGCAATTAATGTTGTGTTTCCATTCCTAGAAAAGGGCCCTGGCTTACTCAGAACACCTGAATTACCAGTGTAAATCAGAGCTGCGCAGTAAAGAGGAAGAAAAGTGCAGAATTAAGGTCTGCAGCGACTAAAATTCCTATCTCTGGCACCATGAGTGAAGAACAGAAAATGGATAAGGGGAAAGTGCCAATGCAGCCGCAATCCAGCGATACAGAGCAGGAGGCTGAGGAACGCACAGAGTCCAGCGCTCATGAGAGCGAAGCGCCACAAGAGCAGAGAGGGAAATCCAGGTCAAGGCGAAGCAAAAGGCAAGGTCCTCTGCCGCCGCCCGTCAATCGCCTGGCCGAGTATAAAGATGGCGAGTACTCCATTAGCCTCACCAAGCTGCGGTTAATTTAGCTATTTTATTAAAACAAAATAAAATATAATTCTCAATGGAGAATTAGGGTTTTGGCTAATAAAAGGAGGCTTGGGCTTCATTCTACACATCCATGGTTATTGTAATTGATCTCTTTCTCTTGTATTTGGCTGCAAAGTCATTTGCAATTCTTACGTGGACGAAACCCTGCGAAGTGAACTCTTGTGGACGAAAACCTGCAAGAGTAAAGCCTTGAGGACGGAGACCCTCTTGGTTTAGAGGCGAGAGGACGAAAACCCTTTTGTCTCGAGAGGGGCAAACTCATCCAGGGTTTGCATATGAGCTTGTATTGATCAGCATTTGTGGGTGGAGTTTCAACATTTCAGCCATTGAGGGCTTTATATCAGAAATTGATATCCAAATCAGCATTCAGGGTTTTTTGGCATTTGTTTGGAGGGATTCCGTTTTCCACAGGCCAGATATTGTTGATTCGACTTCCGAATTGGATAGAGAATTTCATGCCATTCATTTTGACAGGTTACACGACATGGTTTCGTTAAGATTCAAAAGAGTTATGGCATTTTGAAGTTCGCTTGCCAGTCCAGATTTCTAATATCGCGCGCGCAGGAATTTCAAGTTGCAACAAATTTTGGACCTGTTCTTCATCAGTTATTATTTTTTGCATTTCAGAGACTTATGCAGTTCCAAATTGATCAAATTTGTGAGTTAAAATATTGGTTGTAATTGCCCTTTTTTCAGATTCAATAAAAGCAGTGTTTTAATAAAAACTATGGTGTTTTTCCATGATTATTGTGTTAGACAGATAGATCTGAGTGTGATTTAATTGATTCCTAAATTATTGCAAGAAAATTACTATTTCATTAGCTAGGGTTTGCCAAATTCAATTTAGGGCAGCACATTACAGTGGTATCAGAGCTGGTTTTTCCTGCCAGCCTGTTTAGGGTTTGCTGAACATTTTAGAAATGATTTAAGTATTGTGTGGGAAAAAAAAAAAAATTCAGCTGCCGTGAGTATTTTTCAGACTTGGAAGTTAGGGTTTGGTTGCCGTTTTCAAATCTAGGGTTTCCAGTTTCTGGGTATTGGTGATTTGAATACCCTTTTGGTTGATTTTGTCTTTAAGAGTTCTGGGTATTGTTAATTCAGAGCTCAGGCTATTCTTCCAGCTTGTGGAAGCCTAATTAAATTTCAGATTCATGGAGTCTTATAATGATTGGTCTAGGAGACAGCGTGATTGGGATAGGACTCAGAGTGAGATACAAAAATCCATCAGTCAATTAACTGCAATGATGCAAATTTCTCTACCTTCAGTTTTTCTTCAGGATAAGGTTGATTTTTCATTTATAAAGTTGCCGAAGAAAGTTGGAGTTGAACAAAATACTTTACAAGATCCTAAAATTGCAGCTAATATTGCGGATAATAAAGTTGAGCTCGCTGTCCCAGAAAAGTTGGAAAAGCAGTTGACAGTAGCTATGTCACCTAAGTCAGCACCTATGGTTCCCTCTAAGGCTAAGGTTGAGCATCACACATCCAATAACAGAAAACAGATTCAATCTGCAGAACATATCAGTAAAAGATTGGATGTAAGTTGTAAGCTCTATGCTTTGGGGAAACAACTTGAGTCCCAGAAATTGTCAAAAGATGTTCTTCTTGACAGTCTAAAGGAAATGGATACATGTCTAGTTGAACTAGATCAATCTGATCGTGAGGTTTTGAATTGGGTAGCGAAAGTACCTATAGTTGCATTAGGCCAGCATTGGATTATGAGACATGCAGACAGGGATGTGAGACTTGCAGTCACCTCTTGTCTCGGTGAGATCATAAGGATTACAGCTCCGGAAGCACCCTACAATGATGACATCATGAAGGAGGGATTACAGCTGATGGTTGACAATTTTCATGGTTTGAATAACATCGGGGACCGATCCTATGGTAAGAAGGTTAGAATTTTGGAAGTAATGGCAAAAATTAGAATATATGTCTTTTTGCTTGATTTAGATTGTGCTGATCTTAGTCTCCAGATGTTTCGACATTTTATGGCTTCTATCAGTGAAGATCATGAAGACATTATATCCTCTTACATGCAAACCATCATGGTACGCATCATTGAGGAAAGTGATGACTTTACCCAGCTCATCTTGCCCAAGTTGATGGCTGTTTTGAGGCAAGGACAGATTACCTCTTCAGCTGCACGTAAATTAGTTGACAATGTTTCCAAGCAGTGTGAGAAGAAGCTGAAACCTCTCTTGGTACAGGAGGAACAGGAGAAGGAAAAGAGACCGAGTGACTTACAGATGCGAGGACTACCTCTCAAAAGCAAGAATCAATTGAGAAGAGAACAGCGTTGCTTCACTTGCCAAGAAGAGTGGTCACTTGGACATATATGTGGGCCCATAACCCACAAGTCCCAGGACAACTATAGTACCGAGGGTAATGACAGGACAACAATTGTGGAATTGCTTCCAGAGCAATCCAGTGAGCTCTGTGAGACCTTGGACATAAGGTATGATGAGCCTTGCATTTTTCCTAGCAACAGTTCATTGTTGCATGGTGTTTTTTTTCATGGTGAAGACTCCAAATTTGATGAGGAGATCAATGTCGATGAAGATGTCTTCTGGTTAAAGTTAGAAACAGAACAGACCAGCAAGTGGTTGGATGGTGGCTTTCTTGATGAGTTGGAGAGTTATGCTGATGAAGTAAATGAGAAGATTGATAGAGACAAATTTCCTTTTGATCAGGGTGCTGACTTGAACATTCAGACTGCTGAAATTCAAAATATAAACATGCCACCTCTTCAAGAAACTTGTGTGGAAGTACAGGAGGGCAAAATTGATGAAGATGAAGTTAATTCATCTTGTGGATCTCATTTTGGTGAGGGGCATAATGAATTTCGTGATAGTGGTGAGATCATAGAGCAAGCTGATTTTGACATTGTTAAATCAGCAGCTGGTGAGGATGTGCATGCAGTTGATAATTCTTGGGTTGAGCATGAGTCAGTCCTAACTTCAGTGCACGAAGTTGGAGAGTGTAGTGTCAAAAGGAATGCTGATCTAGTTGGGCAGCAATTGTCAGCCCATGAAAGCATCATCTGTACAAGTCTGACTCAATCAAAAGATAAGCTTGATGACAGTGTTGTTTCGCTTCTCTCAAAAGAAAAAATAGATTGCAGTCAAGCTATCGAGCAAATTCCTAGCACCTTGACTTCTAGACAAGGAATTGGAGTAGAGGAACAAGAGCAGTCATATCTTTATTTTGAGAATAACATCTCCAATAAAAGTCCCAAATATCATCTTTGTGATGCCACTGGTCAGCAGCTTTCTGAACAAAATATCATCTCTAATGAAGCATCTCAGCAAGCACTTCAGGAGCCAGAACGGTCAGATTTTCATTTTGAACATGAAAAGAGAATCTCCAATGGTCATAAACATCACCTTTATGAAGATGTCGCTAGTATACAACCTTCTGAACAATATATCATCTTTAGTGAGGTATTTAATCAAGCAGCGCAGCAGCAAGAGCAGCCATACTTTCTTTTCAATAATAATGAATGGACTAATATTGAAGAAATTTCCTATATCTTGAGTATCTATCCCTTGAAAGATTTAATTCACATTCAGCCTAGTATTGTAAATATGGCAAATGCATTTTCAGTTTTGATGTCTAGCATTCCACCTACAGCCATGAGACACGTGGACATTATATGTTTTAAGTACTTAAGCAGAATTCAGTCCTCATATGTATTCGGTACAGTCACGGAACAACAGCATATAAGTTCATGCAAATTGGCCTTAGAGGAAGAAGTTGCACTTGAAAGAACGTTTGAAGAATTAGTGCATTGCCCTGCCATAAATAGAACTGCAGATCGTTTCAGATCCAAGCTTATTTTAATGAAAGTTAGGGAGTATGGATGCTTGCACAACACAAAGGCGGAGAAGATACTTCAGAAAGAAGCGTGTGTAGATCTTGATGTTGGGAAAATAAAGAATGGCTATTATCAAAAGGAAACAAAGTTTGTTGGCTCAAAATTAGATTTCTCTTTCATTATGTCTACAGTTGTTGATCATTTCCTATGTAGTTCAGTTTCAAACAATGATGGTGGACTGGGTTTGGTCGATGTTGGAAGAATTGGGCAATTTTCACTCATTGCTATTCATGAAGTTCTTTTCTTGATATGCCTCATGACGAAATCAGAATTGCTATGCTCAGTGTTCAGTCATGTTTTTAGCAATTCCATCACTCTTTTACATGATACTCTTGTTGAGAATGATGTGGGAGTGATCCTAGGAGAATTGGGAAAAATTGGGAAGATTCATTTTATTACTGCTCACACCAAATCAGATTTGGTAAGAGCTATATCAGACCTGTTCTTGTTCAGTTTGGATGAACGTGGAGGCATAGGGCATCATGGAGACAGTTTAGAGATATCCCTGCATGAGCAAAATTCAGTTTGGAAAAGGCTTTTGGGCAACTTTGGCAAGATTATGTTGGTGAGAAGCAAGGGATTGATTGGCTTCTTACTTGGTTTGGATATTTGTGCACACTTGAGACAGTCTTCACACAGCTTTGAGAAAGTCTCATTTGGGCAAGCTTTTTACAAGGCTGGTCTTAAAGAATCAGGCTTACTCCACATACAGTTTGAACTGGGCAGCGAAGAAACAGTTGGTTTCTCACTTGACTTGGATAAATGTGCACATTTGGGAAAGTTTCTATACAGGCCTGGTAAAGAATTATTGGAGCAGCATCACCAGGTGATCAAGAAGGTATGTAGATGGATTGGTGAAACTCTTGGTATCCTTCTTGACTTGGTAGAAACACATGGGTTAGTAGATTTCACTTATGGCCATAAAAATAATGATAGTATGATTGCTGTACTTCCATTTCTCAGTCCATGTTTCATGGATGCACTCATCACTATTATTGGTTTGGCCACATTTATGCATGATATGACTAATAGAGATGATGAGGGAAAAAGTTTAGATGTCTTTCTCAGTGCTGTATTGAAGAAATCAGACCTGTTGAACTCACTTTGCAGTCACTCATCCATCATCATTGCTGGTTTATTAATACTCATACATGGTACAGCTGTAAGGAATGATAGAGCACTTAGTTTGGATGCATTTTGGGAATATGAACAGACCTTTTTTGCTGCTGTAATCAGAAAATCAGAGTTTTTACATGTTCAGGATTGGTTGGGCAGCAAAGAATTAGCTGGGTTTTCACTTGGCTTGGATGTATGTGTACATTTGAGACAATTTCTATACAGCCTTGGTGAAGTATTATTTGGGCAGCGTACAGGTTTTGCATTCTTCTTTGGTAAGAAACCAAGTTTGGGACAGTTTGGGAAAATAATTATGATGTTGTCCTTTGCATTCACCCTTGGATCAACACTGTGGGAGTATGGTAAGATTTTCTTGAAGTTAATTTGGGACCCTGGAATCATTCTTGCTTATGACTCTGAATTGATTTGATGGAGTTTGTGTTCGATTGCTTGAGGACAAGCAATCTCAAGGGGGATGTATTGTAATGTCCCTAATTTTTAATTATTAGGATTATACATAAAATGTGGTGTGTTAATGTTTATGTGGCTCGGATAAGAAAAAAAAAAAAAAAAAAAAGGGGTTATAAGGGTTGACGCCACATTAGGGAGTTATAAGGTTAATTTAGCTATTTTATTAAAACAAAATAAAATATAATTCTCAATGGAGAATTAGGGTTTTGGCTAATAAAAGGAGGCTTGGGCTTCATTCTACACATCCATGGTTATTGTAATTGATCTCTTTCTCTTGTATTTGGCTGCAAAGTCATTTGCAATTCTTACGTGGACGAAACCCTGCAGAAGTGAACTCTTGTGGACGAAAACCTGCAAGAGTAAAGCCTTGAGGACGGAGACCCTCTTGGTTTAGAGGCGAGAGGACGAAAACCCTTTTGTCTCAGAGGGGCAAACTCATCCAGGGTTTGCATATGAGCTTGTATTGATCAGCATTTGTGGGTGGAGTTTCAACATTTCAGCCATTGAGGGCTTTATATCAGAAATTGATATCCAAATCAGCATTCAGGGTTTTTTGGCATTTGTTTGGAGGGATTCCGTTTTCCACAGGCCATATATTGTTGATTCGACTTCCGAATTGGATAGAGAATGTCATGCCATTCATTTTGACAGGTTACACGACATGGTTTTGTTAAGATTCAAAAGAGTTATGGCATTTTGAAGTTTGCTTGCCAGTCCAGATTTCTAATATCGCGTGCGCAGGAATTTCAAGTTGCAACAAATTTTGGACCTGTTCTTCATCAGTTATTATTTTTTGCATTTCAGAGACTTATGCAGTTCCCAATTGATCAAATTTGTGAGTTAAAATATTGGTTGTAATTGCCCTCTTTTCAGATTCAATAAAAGCAGTGTTTTAATAAAAACTATGGTGTTTTTCCATGATTATTGTGTTAGACAGATAGATCTGAGTGTGATTTAATTGATTCCTAAATTATTGCAAGAAAATTACTATTTCATTAGCTAGGGTTTGCCAAATTCAATTTAGGGCAGCACATTACATCGAGCTGAAGTCCCCACTGCCATCCGGACAATGGCCATCAGGTCCCATACCCTTGGAGAGGTTCGAAAACAAGTACATTTATATTATCCTTGCATGGGTCCTTGGCTGCGGCACGAACAGAGTGGTACATCTGTATTAGCTGGCACTCGCAGAGTGTATTTTACATGGAGAGTTTTATGACTCTCATCGCGCAAAGAAGCGGAAGGCACCTGATCTTCTTTGATTGGGCGGATTGGGTGGCGTATGCCATACATTCAAACCTGGTCAGGATATAGCAGAAGCAGACAACCGAATTTCGGCACTGCTCATTCCTCACATGGTTGTGCCTTTATCACACGCATTACCAAATAAAGGTGCCTGATCTTAAGAAGGTAAATGAGAAGGGAGCACCGTTGCCGGTGTACGAGTGCACGGAAGCCCTGTATAGAAGGGGGTCTTACTATGATTTCAATTTTAAATTTTTAGGTATGACCCTGGCACTGTTCAACGGCAAGGCGTCTCGCCCTCCCCTGGCCATGACGAACTACTTGAGGAAATACAAATACGGGGATACTTTCCGGTTGACCCAGGGCGTTGTTATCAGAATCTACGGATTCAAAGGGAAGTCGTTCTTGCTGCCCTATTTTTGCACTGAGCATCAGTTCGGCATGGAGACAGCGTGGCAAATGGACTACGTCGAGGAGGAATTCGGCCAGGGAAAGAAGAGAGGCCATATTTTTAAATATCCTATTACCTAGGCGAACATTCAAGTCCATGAAATTGGGCAGCACATCTACCTAGAACAGGAACTCCTCAACATGGGCTTGATACAATTACCACAGCGCTGGAAATACGACCCGATTGGGGTCAGGGGAAAGTTTGTACATATTTGCCCCCGAGCAGAAATCATGGACGAGAGGTGCAACAAAACAGGCGCGGACCTGGAATGGCACATCGAACGGATGCAATCATGGCCACCATGGCAAGACTTCTACTGTGTGGAGGTGGAGTACGATCCGGAGCGTAATCCAGATCACAGGTTAGACTCGGCGGGTTTCATAAAATTCCTCATGAAGGTGACGCCCCTCAGCTGGGAAAAGGAAAAAATCATTGAATGCTGGAAGATGGTGTCACACGTAACACAATAAATCTAACAGGAAGACATTGGCCATAGATGATGAGTTTTCGGCCTTATATGATAAATACCCCGGCAAATGGGAGTCGTTCGCGTTTCAAGATTGCGTCCCCCTAGGCGCCAAGAAGAGGTATAAAAGGAAACCCCCACCACAACATTTGTCCATTCGAAAACCACCCAGCAAGGCGCCAACAAGCAGTCAGGTGGGCCCAATGTTGTCTCCAGCTCCCGAAACGTCACCTCAAAAAGAAAAGGAGCCAAAAAGGTCAACCGGTGAGCCAACGCCTCAAAAGGAAAAGGAGCCAGAAAGGTCAACCGTTGGGCCAGCGGTAGTGGGCGTCCCTCCGTCAAAGTCCAAGTACAAATTTACCGTGGGAGCGCCATTGCCCGCCGCACCAACCGCCTCTGCCTCCACCGAGCAAACTGCCGCTCCAGGAGAAAAGAAGAGAAAAAGGGGCGAAAATACTAAGATAAAGCGACCGAAAAATGAGGTTGCGCAGCAAACAGTAGCGGCCCCACAGGCAGAAGTAGTCGCACCCGAAATCATCTCTCTGGATAGTCCAGAGAAAGAAGCAGAGGTCTGGGCAGCAGGCGTCATCCAAGCACCGGCTCAGGCAGAGCACGCAGGTACGTCCTCTTCCCCTGTTACACAAATCCCAGTTGGCCCTGCCGTAACGCCTTACCCCTCTGTATCAGGGCACGCCTTAGTCACATCATCCCTGTCGCTTATCTCCCAGTCCTTCCACAGTCCCCATTCCTTTGAACATTTTGCCCAAGACCCGAACGTTTTCCAAACCCTGGATCAAACCCTAAACCCCTCACCCGCGACCAACGCTGAAGCCGTACCTACATCGCCGCGTCGCTCACCCACATCATTCAAAACCCCATCTCCACCTCCTACTCAGCTGCCCATTTCCCCTAGGACCCGGTCGCCCTTGAAAGCGGCTTCATCTTCTGGAATATCTCTTGCTTCATTGTTTTCAAGAAGGATGCCGCAGTAGGATTCGGCCCCGGCATACCCTATGCTGGCAGAGCTGGACCTCATGGGAGAACAGCTACAAATCACGGATGATCAGCCTCTAGCCGCGAAGGCCACAGGATGTTCCGCCTCTTTCCTCTAGGGCGTCAAACGGAGAAGAGCCGAGGAAATAGCCGCCCCGGTGAAGCGCACCAAGTTTGACTTGGACAGGAGGGTGCTGCGAACGGAGAAATTGATCCCAAAAGTTAAGAAGCCTCTCCGGGAGATGACCGAGGCGGATTATGAACACCGGACCAAGGAGAAGAGTTTTGACGATATAAGCGAAGAATACGAAATCAATGGTATTCGTTGCAGGACTGATAATCTCCTTGTTAAGCGATTCAAGAATCAGGATAAGTTGTTTCAGCTTCAGAACAACTCGAGACAACTGGAAGAGGATCTGGGCAAGGCCACCACGCGGCTGGAGTCTGCCTAGAAAGAAATTGAAGACTTGAAAGCTCAGCTCGCCGCATCCCAGCAGGAGGCAACAGCACAGAGGAAGACAACCGAACAGTTGTCAGAAGAAAAGAAGGCAGCACTAGAACATATTTCCCAGCTGCAAGATTCGCTGAAGCAGACCCAATCGTTAGCGTATATTCCTATTAGCTTTTATTACATTATTTTATTGTTAGGCTTATTGTTAGCGTAGTTTATTTAGGGCTCATTGTTGTTCACGAGATCTGCTTATTACGGGCTAATTAGAGCCTACAGTGTATCAAAGCGGGTTAACCGCTCTCCGTGCCCACTCCAATAATTGACTGGTGATCTTCAGAGCTGGATCTGAAGGAGTAGGAACCTGCTGCGGATGGCAGCAGATCCTGGACTATCGAGGTGAATCAGACGACGGAGGACCATCCGGACTGACGATCTGAAATAGAGGGCCACGAAGACTGCATCAAGGGTACCTGTAGCGTCGGACACCTGGATCGGACCTATGGGGTAAACCGAACACCTACGACGAGAGTCAGACTGAGATCTGGTGGGACTGACACAGCCCTAGACCGCAACGGAAATTTGACGGTGATTGGACCAGGACTTAGATCCCTAGGCCGACTAGGAAGACCTGACAACTATGACGTGGACCAACGGATCCGACTTGGCATACATGGCAATTGATGGACTCCTAAGCATCTAGGACTCACACGGACAACTCAGACGCGACAACCACCTAGACTGTTACACGGACGTGGATACCACAGGATCACAGGACGGATGGCGAGCATGGCCAGACACTGGCGGCCGACCGACGTGGTAACACCTAAGACCTAAGGGATACCTAGACCTCGATGACATGTGGAAAACGAGGCTATGCTGACTCAGACAGATGGCTAGGAGTGAACAGGATGGAACAAATATGTACAAGACCAATTTGCAGTGGCAACTCCATTCCTGTTAAGCACAAAAGCATTCTGCTTTGGAATAGGATGTGCAGACACATACTTGAAGACAGATGACAATGGTACAAGAATTGAACCAGTCATCACTGCTACACATTGGTCGATCCAAGGATTTCTACCAGACAAAATCTGGCAAAATGCAATTGAAGAATTTGACAACAGTAAGCCACTGGCATTCAAATATGTTTATGAAAATCCAAGAGCAATGGTTTTAACTATAACCAGACAATGCATATGGTGGTGGAGTTGGTTAAAATATAATGAAAGAGAACATATGGTTTCCTCATGGAAAAGAATCAAATTTGTTCAACCAGGTGATTTGGATATCACAAAAGATTTTCTTTTTGTCTGGCACAGAGAAATGAAAGATTGTTCTGATAGAAATATAGAACAATACAGAGCACTAAGAAGACCAATGAGAAGAGAGATACTGATCATAGATTGGTCAGATCAGAAATGGTGGCATCTTCCTGGTATTGAAACCCATACAGATACACAACCATCCAGAGAACTCTGGACTACAGGCAGGTATAATTTTCCTATCATTAATCAAAGTATCTACGATACTGAATTTTCTAATCCTGCAGATTATTACAAAAGGTGTATCATAGCTCATTCAAATGTGGTCAGAAGAGCCCAAGGTTTCCCTGAAGAAAATGATGTAGGCAGAGTACTTCTCAGATATATTAATTCTGCATTTGGAGCAGAACAAGCAGAAGCCTACTTAGCCAGAATCTTAGAAGACCTTGACAGAAATGAAGAACTATTAGAAAGGGAGGAAGCCGAGATGGATAATGAACCAGACAATGAAGCTGCTGTCGAAGACCATGAAGATGGTGATCCTGATATGGAATCAGAATTTGGGATAAGTCTAGACAGCTCGGGAAATCCAGAGATAGAAGCTATTCCTATGGATAGAGACTTTCCTCTATCACCTGAACATTTCAGAGATATGGAATATAACTCTGAAGGTTATGACACAGACTAAATGTCAATGAAACGGTTCATTCATGGTTATCCACAAACCATGGAGGTTTTTACGGTTCCCTTAAACCGTGACGGTTTTTCAGTGGTTTGCCGACATTAAAATATCACTATTGTAAAAAGTATCTTTGATGACGTCCTGCGTGACGATATCATCAATTATAAATAAGTCGGTGTGCCGACAAGTCAATAAGATTGTCCTTCTTATCCTTATCCTCATCCAATGTAAAAGCAATCAAAAGAGAACACGTATGCTTTACCGATAACCTTGACTCCCGGTTCCTTCGACCCGGTAGAGACGGTTGATCCGGTAATCTACTTTTTCGATCTATAAATGTAAGCTATTCTCATTTGAGAAGGCATCGGGTTTTGAGATCAGAATATAGGATAGAGTCATGAGTCGAGGCTAAAAACCTCAGTAGGGTAATATCGAGTCGAAAGGCTGGATCTTGTTGATCCGAGCACTGATGTAAAAATCTTTTCAATATAATTTCAAAGTTTCTTTCCACCATACTACATATCTCTATGTGATGGGGTTACTCTGTATGTTTTTAGATCTGTGTTTTGCATCATTACTCTGCGTATTGTCTTTCTGCGACGAGTGTCCCGTTAAGGCCGTGTGAAGGCTATAGGTTGACCACAGCGGAGGAGTTACTTCAGAGTTGCTGCAACCCTATTTTACAGATCGTACAAAGACCAACCTGTGACGCCCTTGACGAACGCTACCTCGCATACCGTGGAATGAGTGCGTGTGACGGGAATCTACATCTCAGAGTGTTGCTCAGTGGAAGAAATGGAGAGTTATAAAGAAAAGAAATCAGCATCAGTGTAAAGGTCAGCACGATTCCATGCTAAGTAGATAAGATATTACTCTATATCTTTACCCTGTTTAAAAATCCAATCAATCAAACTTTGAACTATGAGTCTGTATGATGAGATCTGTAATTGTTATAATAGAGAAAACTATTATAAGTCACCAATATTCTGGGGAACAGTAGTAGCCATAGAACTTAGTTGTTATGGACCCAGAGGAAAACTGCATTGAAAAATACAAAAAGCTGATTGCATTTATCATATCATTAGTAATCCTAATCATCATAATAATTGTCTGCAACAAGTTAGGATTATATAAGCATCATTCATTCTAGAAGCAGTAATCATGACAAGATACATTAGGATCCCAATTGAAGTTTGGTTAAACCCTCATCTGTATGCTCATCCTATGCTTCAAGGAGGATCTTCAACATTTGAAGAAACTTCTATTCCATCCATAAACCAAGGGACAAGTCAAATACCTTCCATAAGCAGAAGTACAAATGATTCCACATCCTCTGCATATATTCAACAACAAGCCATAGTTGAAAAGGATGTAGAAACCTTAGGAGAATATGAAGATCTCCTAGAAGAAGAGGAAATACCAGAACACAAACCTTCTGACTTCTTTGATGAAAAGAAGACAATTAGAAAACACAAAGAGATGGTTTCTAAGAAGCAATGGAAGTTATCTACTCTTCCTGCTAAACTTGCACCTCTGTCAATCTACCAACCAAAAGTAAAATTACTCAAAGACAGAAGCCACACTTCAAGTGAATGCAAGTAGAGGACAGAATGACCTACCCTTATTCACAATGGAGGAAATCAAAAATATATTGAGCACCGCTGCTCAACATGGCTATAAGTTTATTCACTTTGGTGCTATAAAGTTCAGAATCACACCACATTACAGAAAGGGTATACCAGTATCAACCCTGGCAACCTTGTTTGATGTGAGGCATGAAAATATAGCTCACTGTATAACTGCACAAGGCAGGATTAAACTTAATAGTGGACCACAATATGGAATGTGTCTTCCTGATTTCTCAATGCCATTATCAGACCCAATGAGACCAGACAGATGGGCCACAATGTGGAGGATAGGATTGGTCACTGAAGGCTCAACCCTTAAAGAAGGAGAATCCCTAATGACTTTAGGATTCGAATTCTATTACCAGTTGACTAATACTCTAAATCCAGCATTTATCAAAGAAGACATACATCTTGATAAAGGTTTCCAATTGAGATATACAAAAGAACATTCAAAAGGATTTGAGCCAATCCTGAAAAGGATAGAAGGAGTAATATCACCAGAAGAATGGAAATTAACACTACCTGATGATATAGCCAGTCTACAAACAAAAGCTAGATCTATGGAAAGATATCCCATTACAGAAATATCAAAGGATTTAAGATCTGCAAGTGTCAGACTTCCAAGATCAGAAGAAGCTAACATAGACAGGCAGAGAGCTGAATTGGCAAGATACTACAAGGATAGGGATAATCCTAGTATACTTCCTTTGAAGCCAATAGGTGATATTGAATTCCCTTATTCAAAACTTAAGGTTGCTACTCATCCAAAGGAGAGAGCAGAATCTTCTAAAGATGCAGAAAGAAGAAAGTTGGGACAATCAATAAATCCCAAAACATTAGAAGATATCAATCCTTCAGCAATCAAAATAAAGGATTACAATCTCCCCATCAATATGATTCAAATCATATCCACTGACATTGATAGCACTACTGAATCACCTGAAGCTTCAGTAGAAACCAAAGATGGTAAAACCAAGAAAGCATTCTTTACTCCAACAAGATGGAGATGGCCAATTCATAACAGGTATCTCATCATGCAAAAGTATTGAGATGAATTGGTGTATGCACCTTGCATATCAAGAATGCTTTATGACATAGATAAAGCAGAACAAGCTCATGGAACAGAGAGACTGTTAAACCATCTTATTGAACAGCAAAATTGCATGCAGAGAAACATCGACAATTTTGAGATGATTTACAGGACAGAAACTGCAAAGGTTGAACAAGCAGTAAATGATTTGGAAAATAAATTAGACCAAATCATAAATGATAACAGAGGACTGAGGATAGCTCTATCAACAATACTTGGGGGTATAACTACATGTGAAACTAAAATAGATGAGTTAAAACCCAAGGAGAATGAAAGAATGAAGTGGTAACAAAGAGAAAGAAATCAGAATGATATATATTCCAATCAACATGGTAGAACCAGATGAAGAGATGTTGGAAGTATATCATGATGACCCCATAAACAAAATAGATTTAAAAGTTTCAAGGGATCAATTCTTATTTGTAATGAAAGCAGTATATCCTGAATGGAAACAAAGGTCTTCCACTTATATTCCATCATTAAGACAATTTGCTCTATATAGAGAAGCATTTAAAAAATGGAAATCAATGATGGGAGAATCATATGATTCTATAATGGAAGAAGATAAAACATTCAATTACATACCTGGTTTCATTCCAAGAAAAGAAACTCCCTTAGCTTCACCAAAACCAGAACCAATGTCACCAAAAGATGAACAAACTTCACAACAAGTTAGAGCAGGTGAAATAGTTTATCCTGGACAACAAAGTTTTGGACAATACAGGATGAGTGGTTCATCAGGTAATCAGCAAAAGCAGGGTTCAAAATTAGGTGTTGGAGACACTGAAACACCAGAAATGGTTTATGGTGATAGTTTCATGTATCTTGATCTAAATCACAAAACAAATCAAGAAAGAAGAGATAGGATAAAGACTTGGATAGCACATCACAAGAATATCCTAGCAATGAGAACTTATGATGAAAGAAGTCTTGGAACACTTTGTGTTGCCTACTTCCAAGGTATAGTCAGACAATGGTGGGAAAGAGGAGTCAGTGTAGAATTAGCAGATGGTACAAAGGTTCCTATTTCCACATTTGATCAACTTGAGTTAGCTTTGCTTAATACATTCACAACATCTGAAACAGATCAGAAAGCTATTAATGAAAGAACATTTTATTCATTAGTATGTTGTGGATACAGTGATATAAGCAGATATTTAAGTGAAGCAGAAACAATAGGTTATGGATGTGATGCAGGATACAATCATAATGGTAAGACATTCTTGATCCAGCAACTTCCCAAACCTTATCCTGAATTTGTATGGAAAAAGATTGAAGATGCAAATAAGGATCTTGACAGTTTAAGTTTGTCACAAGTAATAATCTACATTGAAGGTGTAGTTCAAGAAAAATGTCTTGAAGCCAAATATCAAAGGAAAGTGCAGAAAGCAAAATCATTTTGTCCTGCAGCAATGCAAAATTCAATATTTGGTACTATAACATGTGACAAAAGAAAAAAGATAAAAAGATAAAAAGAAAGAAAAAATATTGCAAAGGTAATTGCAAAGGGAAATGCAAATGTCATAAGAAATCTTTTAAGAAGAAAAGGTTCCAAAAGAGATTCAAAAAGTTCAAAGGATTTGTAAAATCCAAAAGAAGAAAACCCTCCAAAATTATATGTTATAATTGTGGAGAAGAAGGTCATACTTCTAACAAATGCAAGAAACCTTCTAAAAAGAAAAATATAAAGAAGGTAAGAATGTTAGAAGAAATGGACTATTACTACATTGAATCAGAGGACATAGCATTCAAGGATGATGAGAAGGTCATTCCAATTTACTTCCAAAATCAAGAAACAGAGACTGACAGTGATGAAGAACCAGAGAACAGAGAAGAACAGAGTTCTACTCAGACTTCATCAGAAGAAGAAGATTTTGAAGAAAATCTCATTGATTTAGAATCTACAGAGATGATCCCTGTCAACAAAATAGATTCAAATCTATTTTTGTTTGAAGAACCAAAACAAATTCAGTTTAATCAGTTCATCAGATCTTTTGAGATAAAAGGAGACACTAGCCCTTACATCAAAGTAAAACTACATACAGGAACCAGTGTCCAAGTATATGATGCTTTGATTGATACAGGAGCAGTTATAAATCTGATGAGACAAGATGTAATCAGTAAAGATTTCTATACAGAGATTGAAGGTATCTCCATAAAGGGTGTTGGTGGTAAATCCACTGTAATAACAAAATGTGCACAAATAGAAATAACCATTGGAAGTTACAAAGTTCCTATAAATTTCCTTATCTGCAATGCTGCTAATGCAGATGTAATACTTGGTACCCAATTCCTAAAAAGAATTGCTTATTTTGGGTTTGACCAAGAAAATTTTATTCTAGGAAATGAAAAAATTCCTTTGGTAACTTCTCCATACAGATTAACAGGACATCCTGATCCTTATGCAGATCATTTCTCATTAGAACAATTGGTAAGGATGTACAAGATCAATGGTATTCCTATTAATGATCAGAAAAGAGCCGCACATGTTTTTGGTCAATCAGTGGCAGAAGGAAGCGGTGTAGTGGACCCATTATCACCAAGAACAGAACATGCAATCCATATGGCTTTAATTGAAGAAGAAGAACATCCTTCTTTCAAGCCTACTCAGCATCTACATAATAAAGGTACAACTCTATTTGATTCAAAAATGAAATCAGTAATGGATTCAGAAAAAGGAAATAGAGATGACCATTATGTAAAATATAAACTAGAGCAACAGAAGTTTATGGCTGATGCAAGGAAGAGTAATTATGGATTCATTTCCGCAAATAAGGAGACGAAGGAGAAAATGGTAACAATATTCACCCCCATTATTTAACCTGAGGCATAAAATAGGATTGCCCAAAATTTTCCCTACTCTTGCCTTGAACTCTTTGAATTTTTCCAAAGCTTCCGACTTGTTTGTCAGAAAATATACCCACACTCTTCTAGAATAATCATCTATAAATGTCAAGAAATATCTAGTACCTTTTAAGGACTGAGTGGGGACCGGTCCAAATATATCAGAATGTATAACCTGCAAAAAATCAGAACTCTTACACTCTTTTGTTTGCCAAAAATACAGTGCTCACACAAGTCTAAATTGCAAGACTTAATCCCAGACAACATACCTCGGTCATGCAGAAATTTCAATCATTTTTCACTCATATGCCGTAGGCATTGATGCCATGGCATTACTACATCTTGAGCATTGCCAAAAGTTGTTGCTGCTGCATAATTTGTCACCGTATCACCACACAAACGATATAGGGTCCCATAAGATTCTCCTTTTGCTACTACTAGGGATCCTCTGGTAATTTTGCAATAATTGTTACCAAAAGTAGTACAATACCCAATCTTGTCCATCATCTTGCTTGAGAGCAAATTCTTCCGCAAAGTAGGCACATGTCATACATCACATAACATCCTTTCTCTACCATCATCCAACTTGATCTTTATGTCCCCTCTTCCCACAATTTCTAAAGGATGATCATCACCCAAATAGACCATCCCTCCATTACAGGACTAAAATTTGACAAACGAGTCTCTATGTGGAGACATGTGGAAAGATGCTCCTTAATCCAAAACCTAGGTATATAAAATAGATCTGCTGCTACTGGTACAATATGCCTCACATGTTGCCATCTCTACTGCATCTCTTGTATTGGCCTCAGCTGATGGTTGATTTTGTTTTTCACCATTCTTCTCCTTTTCTAGATGCCAATAGTCCTTTGAGTGCCCCTGGCTTCCCACAATGCCAACACCTCCCTTTCAGCTTGCATCCTTTTGACTTAGACCTGGATAGTGATCTACCTTGCTGATTCCTTTTGTTAGATCAACCTCTCACAGCTAAGGCTTCATTGATTGAGGATTCCAGAGACGATTTTCGCCTCAGCTCTTGGCTACAACATCATCAACTATTAGAGCTCCAGATGATGCATTGCTGATGGTCATCACCAAATGATCCCAAGTGTCTGGGACAGAACAAAGTAGGGTGATTGCTTTGTCTTCATTCTCCATCTTCACATTTAACAGAGACCAACTTATTGGTTAGAGTATTAAACTCATTCAGATGATCTACCACAAATGAACCCTCCATCCTCAAGCTATAAAGCTGCTTTTTCCAAAGGGCTTCCACGGTCGTTTGTTCAACAACATTGAACAAGACAGAGTCTAATAGATAGAGACGAATTGTAGACATCGCCTTCTTGTCCAGCTTTATCCACTCCACATCTATCATGCTATCAAGTTTACCCGCGAGCCCTTCCAAGGCTAGAGCTTGGCTGTTTTGAACCAACAAATCCTCCACCTTCATCTTCCATAGGACGGAGTTTTTACCATTAAACTTTTCAATATCAAACTTGGTTACACCTCCTGTCATTGTTGTAGCTCCCACTCGCACAAAATCCTGATACCAAATGTTAGGAAATTAAAAGCAAGCAAACTTAAACAACAAAAACAGTAAACGAGATTTTACGTGGAAACCTTGCAGTGTGCGGGGAAAAATCATGGGGCAATGGCAGATTTTCTTCTTTTATTATTCTCAGTAGGATTTCATACATTCGCACTATAATAATGCAAGGGGCATTCCCCTTTTTATAGAAATACAAAGGAAGATCCCTAAAAATCCGTGGCACATTCTAGATAAAAGCATTTTATTAAAAACTGCTTTTATCAACTGTGTTTTATAACAAAAGCGCTTTAAAAGCAAAAGCAGCTTTAAAAGTAGAAGCAACTTTTAAAAGCAAAAGCACTCTAAAAGTTAAAGTGCTTTAAAAGCAAAAGCTGCTTTAAAAGCAAAAGCACTTTAAAAGCTGCACCACCACTTTCACCACTCTGTTGAAGAACATCGGAGATCTGGATATTGACTTCACCTCCTAACACTTTTGTTTGCGTTAAGGGTGCAAGAAAAAGAAAATAGAAAATACAGCTGAAGTTGTAGCAAGGTTTAAGTTTTGGTGCAAATGACTTCTTTAGCAAAGACCAAATAACCGCAGCGTGTAAGATTCTTTGAATAACCTTCAATATCAAACAAGGAGAAGGACTAATGAGGGGAAAGGAGGGAAGATCCACTGTTTTCACACATTCATCAAGCAAAAGGTCAAAGACATAGTCATGTATAAATGCCATGCACAATTCTTTATTGATTTTGCAATTTTAGTTGTTTACAATCTTACTTTGAAAAGTAGCTCTGGTATTGCTTCAAAGGCCAAAAGACCCTTACAATAAGCATGCAACTCTCATTTATACTTGAACCCGTATCCACAAAATGGACTACATACAAAGTACCTTAGTGGTACTTATGAGGTGATAATCTTGTGGCTAAAAATAGACATAAAGTAGGGCACTCTGATGAGAGGGTCACTCTAGAGAGAAGGGCGTTTCAGGAGTGGGGAATTCTAAGAGTAGGGTTCTTCACTGGTAAGGCACTTTGCAAGCGATTTGCCCGAAGAACAAAGCACTCCAACAGAGGATTGCTTTGGGAAGCGGGCGCTCAACGAGTAGGTAGATCGGGCGATGGATTGCTCAAGCGAGTGGGATGCTCAGTGAGCAAAGCATTCTGACAGTGGGTTTTTTTGGGAACAGGGCACTCAGTGTGCAAGGCACTCAATGAGTAAGTCACTCCAGGAGTGGGTGCTCTAGCAGCGAGTTTCTCAACCAACGGGTCACTTTGCAAGAAGGGCACTCCAACGGCTGGTCGTTCTGGTGAGTGGGGTGCTTCGACAACTCGGCATCAGGACACTCTACTAGAGTGGAAGATGCTCAAAGCGAAGTGTTTATAAAATCTTTCTTGGTATTTGCCAGACAAAACTCGTTTTGGGAGAGATGGTAGAAGTCAAGTACTACAATTATGAAGAATACTTTTATAGGGAGAAAGCAATAATTTGGGTTTCTAGATTGCTTGTTTCTAAGTATGTAGCCATTACACCTAACCATACTTTGATGTATTCTACACAAATGTAATTTTGTTTAGAAGTAATCTACAAACTCAGAGGTATTTTTTATACCCTTTTTTAATAGCACAAAGGTGGGGCTTTAGGAGCCTCGTTGTTAAAAGGTCAATTTGGACCACTTTTAACATGGTCATCTTTGATGCTTTGACTAACTTTCCTTCCACAATTCTAGAAAGATTACTACATTTCTCTCCAGAATTTTTTTTGTCTCATTAGTTTGGTAAGTAATTTATTTTAGAGGACAAGAGTAAGGTTTTAGCAGAGTTAAATGTAACATGCTAGTCTATGCTTTATCCTTAGAGAATGGGTTTGCAAAATAATATACACATGAAATTCCTCAAGCATATTTTCCACATTATCATGTTTTGAAAGTGATCATTTGACAAGCAAGTGGCTTAGAAAGGAGAGTAATCTACTTCATAAACAAAATTGTAAAGTGAAAAGGAAAAGCGAGTATGGATAAGAGAAAAACAAAGGGGAAGGATATTAAAGAACTAATAAATAGAAAAGACCAAAATGCCTTTGATGTCCTAGTATTAAGCCGAGCTGCTCCAAGAAGAAAATAAATGGAAGATTTAGGCATACCGTTGAGATGCAAATAAAAACTTCAAGAAAAAGAAGATTTATTGTAGCAAGGCAATTAAAAATGAGTGATAAAATCTAATGTTGGACAATAACAAGGGGAAAGAAGAGGGGGAAAATTAAGAAGCAAGGAAAGTGCACAGCCTTCTAAGTTTCAAGATTATGCCCTTGAAGAGGATGGTAAACAAAGATAATTAAAGACAAAATGTAACATAGCATTTGGCTTGGCCTTGCATGATTAAAGACTACTGAATTTTCCTTCATGCAGAAACCCAATAGGATATTTCATTTTAGTTCTTTGGTCAACTATGCATTGCATGGTTTCATTGATCTCTCTTATAAATTAATAAAAAGTAAGAATCTTTTCCAAAAACAAACATTTCTAGAACATGGATTACAAAATAATAGATGTTGATTTAATTTATACTTACAAAAATTCTAGGTTTGCTTTTTTAATATACTGTAACGCTTTTGGAATCAATCCTGTCAGATTGTTGAATCTCAAATCCCTGAAACATGAAAAGCCAATTTACTAGTATAAGAATATCAAACAAATTTTCTTTTGTGTACAATTTACAGCTCAAATTTTAACCAAATAAACATATGATTAGCTAAAACCAATAAAGGTAATTTTAGCATTATTTAGTAAACATAAAAACTTCAAATCTTTTTTTTTTAACCTTGACTGTTGCCTTTCTCTTTTCTTCATCATAATGTTTAGCATGTTATGGTTTACACATCTTTGGGTCCAACCTTTGAGGTAGTAATTTAATGCCATACAATTGTTGCACTTTGTAGTTGTTTATCTAGCTTAGCTTATTGTATGTTTTTTATTATTTTAGTGTATTGTCTCAAGTCTTTGTGTCAGTTTCACTGGTCTACTCCAATCATCCATGGACATTAATAAAATTATTTTATCTTAGCCTATCTATTATTTTTTAATTGGTTATAAGGGATTGAAATGGACCTCACCTGTATTACATTTTGACCATATAGTGGTATCATAATGAAAATTTTAGCAGATTCAAACCTGGTCTCTTTGAAAGTTAAGGCATTTAACTGGTTGACATCATTCCATTTGATAACTTATCTATTATTTTTATTCCAAACATGTATTATTATTTTGCAGAGAAAATAATCTTTAGTGGTAAAGTTCTTCCACAAATGTATAATAAAGCTTCTGCATACACCCCAAATTGAGTGTAGGACTATTTTTTATTATACCTTCTAAACATGGTATAGGGGTGGGTTTGAAATCAAGATCTTGATTATGTTCCATGCTTCCAAGCTTGTTCTTTTTGAAGCTCCATCACCTATCTCTTTGTTCCATTACATAGCCATATATAGAATCACCATATAGCCTATACCTTTTTGGACCATCCCTATTCATTTTTCATCTTCATTGTACATTTAGCTTCATTGGATAAATTGGTTTATTGATTTTGACAAATATATACAATGTTTGAACTCAATTCTTCAAATTTAACCATGTCTTAAGACCTAAAACTTATCTATAAGCATTGAAGTTTTCAAATTATAGCCAAATCCTACTTCTTTATTGGTCTTTGTAGGAATATGATGATTTGGTGCATTGATGAGTTGGAACATGAAAGCATGAGCATCTTCAGGTTCGCACGAGCGCTGAGCGATTCTCAGCGTCGCTCTTTGATGGCTGCGATTCTCAGCTCCAGCATAGGGTCGTGCGACTCTCAGCAGATTTCCAAGCGGACTCAGAGGACAGAGTAGGTGGCCTGTCAAATTGCATTTATGGCACGTCAACTCAGGTTTCAGCCCAGGACACCATGACAGGTCCTCTAAACATCCCAAGGGGCAAATTGTACCTGCAACATTGATGAGACATCCCCTCTCAACCACCAGAGCAGTCCGGAGCCGTTCCAAGCGCATGTAGACCCTGTCCCAGGTACGCTGACAGTCGACAGAGGTCAAATCTCACCTACTTCGGCAGTTTTGGGGTTCTGTGCTTCAATGTAATCTGGGGGGAAAACTCTGCTATAAAAGGGAGTTCACTTTCATTGTAAAAGGGGGGAACATATTGCTAGAGAGCTACTGTAATCAAATATTTTGCATCAATACAAAGGATACTTGGCTCTAACTCTTGCCTCTTTCTTTTATGCTGCCTTCTCCAAGTATTTCTGCTTAATATTCATTTATTTTTCTGATTGCTGTAATTATGCACTCTGGATTAGAGCATTGGACATTAAGTGAATCTGGAATTCTTGCTGAAGGATACATAGGGAAGAATCGTGGTGTTAGTTTTTGTTACATGCTTTGTTTTGATTGTTGTTGGTTTGGATATTAGTTAGTGATTGTGTTGCTGCTTGTTCTTCCCCACCGTCACTGCAATGCTATTTACATTTCTTTCTGTAAATTTTCAATCTCTTTCCAGTTCTCTCATCTCAAACCCCCAAGTAGAATAGCATAGGAGCCGGCCTTCTCCGGAGATTGGCACGGAAGGCATCCCTTCCTTTCGGCCTTTCAATCTGTTGGGCGGGTCTAGGGCGCATAGATAGACCAAATCCTTCCTAGTGGCAGATTTGTAACCAACAGTTTTTCTGGCACGCCCGGTGGGACAAAGACGTTCCACCTCATGAGCAGTATTGAAGAAGTGATGTTCGCTTCAGTGCTGTCGAATCTGAACATCTGGCGACTCTATTGAACTCGAATACCCTCCAAATCTCGAAGGCCAGTCCAATAAAATCCTGTCTTCATGCATACGAGATGGAGAGTTAGAAACGCGGAAGAAGAACCTGAGTACTACAAGCTTGACATCAGCGCCTTCGGAGAGCGTCCTAGGCTGGTCAGGCCGAATATCCCTATGGACAAAGCGACATCGCAGGAGGCTGTAGTTGACGAGCAATATCCAACATCTAATAGTACTGCAACCAACTGTCCTCCAAATCCTCCGAACTCTCCGAACCATCAAGGGGCTCCTGTCCAACCAGCCCAGATGTTGTTGCCGCCATTGCCGCCTCCTAATCAGTCGAATCCGAGCGCGAACATGGCGAACCGCAACCGAATCAGAATCAGCAGCAGAATCAACAACAAAATCAACCACCAAATCTGCCGCCTAGGCTGTCCCCAGCTTGGAATCATGTGGGGTCGTTGAACCTGGCAGCGCCAGCCGCCATCCCCGCTGCAGCGCTCAAGGCCATCCCTACCTATGACGGCACGGGAAATATGGTGCAGGAACATGTCCAGGACGTTGCAGCTTTGGCCACCATTCACGCTATCACAGAAGAGAATATCATGGTGAGGTTTCTAGTCCTGTCCCTCAGGGGGAAACTCCTGTACTGGTACAGAGCATTGCCACCCAGCACTATTACTACCTGGGACTGTTGGCCACGAATCCGCCACCTGGGAAGGACTTGGTGTGTCAATGCGCCCTAGACCCGCGGACCAACATTGAAAGGCCGGAAGGAAGGAATGCCTTCCGTGCCAATCTCCGAAGAAGGCCGGCTTCCTGTGGGGTTTTGAGGTTCAAGATAAGAGTGCGGGGAAAGAGATAAAAATGCGAAAGGGATTCCAAATTAGATTGGAGTTGGGTGGGGGGAACTAACAGTACGACAACGCATCAATCACCACTACTAACACCAATATAACCATAACACACCACTATGGATGCTGTCACTAACCGGTAGAACAGAGTCAGGTATATGTTTTGTATTAAGAGCCAGAAGCACAACTACAATGGTTCCCTAACAGACATTCCCTCCAAGGAACTAACAGTACGACAACGCATCAATCACCACTACTAACAACACTATAACACAAAACATAACCAGAAAACTGCCACTAACGTTTACCCTATGTATCCTTTAATTTATACATCCCAGGAATACCTGATCACCAAATGCCGGAGTCCAGAGTTCAGTACAACAACAAGCAATGATACGAGAAAACATGAGGAAGAAATGTCAAAGAGAGGTAGCATACAAAATAAAAACAATAGGACAGCACCAAGTGTATGTATTATATTAAAAGGCAGAAGCACGACTACAATGGTTCCCTAACAGACATTCCCCTTCCACCACTTTACAATGAAAATGTGGTGGGTATTTATAGCCCGAGAACCCCCCGATTACATTTATGGGCACAAAGTCCCAGTCAAACATTAGCTGACAAAAGCAACCGCGAAACTGCTAATGCTGACTTCTGTCGGGATGGACTGTACCCGCAGCATGGTCTCCCTGAAGGTTGAACAGCTATGTGGCAGCGCGTTGGGTAGAACTTTACATTGACAAGAATGCGGGTAGCTGAGGCAGGTGGAAACTCACATCAGCCTTTGATGGGGCAGTTGGCATAAATAGTGCAGCCCATGCTTGTCCTTTCCTCGGTCATGTCTTGGCTCGGATCCCAAAGTTGGACACTTGTCGGATGATAATGCTTGACACGTGTCTGCCTTGAAAGGCAGTCTATCCAACTTCGCCCAGGATAGGAGCGCAATCGGGTAGCACAGGTGAAAAACAGCGCAATCGGGTTGGCCTATTTCCCTACTGCGCACCGGTCAAAGGGCGCAGTCCGACTTCGCTGCGAAGTCGGGTTGCGCACCGGCACTTGCTGATTCTCACCGCCGTTCGGACTTCGCACGGACAAGGGAGCGCAATCCGACTTCGCTGCGAAGTCGGGTTGCGCTCCAACACTTAGTCAATTTCTCTGCCAGACTATTTCCAAGTGCGCTCAGGAAGAAGGGCGCAATCGGACTTCGCACAAAAACTGGGCGCGATCGGACTTCGCACCAAAACTGGGCGCAGTCGGACTTCGCACAAAAAAAACTGGGTTTCCTGGTTCAACTTCCCGGGGCCATAACTTTTGATCCGCTAACCCGATCGCCTATTATAATATATCGTCGGAAAGCTGGAGAGAAGATCTGCAATGATAAAATATCCAGAGCTCATTTTGTCCATTTTATCGCCCCCGTTTATGGCCCGCGAAAACCCGAACACCTCAGCATGCTCTTTGCCGCTTGAAAGCTCCATACTTAGGCCAAAATTTATCAAAAGACTTAATGTGGCAAAATTGCCAACATTCCTGGCGGCTCGCGGGGCATTGAGCTCGCCTCGATGTGAGGACCCAGGCCTTTATCCATTGGGCAACAGAGTCACCCTCGTCGTACTCTTGATACTCACTGCCAGCAGCAACCTCTTTCTGAAACCCTTGGCACCCACGGCACTCTTGGAATACTGAAAAGAAAACACTGCACAACCTAAACTAAGAAAACAACTAAAACTTTGAATACTAGCCGGCTTATTTATACAAAATTTTGCGGCATTATTGGCATGCCGCCAACACAAATCTAGCTTTGGTTGCCTATCCGGTGAACCTGCAGTGTCCGGACCAGATCTGATTGTACTTCAGATGATCTTTGAAGTCCGGCTGGCCTCCCAAAGTTTGCCAGGTCGCGAACATGGTGCAACGTGGCAGGTTATCATTCATGCCGGTACCCGTACAATTGGTGAACAATGTGGCAAGGAGATTTTTTAGACAGGAGCCCTCTTCGGGTACCGGTTGCGGTGATGGTTGGAGCCAATACCACCACTCCAGAGACTGTAGGCGAACATTCATTTCTCCGCTTGTGAGGTCAAGGCTGCTCACCAAACCTTGATTCCTCCGGGGTGTCTTCTATTAGCTTAAAAAAAGGGCGTCTGCGATCAAGAAATCTGGATCTTCAGCTCAGTCAGAGTCGCCAGGTGATTTTGCCAGATGAAGGCAAGCCAAAGATTCACCAACTCGGGCTTCCTTAAAATATGGAGACTGATCGTCTCACCTCACGGATTCGTCTATGCGAGCTTGGTAATCAGCCAGCCTGACGCGCTCGCCTGGAGCGTTGGTATTAATTTCGTAAAGTCAAGCTGGTTTCCCGGGTTCCTTGCTCGCCACCTTCTCGTTTGCATGAAGGCGTTAGGACCGGTCTTTCGGACTCAGAGAATATGAACGTGCAGAGTCGCCAGGTGCTCTGATTTTGAACAGCAATGAAGCGAACACCGGTGCTTCGATTCTGTTTGGGAGTGGGAAACTTCCTTGTCCCACCGGGTATTCGGAAAGAAACTGTCAGCCCGAGTGAGGACGAGCTTGAGATCTTCCAAATGTGGGACCCTTTGTCCCACCGGGCGTGCCAAAAACTGTTGGCCACGAATCCGCCACCTGGGAAGGACTTGGTGTGTCAATGCGCCCTAGACCCGCGGACCAACATTGAAAGGCCGGAAGGAAGGAATGCCTTCCGTGCCAATCTCCGAAGAAGGCCGGCTCCTGTGGGGTTTTGAGGTTCAAGATAAGAGTGCGAGGAAAGAGATAAAAATGCGAAAGGGATTCCAAATTAGATTGGAGTTGGGTGGGGGGAACTAACGATGCGACAACGCATCAATCACCACTACTAACACCAATATAACCATAACACACCACTATGGATGCTGTCACTAACCAGTAGAACAGTCAGGTATATGTTTTGTATTAAGAGCCAGAAGCACAGCTACAATGGTTCCCTAACAGACATTCCCTCCAAGGAACTAACAGTACGGCAACGCATCAATCACCACTACTAACAACACTATAACACAAAACATAACCAAAAAACTGCCACTAACGTTTACCCTATGTATCCTTTAATTTATACATCCCAGGAATACCTGATCACCAAATGCCGGAGTCCGAGTTCGAGTACAACAACAAGCAATGATACAGGAAAACATGAGGCGAGAAATGTCAAAGAGAGGTAGCATACAAAATAAAAACAATAGGACAGCACCAAGTGTATGTATTATATTAAAAGGCAGAAGCACAGCTACAATGGTTCCCTAACAGACATTCCCCTTCCACCACTTTACAATGAAAATGTGGTGGGTATTTATAGCTCGAGAACCCCCGATTACATTTATGGGCACAAAGTCCCAGTCAAACATTAGGCGACAAAAGCAGCCGCGGAGCTAGCGATGCTTGACTTACGTCGGGCTCGGCTGTACCCGCGGCATGGTCTCCCCGAAGGTTGAACGGACTACGTGGCGGCGCGCTAGGTAGAACTTCACATTGACAGGAATGCGGGTAGCTGAGGCAGGTGGAAACTCACATCAGCCTTAAATGAGGCAGTTGGCATAAATAGTGCAGCCCATGCTTGTCCTTTCCTCGGTCATGTCCCGGCTCAAATCCCGAAGTTGGACACTTGTCGGATGCTGATGCTTGACACGTGTCTGCCTTGAAAGGCAGTCTATCCAACTTCGCCCAGGATAGGAGCGCTAACGGGTAGCACAGGTGAAAAACAGCGCAGTCGGGTTGGCCTATTTCCCTACTGCGCACCGGTCAAAGGGCGTGTAATCCGACTTCGCTACGAAGTCGGGCACCGGCACTTGTTGATTCTCACCGCCGTTCGGACTTCGCACGGACAAGGGAGCGCAGTCCGACTTCGCTACGAAGTCGGGTTGCGCTCCAACACTTAGTCAATTTCTCTGCCAGACTGTTTCCAAGTGCGCTCAGGAAGAAGGGCGCAATCGGACTTCGCACCAAAAACTGGGCGCGATCGGACTTCGCACCAAAAACTGGGTTTCCTGGTTACGCTTCCCGGGGCCATAACTTTTGATCCGCTAACCCGATCGCCTATTATAATATATCGTCGGAAAGCTGGCGAGAAGATCTGCAATGATAAAATATCCAGAGCTCATTTTGTCCATTTTATCGCCCCCGTTTATGGCCCGCGAAAACCCGAACACCTCAGCATGCTCTTTGCCGCTTGAAAGCTCCATACTTAGGCCAAAATTTATCAAAAGACTTAATGTGGCAAAATTGCCAACAGGGACTAGTTAGCAGGTCTTCTGATACAAGGGTTCAATGAATCGGCGGACCCTTACTCTCTACTCAATCAGTTCACAACCATCTAGAGACACCCGCAAGAAGAAGTCCCCGACTTCAACGTCATATTTACTCGGACCTGGCAAAGGGTCCCCGATGGCTTGTGACCGACTCCTGACCAAGTTGCATTTTATTACCTCAGAGCATTCCACTCTGACCTCAGTATGAGTATCCGGTATTCTGGCGTCAACACTTTCCCGGACCTATACACGCAAGCGCAGAAGGCCGAGGCCAATTTGATTGCCATTGGGAAACTTCCACCAAAGCCGACAATGTCGATTTTCCTAGATTTGCCTCAATACCAATACCCCAGTACCTCTTCTATATACCCGGTTCCCTCATGGAATCCGACCCAACTGCTGGGGTTTCCACAGGTCCCCGCTCCTCTAGCTCCACAGCTCCCTCAGCCCCCACAATATCCGGCCTTGCCTCCGCCATTAGCACCATTGCCACTACCTGCCCCTCCGGCAGAGGATCCACAGACCAGGGTTCTAAAAGAACTGGAGTCCCTCAATTCCACCATGAGGACACTATCCAACGATATGGCAGTGATGAAAAAGAAGCAGGCTCAGCAGGAATTCCTATCGAGAAGACCTTATCCTCCTACGGCACTTACGAGGGACCAAGCCATAAGAGAACAAGCCACTCAAGCCAATAGACCTCCGACAAGGAATGCCGCCATTAGTGAAGAGCCGAGCACTTCAGATTACGTGCACCGGTGCTCCATATGCAATGACCTGCATGAGAAAGATACCTGTATGGTACACCAGCACTATGTTCAAACACTGGTGGGTAGCTCCTCTAGTGGCCAAGTCAACATAATTAGGGAGGAAGACCGTAACCTCGTGGTCCCCGAGGACGAGCAAGTTTCGATTCTCACCAAGGATGGCAAGAAACCGATCGATGTGGACGCGTCCCAATGGAGCCTTTGAAGGTGTACACTCGACAGGAAAAGGAGCAGCCTCCGGCAAAGGCTCCTGACAAAGTTCCCTTGCCCTCGCTAGCGAAAGAGAAACCATTACCAGCAAAAGCTCTACCATCGCAACCTCAGGGCGAAACCAGGGAGCAGGCAAGGGAGAAGCTCAAGTACCCGTCGTTGACAAAATGGCAGAGGGCTAAGGCCACGCAGCAGTACCGCACCAAGTACGAGACTGCGAAAGAAACATAAGCGCCCACTTCTTCGACCTACAACATTGTCAATGAACTCAAGAAGACCCCAGCCAAGATAAGCATGTACGATGCCCTGCAACTCCCCAAGCAGGTGGATCTGCTACAGGAATCGTTGAAGTCTGTCAAAGGGGGAAAGCCAACGCAGCCCATGTTAGCTCAGACCCTTACTACTTCGGTCACGGGAAAAAATAGACCGTCGCCATTCTACTCGTCTCTGCGGATGGAAGGGTGTGTGGTGCAAAATTGCATGATTGATTCCGGCGCATCGACTACCATAATGCCAAAGGTTGTTTGAGAGGAGATAGGCATGGAATACACGCGAAGAAGCCAAGCTGTTCTCCAACTAGATGGCACTCCTGTGAAAACAGTGGGCGTCATTAAGGATATTCCCATCCAGCCACACAAGGCACCTCAGACTGTTGTGATACAGGAGGTTGTGGTCGTTGACCTGGAGCCGTACTTCGACATGTGCCTCTCGAGGGAGTTCACTACCAAGCTGGGCGGTTATCTTTCTCTCGACTACTCACATATGGAGGTCCCCTTCAAGGGGAGGAAAGTGAAAATCTATAATGAAAAACCCTCCACCTTCCTTGTTGAGAAGATCCCCAAGGAGAGGCAGCAAGATGAATCGGTTCACCTAATGACAGAACAGTTGGAGGAAGTAGACATAGTGGAGGAAACCATAGAAGAAAAGCTTTGAAATTTCCATGGACATTTGATCAAAGATATACAAAATAATTCTTTGGAAGGTAGCAGGTGCATTGCATAATCCAAATGGCATTTGATGATATGCATAGAAGTTGTTTTCTACTATGAAAGAAGTCTTCAACTTATCCTCCTTAGCATTGTTGATATGATTATAACCCGAGAATCCATCCAAAAATGAATAGATCTCGTGTCCAACTACCTCCTCTAATAGAGAATCTGTGAATAGGATTGGGAAGGGATCTTTTATAGTTACGACGATTAAGGCCTGGAAATCTACACAAATACAGATTTTGTTTGCTTCTTTTTTCAGGGTGATCATGATTGGTGATACCCATTCACTCATCGTAACTTTGAAAATAATGCCTGCTTTGAGCATTTTCTCAATTTCAGCATTCACCAGAGCTGCATATTTTGGGTTCATTCTATATGATCATCTCCTCACTGGCTGCGTACCTTCAATCAAAGGTATCTGATGTATGCACAGTTCTGGTGGTATTCCATTCAAATCTTCATCAGTCCATGCAAACACGTCCTTGTACTTCATGAAAATTTTAAAAGCCACTGCTTTTAGTACAGGATCCCAATCATCTCCACATTGTATCATTTTTGTCTCCCCATTTTTTCCAAGGTTCATCTGCACCATCCTTGGTCCTTCATACTTTATTGTATTTGCTTCTTCTATTGAGTACATCAATCAGGTGGCCTGGTTTATATTTAATAACCGCATCGCCTATTGTGTACTCTACAAAGTTTTTTGGAAAGGTCCACTTCTCATTTTCCTAGTCCTTTATTGCAGATTTTCTGCAACTACTTTAGCCAATTTTTGGCTCCTTTTATTCATCCTGGTTTTCATCTTTTGCATGGATGGACAAACATTGTGGAATGAACACTTCAATGGAGAATTCCTTTATCATCATCTCGTTCATCCTCTGTGCAATCCCCAAGTTGCAACACTCCTTCGTCAGGCTCGTATCCTGTTTCATCGTCTGATGATGAGCTTTTTGATTCATCTGAAGTTGAAATGTCTTAGCTCACGAATTGATTCTTGAGATTTATCATATACTTACGTTGGCCCTTCTTGAATGTAAGGTGTTCCTTGAATGTAAGGCGTTCCTTCTCCCAATTATGGTTCACTTTTGCCATCCACAGCCATCCATGTACCAGCAATGCATCATAAGCTAGTTTTTCCATTATGATTATCATGAAATCCAAGATAAAGTCTTGATTTGCCATTCATACTTTCTGGTTTGTCAGTATGCCTTTTGTTTCTATCTTGTACTGATCTGCTCCATATAACCAAAAAATTGGGGACTGTAAAGATGGTGCCCCAATGTTTTTCCATGTATTACATTTACACTCGATCCTCCATCTACGATTACCTGGGTCAGCTTATGATCCAATATCTCCATGTGAACCAAGGCTAGCTTCTTTCTTGCTTCAATCAACAGTATTGTAGTGCCAATGAACTGTTCTTGCTTTATGGTGGCCATTTCTCATGCTTTTCCTACTTTCTTGGTCTTCACAATCTCTCCTATTGTGGCATATAGCTTGGGGAGTGCACCCAGCAAATTAGACATTTTCACTTCGACTATTGTGCTTAGCACTTGTGCTGCCAACCGTTCTATCGATGATTGTTTGCTTAATATCACCTTGGGCTTTTTCAGGGGTTTCTCTTGGAGCAATCGTCCTTGCTTTGCTTTCTCGAGCTCTTCCTTCACCATGTCATGAGCTTTCTACTATCATTTCTTTTCTTTGGCAGGATTTGGGTATTGCTTAGCCTTCCTAGCTTGAGCTCTTGTTACCACTAGTACTTGTTTCTCATTTTCTTGATGGTCCATCATTTCATCAATGTCAATCAAATTGACATTGTGTTCCACTGGTACTTGCTTTGTTCAGGCAATTTGCTTCCTTGTGATTGCCCGGTCCACACCATTTGCCCATGTGGTGCTATTAATCCCATTTGTTCTTCCAGTTTGTGGCTTGGGACAATTCTTCGCAAAATGTCCCCATTCTTGGCAATTTTGGCATTGGATAATCGGTCTCCCTTCCAAATCATATAGTAATCGAATTTGCCTTGTCAATTGCCTTGATATTTCCCACCACCACGACAGTTATTCCTATAGCCACCACTTGTTGTGTCTTTTCCATTTCTTAGGGTATTCATTTTTTCCTCTTCTTATATTGTCATAGCTTGGTGTCTTGCTCCCCTTAAATTAAATGGACAATCTGTGATTGGATGTCCTGCAATATCACATATGTTGCAATATGCGTTTTTAGGACAGTAACATTAGTGTGTCCCTTTGACTTACAATCTCAACACCAGATATCCTTCCGATCTTTTTTTACTTCACCTTTTACTTCATCATTTTATTGAATTCCTTCCTGAAGGAGTGGATAGCACTTTGTACCTTGTTATCAAAGTCGCTATCCGAGTCTTCACTCCTAGGATGTCCCACAATTCCAACTGTTGTTTGTTTTGCTTCGCTTTCGAAGGTCTTTGCCTTTTCCAATGCTTTTGCATATGTCGATGATGGCACGACCTTCATTTTATTTCTGTATCTGTGCAACAACCCGTCGATAAACCATCTTTTTACCAACCCATCAATGGGTGTCATTTGCATTTTATCGATTAATTGCTTTAGTCTTCGTCATGTGGCATATATTTCTGTTATAATCTTAGTATCAACTCTCAGTGGTCAAAATTTGTTTACAAATTCTACTACCATAGTTTCTCATTGTCGAAAGGTTTGTGTGCTTTCCCTTTTCAAATACCAATCAATTGCAATTCCTCATAACATAGAAGGTAACAATTATAACCATTCATTTGGTTGTGTCACCCGATTTGCTCTCCAAATGGTAGTGCAAGTTCCAATATGTATCACTAGATCTTCATTTCCTTCTCGAGTGAAGGGTGGGCATTTTTGTTTGCCCGCTCTGTTTGCAACGTTTGCCATTAGGTCAATTTCAGCTTCCTCATCGCTTGATGATGGTACTCATGGGATCTTTCCCCACTCTCTTTCTACCATTGGTGGCTCAACTTGTTGCTCTTGTTGTAGTGCTTCTCTTCCAAATAGTCTTCGTCCCAGTTCCCGTGTGTCTATGCTTTGTGCCCTTCTTTGTGAATAAACGATACGTAGCTTTGGTCTTCCTTCCGAAGTGCCTAAGCGTGGTTGCTCTAGTGCCTGAATCCCATCCTTCACACCCGTTGGCAAACTCCTCTCCGTTGGCTCTGGTGTTACCATCCATCCTTCGTTTCTTTGCACACTTCCTCCATTGGTGTCTTTTGTTACGAATCGTTATCCACAGCTATTTGGCATTGTTCTTCCTTTGCTTTGTTTTCCATTGTTAGCGACAACATTTAACACCTTTCGCTTTCGTCCCTTTTACTTTTGTCTTCCAAAGGGCTCCACACTCTTTCCACTTCTAGTTGTGTAATCTCTTGTTTGAGTTGCACTCCTTGGTTAGCTAGTCTTGCACTTCTCCTTACAGGTTGCTCCAAAGTTCCTACTTGATTCCTTCATCATCCTTGCAACCTTGAATTTGTCATTCACCTCCTTGTTTGTCACGTTTGTTGCTTCCTATCGACCCAAACTTGTTTAGGCAATGGTGCCAAATATAGAGAGCAATGAGAATTCTCGGGGATGAGGGAATGACAATTATTAGACCAAGGAGTTGCAATATTCGAGAAAGAACTTTGTTCCAGATGACATCTTTCTCATGATGGCAATCAAGCTTCAGTTAATAGGTGAACCTCCAGACGACAACATAGCTTAGATGGAAGCTTTTTGGTATCACGACATTCTGGTGTGACAATGTGACAGCATTCAGTCCAACTTCAGCCTGTATGACAGCCAGTATTCAGACGACACTCAGTCTAATGGCAACTCGTATGACAGTAGGCCTCATGATGACATAACGACACTCTAACAGCATGGCAGCATTACGGCATGACGATCTTCTACAATGTCAGCACTTCCTCTGACGGTGTCAACACTCCTGACGATGTCGGTTTCCCATCACAGCATCGGCCACTCCTGATGGCGTCAACTTCTAGAATGTCTGTGACTTTGCTTCAGCTATGCTTCAGACTACATTTGCAATTCGGTCTACATCCAAACCATCAACCTGCAACAATAGCAACAATGGTGCAATATGCTAATATTCTATCGACATATATTGACATACTTGGAGAACAAGACAGATATGCTTGTATTATTCAAATTACACAGCATATAAAAATCACTGTTTGTAACTATGTTCAAATTCATCAACCAGCCTCACGCTGTTACAATCTGCAATCTATACCTCATAGCATGGATGATTTTAAAATGAAATAGGGGGGCTATTTAAAGTGGTCTTGGTCGTTGCTATAACCAATTCCAAGACATCGTTACAAAACTGCCCAACTAATTACATTTGCCAACCTTAGCAAACCTTATAATTAATTAAATTTATTAATATTTGCACGACAGTTAAATTTACAATTCATTTACGTGCATTTCCTTACATTTCATTTCACTTTATTTCAATTGCATTTCATTACATTTTAGTGTTAGACATTTCTACAAACACTTTTTATTTTTGTTTCTTAGTACTGTCTACACACTATGTGTTTGGACTTATGACGATGGCAAAGAGTTTGACTACATTAGTGGTAGAGACGCACTGTCTTAGGCATGAATTGCCCCAAGAAGGAGAACCAGGCACATGCAGTTGAGTGTCCTATTTAAATTTTGTAGTCTTCTGTTCTACTGTGTCCCTCAGATGCTTTGACTTGATGCTCAGGACTGGGTTGAACACATTTCCCAGGCAGTCAACAAGTTTCTTGGACTCCGTGACTCCATAGCTATTCTCGCAAAGCTTTCATGACAAGGGAAATACGTAACTACTCTTAGCTTCTGCTCACAACGGGTTAGTGCTTGAATGTTTTTGGTGAGCTGGATAGAGCTGGTGGGTGCCTTTTATAAGCCTTTCTAACGGAAGGTGTCATAATTTCATTAATGTGTGCATGCTTCCTGCTATAATTAAGATGCCTTTCTCAAATCTATGGATCGTGCGAGCGCCTTGATCCACTTCTCTCGGTTGCAAGCATAAAAAGCACAAACCGAAGACTGGTACTTTGTACCAGAAGGCACCATAATAAGAGTATATGGCTTCACCAAAGAGCAGTTTTTCTCCCTTATTATGTTACAAACTGGCTTTTTAGCCTTGAGTTTTTTCTCCAAATGGATCATGCAAATGCACACTTAGGTGCCAGGGTAGACAAAGGCGCTTTGCACCTCCTGCCTTTGAGTTATGGGCCAATCACTCTCAAATCCAAGAAAATGGCTGATGTGCTGAAGCAGAAGCTCCTAAACCTATAGTTGAAGATAGAGTCAGACAGATGGAGCTACGATCCGGATGGTATCCTGAAAGCCAGCCTTGCCAAGATGAAAAAGAAGCCCCCTACATTTGAGCATAACCCAAGGCCAGAGATAGAAATGAAATGAAATATTATTAATGTCCGCGGTGGGCCAAAATAAGACCCAAGGGACTATAAGAAGTACAATAATGACTGCCAGCTAGCAGGCTAAAAAGCCCAACAAAGAAAAGAACTAAGAAAAATACAAGATCAAACCCGACAAACGGGCCAAAGAGAAAGGGAAAAGAAAAGAAAAGGGAGAGCAGAGGGGGGGAGGGTTGCAGTCCAACAGAGAGAAGTGCATGCCAAGAAGAATGGAGAGAGAGGAGGGGGGAGGAAGCAAACCAGGAGGGGCAAGCTCCGAGAATCCCCCAAAAACTAATCTCTCCTAACAGTCGAGGTCGAAGTACCGGAGCTGAAGAAGTCCATGATATGTCTCTGCCCATAAAAAAATAAAGGAATCCACCAAAGAGGAAAGCGAGGACCTTGATGTAGAAGGAGAGGATTCAGAGATGGCAAAGCAAGACTTTGCAACCCAAGAATAAGGCAATCTGGGTTCAATATTTTCAAAGCAAATTCACCCTGGAGGCGCCAGTTATGTAGTCAAACTCTTTTCCAACATCATAAGTCCAAACACGTAGTGTCAGAAATATATATTTTCTCTGATAATTCTTTATTTTTCAAGTTTCAAAAGCTTCTCCAAACTCATTATTCTTTTTTTGGACTAATCATTCTTTCAAATTCTTTCATTTGGAGCCTAAGGAAGCAATCTTGGACCTTCAATTGCTTAGAAATTGCTCATTCATTGAAGCCAAAAGCTTTTGTTCGGAGTAGCTTGGTATTATTTAGAGTCAGACTTGCAAAGCTAGTGGCCAAGACTTTTCTCAAGTGATGTCAACAAGAACACTCAAAATCTCTAGCCGAGTGCAAGGCTTGTGGGCGAAGAGTATTCATTTTAGAAGGAAGCAAGTCAGTTTTTTCACAGTGATTTCAGCTAAAGCGCTCAAAACCTTCGGCCCAATGCAAAGCTCGTGGAGCGGAGAGTATTCATTCCGAAAGGCAAATCAGAACTCTCTAAGAGATGACATCAACCCAACCTCAAAAAGAGTCTAACATGGTAAAAAGCCTACAAAGAGCACAAAAGAGTTGCCCAAAGCACAAATCAAAGGCAAATAGCATCTCGAATCGAAGCTTTTTAGCAAGAAGGATGACGTCAGCATCTAAAAGGTCCGACATGCTTGCAAATTGACAGTGCTTTAAGAAGAAAGCACCCAACACTCCCTGAAAAGGGCAGTTAAGCCCACATTGTTGTTGTCAGAATATGAAAGCGACAACCACTCTAGCAAAGCTTAACTAACCCCAAGGGGGCTGACAGAGAACAAGTTGAAGATGCCAAGTGGTTCCAACTCATCCTAGACCATGCATAATCATTTCTACTCATGATTGTAAATAGTAGTTCGCTTCACTTATAGCTTAGTGAAAGCTATTAATAGAGGAATGCTTCTCATTATAAAGGGTCAAATATTTCAGTGTTTGTTAGTCGTAAGCCTTTTGTTCATGCTATTCTAGTGCAATCAAGAGTTGTTTGACCTGTATCAATTGAAGTTTGAAGACTTGTTGATTATGATGATATCTACACTTTCGAACATTTTTGTTTATGCTTTAATTGAAGTCTAATTTGTTAGGCTTGAAGTTGTTTGGCTTATTTGGATACTTGAAGTAAGATTTGTTAGGCTTGAAGTTGTTTGGCTTATTTCAATTGGAGTGTTTGGAATGTTAGATGCTGTAATTTTTGAGCTTATTGTGGGTTTTATAAGCTTTGATTGCTGCTGCTCTGTTAGGCTTTGCTTGTAGTAGGTGGTTAATGCTCATTTAGCTAAAAACAATGTTATTTGAGCTCTGGCCGCGTTTATCACCATCTCTAACCCTTCCTTTCTCTCAACCCTACCCCTTTTCTGTCTTTTGTCTTTTACATAGTAGGATTTAGACAAGGAGTTGGCCTTCTCTAGAGGTTGATTTAGAATAAATTCTAAGTCATCCAATCTTGACCTCAGCCTAGGGCACAATTTCAATCCTAGGTGAATCAAAGGATCAATAGTTAGCATCCTTATCAACACATAAGTTTGATATTCACACAATGACACTGAGAGGGGGGGGGTGAATCAGTGTAGCTATTAATTTTAATATCTACAGCATTTAATATGAAATAAAGAGAACTTGAAAACTAGAAAAACAAATTGAACAAGAGAGCACACCACAACACTCAATATACCGAGGTTCACCAATTTGGATACTCCTCAAAAATGACTGCTTGGACTTCAATCCAAATCCAGTCTTTGCAAAATATCAATTTTACAAATACTTTACCAGCATCTACTGGAAGGAGCACCAACCCCTTAATTTTCTGCTGCAACAGATGGAGCACCAACTCCTAGTACCAAGCACCAACTTGGACTGCAATTCGATCAATTTAAAATGACATAAGAATGTCTTCACTTCATGCACGACCCTGACTGGTCTACAATTAACCCAACTCTGCACACTCTCACGGCTCTGCTAATTTTTCTCTTGACTCTTTTCTAACCCTCTTTTTACAGCAATTTCCCTCTTACAGCAGCAACTTTATTCTCTGTACGACTGTTCTTTTATAACCTTCCTTTTCTCATCGGGACTCTTTGACTTCTATAGCGTTTCAATCCTGCATACAGTCGGATGACATTCTCGAGCTGTTCGAATTCCTTTTCTCTTCCCAATAAGCGACCGTTCGAATACATCAAATACGACCATTCGAATTCCTTTTCTCTTCCCAATAAGCGGCCGTTCGAATACATCAAATACGACCATTCGAATACTTTTTCTATTCTGCATATTTGGTTGTTCGAATCCATTCAATACGGCTGTTCGATTCCAAGCAATACGACTGTTCGAAACCCTGCAATACGGCTGTTCGAAACCCTGCAAATTCGGATTTTCGAATGCTGCAAAAATGTCTTTTAGAAAGCTTTTCCGATCCTTCATATTTGATTCTTCGAATGCTTTTCTAGTCGTGCATATACAATTGTTCTAGTGCATGACTAACACTTGTCAATCTGTAACTGCAGATCTGACATCGATTACTTTTACGTAGCCGCTGCATGATTTTCCTGTCTGCTTTTTCTGACACGTGTCACCTTGCATGCTTTTTCGGCTTTTACCCGCCCAACTGTTACCTGTCGCGAAATCGCGACATTTCTGCCCAGTTGACCTTTTCTGTGTTGTTGACTGCGAAATACTAACTTGTCGCGATATCGCGACACTTTTTGTAGCCGTACGCCTTCATGCCCTTGCTGTCGCGAAATCGCGACCATTTTGGCTTTTGAAAGCTTTCCCTCTGTTCATGTCGCGAAATCGCGACACTTCGAACTTTTGCTGACGTCACCTTTGATGTTGTCGCGAAATCGCGACGTTTCCAGCCTCCAACAGCTTTCCTTGCACCCTGTCGCGAAATCGCGACACTTTCAGATTTTGCTAACGTCATCATCATTCTTGTCACGAAATCGCGACGCTTCCGGCTTCCAGCAGCTTTCCTTGCACCCTGTCGCGAAATCGCGACGCTTTCTGCTTCCGTACACTCTTCTTTGCCAGCAACCGCGAAAATGGAACATGTCGCGAAATCGCGACGTTCTCTGCTTCCGTACACTCTTCTTTGCCAGCAACCGCGAAAATGGAACATGTCGCGAAATCGCGACGTTCTCTGCTTCCGTACACTCTTCTTTGCCAGCAACCGCGAAAATGGAACATGTCGCGAAATCGCGACGTTTTTCACTTCCGTACAACTCTTCTTGCCAGCATCCGCGAAAACAAGACAATTGCTCCAACTTTGTTACCTTGCGCTTTCGACTTGCTACATCTTTGAGTTTTGCAGTTTTGACTGGTAGCGAAATCGCTACACCTTTGTTTCCATACATTTTGTCATGCAGCGAAATCGCTACACCTTCTTGTTTGTGCCTTTTCACTTGTAGCGAAATCGCTACACCTTTGTTGCCATTCATTTTAACATGCAGCGAAATCGCTACACCTTTGTTTTCTGCACTTCCGATTTGTAGCGAAATCGCTACACCTTTCGTTGCAAGCTCCTTTCCTCCATTTATGTCGCGAAATCGCGACATCTTTTCACCTTGCTTCCTTTTCTGCCAACATATCGCGAAATCGCGACAGTTTGCTTTGCGCCTTCTCTCTCTCCGGCCATGTCGCGAAATCGCGACAATTTTTCTTGCATTTTCTCTCTCCTCGGCAATGTCGCGAAATCGCGACAATTTTTCTTGCATTTTCTCTCTCCTCGGCAATGTCGCGAAATCGCGACACTTTTTCTTGCATTTTCTCTCTCCTCGGCAATGTCGCGAAATCGCGACAATTTTTCTTGCATTTTCTCTCTCCTCGGCAATGTCGCGAAATCACGACAGAAAACATGTCGCGATATCGCGACAGTTTTCTTCCTTGTCTTTTTCTGCCAATTTTTGAATCTGGGTCACCTCTGTTTTCCTTGAAATTCACTGCACTTGATCTGATCGACCTCCGAGCGCATCAATCGCATCAATCTGTCTGTGTTGACAACAATGACAATACTTTTGCAATTCTTTTGCTGCACCTTGCTCAACAATCTCCCCCTTTGGAATTGTTGGCAACACACTCGCAACCTTGCTCAATTTTTTCTCCCCCTTTGCCAATAATACCAAAGGGCTGCTGCAGACTCCCCCTGAGTCTATGCACAACATTCTCGAGCTTAAAAAGTTTGAATGCTCCCCACCGAGAATGTGTTTCCCATAGCTAGTCAGTGCTTGGGTGGTGTGACTATTCCCAACTTCTTCCGAAGATATTCAAATACTTCCTTTGGCAAAGGTTTTGTGAATATATCAGCTACTTGCTCTGTAGTTGGAACAAAATCCAATTTGACCTCTCCTTCTGCAACTTTATCCTTCAAGAAATGATATCGGATTGCAATATGTTTGGTTCTTGAATGCATTACTGGATACTTGGATATGTTGATAGCACTAGTGTTATCACATTTAATTGAAATTGGCTCTTTGAAATGAATACCAAGATCTTTCAACGTTTGTCTCATCCATAATATCCGAGTACGACATGTTGTTGCTTGCAATGTATTCTGCCTCTGCGAGTGGATAGAGATACTGATTCTTGTTTCTTGCTGTGCCATGCTACCAGACTGTCTCCAAGATAAAATGCTCCTCCACTTGTGCTCTTTCTGTCATCAATACATCCTGCCCAATCTGCATCAGAATATGCAATCAAAGTGAAATCTTTACCTTTTGGGTACCACAACCCATAATCCATAGTGCCCTTGAGATATCTGAAGATCCTCTTTACAGTTGTTACATGAGTTTCTTTGGGACTGGCCCGAAATCTTGCAACCATGCATACTCGCTTGTAATATATCTGGTCTAGTGGTCATTAAATACAGCAGAGCTTCCAATCATAGACCTGTACATTGTTTGATCTACATCCGGGGATTTATCATCCTTGCTCAACTTGCAGACTGTTGTCATGGGAGTGCTAACCGGTTTATTGTCTTCCATTGTGAACTTTTTCAGCATTTCTTTTACATATTTAACTTGAGAAATAAAAATGCCTTTTTCATTTTGATTGACCTGCAGTCCTAGGAAATAAGAAAGTTCACCAATCATAGACATCTCAAATTCTTTCTTCATTTTAGTCGATATGTCTTTGCAGTATTCATCCATGCTGTTGCCAAATATTATATCATCTACATAAACAACAAGAACAATAAGATGGCCCTTCTCTGTTTTGACATATAAGTTGCTGTCCACCAAACCTTTCTTGAACCTTTGTTTAATTAGATAGTTATCCAGACTTGCATACCATGCTCTGGGTGCCTGTTTCAAACCATATAATGTTTTCTTTAACCTGCAAACAAAATCTGGGTTGTCACCAAGTTGGAAGCCATCTGGCTGTTCAATGTAAACCTCTTCTTCCAGTTTTCCATTCAAAAATGCTGATTTTATATCCATTTGATATACTTTGAAGTTTTTATGAACTGCTAATGCCAGAAACATTCTGATTGCCTCTAGTCTGGCTATCGGTGCAAAAGTTTCCTCAAAATCAATGCCTTCAACCTGAGCATAGCCTTTACAGACCAATCTTGCCTTATTTCTGACAACCTGTCCATCTTCATTTAATTTATTTCGAAAAACCCATTTAGTGCCAATTACGTTTTTATTTGTTGGTCTAGGTACTAATTCCCAGGTATTGTTTTTCTCAATCTGATCTAGTTCTTCATTAATTGCCTTCAACCAACTTTCATCAGTGCTTGCTTCAGCAACATTTTTAGGTTCAATGCTAGATAACAGAGAATAGTTCCGCACTGCTGCTCTTCTTGTCTGAATACCATCTTTGGGATCCCCAATAATCTGTTCACTTGGATGATTTTTCTGCCAATTGCCTGTTTTAAATTTCCTGTTTTCTTCTTCTTCTGATTCAATTTTTACACCATCTGGATCAATTTTCTGATTCTTATCTGTTTCCTTTTCATCATCACCTTCAATGACTTCTTCATAGATGGGGTAGTTTTCTTGATAAGTAATTTCTTGTTCTCTACCTTCATCAACTTTCACATCAGCACTCTCAACAATTTTCTTTAGCCTTTTGTTGTAACATGTGTAGGCTTTGCTTTTTGTTGAGTAACCAAGAAAGATACCTTCATCAGCTCTATTTTCAAATTTACCGAGATTATCTTCAATCTGTTTGATGTAGCACTTGCTGCCAAATACTTTGAAATGTCTTGCTGTTGCCTTTCTGCCAAACCACAGCTCATAAGGTTTTTTGCTTTCATGTGGTCTTAGCATGCACCTGTTTTGAATGTAAACTGCAGTATGTACTGCCTCTTTCCAAAATCTGTCAGCTATTTTGTTCTTAGCCAGCATTGTCCGTGCCATTTCCTGCACTGTCCTATTCTTCCTTTCTACAACACCATTCTGCTGAGGTGTTCTAGCTGCTGAAAACTGTCTTCTTATCCCATATTTTTGACAGTATTCTGCAAATTCTTCTGAAATAAACTCTCCTCCTCTGTCTGATCTTAGGCATTTAATTCTTTTTCCTGATTGATTCTCAACAAGATTTTTGAAGGTTTTAAACATCTCAAAGGCTTCTGATTTAAGTTTCAGAAATAGTACCCATGTCATTCTTGAGTAGTCATCTATACACAGCATAAAATATTTGTGTCCATTTATGCTTTCAGTTCTCATGGGTCCACATAAATCAGTGTGAATTAGTTCTAATGGCTTGCTCGTGAAATATTCTTTTGCTTTGAAAGTGGCTCTGGTTTGTTTTCCCTTTTGGCATGACTCACAAATACTGTTTGAAGGTTTACCAATAGTTGGTATGTCTCTTACTACCCCTTTTGAGCTTATTTTTACCAGATTATCAAAGCTTATGTGACCGAGTCTCTTGTGCCACGACCAGTTTTCTTCTTCCCGACCAACCAAACAAGCTCCTTCGAATTCTCCGAAAGAGTATACTGATTTCCGAAGTTCTCGATCCAGTGGCTATTAACTTTCCATTTTTTGTCTTTCTTACTTCACAGCCCTCCTTCTTGAAGATTACATCATGACCTCTGTCACAGATTTGACTTACACTCAGCAAGTTATGCTTCAGACCAATCATACTTTGGACTCAGCAAGTTATGCTTCAGACCTTGCCATACTTTGTGTTTGTATGCAGTAAGTAGCGGTGATTGGTGTGTTCCCGTACTGTTAGTTCCCCCCACCAACCTTTGGACATATTTGTAATCTCTTTCTGTACATTTGTCTCTTTCTGTACATTTAATTCTTTCTCGTTCCCCTTAGCTTAATTCAGAAAACCCCCCAGAAGGAGCCGGCCTTCTCCGGAGATTGGCTCGGAAGGCATCTCTTCCTTCCGGCCTTTCATGCTGGTGGGCGAATCTGGGCGCATCAACCCGAAATCCTTTCCTCATGGCAGATTCGTAACCAACAGTTTCTGGCACGCCCGGTGGGACGCTTGTCCCACGTTTTAAAGAAAGAGTACCCGTTCTGTCTCCACTTAGCGCAACAGTTTTTCTGCTACGCTCGGCGGAACTCGGGTCCCACATCTGAAGAGAGATTTTCCGATCCGTCTCCACCTGGCGCTGACAGTTCCTGAGCTCTCGGTGAGACAAGGAAGTTTCTCACCCCCGACAGAATCGAAGCACCGGTGTTCGCTTCATTGCTGTTCCAAATCTGAGCACCTGGCGACTCTGCACGAACAAATCCTCTGAGACTAGAAGACCGGTCCCGTCACCTTCATGCACACGAGAAGGTGGCGACCAAGAAATCCGAGAAGCCCGCCTGAGTTCTACGAACTAGACATCCACGCTCGAGGCGAGATACCCAGGCTGGCTGATCCGCGAGCTCGTTTCGACGAAGCCGAAGCTGAGGTCGGAAGAGCCGAGTACGAAGTAGAAGAGGCCGAGGAAGAGGAAAATCCTGCATCCTCGGAAAGTACCGACACCGAGTACACAACCGACGGCGGAGAAGAAGAAGAAATGGCTGCTCAACAGCCGAATGACGATGATCTCTTCCCGGCGGTGGACTCTACAGGGCCTTTGGCCCTGATCGGTCAGCAAGCTGTGCCCCCTGCTGCTTTAAAGTCTATTCCCACATACGACGGCTACGGTAAGACGGCGTACGAGCACATCCAGGACATCCTCGCCCTGGCCGCGCTGCATACCATCACCGATGAAAGTGTGAAGACCCGTCTGCTTGCCCTTTCCCTAAGGGGAAAGCTTCTCTCGGTGGAGATCGCGCCGAGAAGGATCCATCACGGGGTGGCCCCAGCTTGCCGGGAGGCTCGTAAAAGGATGCAACGAGTCCGCTGATCCTACCTCTCTCTTGCATCAGTTCCAAGCAATCCAGACATCCTCAAGAGGAGGTGTCTGATTTTAACATCAGGTTTGCGAGATCCTGGAAACGGGTACCTCACGAACTTCGGCCTTCACTGGCATGGCTGCTCACTACTATCCGAGGTCTTTCAACTCGGACATATGCCTCTTCTTGAAGATCGCCCGAATTGACGAGTTCCCTGCACTGTACGAAGCTGCCCAGCAAGCTAAAGCTGACATTATCTCCATTGGCAGGCTTCCGTCCAGAGTGCAGGAGTCGATTCATCCCGACTTTCCCAGATCCCAGTATCCTTCCGCTTCTGGTGGTCCGCCGTCCACGTCAGGGCAGCAACCCCAGCAGCAGTGGAATCCGGCGCCGGTCGTAACTCAATACGGCCCGCCGCAGTTGCATTACCCTCATCCGCCTCCACCCGCTCCGCATTTTCCAGCGCTTCCTGCTCCCCCGCAGTTCGCGCCTTATCCTAACCCTCCGCCATTGGTTGCATTGCCTCCACCGGCACAATTGCCGCCTCCTGACAGCAGCATCCAGAACACGATTCTACAAGAAGTGCGGGCTTTGGCCTCCGGATATCACGCCATGTCCAATGACATGACCGCTATGAAGAAGAAGCAGGCCCAGATGGACCTCGCTCCTAGAAGGCCATATGCGCCACCGGCGCTAACAAAAGATAAAGCCCCAGAAAATCAACAGCAGAGGCGTCCGCCTCCGAGGAATGCTGCTATAGAAGACCCACCTGGTCCTCCAGACCAGGTCAACTGGTGCACCACGTGCAACGACCCGCATTCGGAGGAAGACTGCACTTTGCACCAGCACTACATCCAGACCTTGGCCGGCAGCACTATAGAAGATGATGAGCTGTACATGATCTTGGACGGCGAGGCCAATTTTGCCCTGCCAGAAGAGAATCTAGTGACGCCCGCCAAGGAACAAAAGAAAGCTGCCGATGCGGCTAAGCCTTTGCAAGTCTACGCAAGAAGAGAAAAACCGCAGCCCGACGGGCTGCCACCGTACAAGCGGCTGTGGCCTTACACAGCCCAGGAGAAGGCGTCCAAAGATAAAGCTCCCGCTAAACCTTCTCCGGCAAAGGCTGCTGCTGTTCCAGCTAAGCCTCCAGCAAAGGCCCCAACTCCCGCTAAGCCTCCTGTACCTCAGCCCCCAGCTGAAACCAAAGAACAAGCCCAGGAGAAGCTGAAGTACCCGTCTCTGACCAAGAGACAGCGAGTTGAGGCCACCCAACAGTACCGGACCAAGTATGAGCCGGCTAAACCAGCAGAAGGAGCTAGTACCTCGGGCTACAGCATTGTAGATGAGTTGAAGAAGACTCCTGCCAGAATCAGCATGTACGATGCTCTTCTGCTTCCAGGCCAGGTAGATCTGCTGCAAGAATCACTGAAGAACATGAAGAGCGGCAAGCGAGATGCGACTGCTGTCCCGGTTCAACCTTTGACGAGTCTCTGCCACTGGGAAGAACAGACCGCCACCCTTTTATCTGTCTTTACGGATGCAAGGGCACATAGTTCACAACTGCATGGTGGATTCTGGTGCTTCCTCGACCGTGATGCCGAAGGCCGTCTGCGATGAGATCGGGATGGAATACACATGGAGCAGCCAAGGTGTGCTGCAACTAGACGGCACCCCTGTCAAGACAGTTGGTGTCATAAAGGACATCCCTATCCGACTGCACAAAGCTCTCGACATCGTAGTCATCCAAGAGGTCGTAATTGTTGACCTGGAGCCTTACTTCGGCATGTGTCTCTCTCGGGAGTTCACTGCGAAGTTGGGCGGGTACCTGTCTCTAGACTACTCACACATGGAAGTGCCCTTCAAAGGAAGGAGACTGAAAATTTTTAATGAGAAGCCTTCCCCCTTTCTAGTGGACAAGATACCCGGAGGAGAACTGGACTGCATGGTCCAGTTGTCAGAGGAAGAACTGGTGACAGTGGAACTGACCGAGCAAGCTCTCGAAGTGCTACAGCTCGAAGACGAGTTCTCGTTGCGGGATTTTAATGCCGTAATTGGGACAGAGCAGGGCTGTTACTCCATTAAACAGCCCAAGGAGCTTGACGTGTCAGTTGTGAAAGAAGTAGGACCTGCACCCGAAGAGCTGTGGAAGCTTTTCTTTGACGGCGCGCGATGCAAGAATGGCGCCGGTGCAGGGGTACTCCTGGTTTCCCCGACCGGGATCCAGAAGGACTATGCCTATAGGCTGGCCTGGAGCTGTACTAACAATTCGGCGGAAAGGCTCGGAATCAAGCATCTCCAAATTTTCGGAGATTCAGAGCTAGTGTGTCACCAAGTTATGAATAAATGCGCGTCCAAGCATCACTATCTTAGAGCGTACCGCAATCGGGTCTGGGACCTGATGGAATCGTTTGACTCATTGAATGTTAAGGCAATATCGCGTGAGAGAAACAAGCACGCTGATATTCTGGCGTCTGTTGGAGCCAGGTACGTTCCGGCTGAAGACGTCGTCCAGAAACTGAAGCCGGTCCGCACCATTTACAGGCCTTCTGTGCCTGATAGGGATACCTTCTGGCAGGTATTCAGCTGTGACGAGGAGATCGTCACATTCCTGGTTAACGAAGTGTGTGTAATCGAAGGTAGAGACCACGATGACGAGCAATATGAGGGGTTGATACAGTTACGGAATAATCACGTCCCAAAAGGACTGATTACATTAGAAAGTCTCTTTGATCGGAATGACAGAGCAATATCCCACAGGATCAAAGTAGACCCGAGGCAGTATGCTGACCTGGAACTCGAACCCGGTAAATCTATCAAGGTCGGAACAGACTGCACGTCGGAGGAGCTGAGACAGATTAGATCACTGTGCCAGGAGTTCCCCGACATCGTGGCCTGGTGCTACGAGGATTTGAGGGGTATGACGGAACCGTCATCCGACATACCATTGAGCTAGAGGATGGCGCTAAGCCATTCCGACAGAAGCAAAGGGCCGTAAATCCAAAGATTGAGGCCATGATGAAGACCGAGCTCTTGAAGATGTTGGAGGCCAAGATCATCTACCCCATCAAACATTCATCCTGGGTCGCGAATTTGGTGCCGTGAGGAAAAAGAATGGCGACATACGTCTCTGTGTCGACTTCAGAAACCTAAATCAGGCTTCCCTCCGGGACCACTATCCGCTTCCCCAAATTGATCAGATTCTACATATCGTTGCTGGAGCCCAGAGATTTTCACTTTTAGATGGATTTTTCGGCTACAACAAAATTTGGGTCAAAGACGAAGACCAGCATAAGACGGCGTTTACCACGAAGTGGGGGACGTTCGCCTATCAGCGCATGCCGTTTGGCTTATCTAATGCTGGTGCCACGTTCCAAAGGGCCATGGACCTGGCCTTCCGAGAGCTGCTCAACAAGATTATTGTCATCTACCTCGATGACATGATTGTTTTCTCTCACCGACGAGAAGATCATGTTTCGCACCTGCGACAGATATTTGAAAGTTGTCGAGAATTCGGCATCTCCATAAACCCGAAGAAGTCTGTCTTCGCGGTAAAAGAAGGTAAGCTGCTGGGACATGTCATCTCCGAGGAAGGCCTCGCCATTGACCCTGACAGAGCAGAAGCCCTCGTTCGCTTGCCGGCCCCCACCAATAAAAAAGGGCTGCAGTCCTTCTTCGGTCAGATTAACTTCGTGCGGAAGTTCATCCCGGACTTCGCACAGGTGATCAAGCCTATGGCCGAACTGTTGAAGAAAGATACACCTTACGAATGGACTGATGAGAGAGAGCAAGCCTTCGAGGAAATCAAGGCTCGGATCGCGCAAGCTCCGGTGTTGACAAACCCGGACTACTCCAAGGACTTCATCCTGTATGCAGTGGGAGAACCCGAAAGTTACGCTGCAGTCCTGACTCAGAAGGGAGACGACGGTGAGGAGCGCCCCATTGCGTTCCTAAGCCAAGTGATTTTGCCGCACGAAGAGAAGTACAATTTTATAGAGCGGCAGGGTCCATGCTGTCATGAAGTCCCTTCGAAAGTTCAGGCACTTTGTCTCCCAGAGCAAGACCATTGTCTTTGTGATTCACCCCGATGTTCGCAGTTTCATCTTGCAAGGAGAACCGGGTCACAAGAGAGCGGGATGGATTGCCAAGATCCGGGAGTTCGACATTGAAGTGCGGCCCACCAAGCTTATCGGAGGCCGAGCCTTGTGTCGGGGAATTGGCCCGAAGCGCCGTAGCCGGCATCTCCGCTTATAAGTGGGAGGACACGGCGACACGCATCTACCTAGCCGACTCCTTATCGGAGGGGAGTGATTGGACGAGATGAGCCGGTGAGATATTTCTGCACCGGAAGATGCCCCGATCACTGAACGCCTCACAACGAAGGAGATTTCGGCTAGGTGCACTAAGGTACACTCTTCGCCCCGAGGGGCTTTACTTCAAAAACATTGACGGCATCCTGTTGCGGTGCGTCACAAAATCTGACCAGCCTAGGATCCTCGGAGATTTTCATTCCGGGATGCCTGGGGGTCACCATTCTTCAAGGCCGACGGCCTTAAAAATAATAAGGGTTGGGTACTATTGGCCCACTCTGTTTGCAGACGCGCATGCGGTCTGCGCCAAATGTGATCAATGCCAGAGGTTTGCTGGCAGAAACAGAAAAGCACCCCTGCCCCTTCAACCGATTCAAGCCGAAGCTCCGTTCCAGCAATGGGGTCTAGACTTCATTGGGGTGATTTCTCCTAACTCCTCCGCCGGCCACAAGTTTATTCTCACAGCTACTGACTATTTCACACGGTGGACGGAGGCAATCCCGACCAAGAACGCAGACCAGGAAACGGTCATCGGGTTCATTGAGAGCCTGATTACCCGCTTCGGGGTTCCAGAGTCGATTGTGACAGACAACGGTCCGGGATTTGTAGGCGCTGTACTCACGGAGTACACCAGCAGACTTGGCATCTATCACAAGATGTCTTCTAATTACTACCCGCAGGGGAATGGCCTCGCCGAGTCTACTAACAAGAACCTCCTGAAAATTCTCCGGAGGACCATTGAAAGGAATAAGCGGACTTGGCACTTGCTCCTGAACCGGGCACTGTGGGCGGACAGAGTTGCGTTCAAGAAATCCCTCAGAACGTCCCCCTACGCGCTCGTCTATGGCAAGGAAGCTGTTATGCCATCACACATCGAGATCCCCGCCCTGTGGATGATTGACGAAGACAGGAGCAGCGGAGACCCGGTGGACGACAGATTGTGCCAACTCCTGCAGTTGGAAGAAGACAGAGAAAGTGCATACCAGGCCTTCGCGGATCACATTGCAGCCACTCAAGGCTGGTTTGCCAAAGGCACCATTGCCCGAGTTTTCGAAGTCGGGGACCTAGTGCTGAAGTGGGATTCATACAAGGCAAAACCGGGTAATCACGGAAAGTTTGATGCTCTCTGGGAGGGCCCTTATCAGATTGCCCGGGTGAATCAGTTCAATGCCTACATACTTTCGGATATGGAGGGTCAGCTCCTCCCTATCCCCGTCAACGGGTTCCACTTAAAGCTCTATCGCTGTTGAAGGTGCCCGAGTGGTCCTTCCTTGTAAAAATTTTCCCTTATGTTTTTTATGTTCCGGCATGTACAGTTTTCAGCTTTAGCTTTCATTTTATTTTTCCTTCTTTGAGCTTAACTGCGGCATGGGAGAGAAAGACGGGCTTCGCATCGAAGTCTGTCGTTGCCCCTCAGGAGGGGCGAAGTTCGGCTATGCAGAGAAAGAAAGGAGAAAAGGGGGCAAAAATCGACTAAGTGTTGGCCGAAGCCCGACTTCGCAGCGAAGTCGGACTTCGGCCCAGCCGAACTACGAAGTTTGTTCAAAGAAAACGCTAAGGCACACAAAAAGGAAGCTCCTCAACCTTTGATTGAAAGTCGCACTGCGCACACTCTTCGTGCGAAGTACGCACTGCGCGCAACTTTTGCGCGAAGTGCGAACTTCGCAGCGAAGCCTGACTCGGCTAGCACTCGCGCGAAGTGCGCGTTGCGCTCTACCCTCGTGCGAAGTGCGAACTTCGCGCGAAGTTCGCACTTCGCACCAAGCTTCGGCCGAAGTCCGAGCCCGCCCCACCATCGCATTGCGCAGTTTGACCAAAGAGCAAAGGTTGAGAAAAACGTTAAGTGCTGTCCAAGACCCGAAGGCGGTAAAGACCCAGACCACGCCCAAAGCCTTGGGCGCAGTGAAGAAGGCAGAACAGTTCGAGCGCGCGCCTCGCGCGAAGTTCGTACTTCGCCCGAAATTCGGGCGAAGTCCGACTTCGCCGGCGAGGTCGGGCCACGCCCAACTTCGGGCGAGGCCCGGCTGCGCCTAGTTTTCCGGGCCAGTATTGGGACGCGGTTTAAAAAATAATAAAAAATTTCAAAACCCCAAGCTGGGCCCAAGGCGCGCTTGCACTTGTTTTAATGTGGGTTTCCGCACCGAAGCTTTTGTCTTGAGCGGTGTGCCCAAGTGGTGGCAGCAACGTCAGCCATGGTGCAATCTCCAATGCTGAATTAATGATTGCACGGTTTTTTAAGAAAAAATGCAACAAAAGAAGCATGGCACGTCTGCCAGGGCGCACTTTTTCTCAACATTCTCTGCGCGACCACCAAAGATTTTAACTCAGCCGACCTACCCCCTCCTGCGTTGCATTTATGGCGCTGTTTTTATCTAGAAAAGGGGGTCAGAAACATGCAGACATTCCAGAATGCAGAGATTATTCCTCGGACAGTGCTAATTATTCCTCTGATAGCGAAATTTGTTGCAGACAGCCTGAACCTACCATTATTGCTGACTCGGAGAGATGGACAGAGGAAAAAGGCCCGTGTCAGCGCAGTCCAGTGAAAGCAGCGAACCAGGGGATTTGCCGCGGCCAGGCGTTTTCAAAGGCGATGCCCCGCCAGAGAAAAAGTCAAAGGCCCGGACGAAGAAGGTACAGCGTGGGCAATCCCCACCACCTCCGGTGAATTACCTGGCAGGGTATGTGGACGGCTCGTTTTCCATGAGCCTAACTCAGCTGCGAACAAATGTGGAGAGCTGGGCTGACAAAGTTTCGCCCTCCCACCATTTCGGAGCGGCGTACAAATCAAATCTCTTCAGATTCATGTGCCCTCCTGTCCACCAATGCCCGGAGCTGATAGACTTAATTGTCAGACACTACAGACCAGCTTCCCGGCAAGTTTGCAGCTCCAGCGGTAAACCCTTGTTCGCGCTGCGCAGGGAAACTGTGCAGCCAGCTTTCGCCCCAGGGCTGGAGTATGACTCCGGCACCATCCTCAGAAAAGTAAATCTGGGCGAACAAGCGGGACGTTTCACGCACACCAAGCGAATGAGGGATTTCCTCAATTCAGAGCTGAACGCCCCGCTTCCAACTGGACAATGGCCGACTGGCCCCGTGCCCTTGGCGAAATTTCAGAGCAAGTATCTATATACCATCCTGGCATGGATCCTCGGCTGCGACTCCGATCAACTGGTGCACCCGTACCAGCTGGCGCTGGCAGAATGTCTCCTGTGTGGAGAATCTTACGAACCAGCGGCGCAGCGGAGTGGAAAGCGCCCCATCTCTTTCGACTGGGCAGACTGGCTGGCTTACGCCATTCATTCCAACCTGCTGAAAATTCAAAAGAGGCAGTCTACCGATTTTCGTTTTAGTTCTGTTCTGGCCTGGCTTTGTTTGTACCATCTTCACCCCCAAATGCCGATCCTGAACCTGAAGAAGGTTAACGAGAGGGAGAGCCCCGACCCGTCTATAACTGGACGGATGACTTATACCGGAAAGGGTCCTACTACAAGTTCAACTTCAACTTTCTGGGATTTGTCATGTCAGTCTTCACCGAAAGTGAAATTCCCCGTCCTCAGAGAGAAATGACGAGTGCACTAATAAATCAGAAGCTCGGGGACGTTTCGGGGTGACGCAGGGGATTGTGGTCGGGATCTACGGATTCAAGGGCAAACCCTATTTGCTGCCCTATTGGTGTTCAGAGCATCTGTTCGGGATGGAAATTGCCCGGCAGATGGACTATGTGGAAGAAGAATTCGGCCTAGGGAAGAAGAGAGGACAGATTTTTCAATACCCTCTTTCCTGGGCCAACGTTGAGATTACTGAGGTAGGACAGCATGTCCACCTAGAGCAAGCGCTGTCCCGGATTGGCCTGGTGTTGCTGCCGCAGCGCTGGAAGTACGACCCTTATGGGATAAGGGCGAGGTTTACACATTTGTGCCCCCGGGATATAACCGAGGATAGATGCGATATGGTCCATGTGGACCTTGATTGGGAGATCGAATTGATGGAAGCTTCTCCTCCCTGGCAGGATTTCTACTGCGAGGAGGTGACATATGACCCCAAGCGAAACCCGGACCATCACTTCTCATCTCCGGGGGTTCAAAAAATTTCTATCCAAGATAGCAGGCCTTAATTGGTCTAAAGAAAAGGTTACCGAATGCTGGAAGATGAGATGCCGCACGCAGCACGATAAATCCACGAGGAGAAGCCTGGCCGTAGATGACGATTTTTCGGTTCTCTATGACCAGCATCATGACAGCTGGCGGCCGTTCGCATATCAAGGTTACGTTCCCCGAGGCCCCTTTGAGGATTATAAAGGAGGGTCTCCTCCCAAACAGTTGTACACTTCGGCAACTGCCAGCGCAGGCCCAACAAGTACTCAGGTCGATCCAATGCAGCCCGTGGCTCCCAAGGCGGCGCTTGAGAAGGCGAAAGAGTTAGTCAAGGCAGCGCCCGAGGCAATCCCTCAGGCAAGAAAAGCGCCAGCGCCGCCAGAATGCAGACCGGTTGCGGCAGACCTTCTGCAAGTTAAACCCCGGTACAAGTTTACCGTGGGAGCATCAGCGCCTGCTGCACCTGCTTCGTCTCCTTCCCCTGAACCGACTGTTATTCCAGAAGAGAAGAAGCGGAGGAGAGTCGAGAAAATCAGGCGACCCTAGCACGATAGTGCGAGCGACCGATAGCGAGCCGCGGCCGCGTCCCGCCGCCGCGAGGCGATTCCTTTGGGCAGCCCCAAACCGGGCCGCTGAGACAAGAAGCGAAGATATCCACCCGGCATCGGCTCAGGCGGAGCCCGCAGGTACGTTTGCTGCCCCTGTCTCTCTAGTCTCACCCAGTCCTGCTTCCACTCAGTCCCCCGCTCAATCTGAGCAAGCCATGACCACATCTCCCTCCCCGTCTCCGCGTCCTTCTAGCGGTCCCCATTCCTTCGATCAGTTTGCTCAGGACCCTAACGTCTCTCTTTCTCTGAGCACAACTCCAAATCCTTCGCCCGAGGTCAGTGCTGAGGCTGTCCGTTCACCGTCACATCCTCCGCCTCAGCCGCTTCAAACCCTCGCAGCATCAGCTACTCCCATTTCCATTTCCCGGTCGCCCCCACAAGTGACCGATTCTTCCAAGGTCTGTCCGGTTCCTCCTGATCCCATTCCCGCAGGAGAGACGTCTCAGCAGATCCCTAGGCTGGGGGAACCAGATTTTATGGACGACCTCCAGAACTCAGATGACTTGCCTCTGGCTACGAGAGCCGTAGAGTATTCTGTCTCTTTCCGCCAAGACCCGAAGCGGAGGAGACACGAAGAGATAGCCGCCCCGGCAAAACGCGCAAAGTATGATTTCGGAAGGAGAGTGATTACAACGGAGAAAATAATCCCAATAGTGAAGAAGCCTCTCCGAGAAATGACTAAGGCGGACTACGTGCTCCAGACAAAGGAGAAAAGCTTTGACGACATCAACAAGCAGTATGAGATTCAGACAATCATGCGCAAAGCTGACAATCTCTTTGTCAAAAGTCTGGAGGAGCAGGAAGAACTTTTCGCGTTGCAGGATAAAGTAAGGCAGCTTGAAGAGGACCTGTCTAGGTCCACTAAGCAGCTGGAAGCGGCGCGGCAAGAAACAGATGAACTCAAAGCCCAGCTGGCCGCTTCCCGGCAACAGGCCGCAACCGAAAAGAAAGCAGCCTTGGAGCAGATTTCTCAGCTCCAGGAGTCTTTGAAGCAGGCACAGTCGCAGCTTGCGGAGAAAACATCTCAAGCGGCTGTCTTTTCAAAGACAAAGGTTAAGGAAATGAGGGCTGGTTTGTTGAGGGAATGCAAGCCCCATACCTTCAAGGCGATGGCAGTCCTGGACTTTGCATCCAGGATTCAAGAAGTTTCTGCCCAGGGAAAGCCTGTGGTAGAGGAGGCCGAGCGCCAGGCGAAGCAATGGCTGGACCTGGCGGTTAATCTTCAGGAGCGCGAGCGCAACGGCGTCCATTTTTCCCCCGTGTCCTCATTCGCTGCAGAATGGGCAGGTGCAAGGGTGACCTTGCACAAATATTTTAGAAAAGTTGAAGAGGTGAGAGTGGCCAGACGAATGCTTGATGCATTCGGACATGAAAGAGATATCTGTCTGGCCCCCTTTCACGCTCTTTCAGAACTTGGGTGTCCAAGTTTCGTTGAGAATGGCGAGCTCCTCACCTTAGATCGGGTAAAGAAGAATTGGCAGTCCTTTGGAAGCAGATCACGGCTGAAATTGATAGGCTGGGTGAGCCAATTCAAGACAGTCAGGTCACTCAGATGGTGTCCAGATATTCCAAGATCCGCTCCTATTTCTAGGAGTTAGAGAAAAGATACCTCACCATCGACCTGGATGCGGTCCCGCTTTTCACGGAGCATTAGAAGATATAGCTGACCGCAAGCCATTCGAAGCAGAAACCTGGCGTTCAGCCCAAACGGCATACACTCGCATGTGCGAGGCAGAAGCAGGAGATGAAGAGCTTACGGAAGGAGATTCTGATGGGGCAACTGACAAGGATGAATCTGAAGAACAGTTGCCGCAAGGAGAACAGTTAGAGCAGCAAAAGGCAGGGGGGCAAGTTCCTCTGCACCCAAAGGATGAAGGCATGGATTCTTTGCGCCGAGGCGAGCTCGACACCCCGCGAGCCGCCAGAAATGTTGTCACATTTTGCACGGGGTGCAATGTCTTCAATAAAGTAATGTAACGAGTGCTGCTCCTCTTTTTCCTCTTTCTCCATCTTCCTTCCTTCTTCTCTCCCTTTCCTTTTCTTTCCCGCATTCTTTTTCTTTCCCCCCTTTTCTTGGAGTCCCCAGTTGATTTTTCAACTTTCCAGCAAGTTACCCTGAAAATGGCTAAGTGCTGGTGCGAAGTTCGCACTTCGCCCAGTTTTGGTGCGAAGTTCGCACTTCGCCCAGTTTTGGTGCGAAGTGCGCACTTCGCCCAGTTTTGGTGCGAAGTCTGACTTCGCCCCACTTTCTGGGCGCACCTTGCACTGGCAGACTGACAGGTCAACAAAGAAGAGCGGTGAAGTACCGGAGCAGGTTCGTAAGGCGGCAGGCACCAGTGTCCACCTGTGCGCGGTCCGACTTCTCAGCAGAGGCGGACTGCGCCCTTGACGAGTGTGCGGTAGGGGAACAAACCCGGAGTTTGACCAAGACGTGAAGATTTTCCCAACCGCACTTGTTTTACGCCCGCGCATCCCAAGGAGTCCAGATCCCAAGCAAAGATGGATAGCCTGCCCTCTAAGGCAGGCATGTGTCAGTTGCATAACCCATCATCCAACAAGTGTCCAGCTTTGGGATTTGAACCAGGACTGCCGACCAAAAGGGATAAGCGTGGGCTGCCTGCACTGCTTGCACTAATGGCCTCATTCAAAGCTGATCTGAGGTTTCACCTGCTCCAGCTACCAGCGAACCTGCCGACTTGAAGTTTTGCCCAGCACTCCGCCACGTAGCAGTCCAGCTTCCAGGATGACCATGCTGCGGGTACAGCCCTGTCCGACAAAAGGTCAGCATTTGCAGCTCTTTCGCCGCTTCTGTCAGCTTATGTTTGACTGGGACTCTGTGCCCATTAATGTAACGGGTGGGACTCGGGCTATAAAAGCCCATCTTGAATTCATTGTAAAGGGTGGAAGGGGAATGTTTGTTAGGGAACTACTGTGCTTACTGTAACCATGCTTCTGCATATAAATACAATCTGTATGCCTGGTTCTGTTCTACCGCTTTTATTTCTTATGCTTATGCTTTACGCGATTCTGTGTCATGGCTTGTTGATTCACTTCGGCATTTGATGGTCAGGCGCCTTTAGCATTATTTCTGTACTTTTAATTTTCGTATAATAGATGTGGTAGCAGTTCCATCAGTTATGTGTGACGTTGCTGGCCCGTATCTGGTGATTGATGCGATCCCCTGCTGTTAGTTCCTTGTAGGGAATGTTTGCTAGGGAGCCATTGAAGCTGTGCGGTTAAACTCTCTACCTAACACATATACCTGGCTCTGATATATCTAGGTTTACTGTCTACCCCTGTCAGTGTACGTATCTGGTGATTGATGCGATCCCCTGCTGTTAGTTCCTTGTAGGGAATGTTTGCTAGGGAGCCATTGAAGCTGTGCATACACTGCTTGTGTATCGGCAGTACGCCTAGGTTTTGCGGTTCCTTGCCATACTTTGTGTTTGTATGCAGTAAGTAGCGGTGATTGGTGTGTTCCCGTACTGTTAGTTCCCCCCACCAACCTTTGGACATATTTGTAATCTCTTTCTGTACATTTGTCTCTTTCTGTACATTTAATTCTTTCCCGTTCCCCTTAGCTTAATTCAGAAAACCCCCCAAAAGGAGCCGGCCTTCTCCGGAGATTGGCTCGGAAGGCATCTCTTCCTTCCGGCCTTTCATGCTGGTGGGCGAATCTGGGCGCATCAACCCGAAATCCTTTCCTCATGGCAGATTCGTAACCAACAGGTCTATTTATTTAGCTATTTTTGGTTGGGTTCTCTTCTCCCAACCTTCATCTTTTTGTAAAAGGTTACTGGATCCTTTCAAAACCCCTTTTACCAATCAAAAAAAAATATTCAGTTTTCTGCTGCTAGTAGCCATATTAAATTGTTGCTGCTATCTCTTTTGCCTCTGCTATGGCTCTCCTTACTACAACCTTCTTTGTCTTCTTCTCACAGAAAAACCTAGCTCTAATATTGGATTGTAGAGGAGGTAAAATATTATGCAAAATAAACACAGAGTTGAGAAAGATATAAACACATAACAAAGAAGATAAACCACAAATTACTTTCCAAATTGGTGCTACAATATTCAAGCTTTTATTTCTCTAATTGCTTGATTACATCCAACTGAATTCTATTGAATTCAACTAAAACTGAATTACAATGGGTGCCTTGCACCTAATAAATAGGCATCCTTCATCTAATAATAAACAAACTTTTCTATATCTAGTTCCCCTGATTTTTATTATTACCTCTCTTTTTGTATTTTCAGTTGTCATTCTATCTATGAATAGTTTTTCTTCTTCTTTAAGAAAAAAATTCTTATCTATAAACAATTTTTTCCCTCCTTAAAGAAAAGTCTATATATAAAAACAACTTTTCTTCTTCCTTAAGAAAATTATTTTGAGCATAATGTATTTTCTATTTTTCATTTATTATTAACACGTGAACACTTCCTTTCCTCAGCATACATAAGCACGGATTGAAATGTAAGCATACACACACAAAGGAGATGGGTCAGGGCATGAGAACCAAATAGATTTGGAACTAAATAGACGCGTAGGCCTCTAGCATATATATATGTGTGTGTGCGAGTAGAATATTACAAAGATTATGCCAGAAGTCAGGGTTCAGGTTGCCTACAAGACTGTCCAAAGATACACGTACTACTATACAAAGGGAAATGAGAGAAAAGTTATACAATTCAACGATCCTTTACAAAGCTAATACTACAACTATATATAGATTACAATAAGGAAGATTTTTCCTCCAAAATTTGCAGGATGATTTGACAACCTTAGCTACTTGTTCTGCAAATGTGAATGAGGGCACCCTTTGTAAATACTGCTGTCAAATGCAGGACTATAGCTACCATGTTTGTTTTTAATATCTGTCCTAGAATGCTAAGCTAAGATGATATTGGTAGGTGATGCTTATTTTCTTAATAATGACATACCCATCTATCTCACCTACTTTCTTTGGGAGTTTAACCAACATTACTTATTTTTTGCAACTAAATCTGATTCTCCTTGGAATTTGATAGCTTGTTGTACCAAACTTCAAATTTTGGCATAGTCTCAGTTATTTCAGATTTCTTATGCAGGGTATTGGCTACTCGTTAGAATTTTTCCTTGTTAGCCTGCATCAGGATCCTTAAAACTTTTGAGATCATACTGAGCCTCTCATTGGGAACAGTTTGGCAGAAGGTGCCTTCTGATTTTCCATCAGACTTTTAATGTTTCGCTCTTTGAGAATTTTCTTTTCATATATTCTATCTTTTTAAAACTTTTCTACTTCTATCTTTTCACATCTTACCTAAATCTTCAAAAATCAGAAGATACCTTCTCTTTACGCTGATCAGTCCTTTTTCTCGCTTTCCACCTTTCAAGAAAAGCTATGCATGGAAGGTTGAAACTTTTACATTTCTCCTCCGGAACTTTCATAAAATTGCGATCTCCTCTGATCAGGATTTCTTTGTCTTTCGCCATCTTGCTTTCGCCTGCCTAAGGTCCAACTCTTAGTGTAGTGAGAAGTCACTACAATACCATAGTTTACAATCATCCTTAAGCCGAATGCATCTTCATCATATTCAATAAAAGTTTTTTATTGCAAACAATTCCTCTCTAAATATTTAGTTTTTCATTTTATGTGTCTTCATAGTTGGATGTTGGCATAAACCTTAAAATTTCTCGAAAAGAATTTTATAAATCACTTACAAAATATTGCTACTCCAACTCATCTTCAATAAGTTTTTCTAGGATTTGTACATAGAATTACATTGTTCTATTCTAATCTTTCATAGATTATTCTTTTTCTTTTTATGAACTTGCAAATCTATTGTCTGTTTGGACATTAATATGCCACCACCTGATTTTTTATATTAAACCTTTTATTGTTGTTCATCCTTTTAAAATCTATTTAGTCAAACAATTATTGCATACTTTTGTAGTGTGCTTAACAAGAGTTTATTTGTTGTCTCATTATCCTTAAAACTATTTTTTTAATAGTATTTTTAATTTCAGGCGAGAGTTTGCAATTTTCATACTTTATAAATTAGTATTTTTTTGACTTTGTAACAATGTTTATGGATCCTAACACACTATTGAAATTATACATATTATTTGAGTTCCATTAACCAACTTTGGTTACACAAGCATTAATAAAATTTATTTGTTTGTTTAGATTAATTCATGTAGTATTTGTTTTTCATTACATTTATTATTAAATTTAGCAAGTTTGAAAGCAAGCATGTGCTTGGGCTCCTCATTTTATCCTTTTAAAGGTCTTTTACTTATAAACTTCTCTTTTAAAATATTAGTTGAGGTTCCTTTTTCTCGTAATGCAAACAATCGACTCTTTTTATTTCCTGAAAAATATTGTTTCATAACTTGAGAGCAAGCCTCTTTAAAATGTTGAATTGCCCATTTGAGTTGGCACTACTTCAAATTTGATTTTTGATATGTTGAAAATCACGTCAATTCACACTAATTACTTTTTCAAAAGATTGGTAGCTCAATTGGTAGAGCATATATATTGGTCTTGGAAAGTTCTAGGTTCAACTCCTAACTGGTTCATGGTCCTCCACATTGTAACTACACCAAGTTGCTTAGATTGAGCACCTCAGTGGTAGATTAAAGGGACATGTTGAATATTGTTCCAATCAGCACTCATCACATGAACATGAATGGGTTGGTGGATCAAGTGGTAGAGTACCTCCAAGTACACTTGGAATTCTTGGATTGAAGTCTTAGTTCATGATCCTGAACATCATATAAGAACAAGGCTAGATAGGTTGAATCCCGCAATTGTGGCTTGAAGTCTTGTATTCAAGTCTTAGTTAGGTCATGATCCTCAACATCAAATAAGAACAAGGCTAGATAAGTTGAATCCCTCAATTGTGGCTTGATGGAGGTGTTGGAAATTATGCCAATCCATACTTATCACTTCAACAATAATGGATGGGTAGCTTAGTTGGGAGAATATTGATATGTGCATCTAGCCAATCCGGTAGATTTGAGTTCTAGCCAAAATATTAATATGTGCATCTAGCCAGTCCATTGGATTTGAGTTCTAGCCAATCCATAGCCTTCAATATAATATCAAAATAGCTAAGGTTGAACCCCTAAATTGTGGATTGAGAGAGATGTTTATTTGACATCAATGAGGTGGTAATTCAATTGGTAGTCAACTTATATATGCACCTAAAAGGACTTACGCTTCAGTCCCACATGATCCATTGTCTTCAAGATGATACCGCTTTCACATTTGTTGTTGTTGATGGTATTTAATACTAATAATGTCGTGCCTCTCGTTCAAGTTAATTAGGTCTTTGGCTACATTATAAACTAAAGTGAAGAAATGACCATGACCAATGAAAAAGACATTGAATTGACATGATAAACTTGCATGAAAAAGATCATACACAAACTTACAGATATTCAAGCTGCTTCATATTCGCAAGTGTTCTGGGCAGTCGTCCAGATAGATTGTTTGAAGCAAGGAACCTATAGATCACAACCACAAAGTTTGTCCCATATTACTAAGTACAAGCCTTCCTATATGAAAGATCAAATTCCAATCTTACAGTGATTTCAAACTGCTGAGGTTCCCAAGTTCCTCTGGAATGTGACCTGAGAGACGGTTTATGCCAAGTGACCTGATATAAATTCATAAAACAAAGCATATTAAAGACAGAAGACGGTAAGACAGGCAAGCAGTCTCTCTCTGGATATATGGAAACATTTGTTCTTTTATATCTCTTTATATGTTGGACTAAAAAGACTAAATATGAGTAGAAAATTTTCTAAAACTTGTACCTTTCATATAATTTTTTAATAGTAAAACTTTAAAACATATATCTTTAATATTATTTTTTTTGAAAAAACTACTTTACAAATGTTTATGTCTGTTTATTTGATTAACATGCCTATCCACGAGTTTAATTTATAAAAAATAAAAAATTACAAAACCGTGTAGCAGTCCGTTTTTTTTCTTGACTAGCCAATCAATCATGAAATTTCCAAAATTTAATTTAAGAACTTATAAGCTCTGCCGCTAAAAAGGTAGCAGAGACTTTCTTTAGGAGTATCTGATAGGAATAAAAACTTACAATTGCGTTAAATGCGTCAAAGATCCCAGTTCGGGTGGTATTGAGCCATGGAGATAGTTGCCAGTCAGTTCTCTGTTGGAAGCAGAAGTAAAGTTAGTTTGTATGAACCAAAACAGTAGTAAATCAACCAATATCTATTACACACATTGTTTCCAGGTAAGTGAGATTGGCGAGCTCAGGTGGAACCACTCCAGGGAGGCTCTGGAACTTGAGAAATCTGCAAGACAGCGTTTCAATGGTTGAAATTCAGGAAAAGAAAGCTGTAAAAAGGGAAGGAAAAAAAACAAAAATAGCATACATGGCGATAACATGGTAAAATGTGTCCCCCGTTCACCCTCACGCTTCAATGGTTGAAATTCAGGAAAAGAAAGCTGTTAAAAGGGGGAGGAAAAAAGAAAAGAAAATTAGCATACATGGAGATAACATGGTGAATTGTTTCCCCTGTTTTAGTGCAGTTGATGATGTCTTCAAATACATTTTCCGTCGGGAACCAAGTCGGGCCAATTTGATTCGAAACTTGATTCCAACTGCAAGGATCCGCCTTAAAGTTCCAGTCTTTTTTCCCGAGTCTTTTGGCTATGACTTTCAATGCTTCAACTGATCACAATAGGAAAAAAATATTATAAACATATCCCAAAAATCAAAGTGAGCAAACAAAAGTATCAGTTATGATCAGAATGGTACGGAGGGAGTAGATTTGGGAATTACCTTCATTTGGATCTAACGTAGGAGCTTCTGCTCCTTCTGCATAGAGAATGGAAGAGCAGTGCAGAAGGCTTAAAATTAGGAAGAGCTGAACATTGATAGCCATTGGAGGCAAAGAAAAGGAATGTCGGAAATTGCAGAGTACAGAGTTGATTGCTTTGCTGAACAGCTGTTTAAGTAGGCTAAAGCAAATCACATAGTGGTGAAAGAAGACCAGTAAAGTTATTTTATTGTGGGGTGAAGGCTTAAGTTATTTAGCTGGTTTCCCATTACCACACATTAACTAGTCAAAGTCATTGATGTGTAGAAGGTAGAAGTAGAAGGTAAATTTTGAATTATTCAGAGAGTGAAACTTAGGGAGAGGTAGAGGTAGAGGTAGAAGTAGAAGTAGAAGTAGAAGGTAAATTTTGAGGAAATATATAGAGTGGGAGAAGAGGATAATACAAGATAAAACTGAATTTTCTTAAATGTTTTACGGGAATTTGAGATTATAAAAAACGTTATCGAAGAGACATTCTCAATATATTGGTGAGGAAATATAAAATCTTGAGGTCTTCTTTCTAACAAACATTTGTTATCTTACTTCAAGAAAGCCTCGTAATATACATTTATATTAATTTATACATGTTTTTTTCTTGTAAAAAATTAATAAATTAAATTAGTTGAAAATCAGATTATATTTTTTTTTTTGGATTGAAGGTTTTTTTTTTAATATTTTTTATACACATTCATCATAGGGATTGAACCTGGGTTACATCATCGATAATGTAAGTGGCATCCTTGCCAGTAGACCACACTCACGGGGATAGGATTGAAGGTTTTTAAGCCAAGTTTTAACAAAGGATGTGGGACTATTCTCCCTCACATTTAATTTACTATAGCTATTTATACAAAAGAGGGTAATCATGTAAAGCAAGGATATGTAAGTCTATATACAAGAAGCAATACTATCATCAATGGTAAGAATGGAAAAAAGAGCTTCCTTGGTTTGTTGAGGCTACCATCTAGGAGGATATCTATAGCAAGTGAAGTCTTCTCGATCAAGAGTCGAGTTAGCCATAACATCTGTCACTTGTTATGATCTCTAAAGATGTGTATGAACTCCATTGCCTTACAGCCTTGTTGGGTTATTTATATTTGCTCAAATATTCTCTATATTCTCCAATCTTTATTTTTTATTTTTTTGCTTGCCTGGTCCTTTTAAGTGGTTAATAGGAGTCTGATTCCACTTGAATTTTCCTCCACCCCACCTTTAGAGCCTCTTGTAATCCCCTTAAGATGGCATATCCCTCTATCAGGTTATTGGATAAGATACCAAGGTTTTTTGTGAAGATAAAAGCAAGGGCGCCATTTGAAAGGCAACATATTCCCCCATACTTGTTTTTCTTGGATTTTCCCTTAAGGCTACAGTTGTATTAATCTTACCTAGTTTCTTTGGAGGAGGTGTCCAATTTCCAGTTTTGATTACTTGTGCATGATTTGAGGTTACCGTTTTGATGTGACCACTGTTAGAGACACTTGTAATCTAGATATTATTTGAATCCACTTTTGATTAAGATTATGGGGCTATTTTAATAGGTATTGGATTGACTCCTTCATATTGGCTATGATCCTTTGCTAGACAAAGTGGTTATCTTTGTATTCCTAGTTGAAGAACAATTATTTCTCTCCTTCCACAAATTCCACAGAAGGAGAGTTGTCCCTACCTAAAAAATCTATTAAGTGGGTTGGTCCATTTTCTCCCATTTAGACCACTTCCTCCAAAGTTGTTCTATAGAAGATATCTCGGACTAGTGGTTGCCTAGCAAAGTTACCATCTATTTTCATAGTTTTATTGTGATGGGCAATTCTATAAAAATGTGAAAGATTGTTTCCTCATTCTTCCAACACATCTCACATCTGAAAGGCCCATGCATCCCTCTTTTCATAAATTGTTCCCCTGTTAACACCCTTCTATGAAGTAGAAGCCAAATGAAGAATCTAACTTTGGCCCAAAGGTTTTGTGCCCATAGTTGCGTGTATATATCACTTAATGGGTTTGAGGTACTCTGATTGAGGGTTAAGTATCCAAAGGCGACTATATATTCACTTTAAGTTTTCTCCCCAACCAAGAGTATCCTCCTCTTGAGACCATGAGAGTGATCTCGTTTGGATAGTCCTATAGATTTCTTTTCTTTAATCCTCTGGGATTTGGATTGGCCACTCCTATATTGGGATCCATTGCCTTCCTACCTCCCAACTACTACTTTGAGGCTTACAATATTCAGTTACCTTAACCCAATTGTTTCTATGAGTATTCTCCATCAATGGTCTCTAAGTTGAGAATTGAGTTATTAGAGGAGGATGACCATCCCATGAATCTGTCCAATAGTTAGCCTTTTTTCTATTATGGATAATCTAAAATAATCTTTCCTTGATCATATCCTCTTCTATTCTAAGTCCCATTAAGATGGGAGATCCTCTAATAGGAAGTAAAAAATGGATAAGCTTTGTTGAATTTTTTTTTCTCTACATATTTAGCTCTCAAAATTTGTGCCCATAATTCCTCAAGGTATTTTAGCAATCCCCAATATAACTTAGTCGCTATTGCCTTCTTATTCTTGATAATTGATCTAGTTCCTAGTCCTCCCTTATTTTTCTGTAAACATAAAGTATCCCATTTCACTACTACCTATTTTCATTCTTCCTTGACTCCATTCAATAGGAATCTATAACTTATTTGATCCAATTCTTTACGAACTGCCTTGGGGATAGCTAGCACTAAGGAGACATGTGGGTGAAATTTTACATCCTTTCACTCACTCTCGTTTTTGCATCATGATGGCCTTTGAAGACTGGATAAATTTTAAGCTAAGCCAAGACATTGATGGTTAAGGAAAATTTCAAAGTCAAAGCAAATGGACTGAAGAATAAGCTGCCATGAAGTAAAGAGCGGTCCCAAAGCTTGTCCCATGTAGAAGCTGCAAAATATGAGAGGATGGTAAAATGTCTTGGTCTCCCAAGTGCGTCTAATTTGGCTAAGGATAGGATCAGGTGGATAAACATGCGGATAAATGTTCAAGGAGGAACCCAAATCCTTACCCTGACCTTGGAGGAAAAAATGGGACATCGAACCTCCGCCATGGTGGACAAAATAATGGGAAGGTGACATGGGGGCCATTACTCCCAAACTCCTATCCATAAGGCATATAATTGGGAAGATGGTGAGGAAGGATGCCCGAATACCTGTCCAATACTGAGGTCATAATACATCAAGAGAGAAGCTTCAAGGATCCCCCGATCTCTGAAAGCAAACATTAATGATCTCAGCTACCCTATATAAATAGCCAATGAGCGCAAGGAAGGAATTTGAAATGCACAACTTCAGAGGCAACCAATTTTTGATATTTTTGCGACATGAAAGGGTAAAGTAGATTAAAATTTAAGAGGTCATCAGAATGATCAAGGGCCCAGATCTATGCAAAACCACCTAACTTCTTTTGGACAACTATCATTCCTTCATAGAGTAGAACCGCAATAGATATTTCGATCGTTCCAACAAGATTTTCTTGCCTGATGCCATTAATATTGTAATTTGAAATTATTATAAAATCTTCTATAAATAATGGAATGCTCACCATTCCAAAGGGTGACTCTATGGCCATTACAATTCATATGTAATTCTTCTCGCCTTGTAAATATAAAGCATATCACTATTTGATCTCTCAATTTGTCTTCACTTCTTTTTTGCTTAAGTTTGGATGTTTATTTTTGCGATGGCCATTTAAGCTTGTTCACTTAATTATGCAATCTAGATTTTGTGGGTCTCGTTGAGTGGTTTTGGAATTTGCATCCGCCTCTGGGTATCGAGGTTTTTATTTTTGCTAAAGTTGATCAGATGGGAGCACTCTAATTCTACAATCTGGATTTCATGCGCCCCCCCGTTGGTTCTAGAATTTGCCCTTGCTCGTTGTGTCGAGCAATAAGTGAGGATGAGATGAGATGATTTTTTAGATGGTGTGTCGATGTTTGCGCTAGTGATGTCGAATGTGTGTATCTTGATGTGATTATATCTTATCCTTATCAGTTTTGGCTACAACCTCCCTTTGCTTTCTCTCTCATTCTCTTTTCTCCTTTCACAATTGTAGTGTAGGTAGCTAGAATCGAAGGAGTTGACCTTCTCCAAATATCGACTGCCCTGCCTCTCCTGGACCAGGTAATCATTCAATGCTGGTCGAGGATCATTGGGCACACTCCCACCCGTTCGTTACCTATTTTTGCACCAACAAGACATAAATAGGTATGACGTTGAGGATTGTTTTTATCAAGGTCATCTATTCTCCTGTATAAAGCCACCTATTAGTCCATTTTTCTAATTTGGCTTTCACTCTCTTTGTTAGGCAAGTGTATTCCTCATTATTTTGCCTCCCAATTGTAAGTGGAATTCCTATATAGGTGATTATAGAATATGTCTTCTTGTATCTCCATTTATCCAACAACATTATCTTCTACCTAGGTGATCAATGGAAAAATATAACCTTAGAATTTTCTTCATTCATAAATTGTGCAGTCACTTTTGTAAACCATCCTAGAATCATTTTAAATTTTGAGGCCTCCCTTGTTGTTGCTTTTCCTAATAATGTAGAGCCATCAACAAATTGTAGATGAGTAATCAGTTTAGCTCTAGTTGCTATTATTATTTCTTCCAAATCTTTGGTGTCCTTATCCTTAGCCAATGTTCTGCCCAAACATTCAACCAATATGATGAACAAGTATGGGAATAAGGGGTCTCCTTGCATGATATCTCTAAAAGCTATAAATAGCTGGGTAGGAGCTCAATTTATTAGAACCAAATAGGATATTGACGAAATGCATCCCTTCATCCATTCTACCCATTCGAGAGTACAAATTGTCTCATTAACTTTAGGAGGAAGTGTCAATTAACTCGATCATATGCTTTGGATAGGTCTAACCTAATAAAAATGGAGGGTATTTTATGAACCCGCATAGAGTGGATGGCTTCCTGAGCTAAGACTATCTCATTCAATATTTGTCTTCCTTCCATAAAACTACCATGTTCCAAAAAACTAATTTTATGAATAAGAGGTTTGACCCTTTCTGCCATGATCTTAGAGATAATTTTATATAGGACATTACAAAGAGTAATTGATCGATAGCCAGAGATGAGTTCAGACTCCTAGGTTTTTGGAACTAATTCTATATATGTCTTTTTCACCTCTTTGAGCACCACTTTCGCTATCCTAGCCTCTTATACCACTTCCAACAATTCTTCCTTAAGGATATCCCATAATTCTTGGTAGAATTCTATAGGAAATCCATTTAGGCTTGGAGTTTTGCCTTTTTGCATCTTGAAAACTACTTGTTGTAGTTCTTTGGTAGTAATTGGGGTAGTCAAAGTTACATTATCTTCCTCTATGATGAGAGAAGGAATCTCTTGGAGTACTTCCTTTCATGCCTCCTAATTCACTGGTTCTACCTTAAAGAGTTGGGAAAAGTATTCTCTTGCTATATCTTTCATCCCATTCCATGTGTGTATTAAATCACCTGCAACTATTTTTAGGGAAAATATGAAATTATGCGGCTGCCTTGCTAGAAGAGATTAATGAAAGAAGCTAGTGTTCCTATCTCCCTCCTAGAGACATTGGATCCTAGATTTTTGTTTCCATAGGATCTCTTCTTGTTTGTCCCATTCCTCTAGTTAAGCAATAAACCTGGTCTCCTTCTTGCTTTGGATATTAGTAATGTCATTAATTCGTATTTGCTCATTGAGGTCCTCAATTTTGGTTAAGATATGTCATTTATTTTTCTTTGTTACCAAACGCCTCCCAGCTCCATGTTCTCAATTTGGACTTAAGGTATTAAAGCCTCCTAACAAAACTATAAATCTTTGTACCATGCCTAGGTTTACCCTCTTGACACCATTTTGAACCTTATCTCAGGAACTACTATCTCAAAACCACATTAGTTGGAATCTAAAATAAGCATGTCTGGGTTTGGTCTTCCACACTTCCACCAACACCGACCAATGATCTGATCTTGTATTATTCAATGTTTGTGCTCTTGGAATATATCCATTGCTCAAAAACTCCTATGATAATAGAAACCTATCTAGTCTTTATAGAATGCATATTGGGATCTACCTTTTATTAGACTAGGTCATCATACCATTATCTATTTTGATGTCTACTAGATGAAGAGATCTAATATGCTCCATCATACTACTGTCTAGAGTGTGATTTCCCCACCCAGGTGTTGTAGGTGAGTTGGAGAGGAGAGGGCAATCCTCCAAGGGAGGTCCCAGGTTCAAATATCCACCCTACCAAAAAGTTGAATTGGGTAGCCAAAATCCAATTGATAATGTTGGTGCAAGCAGGGCCGAGCGAGACTCCCGGGTGACTTTTATGGTGTAGAACCCCCTGGTCGTGGTCTCTCAAACCAAGGTGGCCCACAAGGGATTTTTCGCTTAAAAAAAAGACTGTGATTTCCCCTATCTTCTCTTATAATGAGAGGATGGTGTTGAAATCACCACCTACAAGTGGGTAAGCTTTGGAGAAATGACCAATAATATAAGTTGCATTCCTCCATTGTTTTCATTTTCATCTAGGCTAATAGTATAGTATACATTGAGACATTACCAATGTTAAGAAGAATGTCTACTATGGGTCAATAAAGCCATGATCCCCCAAATTCCCATTTGGTGTATCACTATCTCTTCCAGTTCCCAAAGACAAGCCACTCCTCTAGAAGCGCATTGGGATATTAGGGCTTCAACCCTACACATAGGCCAAATATTTTTGGCAAAAATATACATCTCTTTTACTGACACTTTCATTTTTTTTTACTGACACTTTTATTTCTTGAATGAAAACAATTTGTGGATAATTTTGTTGAATCATTAATTTCACTTCATTATGCTTTATCAGGTTACCCTTAAGCCCTCAAATATTTTAGGTGATACACTTCATCAAGCACGGGGACTAAAAATATGGGTAATACCTTACCCATTGCTATTAGTTGTCCACCTTCTTTCCCTATTTGATGTTGAGTAGTCTTCTTACCTGCTCTGTGGTATGTATCTATCTTCATATTTTTAGTAGAATTTTGACTCACTCTTGTTGGTCCTAGGATGGACTCAAAATCTAGCATAGGTGAGAATACTGCCATGGCCTTGTTAGAAGATTCCTGAGTGTCACCTTCACTATATATTCCTTTATGAGTTCCTTCATTTAATTGGTTAGAGTCATTATCTTTATTTGGGCTTCTATTTTTCCTTTAGGATCTCTTTAACTTTTGGGATAGGTTCTCTTGTAGGCTACTTAGTAGATCTAGAATTGGCTCAGTGTTGCAATTTATTTCTTCAACTATTGATTCCTTTATTAGGGCTTGAAGAGGAGTTTCTAGGATCTCTACCTCTATGATGTTCTCATTATCCATTGGGAGGTTAGCAAACTTATTGGTGGAGATGACTACTTGCTGTTTAGATATTTGTTTCTTTGTATGTTCTTTTGTTTAAGAAATTCAAAACCTTCAGGGGTTGTTTTCTCTTGTGCCTACTTTGGGATCCAATGTTTATAGTACCTAGCTAGGTGACCATATTCATGACAAATATTTCACCATAAGGGGATGTTCTCATAGTCCACATCTTATTCCTAGGTATCCTCCCCAAACTGTAAATTAATATTTTTCAACAAGGGTTTGTCAAGGTTGATGAGAAAATAATTTTTGGCATGGATAATATGTTCAAATCGGTCTGTGTTGTCTGTTATCATCATATAATATCCTAGAGTATTGCTTATTGCCATGAAAACAACTTGGTTCTAAAACTTTGTTGGTAACCTAAACAGTCTCACCCAAACTAGGGCTACTAAGGGCATTTCCTCTTCTACCTCGAACTTGGTATGCCAGGGCTTCATGAAAAGTCATGTCCTACCTAAAAATCAAGGACCCCCTATAAAACTTATTCTCTATCCTCCTCCTTAGCAAAAAGAACTAAGAAATAACCACTGGGATAAGCAAAAATATTTAACTCACATCTAGTTCTCCATTGTATAAGATACCATATCTTGAAAGTGTTGGCTATTAAGCCTATCTCAAAATATTACAAGTCCTAATATAATTAAACCATAATATTATAGGTCAAAATATCAAAAATCAAGAGTATATTTATATATATGAGCAATTCAATATATATTTAGACCAATATAATAATGAAATAACATTCACTTATAATATCAAATGTGAATGTAAATGACCAAAATCATTCATGTACATGCATGAATAATACTTACAATAAAATTGCTTAAAATCTATAAACAAGCTTTATTATTAATGCTTGCTATGTGGTGATCACTACAAACTGTTTTTCCTTACATTGTATGGAGATTTATCTCCATAATATAAACATAGTAATGTGACTCTTCAATACTTGTCTATTGCACTCCTTACATATCCGAGATATGCAACCTTTCCTATTCTTAAACTTTGGCTTCTTATCTTATCACTTGTATACTAGACTCTGCACTCTCTTATTACATGCATACTTGACTCTATGATACTTGCACAATTCTACATGACTGTTACTCTCCTACATGCACTTCTAATACAAGATACTTGTGCACACACTTGCACTCTTACCTATATGACACTTGTGCATATCTTGCACATTACACTCTTACATAACACCTATGCATATACTGCACATAGACACTTATATAAAGGGGGAATATAAATAACTCATATAAACTATTGACTCAAACCCTAATCTATTACATATTTACATTTGTACCATGAAGGTACCGTGGGAGTACATTAACATGCACCACACAATATAATATTCTTCAACACCCCCTTGTATTACATTAGTTGTTTATTGAATACTTTAGTCTTCAATCATTGTCTTCATATTCAATCTTCATGTGACCTTGCATTGAGAATGCATCTTTGCTTCTTAGGAATATTCTTTGTCATATTGATTCTTGGGTTCATCCATTGCTCATGTTTGTAATCCTAGACTATGCCTGATCCAATTTCCTATTTCTTGTCTTTTTGAAAACTCAAGCAACTTATCATTAATTTGATCGCAAGGTAATAAATGTACAATGATTTTCTGAGAGAATCCCATCATATCAAAGATAAATATTCCATTCTTGATTGACACTGTAGCTTTAGCTTTGCTTTGATTCTTGATAATGCATTTTTAATTTTATTTGTATATTTGAATTTCATTGTTCTTCCTTTTTCAACTAATTGAGCAATTGATATAAGATTAGTTGATAATATAGGAACATATCAACATTTTCTAGCACAAAATCTGAAAATAACATGCTTTGGTATTACTCTTCCAGTTCCTTGAACTTATACATCTTATCATTTTTAATTTTTAGTGAGATGTTGTCTTTGACTTCTAAGGATTCAAACCAATATAAATTTCCAGTCATATGATGACTAGCACTTGAATCTATATACCAAACATCTTTTTCTCTTTACATTTTTTGATGAGATTCAAGTGATATTATTTCACATCTTTGATAAGAATTTTGAAAAACTCTTTTATGATTTTTCTCTTTGAACTCAAAATATTGTTTTTGATACAATTTTTTATTTTGAAATCTTCCTCTCATATAGTATAGTTGAGTACTTTGACAATTTCTTCTATGTTGTAATGTTCCTCTTTGTCATTTATCCATTTTGATTCTTTTAAAGTAGTAAACCTTATATCTCCAAGGTTAATAAATTGCAATTTCAAAATCACTCAAATAAGAACTTTGAAAATTTTAAAATTTTAAAATTTCTAAACCTTTGATGTAGTAATACTTTTAACTCCCTAATAAATTATATTTGCAAAATTTCAAAAAATTTCAAAATTTAAAAAACTTCAAAAATCTTGAATAACTTCAAAAACAAAACTTTAAATTTTAACTCTTAAAAAAAATTAAATCTCAAACTTTAAAAAATCAAATCAAATCAAAGAAATTCTAATTCCTATTTGAAGTAGAAAACCTTATCTTTTTGGTATAAGGTAGAGGTGGTTATAAGGTCCACAAACCTTTTACAAAGTCAAAATGGGTTGGTTCTAGCATCAAGCCCGTATAATCAAAATACAAAATGGATCTTTCTAAGACTCACATTAAGCCATACTTAGAGTCCACAGTCCTATACTTGTCGCTTGACTATTCAGGATAAAACAAAAACCAAACAACACCTAGCACTTACTAACACTAGGTTGCTGTCTTTGTACACTTGTCACCTCCCAGGCCCGACAAATGGGATGCCTTTTCTGCCTAATTCCATCCGTCGGATTACTCATCATCGACCCCTCCGATCTCCTCGATGCTCTAATAGGTTTGATCTTAGCTCTTCTCTAGCAACCAACACCAATAGTTCTTGAGGGAAGTTATCCTTCCAAATTTGCATCTCCCCAACGAAGCGCAATATTTGCCATTAGATCCGTCGCCTGGTTCCCTTCTCTGAAGGTGTGTTGGATTCGGGCATTAACCAAATGAGATTTATGAATCTTTGCTTCTAGGATAAGCTCCAATATGGTCCAGCTGGGGTCTTTATCCTCCTTAATTGCCTTGATTATATTAAGCGAATCCCATTCAAAGATAACTTCCTTATAACCCTCAAGTCTGGCAATTCTCATTGCACGCATGCGAGCTCGAGCTTCGCAAAATGATTTGTTTGAATTCCCAAAGGCTCCGCAAAGGCTAGGACCACTTGTCCTTACTCATTTCTCAAAACTCCTCCTACTCCTACAACCCATGGATTTCCTTTCGTTGCCCAGTAAAAGTTGAACTTAACCCACTTTTGTGTGGGGGGTATCCACTTGACACCATCCCGTGGGTTGGTTGTAATGTCTAGGTCCGGAAGTTCCTCTCCCCGAGTTCCGCAAAATCCTCCTTTCCCTTAGAGACATGGTCTCATTTTTGAAGAAGAAAGTTTTCCAGTTTTCTTTCAAAGCTCCGATTATTTTATTACCACATAACCCGGGATCTTTCTTACGTCCTTTAAATACTCTCTTATTTCTCTCATTCCATATCCCCCATAAAAAATGGGGTAGGTCGAGCTTCAGAGCCAAGTCAAAAGCTTTTCCGGAAGGGGGAAGCCTACTGTATGCGAAGTCGGACATGCTATTTGGACGAGACCCAATCTATATGAAATTTGGACGAGGATCATTTGGAAGAGCTGTACAAGAAAAATCACAAGTTAGAAATATATGACTTACAGATTCTATTGCTTTCTCACACAAGATACATCGATTGATGAATTGGAAACCTCTCCTTTGCAGATTATCCGTTGTCGGGATCTTATTTTGAGCTGCAAACCAAAAGAAGAAAGCTATTTTTGGGGTTAAATTATTTAACCAAATAACGAAGTCGGAGTCCGACCATTGAATCCTGAGTGGATTAACTTATAGGCGATTTTCTTGAATAGATCCCACTTGTAGTTTTGCCCCAAATCGCCTTGTCTCTTCCTCCCCCGGGAATGATCGGGAACACCCTTAAAGCATCATTGAGTTTGGTTAGGGCCACCTTCTCTTGCTCGACAGATTATGAGCTGTGATTTTCTTCCAAGAAGAAGTTTCTGTGCTACGACAATAAAATCCCCTACTTTTCCTCCCATTTCCTTCGAAAGTTTATGTTGGAGGACACGAAGGTCTAAGTTATCTTTCGAGAGGGGCCTCTTCCAACCACGGGTCTTTCCAAAAGTCCACTTGTCTTCCATTACCAATTCTCCATCCGATGCCTTTCCCGACTACCTCCCGACATTCGAGCAAACAATTCCAAAAATAGGATCCTCTAGGAAGATTATCGGCTTTCGGGAAGTCCCGATTATTTCGATATATTTTGCCTTAAGAAGTTTTACCCATCCCAATTGATCATTATTGATAAATCTCCATACTGTTTGCCAATCGGAGCTTGATTCAATTCTTTCATTCTCTTTAACCCCAGGCCCCCCCGATCCTTGCTTGCACACACCCGATTCCATGCTACCAACGAAATTCTCTTTCTCTCCTCTCGAACTCGACCACAAGAAGTTGCGTTGAATTAGCTCCAATGTAGCTTGGACCTTTGCGGGCATTCTAAATAGAGACATGCGATAAATTGGAATGCTCCGTAAAGTAGTTTGAACTAATAAGGCTTTTCTGCGTGAGTCGAGGAAGGCTGCCCTTCCACCTCGCTAACTTTTTGGAGATCCTGTCAATGAGTGAGTTCCACAAAGTAGCCTTCATTCTTCCTTCGAACATAGGCATGCCTAGATAAGTTCTTGGTAGAAGCTCCTTTCCACAACCGAAGAGGTTAGCTATTCTTTCCTCCCTCCCACCGGGCGTGTTAAAGAAATAGATGCTACTCTTCTTATAGTTTATGTCTTTATCTGCTTCTGTCTCATACTTGGTTAGAATTCTCTTCAACTTCCTAGCTTGAGGCAACGAGGCTTTGGACACAATGATTGTATCATCCACAAACTGTTGGTGAGACACTGGCCCTGCTGTTGAGGCTGGTTTAAAACCTTCCAATTGACCATCTGCCACCGCTGTTGAAATGTTCCTACCCAATGCTTCCGCTAAAATAATAAACAAGTATGGAGACAAAGGATCTCCTTGTCACAACCCCCTTTCACTCTTAAAGTAACCGGAGGGTGACCCATTCACCATGAGAGAAAATCTTGTAGTAGAGATACAACTAAAAATCAACTTAATCCATTGGGGACAGAAACCAAACTTACCCAAAATCTTGGTGAGGAACCGCCATGAGACCCGGTCGTAGGCTTTATTCATATCAAGCTTTAGTAACATACCTGCTTCCTTACTAGTCACCATTGAATGAATAACCTCATAAATTGTGATGATACCATCCAATATTTGTCGCCCTTTCACAAAGCCACCTTGGTTCATATCAATGATGAAAGGAAGGATAACCTTGACCTATTGGCGATTGTTTTTGTGAGAATCTTCATCGAGTGTTACATAAAGCGATAGGGCAAAAGCTGGAAAATTCCATTGCTCCCACTAGTTTAGGGATGAGGACTAAAAAAGTAGCATTAACTCCTTCCGGGATTTCCATGTCCTTTTGATCCTCAATTATAGCTTCCACTACATCATTGCCTAGGATATCCCAAAACTTCGGAAGAAAGGCTGCGGGAAGCCATCCGGTCCTGGGGAGCTGTTACCATCCATGTCAAAAATGACCTTCTTGATTTCCTCCTTTGTGAAAGGACTAAGTAAGAATCCATTAAGATTATCAGTCACGAGGGGTGGAATGGCTGCCAACAGAGAGTCCTCTTCTTCAATAGTCGGATTTACATCTTCTAGCAACGATTTAAAGTACTCAACCGCTTCCCTCCTTATGTCTTCCATATCTTTGGTGTTAGACCCATCGGCCATCTTGATCTCCTTAATTTTGTTAGTACTCCTGTGGCGAAGAGTAGAGACATGGAAGAACTTTGTATTCTGTCACCCTCATTTAACCAACGCAATCTGGATTTCTGCCTCCAAAAGGTTTCTTCAAATCCTAGCATCGTGTGGTATTCGGCTAACAACTCCCTCTCCCGGTTTCTCAGATCCTCTGTAAGCTGCTCTGACTTCAACTTCTCCTGTAGTTCATTGATCTTGTCTTTTAGTTCTGCCTTTTTAAGAAAAATATTACGAAAGGAAGTTTTGTTCCACTCTCTAATGTTAGCCTTCACATTCCTTAGTTTACATGCCACTTGGGCCAGTTTCGAACCATTATACTTTTTGTCCCACCATTGGGCAACCGAGATCCTTGAGATCCCGATGTTGGAACCACATAAGTTCGAATCGAAAGGGTCCGATGTATCTTTTCTTAGAGTCCTCCCCTGTTTCCCACAGAATTGGGTTGTGATCAGACCCGATTCTTGGGAGTGCCATTAATGAAGAGTCCCCAAACCTCTCCAGGCATTCTTGAGAAAGAAGAAACCTATCTAATCTTATCTTTGGTTTTCCTTCAATCTTTTGTTAGACCATGTATAGGAGAATCTACGCAGGTCCACATCCATCAGCTCATGTTGCTCAACAAAATCTCTAAACTCGTAGATATCAGCAATTATTCTTTGAGAGCCCCCCAATTTATCTATAGGATTAAGGTAGCAATTGAAATCCCCCGCCACAATCCAAGGGTAGTTGGGGACCGTCTCCCTCAATTCAGCTAGGCGACTCCAAAGAACCCTTCTCGGTCCCTGTCTAAGCTGGAGCATATACATTCGTTAAGATCCACTCTTTCTGCGTGGTTTTATCCACACATAAGAGACAAATAAACCAACTAGACATCAGAATCACTCTACTATCAATCACATTTTTGTTCCACATAACCGAGTAACCCTCCTGCTTGTTCCGGTGGCCTCTTGGCCTACTACTTCAACTTCTCGCCAAGTCCTATTCTTAAAAGGAATAACTCTACTCTCCTCCATTTTAGTTTCTTGCAGTAAAATCATATCCGGTTTGTGTTCTTGTCTAAGAGCATACAAAGCTCTTATTTTTGCAGGATTACTCCCACGAATATTCCATGAAAGAATATTCATTTATGGGCTTTGGATCCTCGAGCCTTCGCCCCAAAGAGCAATACTTCTTGAGTGCCATCAGCCACTCCTCGCTCTCTTCTTTACGCCTTAAGGCGGCATTGCTAGGTTTCCCTCTTCCCTACCGAACCATATCCCCATACATCCGCTCTAGGTTGAAGTTCCTTGGGATTCACTTGGCTTCTAGTAACCATCTTGGGTAGGTCGAGTCTTGGTATTTGGGGTAACAATCGGCTTTCCGGGTTAAGCTGGTCTTTTTGACGGTGGAGATGATTCCGTGCTCTTAGCTTCTTGATTAGTAGATTCTTTTTTCCCTGCTTTGGGGATACACCGATCTTGGTGGTTCACCTCTTCCTCCTGAGTATCCTTGCCCGTATTATTAGTTTCCTGCTCCTTCCTTCGATTTTTCTCCTCTAAATCCTTCTCTTGAGTCTCCTCTACCTCAGATTCCACTTCTTGGCTATCCATCTGATCTCCCTTCAGATGATTTAATGCATCAAAGCTGTTCTCCACTGGGATGTTGATCTCCTTGGAATTTCTTCCCATAAATTCCTCTGTAGTACATGGGACCACTTCCACCGAGCCTCCATAGGCCTCCCGTATCACCCAATCAAACTTACTTGCCCCAGGGCGTTGATCTATGGGGTTCTTTCCTTTGTGATTTGGCTTTGAGGCTTGTTGTATCATCTTAGGAGCGGGTTGAGCTTGAGGGTTCCCATCAAAGGGACCAGCTCCCCCGTGAGAGGGTTTTGGGGCATAGGAATTTTTGGGAGGAGGGTTAAAACGTTGCCTCTTGCTTACAATAGGGCGAACAGGGTCTCCGATATTCGGATTTCGAGCTCCACGTCCTTGAGGCCCGGGTTGGGTAGGAATGGAGATCTGCAGGGGAGGGATATTATTGCGGGTTTGAGGATCGGTATTTTGGAGTGGGAGTTGGTTCTTGGAAATGCGGTGGATACCCCGGTGCCCTACCTTCCCACAAACACTACACTTAAAAGACATATTTTCATATTCAAATACACGAGTATGAAGGCCAAACATAGACGACAAAATAATGGATTTAGGGAGCTCTTTACTCGGGTCCGCCAACACACACATGCGAGCAGACGGGAGTCTTGTTTTGCTCAAGGTTGCAGGATCAATAGTTATTAGTTCTCCAATCTTTGTAGGTATCCCAGCCAATATTTGTTTGTTCCAGAAAAGCAGAGGTAATCCCGGCATCTTAACCCAAATAGGAGCCAAATCCAGCACCTGAGTCTAGGGGTTGAAATCGGGGGACCAACGCTTCAGATACAAGCCCCTTTTCCCAAAAAACCAAGGACCTCCTTGGAGAGTCCTTTCCATGTCCTGTTCACATTGAAATGTCACCAAAAGAAAACTCTTGGGTAAAGCCTTAATCATCATACCGGCCCTTGGCTGCCATTTTTGGATGGCCCATCTCCTTATGACTTCCATGCCTGGCCTCACCCCCATAAATTTAGCCACCAAAGATGTTCTGCCCTCCATAGCCACATGCTGAGCTAAGGAATTCGGGACGTGCAACCTACCATTGACAGATTTTAGATTAAAAAAAGAGTCGGATAATTTTTGCTTACCGCGAAGAGCATTAAGATATGAAGGTCTCCAGTTGCCAGGTTTCTCTTTGTCTCCTTCTTGGGTCTTCCTTTGATCCTGACGCATAGAGTCCTGGTCCCCCTCAGAGAAATCTTCAACCGCATCCGCCCAACGCCCTTGGACCGATTCCAATAGAACTTCCTTGTCCACATCCTCCGCCTGGGGGCCTGCTATCTCGCCAGAGCCCCCACCTGCCGCGTCTGCTGATCTGCCCTCTGAAGTCCCACACCTAGGGTTTGATGCCCCTAGACCTCTCGCTCCTCCTCCTTGCTGCTCCATCCGTCACAACTTGTTGCCTCCCAAGTAGAAAACCTTATCACTCCATACTTTGATAAATATTAAAACACTCAAAAATTAAAAGTTTGAAATATTAATTTCAGATTATAGTAGAAAACCTTATAACTCCCACCTAATAATCAAATCATAAAAACCTTTTATCCAACTAAATAATTAAAGCAGATAAGATAATAATATTATAGCTTGGGTCTTTAATTTAATTAAGGTAATATCACTTACCTTATTCTTCATCTTGTTGGCTTGCTAAAATAATGCTTAACGCCTTTGTAGACTGCTACAAGCTTTAATATTCCTTCTATGCTATCAATGGCCTTTAACACTTGTTGAAAGGCGTTTGCATGAAATTCAATGGATGTAATATTAGGTATTAGAAAATACATTTTCTATGGTCATTTCATGAGATTAAGAATAGTCTTTAGTTTGCATGTTGTAATAACCATTTTAGTCAAATGAGAGTAGGCATTAGATTGCACATTGCAATGGCCATTTCATTAGCTTTTAAATGAATGCCTCTTAAAACCTTTCACTAGCCTCTCTTCTCTACTTTCTAGAGGACTCTTGAGTGACTATTTCACTGGCTACGATTATGTGATTTTTTAATTTCTTCGTTGGTCTTTTCCTTAGATGTTTGTCTCTCCCTTAGACATTATTTTCTGTAGAAGACTTCTCTTGGTAGGGTTACTTCCCTCTTCTCTATTCTATAGAAGGTAATTTCCAAGGTTATGAACACATTGCTAAATAAGCTTTTCCTGCAAACTCACGTAGTTGTTTGCTTTCTCTTCTCTTATAAAGAGCTTCCTAAGAGCTACTCAGGCTCTTTCTCCTATGTTATTTTGCTTGTATGTTTTCTGCTTTCTATTGCATGTGATCTCTTAGAATGAGTGCTTATTGAGTGCTACTTCCTACTACCTGAGTTCTCTTTCATGAGTGTTTCTTTCTACTACGCGAGTTCTTCTGTGAGAGCTTCTTGAGCACTTCTTTCTACTCCCTAAGTTCTATGTGAGCGCTTCTTTCTACTCCCCGAGTTCTTCTACGTGAGTGCTTATTTCTACTATTTGAGTTCTATGTGAGCGTTACTTGAACTCTATCAATCTCTGCTATCTACCAATCAAAATCGATCGCTTGTTCTTTATGCTTGAGCGCCACCAAACTTAGGCACTCCTACTCTATGCTTGAGCTTTATCATGCTTGAGTCATTATGTTCTATACTTGGACTACAATTAGGCTCAAATGTTTCTTCTATACTTAGGCAGTACTAGGGCCCTTTCTTCTTTACCCTCACTTCAATATTGCTTTGAGTAAACTTAGTTGCAAAATAATATTTAATATTAGTAGAAAGTTATAATTTTTTCTTTCTACTACACTTTGGATTTTATCTGAGTTATCTTATAATATCTTGATCTTTGAAAGTTTATATTGCTTCTCAATTTTATGGAAACTATTATGATTCTCTACTATCTAGGAGCTTTGATGCTCCTCAATTATTTGGGAGCTTCGTTGCTTCTCAATCCAATGATGTCTTAGGTCATACCTAAGAACAATACGATTCTCCTCTTTTATTTAAAAATCCAAAATCAATATTAGGTGACTATGAATGTCCCCTTACATCCAACTATCTTTTGATTTGGCCCTCTCAATCAATTCAAGCTAAGTCCTAGTCTCCATTGGTTTTCCCTGAACCAAGTGGAAATACCCTAGCATCCAAAATTGGGTGACCATTGTTTGTCCTCTCAATATCTACTCAATCAAACCTTTAAAATAGAGTCCAAGCCTTCACTAATTTCAAAGTGGATATATTTTAATATTATGGTGGCTTCAAAATATAACTTTATAAAAATGTACAAAGTTAAGTGGTAGCTTTGATACCACTATTGGATTTTAAGCCTAACTATCTCAAAATATTACAGGTCCTAATATAATTAAACCATAATATTATAGGTCAAAATATCAATAATCAAGAGTAGAATTATATATATGAGCAATAAAATATATATCTAGGACAATATAATAATGAAATAACATTCACTTATAATATCAAATATGAATGTAAATGACCAAAATAATTCATGTACATGCATGAAGAATACTTACAATAAAATTGCTCAAAATATGTATACAAGCTTTATTATTAATGCTTGCTATGTGGTGATCACTATAGACTATTTTCCTTACATTGTATATAGCTTTATCTCCATAATATAGGCATAGTAATGTCTCTTCAATACTTGTCTATTGCACTCCTCACATATCCGGGAGATGCAACCTTTCCTATTCTTGACCTTTGGCTTCTCATCTTGCCACTTGTATACTAGACTCTTCACTCTCTTCTTACATGCATACTTGACTCTATGACACTTACATACTTCTACATGACTCTTACTCTCCTACATGTACTCCTAATACAATATACTTGTGCACATCCTTACATTATATATTTTCACACTTACATACATGACACTTGTGCACACACTTGTACTCTTACTTAAATGACACTTGTGCATATCTTGCACATTACAGTCTTACATAACACTTGGGCATATACTACAGATAGACATTTACATAAAGGGGAAATATAAATCACTTATCTAAACTATAGACTCAAACCTTAATCTATTACATGTTTATATTTTTACCATGAAGGTACCATGGGGGTAAATTAGCATGTACCAAATAATGGAATATTCTTCAACAAAAAGTAGGGAGGCCTAGAGGAAGATCCAAAAATCAACAGATTAACCTTTACGTTCTATAGCATCAGTCTTAGTCTATATGTCTAACATCTAAAGTTGGACTATAAGAGAGCCATCCACCACTTTCATGCACCCCAAGGTTATTTTCTTAAGGTCCGTTTTAGACATTCTCAAAGGTCTATGAGAAGTTCTAAAGTTATTAACTATAGTTGTTTACTGTTGTTCTCCTTGCAAGGCATCTCGAAAGGTCATCTTTGATAAAATTTTACCATATTCTGTTCCTATACTAGGGATTGACTCATTGTTATTGCTATGATCAACAAAATTGGTCCCTACATGATTATTTTCCAATGATCCAAGGTTATTCCCATTTTTAGACATTTCTACTTATTGCAATATAACCCTAGTTTGTTGTTTTAAAGTCAGTCCTCTACCTCTTGTGCGTTTGTGCCTTGATTTTATCCTTGTTTAATATTGGATGCTATGAACTTGAATAAATCTTCAGATTTCTCTTGTTGGAATGGAATTTGATCATTGGTTTGTATTATCTATTCCACTTGCATGTGCTCATGGTTATTTTGATCCTTCTTGGAGTCCACATCCTTTGGCTTATATTGCATATCGGTCTTATTCCCATGGAATCCTCCTTCCACCATCCGAGACTTTACAATTTTTTTATCCATTGATCGTTGATAAACCTTCAACCAAGGGTCTCTGAAAACCCTCAACCATGGGTCTTTATAAACCCTCCTTTGATGTTTTTGGCTTGCATTCTTCACCTGGACCTGTGTAGCTCTAGGAATTCTTTACCTGCACCTCAAGCCCATCTCACCATAAACCAACCTTTTGACAAATAATAACTCCTCATCACACTGAAATCTAGTTGGTTTTCCTTTTAACTAATTTTGATATATTTGTTAGGTTGCTAATATTTTTGAAGTTTTTTATTTTTTAGTTTTTAGTTACTGTACTTGGTTTATGCATATATGTTAGCTTATAAACACCATTCTATTGACTTTCTTGATTTGTATTTCTATTGTTTTTTTTAATATTATATTTTTATATAATTAGATTATAATATTAAAATTTATTTTTATGTTAATTATTTTATAAAAATTAGGCTAGATTTAATTTATTGGTAATTAAGTATAAGCTAAAATTAAATCGATATTAAATTGAGTTAGCTTTATATGATAAATTTTTTTTTAATACATATTACATTAAATAAATAAAATATTATTAAATTTTCAAATGAGACAAAATAAAAATAAAATAAAACTCTGAGAAATAAATTATATAAATATATAATTTTTCAAGAGCTTAATTTGACATCATCATTCTATGATATTTCAAAATAGTGTTAAGATAGCTCTCACTTTCTTAGATGGTAAACGTAATATATTGTATAGCTTGTTCAAATCATCATCTTAATTTTAACAATTTTATCTTAATCATTTGTATGTGTTTCCCCTCGTATACATCTTAATTTTGCATACAATAACATGTGTTTCCCATATGTTTCAGTTTTTTTTTTTTTTAAAAGACAAACAATGGTATTATTTGATTTTTATTTTCTATCTTTTTATTTTAATTATAAGATAACATAAACTTAGTCTACACTAATTGAAAATATATTTGCATTGATACCTTCTCTTTAGATGATTTCTTCTATGTATTGGACTCATTTCATATTTCTAAAAACTTTGTTTCTTATTCTTTTTTTAAATAAGTTATATGTGGCTTCTATTGAGGGCCATTCCCATCCAAATACCAAAATATTATATTTATTGCAACACACATTTTTAGCATAAAATTTTCATTTATTTATTTTTCTCTTAAATATATTCTTCAACTTCCTCAAAGTACTATGTTTCCACAATCACCTTCTTGACATCATTTTGATTAAGAGATAAAACCTCACTTGGCTAGTTGCCTTCCAAACTTTGAATTTCATTGGGATGAAGATCAATACTGCAATTCATTAATTTATTTGCTACATGATTTCCTTCTTTATAAATGTACTCACATTTCCAAGAGATTGCCACTAGTAATAGATGATAAACATCAAGAATAATATAATTTTTTATCCAGTCTCCACATCCATTTTTGTTAATAGCATTGATGATAATTTGTGAGTCCCCCTCAATTGAAATACATTTCATATTTTTTCTACTACAATTCTAATCCCTATAAGAAATACCCTAGCCTCTACATAGTTGTTAGTTAAAGTTCCATATGATTCTGAATAAGTGAGGAGAATTTTGCCTTCACTATTTCTAAAAACACCACCCCCACCAGCTTTTCCTGGATTTCTTTTAGAAGCACCAACAAAATTATTTTTGATAAACCCAATTTTTAGACATTTCTATTTTACCATAGATCAAAGTAGATCCTTTGTTTTAATCTCATTGTCGCAAATGACTCTTCCATGTCTGTTCAAATATTGTAGCCAAGTTTTGAGCACCTATTTTTCTACAATTGAGACTTCTCATGATGATCACCATATTTGTAGATGTTTCACAAGAGAGGTAATACTACGGTTCCAAACTTGGGCATGATTTTGAGATTTATGTAAAAAAATTGTTATTCCTTTCAAGCCATAAATCCCAAAAAATAATGGTAGGACCAGTCCTCCAAAGAATACATAATGCTTTAGCTTTGAAATAATTAATCCAATATTTTATCAACTTTTTCAATATTGATGAAGCTACCCGTTGAGTGGTATTTTCACCCGATTGTGAAAACACACTCTCCAATAGGATTTGAGCTTCAAATCCCCTCTTGCAAAGAAATTCAATAAGTAATTTCTCCAAGGTCTCCACTATGTTAGCATTTTGTACACATACTATTCAATTTGAATGCTTGGAATACCTTAGTGACTGCAAGTAACTGTTAACAAGGGGCACTGTGATTTATTTTATTTTGAGATTGAATGATTGTTCATGAATTCAATGTGAACTTCAATTTCGGTAGATTTTCAAGTGTTTTATTTTAATAACAAGAAATTAAACTAAGGCTAATCTCTCTGGAAAATAAAAATGCAGAGAATCTAAGAAAATGAAAATAAAACGCATAAAAACTAAAACTAAAGTCTATTTAGAAGGCTATAATTCTATTCAACAAGACCGAAGATATGAGGTTTTTTGCATACAACCTAACCTATTGAACCTGCAAACATGCATAATCTAGATAAGCTTAGTGCTGGTTTCTGGGGTTTAACTACAATTTTCAGATTAAGACATTTGCATGAAGCAACCAAGCAAACTTGTATTAAACTTCACCCACAAGCCTAAAAATCCGAAAAGGGAAAAATGGAAATTAAATCTAGCATGCAAAAAATAACTCCTTCTTTCTTGCCAATGAAATGCAACTCTTTGTAATTTCTGCATTAAAAATATATCAGTTACATCAACATAACTTCTAGTTTATCAAAACCAGAACAAGTGGAGGAAAACGCTCCAAAAGCAGGTCTAGAATAGCCTATCACTTCAGCTCTGCAACACTGTTCGTAGCAGTTTCTGACCCTTCTACCCGTCCTGTGCTTCTGCTTTTAAATCTCCTGGTGCGGCTCTTTGCTTTACTCTGTGATGCTTCGTTTCATTTCCAGACTGCATTGCTTCGTCTTCCCCGCCTCTTCATTGTATTTGAATTTTTGCTCGGATGTCGAACGTTTGATCTTCTCCATGAAATGTAACTGCTTCTGTAGCCCTTACACTTTTGTGCCACGTGTTCTGTGCCTCTCTGCATGTTTCGTAACTACCCCCTATAAAGTGTGACCAAAAATAGCATGTCGCGATATCGTGACATTTTTATGTATGTAGCTTCGCTTTTCTTTTTTCGCCATGAAAACGAGACATGTCGCAAAATCGTGATGTTTTCCTGTCAATAGCCTTGTCCGCCTTCATGCGTCGTGAAAACGAGACATGTCACAAAATCACGATGTTTCTTGTCAACAGGCCGCGCAAATGCAACCTATCGCAAAATCGTGACGCTTTTTTGTTTCGGGCTGTCTCGCTACAATTTGTCATGAAATCATGATGTTTTTCTATTTAGGGCTGCGAGGATGCAACCTATCATGAAATCGTGACACTTTTCTCTTTCACTGTGTTTTGCTGAACCTGTCGCGAAATTGCGACACTTTTTCATTTGGCATCATCTCACTGCTTCCTGTTGTGAAATCGCGACAACTTTTCATTCCATACACTTTGGTTGCTTTCTGTCACGAAATCGTGACGCTTTTCATCTTCGCCCTTCATCTCGTCTTCAGGTCGCAAAATCGCAACAACTTTTCATTCTGTACACTTTGGCTGCTTTCTGTTGTGAAATCGTGACGCTTTTCATCTTTCGGACTGCTCTTGCTGTAATTGGCTATGAAAACGCGACATGTCGCAAAATCGTGACATATTTTTCTTTCGTACCATCTCGCTTCTTGGAACCGCAAAAATGCGACTTGTCGCGATATCGCGACATCTTCTGCCTTGAGTCTTCTCTTGCTGCCTTCAACAGCGATTTCATAACACGTCGCGATATTGCGACATTTTCTCTTCATGATGCATTATGCTGCTCTTAGCCACGAAAATGCGACATGTCACGAAATCGTGACACTTTTTCGTTCCACTACACTTTGCTTGTTTGAGTAGCGACAATGCAACACGTCGCGAAATCGTGACAACTTTCATTTCTGAGCAACGACAGCGCAACACGTTGCGAAATTGTGACAACTTTCATTTCTGAGCAGCGACAATGCAACACATCATGAAATCGTGACAACATTCATTTCTAAGCAGCGATAGCGCAACACGTCACGAAATCGCGATAAATTTCATTTCTGAGCAGCGACAGCGCAACACGTCGCGAAATCGTGACAACTTTCATTTTTGAGTAGCGACAACGCAACACATCGCGAAATCGTGACAACTTTCATTTCTGCGCAACGAAAGTGCAACACGTCGCGAAATCGCGACAAATTTCATTTCTGAGCAGCGATAGCGCAACACGTTGCAAAATCGCGACAACATTCATTTCTGAGCAACGACAGTGCAACACATCGTGGAATCGCGACAACTTTCATTTCTGAGCAGCGACAGCGCAACACGTCGTGAAATTGCGACAACATTTTATTTTTTGGCTGTGACAGAGTGACATATCGCGATATCGCGACAGTTCTTTTTCTTGCTGTATTTTGCTCTTCCTTTGATTTTTTAGCATCTGGGCCACTGTAGTCTTCTTTGAAAGCATGCAAAAAAGGTGGGTCCCCAATTTTGGGGTGTGTTGTGGATCAGCCACAACACTACCCAATATATATATATATATATTTAAAATAATCCCAAATGGTGTGAGTAAAAAAACAATGAAAAAGTAAATGGTTTGATGTTTCTAAATCCTTCTCACACAAGACACATCTAAAGGGTCCACAATATCCTCTTTTTTGTAGACTCTCTCCTGTAAGAATCTTGATGGGTCCATAATATCCTCTTTATTGTAGACTCTCTCTTGTAAGAATATTACTTTGAAATGCTAACCAAAGGAATGTTGAGGCCTTAGGGAGAGCCTCCAATGACCAAACATTCTTTCAAGGAAAATCTTTGGGAGAAGGAAATTTTGATTGTTCTAAATCCTCATATCCAACTTGACCAAGTATCCACCATACTTTGATAAATTCAAAACCAACTCATCCTTTCATGTAAAAATTGGAAAATAAAACTCTTGAAGCATCTTTTGAAGTTCATCTACAATTTGTTTGAGTTTCTCTTATTCAACTAGGTTACTAAAATAAATCCATGGTCTAGAGTTGTTTCTCATAATAACATAGTCTTTGACCTTTGGACCTTTACATGCTAGGCATGCTTGAGACAATGGTTGTCATTTTGAGTCAAAGATAAGAGGATAAGGCTTCAACCAAGCATTAGACCAAAATTTGAATAACTCCCCTTATTGACTGACCATGCAACATGTTTCTTTATCAATTGCAAACTCTCTAATATGAAGTTCCATGTTGATGATCATTTGGGTAGAGTTCTTTTCCTAAATAATTTAATTACATCAAGAGAACCTATATATTTTTGGAGTAATATTTTTGCCCAATTATTTCCTTGATCTCTGAATAATCTTCACCCAAGCTTTGCTCCTAATGCCAAATTCATAAGTCTACAATTTTGCTAGTCTACTCCTCCAATATTCTTTCCTTTGCAAACCCTATCCCACTTACAAAGATAAAATCTAAATTTTTCCTCACAACCTTTCCTTAGAAAGTCTCTTTGAATTTTATCAAATTTTGATGCTATACCTATTGGCAGTCTTGAAAGTGACATCATATAATAGGAATGGATTGCAATGTAGTCTTTATGAGTTGTAGCCTTCTTGCCATGGTTAAGAACTTACCTTTATAACCTGTCAAGTAAGCTTTCATTATATCCAAAAAATAGATCCAACCATGTATTTATTAATATTTGTAACTCTAGTAAGGTTGGTATTTATAAGTATGTTGATAGAAAAATTTCAATTTTAAACCCTAAAATACTCACAATAATTTATTTTAAATCTAGGGCAGTATTAATAAAGAGACACAAGATTTAAAAGATATTGTTATTATACCAATAATCAACACTGAATATGATACTATAGAGACACAAGATTTAACCCATCTAACCCATTACTTTCCAAATTTAAACTTTTCTAATACTAAAAAAGAAAATGCCATTTAACCCTATCATATTTTTTACTTATATCTAGTTTTAAGATCATTGCTCTGAATTATTTGAAGCTACTGAATGCATTAGTTCATGAGCTACTATGATCCTGTCAAGAATCTATCTCCCTTTCACAAATCCTCCTTGCTATTCTAAAATATTTTTTTATAACAGTGATACCAACCCATTTTCCACCACTTTGAAGATTATCTTATATGCCATCTTACATAGGATTATAGGCCTAAATGAAACAAACAATTTGCATCCCATTTTTAGGAATTAGGGTAAGATATGTTACATTTATTTTATAAGGTATGCACCATTTTACCCTAGACTAGTCCATAGCAATGAATAAATAATCCTTCACTATTTCCCAATTATGTTGATAGAATATTATTGAGAGTCCATATAGACCTAGGGATTTATCCCTATCAAAATAGAAAAGAGCTAAATGAACTTCTTCCAAAGTAGCAGGCTCCATCAATTTGCTATTATTTTCATTTCTTATAACCGAAGATACTTGTAGTTATTTATTATTAAGAACTTCAAACTCCTTTTATCCTAGAATATTTTGGTAAGATCCCAAAATATTTTGGTAAAAGAGCCTTGCCTCATTTCTAATTTTGCCTTGGTATGTAATCCAAACTCCTTCTAATGATTTAATTCTACTAATTCTAAATGTTGATCTATATATTATTTCCATCCTATGAAAAAACTTTGTGTTTTTATCTCCCCCTTTTAACCAAGCCTGTCTTGATTTTAATCTCTAAAATTTCTCTTCTCAGTCAAAATATTATGATATTTGTTAGCTTTTGATGATATATATTTAAGGAAATGCAACCACAAGATCTAAAATGAGAAAGCAATGTTAACTATATGATAATGGCAATATAATATGTAAAAAAAATATATGAGAAACTTTTGCAATAACTCATAAAATAGCCATTAATGAAAGCTCATAAAAATAGTACAATGTAATGTAATGGAGGTCTCAAACACTCCAAAAATTCATGCAAGATCTACATTGTATCTACTTTCTCTTCTCATCACTATACTCTACTCATATCCTCTTTTACTTTACTCTATCAAAGGCCTATATATAGGGAGATATATCCCTTGGCCTTTCATCTACCCATGACTCTTCATCTTCCTATCCTATGACTCATGTACATGTGGACTACATGCACATTTACATCATTGCACATTCTAACACTTGTGCATTTATTACATTGCATAAAGTAAATACTCAAACCTTAATCTAAGATAAAATCCTAATCTAAATATGTACCCAAGGTGGTACATTGGCATGTACCAAATAATGTAATATATTCCAACACTCCCTTGTATTACATTATTTGGGTATTGAAGACTTTAGTCTTCAATATGGGTCTTCATCTTTTGAATGTTCTTTAGCTTGATCAAGTTCTTTGTATTATCTTCAATTTACTTTGCATTGTATGCCTCCTTTGTCAGGTTCTTCTTCTTCTTCTTTAACTTCATCATTAGAGTCAGTCTTTGTGCTTTCACGAGTTGTCATGCTATCATTAGATTTTGGAAAAAATATTTTCTCTTTGCCTTTGTCCTTCTCATCACAATTCTTCTTTAGTACATAATCTTCTGAACAATCACTTAAAGCATCATGATAAGATCTTGAGTTAGAAGAACTTGAAGTATCAATACTACATGAGGATTGAAATATCTTCTCTAAGAAGGATTCATCTATTTTTATTTTCACTTTAAGTGATTCAATCAATTTTTTTTGTTCTACATTCTCATATTTGTAATATTTGAATGTAAGCAATGCCATATATAATATGCTACCAATGTATAAAGGAATTTGAATATCATCCTTTCCATTATCAATTGCTTTAATCATTCTAGCATGTAGATAATATTCTATAGTTTTAAAGTTTTCTTCTAAGGCTTCACTATGGATCACTTTTGAAGTAAGATCTAAGTTTCCTTCAGACTTTGTAAGTAAATTCTTGATTCCAATTTTTATGACATTTGCCCTTTCCTTTCTAATGATGTTTTCCATATCTTTATTCATTGTATTCTTTGAAGTAGACATCCTTTTTTCTCCTTAGTATTTGATATTGAGAATTTTTTATATAATCTTTTATCTTTCAAAACCTTTGAAGTTGTCTACCTTATGACTCCCTAGTTTTGAGTATGTGATCAAACTTTTTTTTTTTTTTTTTTTTTTTTTTTTTTTTTTTTTTTTTTTTTTTTTTTTATTTTTTTAATTTCTTGGGTGTTTTTTTTTTTGCTCCCTAGTATTTTGAGTATTTGATAGTACCTTTTCAATTCTTAAGTTTTGTAGAACCCCTTATATCTCCCAAGTGTTTTGAATGTACTATGATCTTGATAAAGTGCTTAGATTTCTTTAAATTTCCTTTGAGTTGAATCCCTAATGTTTTGATGATAATTTTAATATAATGTTCAACTTCTATATTTCACCTTATCTCTCCCTATTTGTAAATAGAAAGCTAAAGATAATTTTAATGCACTTTTCAATTGATGAAGTTTTCTATCTTCAATACTCTATAGTTGGATTCCTTTTGTCCCTTCAATTTGTATAAGAGACTAGTATCAACAATAATTTCCAACTTTCAAGCAATTCTATGTTTTTCTTCCTATATCCTTTAATTCTCAATGATATGGTTCTAAATTTCAAGATATTTAATTTGGTGTTGAACTCCTTATATCTCCCTAATTAGAAATTTAGAAAATGATAATATTTGCAAAAATAATGCTTCAATTTCAAGGTAGAAAACCTTATATCTCCTAGTTTAATAATTTGCAAATATTTTAATACTTGAATCTCAAATAATGCAATTTTGAAAAAACTCTTAAGGTTATAATCTCCTTACTTTAATTTACCTTTCTAATCCATCAATGAATTATCTAAGGTTGTAATTTCCTTATATCTCCATGCAATGATTAGTTAAACTTAACCTTAGGAATAATAGACCTTATGTCTCCTTAAACTTGATGGAAAGAAAATATTAATTTAATGTCAATATACCTTTGATGTGAGGCACTACATGCTGATTGGCTTCTCCTTTGACTACACTTTCAAACTATTTGAATATTGTATTCTCCTCAGACTTCAAGGCATGACACTACTGCATTAATTGCACCTCTTTCTATGGTGCACTTATTTACTTTAGACTATCCTCTTCTCCTCTTCAATGCTCTCTAACCTTGGAAGCTTGATTTATGCACACTCTTCAGGCTTGGGCTATTAATACTTCACTATCTCCCTTTGGATTGTGTGCCACATGGCATTTATGTTACCCTTGGACGTTGTTCTTCCTTGTTAGGTGGCACAAAGATGTTGTAATATTTAGATGGAATTGATTTAGGTGGCATGGACATTATTTCAACCTTTGGATGTTGAAATAATGATGATTTATTCCCTCCTTGCTTGTATGAGGTGTTACTAAGGATTGTTGATATTAGGTGGCGTAGGCGTAGGCATTATTTCAAACTTGAATGATATATTCCCTCCTAAGGCATTACTAAGAATTCATTGGTGCTCTTCTCCTTTGTGCCAAATGGCATATGATTCCTTTACTCGCTATGACAAGTGTAAGCTTCTTCTCTTACATGTAACCTAGCACTCAATATTCTCTTCTCTTCCTTAACGTACTTGCCAACTCCTTGCAAGTTGTTTGGTCTTCTCTTGTAACAACAACATGCTTCTTGATCTCCAACATATGGTGGTGGCTCCTCTCCAACGAAGGTGGCTCCTCCTTTGGTGGTGTTTCAATGCTCCTTTCCTTGGTGGCTATTCTTCCAATATTCTCTCCTCTTTCTCTTGGGTAACACTTGTTATTTGTGTTATTTTCCTTGCTATTTGCACCTTCATCCTTGCTTAGTCTTCGTCTCTTATTGCAGGTTTCTTTTTGTAGGTTTCTTTTCACTATGGGCATTGCCTTCTTACAACTATGGCACCCTATTTGGTGTCTTTAGACACCTCAAATGAGATAACTTTGAGCCCTTAGTCGACTATTTCTCCTTCACTTCATAGCTTCTTCTTTAAACTTGATAATGTTACCACTAATGACTACAATTTATGTGCCTCTTTGGTGTCTTAAGACACTTCAACTTTTGTCTTCCTTTTGCTACTTTAGAAAAGACAAATATGGTGCTATTATAAACTGGAAATAAATCTATTTTAAGCTAGGATAAAGTACCTTTATTGCACCAAAATTTTGAGACCTTTTTAGTCTCTTTTTGTAGCTTTCTTTCTTGTCTTTAGTATGGTGACACCTTCTCTATTTCTTGGTGGTTGTAGTGCTCCTTTGGTGGCTTCTCTTCACCAAGACTTGCTACAACTTTACCTATGTTTAATGGTGTCTTTTGACACTCTAACTCAACCTTATTCTTATGCACTATTCTTCCTTCTCTTACTTAATACCAATGCACTTTGATAGCTCTTAGAAATAACTTGTATTAAGCACTATCTATTTCTCCTTATTTCTCCTTTTAATCAACTTATAACACTAACTTGTGTTGATGTATTTTGCAGGTTTCAAGATGATAATGCTACCTCATTACTTAAATTGAAAACATTTAAACTCAAACTCCTTATTGCTACCTTTAATAACTCTTAATATGGTGTTTTCAAGGAACTTAAATAATACTTGAATAGGAAACTTTAATAACACCAATTATCAAACCTTATTTTGATCTCCTTGTAGCAATCTTTCTTGGTGATTTGGTTCACCTATTTTCTGCCATGGATTTGTAAACTTTGTAGCTTCAACTCCTTGTGCTTTGCTGCTCTAAACTCCTCTATTTTGCAGCTTCCAATACTGCCTATTTTTCTTCAACTTGCTATTCTAGGACCCTAGAATTTGTAGCTATTAGTGCTACCCAAATTGCTACCCTTAACTCTAAAATTTTTAGATTCTAATGTAACTAATTTCTCCTTTGATATGCTATCCTTAATATCTTGAAATTAGGCTGCAAAAATAACAATCTCTTTGTAACAACCCCGCTACTTACCGCCATTTTGTTTTGAAGAATTTGATATTGCGATGAGTTTTGTGGTGCAAGTGTAGGTGAACTTGTGGAAGTAGTATAATACACCCACCCCTAGTGGAGAGAGAATTTGGAAGCATCAGGTGAGTGGGATATGATGTCGTGCCTCGTGCACCTTGGCCTGAGGGTACATGGAAGTATGGTTAATAAATGTCTTTATTTTATTTATATTCTAGAGCACTTAAAAATCAAATTTAAGAATTTGTTCGAAAACTGAGTAGGGTGTGGATTACAACTTGCTTCGAGACTTGTCGAGATATGATAATTCCTACCCAACCACATTAAGCCACATGGGTGACTTATGTGTGACTGAGCTATCTATATCTCCAGCTATTAAGGACAGTGGTCCATCTATTGAGAGAAAGAACGACGGTATGGGACGTCACTCTAGGAAGACAGTTGGTTAGTAAGTGAGGGTGTTCATTAGACCTCTTCGGTTGGGGACAAAGCCAAAAAATGACATGAATAGAGAGCTATCCACATGGTTGGATAATCCAACAGTAGATGGTATGGGCAACATTACCGTTAACCGATGAAGTATTTGGGACACCTAGTCCTTAAGCCATACGATGGCAGACTCTAGTTAAACCTTAGCAGAAGGTAAAATGACTAGCACTGGCATAATAACGCTGGCTCCAAAGCAGGTGGATGTGGGATCAATACGTAACATGATTGCGAATCCTTATGCTTTGGACATGGGATCACAACGTCCATCCTTTCAGGTGTATAGGCCCTGAAAGGACAACCCCATGCCAGGATCCGAAAAGACTCGAGAGAGGAGTAAGATCCTACAAGGCACTTTTATAGGAAATTGGCCAGTCTTGAGCACTTAAGATGCCAACTACAGTGGTAATTTAGTCTTGAAGTGCAAAATAATTATGCCTAAACTAACATCAAGTTGGGTTATAATGCTAGTAGTTTAAAAAAACAAAATAAAATTTTTAAAAGAGTATTTTTAGGGTTGTGAAATTTGGCATTAGAGCCTAGGTTTGTGAAACCCTGGCTAGCATAATTGTTTTGATAAAATTCCTTGATATCAGACATGGCAGGTACCTTGCGGAGGACTAATGTTAATCTGCAAGAGAATATTGCAGAGGTTGCAAGAAAAGGACCAAGATGACTCATAAAGGAGTCTAAAATGGTGCAAGCTGCCGAAATACCATGACAGGTGGTAAGCAAAGAAAAGGAGACTGTGACTACGAGAGTCACCCATAATGATGAAAACATGGCTCACATGATACAACTCATGCAAGATCAGCTAAACCAATAGTGTGAGCAAATGGAAATACAAAAAACTTAAATGAGTGAGCATTTGGATTAGCAACAGGCACAAATGGCCCAAAAGTAAGAATTGATCACTCAACAACAAAAGGTTATTGAAAACTTAACCCAAAAGAAGGCAACTGGAAATATAAGTGAATTTTCAAAAGGTTCCTCGAGGAGAAATGTGGGAGAGGAATTGCAAAAAGAGATAAAGAAATTAGATATCTCTAAATTTGATGGAAGTGGAGATGGTGAAACAACCATTAATTGGTTGAGTGAAGCCGAAGGGTATTTTGCAATTCAACCCCTTTGCTCCGAATTAAAAACTACTTGGGTAGTAGCACATTTGGAGGGTGCTGCAAGGGATTGGTGGACCACGTACAAGAAAATTACTCAGAAGGAAGCATCAGACATACCTTGGGAAGAATTCGTAAGAGAATTCAAAAACCACTTTCTTACTGAACAATTCTATATTGAAAAACATGGAGAGTTCACCAATATGCGACAAGGCAACATGACGATAATTGAGTATTACCAGAGATTTGTGCAACTACTAAAGTATGCCCCAAAATTTTATGAATAGGAAAAATTCAAAGCACATAAGTTTGTTATGGGACTTCACCCGAAGTATAGTCAACCGGTAGGAAGAAAAGTACCCCAAACATTGTCAGTTGCATATGATGTAACCCGATATGAGGAATCAAGTCAAAAAGAGGTAAAAGCCTACTATCAACAATTCAAAAAATATAGTACAAGGAAGAGAAGGTACCCTTAGTAGAATCAAGGTAAATATAAGTATAAAAGATTCAGAGATGGAGGGCGAAATAGAAATGAAAATAGAAGTAAAGGAAAATATCAGGGGTACAGAGGACAGTCAGATCGAAGGAATTTTTAGGAGAAGAAAAATGATAATAAAGAACAAGATAAAAATGGTAATCAGAGTAAGGATAGTGGTAAATGTTGGTCATCAAATCTGCCCAGGAAAGGATTTGGGTAAGTGTATGCACCCTAGACCTGGACCAACATTGAAAGGCCGAAGGGAAGAGATGCCCCTCGTGCCAATCTCCGGAGAAAGGCCAGCTCCTATACTAAACTACTTTGATGTTTAAGATAAGGGTGTAGGAAAGAGATAAACAGAGTAAGGATGCAGGAAATAAATAAAAGAGTAGGGAAGAAATCTTAGTAGTTTAATGGTGGGAAAGAATTGGAAGCACGATCACTAGCCAATAGCTTGAAAGAGCAGCAAAAACACCAAGAATAATGAAATGAACGCGATATTAATCCTCCTATGTATCCTCTAGATGAGTTCCAGGATTCTCCCTCCCCTTTCGTCGAAATTCAGAGTTCAGAGTAACGACGATTAGGAAAAAGTGAATATAACAGAAACACTACCCACAGGCGGCATACAAGAAAACTAATATGGTGTTTTCCTCCCCTATGTATCCTTCGGGAAAATTTTAGGGTTCAGCCCCCAATCACATACCTAAATCCAAGATTCAGAATTACAGTATGCAAATGAAGAAAGATGAAAGAAATAAACATAGAAGGCAACATACAAGAGAGAAATCAAGCCCAAAGAAATTTAGTATTAAATGCAAGGATTCAAGTTACAACAACTTTCTAGCAGAAAGTTCCCCCCCTTTACATTACAATGCTTGGGTTTTTATAGAGGACCCGACCCTCTGAGCCATAAATGCATAAAATGGAGGAGTACACCCTCAAAACTTGAGAAGTCGGCTCTTCGTAGCCCTCGTGACTAAGCTCTCAAATCTGTTGCCAAAACTAGCAACTATGACTGGGTTAGTCGTGGAAACAAGCATTAATGAGCCGTCTGAGCGTCTTTGGATTCTGGGTACAGTGCTCGAGTGGCTGCCATGCTCACCGGGCTCTTCTTCTAGGACTGATGCTTCATTTCCAATTGCTAAAAATGAGTAGCGAGCTTATCGGGCATGTAAAAATGCATTTATGAGGCACTTGATCACCTTAAGAAAATACCTAGCTTGGAGCACGTGCCCTTGAAGCGCTTCACTAAATTTTTGTTCGCAACTCTGCTTTGCAATGGACTTGTGTCGAAGCAGATCCTCATTCTTGATTTTTACTTCACATGGTGGAGCTTCGCAAAACTGCTTCGAGGATGGTGGGTGCCGAAGCATATTTCCTTCGCAAGATGGGCTCTTCACTTCCCACTGCTTCGCTAGAGAGACGTGCCAAAACTGCTTCGCTGATAGATTGTCAAAATGCTTCACCGCGATCTTCTTTCAAATTGTGGTTCGGGAAGATTTTGGTCGAAGTGCATCCTTGCCTTCAAAAATGCTTTGACTGCTTCTACTTCGAGTGAAAGTTCTTCGCACGAAGGCTTTCCGAAGAAGATGCTTCACAACGACTTTCGGCGAAGTAGAAATGGTTCGCTGGCGGGGAGGCCCGAAGTGGGTGCTTCGATGATTTTTTTGCAAAATATTTTCAACGTTGCGCTCCTTCAAACCCCACTTCGCAAGTTTCTTGTCCGAAGTAGCCTTTTGAAATGCTTCGGGTGCGAAGTAGTTTTCATTCTTCTTCCCTTGTATTTTTCCTTCGACAACACCGCTTCGCAAAATTCTCACTCGAAGTAGTTGTTTGAAGTGCTTCGGGCCCGAAGTAGTTTTCTCTACCTTAGCAAATTTGGACCGCGATTTTCTTTGGTGAAGCCATTCTTTTGAAATGCCGCTTGAATGTCGCTTCGCAAAACTTTCGCCCGAAGTAGCCGCTGGAATTGCTTTGGGTGCGAAGCTCTTTTTTACGCCTTCACCACTTCACAAGATTTTTGCCCAAAGTAACTGTTTGAGGGACTTCGGGCTCGAAGTAGATTTCATCTTTCATTTCTTCCCTTGAGGCTATCTTCCTTAGCTTGTTCGTCAGTGAAGCTCTTTCATCTTCATTTTATGTACAAGGGGGAATGGCAGGGAAAGCCAAAATTGCTGCAACACTTGAAAATGTTGTTTCTAAAAGCAAGGGAACAAATTCATGAAATTGAAAGAAATACTTTACAAAAAAATTGATTTTTTTACCCCATTGTGCAATGTGACAAAATTGTCAACATTCTTGGTGGCTCACGGGGCAACGAGATCGTCTCGGTGGGAGAACCCTCAGCCTTGATATGTTGGGCCAAAGTTACCTCTAGACCCTTCTCCCTTTTCTATCTTCGAGGATACTTCTACGGCTTGCTCTTCTTCTTCTTTCTCTTCTTCTTCTACTTCCTCTAGCACGGCTTCCTGCTATGATGATGGGGCAAGGCGATCACGGATGCGCTTCATGGTTCAACAAACATGAGCCCAAGCACCCTTCAAGAAAGGCTCTTGATCTTGCAATGCCTTAACCAAAATGCAGAACCGATCAATCTTCCCGATATCAGCATGTTTGGCTCTGATGTACAGATCGTTTAGGCAGACTGCAATCTTGTAGAGTCTCAGAATGAAATTTGTGACCTGCCCTTCTATTATTGGCTTTGCCCATTCGTCTATCTCCGAGACCTCACCTTCAAACTGAAGCCATGCCGACTTAAGCTCTTCCTTGGTCAGAAGGTTCCCATCATCATCTATGAAGCTCGGGAAACCTAAGGAAGAGAGATCCTAGAAATAGCCTAGCGATGCGCGTTGCTCATTCTCAAACATGTCCAGGAGGTCCTTCGCCTTTTGTGCCTTCCTTACCTTGGAAAAGAAGATGTGACCTGTGGCTTAGGCCGTGGAACAATCCCTAGCCGTCCGACTCATTGCAGCAACCTGTAAGTCCTAATATTTAGTGGTTTAGACATCAAAGGCTAATTTGAGTTGGCCTCTAGCTTTCTGAGTGATCTCATCTATGATTGGTCCTCCTTCGGTAGCGACACGCTGTGCTTCGATGATATAGGTTAAAATTGATAGGGCACTGGAGGTCCGAGACCTAAAATTCTTGAGCAAGTGTGAGTGGATTTCTTTGATTCTACCTCTGTCAAACAATTCTAGGATTTCTTTTTCGTGCAACTGTTGCTGCAACTGCAAGATCTTGCTTTCAACTTCCTTGGCCTTCAGATCATTTTCGGCCTGTCTCTATGCTTGGTGCTCAGTTGTGCCCTGCAGTTGTAGTATTTGCTATTTTAGGGCATGTGCTTCCTTTTTCATCAGCTTACACTGCTTCTCTGAATCCTCCAGCTTGGAGCGGATTCTAGCTAGCTCTTCTTCCAACTTGATGTTGGCATTTTTTGCTTCAAATCTGCACTGATTGGCGATGTTTGCATGTGCTCAGAAAGTTTCGATTCTGACGTGCATAGATGCAGATTCATTATCTACATTTAGATGCTCCAGGTCCTTGGATTTATCTTGGTAGTCGTAGTCCACTGGAGTCATTTCATGTAGGGGCTTCTGGACCTTGGGGATATTTTTTACCTTGTGCAACTTCCCAGCCTTCAAATCGAAGACAGCGCATTTTTCAACTTGATCCAGAGAGCGCCCTCTCTTCTTCCTCGCCTCCTTCAGTATTTTTTCTGTGTTTTGTCAAGCTAGGAGTAGCTTCTCGGCTAGAGGGCGTTCCTTAATTAAGGATATCTCTAATTCAAATGAGGCTGGATCTCTAGCCAAAGGGGTGAACAAGTATAAAGAATGAACAGGGGATGCCTCACCAGTAGGTTCAGCGATGGATGTAGCAGGACCTTCGACAAGAGGAACTATGTTGTGTGTGATAGGGGAGCAATGAATGGGGCTCGACGTTGGGGTACTACCTTCACCGTACCTGGGAACTGAGGTAATGGTGGCATGGGTGGGCGAAGTAGTGTCAACAAACTTGTCCCAGCCTGATGACTCGAGTGGAGTGGGGCTAACGAGATCAGTGGCAAGGGGCAACGTGCAAAGAGGTGATTGAATTTGTGAGGGAGGGAGAGACTGGTGAGAATATTTGGCTAGGACCACAGTGGACATGTGGGAGAGCAAGGCAAATGGTGGAGAGTGCATACCTATGTGCCCTTCTGGCAGAGCGGTCGTGGTGACTTCTTGTGTAATAGGCTCCTGCTCTTTTTGGACTTCGGCACTCCCGACTTCCACGACCTCTACTTCGGGGTCTCCCTCTTGTTGGAGGAGTTCCTCCACATCAATGATGTCTATACCTGGGACTATCTCAGCACTTGGTGGCACCGCATATTCAACATTTGCTTCGATCAGGCCTGATCCAGGTTGTCCGATAGGAGCACTTGGAAGCTTCGTGCGGGGTCGCTTTGGGTGGCTCGGAGGTACTTGAATTTACTCTTGCATCTTTCTTTTCTTCCTCTCCAATGGTTGCTCTGACTCTTCGGCACTTGTGTCTTGGCTTTTCGACGGTCCCTGTGGTAGTGCCTCTAGTTTAGCTTCGACTTCTTCCTCTTCTTCCTGCTTTGAGGCATCGTCAGTTCTTCCTGGGCTTTCGACCGATCCTGGGGTAGCTAGAGGAACAAAGTCGGCAAAGGATATGGGCTTCCAAGTCCCAATATTGGCTTCGTAAACAATTACGAAGTCTTTATCCATTGTCAAGAGTCCATAGGAATTCATCTTTTGGTGATGGACTCTCATTATCCATCACTCCCTTAGTTGTTCCTTGCCCCAATTATTCAATTCCTCCTTCAAATCATCTTTCGCCTTTCTCAAAAACGTGGAGTCTGGAGTTGGGAAGGGATGCTGGTCAGGGTCAAACTCGACCTCCATAGGGTAAAATTCATGCCAGGGAGAAAATGTCCTCATACTCTCTAAATTCCACTCCAGATCCTTCCCATTGGGATTATTTATTTGCTCCATAATTTCAGGGTGGGGGAAGATATGAAAGTTCTTGAATTTTAAGTGATCCCTCATCACTCCAAGGGATCATAGAGCCATTGTTAAGGAATCTAGAGTAGGCCAAAATTGGTAAGCTTTTCTTTCAGGAATATGTTATGCTTCAAGGCAAATACTTCAATTACCCCCATCTTGAAGGGGAAGTCACAAGTATGTGCCCATTTCCGACCGTGGCTGTAGACGACGTTTGTTACATTGCTCTGCCGAGTGACCTCCAATGCGAATTGGTACTCGAAGGGGAAAACAGGTAGCAGGGAGGGCTTTCCTATGAAGTCGAATAGGTGAATCACCAACCCTTGTGTCAATTGAAATACGTCTCCCTTCTTCTCCATTACCACTCTATCTCTCAAACTGAGGGGCACCCGAGGGCAAGAACCCTTCAAAAAATGCATAGCAGGTCCCAAGAACTGTTGATTAAAAGAATAATAAGACTATGTCCTCAATATAAGGGGAGTCCACTGGTACACAAGCAGAGGATTTCCATCCTTGCCTCTCATAGAAATGACAATGTGGGGGAATTGCTTATGTACATGGTAGAAAAAAAATCAAACAAGGAAAGAACAGGGTGCGAAGTACTGGCCCGTCACCGAATTCTTCATGCTGGTAAGTCGCGTGTGCAAGGTTCGGGCCACCCATTCTGCCCAATTGAAGAAAACTGGGTTGGTGTTTGGTCTTAAAGCATAAGGGGCATAGAATTCCCCTCTCAAAATACATTTAGCCAAAGACACCTGCCAGGGTTGCACCGAAGCATTTGTCGACAGGCCCGCCACCCATGCAATGATAGAGAAAATATTGATGTTCTTGAAGGCCGCCAAGGGTAAGGGCATTTGGGAAAACTTGCTTGAAGGGAGTCCACTTTTGAGGTTTTCATGCAAGAATTTCAATATGTAGCTGTTGGAGGTGAACCTCTCCATCTGTTCGCTCAAAATGACGTTGCAAACCGAATAGCCCTTGGGTGGCCCTTGCTATGGTGCGAAGGCTGCTTGCACATCTTCCTTCAAAATTGAAAACAACTTATGGCCCGTAGCATCCAACACTTGCCTGGAGGTGGGCTGGTAGTTCTGCGCGATAACACAGATTAATTCGGGATAGTGGTGAGCGGGTGGGGTCAAATACCAATAAATTTGAGAGTAATATGCAACGACTCTCTTGTTCTTTGGGGTGAGTCTGCTTGTCATAAATTCAATAGTGCGTCAGAGGTCAGCCACACCCTTTGAGAGCTCTGTGTCTCTAATTTTCTCCTACCCATCAATTGGTGGTTCTTCAAGTTGTTCGTCCTCAGAATATTCTCTCTTCTACGACTTGCTTTTCTAGGCGGAGGTTCAGGTTAACCTTCTTTGGTTTTTGCTTTTTCTCCTCCTTGCCATTCTTTGTTTTTTGGTGCCGGCTACTTCTGGTTCCTTTCTTTTCTCTTTGGAGTTTTTCTTCCCCATGTTGGATGTCTTATGGCAGAAGCAGGGCTTACAGTGTAGAGGACTTTGGCACCAAGAATTTCAATGTAAAGGGCATAAGACTTGCAGATTAACAACGAAGGCTCTTAGTCTTGCATGAACTGATGAATGAATAACCTTATCACTGCTAGGGTCTTGCATTTTATAGCCCTAAAATGCAACTACCCAAATTTATGGCACGTACCCTAATTAAATTTTCAACTTGGATGAGAAAGGTTTCCATTCCCTCTGATCGGTTTCGCGATGGCGTAGTACGTGGGTCCATGCACTTTTATGATTATGTTTCGCATTGGGAACATGACCTGCTGCCACCTCGTACCTTGAAGCGGGCTTTTATCCTAACTGAATCCTCTCAGGATGTGTTTTGCCACATTTGCATTAAAATCGCTTGCCTTGAACAATCTCCTAGGTTGCCGTCGGCGTGTCCCCCAAGACATATTTTAAATGCTCCTTGTCCTGTGTGTTGATGCAAGTTGGCAAAACCGTCGCGATATCGCGACGTGTTCTATAATCGCGGGTTGTGGCAAGCAAAGGAGGGAGTATTGGTTGGTTTTTGGGACATCAACACACAGTGCATAAGGCGAAAGATGTTGCGTTTTAGCGACGCGGGTGGTTTCTAAGATGTAAAAAGTGCAGTGATTCACTGCACGTTCCAAAATCGCGAAGCATTGGTTAAAAGGGGAGTCTAAGGCAAAAAGTGCAGCGATTCGCTACACGTTCCAAAATCGTAGGGCGTTGGTCAAAAAAATGCAAAGGAATAAAAATGCAGCGATTCGCTACACTCTTAAAAAGGGACGCACAGTGCATAAGGCAAAAGATGTTCTATTTTCGCGATGCGGGTGGCTTCAAAGGCTTAAGTTGAAAACGTGTAGCGATATTGCTACCGTTTCGAAACAAAGCCAAACAAAAGGAAAACGTGTAGCGATATCGCTACCGTTCTAAAATTGCGGGTAGTCTGTTGACAAGAGTCTCAGATGTAAAAAGCATAGCGATTCACTGCACTTTTTAGAAAGAGTTTCGGCAAGGTGAAAGATGTCGCATTTTCGCGACAAAAAGTGGCAAATGGTACGAAAAGGAAAACGCGTAGCGATATCGCTACCTGTCCCAAAATCGCGGTCGTGGTGGTCCGAAAAGCAAAAGACATGAAAGTTGTAGCGAAATCGCTACACTTTCGACAATAAGGCCAGGAAAGATGAAGACGTTGCGAAATCGCGACAGGGAATGAAAATTGTGCAAAAGACATGGAGATGATAACGATTTCATGCCACTTTGTTAAGAAATGACTAAGTGTTCTCATGTGTAGCGAATCGCTACAGGGGAAGGTCGAAGACATTCAAAGGCAAAAAGTGTCGCATTTTCATGGCCTATGAGCAAGACCGTACCAGGTGTCAAAAAGACGTAGCGATATCGCTACATGTTCCATTTTCGTGCGGTAGAGCGGAGGAAAGGACCAAAAGACAAAAAGCGTAGTGAAATCGCCCAACGTCTCATTTTCGTGAAACAAGCTAGCGATGGAAATAATGAAGCCAACTATGCAGCGATATCGCGACAGGAAGAATTTTTGCGGGTTCCAGCAGCAAAAGTGTACGGCATAAGAAGATGTCGCGATTTCGTGACCCGTCGCGTTTTCACGACCTGCGACAGTTTCCCGCTAAAACGCAGTATGAATGGCTCGATAAGGTTTTTTCGATTTCCAAGGATTAAATGCTTGCCCGAATTTAATGTTTTGCGGATTTCCAACGCGGTCAAGGTCGAAGAGCGTCCAGGCCACCAAAATTGAAGATTTTATTTGTTAGAAGCTGCTATTCGTGGATTGTTCTAACGGTTTCATGCACATGTTCAAAAACAAATTTAATGAAGGTGACCGCTGACGTCTAATTGCATTCAATTTTGTGGTTCTTCAAGGCTGCGAAAGGGGATCATGCTCCTAGTTTTCGTGGCATATTTGTAGATCTCAAGAAGGTTTGTTACCAATATTAAATGCTGCAAAGAGGACGGCCCTCTATAAAAACCAATGTAAACCTCATTTGTAAGGGTTGGGAAGTTTTCTGCTAAAAGCTCGAAGTTCATTTGCAGGAATAAAAGACTTGGCTTCTGATTTTTCAAGCGGCTGTTTGGGTGATTTTCCTTTCTGTTTGTTTTACATTTCTAATAGCACTCATATTCCTTAATTGCTATTGCATTTGAATTCTGCATATTGGATTTAAATACTGCTGTAAGGGTATGATTCCTGGAATGTAGTCTTGGAGGGATTTTCTGCATACATTGTGCGGGAATTAAGTTAATGTCTTCTGTTACTTGCTGTTGTTGCACTTTAAGTGATCTGCTGTTATTCTTCCCGATCTTATAACTTCGGCTACGACCATATTTCATATTTTTTTCTACAAATTTTAAATTTCTTTCCAGCAACTCTAATCTTCAAACAAAATTTAGAATAGTAAGGGAACCAGCCCACTCTGGAGATTGGTCTGGGAGCCATTTCTTGCTTCCAGCCTTTCAATGTTGGCCGGGTCTAGGGTGCACATGTAAAAATCCTTTCCTGTGGCAGATTCATGACCAATAGTTTTTGGCACGCCCGGTGGGACAGATTTCTTCTGTCTCTAAAAGATCCCATAGTGTTGAAGGTTTAATGTTCGCCTTCATACTGTAAAAGTAGAGCATTTGGTGACTCTGTTGGACTCAGAAATCTCTGAATGTGGATACAGTGAAAGCTGTACTTCATGATCACAAGATCACAGTCTAAGAAATTTGGCGATCTTGTCGAGTTTTTTGAACTTGACAGCTCGAGAAGTGGTGAGCATTCTAGGTTGGTTTCCCCATCCCTTCCATCCTCTACTACACAAATCTCTGGTATTGTTACTAGTGTTTCATCCTACCAATCATATCCACTAGTTCAAATGGCTCAGTATCCTCCACCCAGGAAGTTCTTGGCATGGAACGGCTACGGAGCCTTGAATTTGCAGGCTCAAAATCCAGTTCCTCAGGCCGCGTTGAAGGCTTTGCCAACTTATGATGGTACGGGTAAGACTGCATATGAACACATAAATGATGTAGCTTCTCTAGCGGCCATTCATGATATAACTGATGAAGATGTAATGGTGAAGTTGTTGGTATGCTCCTTGAGAGGTAAATTGCTATTTTGGTACCGAACGTTGCCACCAGGCACCGTAACATCATGGGATCAGCTAGGAGATCTGCTAGTTAAAAATTTTCATGAACAGGCTGACCCCTTTTCACTGTTGAATCAGTTTACTATAATCCAGAGACACCCGCAAGAAGAGATAGCTGATTTCAACGTCCGATTTACCAGAACCTGGCACATAATTCCTGATGGTCTTCGGCCTGCTGATGAATTGGCTGCACTTTACTACCTCAGAGCGTTCAACACAGATATCGACTGGGCTGTTCGGTAGTCCAATGTGACAACATTTCCAGAGTTGTTTGAACAAGCCATAAAAGCAGAAGATGATCTGATTGCTATAGGGAGACTTCCTCCGAAGGTAACTATGCCTATTATACCAGATTTGCCTCAGTATTTATATTCTGGCTCACTTCCACAGCCCATGCCATCTATGTATCCCACCCCATCATGGAGCTCCAAAGCACCTCAAATTGCACCTATCCCAGCTCCTTTGCCACTTCCTACACCCAGCACACAATCATCTCCCATTTCCACTTCATTTCTAGCTTTGCCAGCACCCCCAGCTCCTTTGCCATTGTCAGCATCTCCTGCACCTGGGAACCCCGATCCTTATACAGCACTATTACAAGAGGTAAAGTCTGCCAATTCGGCAATTAGGGCCATGGGTAACAAAATCACACTCATTGAGAGAAAGCAAGCTGAGCGAGATTTCTAGCCAAGGAGATTTCAACCTCCTCCAATTACAAGAGACCAAGCTGCCTCAACAAGTAAAGCGCCTAAGAAAAGATTAACTGCTTTGATAAATGAAGATGCAGCTCTTGCAGACAGAATGTATTGGTGCTCGACTTGTAATGACCCTCATGGAGAGGATAATTGTATGGTCCATCTGAATTATGTGCAGATTTTGGCTGCTAGTTCTTCGGGTGGACAAGTTAATATGATCTCTGAAGCAGGCCATAGTTTAATGACTCCAGTGGAAGAACAAGTTTCAGTTCTTACAAGGACTGGAAAGAAGCCTGTGATAGTTGATCCTGCTGACTTAGAGCCGTTGAAAGTTTCGGCTGATGCGAAGAAGCCAGTGAAAGCTCCTGTGCCAGTTCCAAAGTCTGATGTGCCTGTTTTGCCAAAGGATCCTATTTTCCACAGAGTTCAAGAAAAGGCTGCAGCTGCACCAGCAAGATCAGAAGTGGAGGAGCAAGCTCGAGAAAGGTTGAAGTATCCCTCATTGACAAAGAGGCTAAGAGTGGAAGCCACTCAGCAGTATCGTAGCAGATATGAACAACCTATTGAAAAGAACTCTGCTGCGGTTGCATACAATATTGTTGAAGAATTAAAAAAGACTCCAGCTAAGGTAAGTCTCTACGATGCTTTGCAGTTACCTGGCCAGGTAGATTTATTGTAGGAATCATTAAAATCTATAAAGGATAATGAAAAGGGTTCTACCCAGACAGTGTATGCTCAAACCTTAACCACTTCTGCTACTGGGAAAAATAGACCACCCCCATTTTATTTATCAGTGCAAATAGAGGGTTGGATAGTGCATAATTGCATGATCGACTGCGGGGCTGCTACAACTGTCATGCCCAAGGGAGTTTGTGAAGCAATGGGAATGGAATATACACGGAGTAGTCCTGGAGTTATGCAATTAGATGGTACTCCTGTAAAAATGGTGGGTGTAATTAAGGATGTCCTAATTGTTCTGCATACTATGCCTCAGATTACTGTTATCCAAGAAATTGTTGTGGTAGATCTAAAACCCTACTTTAGTATGTGTTTATCCAGGGAATTTATCGCAAAGTTTGGGGGTTATCTGGAACTAGATTATTCCCACTTAGAAATTCCTTTCAAGGTTAGGCGTCTCAGGATTCAGAATGAAAAACCTTCCTCTTTTCATATCGAGAAGTTGGAAGAAGCAGAAAAAGACATGCAGTCTATTCACATGCTTACTGAAGAGTCCGAGGATTCTGTTTTGATGAGTGAGGTTTTAGATAATCTTCAGTTGGATGCCCAGTTTTCTATGCTTGATTTTAACGCCATGCTGGAGACTGAAATCGGCTGCTATGCCATCCAAAAACCTGAGAGTGACACAAAGCAAGAATTTTCTAACCAAGCTGATCAGAATGCTATTACAGATCAACTATGGCAGCTATATTTCAATGGGGCTAGATGCAAGAACGGTGCAGGAGCAGGTATTGTTTTGATTTCTCCTTCTGGTGTACAAAGAACTTATTCATACTATCTTACATGGAATTGTACTAACAATGCTGCAGAATATGAAGCATTATGCTTGGGTTTAAAAAAAGCAAGGAAGTTAGGAATTGAACAGCTCAAGATTTTTGGTGATTCTGAGCTTATTGTAAACCAGATTACAAATAGATGCATTTCTAAGAAGCATTACCTTAAAGCATATCGCAACCAAGTGTGGGACCTATTTGAGTGTTTCACAGCTCTAAATATTCAATCTGTTTCCCGAGAGATGAATAAACATGCAGACCTTTTAGCATCTCTTGGAGCCAATTTTTCCCCTGTTGAACAAGTAATGAAGAAACCGAAGACGGTAAGGATGGTGTATAGGCCAAGTGTGCCCGACAAAGAAATTTTCTGGCAAGTCTTTGAAGATGATGAGCAGATTGTCAACTTCTTGATTCATGAAGCTGCCACTGTCGAAGGGAGAACTTTGGAGCACGAAGAAGCTGAGGGTCTCATTCAGTTATGGAATAATCACATTCCGAAGGGTCTTATAACTCTGGAAAGCTTATTTGATCAGCATGATCGATCCAAAAAACATCGGATCGAGATTGACAAAAAGGAGTACATGGAGTTAGAGTTAGAGCCTAATAAAGCTATTAAGGTTGGAACTGATTCTACGCCAGATGAACTGCAAAAGATCAGGCAACTGTGTGAGGAGTTTTCTGATATTGTGGCTTGGAGTTATGAAGATTTGAAAGGATACAATAAACAGATTATGCAGCATACGATTGAATTGGAGGAAGGAGTCAGGCCTTTTCGGCAAAAATAGCGACCAGTAAATCCAAAAATTGAAACGTTGATGAGGGCTGAGCTTGTGAAAATGCTGCAAGCTAAAATCATATATCCAGTTAAGCACTCAACTTGGGTTGCCAATCTGGTCCCGATTCAAAATAAGAATGGAGACATACGATTGTGTGTAGATTTCCAAAATTTGAACCATGCATTGTTGAAAGATCATTATCCTTTGCCGCGTATAGATCAAATACTGCATGCTGTTGCTGGAGCTCAGCGTTTTTCACTATTGGATGGATTCTCTGGATATAACCATATTTGGGTTAAAGATGAGGATCAGTATAAGACAACATTCACAACAAAGTGGGGCACTTTTTCTTATCAACGAATGCCTTTTGGACTATCAAATGCTGGGGCTACCTTCCAAAGAGCCATGGACATTGCATTCAAGGAATTGTTGAATAAGATTATTGTGATATATCTTGATGACATGACAGTATTTTCACATAGACGGGAAGATCACTGCTCTCACCTGAGGCAAATTTTTTAAAAGTGCAGGGAATTTGGGATTTCCATTAATCCAAAGAAGTCGGTGTTTGCGGTAAAGAAGGTATGCTTATGGGGCATGTGATTTCAGAGGATGGGTTAGCAATAGATCCAGCCCGAGTTGAAGCATTGAAAAAATTGTCACTCCCTGCAAACAAAAAGGAACTGCAGTCTTTCTTTGGACAGATCAATTTCATCAGGAAGTTCATTTCTGATTTTGCTCAGATTGTGAAACCTATGACTGAATTGTTGAAAAAAGATGCAGATTTTCAATGGACCGCTCGAAGAAAAGAAGCATTCCAAGAAATCAAGGAAAGAATAGCGCAGGCCCCTGTTTTGATTAACCCTGATTACTCGAAGGATTTCATTTTGTATGCAGTTGGAGAAGATGAAAGTTATTCTACGGTTCTTACATAGAAAGGAGACGATGGGAATGAAAGGCCCATTGCTTTCCTTAGTTAGATCATTCTATCTCATGAAGCAAAGTATAATTTCATTGAAAAATAGGTGTATGCTATTATGAAATCCCTTAAGAAATTCAAGCATTTTATATCTCATAGCAGAACAATTGTTTATGTTATTCATCCTGATGTAAGAAATTTCATTCTTCAAGGAGAGATGGGTGATAAACGTGCTGGTTGGGTCACCAAGATCCAAGAATTTGATGTTGAAATTCATCCGACTAAGCTAGTGCGTGGTAAGGCTTTATGCCAGCATTTGGCAAAGATGGCAGCATCTGGTATAGGTGAATATCAAGCAAAAAATCTTGTTAGTGATGACAATTTAACAAATTTCGTAATTCAGGAAAAAGATTGGACAGAAGACCTCATTGCTTACTTCACAACTGGTAGATGTCCTTCACAGTTGAATGCCTCACAACGGAGAAGATTTCGTCTGCAAGCTCTTCGGTATGTTTTGTTACCAGAAGGATTGTTTTTTAAGAATATTGATGGTGTTCTTCTAAGATGTGTCAAAGAATCAGAAAAGGCTAGGCTCCTGGAGGAGTTTCATTCTGGTCTATCAAGAGGACATTTTGCAGGAAGACCGATGGCTTTAAAGATAACTCGAGCTGGTTACTATTGGCCGACCCTATTCTTAGACGCTTTCAAAATTGCACAAGCATGTGACAAATGTCAGAGATACACAGGAAGAGTTAGGAATGCAGCACTGCCTTTGCATCCGATTTAGGTCGAAGCACCCTTTCAGCAGTGGGGGTTGGATTTTGTTAGGATTATTGATCCCAATTCCTTAGCTGGACATAGATATATTTTAACAGCTACAGACTATTTCACGAGGTGGTCAGAAGCTATTCCAACAAAGGTTGCGAATTAGACTATGGTGATATCGTCTATTGAAGGCCTGATTACACGATTTGGCATTCTTGATGCCATTATTACAGATAATGGGACCCCATTTATTGGAGCTGAACTAGCTGAGTTTGCAAACAAGTATGGCATTTTCTTAAAAACATCTTCCAATTATTTTCCACAGGGAAATGGCTTGGCAGAGTCCACAAATAAAAATTTGCTCCGAATTTAAGGAGGTCTTTGGGGGAGAACAAGAGATCATGGCACCTTTTACTGAATCAAGCTTTATGGGAATATAGGATTTTAGTTAAGAAGTCTATCAAGACCTCACCATATGCCTTAGTTTATGGGAAAGAAGCAAGGTTGCCTGTTCATCTCGAGTTACCAGTATTACAGCAGTTACAGGCTTTTCAGGATAATGAAATAGACATAAGTTCCTTGGATATGCGGATAGCTCAGTTGTTGCACTTGGAGGAGCAACATTCTGAGGCATCTGAAGAATTTGTTAAACACACACAGGGTATTTCGAAGTGGTTTCATAAAAATTCTGCAGATCGTCCATTTAAAACGGGAGATTTGGTGTTGAAATGGAACAAAAATAAAGCCAAGCCTGGGAATCACAAAATTTTTGATGCTTTGTGGGAGGGTCCCTTCCACATTACCAGCACAGGTGCGACGAATTCGTTCTATCTAGAAGACTTGGATGGCAGCCCACTTCCGATTTTAGTAAATGGCTTTCATCTGAAAGCTTATACTTCATGAACTGACAGTCCAGTATGAGTTTTTATATAGTATAAAAAGAAAAGACAAAAAAAGACAAAAAAAAAAAAAGTATATACATGTTTTACTTTTATTTTGTCGCCTTGGTTCTTGTTGCCTGCGAGCCATAGGTGCCTTTTGTTTTTTCTGTGCTTTTCTCCTTTCCTAGCAGTTGGTGGCTTTCCAGAAAATTCTTCTTTTCCCTTCCCTTTCTCTCTTTCCTTTCTTCATCTTCTTCCTCCTTCTTTTTCCTTCTGCAATAAAAAAAGAGAGCCACGGCTGTTGTTTCTTTTCCCTATTCCTATTATTCCTGTTCCTTCTTATCCCTTTCCTCTAAGTTCTGTATTTTTACGCATTCATTTACAATCTTCATTTTCATTCCACAGCCTTCATACTTTCACTTCCATTCCATATGTTCATTTACTTTTCTCCCATTATTATCATCATTCTATTTGCATTCACCGCTTGTGCAATCGCAGGATCTCACTCCATTATCTCATTCCATTTGTTTCAGTCTATAATCAGTTACATGCAGGTTCTTCCAGTTTCAGCTTTTCAGCAGAAATGATCGCAGCAGTCCATTAAGATGTATCACAGCAGCCAGCTTCTTGTTCTCATATGACTCTGTGCCCAATGGATTCAGTCCTGGATTCTTGCATACAGCGAACTGTATACCCCGCGAGCCGCCAAGAATGTTGGCATTTTTGCCACATTGATTCTCATTGATTGAAGTATTAATGTTTAAGTTGTTGCATATCTAACTTCTATACTGGCTTTGATGCGGCTTTGATGCAAAAGGAGCAAAAAATGACTAAGTTAAAAAACTATCGTGATTTCACGACGTGTCGCGGAATCGCGGTCAACGCGGTCAACGGATGCAGGTTGGCAGAACCGTCACGATATCGTGACGTGTTCTATAATCGTGGGTTGTGGCAAGCAAAGGAGGGAGAGCGACATTTGTCGTAGCAAAATCGTGATGAACATCAACACACAATGCATAAGGCGAAAGATGTTCCGTTTTCGCGACGCGGGTGGTTTCTAAGATGTAAAAAGTGCAGCGATTCGCTGCACGTTCCAAAATCGCAGAGCATTGGTTGAAAGGGGAGTCTAAGGAAAAAAGTGCAGCGATTCGCTGCACATTCCAAAATCGTAGGGTGTTGGTCAAAAAAAGGCAAAGGAATAAAAATGCAGCGATTCGCTACACTCTTAAAAAGGGACGCACAGTGCATAAGGCGAAAGATGTTCTATTTTCGCGACGCGGGTGGCTTCAAAGGCTTAAGTTGAAAACGTGTAGCGATATCACTACCGTTCTGAAACAAAGCCAAACAAAAGGAAAACGTGTAGCGATATCGCTACCGTTCTAAAATCGTGGGTAGTCTGTTGACAAGAGTCTCAGATGTAAAAAGCGTAGCGATTCACTGCACTTTTTAGAAAGAGTTTCGGCAAGGTGAAAGATGTCGCATTTTTGCGACAAAAAGTGGCAAATGGTATGAAATGGAAAATGCGTAGCTATATCACTACCTGTCCCAAAATCGTGGTCGTGGTGGTCCAAAAAGCAAAAGACATGAAAGTTGTAGCGAAATCGCTACACTTTCGACGATAAGGCCAGGAAAGATGAAGACGTCGCGAAATCGTGACAGGGAATGAAAATTGTGCAAAAGACATGGAGATGATAACGATTTCATGCCACTTTGTTAAGAAATGACTAAGTGTTCTCATGTGTAGCGAATCGCGACAGGGGAAGGTCGAAGACATTCAAAGGCAAAAAGTGTCGCATTTTCGTGGCCTATGAGCAAGACCGTACCAGGTGTCAAAAAGACGTAGCGATATCGCTACATGTTCCATTTTCGTGCGGTAGAGCGGAGGAAAGGACCAAAAGACAAAAAGCGTAGTGAAATCGCGCAGCGTCTCATTTTTGCGAAACAAGCTAGCGATGGAAATAATGAAGCCAACTATGCAGCGATATCGCGACAGGAAGAATTTTTGTGGGTTCCAGCAGAAAAAGTGTACGACATAAGAAGACGTCGCGATTTCGCGACCCGTCGCATTTTCGCGACCCGTCGCATTTTCGCGACCTGCGACAGTTTCCCGCCAAAACGCAGTATGAACGGCCGGATAAGGTTTTTTCAATTTCCGAGGATTAAATGCTTGCCCGAATTTAATGTTTTGCGGATTTCCAACGCGGTCAAGGTCGAAGAGCGTCCAGGCCACCAAAATTGAAGATTTTATTTGTTCGAATCTGCTATTCGTGGATTGTTCTAACGGTTTCATGCACATGTTCAAAAACAAATTTAATGAAGGTGACCGCTAACGTCTAATTGCATTCAATTTTGTGGTTCTTCAAGGCTACGAAAGGGGATCATGCTCCTAGTTTTCGTGGCATATTTGTAGATCTTAAGAAGGTTGGTTACCAATATTAAATGCTGCAAAGAGGACGGCCCTCTATAAAAACCAATGTAAACCTCATTTGTAAGGTTGTTGGGAAGTTTTCTGCTAAAAGCTCGAAGTTCATTTGCAGGAATAAAAGACTTGGCTTCTGATTTTTCAAGCGGCTGATTGGGTGATTTTCCTTTCTGTTTGTTTTACATTTCTAATAGCACTCATATTCCTTAATTGCTGTTGCATTTGAATTCTACATATTGGATTTAAATACTGCTGTAAGGGTATGATTCCCGGAATGTAGTCTTGGAGGGATTTTCTGTATACATTGTGCGGGAATTAAGTTAATGTCTTCTGTTACTTGCTGTTGTTGCACTTTAAGTGATCTGCTGTTATTCTTCCCGATCTTATAACTTCGGCTACGACCATATTTCATATTTTTTTCTACAAATTTTAAATTTCTTTCTAGCAACTCTAATCTTCAAACAAAATTTAGAATAGTAAGGGAACCAGCCCACTCTGGAGATTGGTCTGGGAGCCATTTCTTGCTTCCAGCCTTTCAATGGTGGCCGGGTCTAGGGTGCACATGTAAAAATCCTTTCCTGTGGCAGATTCATGACCAACAGGTCCAAATTGTTCATCATAATTATCACAGAGTCCTTTTGCTCATCGTTCCTTCATCTCCTCAAAGGTAAGATGTTTAATTCATAAAGTTTGGTTAGATTTGGGGGTTGTGTAAGTGCTTTGTGCCCTTCCATTATGCATAGGTTTGGGAGCGATGTAAGTGGTCGAAAATTTTTCCATAAGTGGTTTCCCTAATCGTTGTTGTGCATTGATTTTATCTTCGACTAATTTTGCCAATCCATAGGTCTGCATCATGGTATAGGGATTGAACCTTGTCACCTCCATTCTAATTTCCTCTTTTAATCCCCCAATGAAACCATTTATGAGAATTGATTCATCCAATATTGTGTTGTGTTTGGTGATATCCTCAAACCGAGTTTGATACTCATGTACAAAAGTGATTTGATGAAGATCTTTGAGCAAATACCACATGGTTGGATCCCACATGGCTCTGATACCAAATGGTAAGACCCCAAGGTCTTACTATTAACAAATTAATGTAAATGTAATCGTAGGCCACTCAAAGGGGGCTCCCTTGTAATCGCTTTGTCGCTATAGGGGGCTCCCTCCTTTAGAATCTATGATTCTTATTCTTATTCTTCTTCTTGGATGATTTGATATGGATGGCCAACCTAATATATATATCTACCCTAAAGCTACGTTGGTGAAGAGACATGATGGTTCACGTATGAAGAGACATGATGGTTCACGTTATGAAGGTTTGTGATGGTTCACTTTATAAGTTAATAATATAATAATTAAATGATTAATAATACTAACTAATACTAACTAATAATGTTAGGATCGAGGACCCTAACATTGAATGAGCTAAAGATCCAGATTTCTTGATCGCAGACACCTTTTTTTAAGCTAATAGAAGACACCTCGGAGGAATCAAGGTTTGGTGAGCAACATTGACCTCACAAGCAAAGAAATGAATGTTCACCTATAGTCTCTATATCTTTAGGAAACCCGAGTTTGGTGAATCTTTGGCTTACCTTCATCTGGCAAAATCACCTGGCGACTCTGACTGAGCTAAAATATGGAAGCCCGAGTTGGTGAATCTCTGGCTTGCCTTCATCTGGAAAAATCATGGCAAATCCCTCATACTATGCAAAGCCCTAGAATGCAACTGTATGGAACTTGAGAGGAAGATCTCATCCAAAGTCACTAGTGGTAATATGCAAACACCGCCCAAATGATGAATAATATGGTTGCTTACAGTTTCCATCGGGAGATGGGCCAAGAGGAGGAACAAAATCCAGTGGCAAATTTTGAACACAAAGAGGGCACATTTTTGCACCCTTTTTGTGTCCAAAGGCATAACACACAAACATTCAGCCAAAGCCCAATAAGCATGTCTCACCAAGAGGCTGATCTTGAGGATACCCGGGTAGAAGGCCTATCACCGAAAAGCTCCTGCTATTGTATCAAGGAATTGGAGGAACTCGTGCTCAAGAGCCCATAGGTGGTGGACTCTCTAGAGTGGTGGTATTGGCTCCAACCATCATCACAACCGGTACCCGAAGAGGGCTCTTGTATGGCAAATATCCTTGCCACATTGTTCATCAATTGTATGGGTATCGACATGAATGATAACCTACCACGTTGCACCATGTTCACGACCTGGCAAACTTTGGGAGGCCAGCCAAACTTCAAAGATCAATTGAAGTACAATCAGATCTGGTCCGGACATTGTAGGTTCATCGGATAGGCAACCAAAGCTAGATTTGTGTTGGCGGCATGCCAATCATACAGTAAAATTTTGTGTAAATAATATAAATAAGTCGGCTAGTATACAAAGTTTTAGTTGTTTTCTTAGGTTAGTTGCAGTATTTTTTTTTAGTGTTCCAAGAGGGCCATGGGTGCCAAGGGTTTGAGAAAGAGGTTGCTGCCGGTAGTGAGTATCAAGAGGACAACGAGGGTGACTCTATTTCCCAATGGATAAAGGCCTGGGTCCTCACATTGAGGTGAGCTCAATGCCTCACGAGTCACCAGGAATGTTGGCATTTTTGCCACATTAATTTTTTTGATAAACTTTGGCCTAAGTATGGAGCTTTAAAGTGGCAAAGAGCATGCTGAGATGTTCGGGTTTTCACGGGCCATAAATGGGGGTGATAAAATGGATGAAATAAGATTTGGATATTTAATCATTGTAGATATTTTCACTAGCTTTCCAAAGATGTATTATAATAGGCGATCGGGTCAGCAAATCAAAAGTTATGGCCTCGGGAAGCAGGACTAGGAAGCTCAATTTTGGGCCAAAAAATTGACTAAGTGTCGGGCCCTGCTCGACTGCGCTCATCCTACCGACTGCGCTCATCTGACCGACTGCACTCATCCTACCGACTGCGCTCATCTGACCAACTGCGCTCGTACAAAGGCCAAAATTTTTCTAAGTGTTAGTGTTGCCGCAACCCGAGTTCGCAGCGAAGTCGGGTTGCACTCTCAGTTTTGTGCGCACCTGGGCATCAATGGAGCCCTAAATTTTCTAAGTGTTGGGTGCACAACCTGACTTTGCAGTGAAGTCGGGTTGCACCCTCAAGGTCATGCGTAGTTGGGCAACTTATTTGAAAAATGGCTAAGTGTTGGGTGCGCAACCCGACTTCACAGTGAAGTCGGGGTTCGCTCACTTACCTGCACGCACTCGGGCAAAGAACGTCGAATCCTACCTAGAAATTTTCTAAGGTACAAAGGCCTCCCCAACTGCGCCACTTCCCCTTTGTGCTACCTGGTTGTGCTCCAATTTTGGGTGAAGTTAGGCAAGAAAGAAAATATGAGCTCTTAAGGCAGATTTTTCCCCTTATCAAATTTTGACAAGTGTCCAGCCTCGAGATTCGAGTCAGAGATGTGATGGGAGGTAGATGAGCATGAACTGACAGATTGTACCGCATCTACCCCTATTCAAACTGACTCAACTTCCCACCTATCGATTTCCATGGAGCTGCCACATTTTCAAGAGGACCTTGCTGTAAGTACATTATTTACCCACAAAGGTCAACATCAGTCACTTTTGTCAGCTTTTACAGCTTTCTTTAGGTCTGGGATTCTGTGCCCAAAATGTAATCGAGGGGGAAAATTGTGCTATAAATAGCAGCCTCATTTCATTGTACAAGGGTGGAGGGGGGACATATTTCTAGAGGACTCTGTTGTGATGGACCACCTTCTAATTAATTCAAAGCATCCTTGGCTCTACTTCTTGTCTCTATATTTTATGATACCTTCTGCTAAGTATTTTTGCTTCATGTCCATTTATATTTCTGTCTGTCTGAATTCTGAATTTTGGATTTGGGCATTGGTGATTATTTGGATTTGGAATACTAAACATAAGGATAGATATGGTAGAATAACAACTACAGTTTCTGTTACATGCTTTGTTTTAATTGTTGTTGGTTCGAATGCAAATTTGCGATCGTGTTGCTTGTTCCCCCCCATCCGAAATGCATGATATTTACATATCTTTCCTGTTCCCTTATCTTTTTCAATCTCTTTCCAGTTCCATTTACCCCATTTTTTTAATCTCTTTCCTACACTCTTATCTAAAAACCCTCAAGTAGGTTAGGAAAGGAGCTGGCCTTCTCCGAAGATCGGCATGGGGGGAATCCCTCCCTCCCGACCTTTCAATGTTTGTTTGCGGGTCTAGTGCGCATTGACACACCAAGTCCTTTCCAGGTGGTGGATCCATAGCCAACAATACCAAAGAGATTTTACAAAAATATCTAGGGACTATAGAGCATCCACATATGTACAAATTTAACAACACAATGTTAGCAAAGATCAAACAACAAGTTAATTCATTAAAATTGAAGAGCATAATTACCTAATATACAATAGATAAACACTCAAATTATTGACCCTATTATTGAGGTAAAAGTTGTTATATATATTAGTATACTAGCATAACTAATGATTACAAGGAAGGCCTACCATAGACCTAAAATTATAGGTACAACCTATCCTGGTTCAAGGTCCATTCTTGATCAACATGTTGGGAAGGAGTGGGTGTCACTTTTTGCTTTGATTCTTCCAACTAATGTTGGTCGAAACCATCCACCATATGTAGCCATTACATGTATTTAGTATATCTATGGCAACTAAACATGCTCAAATTCTCCCATCATACCTCATTGTTGTGCCAACTATCAAATTTATAGGGATATTTGCTTATGATTATTGGAAGTCGATGTTGTTGCAGGATTCAAGAGACTAGTTGTATTTTTCTATAATTGCTCTACCTTGGATAACTGATAAGTGTATAGGTGTCCCTTGCCTTTTATGTGCATGATATTCCCTAAAAGTGACCTAGCAAGAGGCCTTCTTTGTTGTTATCTGTCATAGGCTTCTATGAGTCATCGGGAGCTGAGGGAGCCAACCAAGGATATTGTAAGGCTTTAAAGCTTCCAATCACTAGAAATATCTAGCCACCCCTTCACCCAATCAGTCCAAACCTATCTATTCTAGAGTGGCCAAATTTTCCTATCTTAATTTTTAGGACCAACAAGTTGTTTTCTAGTTTTCAATCAAGCTCTATGCAAAAAAAATTACATTTAGTAATGTTTCCTTGTAATTGGTATTTAAAATTCTACAAAATTGATAATCCAATAAATAGCCAGGAACTATCTGTGTGAGAGATTTTATGGAACCACATTATTGGTGCCTTCGAGGGATTTGTTGGTAATTTTGCACTTTGCCACATTAGGGATTTTTCTAGAGTATTTTGATGTATATGATGATAAAGTCTTGTTTGTCTATGACAGATTTTATTTTAAAAACAATTTTATTTATTCCTCGTTTGCTTACATGTATCGATGTTATAAGTATTTTTGTAAAATTTCATTCGGGATGCAAGTTCGCCTTGTTATGAATATATTGAAAATAAAGGTATTTTTGGGCTTATGGGGATAAAAATAAATAATGAATGATTTGGTGAATAATTTAAAAAGGTTTAGTATTTTGGATATGATAGCATGTTCACCCCAAACAAGGGGCGAACTCCCCATTCACCCCATGTTCGGGCGAACGAAACATCAAAAACCTCAAGAAGAAGTAAGAAGAGGTGCGACAAAACATATTCGTGTTTGCCCTAGTTGAGGGGCAAAAATCCCGTTCACTCCTCCTTTGAGCGAACACACTTCAACATCTGAACACAATTATGTTCACCCAAAGGTAAAGCAACATCATGTTTACCCTAGTGGAGGGGTGAATGTCCTGATCGCCCCTCTTTTGGACGAATGTACCCTGAGAAGAGAATAATGTCGTGTTCACCTTGGTTGAGAGGCAAACATCCTATTCGCCCCTCCCATGGGTGAACACATTTTAGGAAAAGATCGTTAGTGCTTAAAGGTAGATCAGGCAAAACACATGTTGTTAAGAGGTGAACGTAGTTTTTGGAAAAAATGGACCATGGTCAAAGCCTCCAAGGATGCTAAATTTATAAACATTAAATAATGGTGGCGATAAGTAACTCAAATCATGGATCCTGAGTAGAAGAGGAGGAGGATTTTCATGATTTCCAAGATGTAGAGACATTTCCAAAGTATTCAATGCTTTCCAAATTATTTGTGCACTGATGCTCGAGTTGCTGGTTTTCTTAGAAATTATTCCCTGAAAGATGGATCGCTATCCTTGAGGGAGAGATTTTCAATGATTTCGAGGAGGAATTTTCTCATTTTTTTTTCTGATCCATGATCATTTTGTTCTCTTGTGTATTTAATAAAATAGGTAAAATCCTCTATAAATACTAATCAAATTTCCATTGTAAGGGGAGGTTAGATACTTTGCGAGAATACTCTCCAAGTTCTCTGCATAAATACAAGGCATCAAGCTTCTGAATTTGCAAGTTATCTTGTGTGCAATTTCCTTATGTACTGTGCACTTATATTTTACATTCATGTTTCTTGTTTTCTATTACATATAAATTATGTATTTGGATTTAAATATTGCTAGTGGGGAAGTGAATGATGGAGTGTTATTCTCGAGGATATTATTGCAAGTTTACAAGTAAATTCTACTGCTTTTCCCTCTGTTAAATGCTATTTCATGCTTTGGTGATTTTCCTATTGTTAGTCTATCCCAAGTCCTACACTTTTGGCCTGTGGCCATATTTCCCATTTCTTTTCGCATTTTCTAATTTCTTTCCTGCATCTCTAGTCTTCAACCAGTATAGAATTTAGTTTGGGAACCAACCCTATGTGGAGATTGACACGGGGGACATTTATTTCCTCCAACCTTTTAATGTTGGATGTATCTAGAGTGCACAAACGCAGTGTTTGTTGATTAGGTAGATATTTGACCAACAATTTTTGGCATTCCTAGTGGGACATCAGGGTTTCATTTCCAGCAGTATTAAGGTTTGATGTTTGCCTTTGTGCTATAATATTAGAACATATAGTGACTCGAATATACTCAAAAATATTCAAATGTGATAACAGCAAAAGCTGTGTTTCATGAATACAAGATTGAAAGCCAAAAATCTGGATCATCAATTCGAGTTCTACGAACTTGATATTCAAATATTAGGAGAACATCCCCAGTTAGCCACTTTTCAATGTACGTCTTCATTACCCCATAAATGCCACATACCATATGTTACATTCTCATAGTTAGCCAATATATTTTTTGCTCTTATAAGCCCAATTAGTACCGCCACAAGTTTCTCTCCACATCATACGACCACTAGTGTTCCTCAAACTACATATCATATACCAGTCCATATGGCTTAGAATCCTCCGCCCCATAAACATCAGACACCAAGGCAGTTCCTAGTGTGGAATAGCTCAGGAGCCCTGAATTTGCAAGCACAAATCCTGGTGCCCCAAGCTGCTTTGAAAGCTTTATCGACCTATGATGGTATCGATAAAACTGCGTATGAGCATATCCAAGACGTGGCCTCTTTGGTGACCATCCATGACATAATGGATGAAGATGTAATGATAAAGTTGTTGGTATTATCGCTGAGAGAAAATTGTTATATTGGTATCGATCACTGCAACCAGGTACAATTACCTCATGGGATCAGTTGTTAAAGTTGCTGATTAAAATTTTTCATGAGCAAGCTAATCCGTACTCCCTGATGCACCAATTCATGATGATTCAAAGACATTCATAGGAATAAATAATGGATTTTAATGTCAGATTCGTATGAAGCTGACAAATAGTCTTTGATGGTTTGTGGCCTATGCATGAGCAAGCTGCATTCTACTACCTCAAGGCATTTAGCACTGAGATTGGTATGGCCGTACAATAGGACAATGTGACTACATTTCTAGACTTGTATACTCAGGCTCAAAAGGCTGAATCTAATTTGATCATTGTAGGAAGGCTTCCTTCAAAGACAACTATGTTGATTCTTCCTGATCTTCCTTAGTACCTGTATTCTAGTGCATTTTTACAACCTATATCATCTATGTACCCAGTTCCCTCATGGAGCTCAAGCCCACCTCATATTGCTCCGATTCCCATCCTGCAACATTCATCTCCAAGTTTTCATAGTCACCTGCCCCACGAGTTTCCTAGCTACCGATTTTTGTTCCTTTTCCAATATTTCCAGTGCCTTTGACTCCCTTGTCGTTACCTGCACCACAAGCACCCTTACCTTTGTCAACACCCACTCCATTGTCTAATCCTGACCCTCTCACAAAATTTTTACAAGAAGTAAAGTCCAATAACGCAGCCTTAAGGACAATATCTAATGAGCTTACAATAGTAAGGAAGAAGCAAGCAGAGGCTGATTTTTGATCACATATATTCCAAAATCCACCAATTACTTGGGAAAAAGCTTCCACTAGTAGAGGCCTTGAGAAGAGTACAATAGTGCTAGCAAATGAGGAGACTAGTATTGGTGTTCGACATGCAATGACCCTCATGGAGAAGATACCTGTATGGTGCATATGAATTATGTACAGGTATTAGTAGAGAGTTTGACTGGCGGACAAGTTAATATGATTAGATAAGCCGATCATAATTTTATGATGCCCTATTTGTAGCAAGTTTCGATCCTCACAAGGTCCGAGAAGAAGCCAGTAACTGTAGATCCGACGAAACTTGAAACTTTGAAGGTGCTTGTAGAACCAAAGGTGCAAGATGAGAAACTACTACCTCCAGTGAAAGTTCCTGAAAGTCTAAGGAGCAAGATTCTATCAAATTAAAAGACTTATTACGTAAGCAAGCTTTAGAGAAATTACAAGTAAAACCACAAACTTTGCAACCTGCAACAGCTGCTCAAATGCATGGCCAAACAAAAGATCAAGCTAGGGAACGACTTAAGTACCCATAATTGATGAAGAGGTAAAGAGTAGAAGTTACTCAACAATATTAGGACAAATATGAATGAGCTCTAGAAGATAAAATTTTGGCTGCCCTAAGTTACAAAATTATGGAAGAAATGAAGAAGATCCCAATGAAATTTAGCTTGTATGACACGCTATAGTTGCTAGGATAAATTGATTTGTTACAATATTCCTTGAAGACTGCTAAAGATCAAAAGAAAGATACTTTCCAAAAAGTCCTAGCACAAGCGCTACGGACTTTCGCAATAGGGAAAAATAGGCCTCCCCAATTTTATTTATCTCTAAGAATGGAAGGGTGGATTGTACATAATTGTATGATCGACTCTGGAGCTGCAAATACTATCATGTCGAAGGCAGTATGTGAAGTAATGGAGATGGAATATACAAGAAGTAGCCTAGGAGTGTTACAGCTAGATGGGACTCTGGTCAAGACGGTAGAAGTGATCAAAGATATTCCCATTGTCCTTCATAGTATACCACAAATCACAATCATCCAGGAAGTGGTAGTAGTTGACTTGGAGCCATACTTTAGCATGTGCCTCTCAAGGGAGTTCATGACCAAGTTGGAAGGATATCTTTCCTTGGACTATTCACATTTGGAGATACCATTCAAGAGAAAACAGATTCATATCTATAATGAAAAACCTTCACATTTTCACATTGAAAGGTTGGAAGAGGAAGAACAGTCTCCAGGTGTAGTAAACATGATGACTAAAGAACTAGTAGAGGTTGACTTGATGGGAGAAGCATTGGATGAGATTCACCTGGAGGATGAGTTTTTGCTCATAGATTTTAATGCAATTATCAGGACATACATTGGTTGTTATAATAACTAAGCCTGAGTGAATTGAAAGAAAAGTTCTTAAATCCCACGATTTCGACATAGATCAGTTATGGAAACTATTTTTTGATGGTGCCAGATGTAAAAATAGCGTAGGAGCTGGTGTCGTATTAATATCTCCTAAGGGAATACAAAAAACTTATTCTTATAGGTTGAATTGGAGTTGTACAAACAATGCAGCTGAATATGAGGCGTTGTGCCTTGGATTAAAAAAGGCTGAAAAGTTGAGTATTAAGTAGCTGCAGATTTTTGGTGACTATGAACTTATTGTTAATCAAACCACCAATAAGTGTGTATCAAAGCAGCATTACCTGAAAGCTTATTGCAACAGGGTCTGGGATTTTTTTGAAGCTTTCACAACTTTGAACATTCAGGTGATTCCTTGGGAGTAGAACATACATGCATATATTTTAGCTTCTCTTGGTGTAAACTATTATCCCATGGAGCAAGTGGTTCAAAAGCCCAATACTGTTAAGGTGATATATAGATCTTCAATTCTAGACAAGAATATTTATTGGCAAGTATTCGATAATGATGAACAAATAGTCAATTTTCTACTTAGATAAACCGCTAGCATGGATGACAGAGTACTTACTGAAGAGGAAAAAGAAGGGATGATTCAATTAAAGAATAATCAAATTCCCCAAGGTTTGATCTCATTGGAAAGTTTATTTGATCAAAATGATAGAGCTGATAAGCACAAAATGAAAGTGGATGCCAAAGAGTACAAGGAATTGCAGTTGGAACCTATAAAGGTTACCAAGATCGGGACTGATTGTGTGCTGGATGAACTTGAAGGTATTAAAAAATTATGCTACGAATACCCCAACATTATGACATGGAGTTACCAAGATTTAAAGGGATATGATAAGAATGTTATACAACATACCATAGAACTACAAGAGGGGGTAAAACCTTTTTGGCAAAAGCAACGTTTTGTCAATCCTAAGATCGAAGCACTCATGAAGGCATAATTGTTGAAGATGCTAGAAGCGAAGATTATATATTTTATTAAGCATTCAACCTAGGTGGTGAAATTGGTCCCAATAAGTAAGAATAATGGAGACATATGATTGTGTGTTGATTTTCGCAACATGAACCAGGTTTCGCTTAAGGATCATTACCCTCTACCCTAGATAAATCAAATTCTATGTGGTTGTCGGTGCTCAAAGATTCTTACTATTAGATGGCTTCTCTGGATATAATCAAATCTGGGTGAAGGACAAGGATCAATACAAAACAACATTCACTACCAAGTGGGGCACATTTGCCTACCAGCGGATGCCCTTTGGGCTCTTGAACGTCGATGCTACCTTCCAAAGAGCCATGGACGTCACCTTCGATGAGTTACTGAATAGAATTATTGTGATATATCTTGATGATATGATTGTGTTTTCCCATCGCAGAGAAGATCATGTTGCTCATATAAGACAGGTGTTTGAGAAGTGTCGTGAGTTTAGAATCTCCATCAATCCAAAGAATTCGATCTTCATCGTCAAAGAAGGGAAATTGTTAGGTCACGTAATCTCACAAGAAGGATTGGTGATAGATCCTACAAGATCCGAAGCGCTCATGAAATTGTCACTGCCTACTGATAAGAAATACCTGTAATATTTCTTCGGCCAAATAAACTTCATCCATAAGTTTATTGCTGATTTCACCTAGGTTGTGAAGCCCATGATCGAGCTTTTGAAAAAAAATGTTTAGTTTAAGTGGATGGAAGTTATGAGACAAGCTTTTCAAGAAATAAAAGAAATAATTACTCAAGCTCTAGTTTTAATTAATCTTGATTATTTGAAAGAATTCATTCTTTACGCAGTGGGTGAACACAAAAGCTATGCTGTAGTGTTGACTCAAAAATAAGAAGATGGACAATAAAAGCCAATCACTTTCTTGAGCCAAGTTATTGGACCACATCAGGAGAAGTACAATTTCATTGAGAAGCAAGTTTATGCCATGATGAAATCGTTGAAAAAGTTTCAACACTTCGTTTCTCAGAGCAAGATTATTGTTTATGTTATTCATCCTAATGTTCGAAACTTAATACTGTAAGGAGAACTAGGTGATAAGAGAGCAGGATGGGTTTATAAAATTTAAGAATATGATGTAGAGTCCAATCGATAAAGTTGGTTCGTAGACGAGCTTTATGCTAGGAGTCAGCTAAAAGTGCTATCACTGAGACATTGGATGTGGTGCACATGGAGGACATAGGCGAAAGAATTTGCACAAATCATACTGTGAGTGAATGTGACTGGATAGAAGAGTTGGTTGACTATTTTACTTCTAGGAGATGTCCAACTCACCTTGATGCCTCACATTGTCGGAGGTTCATGTTGCAAGTGCTCAAGTATATATTATTTCCCAATGGGTTGTTTCATAAAAACATAGACAGAGTTCTTCTCAGGTGTGTAAAAGCATCATAAAAGGAGAAGATATTGGAAGAATTTCATTCTAGGTTATTTGGAGGACATTATGAAGGCATGCCCATGGCTTTAAAAATTATTCGAGCGGGTTATTATTGGCCCACTCTGTTCATCGATGCTCATAAAAAAAATCAGCGATGTGATAGTTGTCAACATTACGTTGGCAATACTAGGAAAGGATCTTTACCTCTACGTTCAATCCAAGTGGAACCACCTTTCCAGCAGTGGGATCTTGATTTTATTGGCACCATCGATCCACATTCTTTCATGGAACACAAGTATATCCTAACGGTGACTGATTATTTCACCAGATGGGCGGAGGCCATTTCCACTAAGAAGGCCGATCAAGCTACTGTTATATCCTTTCTAGAGGGGCTCATTACTCGTTTTGGCATACTAGATTCTATTGTAACTAACAATGGCACTCCATTTATTGAGGCCAAAATCATAGAGTTTGCTAGCAAATATGGCATTTATTTGAAGATATTGTCCAACTATTATCCATAATGGAATGGGTTGGCCGAGTCCACTAACAAGAATTTTCTATGAATTTAAAAATAATGATGGGCAGTAACAAGAGAAGCTGACATTTGTTGTTGAATCAAGTGCTTTAGGCAAATCGTATCTCTATAAAGAAATCTATCAAGACTTCCTCGTATGCCTTGGTTTATGAAAAAGAAGTTGTTCTTCCTACTCATATTGAGATGACAATACTCCAAACATTGCAGTTGTTTCAATATGAAGATGAAGAATATGCCCCTATGAGTGTAAGGTTGGAACAATTGTTGTGGTTAGAAGAGAACAGGGAACAAGCTTATCAGGTATTTGTCGAGCATACTAGAGAAATGAGGAAGTGGTTTGGAAAGAAAATGATTGACCACAGTTTTTAGGTGGGAGATTTGGTTTTAAAATGGAATGAAAAGAAGGCTAAGTCGGGGAATCACCATAAGTTCGATGCTATCTAGGAGGGCCCTTTTCAAATTTTTGTGGTGAATTCAGCAAATGCTTACCATCTTCACAATTTGGAGGGTTAAGATATCCGCATCCCTATGAATGGTCTTCATTTGAAGGCCTATATTCAATGATGATATTCTGGTGAGGTACCATTTTGTATATATGTAAATATATTTTTAGAATGCTGTTGTTTTAATTTGTTGATGTTATATTTGTTATATATACAAAAAAATTAAAAGAAAAAAGAAAAAAAAGGAAAAAGTATGAAGTGCATTCACCCCAAGAACATGCGAAAGGGATTTTCACCCTAATAATGATGTGACTAAGATATATGGGGAGGTCATATGTGCTAGCAAAAGAGAAAAGAAAATCAAAATATTTCCCTTCTCCCAAGAAGATGTTTTCACAAGAACAGAAAATGTATTATGTGTGAAATGCGTTTGCCCCTGATAAACTAGAACTTGGCCATTCTTTTAGTTGAGGGGGCAAACCTAATTCACCAATAGAACATCAGGTTCGATGATAGAAAGCATTAGATTAACATTGCGTTCACCTTGAAAGATGGGTAAACGGGCCATCTGCTCCTGTTATGGGAAAACACGCCAAGAAGGGCAATAGAATTTTGTTTTCTTTTGCATAATTTTAAATTAAAAGCACATTCTTTTTTATATTGGAAGCTTTTATATATTTTTGAGAACCTTTGAAGGAAGGGAAAATCATAAAGCTTAGATAGAAGAAAAACGAGGAAAATCAAAGGAAAAAAGAAAAAGAAAAGGGCCTTACATTATTTTTAGAAAAATTTGATTTTCCAGGTATGTTCAAAAAAGCAAAAGCAGATAAAGTTTTCTTTAAAAGGGCTATTCACCATGAAGTTTTAAAAAGATCAAAGGTGCCCAAGTCAAGTAAAAGTGTGACGTATTGACCTCAATTTGGAAGTTGCTAGGGAAGGATAAAAACTTCTTAGCGCCCGAAGTGATTTCACCAAAAGGAGGAAGTAATCGCAACATTTTTGGAAGCACGTTGCGTAACAAATTGCACCCCTTGGTTACGTGTCAGCAATCGGAGGGCAAGAGAGGCAGATAAAAGAGAATTAAATTAAAAACGTGTGTGTGCTGAATTTTTGTTTTCCAAGGAGCGGTGAATATTAAATGATTAGTTGTTAAGCGACCAATTTAGCTTCCCCAGTAAGCTTTAGGTGCCAGAGGATAATTTACAATGGAATTGCACAGTGAGCAGGGCACACTTTTTTAGGAGGATTCGATAGCAAAACAAAGGAGAAGCCGTTGAAACGTCGGGAATGGTTCCAGGCTAGTAGTTCGATACCTTTTCCCTCTTGAAAGTGCTTACAATTAATTCCGCATTTACTATTGTAGATGATGGATGGATCTATAAAAACCATAATGTAAAAGCCGTAGTTTATATTCTATTTTTTAAAATTTTACTACTGTATTCACGATTGTAGTTGCAAAAGATTTTAGTGAAGAACACAAGCTTATACTGAGAGGGGGGTGAACAGTATAAGACCTCTTTTTACTTTTTCCTTTAAACTTCAAAACAGTAAAGCAATATACCCAAAGCAATATCAAAACAATGCACAAGATCATCCACAAAGTGAAACCAATTTTAACGTGGTTCACCCAGAATGGCTAGGCTACATTCACAAAACTTTTCTCTAAAAGTTATCTCAAAGTTCTTTGGGAATACTTCCCAATTACAATATTTATGAGCCTCGGCCTAAAGGAGATACCTTCCCCCAATTAGAATTTATGAGCCTATGCTCAAAGGAGATACCTTCCCCCAATCAAAATTTATGAGCCTCTGCTCAAAGGAGATACCTTCCCCTCTGCTCTGGAAATGATCCCTCGGAAGATCAACCGCCTCTACCTCTTGCTAGCACGTGGAACTCCTTTCCACTCGAATACCTCCTGTCCTCAATGCTTAGCCTAAGAGACCTCCGCCTTCTATGATCATGTCCACAATAGCTCAACAACCTGTACCAAACATAGTCAGTCGGTCTAGTACAAGTCTTCTTTTGTCTATCAGATCTATCCAACTCTTGAACAAATCAATCCTCTGCATACAAGCCTTCTCAAAGACTTGCCAAATCTGTCCTCAGGTTCTTCTCATAGAACCAATGCACCTCTATCCTCAAGTTCTCTGATAGAACTAACAAACTCAGCTCACAAGTCCTCTTCTAGGACCTGTCCAAATCTGCTCACAAGTCCCCACCGAAACCTATCCAAAAACTGCTCACAAGTCCCCACTAGAACCTGTCCAAAAACTGCTCACAAGTCCCCACTGGAACCTGTCCAAAAACTCAACAAGCTCACCAAGAAAAACTTTCTTAGTAGGAAATCACAAAGTGAATTTTTAGAGACCCAATGTGATTTGTCAAACTCATAGAAGCATAAAGAGAATTGTTAGAGACTCAATATGTTCTATACTCAAATCCCAATCTCAAAACTCAACTCAAATCAACTCAGCTCAATCTCAATCTCAAATCTGAAAACTCAACTCAATATCTGAAATGGATAGGATAGAATGAAGTTTGCATTTATCAAGAACATGAAACACAACCCAAAAATTGCCAACCATGCAAGATCTCATATAACAATGATACTCATGTTCTTTCCACAACCAAATAACTTTTCTCAACCAATCAATCTTTCACAACCAAATACTCTTTCACAACCAAATAGGGCTTCAACAACAATGCTTATCAACAAGGATTAATCAAACAACACCATTCAACTCAACATTAACCTTGAAGCATTCAACCAATCATCACAAGAAAAGGAAACAAGTAGAAATCCTTTTCCCTCTAAAGATATTTGAACAAAATAGCCACCAACACAATATCACCAAATGCAAAGAATAACTTGCTCAAATCAACTCAATGGAGTAAGCCCAATATCAAGAATCAAGTAAAGCACTAACTTGATCAAAACAGCCTCTATGGAAGCAACTCAACCATCAATATCAAAACATCCAACTAAGGGTTTTACCATCTTAATGCAAGTAGCAAGACTTATTAACATAAACCCTAGTGCAAAAATGCTTCCTCTTCCTCGACCAGAATTATGCATTCACCCAAAAACTCATCAATGATTTTAATGCATAAACAATCTTCAATATCTAGAAAATAGGATTTACACCAAAAAAAATACCTAGTAGACAACCTTTTCACTCCAAAATCAGTTTCAGAAAATACACCATCAACAATATACATGGAAGAAGTTGCCCATACCTTTACTTTGATGAAGAAGGAGGACTCAAAACCTATCACAACACTTGGCCAACCTTAGTTCTCCAACCTTTGGAGAAATAATAACACCACCACACATGCTAAAGCACTTTCATTGCTACTATCCTCGTGCATCACGACCAAAATGAAATTGCCCATGACATGGGTCAAACTTGGCACCTCTGCCCAACGCTTGTTCACTCAACACACCACCACCATTGGAGCACAAGTGCCCAATGAAAAATATAATGTAATCCTATGTGTTGTCTTCCTTCAATCACCAAGGATCTGAAAACGTAAACATTTTCCTCAAGCCACCACAATCATCATGAGCGCTGTCCAAAAACGTAACTCCCAGAAAACATAGTTCGTAGTCTTATCAAATGTCAAAGAAACGCAATCTGCCGAACGCCAAGCACAAGAAAAGCTTGAGTAATTCTATATGGATGGACAACAAAATATATTGAAAAACATCGCTTTTACAGAGGACACAGAGCTACGAACTTACATCGATCGAAGGTACCATTACTTTAGAAAATCATCCCCACTTATATAGCCATTTCTCCTTAATTGTTTGACGTCGACGCTCCTCCAACGATGGCAACACGTCGGCGAATGAAATATTTATTTGCGTCGCTTAAGGGTTAAAAGACCCTTTAATAATAATTATTATTTTATTAATAATAAATTAAACTTAGACCTTTGTCAAAGGTTTGAGTTAATTTAATTATTAATAATAAACATGGACCTTCAAGGTTTTTCAAGAAAAAACCTTTGCATTAAGTTAAGCTTGGTTTTAATAAAAACCCTTAATGAGTCCAACTGGTTTTAAGAAAAACCGTCACCATGGTTTTAATAAAAACCCTTTAACATTATGAAGCTTCTCAAGATATTTTTGACATCACACTCTTTTTGATATCAACACAAAAATGCCTTTTGACATCAATGACAACTTATACACTTGAGCAAAGGCAATGTACCCAAAGTACCCAAAATTGCCAACATTTAGAGTTTGCTTAAAGAATTTATCAAAGAGAAGAAAAATGGGTAAATTTAGCAAGGAGCCCAAGGACGTCATAGAGGCTACAGAGCCTAAGAAATAAAAGAAAACAGAGGTAGACTCTAGAGAAAAAAGGGCTCTAAAAAATTATTATGTAGACTTGGACCCATATGAAGACATTATGATAGAAATGGGAGACTGCCTTATCATGCATAAGGGAATTGAAAGGTTAAGGCAAGAGGTAGAAGCAGTGGTGAGTCAAGGAGTGACATCAAACAACTGGCTAACAATGTCGTATCATTCACAGTTGTCCTGGTATCTGTATTCACCTATTCATACATACCTTAATCTGGTGCAACTAATTACCCAGTTCTATGACCCATTTACTAAGGCTATCAGAAATACTAGGAGGAAAATTATATTCACCATCACTCTAGATGAAATTCAGGAAGCTTTTTCTTGTGGATTGAAGCCCCCCTCTTACACAGTTCATAAAAAGCTACATATTGATGAGCAAGAGGATAGGTACGTATCCATAGTGACAATGCACCAATTTATGGATATGCAACTTATCAAAGAGCCACAGATGGGGCATCTTCCTAATTTACCGAAGCCGCTCTCAAAATTTAAAAGTCAAGATATATACTCCATGTTGTCTTGGGTCATTGGGTTACCCTAAGATGAAACTATGCATAAATGGCAGGCGGTTGTTTCATAGTGTATTTGTAAAGTCAAATTTT